>CM066328.1:26240778-27556050 GCA_033807585.1 Hydrophis major | reverse complement strand
CCAACACCACTGCTTTCAGGTGCAGTGTGGAAAATGTCCATCTAGCAGGGTTGAAAGGACGAGATTCAGCTACTCTTGGCTTGGCTACTGCTAAGTTCTGCACATGGGCGCAAGGAATGGGGACGAGACGGTGAACAGTGAACTTCAACTCTTTATTATACATTCTGAACAGAGCAAAACCCTAGAGCAAAAGCAGCCCTTTTATAGGCAAGCTGCTGTTCTAGTAACCAATAGGAAACATGGAGTGTTAACCCCCTTAACCAATGAGAGTGGCTCGTTAACAGCCAATCAGATTCTCCTGAACGGACCAATCCGATATCGCTATTATCGGCCAATCAGAAGTGCAGGGCTAGAACCCTGCTATTTTCTAAAGCTTTTGATAAACTTTATTTGAGTATTTTATTAGTTCACAACAGCCCTTCCCCCCGGGATCCGTTTGCGGGGTGCGGTGACGTAATCTCTGAGGTAGGAAGGTTGCTTCAACTGTCTATTGGATTTACGCTGTCCCACTGGTTCTTGTCCGTAAGCCTGTTTTGGCGGGGCGTTTTCGGGCAAGTCGGGTGCTGGTGGTTCTTCGTTGGAAGACTTGGTGCCGCTAATGTTCTCATCGTTGTCCTCTGGCCCTTGTGGGCTTGCCTCTGTTGGGTTCTTCCTCTGTGGTGAGGCCACCCCCATCCTTGATCCTTCTTTACTTGTCACGGCCAATGGCTGACTTCTTTCGTTCCTGCTTTCCGCCATCTCGAATTCGGTTTCTTCGACATCCCCTCCCCCCTCAGTTTGGGAGTTACTGGAGTTGTGAAAACTAGGTTGTAGCCTTGAGCGAAGCTGATCTATATGGCGTTTCCATATTTTTCCATCACAGGTTTTCACCCAGTATGACCTGGGTCCAGTGGCTTGAATAACAGTGGCCTCGATCCACAATGGTTTGCCAGAAAGGTTTCTGGCGAAAACTAAGTTGCCTATCTTGAACTCATGGCATTTTCCACTAGATCCACAGGATTTCTCTGGCTCGTAAGACGGGTGAAGCCGGTCGAGGTGGGAGCAGAGTTTGCATCCCATCAATAGTTCCGCTGGAGTCTTGTTGATGACGCTGTGTGGAGTGATGTGTTGGAGAAGGAGTATTCTATTTATCTTATCTTCAATGTCCCCATAGTCCATTTTGTAGAGGTTTTTTTTTAACAAACTGTACCATGCGTTCAGCTCTTCCGTTAGCTGCAGGGTGCCCTGGTGAAGTTAGTGCATGGCGAGTACCGCGGTCTGCTAAGTATTGTTCAAAAGGAAGTGCAGTAAACTGGGGTCCGGTGTCAGATACCAGAATGTCTGGCAGTCCATGCGTCGCGAATAATCTGTTCAACTTCTGGATGACGGACTTGGTTGTGGTACTCTTCATTTCATGGATCTCAAGCCAGTTTGAATAGGCATCCACTGTTAATAGGAACGTATGTCCCGCAAAGTCAATATGGATGCGGGACCACGGTCCCTGAGGTGTTTCCCATTCTGTCGGAGTTGCTTTTGGTGGGGCATTGCTAACTTCCTGGCACTTATAACAAGTCTTTACCCAGGCTTCGATTTGTTTGTCGATGCCCGGCCACCACACGTAGCTTCGTACGAGCGCTTTCATACGCATGATGCCAGGGTGGCCCTCATGCAGTGTCTTTAATACTGCTTGTTGTAACCGCTCTGGGACGACGACTCTATCCCCCCACAGGATGCAGACCTTTTGCGAAAAAAGTTCCGTTTGCTGATTCTTGAAGGGAATGAAGTCATCAGAGGTTTGATCTACTGGCCATCCTCGTTCGACCCAGCTAAGAACCCGCTTTAAGATAGGATTGCGTTTTCTTTCAATCGCGATATCTCTAGCTGTTAATAGCAGTGACTGGAGCGTTTCAATCTGGAGCGTTGTAAGTGTTGGAGCTGGGTCGCCGACGGTTTCCGGAAGTGGTGCACGGCTCAATGCATCAGCGTGGGGAATGGCTTTCCCCAGGCGGTGCTGCAGCTTATAATTGTATGCAGCCAAAAACTCCGACCAGCGAGTCATTCTAGGTGATAATATATAGGGGGTTGGCTTGTCTCCCGCTATAATCCCCAGCAAAGGTTTGTGGTCGGTAAGAATAGTAAAAACTCATCCATAAACATATTCATGAAACCGTTTAACAGCAGATACAACAGCAAGAGCCTCTTTATCGATTTGACTATAGTTACGTTCAGCCTTTGATAAAGTTCTTGAAAAATAGGCAATAGGGGCTTCACTACTGTTTGGTAACATATGGCTCAAAATGGCTCCTACTCCAAATGGTGACTCATCACATGTGATTGTTAAAGGCAAAGTCTCGTTATACTGATTAAAACAGCATCTGAAGTTAATAGATTTTTCACTTGTTGGAACGTGTGCTCCTTTCGGTGCCCCCAAACCCAGGTTGCTTTTTTATCGAGGAGCCGATGTAGGGGCTCGGCTACGGTCGCTTTGTGGGACAGGAAGATGTTGTAAAAATTAATAAGCCCCAGGAAAGCTTGGAGATCAGTCTTGTTTCTGGGTCTTGGGGCGTTCTTGATTGCTCTTAACTTGCTACTAGTGGGGTGAATGCCTTGTTTATCGATTAGGTACCCCAGGAACTCTACTTTATCTGTACACAGTTGACATTTATTTTTTTTAACCTTAAGGCCGGAGTCTTTAAATTTCTGGAGAACCAATTTAAGACGCTTTTCTAGTATTTCTCCATTTGGGGCAGCAATTAAAACATCATCAAAGTATGGTACGACCCCTTTGATCCCTTGCAAGAGTCTCTCCATCAAACTTTGAAAAGTCCCTGGGGCTACGCTCACTCCGAACTCTACTTTATCTGTACACAGTTGACATTTTTTTTTTAACTTTAAGGCCAGAGTCTTTAAATTTCTGGAGAACCAGTTTAAGATGCTCCTTTCGTATTTCTCTATTCGGGGCAGCAATTAAAACCTCATCAAAGTATGGTACGACCCCTTTTATTCCCTGTAATAGCCTCTCCATCAAGCTCTGAAAGATCCCTGGGGCCACGCTAACTCTGAATTGGAGTCGGTTGCACTTAAAAGTGCCTCGGTGCATAACTATCGTTTGTGCCTCTGCTGTTTTTTTATCTACAGGCAGTTGTTGGTATGCCTGTGCTAAATCTAATTTAGCGAAGACTTTTCCACCCCCCAGGGAATGGAGGAGGTGTTGTACCACCGGCACCGGGTAGGCGTTCTGTTGAAGGGCGTGATTCAGGGTGGCACGGTAGTCCCCACAGATCCTTAACGATCCATCTGGCTTGATGGGTGTTACGATTGGGGTTTCCCAAGGAGCATGGTCAGTTGGTTCTAAAACGCCCTGGGCTATTAATTTATCAAGCTGCTCGTCAATCTTTGGTTTAAGGGCAAAAGGGACTCAACGAGGCTTAAGGCGGATGGGGGCTACTTCAGGGTTAAGGTTAAATGATATCGGGGTCCCCTTGTACTCGCCTAGTTTATCTGCAAAAACGTCCTGGAATTCCTGGACGAGGGCCTCCTCCCAGTCGTCGCTGCTGGTTTGGTGAATGCCGGCTACCTCAATCCCAAGTGGAGCGAACCATTGAAGGCCTAACAAACTAGGGTGATCACGGTCGACAGTCAATAGTAAGGATGCAGTACGATTTTTTTTTTTGAAAAAGATTTTATTAATTTTCTACAAACAAACAAGACAAACAAAACATAAAAACATCAACTCTCATATGTATATCCAGTGTGTCAGTTGGTTCATCATTTTTGTGCATTCATTCTGTAGTCTCAATCACAATTATGTTACATAACAACTCATATTGTCAATCCAAACTTATATATCCTAATATCACTAAAAAAAGAAGTTTTTGACTATATTTTTAATCATTCATGCTTTATGAGCTAACAATACTTTAAACCAGTTTATTCTAGAAGAAATCATATAATCATATCAAATCAATCCTAAAAAACCCTTCATAAATATAATGTCAAATAACAAAATAATAGCAAAATAAAGATATTCCTTTCTGTCTGGCATTCTAAATATTCTATTATCGTATTTTATCATCTAGCCATTGATAAAAAAGATCCCAAATTTCATAAAATTGTTTATCCTCTTGCTCTCTAATTTCAAATGTCAATCTACTCATCTCAGCACATTCCAATATTTTCTTAATAATTTCTTCCTGTAATGGTATTTTCTCATTCTTCCAATTTTTAGCAAATACAATCTTAGCCGTTGTTAATACATTTACAATCAGGTACTTCAAATCTTTACTATATATATCAGGTAAAATTCCCAATAAGAAAATCTCTGGTTTCAAGTCTATGTGTTTCTTTGTCATTTTTTCCAACCACATGCGAATTTTAGTCCAATATTTTCTAGCATCCTCACAAGTCCACCACATATGGTAATACGAATCTGATGACATTTCCAGCATTTTTCAGATTTGTTCTTAAACATTCTTGCTATTCTTGTGGGGGGAAAGTGCCACCTGTAAAACATCTTATATAAGTTTTCTTTATATACTGTTGACATTGTCATTTTATAATTTTGAGACCACAATTTCTGCCATTTCTCTAGATCAATCCCATATCCAAAATTCTTCCCCCAAACAATCATAGTTTCTTTGACTTATTCTTCCTCTAATTTCATTCCCAGTAAATAACCATATAATTTTTTAATCACCTTCTCATCAGTACCCATCAAGATCTTATCTAAATCAGTCTGCTTATCATAGAATCCCTCCGTTTTAGAATCTTCATCATACCTTGAATGTATTTGCGCATATGAAAACCAATTCATCCTTATTCCTTGTTCCTCTAAGTTTTGGATCGATTTAAGTTCACCCTTTTCATCCAATATTTCCCCATATCTAACTGTTTGTTCCTTCTTATAAATTATAGGATAGGAAAATGCTTCAATAGTCGATAACCAAACTGGAATTTTCAAATAACATTGTCTTTTTATCTTCTCCCAGTTTAACCACAAAGATTCCCGTATATAATGTCTTCTAAAATAACCCTGAGGATGCAGTACGATTTTTGAATGAGACCTGGACTAGACTAGATCCAACGACCGGAATTCGGTTTCCTTGATAGTCCTTGAGAATGATTCTTTGGACTCTGAGGTCTTGTCGCCGGACGGCAGGGATTAATTGTTTAAGGGTCTTCCAGGAAACCATCGAGAGGGATGATCCTGAATCGACTTCCATCATGCAGGGCTGGTTTTCGATGGCGACCTTCACTCGGATCTTCTTTGCATCTAATGATGATGCGTGACCAATCGTGATGGTTTGGTGTGCCTCTTCTCGTTTCGTTGAATGGGCTAGTGGTTTATTTCTGTAGGAGTGGTTGTTCCATTGGTGGTTCGATTGTTCCCGGTTCACAGGATGACTTCCTGTGGGTTGGCGGTAATTGGTCCCCCTCTGAAGTGGCCTGGATCCTAGCTTGCTTCTTCAGACTTTTCCGATGTGGCCTCTCTTTCCACAAATATTGCAGAGCGCGTCGAGGAATTTGCAGTCTGATAATGGGTGGTTTGCCCCACAACCTGCACATTGGTACTGCAGTCTCTGGTTATGCTGGTGGCGTTGGGCTTGTTCAGACTAGAGCTGGTTGACTTCTTCCTCATCACTTTCTGATGATGATTCGAGGTCCTCGTGGTGGGTTGCTGTTGCATATCCCTCAAGGCGAGGTGAGGTTTCGCCGGTGAGTTGGCGGAGCAGGGCGTTGGTGCGGTGCATTCGGGCAGCCGACTTCCTGGTTGCTTCTGCTGCAGTAGCGTCAGCGATGATATCTGCAAGGCTGATGTCACCTTTCGCCATCAGCTTGCTTTGCACGTGTGGTGCATCTAATCCCAGAACTATTCGGTCTCCTAGAGCTTCTTCGAGGTCGGCGAACCCACAGAGGCCTCCCAGGTTCCGGAGATCCGCGATGAAATCTGCAACGCTTTCTCCTTTCCACTGGTCTCTCTGGTAAAATTCATGTCTTTGGACAAGCGTTGGTATGGTAGGTGCATAGTGGGCCCGTAGGAGGGGCTCGAGGACGTCCCAGTCCATGCATTTCACCTCAGTCGGTTTCACCAGTGCTTTAGCCATCTTAAAAACAGCAGGTCCACAGTGAGTCAGGAATACCACTCGCTTTTTTCCAGTAGTGGCATCTTTCAAGTTGTTGGTCTCCAGAAACATCTGGAACCGGTCCATGTATGAGTCCCAGTCTTCTTGTGCTGGGTCAAATGGAGCGGGTGGTATGGTGCTGCCGGTCATGGTTTCCGCCATTGATGCACCTTCAGCCATGTGCTCTGTTTCATGCTCTGTAGTGTTCAGTCAGATCTGATGTCTCCGCAACCCACCTTCGTCGCCAGTGTTAAGTTCTGCGCATGGGCGCAAGGAACGGAGATGAGATGGTGAACAGTGAACTTCAACTCTTTATTATACATTCTGAACAGAGCAAAACCCTAGAGCAAAAGCAGCCCTTTTATAGGCAAGCTGCTGCTCTAGTAACCAATAGGAAACGTGGAGTGTTAACCCCCTTAACCAATGAGAGTGGCTCGTTAACAGCCAATCAGATTCTCCTGAACGGACCGATCCGATATCGTTATTATCAGCCAATCAGAAGTGCAGGGCTAGGACCCTGCTATTTTCTAAAGCTTTTGATAAACTTTATTTGAGTATTTTATTAGTTCACAACAACTACCATACAAGGAACTGAGCATGGCTCATATTCTCCACACTAGCAGAATGTCTGAGGCAGCCCTGGTGGCCTTTTGTGGAAGAACTTTTAATGTATTATATACAGATGGGTTAAATTTGGACATTTAGAAAAATGAGCCAAACAAATCTGTGTTTAATCTAGTATATCTGCCTTCCAAAATCATTTTTTGGCAGGGATAAATGATTTTGTGTGGGTAGCTTGCTCTGAAATAATTTATGAGCTCCTTCCTTTCAGTTTTGGTTCCTGATGTTTTAAATTTAAACATTTTAGATGCTAATTCTATCTACCTATCTTTAGAGGGTGGAGTTATTTAAAAAAAATTCTTGGAGCAAATCTCTATCTCATAGAGATAGAGCATCATTATGTACAGATGTGGTCAGCTATAAGTTTTACCCACAGCCAAGGGCATTCATGAAGTATTCAAAAATTAAGGTTGCAATGGAATGCACATAGTCCCACCCCTTTTAAATGTATTACATGTACAATGCACATTAGCAAAGGGCAAGTTGGTATACTCACAGGCACCATCCTGATTGTCAGTCCCAATCCAAAGGTGACAGAATCCAATCCTTTATTTGCTTACATCTAACAGACACAATCTTGCCAAACTAAAGCTACAACATTCTAACCTAATCAATATATTCAGAAAGATTCTAGGGTGGGACTACCCTGAACCTCTTCCCAACTTCCCCATCCAGTTTGGGATTGCACAGTTCCTTTCTCCAGGCCCCTTTCTGGGAAAGCTCTGGATTGTCAGAACTCTTCTTCAAGTTCATGTTCCATCACATCAACCTCTTGTCTACTGGTTTTAATTCCTATTCATTCCGGCATTAGCAAGGAGTAACAGGTGTTGGAAGAAATGTCCCTCAGGGTTCAGTTCCAAGTGGGGAGAAAGACACTAGAAACATGGAGATTGTTTGGAAGGATGGTTTAATGGTGAACAGGACCACATGGGTTTGAAGTCCTGGGTAGCTGACCATATGGAGAGTGAGATATATTTATACCCTCACTTGGGCCTTGTAAGAAATGTATCCTATTGGTTGTAGTCCGACTCCCATGGGGTTTTGCATTCATAACTGAGTATATCTGTGTCCCAGGCTTGGTTGTATCTTGCTGGGTGATGTAATGAAGGAGCTTTGGGCAATTCCAATTCCAATTCTTATCACGGCTTAATATCTTTGTCCTGGTTTGGATCTTGAATGAGACCTAATCCTATTACCCTGGAGCTGAAGGCCTTTTGCCTTTTAGATAGGATGGCCCAGTCTTTCTGGAGCTATTCTGGGAGCTGCTTTCCAAGAGCATGTTTCTCCTTTTCTCATCCAGGGAGGTATAATATTCTGCCTTTTTAATATTTTCTAAAATATTTCATTCTTCTATGAGAAGAGTGGATGCTAATTTTCTACACAGGTATGTTGCTGTTCTCATTGGGAAAGGAATTTTTGGAGATAACAATTGCCTGGGATACCCAATATGAACTCAGGTGAAATGGACATCCTTCAAGGTCCTATTGATTAAGCAACAGTCATTGTGGAAAATAAGGAAGATGACCTTGATGAAAATATGCTGGAACATAATGATTGCCATATTTAATTACCTACCATTACCTCAGCAAAAGCCGCTGAAACATTTTTTTAAAGTCCAGAACAATGAGATAACTTTCGGAAGCAGCTCAGCCAGATACCTCCCTGATTCACTGGAATATAATAAATTGGAGAAGATATAGCATCATCAGATTTGCAAGTTTCTATTATCTCAGTCTCAGCTAAAGTAGTTTTAGTATTTCTGTGTGGTTGATTTCTTGGTCAGGTCAGGTCTGGTCTGATGGAGCCAAAGAAATCAGAGCTTCAGTTGCACTGTTGCTACTGCCATCTTTTTTTTTTTTTTTTTTTGTAAATTTTATTTGAGTTTTCACAAAGAGAAAAAAAATACAAATAAAACATCTTTTTTGAAAGTAGCTACCGCCATCTTGATTTTTGTCATCTGCTTCCAAAAACTTCCCTGCTTCAAAACTGTTACTTAGCTAAAAGCAAAATCACATCTGGGCAAGGGAAAACCTTCATATTTTTATAGCTGCCTCCACCTATGAACGTTACACGATCTCTTTGCCACATTGCTTCATCCCCTCTGGCCTTTGCTTGTTCCAAGCATGTAAAGTGAGGGTCCCAGCTATTTAAAGTCAACCTAACTGGTGCTTGGCAGATGCATTGAACCCAACTCTTAGAAAGGCCCTTGGAAACCCAACATCTCCAACGGCACCAACACAAGTAACTCACATCCAGTGACTGTCTTGTAATAATGCAACCTGGCTGGGCAGGCGTCTAAGCTAGTGCCTCTCCACTAGATTGTGCTTCTTTTTCCACAGAGCATTTCTTCTCTCGCATGCAAGTAAGGGTGCCTGTATGGCAGCCTCGTTCTTTAACTTTGATATGGATCCAAAATGCTAGGTGTATGTGAAGCCTGCAAGAGTGTATCAACCTCCCAGAGTTGCTTGATAGTGAGATGGGTGTGGAGGAAGAACCCCCTCTCCATATAGAAGAAGAAACCACGAGGCAGCAAATAATCCAAACACAATACACATAATTAAATCATAACTGTGCTGAGACAGTATTTTGTTGGTTTAGGAATGAAGCATTCCCTTAAGGGGGCAGCTTGCCAGTCCTGAGCTGTTTGGAAGCATTCAGGAGCATGGGACAGGAAAATAACCATTTACACAAGGGAAGGAAAGCCCTGTCTGGCTCATTGGCAGAGCTCACACCTCAAGCAAGCTCAACCCTTGAGATAAACCTAACAACAAAAATGCAATTAGCACTAGAATGGAGCAAAAGAGCAAACATGGTAGCTATTGCTTGTTAGATCAATTACCAGAACAGATAGACACAGGAATTAGATTTCTCAACCCTGCTTCCTTTCAGGAACAGAGATTAACCTTCTTCCTTCCAGACAAAGTTGAATAGGGAAAATTATCCCATCAATAAACACAGGATTAAACATCACCAAGCACAGAATTAAAACATTGCCAAAAACCAGTTTTAAACCAAAACTCAGAAAGGGTATATAACAATCACATTTGAATATCAATCTTTTTAGCATTTAGCCAAGAAACTTTGCTGAATGTCACTCGTCTTGGCCATTAAAAGACTTCTTTCCGGCAGCTCTGCTTCATTATTCCATTTATTCTTCAAAGTGTTGTTTCCCGGGCCAGTTTTGCGTGGTTTCGGCGGCAGCAGGAATTCACAACTGTTCGTGATTCCTGCTGCGCTTGCTGCCAAGGTGCCCCTGATCCAAATGGGTCTGGAGGATATGGCTGCCCTGTAGAGGTAGCTGAAGAGAGAGGGGATCCGGACAGGGGTTTGGGGGTGTCGCAGACCCCCTCCCCAGCCGGAAAAACCCGTTTTTCCCAAGGTGGTGGAGCGGCGGTCAGTGATGGCCGCCACAAAGAAGTCTGCAGCCAGGTAAGATTTGTGCTGGAGGAAGCAGGAGAAGTGAAAGTGCTGGCTGAGCCGAGACAATAACAACTCTTAAATACCCTGGAAACTGAACTGCTTGAATTGCCTGAGGATACATTGTTTCCCAAAGAAGATCGGAAAGCTGCAGTGAAAGCTGTCAAGGGAAAGTTTTTTTTTTCTTCACTCTCCCTCCCCATAGAAATAGCAGCCGGAGATCTGGAAAATCTACTTGGGCACCGAAGGTAACTCAATTTGAAATTTAAAGCCAAGGGATAAAGGATTTCTGGACATTGGATTTAAAAAATTTAAATTTCTTTTTATTTTTTACAAGGGGAAGGGAAGAGATAAAGACTTATTATAAGATTGTACTGAAGGAGATTGCTTTGAGCCTATAAGAACAGGATTAAAAGACATTAAGACTTCTAGAAGATCATTTTGGAAGTATGTATTTGAATTCTACCCAAGGAGGTGAAAATATAGAAAGAAGAAAGTGCTAAATGAAACTGTTTGTTCTGATTTGGTTTGCTTTGTGACTTTGAGATTTCTGTGAAATTTTGTTTTAAAAAAAGGGATGAAAGACATTAGGGTTGCGTTAAAAAAAAAGAAAGAAAAAATGGCATTATCTTTTGAAGGACTACAAATGGAATTTCAAAAACTGAAAAAAGAAGATAAGGGCTCTTCTGGATCTATCTTTCACTTTTTGGAAATGGCGATTTCTACCTATCAAGAAATACGACAACGACAGGAAGGCTGAGATGAAGGAGAAGAAGCCATCTTTAATGGACAAACACACTTAGTGGAGGAAGAAAAGCGGAAGGGGGGCAAGGAAAAGATGAACTTAGAACTTAAAAAAGCAACCAAGAAAAAGAAAAATGAGATGAAAAAGCGATATGATGTCAGAAAGCAACAGAAAAGAGAAATACAACAGAGAGGGAAGACTAAGAGAGTGAAATTGGAGAGATGGGGGGGGTCAAAAAGTTCGAATGGAGAAGAAAGAAAGGGGAAAAGGAAAGAGAAGTCATAAAGGATAAAAAACGATTTTTTTTCAGAGATAAGGGGTGAGATAACTTTTTAAAAATGATTCTGCAAAAGTACATAAGAATGCATTGTAGACATTAGTATTTGAAGCTGAGTTAGAAAATTAGAATATTATATGATTTAAAAATGTATTAAAGGGAAGTCATGGTTTAATTATAGAGTTTAATTTCATATGAAATATTATCTTTATTATTTAAGAATTAATAATAGAATTTAATTTCCTATGAAACATTGTTTTTACTATATTATAAACTTAATATTTCTTTTTTTACTTGTTTTTAGTTTTATTATTACTTATCAAACCCAATATTATTTGTTTGTTTTACTATTTTGAAATGTAATACTTTGAATGTACGGAGCAGAATCAGCATGGAAAATATATATTATTTTAAGTGTTATTTAGGGGGAAGATAAAAAGTGGTCATACTTCAATCTGGATTTACAGGAGAAATATTGTATTAGATAGAAAGGATAAGTAGGTGATTGAAAGAAAACGGACCAAAGATGCAAATATAATTATTTAATTGAGATGGAATAAATAAAATAGAATTAAAAGAATGAGTAGGAGAGAGAAAATATATGGAAAATAGAGAATGCTAAATAAGATATGAGATAGTATATTAAGTGAGTATAAATTTTGATTGATGTCTGTATAAAAAGAGTTAACTTGGGGTAAGCCACCTTCCAAAAAGTTGTTTTATGTATTTATGTTTTGTGTAATTTGTTTAAGTCTGACAGGATGTGGAAGAATACTAATGAAAATATATTCAATGAGTATATACTTTTAAGGCAGAAGAAATATGATTAAATAGAAGGAAAGGGAGTAATAAAGAAAAGTTTTGAAAAAATATGAAGTTGATTAGATAAGATAAATATGTATATAGAAGTGTGATAATTTGGAATTACCTTCTTTTTAAATAAGATGGTTTATTTGTTTCTTCTAGAAAAGATATTTTATGTTACTACATCCTATGTTTTGTTTGTGTGTGTTAAAAAAAATTAATAAAGTTTGTTTAAAAAAAAAATGTTGTTTCCCAGCTGGAAGAATTCTCACAGGGAGGCATTTTCCTCCCAACAGGCAGCATATAAATTTAAGAAATAAATGAATAAATACATTTGCTTGCATCTCTTTTTGCAAGCCTTTGTTTATCTATTTCACACTTGCATTGGCTTCCTTGAAGGAGAATTTTGGAAGGGTTTTTCACAAAAGAAATGCAAGCTATACAGTTTAGAATGAATGAATGAAGCGTCTGGGAACGAGGAGTCCCAGAGCTGAGCTGTCACAAGTGCTTGTCTGAAAAGCTAGACTCTCTCAGCCAATGAAGGCTTTCAGAAACACGCCTGGCCGGTTCACTGAGGAAGAGAAAGAGGCAAATTACTGCTAATGATATCTGATTGTTTTATGCTGCTGTTAAATCCCAGGTCAGCTTACATCAACATCAACATCAAACAGTTTGAATAAAATAATGATGGGGATGATGATAATAGTATATCATATTTGAGGGCTCAAAATAGACAGAGATGAAAAGGAGTATCTTAATAGCAGTACTGTTTGTACTGTGCAGTTCTGGGGACAGAACAGAGATCCTGTCCTAGAACATCTGTTCTCAGGGCTTGTGTTCCTTGTAAAAGATCAGTTTTAAAAAGTCCATTCAGTGGAAAAGGAGGGAGGGGAAAGAGAAGGAGCCAAGAATTGAGAGTCTTGAATGTCTTCCAGAAGAATACGGCGTGCTGAGTTCTTCTCTGCATTTTCAAAGTGTTTTGGATACATTACTTCAATAACTCTTTCAAAGCCTCTGCAAAGGAGTATTATCTCAATACTTGCTATCATCTGCCTGGAATCCTCCACAAGTGGTCAGACCGCAGCACAATTGTTTGGAAACTTCTTTTGCAACTTAGAAGAAACTGAGTGTACCAGAAGAACAGCTGAACTCAACAGAATTTCAATCAATCAGAATAGAGCTGGGAGGGACCTTGGAGATCTTCTAGCCCAACCACCTGCTCAAGTAGGAGGCCCTATGTCGTTTAAGACAGGTGGCTGTCCAATCTCTTCTTGAAAAACTGTTTTTCCCTTTGTGCTATTCGCTCTTTTGTATTTTCAAAAGGCAAAAAGGTTTTATGACTTCTTCCTCTCGAACCATCCCACGCCTGAGGAAATATCTAATACTTTTTGTAAATTTGCATGAAGTAAATTGTAGTGGAGATAACAAATGCAGCCAAGGTGGTCTTAAGATAGCATTAAAGAAATGGATTGAATGAATGTAGCAAATGATAAAAATAATAAAGTCGCAACAACAGAGAAAACTGGGAAAATAGCAAGGTTTTCTACTGCTTGCCTGCAAGCAACAGCTGCCAATAGACACCCAGAGTAGGCCCACAGCAAGATGGCGAGCAAATGCATTTAACAAATAAAATAAGAACTGGTGGGACCATAGAATAGAGAAAGTAACAGAAAATGAAATAAGCTGAAATGTTCTGGGATTTCAGAATTCAAACAGACATGCATCGCAGACATGTGACTATGAGATGCTGCAAATACTGTCCATTTGCCAAGTGCCAAAATGTGATTCTATGATGGTGGGGGCAGCTGTTGGAACGTTGTCTCTGGGTTGTAAGGACCTTTTTCAGAGTCCATCATAACTTTGCAACCTCGCTATGTGACTGGTCATAACTGAGGAACTACCTATATTACTAATAGCCTAATATAGTTTGTATTTGTATCTTTACCAACGAAACTTGGAAGTTATTCCTTTTTCCCCTTTCCCCACTTTTTTCTTTTTCTTCACTCTTTGATTTTATTTTTTCTTTCATCTCTTTTTTCCGTAATCCCTCTTTTCTTGCTTTTTTGTATTTTCTCCTCTGCTGAAATTTAATAAACAGGTTGAAAAATTCTCCTCTCTTTGCCTAAGCCTATCAGATCCAAAAGGTGGCTCAGTGGCTAAGATGCTGAGCTTGTCAATCAGAAAGTTCGGCAGTTCGGCGGTTCGAATCCCTAGCACCATGCAACAGAGTGAGTTCTCTTTACTTGTTCCAGCTTCTGTCAACCTAGAGCTGGAAATGACTAGCACGTGTGTGCAAGGGGAACCTTTACCTTTTATCAGTTCCAAATTGATCCTCCTTGCCCCAAACCAAACCCTTCGCTGCACTGGAGGGACCACATTTGGAGTACTGTGTCCAATTCTGGCCAGCAGTGTAGGAAGTTAGCACCCACCCCTCTCCTAGAAAAATGAAATAGCCTAAGAAATATTAAAAAGGCAGAATGTTTCCCCTAAAAGGAGAAGTAGAAACTCAAAAGCAGAAACTCACCTCAGAAGCAGAAGCTCACCCCCACCTTTGTTAAGGCCTGGGACAGAATATTCTACATAATGAAGCCCTCTACCCATTTCACCACCTGGCCTGGGAAGATTGCATCAGCCAGCACACATTTGGTCCAGACAAAGCCTACAAAGTTAGCTAAGATCCCCGCCCCAGGAGTCTGACAGCCAATGGGATACCTTTTTTACACAGGAACAGGAAACACTAAGGTGGGGCCCAACAGAGGGTATATAAGGGGCTCTCCGCATCTCAGCCCTTCTCTTTTCCTTCACCCAACATCTTGAAGCATGTGATCATCCTTTTCACTTTGGAGCTCCAAGCCATGTGGTCCTGTCCACCATTAAACCATCTTTCCAAACAACCTCCATGTTTCCAGTGTCTTCTTCCCCACTTGGAACTGAACCCAGAAGGATACCTGGAGGCTATACTGTACGATGAATGGTTGAGGGAGCTAAGTATGTCTACCATAAAGAAGAGGATTAGAGGAGATATGATAGTAGTCTTCCAGTGCTTGAGGAGCTGTCACAGAGAAGTGTGGTGACCTGTTCTCCAAAGCCAACTAAGAGCAGGACAGGAAGCAATGGGTGGAGGACCATTAATGAGAGATTCAACCTAAAATTTAGGAAAAATTTCCTGACAGGGAGAACAATCAATGGAATGGCTTACCTCCAGAAATTGTGGGTGCTGGTCCATCACTGGAAGTTTTTAAGAATAGATTGGATAACCATTTGTCTACAAGGGTATAAGGTTTCCTGCTTTGAACAAGGAGTTGGACTAGAAGACCTCCAAGGTCCCTTCCAACTCTGTTTTTCTACATTATTCTGTGCTATTTTGATCCATGTGTGATGTTACCAGTGAAGAGTCTGGGAGGAAGGAAACCCTCAGAGTCAGTGGACTGATTTTCTTCTTTCACCAAATTATTCCTTTAAAAAAAAAAAATGCTGACATAAATAGAGACGCTAATTCCTCAGATATGAATACATTCCACAGAGATGAGTGCAGTAAAGACATTGATATAAGGATGCAACTGCAGGCACATTTTTAAATAATGACTTTAATGCTGCTGATGAAAACATGTTTGGCTTCCAGCTGTAGCTGTAGCCACCTATGTTTCCTAACTTGAATTGGGTGGAAGCTGATGGCTATTAGCTATTGGCATTTGCTTGGCCAACAGCACCTTGTTGCTTTAGATCCAAGGTCAATCAAGTCATTTCAGATGGCAAAGAAGTCCTTTCTGTCCTTGGCTACCCACAGGAGGATAGTCAAGGCCAGCAAAGTTCACATAAAACAATAGCAAACCCATCTCAAGAAAGGATACAGTCAATATATACACATAAAACATAGCCAACACACACCAAAGCCAACATGGCTTGAGAATCCAGGTCAGGAACAAATCTGTTTATTTGTGTTCCTGTCCAAGTGTTGTCAAAGGATGCCTGGAGTCATCAAGTGACAAAGACAGAAATTAGTGACAGATCTGCAATTATGACATCCCATCTCAATGAATTCCCCAACCTGATGCCTTCCAGATACACTTAAGTACAAACTGGATGCAGAGGATGAGAACCAGTATAATCTTGAGTATCAGGTATGTTATTCATCTATCAAATTGATTTTCTTTTCTCCTAAAAGAGGCATGGTGGCTCAGTGGCTTAAAGATGCTGGAGATGGTCTCTGCTCTGTTGGTTTGAGTCGTGGCACCGCATGGTTGAGTGAGCTCCCATCATTTGCCTCAGCTTCTGCCCACTGAGCAATTTGAAAGCATGTAAAATGCAAATAGATAAATAGGTACCACTTTAGTGGGAAAGATAGCAGCATTTCATGTGGACAATTGGACCCACTGCTGGAACTGTTCAGATGCAACACCCAACTATGAGGCAACATTCATGGTGAGAGAAAGCCCCAGATGTTGCTGCAGGATGCCACTCATCTTTCTGGTGTGGAGCTAGTTCACTCCCTGAGGTACACTATGGATAAACACTGAGAGTGAACTAAATTGAGGACTGGGAAAAGATATGGAAAAAAATTATACGATAACAAAATCAGCGGCATATAAAGAAAACCAGTATAAAATGTGCCACTGGTGGTATCTATCCCCCTCGAGATTGGCTAAAATGTATGGGATTAGCACTTGCACAATGTTGGAAAGGAGATTCTATGCCGACACATAGCTTAATTATCCAAAAGATTTTCGATTGCACAGAAATTGACAAACTTACATTAGAATTAAAAGAGAAGGAAGACTTAGATTATTATACAGTTTGGGAAAATTGGTATCACTGGAAAAATAATAGAAACAATCAATCAAATAAATAAATAACATATAGCTTAGAAAGATAGAGGTATATATATAAGAACAATTAAGAGTATAAAATATGCATTGGAATAACAACTGAAATGTACATTGTCAAAATGGATTGCAATATGCACAACACTTTCATTTTAAATATCTGTATTGTATTTTGTATTTTAATGTTTTAAATTTTCAATAAAGGTTATTTATTCAAAAAAAGAATGAACTAAATGGGCTAGCATCCTTCAGCAGCCAAATAACTAATGTGTACTAACATTGTAATCTCCTGCCTAATTGTACCATTGTCATATGCTAACTAAATAATCATTTTGCATTGTGTAGAACAGAGGAGGAACCATTGGAGTTCAATTTCCCATCTCTTATTCTGCTGCTATTATATATACAAAAAGGTTAAAGTTATAATAAACCTTTGGGAACAGACATGCGAATAACTATTTTGTTTCCAGAGGCTCCAGAAAGTTCTGAGCTTTTAGATAGAATAATATCAACTCTTGCCAATTTGCGTCTTACTCTTTTCCCTGCTTTGTGTCCCATTTTGCCAGTGAAGTGTTTTTAATGTTTGTTGCTGTTTAATAAAGATCAAGTTGTATTTTGCTAGCTGCAATGAATATCGAGCCAATTTGCTCCAGCCTGGATGGAGAGATTGACTGGGGTGTCCTGAGAGGAATCTAAACTGGAAATGGCCCCCAGTAATTTTCCAATGTTGAGGACACCTTGGCAAAAGCTGTTCTAAGAATCTCCCTACCAAACACTTTGGACAAAAAGATTATCTCCCATTCAGAATACCAACTGTTTCTTTTAGCAGATTTTCCCATAATTAATCAAAGAAGCTGTGATGAAGAGCAAAGTTTGGGGTAGGGCATGTTGCAGAGGCTGCTTCATCTGTTTTTCTAAAGGCTATTCACTATGTCTTGGAGAACCCAATAGCAGGTTTAGTTATTTTCAGTGGTGGGATTCAAAAAACTTTTACTACTGGTTCTGTGGGTATAGCTTGGTGGGCATGGCGTGGCATGGCTTGGTGGGCGTGGCTTGGTGGGAATGACAGGGAAAGGATACTGCAAAATCCCACTCCCTCCCCACCCCGCTAACCTTCTTTCCAGTTCTGTTCTCCTGTGCAGGGCAACAAAAGAAGACCCAGCCAATCAGCTGGGACTCGGGAGGCAGAGAATAGATGGGGGTGGGGCCAGTCAGAGGTGGTATTTGCCAGTTCACTGAACTACTCAAAATTTCCACTACCGGTTCTCCAGAACTGGTAAGAACCTGCTGAATGGTTATTTTGCTCATTTACTGTCCATGTCTGAAGATTCTCAGTCATCCAGTCATGATTGTCCCAAAGGTGTTTTTTCAAAAAGCAACTGGACCTTCTCTGATTTTCCTTGAAGATGTTTTGCTTCCCATCCAAGAAGTTGCTATTCAAGAAATGAAGAAGCTTCTTAGACGAGAAGTGATTCAAGAAAAAACAAAGTCCAGTTGCCTTTTGAAAAAGCACATTTGGGACAACTATGACCTGGTTTTCTTCATTTGGAAGATTCTGTGGAAATGTTTTGCAGAGAAGCTTCAAAGTTTCACTTCCTTGCCAGCTCTGGAAAAGAATGTGGATCCAACACTTGAATGCATAGTGTTAAGGACCAAAAAGAAGGGGTCAGGGATTGGAATGAAATGTCATTTCCTGCAGGTTTTTATCCTTACATGGGAAAATCTGACATCAGTTTTGAAGTTTTTGAAAGGTGGGCTTCAGTTGAATTGGGATGGAAAACCAAATCCCATCTTCTTAACGATGATCTGCTCAAACAATATGACTTTTGTAGGTAGACCAAAATGTTGCTGTCAAATTTCTGGAGCCAATAATATTCTCTCTGGTTCTGACCTTCTCTTCTTTCCCCCACTCTCTTTCCCTCTTCTTCAAACATTTGGCTTTCCATCAAGGGTGGGATTCAATTTTTTTAACAACCAGTTCTGTGGGCGTGGCTAGGTAGGTGTGGCCATGTGACTGGGTGGGCGTGGCTTCTTCTTTTCCAGCACCCCCTGTTGAGGTAATTCCCCGTGAGGAGAATGAGCGCATGCAGGGAGACGAATTTTGAGAGTAGTGTTTGAATAATACACATACAGCACACAGATATACTGTACAGTAAATTTTACTTTCAATAAAGGTTTAAGCAAAGTTCAAAATAGGCAGTCCAAAGTCATTCACAGGTTAAATCAGTCAGTTTTCAATCCAGGGATAATTCAATAACAAAGTCCAGTGTCAAAAAACAGTTCGGTAACAGACTTACATTAAATCCAGGAATATCAGTCCATTAGGAAAAATAGAGGAACGGCAATACTTTCCAACAGAAAGAAACAGAGACTGACTTACACTCTCTTCTGAGACTAAGACTAAAACAACCCAGGTTTCTGGTTCCATCTTATGGCCATTTGAAAAACCACACCCAACTACAGTTTTGCATTTTCTTAAAGATATAGTACTAAAATGTCTATCCTGGCTTATATATTTCTAACCCAAATACCTGTTAGGTGATTTATATTCCTAACACCACCACCCCATTGTTGTTGGGGTTTTTTTGCCTCCTGGGCCTCAGGCAAGCCTCCTGGGGGGCATTTTTGCTCCAATAAGGCTTCCCTGGGGCCCAGGAAAGAAAAAGCATAGGAGGGGCATGCAGCACCCACCTATGCTCCGTTTTGTGGCCTTCTGGGCCTCAGGGAAGCCTCCTGGGTGAAGCAAGGGGGGAGGGGTTCTGGCACAACTGATCATTGGAACAGCTGATTGTCAGGAGGGGGGGAGAAATACCTTAAGGACTGACTGGGTGGGGAGGGGGGAGGTGGCAGAGAGGGGCGGGGCCAACCAAAGGCACGATTTGCTGGTTCTCCAAACTGGGCAAAATCATAACAACCGGTTCCCTAAAACCAGTCCGAACCGGTAGAATACCACCCCTGCTTTCCATGCCATTTCCCATGTAACACTGCACCAGGAAAGTGGCAGCCAATCCCAGTTGATATATAAAAGATCTGCCTTCCCAAACTTGCCTGCCCTAAAGTGTTTGATTACAATTCCCATCATTACATTCCCAAACAGCACAACCAGGAGCAAAAGAGAATAGAAATAAGTGTCTTAAATAATAATGAGCTACCCAGTTATTCTCAGGGTGGAAAATTCTGCAGAGTATCAGGGAGGAGATGTCAAATTTGGCAACAAGATATCCTTGTAATTTCTAACAATCCCCTAACTTTAGCATTGTTCTACTCCTTAGGCATTATCATACCATGGCTATTTGGTACCTTTTAATATGTAGATTATGACACTTACTAAAACTTCTCTGTGTGTTAGAGCAGGAATCTCCAACCTTGGCAACTTTAAAACTTGTGGACTTTAACTCCCAGAGTTCCTCAGCCTGCTTGTTGGCTGAGGAACTCTGGGAGTTGATGTCCATAAGTCTTAAAGTTGCCAAGGTTGGAGACCTCTGTGTTAGAGGGATGTCATTAGAGGGATGTGAGTTCAATTTAGTATCTTTTTTTGTGTATATGTAAGTGGGAAGTATGGTTCCCCAAACCTGAGAAATTTTGTTGAATGCCACAATTTGGTGCAACCTCACAAAACATTTGCATTTTTGTTTGCACCAATATTAAACCCCATAGGGATTTTTTGCCATCATTTTCCAGCATAATATATACAGGGATGGGATGCTACCTGTTCTGCCTGGCTCTATAGAACCAGTAGCTCTGAAGAGCAGCAGACACTGAACCAGTTCTGTGTCTGTTATTGTTTGGCCCACCTGCCCACCCTGGCTCTTACCTGTCCTTTATTTCCTGCTTTTTCAATTTCAGCTGCTTTGCACGGCACAGCTGAGATTGAAAAAGCAGGAAAAAAGAGGCTTTTCAAATGCTGCACACCTGCATGTAGTGCTTATCAGCTGTCTGGGCAGCACAGCTTAAGGTTTGTTTACACGCATGTGCAAAATGTAGTCACCGAACCAGTAGTAACACCAGTTGAATCCCACCCCTGAATATATATCTAATATTAGTTTCATGAATATAAACATTGTTGTCGCTAATATATTTCTTTAATAATTAGAACCTGCCTTGGAACCTAGAATAAAAGGGTTGGAAGTGATCTTGGACGGCTTCTACTGCTCAAGCATTCTGGACAAATGGGTGTCCAATCTCTTCTTAAAAACCTCCATTGTTGGAGCATCCACAACTTCTGAAGGCAAGTCGTTCCACTGATTAATTGTTTTCATTGTCAGGAAATTTCTCCTTAGTCTTTGGGATATAAACACCCCACACACACACACCCTCAAGACATCTGCATGGCTGTCATCCTTCAGTTTTTCCAGAAGTCTATAAAAACCTGGCTTTGCTCTTAGCCCAGGGTTTAAGGATAACTTTCAAAACTTCTGCTACTTTTTTATGGTTGAGTTGTCTGTTCTGCATATATATATCTTATTTTCATTCATTTTATTGCTTCCTGCTGTTGAAATGTAAGCTGCCCAGAGTCATTGGGAGTTGACTGGCTTGTAAATCCAATAAAATATTACAATAATAAAATGAAATGAAATACACCCATTGCCTTTATTCACAGTCCAGCAGTCGTAGCTGGTGAAAAACTTGAAACTTTTAAATGGAATATCTAAAATGATATGCAAGAGGACTGTACAGATTCAACGGGGGGGGGGGGGGGAAAGGAGCTTTAAAATAGAATGGAGTGGAATTGACCATGAAGAAAATAACCATGATAACAAAACTTCAGGAAAAGCTTCAATGAATATCAGTCTTTCTTAGTTTTCTTCCTTGGAATTTCCTGCAATTGCACATTCAAAAGGAATCCATTTGTAATACAGCATCAGAGAGATCCATACTCCTGCTTTTCAATTCGATATTTTCAATCTGAATTGTAAACTATTTCCATTGAATGTAGACTACAGTGGTATTCCGGTAAGCGTATGCCTCTACTGCAGAGCTATATATAATCACTAGAAGAAAACTTCTTAATGGAAAAACATTTCTACTCCTTTTGCCTTGTGAAAAACAGCTTGAAAATAATGCAGTTTCAGCCTTGCATAACACTTAAGGTTTGCTGCATAAGAATAATGGTACAACAGTCCCAGAGTGCGGCTTCAATCCCCGGACTATTTTTTTTTTTTTTTTGTCTGAAAGCAGAACCGATTAAGCAAATCAGTAAAACTATGCAAAGAAGCTTCATAGGATTCCCTAGTAGTATCATCTCTAATCTGAATTCTTAATTTTGTATCCTGTTTCTCTAGACACACACACACACACACACACACACACAGTCGTATATACCTACTGGCTGCTAAAATTAATGTTAAAGAAACGCAATCAAACTGGTCTTTGTGATAACATTAAACAGCAAAAGAGACTTTGGCAATAGTCTGAAAATTCTAAAGAGACCTTTGGGAAGAGTGGAATATATAAGCTAACAGCAGAAGCCACATCCAAGCCATAAAGACTTCAGAAAACACTGCCGAGGTCAGATCAACCTTCTGTTCTTCTATCTTTTCCTGGATGAGGTCTGCTCTAAATGTACTAAAGAAATGAACAAAGGCATTCAGTTCCAGTAGAATAATCCAGTTCCTTAAAAGTTTATGGGCAAGCTTGGCGAGACAATGTTTTCAAAGTTTAACCTGAGTCCTCTTCAATGCCAGGGCTTAGGCTTGAACCATGCAAAGCAATAAATATGTTGAACAGTGGAAGAAGTCCCAAACATTGCAAAATAAATGGGGATTTTTGAAAGCAAAGAACAAGCGTGTTGCATTGGATTTGGACATATTTCACCTAAGAAGTATCCTGCAAGGAAGTCACAGGTCTCTGATGACTGCAGTTGGAGAGCATGAAGAATTTTATGCCTGGCTACACTGACCTATGGAACTTTTGCTGCTCCAATGGTGGCACACAGTACTTTTTCTCCATGTAGAATATTCTTTATTGGTCAAAGGTGATAGGAGAGCACAAGGAATTTGACTCTAATGCATAAGCTCTCAGTATACATACAAACAACAAAGTAATCTAATCATACCAATAGGAGAAGGCAACACACCATATTCCCCCGAAAATAAGCCCTAGCCTGATTTTGAAGCATGCATCTAATGTAAGCCCTACCCTAAAAATAAACCCTAGTGAAGGCAGGGCTGGGCATGGCCAGCAGAGGAGGCACTAATTGCGCCTGGGATGATGGTGCTTGGCAGTAGCTGCAGGTGAGTTGATTATACGTCCAAACAGCAGGCAGAAGCAGAGGTGGGGGGGAGGCATGTGATCTGGATGTACCGCACAGGCTGGAGCAGCTGGTGGCCAAGGGAAGAACGTCTTCGTGCAATAACACTGGGAGCAGATGGAGGCAGAGGCATGAGGGGAAGGCAAGCAATCCAGAAGTGGGAAAGCTAAGAGTCGGTGGGTTGGAGCAGGTGGGCAGCCATGGGAGGCTCATCTTCATATCTTGTGTGTCTGCCGGAGGGGGCACCCAGCTGGGCTGATCACCCTAAAATTGTTGTTCCCTGAAAATAAACCCTAGTGCTTATTTTGGAGCCGCAGAACAGATAAGACCAGGTCTTATTTTTGGGAAAACGTGGTAGGAAAGATGTGAAGGACAATAGTAACATAGTAACTGTCTATGTGTCTAGTTGTTTTGGCATGTAATGCCCTATATTGGTATCCTGAGGGAAGGGAGTTGAAATAGTTTATATCCCAGATTGGGGGGGGGGGGGCGTGTCTGTAGATATTTTCTCAAGCCTCTTTCTGGTTTGTGCAGTGTTCAAATCCTCAGTGGAAGGCTGTTTGGTTCCTGTACCAAACCAGACAGTTATAGAAGTCTAAATGACAGATTCAAAAATTCCTCTATACAACTGTATCAACAGCTGTATTGTGTAGTCCCATATCTCATGCAAAGGAGATCTAAAAGACAGAATATTTCCAAGCAAAATATGCAAAAGCCACATAGGAATTGCTTTGCAGGAGACAAATGCCAGCATAAAATTTTTAGATTTCTAAAAGTTTTTAGTTTTTGTAACTCAAGAAGTGGGTTGGCAAATGGTCAAAGCACGATTTGCAAGCCTTGCGATCCCTCCTTCTCTCACAGGTGTGGCCTCCTGGCTTTTGATTTAACAGCAAAGGCAATGCTACATCCAAATTTGCCAAACTATGACTTGTAAGCCAGGTCAATGAGAAAACTGAATTTCCAACAGTTCATAGCTTTGGAGATAAACGGCTAAACCAGAAGTGAAAACAGAACCAAAATTTCTAGAAGACTAATTCATGCCGTTATCCAAGACATGCTGTACAATAGAATAGCTATCTTTCCCCCTTATTGCTCTGACATCCATAACACCATGTTCTGATCATTTCAACTGGCAGTGAATGCTTGCTGACCAAGCTAATTAATCAGCAATTGTCCCTGCTGCCTGTCCACAAGTCCTCCTCCATTGCATCTGAACAAGAGAAGATATGGATCTGATAAGGCCTCACCCACCCCCATGCACAAATGGAGAGAAATAACATGCTAGCAGCAAATTTATTTTTTCTTCTTTCTCTATGTACCATAAAGGTTGGAAGTCTGAACTTTGAGTGGATTATGGAGAAAAGTGCAAACACCTCGTGAATGACCTGGTTGGAATTGAATGTCCGGAATATTAATAGATTTTTTCAGCAGCATGGAAGAATATCTGGGGGGATCATACTGAGATTGGTCTGGATTGCATACTGGATTGTAGTGGAATCATTAGGGTAGCCAGTAAATTGTATGTCATGGGTATCAGAGGTGGTATTCAGCAGCTTCTAACCTGTTCTGGAGAACTGGTAGTGGAAATTTTGAGTAGTTTGGAGAACTGGCAAATACCACCTCTGACAGGCCCCGCCCCCATCTGCCTCCTGAGTCCCAGCTGATTGGCTGGGTCTTCTTTTGTTGCCCTGCACAGGAGAACAGAACTGGAAAGAAGGTTAGCGGGGTGGGGAGGGAGTGGGATTTTGCAGTATCCTTTCCCTGTCATGCCCACCAAGCCACGCCCACCAAGCCACGCCACGCCATGCCCACCAAGCTATACCCACAGAACCAGTAGTAAAAGTTTTTTGAATCCCACCACTGAAAATAACTAAACCTGCTATTGGGTTCTCCAAGACATAGTGAATAGCCTTTAGAAAAACAGATGAAGCAGCCTCTGCAACATGCCCTACCCCAAACTTTGCTCTTCATCACAGCTTCTTTGATTAATTATGGGAAAATCTGCTAAAAGAAACAGTTGGTATTCTGAAGGGAGATAATCTTTTTGTCCAAAGTGTTTGGTAGGGAGATTCTTAGAACAGCTTTTGCCAAGGTGTCCTCAACATTGGAAAATTACTGGGGGCCATTTCCAGTTTAGATTCCTCTCAGGACACCCCAGTCAATCTCTCCATCCAGGCTGGAGCAAGTTGGCTCGATATTCATTGCAGCTAGCAAAATACAACTTGATCTTTATTAAACAGCAACAAACATTAAAAACACTTCACTGGCAAAATGGGACACAAAGCAGGGAAAAGAGTAAGACGCAAATTGGCAAGAGTTGATATTATCTCTATCTAAAAGCTCAGAACTTTCTGGAGCCTCTGGAAACAAAATAGTTATTCGCATATCTGTTCCCAAAGGTTTATTATAACTTTAACCTTTTTGTATATATAATAGCAGCAGAATAAGAGATGGGAAATTGAACTCCAGTGGTTCCTCCTCTGTTCTACACAGTGCAAAATGATTATTTAGTTAGCATATGACAATGGTACAATTAGGCAGGAGATTACAATGTTAGTACACATTAGTTATTTGGCTGCTGAAGGATGCTAGCCCATTTAGTTCATTCTTTTTTTGAATAAATAACCTTTATTGAAAATTTAAAACATTAAAATACAAAATACAATACAGATATTTAAAATGAAAGTGTTGTGCATATTGCAATCCATTTTGACAATGTACATTTCAGTTGTTATTCCAATGCATATTTTATACTCTTAATTGTTCTTATATATACAGGCCCTGCCCCCATCTGCCTCCTGAGTCCCAGCTGATTGGCTGGGTCTTCTTTTGTTGCCCTGCACAGGAGAACAGAACTGGAAAGCAAGTTACTGGAGTGGGGAGGGAATGGGGGTTTTACAGAATCCTTCCCCTGCCACTCCCACCAAGCCACATCCACCACGCTACACCACACCCACCAAGCCACACCCACAGAACCGGTAGTAAAAAAATTTTGAATACCATCACTGATGGGTATACAATGTGAACAATCTGATTTACCATATATACTCGAGTATAAGTCGACCCGAATATAAGCCGAGGCACCTAATTTTACCACAAAAAACTGGGAAAACTTATTGACTCGAGTATTAGCTGAGGGTGGGAAATGCAGCAGCTACTGGTAAATTTCAAAAATAAAAAATAGATACCAATAAAATTACATTAATTGAGGCATCAGTAGATTAAATGTTTTTGAATATTTATTTCAAAGAAAAACAGATTAATCAATTTGGGAAACGATCTCACTATCATGAAAGGTTTAATTGATTCACTAACCCAAAAGAAGATGATGATGACAGTGGGAGGCAGGAGTCACTCTCTCCCTTGCAAGAAAAAAGCAAGAGCCGTTCTTATGATCTCTCTCTCTCTCTCTCTCCCCGTAATACAGTCAAGCCCTTTCCAGCATGCGCGATCTGCCGCCGCCGCTTTGCACCCTGCAAATGCAAAATCCCGGGGTTTTTGCATTTGCAAGGTGCAAAGCGGCGGGGGCGGATCCCACGTGCTGGAAAGGGCTTGTTTTCTGAGCCTAGAGCCAGGGTGCTTTCATTGCACGGTGGAGCTTCTTGTCTTGGGAAACACCGGGCGTCGTTGCTGCCCCCTGAGGGGAGGGCAATTCTGGGCTGCGCGATTGGGGGACTTCGTCGCTTTGGGTGGGTGGGTGGATGGGAGCGAGGATGGACGGAGTCCATGAAGTGGGGCTTGCCTGCAGGAAAGCGGCTGCCCAGCTCCGGAGCTCCACACCATTTTTTTTTTCAGAGGGGAATCTGACTCGAGTATAAGCCGAGAGCGGTTTTTTCAGCACAAAGAATGGGCTGAAAAACTTGGCTTATACTCGAGTATATATGGTAAATAGTTGACTGGAAGACTTTAAATATGCAAGGGAAGGAAAGAATACACACATCCCCACTGAAAGACAAATGTGAGTGGAGGACAGAGGAAAATACACTTACAGGGTGACTTCAAAATGTCTTAGCAGCTCAAGGCAGGGCTGGAAAAGACCTCTTGTTTGTGAAAGCTGTCCTAACCTATTCTGTACCTTCATTAACATTCTCGAAAGCCCTGCATTTTGATTGGCCAAGCGCGGGGCGATCTGATTGGTTGGGCGAGCTGCGCTGATTGGCCCACTAAGAATCTCCCGTGATTGGTGGGTTCGAATTGCGGGAGATTCAAAGCGGTGCCATTGGTCGCGGCCGCCGTGGCTTGGAAGTAAAAAGCCACTGTTTTCCCCATGGAAGCCAGTTCGGTTCCAGGGACCAATAAGGAGCTGAAACCTAGTCACCGCCTCCTGGTCTCTTTCCCGACAGACACGACACTGGCGACGAGGATGGGATCCTGATCCTGAACCCCAACAAGCACATGTCCGGTGGAAGCAAGCAAGACCGACGAGATGGCCAGCATCGTGCCGCCCGCACCCTTCAACCCTGCTAGTGAGGACTGGGAATCTTACATGGACAGATTCCGCATGTTCCTCGAATGCAGCGACATGAAGGATGCCACCGGGCCGAAGAAACGAGCCGTCTTCCTGACACACTGCGGGCCCGCAGTGTTCAAGATGGCGAAAGCCCTAGCGAAACCCACTGACGTCACCGGGATGGACTGGGATGAACTCGAACCCTTACTCTGAAAGCACTATGCTCCCGCCATGCCCACCCTCATCAGACAGCACGAGTTTTATCGGCGGGACCAACGGTCGGGTGAAAGCCTCAGCGACTTTGTTGCGGAGCTGCGGAGCCTCGGAGGAGTATGCAGGTTCTCCGACATGGACAAGGCCCTACGGGACCGAGTCGTGCTCCGGCTTTGGGACCCAGTCCTACAAAGTCGGCTGATGGCCAAAGGCGACATCACCCTCACCGATGCTATCGCTGAAGCCACCGCAGCTGAAGCCACCTGACAGTCAGCAAACCGCATGCGGAGACCAGACGCCGGGGACCGGACCGCGAACAACAACCCTGGAAGGGTGACCGAGGCCCAACCGGAAGCAAGTCACCGTGAAACTACCACCCACCATGGCGAATTCCACTCCGCCTCCGATACATCGGACGAGGAGGAGGAAATCCACCGGCTCCAGGCAGGATGCAATCAGCGCAGTCGGCGGGGTTGTAAGTCGGGGACCGCGTGTGCCGGTTGCGGAGGCGACCACCCTAGATCCGAATGCCAGTTCTTCAATGCAGTCTGCCGGGTCACATCACCGCGTATGCCGACTGAAGAAAGCTTACAGCCCCAGGTGATGGGACCAAAGTGAGCGGAGACGGGACAGCACACCCCCCAGAACCAGAGATCACCCAGCCGACAGCCGCTGGGACCAGAGCGGATGAGCCCAATGAGGAGGCGAGACCCAGCGGAAGGAGGAAACACACCAGACGGTCATCATTGGCCACGCATCAACCACCGATGCCCAAAAATTCTACGTGGAGGTAGGCATCAAAGGCGAGCCATGCAAGATGGAGGTGGACTCCAGGTCCTACCTCTCCATGGTCGCCTGGCAAGAAATCAAACGTTTGGTGCCTACCATCCAAAGGAAGGGACTGGAGAACCAAAAACTAATCCTTAAAGACTACCAGGAAAACCGCATTCCGGTAGTCGGAACCGGACAATTCAGAGTAACGTTTAAGGGACGCACTGCCAAGCTTCCCCTAACAATCGTCGATCGAGACCGACCCAGCCGAGACGCCTAAAACCAAGGCGGGTACCCTTCGCACTCAAGCCAAAAATTGATGAGCAAATAGACAAGCTCGTCAAGCAAGGGGTCCTACATCCAATAGACCATGCCCAGTGGGAAACCCCAATAGTCACCCCAGTCAAGCCTGATGGGTCGGTGAGAATCTGCGGGGACTATAAGGACACCCTAAATTGCGCCTTGCAACAAAGCGCCTACCCCGTCCCAGTAGTGCAGCATCTTCTACACTCACTGGGGGGAGGCAAGGTTTTTGCGAAACTCGACCTGGCCCAAGCATACCAGCAGCTGCCGGTCGATGAAGAAACCGCAGAGGCGCAAACCATAGTCACCCACCGGGGAGCTTTCCGATGTAACCGACTCCAGTTCGGAGTCAGCGTGGCACCTGGAATTTTCCAGAGCCTCATGGAGAGACTCTTACAAGGCATCAAGGGGGTGGTGCCCTACTTCGACGATGTACTGGTATCGGCAGCCAACCAGGCCGAACTAGAGGGTCGCCTAAGGGAGGTGCTAACCAAATTCAAAGAAACCGGGCTAAAGGTGAAGAGGGAGAAGTGCCAACTTTACACAGAGCGGGTCGAGTTCCTGGGGTACCTCCTAGACTGGCATGGCATCCACCCAACTGACACCAAAATTAAAGCTATCAAAGAGGCCCCCACACCCAGGTCGAAAACGGAACTGCAGGCGTTTCTGGGACTACTTAATTTTTACAATGTTTTCCTGCCCCAAAAGGCAACCGCGGCGGAGCCTTTGCATAGGCTTTTGGACAAGGCGGCTACCTGGACTTGGGGGAAATGCGAGGAAGCCGCCTTCAGGAAAACCAAGGACCTGTTCACGTCGGATGCCGTCCTCATCCAATACAACGAGACCCTACCACTAGCCGTCGCATGCAACGCATCACCCTTTGGCGTCGGCGCCATCCTCAGCCACACTCTTCCCGATGGAAAAGAAGCACCCATCACATTCTTTTCAAGGACCCTTACCAAACCGGAGAGGAACTACAGTCAGCTGGACAAAGAGGCCTCGGCTATCGTCACCGCAGTGAAAAGGTTTCACGAGTACCTCTACAGCCGGACGTTCACCATCATCACCGAACACAAGCCGCTGCTGGGAATCCTCGCAGGGAACAGAGCCACCCCGAACATTCTATCTCCTAGAATGACAAGGTGGTCCGAATTCCTTGCCGCCTACAACTACCGGTGCACACACCGACCCGGTAAGACTATCACCCATGCGGATGCCTTAAACCGCTCACCACTACCCGAACCAGACACCGACCCAGCACCCACGACGACCACCCTCAGCATAGAGACTCTGCCCGATCTACCCATAACCGCGTCAGACATTGCCCGAGAAACTAATAAAGACAAACATCAGGCGCGGGTGTTGCATTGGGTAGAGAAAGGGTGGCCGGAAAAGGACAATGATGAGACATTCAGAACATTCCGGAACCGGCAAATGGAACTCTCGCTACTAAAAGGGTGTGTACTATGGGGGGATAGGGTGGTCATCACGGAAAAACTGCAAGGGAAGGTACTGGAGTTGTTACATGAGGGGCACCCGCGCATCATTAGAACAAAAGCTCTGGCCAGAAGTTACGCTTGGTGGCCGGGAATGGACAAACAAATTGAGGCTTGGGTAGCAAGGTGTCAACGTTGCCAGGAAACTAGACCAAGCCCACCCACGGCACCAATCCTAGAGTGGGAAACCCCCAGGGGACCTTGGTCTAGGATCCACATAGACTTCGCTGGGCCCACAAAGGGACACACATTCTTAATAACCGTAGACGCTTATTCCAACTGGCTGGAGGTAAGCAACATGAAAACCACCACCACAGAGGCCGTGACCAAAGAACTTTGCAAACTCTTCGCAACACATGGCCTCCCAGACGTCCTCGTGTCGGACAACGGACCCCAATTCACCTCACTGGAATTCGAAAAATTCCTAGCGGAATGGGGCATACGACATGCACTGACAGCCCCATCGCATCCGGTGGCGAACGGAAGGGTGGAACGGATGGTTCAATTCACAAAAAAAAAAAACATCCAGAAAATAGACCACGGGGAGATCCAAGACAAAATAAATAAAATGCTTTTTATACAGCACATAACCCTGAACACTACAACAAATAAAAGCCCGGCAGAGCTACTAATGGGGAGGAAAATAAGATCCCCACTCGATAGACTACACCCCACATACAACCCAGAGAAACCCCCAAACTCCTCCAGCAAACACCGATCCTTTGCACCAGGCGACGCCATCTATGCGAAGAACCTAACCGGAGACCCACTATGGATACCAGCAACCATAACCCAACTGACAGGTCCACGCTCGTACCGGTTACAAACAACCGACGGACGAGCATGGAAACGCCACATCGATCAATTAAGATCGAGGACAGCCACAAAAGACACAACTGACATGAAACCAGACACAATCAACCCCCTCAACACAAACCAAGAGGGGAGGGAATACCCCGGAAACCAAGCCCCAGAAGAAAGAAACCAGCCATACTCACCAGCAAGCAGCCAGCTCGGAACCTCACCATGAAGAAACAGCCAGGCTAGCTCGACCAGCCCGGAAAGACCAAGCGGGAGCGGCAAAAACCGCAGCTCGACCAGCCCGGGTAGACCGGGAGGGAGCTGCGAAGAGCGGCCCGGCAAGACATACCAGGCGGTTCCAACGACGAGGCCGAGAGACACGGAGATCCCAACCAAACCGGCCGGGAACCAACCTACGACTGACCTGCGCAGGTCCAGTAGACAAGTACGGAGCCCTGCCTACCTACGGGACTACGTTACGTAGGACCAAACCAAGAGCGGAGGGATGTTCTGTACCTTCATTAACATTCTCGAAAGCCCCGCGTTTTGATTGGCCAAGCGCGGGGCGATCTGATTGATTGGGCGAGCCGCGCTGATTGGCCCGCTAAGAATCTCCCGCGATTGGTGGGTTCGAATCGCGGGAGATTCAAAGCAGTGCCATTGGTCATGGCCGCCGCTGCTTGGAAATAAAAAGCCGCTGTTTTCCCCTTGGAAGCCAGTTCGGTTCCAGGGACCAATAAAGAGCTGAAACCTAGTCACCACCTCCTGGTCTCTTTCCCGATGGACACGACATAACCTATATTAATAAACCATGGCTTGGCATTAATCTGAAAGAGCCCAGGAATACTATTCTCATATTTTTCCCCCCAAATGCTACATTAAAAAATGGAAATAATAATAGTCACAGCAATAATGAGAACAGTAATTGTAAAAGTCCATCCACCCCAAGCTTCATTGGGAAAAAAGCCTTATCCATTTTTTAGCAGAATAATTGTTGAGGGGGCGGAAGAGGTTTAAGAACCTCCTCTATCTACCTTTATTGAAGTTTTATCCCAGACTACACTTTTTATGCCTTTGTTTGGTTAAAGCAAACAAAACAAAACAAAACAAAACAAAACAAAACAAAACAAAACAAAACAAAACAAAACAAAACAAAACAAAACAAAACAAAACAAAACAAAACAAAACAAAACAAAACAAAACAAAACAAAACAAAACAAAACAAAACAAAACAAAACAAAACAAAACAAAACAAAACAAAACAAAAACATAAAAAGGATCCCCAGGACAGGATTGACTTGTTTTAATAAGTAAATAAACTCTGATCCAGAAAACCTTTTAAGAGATTCATGCTCTTTCATCTTAATCCTGTTTGGGATATTAAAATGGGAAATAGATACTCAGGACACTGACAAGGCAAAAATCTCAGCTTGGCTCTTTCATTGGCAGATAAAACTCTTGCTGAGGCAACATGCCCCAAATGCTTTAGCTTTGCAGCAAAGAGTGGCTGCTTCTCTCCTAGTCACTGTGGTCCAGCAGCATCCATGGGGAGGTCAGGTTGATGGCCACAAGTGTGCGATCAAAGCCCTGTCTCTTCGTTATGTGCATTGGGCATGCATCTTGACTTTTTGGACAGCCCTCACAGATGCCCTGCTGGAGCCATTGGACAAAGGGAATTATGGGCCATTGTTATTCCTAGGGGTTGGAGGATTCTGGCTGTCACCACAGTGGCTCAGTGCTAAGATGCTGAGCTTGTCGATCAGAAAGATTGGCAGTTTGGCGGTTTGAATCCCTAGCACCGCGTAACGGATTGAGCTCCCGTTACTTGTCCCAACTTCTGCCAACCTAGCAGTTCAAAAGCATGTAAAAAATGCAAGTAGAAAAATAGGGACCACTTTGGTGGGAAGGTAACAGTGTTCCATGTGCCTTTGGCATTTAGTCATACCGGCCACATGACCACAGAGACATCTTCAGACAGCATTGACTGTTCCGTTTTGTAACTGAGATGAGCACTGCCCCCTAGAGCCGGAAATGACTAGCACATATGTACAAGTGGAACCTTTACCTTTTACACAGATGCCCTGCTGGAGCCATTGGACAAGGGGAACTATGGGCTATTGTTATCCCCAGGAGTTGGAGGGTTCTGACTGTCATTTCTGACACCCCTTTTGTGTACGGTAGAGTTAATTTTTCCCAATGGTGGTTGGCTGTGTGGTGTGCGGTGGTTTGGGTACTGTGTGTTTGGAATATGAAGTTTTTTGATAGCTGTTATGGAGAAAGATGTTGAGCAGCCATTCCTCTTCTGCTTTTCTTAGTGTTGTAATGTTGCAGTGTTCTGGACACAGCTTATTTTGTGTGCAATGGGGTGGCTGCTTGTGAAGCTGAGGATCTGGTCCATGTGTGAGGGTTTGCGGTAGACATGGGTTTCTAGTTCTCCGTTGTCTAGTCTCCTTATATCGACATCGAAGAATGGTAGTCTCTTGTTATTTCCTCTTTGCATGTGAATTTGATCCCAGGGAATATGTTAATGAGTACTGAGTAAATTGAGTTATTTAATTTAATTATTTAAAATAAATAAAAATTATTTTCATGTTTGTCATTCACAGTTCATTTTGCCCCTTCCTTTGCATCCTTTCTTTAAGGATTCTGTTCCACCATTTCTTCAATATTAGTGTTGCTCTCATCCCACAGCAAATTGTCTCACAGTGACTTGGCTGGGGCAAGTTGTCCCCTGGGCATGGTAAATTGGCTATGGTGAGATGGCCATGGTGAGTTGCTTTGGTGAATTGCCATAGATCCTTTTAGTTAAGCTGGAATTTCCAAATGCTTTCAACTCTATCTAAAATGGGTTGCTGTGGTGCAATTGAGAAGTGACTAAGGATCACTGGGGACTGCCTGCATGAAAAGAAAGCTTCCTTTCCTGACTCAACAGCCATAACAATGGAAATCAGCTGACAATTACATCTCTCACAGTTGATATTATCAAAGACTGCTGCTAAACTTATCATGGTTTCTTAAAAATATACAGATACAGATGTTTGTGGTTTCCATAGGGTATTTACTTATTAGGCAAATGAAAAGTTGGTCAATATTAAGTTATTTTCTCACTTAAAACTGTACTTTCCGAACTCCTTCGCTCTTACTTCAAGTATAAAAAAAGGGTAAATAATATGAATGGGTTTGGGGAATTAAAAGAGCAAAGAACTAATTTGTTACTGTGGCAAATGTCCAGAGGGAGGATGCAGGTCAGAGAAAATCAGAGCCTTCTTTCATAGCAAAGTTTTATGTAAAATAAATCTGAGCTGACTTTAGAGAGAGAAATCTCAGTGCAGTTTCAAATGTATAACACCACAAAAGCAGCTGCATGAAAAGAGCATTACAGAAACATTTAAAAGAAATCAGCAGTTAGAAGCATTAAATGTAAAACAGGGAATGTCAATCACCATCAAAACAAAGTGCAGTGAAATATCCAGATAGTTAAGGCCTCTTTCCAAATAAGAACTATAAGTGACATATAGTTCCGATAAAAAGATATCCCGGTAGGTAGGTAGGTAAGTAGGTAGATTGATAGCTAGCTAGCTGACTGGCTAGGGAGCTAGATAAATAGATAAATGATGATAGATAGATAGATAGATAGATAGATAGATAGATAGATAGATAGATAGATAGATAGATATAGATAGAGATTGATAAATACACATGATAGATTTTTGTTTGTTTGATTGATTGATTTTAATCCTGCCTCTTAAACTTTATAAGTAACTCAAGACAGTGAAAAGAAATAAAACTGCTCGAATCCTTTGCCCTGCAGGACTCCTTGCAGTACTTATTAGTTTAATTTTAAAACAAAGTTTGACACATCTATGGGGAGATGAACAATGCTGGATGCCCAGAAATGTATCCACAGACATATAAAAAATCAGAATACAGGTTGGATGCAGCAGAACTTTCTTTATGTTTTGGGGCCATTATTCCCCCCCATTTGGGATACAGCTTCTACGTTGACATCATAGAATGCTTTAATGAAGACCGAGAACCACCAGGCAAGATGGCCCAGAAGAGCCTTTAATGTCCAGCATGACCTCTCCTGAAACATTATATCCATGGCAGTCCTCTGTTAAATTGTTAAACTCCCATTTCGAAATAGTATCTCCCCTAGGTTTAGTAATTTGTTGTCCTTTGGATACGGAATCTTGATTTTACAATACTCAGGGCACTCCAATTCAGAATCTGCCTCCGAGACCTGGAGACAAAAGTTGTGTCCAAGCGTTACTTCTCTAGAATGGTATGCTGCAGTGTTGCCAACAGTTGAGATGGCTCCCTTTGAATTACTGAGGCTTGCAGCTGAGCCCAAAGCTGTCATAAATAATGTGTGTTTGTTTCTGCATTAAGCAGCTGTTTTTATTGGCAATAGGAGCAAAGCTGTAACATGTGCCGAAGGTTTGCTGTGAAAATGCAAACTTCTTGGATTGTTTTCATTTGTCTTAACAAACAGTAGATGTAGGACTTTGAAATATTGGTTAGAAGTAATTGCTATTGGCGGCTACTTGCAGATAAATGCTTGTACTATTCTTCAAGCTGCCATCATTGCTTAATTGTACAATGTATAGCTTGCATACAAAGTTCCTCAGATTCAATCTCGGGCTCTCCGGATTGATTCCGGGAAAGATTCCTGCCCCAAACTTTATAAAGTCAGGATAGATCTCTGATGCACTGTACAGTAAGCAATGGTAGATTGTAAACTATTTGTGAGCGCCAAATTCCCAGACATTGCTCCCAAGTTTACTGTTTGTAGAATCATAAAGTAGAAAGAGGCTATTTAAGCCATCAAGTTCAACATTTTGCTCAGTGCAGGAATCAAATGAAAGAACCCTAGATAGCAGAGGTGGAATTCAGCAGGTTCTGACCAATTCTGGAGAACCGGTAGCGCAAATTTTGAGTAGTTCGGAGAACCAGCAAATCCTACCTCTGACTGGAGATTTTACAGTATCCTGCCCCTGCCAGGCCCACCAAGTCACACCCACGGAACCGGTAGTAAAAAAAAAAATTGAATCCCACCACTACTAGACAGAGAGCTTTTACATTTTCTACCTACTCTAGAAAGGGACTCCTTGGCATGATGGAAAGCCAAACTCCCATTCCAGGTGAAAAGTTCCACTGTCAAACTGTTCATACTATCAGGACTAACATTTAATCAAAGTATGCCTAACTGACTTTTGTATTCTGCATGAAGAATTCAGCACTTGTCTATTTTTAATTTCATTTGTTTATTTTCAGACCCTTACTCTATCAAAATTGTTTTGAATTGTATTTCTTTTAGGATAGTAGCTTTTCTGCCCAATTCTGAATATATCATTTGCAAATACGATAACCAATTCCTCCACTGCATCATCCAAATCATTAATAAAATGAATTTTTAATTTTTTTATGAATTAGTGAAGTAACAATATTGAGAAATAGATGCCCCTGGAATAAACCTTGTGGTACTCTGCGCGGTATTTTCGAAAAAACAGGAAGTGAAGAAACGGGGCTAGTTTTCAGCCTGCAGAAGCCTGCAGAAGCCTTCTTCAAGCTTCTGGAAGGCCAAAAAAGGCCTCAAAGTAGCTGAAAATCAGCTGTGAGGCACACGCATGCACAGTGAGGTAAGTTTGCCTGAAGCTCGTGTGCCGGAACAAATGGCTCTGCATGCCACTTGTGGCACGTGTGCCATAGGTTTGTCATCACAGGCCTATACTGATGTAGTAGTTGTGCCTGCTGCATATGAACTGTTTCTTGAGAAGACCATAATACTGGGAAAGGTGAATGAAAGAGAAGAAAACAAGCAGCAAATAGGGATCAATCAATTACAGTAGTAATGGGTGCACAGTTGAAAGACTGAAGAACCAGGATGAGGACAGATAATCCTGAGAAAGTCTATTATTCTTTTTTTTTTAATCAGTTTTATTAAAAGCATAAACTGAAAACAGAGTAACAACCAAATGGAAGCATTTATTCATCCAAATGTAGCAAATCTGGAAAAAATCTTAACATACAAAAGCATTTTGAAAGCGGAAGTGGGAGTTAAAACAAAACAAGAATTGCAAAATCAAGGTGTGAACCTATCATGGTGACCACATATGAAAATATAATTGAGATGTGAAAAAGTTGTTAAGACATATGGCTTTTATAAAGAGCAAAAATATTTGATCAAATAATGTTGGAGTAGATGAAAAGTTAATAAAGAAATTATATAACTTCTTGTTAAGCCTAAAAATAGAAGATGAGGTAAAATGATGGGTAAAGTTAAAGGTTCCCTTCACATATACGTACTACTCGTTTCTGGCTCTAGGGGGCAGTGCTCATCCCCGTTACAAAGCCGAAGAGCCAGTGCTGTCCGAACACGTCTCTGTGGTCATGTGGCCGGCATGACTAAATGTCCAAAGTGCACGGAACGTTGTTACCTTCCCACCAAAGTGGTCCCTATTTTTCTACTTGCATTTTTTACATGCTTTCGAACTGCAGAAAGCAGAAGCTGGGACAAGTAATGGGAGCTCACTCCATTATACGGTGCTAGGGATTCGAACTTCCGATCTTTCCGATCGACAAGCTCAGCATCTTAGCAACTGAGCCATCATGTCCCATATATGAGACATGAGAGTATGGACAAAAAATTTTGGATACACAAATGGTAAAAACTTTGGGAAAGAAATTGTAAGTTGACAATGTCAACTGCCTATAAAGAAAACCTATATAAAATGTTTTATAGGTGGTACTTACCACCGCGAGATTAGCAAAGATATTCAAAAACATGTCTGCCAAATATTGGAAATTAATTAGACACTGGGTATGTACTATCACATGTAGTGGACTCGTGTGAAAGCAAAGAAATATTGGACAAAAATACATACATGGTTAGAAAAAAAATATTAAAGTTGCATATAGATTATAAGCCAGAAATATTTTTGTTAGGTATAGTACCAGAAAAGTATGATAAGGGAAATATGTATTTAATACTACATGTTTTGACATCCGCAAGAATTATATTTGCACCATGCTGGAAGAATGAAGAAACACCTAAAAACGATATAATCAAAAAATATTAGGGTGTGCAGAAATAGATTGACATTAAAGATTAATGAAGAAGAAGTTACAGAGTATTTTCGAACATGGGACATTATTTTACAAATGGTTGGATAATAGAGGTAGAAATTAGGACATGGAAAAAAAAACATCATTATGTAAGCAAATCGACCCAGACAATACACTATTCACAAAGCATTTATATGTGTAAAATGAAAATGTATAAATAAATTGTTTTTAAAAATATAGAGATAAAAAGATAGGTTAACAGGGGGAGGGAGTGTTCTCGGGCCACCACCCACCCACAGGGTTGTGTGCCACTCTTAGATTCCAACATGAATTGGTAGAGCCAGGTCTTCACACCAGTGGTGGGATTCAAAAAAATTTACTACTGGTTCTGCAGGCATGGCTTGGTGGGTGTGGTTTGGTGGGCGTGACAGGGGAAGGATATTGCAAAATCCCCATTCTCACCCCACTCCTAGAGGAAGGTTACTACAAAATCCCATTCCCTTCCCACCCCACTAACCTGCTTTCCAGCTCCGTTCTCCTCTGCAGGGCAACAAAAGAAGACCCAGCTAATCAGCTGGGACTCCGGAGGCAGAGAATAGATGGGGGTGGGGCCAGAGATGGTATTTGCCAGTAGTCAGAGATGGTATTTGCCAGTTCTCTGAACTGCTCAAAATTTCTGCCACCGGTTCTCCAGAACTGGTCAAATCCTTCTGAATACTACCTCAGTTTCACACTCTTCCAGGAGGCCGCGATGTTGGGGACCAACCTCACCTCTGGGGACAAGATAATTTATGGGGTGGAGGCAACAGCAAAGAAGGTTCTTCCTACACCGAACCAATTAAAGAACCTGTTGAAGTTCTTTAATTGACTAGGTCAGTAACATCCTCTCCCTGCCTGACTGGGTGAGACAGGTTGATATATTTGGGAAAAGACAGTTGTTCAGGTAACCTGGTCCCACGACATGAAAGGCTTTAAAAGTGATAATCAACACCATGAATTGGATTTGAAGCAAACTGGCAGCCAATGCAGCTCATACAAAAGAGTCTTATATGCACAGTCCTTGAGGCACCCCAAACTGCTCGTGTGGCCATATCTGCACCAGGTGCAGCTTCTGGATACTCTTCAATGGCATCAAGAGTCACAGTGGTGTAGTGGTTAGAATGCATTACTTCAGCTACTGTAATCCATTGCTCCCTCCAGGAGTTCAACTGACTCAGCCTTCCATTCTTCCAAGGTTGGTTGAAAATGAGGGCCTAGATTGATGGGGGCAATATGCTGACTTAGAGAGGACTGTAAAGCACTATGAAGCAATATGTAAGTCTAAGTGCTATTGCTATCCCCATATATGGCATATTAGAGTATAATAACAGTTGGAAGGGCAAGAGATCCCCAATCCAAGAAGGGGCATAACTGGCACACAATACGAAGTTAAGCAACTGTTCTCCTAGTCATGATTGCCACCTGCTGCCTGGGCAGGAATTGTGGTTCAAGAGGAACCCCAAAATGCACACTGGATCCATCTGGGGCAAGGCAACCCTATCCAAGACCAAGGATGGTAAACCCCCACATAAGGAAGAGTTCCCCAGATTAAAAAAAAAAAAACCACCCCCACTAAGAGCCACTCCATTTTATCAAGGTTCAGTTCAGTTGAAGCCTGCTGTTCCCCATCCAGACTCTCACCATCTCCAAACACAAAGAGAGGACATCCATAGCATCACTTAGTTCACTGGAACAAAGATGTACAACTGATGATACGTCATCTTGTGATGATAGATGATCTTGCCCAGTGGCTTCATCTTGATATCATAAGGGAGCAAAGAGCCCTGAAGCACACCACAAACAACAGGATGCAATCTAGACCTCTCACTTTTTATCAACACCTGTTGGGATATTTCCTCCTAGGTGTTCTTTGGTGCTCTGAGCTTGGCTTTTCCATCCAGTTGTACAATTTATTGGAGGTTTGGATCTGACACTGGTGAGCAAGGGATATTCTCCTCTATTGATTTCCTCTTGGATATAAAATGATTTTACTCCACAACCTGGGTGCCCTTGGATTGTTGTCCCCCTTTCCTTTCTCATAGTCAGCCGCTGTTGGCAGCTATATTCAACCTCTAAAACTCCTGCAAGTTCCTCTAAGAGAGATAGTCATCTCATTAGAAGTAGAAGATCTTGGTTTACAGGTCACCTGTGGGTAGGTTACTGAGGGATCTCTAAAGTTGGCATTGCTAAAGGCACTTTTACAGACAGGTAGCTCAGGAATATATTGGAAATGTGCCAGGGTGATGCTGACGATAGTGGCAGGTTCTGATGCTGGAAAGGAAATGGTGATTGGCACTGGAATAAAGTCAATTGGCAAATATGTATTAAATAATTATAAATGTTTAACATAGGAGGAGATATCTTTCCCTGGACAGCTGAGATGAGCACAAGAGGCAACAGGAAAGGTCAGCCATGGCAAGACGGCTCACTGCTTGCATTGCTTTTGGAAAAATAACTCGAGATTTTAGACCCATAATTTAGGCAGTAGCAGAGAGAGGTTACTTATTAAGAAAGATTAGCTAGATTGTTAAGAGTCTAGTAAGTATTGGGCCCCTCGTTAAAGCAAAAGCAGGAAATAATGGCTGAACTGGTGTCAGAGTAGGGAGTTTGTTATCTGGCAGTTTTTGTAGCATAAAATAAAAGAAATGGCATGCCAGAATGGAAAGCAGCCAGGAAGAGGCTAGCTTGTTTAAGCAAACCTCTGAGTGCTAATTCAAAAGATAGTTCAACTGAGAGTTTTTGCTGATGCCTTAGTTTTGGAATCGCAAAAACCATAGAATTTATAACATATTTAATGAAGAACCTGAAGGACTTTGGCAAATTGGCAGGTTTTAAGGTCAACAAAGAGAACACAAAGATGTTGACTGAAAATATGGACATATAAGACCAAGAAAGTTTGATGAAAAGGATTAATTTTAAAATTGAGAAGAAAGTTAAGGAATATGCTAACTGATATGAATTGTATGTGGTTTCCGAATAACTATGTTAAAGTAGGGAATGTTGTTAGTGAGATGAGATAAATTACAATTAACATTTGGGGTAGAATGTTTTCCTTAAGATGTTATCTTTATTTCAGAGTATACCAACACCAACAACTGATTTACTTTTTAAACAATAGCAGAAAGATATTTCTAATTTTTTATGGCAAGGTAAGAAACCAAAAATTAAATTATATGTAAATTGCTGCAAAATGTGTAAGAAAGAGGATTAGGATTATTCAATTTAAAATTATATTTGAGACATTGTGTTTATATAGTACAGATGAACAAATGGGTAACTTTAAGAAATAGGAAGCTATTGGAGTTACAGAGTCATACATTGAGATTTGGGTGGCATGACTGTCTATGGTAGAAAAGATTTAAGATTAATATAGTTTTAAAAACCATCTCATTAAATATAGTTCTAAAAACCATCTTGTTAAATCTTGTTAAATGTCCCATACTGAGAGTTTGAAATAGCTATATTTTATATCCTAAAATCCCTTTGTTGCTATCATCTCAGGAAGCTTTTTTTAAAAAAGAAAGAACAGTTACATACATACTCGGTTGACTTATGCTGATCTATTAATCTTTAATGAAAAAAAACAGCTTAAAAACAAAAAAAGAATTTGGAAAAGGAGACCTATTTGTCACTAGTTTGCCAACTGACAGAAAGATTTAAATCAGATAAAAATTTGTTTTTGCAGATGATAAAACATACAGTTTATTTAGTGACCATTTGGAGTCACAAAGGCACTGAAAAAAATGACTTACGACCATTTTTCACATTTATGTCCATGACAGCATCCCCATGGTCACATGATTTACATTAAGATGTTTGACAACTGGTTCATAGTTATGACGCTTGCAGTGTCCCAGGATCATGTGATCATCTTTTGTGATCTTCTGATAAGCAAAGTCAATGGGGAAAGCCAGATTCACTTAATGACCATGTGGTTCTCTTAACAAATGTAGAGATTTGATTAAGAACCTTGGCAAAAAAAAACAAAAAAACCCACCCCATAACATTGGACATGACTCATTAAACAACTGCCTTATTTAGCAATGGAAATTCTGGTCCCATTTGGGATCTCAAATACTACCTGTAGCCAAAACAGCCTTACTCTTTATGACTTCTCAATACTCTTATATTAGCAAACTCCATATATGAATTAGACTGTATGCAAGATATGTTGTCTTTTCTTTCCACCATCCATCTTCATCAGATGATTCCAAGGTCTTAATATTATGACAAAGGAAACAGAATGTATTCTTAAGCATTTCCCACACATAATTGGCAAGGTTTGTCATCCCAGGGGTGTATGTATGATACATCCCAGTATGTACTCATAAATCAGCTTTTATGACACCTGTTTGCTTTTACACTGTTTTGGTTACACATTATCCTTACTGGAAAATCTGGGATTTTTAAAATGTAAACCGGTTATGTTGCAGCTTCAATTGGTTAAAAAAAAATATTATCATTTTGTCACTATATTCCCAACACCAAGAGAAGTTTTTGTGCTTACATAAGCATTCATGAGTGTCACATTGAGGTTCTAGGGATTAGAAATGGCCAGGTTAAACCTGATAAATCCATTTAATCCATCCCCTCACAGAATCGGAAGGTAACTCTAACCTTACCCCCAGCTCAGTTCAAGATCTGCTAGAGCATTTCAAATGGACAACTATCTATCTGTCGGAAGTCCTACAATAAAAAGAGACGTACCACTTCATGAGGCAACCTATGTTGCGGCTGGTTGAAAAGCTTTTATGGTCAGGAAATTCCTTCTAATATCTTATCTTATATATTTTTTTCCCTTGCAAACTCCATTGGTTCTGATTTTGCCTTCTGAGAGCCAGTTTAGTCTAGTAGTGGTTAAGGCACCAGACTAGGAAGAATTCTAGTCCCACTTTAGCCATGAAAGCCAGGTGAGAGACCTTGCTGCTATTTCCCTTGCACTTTGCACTTACAGCATTTTTAATGTACTTACAGCATTTTTAATGTACTTACAGCATTTTTAACGTTTTAACTTCTTATCTTGCATTTTATTGCCCTTGAATCTGTAGCACTAGTGTTATTTGTCCATTGTTTTATTGTATATTGTCTGTTTACCTTTTACTGTACTGTGGTAGAGTGGGAACGAAATTTCATCCCTATATATGATATGACTGTCATATATTGGAGTGACAATAAAGAAACCTTGATACCTTGATACCTTGATACCTTGAGCCACTCAATCTCCCTCTCAGCCCAACTCACCTGAGCTGGTTGTTTTTATGGGGAAAATAGGAAGAAGGTGTAGGAGGTGTGTTGAATATATCAACCACCTTGAGTTATAAGCAATAAAGGTGGGGTACAAATGAATAAATAAATAAAAATAAATACAACAAAGCAATTGCCCTCCTTATTTTATGCAAGAATGCATTAGATACCTAAAGACGGCTATCGTATCTCTCCTAAGTCTTCTCTTCCACAGGCTAAACATACTGTTCTTTCAACTGTTCCTCACAGGACCTGGGTTTCCAGTCCTCTCATCCATTAAGCTTCTCCTCGGCAAGCTGGACAGATCCAGATAAACAAGAATTGGAAGATACAAAAATTTCTGATTTATAGTAGAAAAGCCAAGAAGCCATTACGAAAGAATTCCAGTGGCTGCTGTAAATCAAATGTGTAATTCTATTTGTACTGTAATCTGTGTTCAAACCCTTGTGCTTCATTCTTTATAAAGGGCGGAGGCTTCTGAGTCCCATCTTAACTTTTTTTAAAAAAATTCTCCATTATACAGGTAGTCCTCGAGTTACGACCACAATTGAGCCCAAGATTTGTATTGCTAAGGGAAACATGAAGTGAGTTTTGCCCTATTTTATTGGTGCGATGGAGAACAAGTCAATCTTCTCTTCCCTGTGACAGCCCTTCAAGTATTGGGGCTCCCCTAAGCCTTCTCTTTGCTAGGCTAAACATACCTTGTTCCCTTTGTCATCCAGCATATGATTTAGCCTCCAGACCAGGGGTCTCCAACCTTGGCTCCTGGAAGCCTGGCGGACTTCAACTCCCAGAGTTCCACAGCCAGCTTTGCTGGCTGTGGAACTCTGGGAGTTGAAGTCCGCCAGGCTTCCAGGAGCCAAGGTTGGAGACCCCTGCTCCAGACCCTTTATCATCTTTGTTGCTCTTCTCTACTCTCTCTTTTTTTTTTGCATTGTGGTGATCAGAACTAGATGCAGTGCTCCAAATGTGGCTTCACTAGAGCAGTACAGAGCAGTACCATCACATGTCATGATGTTGATATTATCCCCCTGTTGATGCAGCCTAGACTGTGTTGGCTTTTTGGGCAGCTGCAGCACACTGCTGACTCATACTTAAGTGATGAGGACACTTAGAAAATAGAGAAGACTGCAGTTCTTTAGATAAGAGACAAGCTAGCATTTTCACTGAAGCGACTGAGGAAGAAGCAGTTTTGTAATGTGGTATAGAAAATCTCCCCAGCTTGATGTCCTTCAAAAGTGCTGGATTTCTATTTCTATGAACCTCAGGCAGCATGACCTTTGGCTGCACTGTCTTTGACCGCTGGCCAGAATTATTTAGGTATCACTGAATTGGATCTGACTCATAACCGCTTGGAAAAATGTTTACTCTCACCTCCCATCTTCACTTACTTCATCTGTTGTCTTTTTCTTTTCTTTTTTTTCTCAGCCTTGCCATGCATAATCCTTCTTCCTAGTTCATGTGCCCAAAGCATATGAGTTTCTGCTTGCTGATCATGGGCTTAAATGGGTTATTTGATGAAGAATTGGTTTGTTTGTTGGTTGGTTGGTTGGTTAAGAACCAAACTCTAAATTCATGATCTGAACCTTGGAAATAACAATTCAAAGATTCTATCTTATTTCATCTCTCGTTCCTTCTTAGCATCCTGCTTTCACAGTCATATATACGTACTAGAAATACCATCGTTTTAACTGTTCTGCTCTTTATTCTCATTTTCCAATTAGGTGAAAAATGCAGATGGCAGAACACACCAATATGGCTGCACAAAAAGTTTGATGAATACTAGAAAACAGAAAAAGTCACTTATAGGAGATGGAAAGAGGGTCAGGTAACCAAGAAAAACCATGGGTACATAACCCCATAAAAACTTTAGAGATGAAGTCAGGAAAGCAAAACCACCGCCAGAGCTAAGGATGCCAAGCATAAAATATACTTGTCCAAAAGTAATGAATAATTTCGGTTTCAATTGATTGTTCACGATCTGTTACAAATGGTCACTTCATTCTCTCTGTCCACCTACATCACCACTTCCCAAGACTGTCCTTGATTAGTCTTCTTGTTATTAACTGCCCAGAGTCACTTGATTCAGATGGGCAACCCTATAAATAAAATAGAGACCAAAAGGATTACAAAACTAAATAAAGTATCTTGAAAAGAAAACAAATCAGCCTGTCAGTATGTCAGTTAATTTAGTCTCATCAAGCTTGCTCCCAATCCTTCCACCAGGAAAGCGAGGCTACATCTAAGAGGCATTTTCCCTCTTTATAAAAATGTATTTTATCTATGAATTTATCAGCAACTTTAGTCTCAGCTACTTTATTTGGCATACAAGTGCAAGCATTGCAATAACAATTCTGATCATAATATCGGAAATGCTACTTATTTATTTAACCCATGGCCATTATTTAAATGATTTTAACAATTATACTTAATGTAATATTCCTAGCATTCAGACCTGGGCTTCCACACCCACTTCTGGTAAAACAAAAGAAACATAACCTTGAAATTCAAGAACTACTAAAAGAAAATTAATGGCAGTTCAGTCCTGGAAAAGGAGAAGGGGTGGGAAAGAAACTCAAAATAACCCTACCTTGATTCTGTTTAGCGTCAATAGGGTACAGGCTTGTTTGGGCAAGTTTTTAAGATTTCTTTATTATATCCTGCAAGATAAAGGTGCATTCCTGAATTCCTTGCTCTGCCCATGTCCTGATTTGGCCTACCTCAAGGCATGACACTTCCTTTCTTCTTCCCCTTTCTCCCTCTTCACCAAAAGTTTTTCATAAGAGCTCAGTTTTTTGAATCGCACATAGGCGCACTAATAAACAGCACTAAACTATTAAATTCAATGGAGATGAATCCCCACTGCCCAACAAGGAGATGAGCTCAGAGTTAACCATTGGCTTCTCATGCAACACATCAAATACAACAGAGCTTCAAAGACCAATATACACAAAACCAGGGGTCTCCAACCTTGGCAACTTTAAGCCTGGAGGACTTCAACTCCCAGAATTCCCAGTCAGCTTTGCTTTGCACTAAACCAACCCTTCCTTTTCCCTTGCAAACTTTAATTTTGCATAGAGTTTCACAGAGAAGTTCTCACTGTCTTCCAAGTTCCCTCCTTCTGAGTTAGATCACCAATCTTTTCTGCTTGACCATCTAAGTAGTATTCTCCCTCCATCTTATGCATTGGGTGTAGAGACCCACATAGCTGGCAAGACCAAGGAAGCAACAAGTCACAATTTCAGTAAATACTTTAATGCTAGTCTGGGGTAAGTACCAAATCTTGCATATTCTACAGAATAGAAATTTCCCAGCCTCGGATATAGTGAATTAAGTTGGAGTCTCTTTAAGGCATTTTTTTCCCCCTGACCCCTCACCATTTGGGTCAAATTGCCTTCTCTGAGGTCATATTTTGACTGGCTCATCCCTAATTTTCCCACAGATTCTCAAATCAGGTGACTTTCTGGACAGTTGAAACTTTCAACTTCTCCATATTGGCCAACCAATTAACCAACGAACCAACAAACCGATGTTCCAGAATTCTTCATCCAAAGCTTTGTGTTTCTCTTTTCATCAGATACATTTTAGCAAAGAGGGCGTCTCAGACTGTTGGTTCCAAACATCCTTCTTTTCTTCTTTCTCTCTTCCTGCTTCTATCTCCCCATCCTTGAAGTTGGGTGAGGAGGGGGCTGTTTCTGAACTTAGAATAACAGAGTTGGAAGGGACCTTGGAGGTCTTCTAGTCCAACCCCCTGCCAAGGCAAGAAATTCTACACCACTTCAAACAAATGGTTATCCAACATCTTTTTTAAAACTTCCAGTGTTGGAGCATTCACAACTTCTGGAGGCAAGTTGTTCCACTGATCAATTGTTCTGTCGGGAAATTTCTCCTTAGTTCTAGGTTGCTTCTCTCCTTGATGAGTTTCCACCCATTGCTTCTTGTCCTGCCCTCAGGTGCTTTGGAGAATAGCTTGACCCCCTCTTCTTTGTCACAGTCCCTGAGATATCAGAACACTGCTACCATGTCTCCCCCGGTCCTTCTTTTCATTAGACTAGCCATGCCCAGTTCCTGCAACCGTTCTTCATGGATTTTAGCCTCGAGTCCCCTAAACCTCTTTGTTGCTCTTCTCTGCATTCTTTCTAGAGTCTCATACTGAAGACTTGCTCTCTGTATCCTCCCCAAACCAGCTTCTTTTCCTCCCATTCTGTCCTGCTACAGTATATAATCTTTAAGAGCTAGTTAAAAGGAATCCTGATGCCAGTAGATCTCACAGGATGGGCAATCCAGTTCTTATTTTTTATTTCCACTGTCATTTATTAATTTATTGGTTCCATCTAATTTGGTAATGTGACTTGGGACAGTTAAATAATAAACAAGTAAGCAAAACGTATTGCTCCCCAAGCCTCTCACGTACCTACTGATCAACCCTTTAAAAATAGGCTACTTTAACATCAGGTCTTCATGACTGAAATGAACCAGATCTTCCGAAACCTTTCAAAAGACCAGCAGAGTCAGAGCCCTCCAGATTGCAGAAGATATGCTGTTGCAAAGGACAGAGAAGAGAGAAGGCATTTCTCCCACTTCTCCTGGGTCTTTACAGTTTGGCTATTTATCTCATCAACTTAAATATTTTGTGCCTTGCACCAACTTTATTGAAACCACTGAATTACATCTGTGCATCTCAAACTTCAGTGTTTGACTTCTGGGAAATAAGGGAGTCAAATTCTAATGTGTTTGGTAATAATCAAGTTGGACAAGGTGATTTTTTTACTACCAGCTTACCAAATGTTAAGAAAACCTAAATCACAACAAGATTCCACCCTCCAGTTTGGAATTATCTTAAGTAGGCAAGACCTATTGAATCCTTTATCAGTGTAAAAAGTACACCTTAGCACCACAACATATAATCCAACAGTGGGTTGTAATATGCCCACATATAATCACCCTTAGAAATAATATTATTTTAATAAAAAAATTCAGAAAACAAATCCAGTCTTTTGGCTATGTAACTCTACTGTTACACATATAATACAATATGTTCTGTTTCCTCAGTAATTGCCTTTTCTTTACTCATTTTATGTCATAGAACTCATTTCTTTTCTTTTTCTGTGTTAAAAGAAAATAATTTGAAAAGGGAAGAGGGAGAGCAAAGGTACACAAGTGTTTTTTTTTTCTCATTCTCATTTTTTTTTTCTCATTCTCATTCTATTATCCACAATTGCTTCCAGAATATGGCATTCTGTTAATGAAAAAGTCAACCATAGGACCAGTTTGGATGATCCACTAGCTAGGTTCAGATTTTCTTGTACTTTAAGGAACACAAAAGCCTGCAGAATCCTGATCTCTTTCAGAATTGAGATGGCTCCAAAACTCTATCAGTACTTACTGTAAATCCTTAATCTTGGTTTCTCATCTAAGCTTCTAGAGGCACTGTAGAAACAAAAGCAGTTGACAATGTTGAAGATAAATGTTATTGTCACCAAGGGGGCACTCCTATATTCCAGCAAGACCCTCTCCAGAAATCATGGGAGAAACTAGCATTCCTTCCAACATCTTACATACTATGGGTCTTTCTTCAAAAGAAGAGGTGGAAATATATCCTCCTTCTCATATTGGTCAAAGTGGATAATCAGGGTTCTGCCATGCTTGTGGGTTTCCTGGAAGCATCTAGTAGTTGCTCAAACTGAGTTACATATTTCCTAATCACTGTAAGGTCTACGTCATTAAAAGTTTCAGGTATATGTATAGAGGAGATCTGAACTCTCAGATGATTGTCAGAAGTGTTTTGAAAACTAATTGGCTATTTGACCTGCTCATCATCCCCTCTGGGTGAATGGGTCCCAGCACCGAAATAGCTCCATTGAGCAGCGCAAGAGCACCTCTTTCTTTTTGTTGTCCATCAGTGCTGGTTGACAAGACCAGGGCCATAGAAGAGGGATGGGAACATAGCTGGAAGAACACCAATCCCTTTCCGATCCACACCCACTGCTCTGGTGGCACTGTTCTCATCTGCCTTGGGAAGCCAACCAACTCACCAACTTTGGTCTCCCAACTGAGGTTGAGATGACATGGACTTCTGCCTACTGCTGAAGCCTACCTAAAAACACCTAACCCATTTCAGATGTTGGCAAAACTCTAGCGATCGCTTCTATCAACTTGAGAATAAGAGAAGTCAAGGTTTCTGGTCAGAAGATTATCTACCAGCCACTTTCGCCTGCTCTCAGCTTCCCAGCCTTTCCCCTCTCTGAACCTTCCCCGTCCTCAAGAAGGGCAGGACTCTTTCGCCGGTCTCCGTGGGAACAAACGGCTCACACACACACCCCCGCCGCATTATAGACTGGCCTTTTTCTGTTAGCCAACGCCTGTCTTGCCCCACCTCCCCGCCCTTCTTCCTCCCCACTCTCGCCCCGTCCGGTGGCGTCGAGCATCTCCTCCTCGTCTTCCCCGCTCCGTTTCCTTCCCTTCCTTTCAAAAGTGGGGCTCTATCCGTGGTGCCCACTCCCTCCCACCCATCCCCGCGCCCGCCGGCTCTCTACGCGCCCCGCCGCCCCTTGCGGCCAGCCCAGCCGGACCCTCTCCATGGCCTGGGGCAGCTACCGGTGCAACCGGACTCTCAGACTCGAAGCAGGTCAGTCGGTGCTGCCCGGCTCGTTACTCTTCGCGGCGGGGCTTCTGGGCAACGTGTTGGCGTTGGGGCTGCTGTGGCAGCACCACCTGAAGGCGAAGTTGCAGCGCGGCCAGGGGCGCCCGCGGGCGTCCGCCTTCTACCTTCTGGTGAGCACCCTGGCTGCCACCGACCTGCTGGGCAAGTGTTTGCTGAGCCCGATCGTGCTGGCCGCCTATGCTCACAACCGCAGCCTCATCGACCTGTGGCCGCCCGCCGCAACCAGCGAAGTCAGCCTGCCCGGGGAGGAAGCGATCCGCTCCCCGGGCAGGCTGTGTCAGCTGTTCGCTTTCCTTATGGCTTTCTTCGGCTTGGCGTCCACCATGCTGCTGCTGGCCATGGCCCTGGAGTGCTGGCTCTCGCTCGGCCAGCCTTACTTCTACGAACACCACACCAGCCGGCGTTGGGGCGGGCTGCTCACCGGCGCGGCGACCGTCCTCTGCGCTCTCTTCTGCGCTCTGCCGCTCCTGGGCTTCGGCAGCAACGTCCAGTACTGTCCGGGCACGTGGTGCTTCGTTCGCATGGCCGGCGACGGACGGCTCTATTCGGTGCTCTACGCTACCCTGCTGGGCTTGCTGGTGCTGGCCGTCGGCCTGTGCAACCTGGGTAGCATGAGGAGCCTCTATCGGATGGCGCGTCGCCAGCCCCCGCGCAGGACCCACCCGATTGACCTGCAGGGCGCAACCGCTCCTTCCAGGACCCCTTCCTCAGGCCGCACCGAGGAGTTGGGCCAGTTGGTCCTGCTGGCGCTCATGACCGCCCTTTTCACCGTCTGCTCCCTGCCGTTAATCGTAAGTAACTCTTGGGGGGGGGGGGTGTTTGAGAACTAATGGGAGAGTGCGGACGGGAAGGAGAACTGTTCCCGATTCGGCTTCGGCGCCCTCTGCGCGCTGCATAAATGCGCCCACCGAGCACCTGATGGGTGCCGCCGATGCCTTTCTTACCCCCCCTCCTGCCCCCCCGGAATGCGGTTTAACTACCCGTGGGGTGGGTGGGCAGGTGGAATAAGAGGGAAGATGAAAGTGCTCGCTTTGCTTTCGGAATTGCTTGTTTTGGATCTCGCTCTTTCCACGTGGGGCTGGGGAATCTGTTAGCAGCCTGTGCCAGTAGTGCAGTCGATGAACCTGCCTCTGCGGGGGAGGGGAGGGGGCAGTGACGCCCCTTACTGTTTTGTGGGGGTGGGGTGGTTGGGCTGGTTCGGGACACCTGGCTGGGTTGCGGTGCAAGATTGTGTTTCCCTACCTCAGAGGTCTCCAAAGTTGGCAACTTTGCTGGCTGGAGAATTGTGGGAGTTGAAGTCCACAAGTCTTAAAGTTGCCAAGTTTGGAGACCCCTGCCCTACCTAGACGGACAAATCTGCCTTTGAGTCCAGATGTATTGTCCTGCAGAGTTGGTCAAATTATTTTTGACCACTGGAGGCACAGTATCCCACACACAACAATTATTATTATTTTGTTTTGTCAAGCGATTATAAGATAACAGGTATAAGTATAAACATAGTTATGAACACATGAAATGGATACAAATAAGAAAAATAAAAAGATACAATAGGACAGGGACGGTAGGCACGCTGGTGCGCTTATGCACGCCCCTTACAGACCTCTTAGGAAAGGGGTGAGGTCAATAGTAGACAGTTTAAGGTTAAACTTTTTGGGGTTTGGGGAAGAAACTATAGAGTCAGGTAGAGTATTCCAGACATTGAACACTGAACATTGCACTTCTCTAGAAGTAAAAATACAGCATTTTCACCAAAACACAAAATCAGCTGCTTGGGACAGCCCCAGCTACCTAATATGTGTAAAGCAATATGTTTTCCCTGTGCAGCGATTTTAGAGTGAATTGTTTAGCTCTAATCTTGTCTTATCTTATCTTGTCTGGTCTGAACCATTTGTGCACTTTTTTTTCCTTCCTTATCAAAATGTAATAATCAGAATTATCAAAAAAGAAAGAAAATCCACATCACACAGGATGGCGGCTAGCAGATAACAGATAATCAGAGTTGGAAGGGACCTTGTAGGTCATCTGCAATCTTAACATTTAAAAAAAAAGAGCCAAGAAGAGGTTATCTGCCTTTTTCTCAGAGGCAGAATTTTGAATGAGATTAAGTGTGTTTTGGTTTTTTTCCCTGTAACATGGAGGTGGTAAAAAATAGATCACTCTCATCCATCCTCCTTGTAAAAGGGGAAAAACAGCCCACTTCCTTTCTTTTTATAAGAATTTGGCTTTTGTTTCATCCATAGATTTAACCACAGGGAGAAGTTATTGGAGAAATGTCCAGGGTTGTTTTTTTCATTGTGTTCATTCACCTGTAGTCCATTTCTAATTCCAGATGCTTCTAGGTTTTATGGTGATTTTAGAAATTAGATGTGTAATCTAGACATTTATATTGCAGTCCAATAAAGTGGAATGGAATAATGTTACAATGTAGATTTGAACTTGTAAACTGCAGTTTGGTTCCAATGTTACGACTTGATCAGAAACTTCTTTTAATGTTATTAAATACATAACATATATCAACAATCATATATAATTATTCTGTATTATTTGAATTGTTTTATGTTTTTATGATGGATGCCACCCAGAGTAACTGGTTGTGATGAGCAACTATAGAAAATAATCACTAAAACCTAATATATAATTTATATTCAAAGTAAAACGTTAAATTTAGGATTCAGATTTTTAACCTGCAGCTGAATTGCAAATCTGCACAAATGTTAGCTCCTGAGCATGATTCCCATCTAGTTATTTTCACTTCTAGGAAAGCTTCTCATTCTGAAGGGGTGAAGATTTCTATTCTCCAGGAGCAGAGAATTGCTAGGAATGATGAAGGAAACTGATTTAAATTACTTAAAGTGTTTTCTTCTTAGCAATGTCCTAGACCTGTTTGTGATGGGTGCATGCATTTTAACTCAAATTGAATCCTCTAAGATTTAGTGTGATTTAAGTTGCCAAATATCCAAACTATGCATTTTTAAGCCCCAGTAATGATAGAATTGTTCATCTGCATTCACCCTGCTATGTCTCCAAAAGTCAACAGTTATGAATTGATTAATTCCTGGAATTAGTCTGTTGAGTAAGAATTGTGAGTGATGGTGTATTTAAAGACTTGTTTTGGCTACTTATACATGCACAAAAACAGTTTAGAAATACTTTGCATACCGTAAGCAATCAGGCCTAAAGAATAACCTTTTTAAAAAAAAAATCTGAGACAGGACAGATATCAGATTACTTGTCCAGACAGTTACCAGGAGTCCACACTGATTCAAAAGCATAAAAATAAAATGACCCACTTGACTAGAGGAACTAGTGGAAGAGGGTCAGAAGGGGCTGCAGTAGCATCATGGGGCAGCCCAGGAAGTGGAGCTGGCAGTGCAGAAAAGCACACCTGAAGAGGAGCAGCGCTGTCAATCCCTGGGCCAGTCACTTTCCTGGCCGTAACCAGAATAACAGAGTTGGGAGGGATGTTGGAGGTCTTCTAGTTCAACCCCTTACTGAAGTAGCAATAGCAGTAGCACTTAGACTTATATACTGCTTTACAGCCCTCTCTAAGCAGTTTACAGGAGTCAGCATATTGCCCCCAACAATCTGGGTTCTCATTTTACCAACCTTGGAAGGACAGAAGACTGAGTCAACCTTGACTCAGGTAGGAAAATCTGAGTAGGAAAATCTTTACTATTTCAGACAAATGGCTGTCCAATCTCTTCTTAAAAACCTGCAGTCTTGGAGCAGCCAAAACTTCTGAAGGCAAGCCGTTTTCATGGATTAATCGTTCTAACTCTCAGGGGATTTCTCCTTAGGTATAGGTTGCTTCTCTCCTTGATTAGTTTCCATCCATTGCTTTTTCTCCAGCCTTCAGGTGTTTTGGAGAATAGCTTGACTCCCTCTTCTTTGTGGCAACCCCACAAGTTTTGGAACAAGCCAGCACCTTGGATATGAGGCCGGTGTTGAGAGTAGGAACACAACAACCCTTTTTCCTGTAGCGCATTAAAAATTGGTGTTTGGGAAATTGTTTTCTGGCTATGTATTTGCCTCCTGTTTCAAGGATGGGAGAATACATTAACAAGACTGTGAGGCCAATTGACCTTTAGAGGCATAAGTGTCCCCAATAGGCAGATTCCATGAAATTGTTTTCTGGCTGAGCCTTTCTTTCGAGATTTTATTTATTTCATACAATCCCCTTACTGAATCTCGTTGCAGTGATTCAATAAATCAGTTATATCTTGGGCAAAAAAGCAAAAGTCCATTGGCTTTTCCACTATGAACTTACAAAAGAAAAAAACCACTGGAAAATCCATCGGATTTGGTGGGAAGGGGAAAGTGCAGAAAAAAATGAAATGATAAAGGCAAGAAATATGGTGATAATACATCTAGGTACTTAACAATATCACAGCCACCATCCAAGCAATTTCTAGCACAGTTGGCGTCCTATCCATCCACTCAAGGAAATTGATTTATTGTGAAGGGGACCATCCAGCATGCTAATTCAGAATTTATTTATTTATTGCTTTAGTTATTTGTTCAATTTCTATGGCTGCCCATCTCAGTCTCAATGCCAAATCAATCATTTTGAAGTATAAGGAATGGTCATCGGTTAGCATATTGTGCGGACTCAGTCAATTGTAGCCTATTCAACAAACCATGGTTAAACAAGCCATAGCTTAGAATAGCATCTCAGCCAGTGTTTTAGTCAACCCTTGTCTTTGCTTTGATTGACAGTCACAACACTTCAGGAAAAGGGATTTTTTCCAGCTAGGGACTAAACTAGTGATCTTTAGTATATCTGCCAAATGTTACCTATGAAGTCTAGAATTTCTTTGTAATCCTAACCCTAATGGCGAACCTATGGCACGTGTGCCATATGTGGCACACAGAGCCATTTGTGCCAGCACGCGAGCCGCAGGCAAACTTACCTCACTGCGCATGTGCGTGCCTCATAGCTCCTGTAATACCAGAAGTAACAAAATGGGCCTATTCGGCCTGCAGAGGCTTTTTTCAGGCCGAAAAAGGCCTCAAACCAGTTGAAAATCAGCGCAGTGCAGTTGAAAATCAGTTGAAAACCAGTTGAAAATCAGCGCAGTGCAGGTAAGGGGGGCAGTGGGGGGCACGGTTAGCCACCACTGCCCTATACCATTTCAGACAAGTGGTTGTCCAATCTCTTTTTAAGAGTTTGGAAAACCATACAGCCTTCTTGCCCTGGCATAAGCCATTACCTGTTTCCTGTAGATCTGGAGTGTCCAACCTTGGCAACTTTAAGACTTGTGGACTTCAACTCCCAGAATTCCTCAGCCAGCAAAGCTGGCTGAGGAATTCTGGGAGTTGAAGTCCACAAGTCTTAAAGTTGCCAAGGTTGGACTCCCCTGCTGTAGATGCAACTTCATTTCATTGTCCACCTGCTGATAAGGAGGCCTGAGGACAGGGGTAGGCGTCAAAAAATTTAGCAAAAGGGTCTCTGCCTGGGTGCTGGGTAGGTGTGGCCATGGTGGGTGTGGCCTAGTCAGCCTCCTGCACCACAGCAGTGGGGGACATTTTTGGCTTTCCTCAAGCCTCCCGGAGGGTGAAAATGGCCTCCCCAGGTTCTGGAGGCTCTCTGTAAGCTGGAAACAGGTGCACTTCTGGCCTTCCCAAACTTCCGAGAGGCCCGTTTTTCACCTTCCCTGAACCTCCGCACGTGCCCTGCGCTTACCTGCATCCAAAACAGGCCGTGTGGGGACTCCTGGGAGGGGCAGATGGGGTGAATGGGGCCAGCCAGGAGTGGGATTTGTGGGTTCTCCGAATTGCACAGAATCTTAGCTAGGGGCTCTTCCAAATCCCTGCGAACCCCCAGCAGCCCACCCCTGCTTGAGGATATCTTTGGGTGCTCTCGAATATAGGCATCCATTAAAACGAATTGATGCAAGAAGGTATTTTAACAGCTTGGGATAATAAATGGTTTATTTACCCAGTGCCAAAAGTAGGTGTGAGATCATCCTCCTTGGGAGGTGTTCCATCAGCAAGGATTACCATGGATGAGGCCTTTTCTTTTAGCATCATCCTTCCTATTGCAGATGATAGCAATTGCCAAAGGCAAACCTTCATACATGGGCAGATTTGAATATTTCTATGTTCACTTGAAAATGGGGACCTCAACTCATCGCATGCAACCTTTTCTGATTCCACTTCTGACCATTTTGGGCGAGCTGCTCTTTGTTTAGACTTCAGTATCAAAAGTTATGGAAAAAGAGACCTGCATTAAAAGAAAACAGGAGGAGAAAGAGAGAAATGAGGGTTGAGGGTGGCAATATCCATCATCATTGGTTCTGGCCACCATTGTATGTTGTACGACAAACCAAACTGAAACCATCTGCTAAAACCAATTCAAAGAAAGCTTTTAACTGTAGTGTCTGTCTACCTTGGATTTCACTTGGGAGGGCAAAAACTCCCATTAGGCAGGTGAGTTCCACCATCCTGCAGTTTGATACACTTGATGGATTTCTTTTTTGAATGGCTTATCAAAGCCCCAGAATACAAAATCTTGCAGACTACATTCATATAGATTGATTTTTCCCCCTTTTGTTGTTTGTTGTCAAGAAGACTACATGGTTTCTTTTGTAAAATCTGCAATCCCCCCTCTACTAAATCAACATATTATAGATTCTGGCCCAGTGTGGCAGTAGAGTTCAGGAACTTAAAAGTATTGTGCATGAAAATAAAATACCTCAGTGCAGAAGGTGCACGTACAGTGGCTCAGCGTATAATTGCTGAGAACGTCTAAAGAGATTGCATACAAGCAACACCTCCATGCACATAGAAAACTATCATTAGAGAAAGATCGTGCTGGTTTTCTACATGCTGGGAGGTTTTGCTTTGGGGAACATTCTGTTAGGCCAACTCTAATCTAGATCCCCCATCTGGATTCTGTCACATTCTCATCCTGGACATCACAATCAGTTTCAAATTTCCTTGCATTCCACAGGGAAATGCATCTACTTTTAATAATATTCTATGTGCTAAAAATATAAATTATTGTAGAGTATGAAAACTACAAAAAGAAACATATCTGCAAACCAGAGGATGTACGTGTTATCTTTTTATCTGCTTTCTTCGTATAGCAGCCAATTTATGGAAAGCAAGGCAGTAATTTTCTTTAGACTATCTGTAAATCAAAAGCAATTTTGGAAGGTTTTAACAGGGTAAAAATGTACGTTGTTGTTTTTGTCAGTATGATGAAAACCTGCTGAGAATCACACTCCTAGGGGACATTCCTTGCCCTTTTAAGGGTTGATGGGTATGCAAACAGAAGATTTTCTCAAGGGAGTCATGTTCAAGAATGGCAAGTGATTGGAGTGTTGGAATTAATTGTTCAGACCTTGGGGTCCTTCATTGGCTTACAAGCTCAACTTACTGTAGAACGTCTGCCCTTTCCAGAAAGATGAGAGCATCGGTGATGCAGGAAGTAAGGCAGTGAAGTAACCATCCCTAAATATATGCCCTACAGATATGTTAGGATTGCAAACTCAATTATGATTGAAAATTCATAGAATTTCAAAACATCATACTGTGCCCACCTACCCCATCCCTCTAGTCACGTGATCACAATGTGGGTGTTTGGCAACTTGTTTGCACTGAACAACCGGTTGCCAAGTGTCTCATAATCATGTGATCACCATTTGCATTCTTCTCTGCTGGCTTCCCCAGAAAGTCAATGGGGAAGCCAACAGGAAGATTGCAAGCAGCTGCCACTTGCTGAGAGGACTCCTTCTTGTCTCTGGAGACTGGCTGAAAGAGCTGCCTGCTGAAGCTGAACTCCTTCAGTGGGGTAGAGAAGCTGCCTACTAGGGCAGTTCCCTTCCATGCATGGAGGGAAGCCTAACTTCTCTGGTGTGTGTAGAAACATAGCTCAGATCCCAAGGATCGAAGCTCAATTCTCCCAACCCGCTGCAGCTCCATTCCCACAGCCAGGGATGAGATTCTACTGGTTCGGACTGGTTCTATAGAACCGGTTGTTATGATTCTGCGCAGTTCGGATAACCAGCAAATCAGCCCCTGGCCCGCCCCTCTCCACCCACCCCTCCACCCAGTCAGTCTTTATCACGCATGCACAATATCACGCGCATGCCTGACATCGCTGACTGCATTCTTCCCTGCCCAGTCACTCCTTAAGGTATTTCTTTTTTTCCCCTCCTGATGATCAGCTGTTCCTATGATCAGCCGTGTCGGGATTCCCCTCGCTATCTTACTGCTTCAACCAGGAGGCTTCCCTGAGGCCCAGAAGGCCCCAAAATGGGGGGGGGGGTTTGCTGAAGGAGGAGGAGGAGGAGAAGGAGAAGCTGCCACATCCACATAGTTACATAGCCACGCCCACATAATCGGTTGTTTAAAAAATTGAATCCCACCCCTTCCTGTAGCCTTCCAGAGCAATTCCTTTCCTTATATAAAGGGAAGCCAAATTCTTCCTTTAGGATTCAGAAACAGCTCACTTCCCAAAGGTCTGAACTCTATTCCTGCTGCCCACTGGATCAGTTCCCTTCCACACATGGAGGGGAACTGACCTACGCTTCTGGGATGCAGAAATGGAGCTGAGATCCTAAGGATCTGACTTCCATTCTGTCAGAGTATATTCATGAACTGGAATAGAGCATGATAACAAGGTCAGCCAATGAATAGGCATAGCAACTAAAATCAGCCAATGAGGACTGTTTGGAAACTAAAACTAGAAGTAAAGCTGGGTGTGGCTCTGTATTAAGTTCGTCTCAGCTCTGAGACTTGTCTGCACCTGCTGAATTGAAACTGAAACTGTCCTCTGCTGTTCTCTCATCTGCTTGTGTTTTTCCCTGTAACTCTACCATGTTGGAAGAACCTACATTGGTATTCTACATATACTTATGTGTTATTTGTATATGAAGAAGTTAATGAATCCTGCTGAGTCAGTCATCTGTGTGTGTTTTCTGGATTTGAGCTTCTGCTGCAACATTTAACACATTCCTGTAGCCTGCTGGAATAGTTCCCTTTCGCACAATTCAGCAGGCATCTCTTTCGCTCCATCACTTAACAACCCAGGATGGACTGCTAATGGACTGCAAGCCAGGATTGCAGCAGTTGAGTGAAGCATCATGTGAGCGCCTCATTTAACAGCAGTTTCATTCAACAACTGAGATTCCAGCCCCAATTGTGGCTGTAAGTTGAGTTATCTAGCTATATGCCCATGGAATTTGTTCTCCATTGTTCAGTAAAACAGGTGAACTCCAAATGGTGAAATAACCCAGGACTGATGAGTTTCACTATCTTGAATGAAAATTATTGATCACCTGCATTTGAACATTTCATATTTTTCTTGGGGTGGGGTGGGGGCAATGCTTCTCCCAAGGCCCTCCCTCTCCAACCCTTGCTCTGGTATAAATAATAAGGATTTGAAACTACTGTAATTCTAAAATGGGATATTAAACAAAATGCACAGAGATGTTGCTAGAGAATTGCAGGTTGGGGTTTGTTTGTTTTTTAAAGAAAGCTAATAATGTAATTTTACTTTTTACACTAGAGACTCTTCGAGTCAGAAAAATTATGGATCTCATGGGAAACATTCAGGGTAAAATTTGGCCTTTCCCAGTTTGATATTTTCCAGATGTGTTGAGCTGAAAATCTCATCCTTGCCAATTAGCAAAGCTAATACTTCCAGACAGAGAATAGGAATTGTAGCCCAGAGGTTTAAAGCAAAAGTTCATGAACGGGGATTTATGGCCACATTTCAGATGGGTGGGTGGGCTCTATGAACTTAGATGAGAAACAAATCACAACTTTACATTATTATATTATATGTATCTTATTTTTAATGTCTTGATAACTGTTCTTGAGCCTTTGTGACACATATATATTAATGTATTTAGGCACTTAAATGAATCTTCCTAAAAAGTGGTCTCAACAGACTCTCAAGGGAATTCGCGGCACCAAAGGGTTAAGAAACAGATCTAGAAGGTCTATTCTACAAGTGGAATGCCAACATAATAATCTTTTTCTTTGTTTTCCCACAAGGGGGAGCTTTTAAGACACTGAGACTTAAGAGTTGATAGCTTTTCTATCTCTGCAGAGCAGCCTCCAGCTTTCCAACCCTTTCTCCACTCTGAGTCTCCCAGAATTATTGGAATTATAACTCCCAGAAATCCAAACCATACTGACAACAAATATGATAAAAGTTCTTTATTCACTTGCATTTTTAGGATTTCTGAAATGCCCCCCTTCTAGAAAATGTTTTTAATGCTCTTAAGCAGCCCCAAGCTCGATGCCAGGAAAAATTAATTATATAAACTTATAAATGTTGAATGAATATCTCCTGCCTACATAAATGTGTTTGAAAATAAAATGATAATCTTAATATATTTTAAGTGATGTAGTACTTATAAGAGCAAGGTGCTAGGTGCAACAAGAAATAACTGCTGTAACCTGTATAGTAAAATGTACAGCCTTATTTTCATGGCCTCTTAGAAATGTGCATCTAGTCACGAATTCAGAAAGCCAGAATGGCTTTGCTCTCCTTTTGAAACATCCCACCGCAGCCACGGCATTCGCCATTCGTCCACCCCATTGAGTCTCTTGCACTGGAGGCACCTGCCCAAGCAAGTCTGAATGGAGCCATGTACGAAGTCAGTGGGGTGAGCCTGAGAGAGAGAAAGAGAGAGGAAGAGAGAGAGAGAGAAGGAAGAAGAGAAAGAGAAAAGAGAATAGGGAAAGAAAGAAATTTGAATCCTACCCCTGGGTGGGGGGCATTGAGGAAGAGTTTGTAGCACCAAGGGGCCGGTGGACTGAAAAAGTTTGGGAACCACTGCTCTAGTTAGTAGTACAATATTACCGGAGAAAAAGCTATGCAGGTTTAAGTTAACAACTCTTAATGCCTTTTTGGCAATGTTGTTACAGTGGGCACTAGCATTTACTTCATCAGAGATGAGTACTCTAAGTCCCTTGGCAGAGTGAGAGTCATCTACAAGATCTTGTCCATCCAGCTTGTATTTTATTTTCTGATATATATATATTTTGCCAATATGTAAGACAGAGCATTTGTTGGTTGAGATTTGAAGTTGCCACTTATTTGACCATTCTGACACATAGTCAAGGTCTTTTTGAAGCCTTCTCTGAAGTCAATGCTGTGGTTCCTTACAAGATTCCCAGGCATTCCTATGGAGTATTTTTCATTATGCAACATCCCCGTCAACTGTAAGTGTCTTATGGTGTCTTTCCATCTCTTACCTCTTACAGATCCGAGCTTACATTGGAGCATTTGCCCCTGATGAAAATGAGGCAGCAGATCTTACAGCCCTCCGTTTTTTCTCTGTCAATTCCATAGTGGATCCCTGGGTCTTCATCATTTTTCGGACATCCATATTTCGCAGTTTGCTCCAGCAGTTTTCTAGGAGGCTGAGTTTGAAGAAGGATCTGCATTCCCAAGATCAGCTCCTAGGAACTTATCAGAGGAAAGAATCCAATAACATACCATAAATGGGCTGGAGCTGGAGATGATGCAACTGGACTTCTTGTGGCACATCGTGGTCTTCAAAGCCAAAGTATTGCAAGTCAGTGTTTATTAAGGTTGAAAAAAGGGGGACTTCCAGTGACAGGACAGGGACGTCCAGAGGTGGAGAAGCCCAGCTGTGGCTTCCAAACACCTCTTCTTGCATTTGGAGCGATCCTTAGTGGATACACAAAACCCGTAGAGCTTCGTGTCAGCATAGAGGACCCCCACGTTGCTGTTTGGGGGAAAGCAACCCCCCAGCAATGAAGGAAGAGCCTCTGAGACCAGCGCGAACGAGCCAGCCGCCAGCAAATGGCGGCTCCAAAGTCCGGTCTTTCACTGAACTGATGAAGTGAAAAGTGACAGCCTGAAAGATCCGAGCAGAAAAAGGCAGAAGGACTATAAAAGTTGTGACAGAGATCGGTGTCTGGTCCTCCCTGTTTCAATGTGAGTAACAGTTGTCGGAAGCTGGAGATAAGCGGCTAGAAAAGCGGTCTGAAAAGTGAAAGGGGGGACAAAAGTGGGCGGAGAGGCTCATTACTTAAAGTGAAAGTGTGGATTGGAGCGTTCAGAAGGAGATTGCTGGGGAGAGAAGAAGGCTGCGGGGAATTCAAAAGCCTTGTGAGTGGGCTGCCATCTGAGACCGGTTCCTGAGAAGACTAGAAGATTAGAAAAGGATTATAGCTGCGAAGGAGGGAAGAGAGGGGCGTAGAGAGTGGGATAGCAATCTGCTGACTCTTATGTGAAAGGTCTTCTGCCCTTTAGCAACGTTGCCTACAAAACTGATTTCTAACATGACTGATTTGGAGCGGACACTCTAAGTGACAGTGGTCTGATAATTGCTGGCAGAAGGGAAGAAGAAGAGGGAAGAAGATGAAGGAAAGAGACAGACGGAAGCCTGGTAAAGACTGATCGCTGAGCGCTGATAGCAATTAGTCAGCATTTCCTCTGCTCCTCTGGTACGCCCAGGAAGAAAGACTATAAGGCAGAAATGCCAGCCTCAACTCAGACTTGTCTTCCTTTGGTACCAATTCCACAGACACGTGTCTAGAGACCCCTCAAAATCTAAAATATCCTTTTCCTTCCGCATCCTCTCTTTCTCCCTTTTTCTCTTAGTCTTTCTTTTCTCTCTACAATATTTATAAATTTAGGTATAAAGGTAAATTGCTTTTTATAGATATAAGTATTAACTGATTAGAGTGTCTTGAATATACAATAATTCTAAGGACTGTTAAATATAGTTGACTTAGATTAACTGGAACTCTCAACATCAATACACAATATAGGATAAAGGAAAATATAGAGTGAGAAATTTTAGAGTTGTTTGTAAGCTTTAAACAAGTTTGATTTGACATGGTATTGATTTATTAGTTGTAAAATATAATTAACTTTGGTATATAAACTTATTATAGAGAATAATATATAGTATTTGATAACATTTTATAATATTGGAATTTAAATTGCCCAAACAACAAATTGGGCTGAAGAAAGATCTAAAACAACGTGGTGGTGTAATTTTAGTAAACAGACCTGTAATCACATTCAAGGGGCTATAACGCCGAATGGTGATTTGAGACAATATACTTAACATAATCCAATTGCAAAAACAAATCTTATTAGAGATGACTTCCACAACAACCACGGCCCTGAAAACGGGAAGGAAGAACATCCAGACCTTGATGACAACAGCCCTGAAAACGGGAAGGAAGAACACCCAGACCTTGATGACAACTTTGGCATCAGCCTCCCCAACAACACAGAAAACTATAGAAGAGACCCTGACAGGAGAAAAACAACCGACCATTACCAATGCTAATTTACAAGCGACATTAGTATCCCTGCAAGAATCAATGTCCAGAAAGCAGGAGATTATGATCAAGAACCACAATGAGACTAGAGCCGATATTAGCGAACTGAAGGAAGAAATGGGTAAACTAAAAGCGGAGATGAGAGCTGACATACAGAAAGTTGAAGAAAAAGTTGGGACAATGCAATTGGCCATGGAAAGAACTGAAATAAAAATAAAAGAAATAGAGAAGAGGACGGAATGAGTGGAGAAGAACCTAGAAAGGACTGAGGAAGACTTTAAAAATGTAAACAGAGAAATGGAAGATTCCTTGGTCCAACTAGAGATGGACAGAGCAGCGGCATACCTAAGGTTCCAGAATGTGGAGGAATCCAAAAATGACGAACTAGAGCAATTAATGGCAGGTTTGCTGGCTGAACTAGTAGAAAAAGAGAAAGATGACTTACTCAAAGAATTTGACAAAGTCTATAAGGTGAATACCAATTATGCAAGGCATCACAACTGCCCAAGGGAGATATATATCAGTTTCTCAAGAAGATGCGTGAGAGACCTAATACTGAGAATGGCCAGAGATGAGAGAATACTATATAAGGGCAAAGAGATTATTGTTCTTAAGCAAATTCCAAGAAAAGTGAGGGCCATAAGGCAAGAATATAAATTTTTAGCCAATTACTTAAATAAAAAAGAAATTTCATTCAAATGGCTAATCCCGGAAGGGATGTTAATATCGTGGAAGGGAAGAAAAATTAAAATTGATTCAATAGAACAAGCACAAGACTTCCTAGAACAGCTAACAACCACAGAGGACCAACATGCTAAGGAGGAAACTCAAAGGAACATGCAGGAAGACCGTAACCGCCATAGGAATAAAGAAGAAAGACCTGTCCAAATCCAAGGGAAAGACAACTCACAACAGGAAAGAGAAGAAACAACTCTATATCAACTACAAGAAGAGAGCCATATAGTTACAAGACAAAAAGCGAAGCAGACTTAGGTAAATGGAGGAAAGAAGGAAAATTCTTTCCATCAATATAAACGGCTTAAATTCAAGACCCAAAAGGAAAAGGATTCTAACCAAACTAATTAAACAAAATGTTGATATAATTTGCATACAAGAAACACACATTAGGAAAAATGACGAGAAATTTTTAGATTGTTTGAAACTGGGAAAATTATTCACAGCACCAGCAGATAAGCACAAAAAGAAAGGTATTGCAATATATGTGAGAGATGACTTAAAAGCGGAGTTAATTTTGGCGGACCCGGAAGGAAGAACTCTGGTGGTACAAATTTCGATTAATTGTATTACAGTTTTACTGGTAGTAATCTATGCCCCAAATGATGATCAAGGTAAATTTTTCAAACTTCTCCACCAAAAAATAATAGGCTTCGAAAAAGGCAATATTTATTTGATTGGCGATTTTAACTTTATTGCTGACTATTGGAAAGATCACAGTAACACGAGTAAGAATAAAAAAGGAAAAAGAGAATTTTCGAAGCCATGTAAGGATATGATGAATGAATTGGTAGATATCTGGAGAAAACTAAACCCAAAAAAAGAACAGTTTACTTATTATTCTAACCCACATAAAATCTGGACAAGAATAGATATGGCTTGGATAAACGGTGAACTAGTAAACGAAGTCAAAGATAGCGAAATTTTACCAAATGACTGGGCTGACCACAACCCAATTCAAATAACTTGGAGAGGTAGAAGAAAACCAAAGAAAAGATGGACACTTAACACCCACTTAATAAAAGAAGAAGAATACACTAACAAATTGAAAGAAGAACTCAACTTTTTTTTAAAGGAAAACAATAATGAATTAACCTCGAAACAAAATATATGGGACACAATGAAGGCAATTATAAGAGGAACAACAATTTCTTACAATGCTATGAGAAATAAAAGAAAGTATGCCCAACAAAGTAACTTACAACAAGAAATTAAAGATTTAGAAACCCAACTTCAAAAGAACCCCAAAAACCAAAAAATACAAAATCAGTTAATGACAATTAAACACAAACTGAATTTACTGGAACAAGAAAAATTGGAGACAAGTCTGAAAATGACTAAACAAATCTATTTTGAGCATGCAAATAAGCCAGGGAGATGGTTAGCCCACAAACTCAAAAAAACGAAGGAAAAAAAACCAATTAATGGACGAGAGGAGCAACTTGCAAGATGAGATAGAGAAGAAAAGAGAGATTACCCATAAATACTTCGGGAAATTATATAAAAAGGAAGTTAGTGAGGATAAAATAAGGAAATACCTAGAGGAAGCGAACGACAAAGCAATTGGAGAGGAAGAGATAGAACTATTAAACAAAATATTACATGGTCCGCACTGAAGTCAGCAATAGAGAAGCAACAACAAATCACTAGGACCAGATGGGATACCTGTAGAACTTTATAAAATAATCATAGAACAAATTGGACCACGGATGTTGGAAGTATTCAATGAGGTACTCTTAGCAGCTAGGATGCCGGACTCGTGGAGGGGAGCCTTAATTTCGCTGATCCGGAAGGAGGATCTAGACCATAGATTCATTAATAATTACAGACCGATTTCACTCCTGAATGCTGATTATAAACTATTCTCTTCTATTATAGCTAATAGATTAAAACAGGTTTTAAACACACATATCCATGAAGACCAAAATGGATTTCTCCCATTTCAACAAATCAAGAATAATTTAAGAACAGTGATAGACATTTCAGAAAAACATTTGCATTTATGTTTTTGGACACTGAAAAAGCATTTGATAATCTAAATTGGCATTTCTTAATACAAAAAATATACAATATGAATCTTGGCACTAGATTTGAAAACATCGTAACTACAATTTACCACACTCAACAGGCAAATATTCTAATAAATGGGGAACAAACTGGCCCAATAAAAATAGAAAAAGGGGTAAGACAGGATTGCCCTCTCTCTCCTCTGCTTTTCATATTCGCCCTAAAATCACTTTTGGTGTGCATTAGGCAAAATTCGAGAATTAGAGGACTGAGGATTAAATCAGAAGAGTATAAAGTACAAGCTTTCGCTGATGATGTGGTTTTCTTTTTGGAGGAGCCTATAGAAAAAGGACATAACCTATTAGAAGAATTAGAAAGATTTGGAGAAGTTGCAGGACTCAAAATTAATAGGAAAAAAATGAAACTAATGACTAAAAACTTAACAGGAGACCAAAATAAAGAGTTAGAGACATCAATGGGAATACAGGTGACAAAAAAAAATATATCTAGGAATTTGGCTAACCCCACAAAGTAAATCACTAAAAGAAAACAATTATGACAAACTACTCCAACAATCTAAGAAAAATTTAGATTCCTGGAGTATATTACAGCTTTCTTTACTGGGCAGGATTGCCTTGATTAAGATGAATATACTTCCAAAATTTTTATATTTATTCCAGACAATTCCAATCAAATTAAATAAAAAAAATGTTATAGAATTAAATAAGATAATGCTAAAATTTATTTGGCAGGGAAAAAAAGCTAGGATCAATGTAAAAGCCTTACAAGATTTGAAAAGCAGAGGAGGGTTAGCCCTGCCAAACTGGGAAATATATCATACGGCAGCCATTTTACTATGGATAAAGGAATGGGTGAATCTAACCTACAAAAGAACACTAATATTAGAAGGCCACGATATGCAGAAAGGATGGCATGCCTTCCTGTGGGAAACCGGGAAACCCAGGACTCGCTACTAACCAATTGGAAAAAAGTACGTAAAAAACTCTATCTAAAAATACCAATTTGGCTTTCTCCAATGGAAGCAATAGTATACCCTAATAATTTGGATATAACTAAAATGATTAAATACGAGAACTTATTAGACCCACAAGGAAAGCTGAAATCACGACAAGAATTACAAGAGCGAGGATTCACAATTGATCAATGGGTGTACCTTCAAATCCATAGTAGATATAAAAAAGACATTAAGGAATTCGGAATCTACAATAAATTGCAAACTTTAGACAAAATTCTATTAGGACCGAATAAAAAATATATATCTAAATTCTACAAACACTTATTGGAAATGGAACTAGAACAAGAGATTGTCAAAGGAAATATGATTGCATGGAGCAGAAATGTGGGATGGAGTATCACCCAGCAGAATGGGAAAGGATCTGGAATAGGAACATTACGATCACGAAGTCAACAGCTTATAAAGAAAACGCATACAAAATGATTTATAGATGGCACTTGTCCCCTTCGAGATTGGCAAAAATGCACCCCAACATGAGTCCCAAATGTTGGAAATGTCAAAACATAGAAGGTACCTTCTTCCATATGTGGTGGTCATGCAAAGAAACTCAGAAACATTGGCAAAAAATTAGGCATTGGCTAGAGGAACAAATAAGGAACAAATTGAGTACAAACCAGAGTCCTTCCTTCTAGGAATTTTTGATAAACAAGTATCCAAAAAATCAAAGTATATTATAATTCATATCCTAACCGCGGCCAGACTGGCGTTCGCTCAGTGCTGGAAATCACCTTTTATCCCCACTGAACAAATGATCATTCAGAAAATTTTAGAATGCGCCGAAATAGACAAACTAACCCAATCTTTAAAAAATAAAGAATACTCAACCTATTATAACAATTGGAATCCTTGGTACAATTGGCTAAATCAAAGAGAGACTACTTTGAGAAAAATTGTAGCCAAGGGCTACCTAAGCAGAGTTAATGAAAAGTACCACTGACGATATACTTGAAAAAGACAGGATCTTACAGACAGTCACAAAAATATGGTTTTATTTTAACTGTTTCCCCATTCTATCCCCCCCTTCCCTTACCCTTCCCTCTCCTCCCCCATTTGCCCTTCTTTCTCTCCCTCTTGGTCTCTGCCAAGGCCTGTTTGCTTTCTCTTCTGTATATAATTTGTAGATGTGTTGTTTTTAATGGTAAAATTAATAAAGTTTTTCATAAAAAAAAGAAAAAGAAAAAAGGGACCAAGATGAGATTGTGGTACTAGCTTCATTCGTAGACTCTTGTTCTAGATCTGGTGCTTCTTCAAAAACCCAAGATGCGGTTGTCACAGGACTCATTCGCATTACGGTAACAATTTACGTGACTGGTGGGATCCATTTGCACAGAAGCATTCAGAAATGTATTTAAGTCCAAATATTCTACCAGAGATATTGGGAATTTTGAGTTCCAATTATATTTTCTGCCAACAGATTTTATTTGCATGCTGCAAATCTGTGTTTAAATTATTAAAAATTGAGAAGGAGAAGAGGAATTTTCTCTGCATATGTGAACCCCCAAGCATGGGAGTTGCAATGTACTAATTGACCAACCATGGAATCTCATAACAGACAAGTACAGAATACGGAAGCCTTCAGGGATATGGACTAGAAAAAGCTGCTCTGCATATTCTTTCTCTTTCTCGTTCCTCTCTATGGTGGATGTGTGACAGGTGTACTATGTGTCCACACACAGAGCAATTTGCACTTGTTTGTTGTCCCCTCTAAACAGAGATATTGTAACGCCTGGAAAAGGAACAATTCAAATGATTCATTGTAATCTTGAACAAATGTTTAAAATGAGGGTTCTTTAAAGCGAATGTTTGAAAAGCCAAGATTTTGACCGCTATATTTCCATTAAATAAAGTTTAAACATCCATTATCTCATTTTTGGGGAAGGAAATCAAATTATGGCTTACACTTGAAGCCTAAGAGGAAGCAGATTCATTTTGTTGGTATCTTATGCAGCTAAATACAATGGGTTGGCTGAATTTTGCAACAGTTACCTTTCCTAGAAAAATGTTCAAGATTGAAAAAAAATTAATTATTTTTTAACTGTGCCCAAAATTTAACAATGTGGTAAATTTGCAAGATGCTTGTTCTTTAAAAATAAAAATAAAAACTATTTGAAGAAGAAATATGAATTGGTTTTGAATGCAAGTACACATAGTGATATCTGTAGTTTTCATAGTTGTAATATACAGCTGTGAGAGATGGACTATGAAATGCTGAACAAATAAAAATTGATGACTTGGAATTATAATAGTGGGCAGAATTTTTCAGAATTTTTGAAAATGCCTGTGAATGGCAGAAGAACAGATTGTTGAAGACTAATTGAAACAACACCAGAATGCTAACTAGAAACACAAATAAGAAAGATCAAATTTCAATATTTTGGACTTGTAATAAAAAGGCAAGAAGTGCTAGAAAAGTCTCTGGCACATGGAAAAAGCTAAAGCAGAAAACAGGTAGTTAGCTATTAATAATGACACAGGTGGAAGATTATAAAAAAGTGGTTATTGACAGGCATTCTGGAAAAATGATGCCTAGATTGTTCACCAAGAGTGAAAAGCAATTGAATGAACAACAACATCCAGGCCAGCAAATGTTCTGAAGCTTAGTCAGAAGCCGAGCTGATTCAACAGCAGAAAAAAAAATACACTGAATATTTTGGTATATGCATATGTTCCTTTGAATTTTGGTAGTCTTTCTGATTGCCCCACCTCAGAATTGGATATATTAGAGCTGAAGGAAGGGCAGCCAAAGTATAATATCTTTGTCTAAAGAACAGTAACAAGGGCTGAGGCTTTCTAATAAATAACTTTCTCTTATTAGAAAGTCACAGAGTTTTGGACTGCAATTCTCTCAGCTTCTTAGACCTGGGATTGCAGCTGTTTTCCTGAGCTCTAAATGGGATTCCATCAAAAGTTCCATTTGGCATATGGATTAGCTTTTGTCCTGTACAGAGTGCTCTGGAATTCTTTGCTTTCAAATCCTAAGTACCGCAAAGCCTAGTTTCCATTGTTTTTTATAATAATAATAATAATAATAATAATAATAATAATAATAATAATAATAATAATAATAATAATAATAATAATATTAAAGTAGGGGAGCAAGATTGTTCTCCCTTGAATTAGAGCTGATCTGCCTTAAATAGCGATTCCCAGTCATTTGGCCAGTAGAAGTGGAGAAATGCTGGCACAGTGGCCAATCTTTGCTAGTGGTTGCTGTTAACCAGTTCTTCTGGTGCAATTCCAAAAGTTCTGTTTCTGTATACCACAGCAGAGGAAGGTAAAGATTCTGGAATATTAAGAATCACTGTGGATTATATTCTTCTCCTTTGTCCCATTCCTCAAGTATCTTTTCTCCTTCCCTCAATTGCCATCAACAGTGTTTCCAAAGTTAAAATTATACTATAAATGTACTGTATTGAAATGGTTCAAATCTGACAAATCTGAAACTTCACATGAAAGCCTATAAGAATTTGGCCCTGTTGCACCAACTCTTGTAAGATCTCAAGATGAAATCATCAAAATCTTGGCAATATCTGCTGAATTCATGAAATGTGGGATGGTGTGAACCTAAACACCTGACATGTTTGCAGTTTCTTCACTTATTCCTTCTCTTCCAAAGGTTGCCCAAAGTAGGAATGCTGTGTGAGGGTGGGCACAAAAATAGAGAAAAATGAAGAAAAATCACTTGCCTCTTTTTCTTTCTGACTGCTGCAAATTGCCAGAATTTGGGCTGCACAGATGATCATCATGGATCTCCTATTGTTCTGCTGGGCCCAATCCCATTTACCATAACAAAAATTGAATTCCAGGTAGACATATAAAAGATTGCATTGGACAAGGTCAAAGAGATTGCAGAATTATTCCCTTTCAGCCTGCCATAACTGTTACAACACATGGATTTTGACTTGATACAAAAAGAAAACCTATGATTTTTCACACAATTCATTACTGTGATTTTTTAAAAAGGATTAAGACACATATAAAGCTTACATTGATTCCTCTGGATTTCCTGGGCACACCTCTCTGGACATTGTTGACTGAGTGCTATATTAACCTTTAATGGCTTATTATTTTTTTCTCCACTATCAATACTCTTATCATTGCCTGATTGGCCCTGAGCAATAAAACAGTTATGGTCAGCCTTTGATATTTCTGCAGCTTAGATATTATGGAAATATTCTCTGGGGAAAAGAGGGAGAAATAAACAATGTCTAGTTTTTAGCTATTTTCATGGTACATGTAAACTAGAATACAGGTATATTCCAGAATTCTGCTAAATGTTTGTTTCTAGGAAATATATGCATGCACTTTTAATACTTCCAGTCATCTGAAAAGACAGATTAGTGATGTTCTGTCCTGAATTTGAATACTCGAAATCCCCGCGCCTTGATTGGCTAAGGCGCGGGGATTTCTGATTGGCCAGGCGAGCCGCGCTGATTGGCCCGATTGAAGTCTCCCGCGATTGGCTCGCTCCAAGAGCGGGAGACTTGAATCGCTGCCATTGGCCGCGGCCGCCGCAGCGAAAAGGATAAAAGCCGCGGGCTTTTTCCTTTTCGCCGGTTCGGTTCACAACAGTTTAATAAAGAGCTTGAATGATAGTCACGGACTCTGAGCTTTCTTTTGCGGACACGACACTGGTGACGAGGGTGGGATCCCGACCCTGAACCGAACCCCGTGTCCGACAAGAGCCAGTTCCAGTGAAAGAGATGGCGAAGATCGCACCGCCCGCCCCCTTCAACCCCGCCAACGAAGACTGGGAATCGTACTCAGACCGGTTCCGAATGTACTTGGAATGCGCCGGAATGAAGGACGCCCTGGGCCCGCTAAAACGCGCCGTCTTCCTTACTCACTGCGGACCAGAGGTCTTCCAGATGGCCAAAGCCTTGGCCAAGCCGGCAGACGCAACCGCCATGGACTGGGATGTCCTCGAGCCTATACTGCGGCGCCATTACGCCCCCGAGGTCCCCATCCTGATACGGCGCAACGAGTTTTACCGCCGAAATCAGAAACCAGATGAGAAATTGAGCGACTTCGTCGCCGAGCTGCGGCGCCTAGGAGGACTCTGCGAGTTTGAAGGTCTAAACAGCCTCATAAGAGACCGATTCGTGCTCGGCCTATGGGACCCTACACTCCAGAGCCGGCTTATGGCCAAGGGCGACATCAGCCTAGCAGACGCCCTCACCGCAGCCGCAGCCGCAGAGGCAACCCGCTCGTCTGCTGACAGCATGCGAAGATCCGACGCAAAGGGCGGAAACAACAACCCGGCAAGGTCGGCCGACCCTAGAAGTGAATCAACCGCACACTACGGAGAATTCCAGTCAGCCTCCAGCACGTCGGAAGACAAGGAGGACATACATCGCGTGCAGACGGGACGCGGCGACCAGCGGAATCGAAGAGGTCGTAGGTCGAGGACCAACTGTGCCGGGTGCGGCGGCGACCACCCCAGGTCAGAATGCCGATTTTTTGACTCTATTTGTAGGCATTGTGAACGACGGGGTCACATCGCTCGAGTTTGCCGCCAAAAGAAGACCCGCAGCCCGCCCAGATGGGAACAACACGACCGGAAGAAGGAAAGCCCCCCGCCCAAGACCAGAGAGCGCCAACCGGACGGTCGGTGGGACCGTACCCAGCGATCTTCAAGAGGCGGCGACGGTCGGCGAAAAGAAGAAACACACCAGACGGTGACCATCGGCCATGCCATCTCCGACGGCGCCAGAAAGGTACACGTTGAAGTCCACATTGAAGGCCAGCCATGCAAGATGGAAGTGGACTCCGGGTCCTACCTCTCCATGATTGCATGGCGCGAGATTAAGCGGCTCGTACCCACACTCCATAAGAGGAACATTCATACCCAGAAAATCATCATAAAAGACTACCAAGGGAACCGCGTCCCGGTAGTGGGCACCAAGAGCTTCAATGTAACCTACAAGGGCCGCACCGAACAACTGCCACTCACCATCGTCGATCGCGACCACCCAAGCCTACTGGGCTTACAATGGTTCGCCCCGCTTGACATCGCGCTGACAGGAGTCAACCACGTCGCCGACGACGGTTGGGAACAGCGGCTAGCCCAGGAGTTCCAGGAAGTTTTCGATGGAAGCTTGGGCAAGTACCAGGGGCCGCTTATTTCATTTGACCTAGACCCGAAGGTTCCCCCCAAGCGGCTTAAACCTAGGAGAGTACCATTCGCCCTGAAGCCTAAAATTGACGAGCAGATCAACAAGCTCGTCGAACAGGGGGTGTTGCAGCCGATAGACCATGCCCGATGGGAAACCCCTATAGTGACCCCAGTAAAACCAGACGGGTCCGTGAGAATTTGCGGGGACTATAAGGCCACCCTAAATGGCGCATTACAACAAAGCGCCTACCCAGTCCCAATCGTGCAACATCTGCTGCACTCACTGGGAGGGGGCAAGGTCTTTGCCAAGCTCGATCTCGCCCAGGCATATCAGCAGCTACCAGTAGATGAGAAAACGGCGGAAGCCCAGACCATCGTGACCCATCGGGGGGCCTTCAAGTGTAACCGACTCCAATTCGGAGTCAGCGTGGCACCAGGCATCTTTCAAAGCCTGATGGAACGTTTGCTACAGGGCATCGAGGGGGTGGTGCCCTATTTTGATGACGTATTAGTAGCGGCGCCAAACGAAGCCGAATTAGAAAACCGACTCAGACAGGTCTTAACAAAATTTAAAGTGACAGGACTTAAAGTTAAACGAGAAAAATGCCAACTATGCACAAAGCAAGTGGAATTTTTGGGCTACCTTCTAGACCGGCATGGCATTCACCCTACAATTAAAAAAGTGAAAGCCATCAAAGAAGCCCCTACCCCAAAGTCTAAAACGGAACTACAAGCGTTCTTAGGGTTGCTGAATTTTTATAATGTTTTCCTACCCCAAAAGGCAACGGCGGCGGAGCCTTTGCATAGACTCCTGGATAAGGCGGCAACCTGGACTTGGGGGAGACGAGAGCAAACCGCCTTTCAAAAAACCAAAGACCTCCTCACCTCCGACGCCGTCCTGATTCAATTCAGCGAAACCTTGCCCTTAGCTGTCACTTGCGACGCATCACCTTTCGGCGTCGGCGCTGTCCTCAGCCATACCCTCCCCGACAAAAGGGAAGCACCCATCGCCTTTTTCTCCAGGACTCTGACTAAACCAGAGCGGAACTATAGCCAGCTGGACAAAGAAGCCTTGGCTATAGTTGCCGCCGTTAAGCGTTTCCACGAATACCTATATGGCCGCCCGTTCAGCATTGTGACAGACCATAAGCCATTGCTGGGAATCCTCGCCGGAAACCGAGCCACCCCGAACATTTTATCACCCCGGATGACAAGGTGGTCCGAGTTCCTGGCAGCCTACAGCTACGAACTGTTACACAAGCCAGGTAAGAAAATTTCGAACGCGGACGCTTTAAGCCGTTCCCCCTTACCAGACTCTGATCCTGACCCAGCACCAACAACAAACACCCTTAGCATTGAAAACCTACCCATTACCGCATCGGACATTGCCAGAGAGACTGTTAAGGATAAGCGTCTGGCGCGAATCCTACATTGGCTAGAAAAAGGCTGGCCTGAAAGGGACAATGACGAATCCATTAAAACGTTCAGAAACCGCCAGACTGAACTTTCGCTTCTTAAGGGATGTATCTTGTGGGGTGACAGGGTAGTCATCCCGGACAGATTGCAAGGGAGGGTCTTAGAGATGCTGCACGAGGGTCATCCTGGCATCGTCAGGACTAAAGCCCTGGCCAGGAGTTACGCTTGGTGGCCGGGGATGGACAAACAGATTGAGCAATGGGTCGCCAAATGCCATCGATGCCAGGAGACCAGACCCAGCCCACCCGCAGCACCCATCCGGGACTGGGAAATACCAAGGGGGCCCTGGTCCAGAATCCATTTAGACTTTGCGGGTCCAACAAATGGGCATACTTTTTTGATCACAGTCGACGCTTACTCCAATTGGTTGGAAGTAAGCGATATGAAATCCACCACCACGGAGGCTGTCATCAAAGAACTGTGTAAACTGTTTTCCACGCACGGCCTCCCAGACGTCGTCGTCTCAGATAACGGGCCCCAGTTTACTTCCCTCGAGTTTGAAAGGTTTTTGGCGGAGAGGGGCATCCGCCACGCATTAACGGCACCGGCGCATCCGGCGGCGAACGGTAGAGCGGAACGGATGGTCCAGTTTACTAAAAAAACCCTCCGGAAAATGGACCACGGGGAGATCAACGACAAAATCAACAAACTCCTCTTCATACAACACATCACCCCTAACACCACTACCAACAAGAGCCCAGCCAAACTGTTAATGGGCAGGAAGCTGAGGTCCCCACTCGACAGGTTGCACCTGACTTACAACCCGGAGCGGCCCCCAGACTCCAGCTCCAAATACCGGACATTTGCCCCCGGTGACTTAGTTTACGCCAAAAATCTGACGGGGGACCCCCTATGGATCCCAGCCGTCATCACTCAAATCACCGGTCCACGGTCGTACCGGCTCCAAACCACCGACGGGCGAGCCTGGAAACGACACATCGACCAGCTCCGGTCACGTACGGTAACAGACCTCAACCCCCAAGACTCGAACCAAGGGGGGAGGGAACACCCGAATAAAATAGCGCAAGAAAAAATCCAAAAATACTCACCGGAACGCAGCCATCGCGAGTCCCCTCCGGAGAAGAACCACCTGGCCAGCTCAACCGACTCGGAGAAACCAAGCGGGAGCGGCGAAACCCGCAGCTCAACCGACCCGGTAGGCCCAGGCGGGAGCCACGGAGAACGAACCGGCCCGATCATCCAGCCGGTTCACACAGAGGGAGGAGCAGCCAAAAAGATGACCGCTCCGGCCGAGGTACAGCTTGAAACTGAGTTGCGCAGGTCAACTAGGACTAGACGGAGCCCCGCCTACCTGCGTGACTACGCTACGTGATGGACCATACCAAGAGGGGAGGGGTGTTCTGTCCTGAATTTGAATACTCGAAATCCCCGCGCCTTGATTGGCTAAGGCGCGGGGATTTCTGATTGGCCAGGCGAGCCGCGCTGATTGGCCCGATTGAAGTCTCCCGCGATTGGCTCGCTCCAAGAGCGGGAGACTTGAATCGCTGCCATTGGCCGCGGCCGCCACAGCGAAAAGGATAAAAGCCGCGGGCTTTTTCCTTTTCGCCGGTTCGGTTCACAACAGTTTAATAAAGAGCTTGAATGATAGTCACGGACTCTGAGCTTTCTTTTGCGGACACGACAAGTGATGTTCTGTAATTGATACTTTATTACTCTGCATCCACAATTTAATAAGATGAGCCAATGACTTAGCTTCTTTAACCATTATTCGTTCAATTGATTCTGGGGATAGAGCTGGAAATCAAAACAGGGTGATTTAGCAGAATGTGATCCTAACCAGAGAATTTTGCAAGTTTAGATATTTAGCCTCTTGTAACACAAATACCTAAGAGTACTCCAGAGTTTTGCTAAATGTCTAATAATAAAAAAATGCATCTTGCTGCTAACTTATCAGAGGCAACTCAAATGCTTGAGCATGTGAAATGTTCCAGGTTTGATTCCGCAGTTGCACATATCTAGATGACAACTAGATGGCAGTCAGGAGTTAGAAAACCCTAACTAATAATTATCTGGCTGGCTGATAGTTTCACAGTGCAGAGGGGAAATATCTGTTGATCAAGAGTACAATACAAATGAAAAAAACAAACAAACCATAATACATGGAATTATAAGCCTGTTGGAAAAGATTTTTCACATGGATGATGATATTGGTCAGGGCTGAAATTTCAGCTGATAGAACCACAAATCCTGGCCCTTAGAATAGTAGAGTATTACACATTAAAACTCTATGAATAGTAGTGCAGCAGAGACCTGCTCCAAGCGTGCAATAAAGATGCTCTCGGGGACAAACAAGATATAGGGCAGCATGAATTCCTGTGTCTCTGTGAGAAACGGGGCAAAACAGCTGTGTGGATATAAACTTTATTATAGTTTAATGCATTGAGCTAAGTGCATTAAGGCAGTTGTATTGAGCTGACTGTTGAGTAGCAGTGAGTAGCTTTATTCTACTAGTGCATGGGTGTCAAACTTGCCACATCACATTGCCGTTTCGTGATGTTTCGTGACATTTTCCCCATTTGCAGAGCTGGGGTGGGCATGGCCTGTGCGTGACACATCCAGCTCATGGCCTGTCAGTTTGACACATGGGGAGCCTAAAAGAGGGACTGGAGGCTCATTTTCTTGTTTACCTTTTCAAAAAAATATTATATCATGCTAGAGGAAAAGTGTGTGTGTGTATGTGTGTGTAATTACATTTAATTAAGAGGTGAAAAATAGACATATCATTCTTCTGATTATGGTGTGATATGATAATTGAATGAAAAGTGCTTTCAGTGTTATAAATTACCAAAATGTGGCAGTAGTAATGCCTTAGAAGTTCGTATGTTTTCTTTAGCTTTAGCTAGTTCTTTCAGTTGATCTGAAGTTGTTATTGGAAAAGATTGGGTTGCCATGGTTTGTGCAACGGAAGCCTGCAGTCTGTCATCAGCGTACTTTAAGCAGCGCACTATGATTGAAATTTTGATTGCTGAAAGAGTCCCTCCAATTGAAATTCAGCCCTGAATGCAGAATGTTTATCCTGATTGACGTGTTGATATGAAATGATACGTACTGCTGCACTTATATAGATGGTGAATCCAGAATGATCAATGAGCTTCATATAAGAAAAGCTGATGAATTGATAAAAGGCAATCACTCAATGTGAAACTAATGGCAACCTTGGCATTTCACAGAAACATGTGGAACACATTGTTGATGCTTGTCGAAATCAAAAGGTTTGTGCAGGATGGGTCCCTTAAAAATTGAAATTTGCAAGCAGTTGTCATGCTGTTAGGCACAAGGAACTAAGAACAACATGATGGAATTGCTCAGAGCAGTTTCTTCACTGCTGTTCGCCCATAGACAGGAATCCTGACAGACTGAATCATGCCCTGAATAAGTATGAGATAAATCCTGTGAAAATTTAAGGATGATTCCTTCTGGGCCTCTTTCGGCAAACTAAGAACTCAAGACTGATCTGTCTCTTAGCTCCTTGGGAAGGAACCCATCCCTCCTACATCTCAACACCAGATTCTGCCACATACTCTATGAGAATAAAGAATTTCTTCACAGCAGAATTATGATAGCCAACAGAATGGGGACTCATCACGAAGAAATCACAAAGTCCATGGAATATCATCAGAAAGCTTCACCTGCAGGAAAAAAATTCAGACAATGGAAGAGAAACAAAAGGTTATAATTGGGAGGGGGGAGATGGTTTTATTCACATAGAGGGTGTGATGACCTGGGGTATGGCACAAAGGCAACACAGTCACATAAGTAAGAAGAGTCCCTTTAATACCTCCAACTTTGCCCCCAATATCCAGGTTACCTTTGGCTGGAGAAAAAAACTCTCCCAAGAAGAGTCTTTAAGTGGAGGAAATTCAGTCCGAAAACAAAGTTCATACAAACTGTAAATAAAAATCCACACAAACCACACTGCAGCACTTAACTGGACATGGCAGGATAAGGAATTGCAGACTTGAAAGGCCAATAAAACACAGTTGGGAAAATGCCAGAACCTAGATGCACCTCAATAATAACTGATAACTCACAATTTGCTGCCAACAGCTTGCTCTGCGCAGCTTTCCTTTTTAAACACTGTTCCCAGCTGCAGCTAATGAAGGGAATCAGGGCCCTTTCCTCCCTTGTAAGCCATGCAACTCACGTTGCTGCCTTCTCTGTTCCTCCCTGCATGCCCTAGGATGAAGAGGGGGTGGGCCTGGGTTTCTCTCTCCCTTGCTCTATCTCTTCCCTGCTCTGCCCAGCCAGACTGTGCCCTTCCCCAGTTTCTTCCATAGCCAACAGAGCCACACTCCCACTCCCTGTCAGCTGTTTGGCCTCCCCCTCTGAATCCAATTCTGACAGAGGGTTTTTTTAAAACTTGGAACTACTATCAACAAAGAACACTACACTGCAACACTCAAAACTTTAGAACTATGATTAAGTAAAGTTTGGAAGTTTAAAAGGAATTTGTGCTGCAGCATATAAACCTCACACTTCATAAGTCATTCAAGAGGCAATTGGAAAATTGTATCTGCATTACCCATCCACCAAATAGTCTAAATCTGGCACCTTGTAACTTCTTCCTTGTCCCTTTTTTTTAAAACCAACTTTATGGGCATCTACTTTACTCAAATGTGTCAAGATCTGATGGAAGATACAAAGTGTGGAATTTTTTCATGATGGCTTTAAGGAGGTTGTCTGTCAATGGCAGAAATGTGTAGCAAATTTGATTGTGATGCTCTCTGAGCTTGGTTGTTTTCTTGCAGACGTTTCATTACCCAACTAGGTAGAATCTTCAGTGATAGAAGGAAATGGCATAAATACTGAATATATGAAGAGAGAGAGAAAAATCAATGAAATAATTATTTTCCTGATTCATTTATTATAACATTCATATTTAAGCTAAAGTTATGGATGTGAAAATTAAAGGGAGGAAATTAGTTATGAAATTGTATAATAAAGAAAGCAACTTCAAAAAAATTGATCCAAGATTCTTGATTCTTGCTCAAGAATCATCAAAACCCGGGACTTCCGGTTTGAGCTTCTTCAGCGACAGACCGAAACCTCGTCTCTGTGAGGCTTCGATCTGTGCTCGCTGCTGGAGCGCCCCGAGCTGGCTGATTTCAGGGCTAAGCCACCACATAGAGGTGGTGAAGAAGGGGGAGACTGCCTGCAGGGTTGAGGAGAGCCACATCTCTCCTCCCCAGCTGGCCATTACTCCCTTTCCCGAAGGCGGTTGTAGCGGTGGTCAGAAATGGCCACCACAAAGAAGAACTCGACTAGAAAAGAATGTGCAGGAGGAAGATAAGAAGAAAAAGTTTTGGTTGACCGGGTCAAACAGCAAAAGCAACAAATAAGTAATTGAAACTATTAAAAAAAACCAATAACATTGTTCCCTAAGAAGATTTTTAAGCTGTGAGGGAGAGAGAAAGGGGAAAAGATTTGGTTTTTTTTCTCCTTTTCCTATACTGACAGCTAAGAGACTTAAGCAAGAAACTGGAAAAAAAAATCCACTTTGACATTAATAGGCATTTAATGCTGAAAATAAAAAGTCACAGGGATAATAAAGATGTCTGGATAATCAAAAGCTTTTGAAAACAGGAAAGGAGAGAAAAAGAATAAAAGGGCAGGATCTGGAAGGGAGGAGACTGCCTGGAATTAAAAAGAACTTACAGCAAAATCTCAACAAGACTTCCAAAAGATACATTTTAACTGAAATATCACAACAAACACCCCAGGAAGAGAAAGTGGAAAAAGAAATAAGAAGAAATAACTTGGGACTATTTGGATTACTTGATGATTTCTGAATTTTTGGTTATTGTATTTGAATAACTAAAATCAATTGGGTGGTTGTTTAAAACTGTTTAAAATGGCTCCACTTTTAGAAGAACTGAAAATGGAACTTAAAAAGTACAAAAAAGATGCACAAGGGAGAGGTTCTTGTGGCTTCGTATTTCAGTTTTTAGAAATGGAGATTTGGAATTATGAGAAACAACAAGAAATGCCTGCAGAACAAGAAGATTACGACAAAGAAGAAGCCATCTTTAATGAACAAGTAATCTTAGGTGGGGGGATAAAGGAAAGGGGGGAAAGAGAATGGAAAGTTTAAGATTGGGAAGAACAACTCCAAAAAAAATAGAGTGAAAAATAAGTATAAAATCAGAAAGCAACAGAAGAGGGAAATGCAGAAGAGAGAATTAGAAGTAGAGAGACAAGGGGGTAAAAAGGGGAGGGAGAGGGAAGAAAGATAAAGGACAGAAACAAAATATAGAGAAATAGGGCCTATTTAGAGATAATGGGTGAAAATTTAATGGAAAGGGGATTCTGCAAAGGTACATAAGATAGTATTGTTATATTAGCAACAGAAATAATTTTAGAAAATATGAAACAATGTATGATTAAAATGTTTGATAAAATAGCTATCGTAATTCAGTGGAATGCCTGTCAATAAATAAATGTAACAAAATGAATATTTAATGATTTACAAAACATATGTGAAGAGAAAGAAGGGAAAAATTAATTATGGAGATTATATATGTCTTTAAGGAAGTAGGATATTCAATTGAAAAGAAGTGTTAAAGATGTTAAGATTTTAATGATTATTAATGATAGAACTGAATTGGAATGGAATGAGGGTTTATAATTACATATATTTATAATATTTTTTTTAAAGAATATAGTGTGTATTATAAGAATGTACAAAGCAGAATTTGATTGGAATTTATGTATTATATTGAAGGTCATAACCTTAAGGTATATATTGAAGTTTAAATAAGAGTTGAATGGATGTAATTAAAAGATATAAAGGTCTCATACTCCAATTAGTAACTACAGGAGAAAAATTGTTTAATGAGAAAAGATAATATGAAATTGAAACAGAACAGACAAAAGTATAAATATAATGATTTGAATTGAGATGAGATAATCAAAATAAAATTGAGAAAATTAAAAGAGGGGAAAAACTATATAGAAAATGTAGAATAGTATAAAATATGGAATAAAACACAAAAAGGAGCATGAAATTGAATTTTGTGTCTGTATGAAGAAGTTCAATCCGGGACCATGCTATTTTCAAAAAAGATGTTTTACTTGTATTTTGTATGTGTGAAAACCCAAATAAAACTTTATTAAAAAAAAAAAAGAATCATCAAAACCCAACCATCTCTGTTGTAAAGGACCTAGTCTTCACGTGCAGAGGAAGAAATGAAAGAACCCCAAAGACAAGGTCCAGATCTTCACACTGACCAGAAGAGACTGGTTTTTCTGTTTAAAATATACATTTCCAGTGAATAAATCAGGGGAAGAGGTTTTTAACTATTCCTTGATGTGCTATGTTTCTACTTGCCCTGAGGATTAGTCATTCATTTAAATGAAAGGCAATGTTAACAAACTTAATTCCTTCTTACTTCCCATATCAATAAAGGAGAATATTAGTAGCTCAGGATTAAAATGAGGGATCCTTGGTGCTCTCAGCTTGTTTGTTTTCTTGCAGATGTTTCATTACCCAAATTGTAAAGTTCTGCGCGTGGGCGCAAGGAACAGAGACGAGATGGTGAACAGTGAACTTCAACTCTTTATTCATCATTCTGAACAGAGCAAAACCCTAGGGCAACAGCAGCCCTTTTATAGGCAAGCTGCTGCTCTAGTAACCAATAAGAGACGTGGAGTGTAAACCCTCTTAACCAATGAGAGTGGCTCGTTAACAGCCAATCAGATTCTCCTGAACAGACCAATCCGATATCGCTATTATCGGCCAATCAGAAGTGCAGGGCTAGAACCCTGCTATTTTCTAAAGCTTTTGATAAACTTTATTTAAGTGTTTCATTAGTTCATAACACCCCTTCCCCCTGGGTTCTATTTGGGGGGTGTGGTGACGTAATCTCTGAGGTAGGAAGGTTGCTTTGACTATCTATTGGATTTACGCTGTCCCACCGGTTCTTGTCCGTAAGCCTGTTTTGGCAGGGCATTTTCGGGCAAGTTGGGTGCCAGCGGTTCCTTGTTGAAAGACTCGGTTGCCGCTAATGTTCTCATCGTTGTCCTCTGGCCCTTGCGGGCTTGCCTCTGTTGAGGTGTTCCTCTGTGGCGAGGCCACGCCCTTCCTTGATCCTTCTTCATTAGTTACGTCCGATTGTTGACTTATTTCGTTCCTGCTTTCCGCCATCTCGAAATCGGTTTCTTCAACATCCCCTCCCCCCTCAGTTTGGGAGTTACCGGAGTCACGGAAACTAGGTTGTAGCCTCGAGCGAAGCTGATCTTTATGGCATTTCCATATTTTTCCGTCGCAGGTTTTCACCCGTTACGACCTGGGTCCAGTGGCTTGAATAACAGTGGCCTCGATCCACAATGGTTTGCCAGAAAGGTTTCTGGCAGAAACTAAGTCGCCTATCTTGAACTCATGGCATTTTCCGCTAGATCCACAGGGCTTCTCTGGTTCGTAAGATGGGTGAAGCCGGTGGAGGTGGGAGCGGAGTTTGCGTCCCATCAATAGTTCCACTGGAGTCTTGTTGGTGACGCTGTGCGGAGTGATGTGTTGGAGAAGGAGTATTCTATTTATCTTATCTTCAATGTCCCCATAGTCCATTTTGTAGAGGGTTTTTTTCACAAACTGTACCATGCGTTCGGCTCTTCCGTTAGCCGCAGAGTGCCCTGGCGAAGTTAGCGCATGGCGAATACCGCGGTCCGCTAAGTATTGTTCAAAAGGGAGCATGGTAAACTGGGGTCCGTTGTCGGATACCAGAACGTCTGGCAGTCCATGCGTCGTGAATAATCTGTTCAACTTCCAGATGACGGACTCAGTTGTGGTACTCTTCATTTCGTGGATCTCGAGCCAGTTTGAATAGGCATCCACTGTTAATAGGAACGTATGTCCCTTAGTAGGTCCCGCAAAGTCAATATGGATGCGGGACCACGGTCCCCGAGGTGTTTCCCATTCTATCGGAGTTGCTTTTGGTGGGGCATTGCTAACTTCCTGGCACTTATAACAAGTCTTTACCCAGGCTTCGATCTGTTTGTCGATGCCCGGCCACCACGCGTAGCTTCGTACGAGCGCTTTCATACGCACGATGCCGGGGTGGCCCTCATGCAGTGTCTTTAATACTGCTCGTTGTAACCGCTCTGGGACGACGACTCTATCCCCCCACAGGATGAAGCCTTTTTGCGAAAAAAGTTCTGTTTGCCGATTCTTGAAGAGGATGAAGTCGTCAGGGGTTTGATCTACTGGCCATCCTCGTTCAACCCAGCTAAGGACTTGCTTTAAGATAGGATCACGTTTTGTTTCAATCACAATATCTCTTGCTGTTAGCGGCGGTGAATGTAGCGTTTCAATCTGGAGCATTGTAAGGGTTGGAGCTGGGTTGTCGATGGTTTCCGGAAGTGGTGTATGGCTCAATGCGTCAGCGTGGGGAATGGCTTTCCCCGGGCGGTGTTGCAGCTTATAATTGTACGCAGCCAAAAACTCCGACCAGCGAGTCATTCTAGGTGATAATATATAGGGGGTTGGCTTGTCTCCCGCTATAATCCCCAGCAAAGGTTTGTGGTCGGTAACAATAGTAAAAACTCGTCCATAAATATATTCATGAAACCATTTAACAGCAGATACAACAGCAAGAGCCTCTTTATCGATTTGACTATAGTTACGTTCAGCCTTTGATAAAGTTCTTGAAAAATAGGCAATAGGGGCTTCACTATCGTTTGGTAACACATGGCTCAAAATGGCTCCTACTCCAAATGGTTATGCGTCACATGTGATTGTTAAAGGCAAAGTCTCGTTATACTGCATTAAAACAGCATCTGAAGTTAATAGGTTTTTCACTTGTCAGAACGCGTGCTCCTCTCGGTGCCCCCAAACCCAGGTTGCTTTTTTGTCAAGAAGCCGATGTAGGGGCTCGGCTACGGTCACTTTGTGGGACAGGAAGATATTGTAAAAATTAATAAGCCCCAGGAAAGCTTGGAGGTCAGTCTTATTTCTGGGTCTTGGGGCGTTCTTGATTGCTCTTAACTTGCTACTGGTGGGGTGAATGCCTTGTTTATCGATTAGGTACCCCAGGAATTCTACTTTATCTGTATACAGTTGACATTTATTTTTTTTAACTTCAAGGCCAGAGTCTTTAAATTTCTGGAGAACCAGTCTAAGATGCTCCTTTAGTATTTCTCTATTCGGGGCAGCAATTAAAACGTCATCAAAGTATGGTACGACCCCTTTTATTCCTGTAATCGTCTCTCCATCAAGCTCTGAAAGATCCCTGGGGCCACGCTAACTCTGAATTGGAGTCGGTTGCACTTAAAAGCGCCTCGGTGCGTAACGATCGTTTGTGCCTCTACTGTTTTTTTTATCTACAGGCAGTTGTTGGTACACCTGTGCTAAATCCAATTTAGCGAAGACTCTTCCGCCCTCCAGGGAATGGAGGAGGTGTTGTACCACCGGCACCGGGTAAGCGTTCTGTTGAAGGGCGTGATTCAGGGTGGCACGGTAGTCCCCACAAATCCTTCATGATCCATCCGGTTTGATGGGTGTTACGATTGGGGTTTCCTAAGGAGCACGGTCGGTTGGTTCTAAAACACCCTGGGCTATTAATTTATCAAGCTGCTCATCTATCTTTGGTTTAAGGGCAAAAGGGACTCGACAAGGCTTAAGGCGGATTGGGGCTACTTCAGGGTTAAGGTTAAATGATATCGGGGTCCCCTTGTACTCGCCTAGTTTGTCTGCAAAGACGTCCTGGAATTCCTGGACGACGGCCTCCTCCCAGTCATCGCTGCTGGTTTGGTGAATGCCGGCTACCTCAATCCCAAGTGGAGCAAACCATTGAAGACCTAACAAACTAGGCCGATCACGGTCGACGACAGTCAATGGTAAAGATGCAGTATGATTTTTGAATTAGACCTGGACTAGGCCGGATCCAACGACCGGAATTCGGTTTCCTTGATAGTCCTTGAGAATGATTCTTTGGATTCTGAGGTCTTGCCGCTGGACGGTAAGGATTAATTGTTTAAGGGTCTTCCAGGAAACCATTAAGAGGGATGATCCTGAATCGACTCCCATCATGCAGGGCTGGTTTTCGATGGCGACCTTCACTCGGATCTTCTTTGCATCTAATGATGATGCGTGACCAATTGTGATGGTTTGGTGTGCCTCTTCTCGTTTCATTGAATGGGCTAGTGGTTTATTTCTGTAGGAGTGGTTGTTCCATTGGTGGTTCGAATGTTCCTGATTCACAGGACGACTTCCTGTGGGTTGGCGGTAGTTGGTCCCCTCTGAAGTGGGCTGGATCCTAGCTTGCTTCTACATACCTTTCCGATGTGGCCTCTCTTCCCACAAATATGGCAGAGCGCATCAAGGAATTTGCAGTCTGATCGTGGGTGGTTTGCCCCACAACCTGCGCATTGATACTGCAGTCTCTGGTTATGCTGGTGGTGTTGGTCTCGTTCAGACCGGAGCCGGTTGACTTCTTCCTCATCACTTTCTGATGACGATTCAAGGCCCTCGTGGTGGGTTGCCATTGCATGTCCCTCAAGGCAAGGTGAGGTTTCGCCAGTGAGTTGGGGGAGCGGGGCGTTGGTGCGGTGCATTTGGGCAGCTGACTTCCTGGTTGCTTCTGCTGCAGTAGTGTCAGCGATGATATCTGCAAGGCTGATGTCACCTTTCGCCATCAGCTTACTTTGCATGTGTGGTGCATCTAAACCCAGAACTATTCGGTCTCTTAGAGCTTCTTCGAGGTCGGCGAACCCGCAGAGGCCTCCCAGGTTCCGGAGATCCGCGATGAAATCTACAACGCTTTCTCCTTTCCACTGGTCTCTCTGGTAAAATTCATGTCTTTGGACAAGCGTTGGTACGGTAGTTGCATAGTGGGCCCATAGGAGGGGCTCGAGGACGTCCCAGTCCATGGATTTCACCTCAGCCGGTTTCGCCAGTGCCTTAGCCATCTTAAAAACGGCAGGTCCACAGTGAGTCAGGAATACTGCTCACTTTTTTCCAGTGGTGGCATCCTTCAAGTTGTTGGTCTCTAGAAACATCTGGAACCGGTCCATGTATGAGTCCCAGTCTTCTTGTGCCGGGTCAAATGGAGTGGGTGGTATGGTGCCGCCGGTCATGGTTTCCGCCGCTGATGCACCTTCAGCCACGTGCTCTGTTTAGTGCTCTGTAGTGTTCAGTCAGCTCTGACGTCCCTTTATCCCATCCTCATCGCCAGTGTTAAGTTCTGCGCATGGTTGCAAGGAACGGAGACGAGATGGTGAACAGTGAACTTCAATTCTTTATTAATCATTCTGAACAGAGCATTGGTACGGTCTTTTATAGGCAAGCTGCTGCTCTAGTAACCAATAAGAGACATGGAGTGTTAACCCCGTTAACCAATGAGAGTGGCTCGTTAACAGCCAATCAGATTCTCCTGAACGGACCAATCCGATATCGCTATTATCGGCCAATCAGAAGTGCAGGGCTAGAACCCTGCTATTTTCTAAAGCTTTTGATACACTTTATTTAAGTGTTTCATTAGTTCATAACACAAATGATTATGCATCAGATTATGTTACTTGGTTGGGTAATGAAACATCTGCAAGAAAACAAGCAAGTTTAGAGAGCACCAAAGACCCTTCATTACTTTCCATATGGATGGGAACCGTTCTTCCTGTTACACTGCAGGAGAAAGTGCTCCTTCCTATCTCAGTCTGTGGCACACAGAGAACAGGCTCAATTTAAAGAGCTGACAGCTTTGCATTTGGTTTTCACTATTAGTTACACCTGAAATCTAGGCAATGGGGATAGACTTTCTAGCACACTCCATACCCCATCCAAAATCCATAGCCTTGATCCTGAAGTTATAATGACAATACTCTGTTTTTCTCCCTCTAATCCTCATGTCCATCCCCATGTGCCTCTTCAGTGATGGAAATATTTTGTTTTCTATTACTGAATTTTGTTTTTGCAATCTCCCCATTTATCTAAATTGTGGGGGCTGTTTAAATTAATATACAGATAATCAATTATCAAGTACCCTTGTTTACAATTGTTTAAAGTTATGATGGCATGGAAAAAGTAACTTTACTACTGATCCTCATACAACCATCACAACACAGCAAAAGCATGTAGACTTATGTACTGCCACGTAGTGCTTAACAGCACTCTCTGAGTGGTTTATCACTTTTATCAGTGCCATTGAAACTTTGAATAGTCACTCCACACAAGCAAAGTACCAGCAAAGGAGGGAAAAAAACTCTAGAGAAGTTCCTGAGACAGGAAGTCTAGTCCTTCCAAGAATGTAATTAGGGTTAAAGGAAAGGCAGTTTCTTTTAGCAACACCAGAATGTTTCCTTCCTGCCTTCCTTACAGGATTAGGCCAATAATTTCTTCTAACAACTGGTTCTCCAAACTGCTTAGAATTGTAACAACCAGTTTTAGAGAATAGGTGCAAACCGGTAGAATCCCACCCTTGATGCAGTGTTGATACTCCTAGAAAGGCAGGGAAGGGCCCATAATTGAAGACGTCCTTGCTGAGAAGACTTCTCCTCTACATCAGCTATTTTCAGCTATTCAGCTATTTTCAGCTGGGACGTCCTCTACATCAGCTATTATCTGATCCCATGTGTTCCCTTTCCAAAGATCTCAAAAACAGGTAGAGTTAGACCAAGAGAGTTGCTCCAAGTTGCTCCAAGAAATGTAAAGAGGTATATGGTACTTCCATTTAATTATGTTTGAAGTGTTCTACTGGAAGATCCCCAGATAAATATATCATGGAGCAGATGATCATCTAGCATACCAATATAAGGTAATCACTATAAATCACTATAAATAAATAAAATAAAAAAATAAAATAAAATAAAATAAAATAAAATAAAATAAAATAAAATAAAATAAAATAAAATAAAATAAAATAAAATAAAATAAAATAAAATAAAATAAAATAAAATAAAATAAAATAAAAAATAAAAAAATAAAATAAAATAAAATAAAATAAAATAAAATAAAATAAAATAAAATAAAATAAAATAAAATAAAATAAATAAAATAAAATAAAATAAAATAAAATAAAATAAATAAAATTAAAATAAAATAAAATAAAAAAATAAAATAAAATAAAATAAAATAAAATAAAATAAAATAAAATAAAATAAAATAAAATAAATAAAATAAAATAAAATAAAATAAAATAAAATAAAATAAAATAAAATAAAATAAAATAAAATAAAATAATAAAATAAAATAAAATAAAATAATAAAATAAAATAAAATAAAATAAAATAAAATAAAATAAAATAAAATAAAATAAAATAAAATAAAATAAATAAAATAAAATAAAATAAAATAAAATAAAATAAAATAAAATAAAATAAAATAAAATAATAAAATAAAATAAAATAAAATAAAATAAAATAAAATAAATAAAATAAAATAAAATAAAATAAAATAAAATAAAATAAAATAAAATAAAATAAAATAAAATAATAAAATAAAATAAAATAAAATAAAATAAAATAAAATAAAATAAAATAAAAATAAAGTAATCACTAGGCTAAGCCAGCCAGAACTGAAAGGGCTTTGAAACCACAATCTCTTTTCCCTCTGATGACAAATCCAGATTGAGACTTTCCACCTTTACTAACTGGTTCTACACAGTTTGGTGTAGTGATTAAGGCATCATGGAGGGAATATGTTCTAGTCTTACCTTAAGTATAAAGCCATCTGGGTGGGTCTATGACAATTTGCCACAGTCAACTCGCCATGGCCAACATGCTGTAGGATAGCTTGCTGTGGTACAAAAGTTACACTAATATCAAAGAAATGGTGGAATAAAATCATTAGAGAAAAGGTACAAAAGAAGGGACAGAATGAAATGTGACTGACAAAAAATAAAATATGTTTTGTTTATTTTAAATAATTAAATTGAATTGTTAAATTGTCCCAAAGCGAGTTGTCCTGTGGCAAGTTGATCATGGTGAATTGTCTTAGGGTGAGTTGGTCATGGTAAATTGGCCATGGCAAGTTAGCTCCAGCAAGTTGTCCATTCTGATCTGGTGACCTTGGGTCAGTCGCTGTCTCAGACCAGGAAAATAGATAGTGGCAAACCACTTGTGGGAAACTTTGTCATCAAAACTGCAGGGCTTAATCCAGGCAGTTGCTGACTAAAAGGTACCCCACACATCATTCGTCTTTTGAGGGGGGGGTCTCTGATCTTGTCTGAAACTTTCAATTAGATCTCCAATCTCAATTACTCACTGACTCCATCTAGTCAAAATTCATTTACAGTTTATTCAGCTCATTGCTGAATGTGAAAACTATAACGGACTTCTTTTGAGCAATTGCCTTTTTATCTGAGAAGTTACCAGGGAATTCTGCAGCTCAATAATTAGTCTATATCAGTATTTCTCAGTCATGGCAACTTTATGATGTGTGGATTTTATCTCCCAGAATTACTCAACCAGCAACCAGCTGGGGAATTCTGAGAGTTGAAGCCTATACATCTTAAAGTTGCCAAGGTTGAAAAACATTGATCTATATCATTGAGCTAACCTTTACATTCCCGGAAGGAGCTTTTTCTTGTTTTCCAAAGGCTGTCAGTCAGAGCAGACAATCAATGTTTACTATTCAATTGGCCCCTTGGTCCACAGACATCAATTTCTTGTGGTGCTTTATAGAATGCTGTTATATTTATGCTTGCTTGCTCATTACAAAATTCTCAATGCATTCAGCTGAAAGTAAGAGGAATAAGAAAATCACCACCAACAAAACAGATAAACAAGAATGACAAAGCAAACGGGCATTTACGTTCCTGTTTATCTGGGCAAAGATCCAAAGGCTGGGTTCTGGCACATCCAGAGGCTTTTTTCAAAGGCACACTTGTAGGCAGGTCTCCCATCAGCCAAACACGTGCTTTGTAGGCAGTTGGTCCAGGCAATAGTAAGTTAAGGACTGTCACCCAGCAAGTGTTCAAAAGGGATTTCTGCATGGGAGCTGCTGTTAGGAAGAACGTTCCATCTTTCAGTACTGATGGGCATATATCTATACTTCATAAATCAATTGTCAATCAAGGAAGGGGAAGCAGTGGCTTAGGATATAGCTGTCTGACTCACACCTACAAGTTTGGAGCACATAGCACAGCCCTGCTATTTATAGATTATAGAGTTTCTACAGACTTGTTCTCCTCATACTATATTCAGCCAGGGCTGTGGTTGAATGGGAAAGTTGTATGAGAAAGGAATTTTCATGCATCCATTTAAAAAAACACACACACAACTTTTTGCAAAAGAGGGAAAGGAAGGAAGATTGTTTATCCAGATTACGAGTTGTCAGAATTCCTGTCAGATAGTTGCTTTCCCTTTGAATACATTAAATCTTTGCCACTGATGAGCACAAAGCAGATACAATTAATAAAGCTGATACAGTTAAGCACAGGCTTAATTGTCCAGTTGAGAGATATTGGGAGATAAGTGCATGCTTGGAATCCTGAAAAGTCACCCTGGAAACACATCATAGATTTTAATAGAATCATAGGGCTGGAAGGGACCCTTGGAGGTCTTCTAGTCCAATGCCCTGCCTAGGGCGGAAGTTCTTATTCCATTCCAGACAAATGATTGTCCAATCTTTTCTTGAAATCCTCCAGTGATGGAGCACTCTTTCAGGAGGCAAGCTGTTCCATTGACTAATTGTTCTCACTGTCAGGAAATTTCTCCCTAGTTCCAGATTGGATCTTCCTCTGATGAGCTTCCACCCATTGCTTCTTATTCTACCCTCAAGTAAGTCCATCCTTTCTTCTCTGTGACAACCCTTCAAGTACCGGTATACAACTATCTTGCCATACCTAACTAACCCTTTGATTTATTGGACTAAACATATCTAGTTCTCTTGGCTGTTCATTATATGCTTTAGTCGCCAGACCTCTTCATCACCATCATCTCAGAGAAAGTTTATGTATGGGATTGCTATTATTCAACACCAGATTGATGGCACATAATCAAATCAATCAGTAGGTGGCAGCATTAGTAGAAATTTGTTGAGCAGAAGCAGCATTTTTTCCCGTATGGGGAATCTTTCCCCATTATTTATTTATTTTATTTTTATTTATTTATTTTTGTCAATTGCTTACAAGATAATAGATATAAGTAAAAACATAGTTATGAATACATGGATACATATAAGAAAAATAATTTAAAAAAAGAAACAATAGGACAGGGATGGTAGGCACGTTAGTGCGCTTATGCACGCCCCCTACAGAGCTCTTAGGAAAGGGGTGAGGTCAATAATAGACAGTCTAAGGTTAAAGTTTTGGGGATTTGGGGAAGAAACTACAGAGTCAGGTAGAGTATTCCAGACATTGACCACTCTGTTGCTGAAGTCGTATTTCCTGCAATCCAGTTTGGTGCGATTAACCTTGAGTTTGTATCTATTGTTTGCTCTTGTGTTGTTATGGCTGAAGCTGAAGTATTCATTGACAGGCAGGACATTGCAATGTCTTACTTCTAATCTTTAAAAAGAACTTCAACAGGCATCTCGGTAGTATTATTATCCTAATGGTGTGTCTTGTCCGGTTTGAAAAGGGTTTTGTAGACCACATCAATTGTCCATAATGCCTGCCTCACAATCTGAAATGCATTGCTTCTGTAAAGGAATATGATAATCTTTGCTGTTGAGACTAATGGCATTGACAAGGTTTGTGCTCCAAAGATAAAATAAAGTTGTTTTCCTTATGTATCATTCTGCCTTAGTTTGGCATTTTATTTGCAATATCTAGATGAATTTGTGCATCTCATTTAATAATTTTTTTTTGCTAATTCATGAATCAGTGCACCAAGCCAATATAGGCAACTGAGTTAATCCAGTAAATTACAGGATAATTTGTTGTGTGAACAGAGCCATAGTTTCCTAGCATTATTCAAACTGGGAATCTTGTTCACTATTTGTTATGGGAATGTAATGTTCTGAATAACAGCATAAAGTCTACTCATAAAGCATACAGTCTAACAGCATAAAGTCTCTCCTCATTCACCCCAACTCCATCCAGTTCATGAATTAGTCAATTTCAGTAGCAGGGTCCTCACTGCCAAAAGTGAACTGTGAATCTGGAAAACCTAGTTATGGGGCTGACCACAACCATTTCCTCAGGATTTTGCTCAGGGTTTTTCCCTGGATGTAATTTAACTTTCCAAAAATTAAAATAAGATCACTTACCCTTAAATGGCAAGACACTGAGCAATGACTCAGCCAGTAAGGAAGTAATGTATTCAACAAACTGCCAGGTATCCTGTGACTCTTACAAAGGCCCCAAACACTCTGGATGATTTACCCTATAATCAGCTTTCCCATGGAAAATTACCATCCTCTAAATTTCTGGACCATTCTGCATATTAATGTGGCCAGTTCTTAGCCATTGGAAATATAGGTCAAGTTATTAGACAAATCATGTATTGTTTAATTGATTGGCTGACTGACCTAATTATCTGGGGAGGGGAATAATCAGGAAAATTGTATGAACAAATTATGTATGGATATATGTATGTATGTATGTGGTCCTATTCCCACATTTGGGTTTTGTAGATCCTACTTGATGTGTAATTTTCTTGGTACTGTAAAATACAAAGCGATTTACCATTGCCTTCTCCTAAATAATGAACTTTTCTATTGTCACGAAAGAGATTTTCGATTGCTAGCATCTTCCTATATATTGAGCAGCTAGAATGACCTGTATACCTTGGATGGCCCTGCTAGGATTATATAATCTTGGAATATACGTCTGGCATTCTTCACTCATTTTTCCTAAGAATCACTCTCCCGGACAAAGCAAAGCAGGATTTGGAAGGGATGGGGATCTAAAGAAGCCCAGTTCCAGGAAAGGGGGGGGTATATGCATACATATATGAAGCTGCCCTCAAAGACCACTTAGAAACTACAGCTAGTCCAGAGTGCAGTAGCACAGGCCGTGGTCTGTCATGTTATGCCCATGTGGCATCCCTGTTTGTTAAGCTGCACTGATTGCCATTGGGCTTCCAGCAACAATTCAAGGTACTAGTTTTTGAGGGGATGTTGTTAAAAATGCGCCTGTGCTCCCATGCTTTGGATTAGGGTGAACACTGAGCTTCTGTTAGGGTTTTTTTTTTTCTGGTTTGGGGTATCTTTGGTTGGTCTCAGCATGGTAAAAAAATGAGGACCATGAATGAATATAAAGAAAACCAACTAATGATAAAAGCCAACCTTAGAACTGACAGTTAATGTTAGGGTATTTAATTGAATAGCTGGAACAATTAAGTGGATAATGGGCCAGAACACACAGTGATAGTTGATTGGTTGGAGAGTGTGGGTTCCTGCATGAGGCAATCTACGTTATGATTGGTTGCTGGATGTAAAGGGGGAGTTTCCTTTTTGCCCCGCCTTTTTCTTTGTGTGCTCCGTATGCTGTTCTGTGATTTACCTGACAATTTACCTCATAATGTAATGATGTGCCTGACTATCTTTCTGCTGTATAGATGTAAAATATATTTATTTATATAATACTACAAGTTCATGTCAGCATCTCTGACTTCATTTGGATACCTGCTGCACAATTCCCTGACAGTGAAAATACTGAAGTGGTGTATAGTTTCTGCTTTTGAGAGTCAACCATCTACAATAAAGGAAGTAGCAGTCAAGAAACATGTACAGATTAGCACTTGGTACAACAGCGATGAAAGGCTTTGAAAATATATTCAGATGTTTGGATGTACATATATCTACAAATATTAGAACTATGCAGGAAATGTTTTTCCCTGTCATAGTTTATTGAAGCAAAAGTTGGAAGAATCAGGATAAAAAGAATATTGATGTTTTTGAACTCTGAGAGTACCATAGTCAGCCAAAACCAAAAACCAAAAACAAATGGATCAGTGAAGAAATCAATCCAAACTTCTCACTCAAGGAACAAATGATCAAGTTCAAATTATCCTACTATGGGCATATTGTGCAAAGACCTAGCTCTCTGGAAAAGTCTACCATGGTGGGAAAGTTGGAAGGGGGAAAAAAAGGATGACTAGGAGCAAAAGTGATTAGTGAACCAGGAGAAAGACAGATCATCACGGAGAAGATCTATGTGATCACCGAGAGTTAACAGTGACTTGATAGAACATAATCAATCAGATCCTATTTGGTGGTGGTGATATGTTATTGAACCTCTTTTGTAGTGTTGGGCTATTGGGTACCTCCCATGCAGCCATTGACAGTAGTAGGTGGCCCAATTATCTTAAGTTATAACCAGCATCTTCTTGTGGTCTTTTGGTTCTTATGGTCTTTTGTTGCATAATCATCCAGGATGGTCAGCTGGTGATGACCTACTAAACAGAATTTCTGTATACAGTATTGTTGAACACCATGACACCATCACTCCCTAAGTTTGGAAACATGACTCTTCTTCAGCTGACAGAGAGGCAGATGTGTGAGAGAGTCTGTGTGTGAGAGAGAGAGTGGGGGAGTGCAAAAAATCAACATTAGTTTTAGAAGAGACGTGGAAAAATTAAAGTTGTGCATTTCATAGTGGAGAATATATTTACTGCTGAATGGTGAACAAAATCAATTTATCACCTATGACATCCTTAATGTCATGAAAAGAAACTGTGTCATAAATTTGGCTATCTGGATTGCCACATTATTCTCTGCATAGCATCATGTTAACCAAGTGTGTTGTTTTCACGGGCTAGGAAGCTAATAGTTTCAAACTGGATGATTGTTCAATGCCTAGCCAATGGCTTTTGCAGCTTTCCAGTTTTCTTTAGTGAAGAGCCCAACAATCCACAGTGGTGCCTGCCAATAAGTTAATGTGTTATATCTATTTCCAAACACTTTGGTTCCTTAGGCAAGTGGGCATTTCCCCCCCACACACACACACACACATAGCCCAGCATAGTTGGCAGGATTGGAAGACCAAGAGCTAGGAATATTTGCCACATTTTGGCTGCCCCTGCTATTTTTGTAGATTCACGGTCTCTGCCTTTGCCCTTTTCTTATCTCCAATTCTAAGCCCATTTGGAGATATTTGATTAGGATTAAAATGGTGGAGAGTTTTCAGGAGGTACAAGTCTGAGTGAATTACAACTCCAAATGGTAAGTCAAGTTGCAAGGGGGTTCCTGCCATCTGACTCTTCAGGAATAAGTAATGGGCAGTGAGGGAGTTAAAGTCAGCTCAAGTATTAGTGCAAAATAAAGCAAGGGATGATAGGATATAACTGTTGTCTTGTTTGTCTGCTGCTCATTGATTTCGCCAGGAGACATCACTGCCCCTCATCAAAGTTACAGTCTCAGGTCTAGTAATTACTGGCCATTGAATGTCATTGTCACGACCTGCTGTTCACTGTCAAGAACCAGGCTACGCAGCCCGTAGGAGCAATATGGCCTCTTAGCATAACTCAAGCAGCACTGTAGCTGTTTCAGGGGGGAAAAGGTTATATATATAAGAAAAAACTAGCAGTTTCAGCAGGGGAAAAAGAATGAGATATTTTGTCTTGCATTCAGCTTTAACAGAGGTATAACCACACATTAATTCTCCTTCCCCATAACATGTGTAGAACGAAGAAAACAGAGAGAAAGGGAGGAAGTCTGGGATTTTCTCTTGCCCATGTCCCTAGCACCAGTGCCAACCCTAAGGCTCAGGAATTATATTGGCCACAGATGTGTGTCACAAGGTACAGTTAAAAAAAAAATCAACAGGTCATTCATGACTGACTCATTGAAGCTCTTCCTGTTTTATGTGTAAGGAATATTTAATTGTTGCAGCTGCCATCTTGACTTTTTTGACCATACAGCATTCTGCAGCTGCTTCTGGTTGGTCAATTCAATCTATCCTATCTGACCTGTGACACACAAGCTTCTTTGAAAATTCTGTTCACATGTAGGTCCCGATTCTTCAGAACATGGTGTAACTTTCAAAACACTCACAGAGGTACCCTGTTCGGGATTACATTACACATTTATTTGCCACATTCCTGGTGATCCTGTGCAAAGGGCATTTTAGAGTGAGGAGTCACACCAACGCACACCTTTTCTTTTTTGGAAAAGCAAAGGTGGCAAACAAACAGCCGCCTGATTTACCCATGAAGCTCTTGGTTCATATAGCGTCAGATAAATCAAATTTATTTCCATAATGGAAAAAGATGAATGAATTTAAAGCTGCAATTGTTTCTATGCAATTGTGCCACCAATGCGGGAGAGGGGATATTTTGAGGGGCAAAGTCAGTTTCGTTGTAAGGTATGGAATGGTTCCGCTTGCAAAATTTCATTCTGGAGAAAAGAACGTGAGAAAGTTCCTTCGTTCCGAAATAGAAGTGAGAGCGGAGGCCGCCCTCTCCGCGCTGGGAATACCCCCTCCTCACCCCCGCTGCAGCGGTTCGCGGGGAAGTTTCAAGGGCAAGCCCGGCTCGTCCGGAGTCTGGCGCCGATATCGGGGACGGGCGGGTCGGTCGGGGGAGTGGGGACGGCAGAAGGTGGTGCTTAATCTTCGCCCGCCCGCCCAGCTCCTTTCCTTTCCCACGGAGGAGCGGCCGCTCCGCCAGTTCACCGCGATGATGGACGAGGCGGGCCCTGGAAGTGCGCAGCCGACCCCGCTGTTCGACAACAAGGAACAGGAGGCGTCGGTTCCGTCACCCTTAGGCGACGGCCCGGCCATCTCGGCGGTCATGTTCACAGCCGGCGTGGTCGGCAACCTGACGGCGATGGTGCTGCTGCTGCTGGCGCGGCGCCGTCGGCTGGCGCGGCGGGAGCGCCTGGCGCCTTTCCACGTGCTGCTGATGGCGCTGGTGTTGACCGACCTGCTGGGCACTTGCCTGCTCAGCCCGGTGGTGCTGGCGGCCTACGGTCAACAACGCAAGCTGATACAGCTGGACAGGCGCCTCTGCGACTACTTCGCCTTCTCCATGAGTTTCTTCAGCTTGGCCACCATGAGCTGCCTGGGTGCCATGGCGCTGGAGCGCAGCCTGGCCATGGCCGCGCCGTACCTATACGAGCGGCTGCTGAGCGGGCGGCCCCTGGCGCTGCTGCTGGGAGCGCTGGCCGCCCTCTACGGCCTCGCCGCCGCCTTCTGCGCCTTGCCGCTGATGGGCTTCGGCAGCTACAAGGACTACAAGCCGGGCACGTGGTGTTTCATCCACATGCGCCCGGAGGGCAGAGCCGGCGCCTTCGCGCTGCTCTACGCTTCGGTGGTGCTGCTGCTCTTCCTAGCCGTCCTGTTGGGCAACCTGGTGGTCATGGTCAGCCTCTGCCGCATGTACCTGAGACGGGCGCACACCGGCCTACCCGGTGCCTGCCTCGGCCCCACGCTGGGCGCTCAGCTGCGCGCTTGCCGCCAGCCGGAGTCTCGTGGGGAGCGCGCTCAGAGCGCCCGGAGACCCTTCTCCATGGCCGAGGAGCTGGATCACCTCATCCTGCTGTCCATCATGACCATCATCTTCGCCGTCTGCTCCCTGCCTTTTACGGTGAGTCCCGGCGCAGTTCGAGCAAAACTGGAGCTTGAAACGGCGGCCTGGCCTGGCCTGGCCTTTGGCTGGAGTAAGTTGTGCCGAAAAGCAGCAGGAAAAAAAAAGGGTACCGTCCTACCATCGCTTTTATCTACCTGGCGCCCTTCGGGTACCCTGGGCTGCATCCATTTTAAGCATCCTGGCAAGGATGATTGCATCTGTAGTCCGGCACAACTGAAGACTGCTGTGTGGAGGAAAAGGAGACACACAGACTTAATTTGCTTTTTTTTTTTCATATAATGAAAAAAGGAAAGAAGCCCTGCTAGTGAGCTCAGCCCCTGATGGCTACCATATAGGGGACCATCCATGCCAGGGTCATGGCAGCATTGCAGAAGTGGTGCACTGTTGTCTCCTCTGGGAAAAAATTTCAACTTCCCAGTGAAGACTACCACTGATTTATTTATTTTTATTTGTTTCTTTGTCAAACATGTGCAAGATAGCAGGTATAGGTATAAACATAAATAAAGGAAGTAAGTACAGATAAATGGGGACAATAAGACAGGGATGGTAAGGCACATTGGTGCGCTTATGCACGTCCCCTTTACGGACCTCTTAGGAATGGGGTGAGTCCACGGTAGACAGTTTGAGGTTGAAACTATGAGGGTTTGATGCTGTCACATGGTCTCATGTAAAATGGTCTCCCATCCAAGAAATAAGATGCCCAATGCTAATCAATTTCTGAATCAAGGGAAGTGCAGCCTGGTGCTGTTGCCTGGCCAATCTTGACTACCTTGAGTAACACTAAAAAAGATCCAAATTTGATAGACCACAAGAAAATATTGAGAGTATTGTTTGGCATGCAAGTTGAAAAGGTGCGGTAATGGGAAATAATTCTTCCATTGTTGGCAAAAAAAAATATATAGATGGGTCCACATATTTACCAGGACCAAGGGAGAGTCCATCTTACAAGGTGACTCAGTGTTTAACACTTGTTAACATAGCTCTCCAACAGAACATTTTTAAAGAGAAAGTCATCCCAACTTAAACTGCCCTGCTTAAGCAAGCAGGCAGGCAGGTGGTGGAGAAGAAGTTTGAGTCTGTCCAAGAGCAAGCAAAGGCTATATCATTTCAACCCAACCAATATCTGAGTCACAAGAGAGCTTTTACTTATCTGGTGATACCCACTTCTGAATGTGCTGGACATCAGTGGCAGTCATCCCTTTATCAACATATTCAATGATCATCTTGACTAGGTATGATAGAAATCCCCATGACCGGAGTATGCAAGGGTGGTGAGAACTGTCATCAGCATACCCACAGCACAGGTTAAATTATATATTTGGGGGCTAAAAAGCCTTCTCATAGTAGGGCATTTTACAAGGTTCTTGCGTAGCCAGGTTATGCAAAACCAATCCTGAACTGAAACATCAGAAATGGATGTAGCCATGTGACTTAGGCCGTGCATATTCTGATGGAATTAACACAAAGGGGACAGGAGATTGAATGGGTGCTTCTGTTAATGAACTAAATATATAGTAAATGATCTTAGGCTATGTTTACTCATGGTTGAAGGAGTAATGGTTGTAGTAGTTAACTCAATTTTCTGAGTATATATGGCATACTGAATCATAAACTGCAGAAAGGTTGGGTTTGCCTGATTAAAATGTGGTGGTCTAGTTTGTGGCACAATGTATGCAGGTGCAAAGGCTTTCATGTCACTGACTTCAGCATTGTGGATAGGAGTGGATGACTGAAGCCCTGCCCCTTTCTGTGTGCAAGCAATATGTGTTAAAAAGGGACACGCAAGTTGAAAAAGTGCAATTACCATTTTTATGCTAGTGACCACCATAGCAGATGCTCCTAAAGAGAATATCAACTCTTCAAGGTAGATCAGGTAAGGAAGCAAACACTACAAGAAATACTAGCTTGTTATTGATAAAGGATAAAATATAGAATCATAAAATCTGCAGCATTTCTTCTTCCCTCCTTCTTACACCAAAGAAAGCTGAAGCAGAACACTTTCTAATTTCTTTCTCATACCTTCCTGTTTTCATCAGCGAACTTCATGTCTTCACAACAATTCTTGCTTATTTAAGACCATCTCCAAACTCCTCTTCAGGTGAACATGACTAACTAACTGTGAAAAGGCAACAGGCATTTGAAATGCAGAAGTTTCTTGCAGCTGTTCCTCCTATTTTTGCAGTTGGTAGACAAGCTAGTTTCCAGAATGTTGATCAGAAAGACTTGGTGCGCTAGTTAGATCTTACCAGATACCAGATACTGTTGTTTTACAAAAACAGGACATCCTGCAACTGTCATATCCTCCAACTGTCACCTATAAAGTGGGGGAAACCACTTTGTTGAGTATGCACAATATTTCTTGCAATAATTGTTCAATGTGATGAACAAAGTAATCCTTCTTAAGTGGTAACGATAACCATTGCTTGGGCAACTTTTCTCTCCCTATTCAGTGACCTACATGAAAATTGGATTACAATAACCATCCAGCCAGGTAATAGTACCTGCCTAATCTTCATAGATCTGAAAAATCCAAATAGCAAAGATCAATTAGTACTTGGATGAGAGACCAGCAGGAAACAACAGGGCTATATATACTAACTGAGAAGTTTAAACCTCTCAGAAGAAAAAGCAAATCCTATCTTATAGTTGCTAAAAAGACTACACATCCATGAAATCACCAGGAACTGGCCACAACTCAAAGGAATCTCTCTACCTCTTTGTCACCATAGTGATTGTCCATGTTGGCTAGTGACGATGGAAGGTATTATCAGATTTCTGAACATCAAGTTAGCAAGGACTGACCTAAAGTTTCATTTGACTTAAAGGTTCTTAAAACAGGACTCTATTTTATAGAACACTATAAAATGTGGATAGAGGGGACAAATTGTGTGTAATGTTGCTAAGACAAACAGGGAGGTCGGATAACTGAGGAAGGCACCCATCATTCAGTATAAAACACCTATTTCACACGCAAAAGATCCCAGTTTTACTTTCTGGCCTTTCCAATGAAAGCAAAAGTAGGCAATTTCTCTCTCTCTCTCTCTCTCTCTCTCTCTCTCACACACACACACACACACACACACACATATACACACACATACACACACGTCCATACAGAGAGCCCAGCTCCAACTTTCTGGCTTGTTTCAGGTGCTTAAGATGCTGGCAACAAGCAAACCATCCAAAAATCCAATGAGAATAAAGCATTTTAATGACTCTTAGAATGAATTTTATATGATTCTTAGTGAAGTTAATGGGACCTCTTTTCAAATAAATATGCAACAAGCATTGCAGTTTTAGTGCCTATGTTTTATTGGAGGACATGCTAAAGCTAAAATGATACCAAAATGTTCCCAGACCACACAGAATTTTAACATGATTTTTATTAGAAGGCCACAGATAAAAAAATAGCAAATAATTTTGAGTCAAGATATATGACGTTACTGCTTTCTTTTGCTGGATGATGTGGCTAGGTTTACAGAACTCCACGTCACAGCTGTGTGATAAGACTTATACATTCAGTCAGCCAAGAAAGGACTCATTGTTGTTCATCCTGGACTGATAAGAATAAAACCAATTCTCAGAAAAAAGAATTGCCAACCAGAGTACAGAAATATTGGTCTCACTTGAATTCAAGACAAATTATACTTTAAATGAAATGCACATTTAACTAAGTTTTTAAATGTAAAACAAATGTAAAACTATTGGATGAGATGATAAGACTAGAGGAGAAATGTGTGTGTCTAATTCCAATCATGATCCTCCAAAACTGCCCATCTACCAAGCTGTTTTTCCCCCTGTAGGAGGGCACGTGGCATGTTGAGAACAAAGCAATGAGATGGAAAACATTCCTTCCCAAGAATGTCAATAGAATTAGCCATCATCTTCCAACTAATGGTTCTTAGCGTAAACAAACTACGTACTGGCTTTTTCCCATCCAGCTTAATCAGAGCCTGAGAAGGCACAGCTGATGTATCAAATAGTATAACTGATCACTGGGGGAAAAAACAACTATTGCTCAGTTTTGAGTATCTGGATCCATTTCAATACATGGTTTTGATTTACTTGTATAATAGGATTAGGAATAGTTTTTAACAATAGTAAGAAATAGTAGAAAAATAGGGACAGGATATCTGAGAAGTTTTCAAGTTATGTTACTTTCTGTACTTACTGTAAATGAATCTGTCGTAGATGCAAAGAAAAATTACTGAATTTCACATCCTGAGAATCTTAAGATTAACTTGTTAACAAGGAAATGGAAGAAGTTTCCAGTTCTCATGGCTGTGAAGAGTAAAAATCTGTGGCTTCTCTAATTTCGGAAGCCTGCAGTACCATGTGTAATGATGAACATACACTGTATGTCATTTAAATTAAGTCCTATAAAATCTAATTTGAAAGTAAAACTGTTGATCTTACTGGAATTTATTATGGAAAAAATCATATTATCCTTTAAAAGCAGTTGTGATATTCAATTTGTTACAGGCCAGATACTTTTATTGTTATTTTTAGGGCTCTGAATATTCTATTAGGAAATATCATTAAAAGACAATGCAGCTGAATATCTGAATCAAAGTAATATATTGTATTGGAAAATTGATTCAAGCCATTAAATTAAACAAAATGTGCCTGAATCATTGATATATTTGAATATTTGTATATTATTACAAATATTTCAGAATATTTGCATTATTTGAGAATAAATCTTTGCAAAAGATATATTTTGAATTGATTCAGGAGTCTGAATTAAATGCCATCAATTTGCTCAGTCACACTGAACATTCAGATTAAATTTTACCTAGTTTGCAAAGAAGTAATATTTTATTTAAGTACAGAACAAACCGGGTTTTATTTTAATCTTTGTGGTATCCAGCTGTTTTTATTTTCCTGCTTAATGGGGTCTAATTCTCAGAGACTGACTGGATAAATCCCTGCAATTTTGTTGACAAGGCTTTTCAGAAGTGGTTTGCCATTGCTTCTTTCATCAGGCTGAGAGAAAGTGACAGGCCCAAGATCATTCAGCTAGTGTCATGCCCAAGGCAGGACTGGAACTCACAGCATCTCAGTTTCTAGCCTCCTAGACCCTAAGGCAGTGTTTCTCAACCTTGACAACTTTAAGATGGGTAGAGTTCAGGCTGGCTGAGGAATTCTGGGAGTTGAAGTTCATACATCTTAAAATTGCTACAGTTGAGAAATCCTGTCTTAAGGAACACTGCTCTAAACTTTACAGTATTGTCTGTAATCCCCCAGGGTCTGTTGTAGCAGATAGCCTTTGTTCATTTGTTTAGATTTTTTTGAAGCCATCAAAACTGTACCATCACTATAATTTGGGCAGTCAGTAGTGAACACTTATAAATACATAATTAATGCCATCCTAAGAGTATTAGTGACCAATCCATTTGCATTCATTGCTCCTAATCTTTCTACAAACACATAGAACCATGGGGTGGGGGATTTAAAATGGTGCAGGTGAAAGAGAAACTATTCAATGTATGGCATTCCAAAAAGTTCTGGCAAGCATTAAATTGAAGGTGAGATTTTGTTTGGGTGGATAGTGAGGACAAAAAGTGTTTTCAAGAAAACTTCCGGTTTCACGTGGCTTCGGGGCAGCAGGAATTCGCGACAGCTCGCGATTCCTGCTGTGCTAGCCGTCGAGGTACCCCCGATCCAGACGGGTCAGGGGGATATGGCTGCCCTGTAGGGACAGCTGAAGAGAGAGGGGAGTCGGATAGGGAGGTGGGGGTGTCGCAGACCCCCCCTTCTCCGGGAAAACCCCTTTTTCCCAAGGCGGTGGAGCGGCGGTCAGCAATGGCCGCCATGAAGAAGCCAGCAACCGGGTAAGAACTGTGCTGGAGGAAGTGTGAAGAGTGAAAGTTCTGTCTGAGCCGGGTCAAGTAACACCTTTTAAACTGCCTGGAATTGAGCTGCTTGAATTGCCGGAGGATACATTGTATCCCTAAGAAGAGCGAAAAGCGGCGGAGAAGCTGTTAAAGGGAACTCTTTTTTTTTTTTTACTCTCCCACCCCACGGAAAAAGCAGAAATATTTGGATATATTAGACATTGAAAGTGGATTGCTTTGAAAGCTGAAGCTAAGAGACAAAGGGATTTTTGGACATTGAAAAATTTAAGAAATTGGAAAATCTCTGCTGGAGGTATGGATTTTTGATTATTTAAAATTGTCATTGCAAGTGGGAAGGGAGAAAAAAAATTGGAGCAGAAGCTGAAAAAGGAGGAGATTGTCTAGAACGTCTTTGTGGATCCCAAAAGAAGATATATGGTAATTGGACCTCTTTGATTAAAAATTAATCCAGAAAGAGAAAGAGAAGAAGGAAGAAAAGTATTAACTTTTGGAATTTTTTTTTTTTTAATTGCTTTTGATTATCTTTGATTAAAAATACTTGTGGTTGTTTTGGAAAAAGTTTCCCTTTTTATAATGGCATCGTTTGTGGATGAACTAGAGATTGAATATCAAAAATATAAAAAAGAAGATACTTTGGGCGCTTTGTTTCAATTCTTAGAAATGGCGTTATGTTCTTTTGAAAAGTTGATTACGCAGCAGAAGGACTGGGACAAGGAAGAAGAGGAAGAAGAAGCCATCTTTGATGAACAATGGGTCCCTTCCGGAGAGGAGGAGGAAAAGGATAAGAAAAAGGGGATTTTAAGAATTATAAAAACAACCAAAAGAGAGAAAAATGAGCGAAAAGGTGGAGGCAAGGTTAGAAAGCAAAGGAAAAGGAGTAAGAAAAGCGATGGGAAAAAGCAAAGGGGTAGAAAGGGCAAGGAGAAGAATAAGCAAGAGAGAAAGGGGGGGAGGAGAAGCCTTAATGGGGGGAAGCAAGACCTAAAGAAAAAAAGTTTATTTAGAGACAATGGGTGAATTTAATTTAGATTAAAAGAGGGATTCTGGAGGGTATATAAGATTGTGTTTTTATATGTGTATTTAGAATATAAAATTTATTATGTAATTTTAGAATCTTTTAAACAGAATCCCAAGAAAGATTGTAATATGTAGTATTTCTAAGTTAGGGTAATGAGTTATAGATGTTACTCCAATTGGTGTACAGGAGAAGTATAGTAAAAGAAAAAAAAAGATGAATGGATAATTGGAAATAAAACAGACAAAGAATGTTGTTGAAAATGGTAATAAGATATGGAAGGATATATATGCTTTTTTTTTTTTTTTTTGGATTTTGTATATTGATAAAAGGCAATAAAATTTTAATTAATAAATAATTTGGATGGAAAAGAGAAGTAGGGACAAGATATGAAGTTAATATTATATGAAATATTGATATTATAATCTGGAAATGTTATGCCTTATTGGTCTTTTATTATTATTTTTTCTTAGAAAAGAATTTATAAGCTGTTATGCCTTGATTCTTTGTGCATTGTTCTTATAAAACTGATAAAAATGGTTTTTATATATATATATAAAAAAGAAAATGATAATAAGATATGGAAGGAGATATGGGTTGAATATGATGTTTGAATTTGTGTCTGTGTAAAGAGTTTTAACCCGGGAACAGACAACCTTCAGAAAAGATCTTTTAGTTTTGTTTATGTTTTGTGTTTGTATGTTTGTGTATTGTGTTTATGGTAAAACTAACAAAATTTGGTTTTTATAAAAAAAAAAAAAGGAAAAAAGAATCAATAAAACCTTGGAGGAATGTTAGACGAGAATAATTTAAACAAGCCAGAAAGAAAAGAATATGATGACTATAAAATGGATAAATATGGAAGAGAAATGAAATTGAATAGGAGTAAAGAGAAATAATGAGAAATTTGCTGGAAGATATTTGTGTGTCCATATGGAGATGGGATAAATTGGAATTATGCTGTATAAAAATAATGTTTTGTTTGACTTGTAAGGATTTACAATGTTAAGAGGTTTTATGTGTTTATGTATTTAATGGTTAATGATGTGTTGTTTTATCTTTAAAATTAATAAAAATTTGTTTCAAAAAAAAAAAAAGTGTTTTCAAGACCCAGATTTCTTCACTCACTTCCATGCAGTCTATGTTCATAGGCCAGGTCTTTCTAGTCTGCTCAGGGGAACAGCTGTGTTTCTCAGTGGCTTCCTCCCAGCATCATTTATTTAGAGACATATTGCTTTTGGACAGGGGAATTCCATTTAGTGTTCTTACCTAATAGAAAGGGGGTGGGGTTTTTGGAATCGTTCTTACATGACCTTTTGCTGGAGAAGGATTTCTTCCATACTAAGCCAGGATGACAACTCAGCAAGGGGTATCAGGAGAGTTCTCCATATCTTTTGGAATAATCATATTGTAGATGTGGTATAAATATGGCCAGATAGAATAGGAAGGAAATGTGAATGAATAGTCATGAGAGATGCCAATCTGTGTGTGTATGTGTGTGTAAGATGAGTGACTCTATAAATGTGATAATAAATACAAATAAGTACCTATACACATGCAAAAAATTAGCCATTTTTTTGAGTGATAATTCAAATAAAATTATCCTTGTGAGGTCCTGCTGCTCTCTGGACACCAACTAGAGGAGCACATCCATCAACATCAACTAGCAGTCAGAAGATACGGTGAAAAACTCCTTAATTCCACAACACATGGACAGACTTGAACTGGAATCTGAACATCTTAGGCCAAGTCCAGAAACAAGTCCAGAAACACTAGAGAATTCCTGGAAACCTAGCACCCACATAAATTGACCATCAGCAGACCCATACAGATTAGCAACATCTACCACTCAAGAAAGAATCACAAAGTCAGAAGGAAAAGAAAAAGACCATAACACCTCCTCATCAGCAATCAACACTGAGATGGGTCAAGATTAACACCAAGATTAACAGTACACAACAATCAAGAAGTAAACAATAACCTAATCAAGGAACTACTAATGTAGACAAACAAGTTAACTGTAAACAGCCTAATCAAGGAGCCATCAAGAACACTACCACCAACATTAAAAGGATAAGGTAGTATATAAAATGAGGGCAAATCCCACTCCCTTCTAGCACTGATGATGTTACCCAGTTTGGTAATGAAATGTCAAGAAAAGAGCCAAGCTCAGTGACCACCAAGGACCCCACAGTTCAGCCCTGAGCTACAAATGTTCTCTTCCTTTTTCTATACAGGATTCAGCAACTCTAATTAAAATATTCCATTCCACCAATTGACTAAGGGAAAGCAAGGAGAGAACAGCATCATATGCGAGCATACTTTTAGGATTTATCTACCTAGTGAGAGTTGTGAAAACTTGCCTTGGGCAGGAGATAAACAGAACCTGTAAGGAAGCTGACAGATATAATGTAATTAGCCCAAAACATGCTGAGATCTGTTTTTGAACTTCAGTACCGGTATATACACAGCTAAGCTAAGAGGCCTGCATGATGCTACTTTGCTAGCCATTAATGCAGGAAATACTTTCTATAATTATGGAAGTAGCAGTGGGTCTTGACTTGGATTATAGTATAAAGTTTACTAGATGATTGCAGCCAGCCAATAGAGGAAATATCCAAAGTTATCTCATTTAGATAAAGAAAATTATATATGGGTTGGTAATTTGGGTTCGTTCTTTCTTTCTTTTTTCTCTTTTTCTCTCTCTCTTTCTTTTTCTGATTCAGCTTCCTTATCCCTGACTGTAGCTTGCTGTATTTCATCTTCCTTTGTAACCATTACTCTCATTCTTCAAATATGTCAATTAGATACAATCCAGTTATCACATAGATATTGGTAATATGCAGCTTTTTTGTACTTGCTCAGTTGTTGGCTAGGAAATTGGGGGAACTGAGAGTACCAAATCGGGAAATTGCGATATTTAGTATCATCAGGATGGGTAGGATTACAGTGGCCATAATTTCCAGGATGGAAGTGATAAGGAGAAGAATTGTGTGGACATCTGTTGATGGGGGACTGTGGATAATATGATTCAGAGAGTTTGTGTTTCAAAGGTTGCTTCTGCCATGAGCTTATCAATGACAATACAAGGACATTATATGAAAAATTAGATTAATTCACTTCTGTTGCTCAACTTTAGCTATAATGCTAAATAACATTCCTGGCAATTAATCCCACTGGACTTGTAGATAAAATGATACATTTTATACATATACTTAATTTACAAAAAGAATTGCATGAGAAAGGTCTCATTACCTTTAAGTTCTGGACGGTTACTAAATATCTGTTTTGATTTAATGTTTTGTCTTTTCAGATCCACGCTTTTATGAACCATTTTAGTAAAGACTATCAAGAAAAGGATCTTCTAGTAGCAATGCGGTTTCTATCTGTTAACTCCATTGTGAACCCCTGGGCGTTTGTCATCCTGAGACCACCTGTCCTTCGGTTACTGCGATCCATACCGTGCTGTCAGATACCCTTAAAATCACAACCAAACAATAGGCAGATGCCTGTGGAACAGATGGACAGTTGCAGACAATAGAATACAGACTCAGAGAAGGCATTCAGGTGCCCATTTCTCACGGCTCCTCAGGGAAAATATGGAACTGCGACTGAAATTGTAGTATGAACTCATTTCCTGGGGTCAAAACTCAGTTATAGCTTCCATGATTCCGAGCAGTGTTCTTGTTCATCAGAAGGAGACCTGAGAGGACTCTCCAAATTCACTCAATTCTAAATGTTCCCAATCTAACTGCAAGACAACAATGGGTTCAAGAGAATGGAAGGAACTGCCTTTTGCCAATCATGGCAATCCTTTATCTTGCTCTATCTTGTTGCAGTGTTCAAGGAAGCTCACAATATTTCAGGTTGCGATTTTTCCCAGCTCTACCTGAAGAGTATCCACAGAAACAATCGAAAAAGTCAAGATGGTGGCTCCGATGATATGATGAGAGCTTCATCTTTTTTCATGAGTGTCACATCTACAGAGCTTCAATCGCACTGATGCAGAAATATCTTGATTTGTTTGACCATAAACCATGATCATCTCTTGTGCTTTCTCTCCAAGAGTGGTGCAACATCTAGAGAGAAAGATAATTAAGGACGCATACTATGCATGGGCCTGGGAACCCAGAAAAACTTAGGATGTAAAGTTGTCACTGAACTGTATTTTTTTTACATCTACCAAAGAAGGGAAAACAATTCAATACTTAACTTATTAATTAAGCAACTTATTTAATTTATTCTTTAATTGCACATAGATAAAATAAAATAATCAAATTTTTTAAAATCCTGACTCAACGTTTTTTTGGGGGGGGAGTACCCCATATAGGCCAAAGCTGACCTTTGTCGTGAAAAGCTATGGTCTCTTAGCATTTGGATTTTTGATTAACACTTGGGGTTTTTTTTATAATAAACCTTGGGATACACTAACTGGGCTGCAGACATCCAGATGAATACTTGATGGAACAAAGATATTTTTGTGTATTTCTCAGCTATCTAGTAGCTTTTTTTGTTTTTTTCATCTCAGATATGATAGCACTTAGTTGTTTGTACAGTGTGATCATAGAGTGAAGATGACATCTGTGACATTAAAAAAAAACCAGATGGAATTTCACTGCCATTTTCACTTTATGATCACACCTTGCAGACATCCCTGATATCTCTAGCAAAGTTTTACTGTATTCCTTTCATTTTCACATTTCTATTACCTCTCCCTGCATTTAAATAAGTTCAGAAATAAGACCCATTCAATCCAATGGGGTTTATTGCCAGATATATGAGTTCAGCATTACAGCAAGAGTTAAACAAATGATCAATCGGGTCTGTTTTTCTTAATGAGGAAAACAAATTACCCTGAGTCATTAAGTCAATGCTGTGAGTTTATATGTGTTTTGCCCAGAGTATGCATAAGCCATCTCTATATCAAATCAAATATAAGCTAATGTAGAATTTGCTTCTTTTCTACAATCATAAAGAATTAATGATATTAATGAAATCATGATCAAACAAAACATCAGCAAGTGCAGTGACAAAACCTAATCAGCATTTGTGGCTCATAACAACTGACCCACTTATTGTAGCATAAGAGTTTTATGAATTGCAGGCCACCCCATCAAATATATGAAGGTATTATATCAAGGGACCAGTATATATAAATTCCTAATTGAGAGGGGAGAAATGCAAATGGCAAGGCTAATGAGAATATATCATAGATACTGTTCATAAAAGTTATTTATTGACATTGGATATTTACAAAATAGATGCAGAGATGTGTATTGATGAGTTAATTTATACAAATAGTGTGTATGGTGGTTGTTTTTTTAAAGAAATCTATTCTGCTTTATTCAAGTCACGGGACATGGAATGAGCCAGATGTGTAAAAGTAACCATTATGTGAAGTAATGGAATAACATTTTTCTAATAAAAAGTTGTCTTCACAATTTTAATTGTGCCTCTGTTCTTATCTGTAGTACATCTGACTCAATTTTATACACTTCTTTGGAGGAATGGAATGTTTAATAAAACAATTGTAAAGTTCAGTGCTCTGGCAAAAAGACCAAAACAATCATCGTATTATATTTTACTTTATTTAGTAAAGTAAAGATTTTAATAAAGATTTTTTTAAAAAAAATCAATGGAAATATATTACAGTAATCTAGAATGTCTGCAGCACATCTAACTTTTTCTTTGCATTAGGATATATCAATAGATTTTGGATTCCATTTTGGGGCATTTTAAGTCCTAAAGGCTGGTGAGAAGCCAAATTAAGTCTTCTTCAAATCAAGTTTTATGCCTGGGAATATCCATGTAATTTTCTTTGAACAGTTTGGAAACGACGTGCTATTTCCATCTTCCAATTTCTTTTTTTACTTTCCAATTTAGCCTATTTCCCTAATGTTCACTATCCAAGTCTTAATCGCACTTGATCAAGCTTTGAGCAATAGTAACAAATTAACAGGTCAAAGTAGAAAAGTCAAATAAAAATCAAGAATTGGAACTGACAACCCCTTCACTAACCAGTAGAGTTGATAAATAAATGTCACATAACCACTAAGTTACCTCAGCTACGGATGTGTTTGAAAAGCAAATAATCACAGAATGTTAAGCACAGCATCATGTGACCGTGATTTATGACTTCCTGATGGCTTCCACACTGACTTTGCTTGTTAGAAGCTAGCTGTGAAGGTTACAAAAGGCAATTTACATGACTGTACAAATGCCCATTGGTTGCAAAGTGTCCACATGGATGCTGCAATTGCCATAACTTTGAGGACAGCCTATAAGCTTCCTTTAGCTCCCTTATAACCTCAAATGGTCAGTAAGCGGGGGGGCCACATGTATTCCCTACATCTAGTCTATGCCTTTCATCACTGTATAACATAATTGATAGTAACTCACATTTTTGTTTATTTTCAATAAACCTGTTTCTTCCTTTGAACATAAAGAGTACTTTAGGGGGAAGGAATTTCTATAGTGACCCCATTGGGTGGGCCAGCATTACTATTCCTGTTAAATTATGTGTGCTTCGAAAATGCTTGGGGAATACTTCCGACCTCACTTGAGCACAGCACCATGCAGTTAGCTATTCATTAAAGCAGACTCTCTTTTCTCAGGCTTCTCTGCCAGCCTAAGATTGGTGTGGCTGTTTTAAGAACTATCTTTCCATAAAGTACAAAGCACTTCAAAATCGTTTTTAAAAGGTTCAGAGTTCTATCTTTAAAAAAGAGAACCAGTTTGGTGTGAACCAGACTGTGAGTTCTAGTCCCCACTTAATCCTGAAAATTGGCTGGGTGGCGTGGCTTTGAGCCAATCACCAGGAAACTGGGAATTCTAGGCCCATGTAAGGCATGAAAGCTGACTGAGTGACTTTGGACCAATCACCAGGAGACTGTGAGTTCTAGTCCGCCTTAGGCATGAAAGCCAGTTGGTGGCTTTGGGCCAGACACTCTCAGCCCAATCCATGCCATAGGATCGTTGTGGGGAAAATAGGAAGAGGAAAGCATAGTAGGAATGTTAATTACCTTGAGTTACTTATAAAGTAATAAAGATGGGACAAATATCTAATAAATAAAAATAAAAGTGGCAGAAAGATGATCCCAGAAGATTAGCATCTCTGGGGCCAGTGATATTACAATTCTAGACTGAAAAATTACTTCTAGGTAGATTTGTTTGGCTTTGTTCTGTTATCAAGCTCATGGGAATTAGGAGATTTTGATTGAAGTATGTACTGATACCACTTGCTATAAAATAATGCTAAGATACTGTATTTCCCCTACTAAATAGAAAAAAAACCCTCAAAAGAGCGTTTATTTTTTTTCTCATTGAAAAGGAACTAAATTTTCCTTCTCAACAAATGTGGAGAAACAAGATACTTTTTTTAAAAAAATTAAAACTTCCTGATGTTCATCAAACATTAACAATCTGTTAGAATGTAACACAAAGCTTAAAACAGAATTGCCTCACTTAATGGCATGTTTGTGTTCAGGAATATAAAGTTTAGAACAGTGTTTTTCAAACTTAGCAACTTTAATAAGTGTGAACATCATAGTGGCCTAGGGAATTCTGGGAGCTGAAGTCTACACATCTTAACGTTCCCAAGTCTGAGAAACACTGGTCTAAAAGGACTTTTGTTGTAAAATAAAACCTCTATTTGGGATTCCAAAGGCAGATTTCTTTTCATAAATTTGAGATAAACCATACGTTCCCAAGAATAAGGCCTTCTTGAATATTTTTGACATTATTTCTGAGAAAATGTACATAGGCTTTGACAAATTATAACTTTAGAACCCATTTCTCAAGAAGCTTGGATATTACAGTACACTATGTAAACATTAACAGTTGTGTACTTTGACTACAGTAAACTTCCTTGCAGTTTGTCACTTCATTAAAATCAAGTCATTAATCCCATCAGTTTGCAATACTGTCTGTATGCGGTGATAGCAAAACATTTGACTCTCTTCCAAAATCTACAGGATGTATGCTGGCCTTTTGAATAAAAGTGGGAAGAGAAGGTAGCATATTGTGCAATGAGTGAAGGAGTGACCTGGCTTGAACAAGAAGATCTGTGTATATATTGCTTGCATAGTTATCTTGGAGCTACAGAAATATTCTCTCTATTTATGAACACGCATTCACACACTGTTGCAAGAATTATCCTTCTGGGTTCAGTTCCAAGTAAGAAGAAAGACACTGGAAACATGGAGGCTGTTTAGAAAGATGATTTAATGATGGACAGGATCACATGCCTTGGAGCTCTTGGGTGAAGAAAAGGGAAGAGATGCTGAGAGTCCCTGGGTTTTATACCCTCTCTGGCTTTGAACTTCCTGCAGCACAGATAGCTAGCTGTGTAAGTTGTCTGTGTGCTAAGTTTGGTTGAAACTTGGTGCGGGGTGCAATTAAATGGCTTCTCTTTTAGGGGAAATATTCTACCTTTTTAATATATCCTAAAATATTTCATTTTTCTAGGAGAGGGGTGGATTTTACTTCCAACAACCCAATGTAAAGAAAGAAAATCTCTGATTCAGTAGCTTTTTTTAAATCAGTCTTCCATACTCTCAGAACCCATAATGGCATGTAGGAATGACTTTGGGAGACAAGAGTCACAACCAGAAAAACTGTTGGATAAGAGACATCTTGGTCTACAAAAAGGAACTGGGGCATTGCAAATAACTCAAAAGCAGTCTTCCCTCATTTCTTGGGCTTTAAAAGTGACAGGAGAAGTATACTTTCAGACTTGTGAAATTCTGTTAATATAACCTTACAATAAAGTAGAATTAATTCATCTGGATATGCTTCTGGTCTGGACCACCTCACAAGGAAGACAGAACCTTCCAGATATTGGGACCAACTTCCAGCCAATACCCTCAGTGAAAAGAATTCTGACAATTAAAATTTGCATGTGGAAGGTACCTAGATAAGGAAAGACTAGTAGATCTCATCAGTGCTCCCTTTGATACAGAAAGAAGGTGGGAAAGGGACTTGTGTTTCTACTAGTTGTGACTGAGAGTTTTTGAGATGTTGCTCTCCCAGAAGCTGGGTATTGGGATTTTATTTATTTATTAAATTTCTATGATGCCCATCTCCCCTACAAAGTTACTCTGAGCATTTCTAGTATGACAACATCTGGTGCATATCCAGGCTACACGAAATAGATTTCAATGAACTTACTGATTTAATTAAAGGGCTTTATGTACACTTTCAATTCTCTTGAAGTCCTGTTCCTTCTATATATGATGTTTTATCACTTGCAAAATTACAAATGATTATAAATATAACAAAATGGAGCAGGTAAATATAGTTTGCTATCCTGCCATGTAATCCCTGTGACGTATAAGATGCGTCTGGAGGTGATAAAGTGGGAACATAGTGAAGAACAAAATAGATACATAGAGATTATCAGGTGAGAGAAGAGGAAGTTGAACTGGGTGAAAGCATAAGCAGAAAGAGAGTGTGTTTGAATTGGAGAGGCAGAGTAGATATAAACCAAATGACTGCAGATGAATAGCAGGTTTGAAGATGGATCAAAGTCCACTCAAGATCTGTGTATTCCTTTTGTGGTTAACCGGCAGCAGGTGAGGACAGCTGAGGAGAGCGAGGACTCAGATGAGAGGCCAGGACCATTAGGGAGTAGACTGCTGCCTTCAGAGATTGTGGGGGCTGGCAGCAGTGATGAGGATGTTCCCGAGTAGCCTATGCCAAGTGCGCTTGTGTGCAGGATTGCTCGTAGGAGAGAGCAGCTACAACAGCACGGGCGACTCAGGAGTAAGGCTGCAAGGTAATGGCCCCTCCTTCAAGAAGATAAAAGCCAGCTGTGAAACGAACGTATTTTGCAGAAGGCAAAGACATTTTGAAACTCCAGCCTCATGGACATTCCAGTATCCTGAGCTTGTATTTGAAGAGTCTTGTATTGCAAATTATTTCTTGTCTGTTATCTTTTAGCAAGTCTCGCACAGTTTGGCAAGGCTTATGCTTATCACAGTTAATTATTTTGCAGAAGCATTACAAGGTTTCTGTTCCCTTTGGATTGTGTTTGATTTGTTGGAAAAGGACATGGGTCAGAACAATTTCTGAGTGATGGAAGATTATTAAATGCTCCAACACTGGAAGGTTTTAAGAAGACTTTGGACAACCATTTGTCTGAAATGGTATAGGGTTTCCTGACTGAGCAAAGAGTTGGACTAGAAGACTCCAAGGTCCCTTCCAACTATTCTATTCTAATTCTATTCCTAAAGATGGAGATAGCATGACATAGTATTCTGTCTACCCACCGCAGAAAACCAGAAGGAGAAAAGGAGCTCTAGATTAATGTTCTGATAAAGGCTGCCAATTAAGTCTAACAAAAATCTTTAATTAACTCTAAGGGAATTTAGTACAGCTATGTACATTAAAATAGCTTAAAATATACTGATTTTCAGAAGATCCATAACTCCACAGGTAGGGAAATAGTTAATCTCACACCGGCAGATAAATCGGAGTCATAAAGAAATGTAGTATTTTTACTGCATGCTAACCAGCTGCTTGCCATTTACAAAGCTATCTAGTTGTAAAAGTCAAGCTCTCAAGAGAAAGTAATGTTGTTTTATTTTGCATTGTTAATTTAAAAAATTGAAATAATTCACAGGAAGGTTCTTGTATGCTATGGATTTGTCTGGCAGATTTTGAAAATCTCTATACTCTCCTACTCCAACAGCAGCAGCAAAATCCAACAGCAAATAGATGTATTTAGGAGAAAAGAAATGTGTATCAGCTCCATCAGCCATAACGGCAAGAAAAACACATATCATGCTTCTTAGAGCATATTATCTATGAACGTAGCACTATTAAAATAATCTCCATTATACAGTTGTGTTTAATGCTCCATCTAACCTACTTGGCTGGCCCCACTTAAACGATCAACCTCAGACCAAGTTGGCTCACCTCTGAATTATAATGACCCTTTCCTTCTTTTCATCTCCTCTTTTTATTATTTCCTCTGTTACAGCAGCTGCTACCTTTATGCATCATTTTATAAATATTCTCTATGGGCATTTCCAGTAATTTAAACCTAGTTCCTGTTTGAAACACATACTTTTTTTTTTTTTGTTATTTCTAGAATTAGTTTGCATTAAATGTAGAGCAGTTATCATTCAGGATGCCTCACGCAAGCAAAAGGAAAATAAATATGTGACTCTTGACATATATCTCAGTAAAAGAAAAAATAAAAGATTTAAGATTTTAAGGTAATTTTGATGCTGATTGGAGTTTTCTGCTTTTATATAGGTTCTGCTTGGTTTTTTTTAACAGCAATCAGGTCTGCAGAAATTACATATGAGTGAAATATGGAAAACTCCAATCCCGAAGGAAAATCTGTCAAAAATACAAGATATACACCTAGAAAAAGTGGTAAAGTATCAAACAAACAAACAATCAGTCACTAATCTAGCCAGATTTTCTTAGCAGCAGCTCAGGGAGCCTACAGACTTTCTCCACTTTGTCCAAGGGCCACATTTCCCATGAGCCCATACACTAAAAGGATCCTAGTAAGGCCTCATTACATCACATTACCCCTCCCCACTCTCCAGCCAGTCAGCCAACCAGCCAGATAACAGTAATACAGGTAGTCCTCAACTTATGACCACAATTGAGCCCAAAATTTCCATTCCAAAAGAAATTTTGCAACCTTTCTTGCACAGTTATTAAGTGAATCACTTCAGTTGTTAAGTTACTAATATGTTTGGTAAATGAATCAGGTTTCCCCATTGACTTTGCATATCAGAAGGTGGCAAAAAATGATCACATGACTACGAGACATTGCAACCATCATAAATATGGTATGTCAGTTGCCAAGCATCCAAATTTTGATCACATAATCTTGGTGAAGCTGCAAGGGTTGTAAGTGTGAAAAGCAGCAGTCATAAGTCACTTTTTTCAATGTGATTTTAACTTCAATTGGTCACTAAATGAATGGTAATAGCAATAGCTCTTAGACTTATATACCGCTTCACAGTGCTTTACAGCCCTCTCTAGTGGTTTACAGAGTTAGCCTTTTGCCCCCAACAATCTGGATCCTCATTTTACCAACCTGAGAAGGATGGAAGGCTGAGTCAACCTTGAGCCAGTGAGATTTGAACTGCCAAATTACTGACAACAGGCAGTCAGCAGAAGTAGCCTGCAGTACTGCATTCTAACCACTGCACCACCACTGTAAGGACTAGCTGTACCGAAGGGAAAGTGAGATGGGCTGGAAAAGAAAACTGGTAGTTCTTAATATATTGAAATCTTCCATTCTTTCTCTGCTGTTTTTCTCACACATTGCAGCCCCAACTCCCACCAAACAACTTCTTAGCTCATCGGTCTCCTGAGACAGAACCAATGACGGGTTGTCAGAAGTCATGCTGAAACCCTAGTTTTTCCCCATTTAAGCAATTCAAAAGGTGTAGAAAGATGAGAGAGAGAAAGAAAGAGAGAGATACAACATGCAAATTAATAAGCCCCTATCGTCTGAATGATACATTTTCTCTTTCCAAGCAGTGCAGATATTAATTAAAAGAATTCATGGATAATTTGGCTCTCAGTCTGGGGTCTACAAAGAGATGCATTTAGACTGAATACCAGGTTTAATTATAGGCAACTATCAGACCATCTCGCTGAGTTCTTTTTTTCCATTCAAGCTATCTCCAATTATTGGACATCACTAGCACAAGAGAGACTGTTTAAGAGATTGCTTCTATATTACTTTGTCTCTATATTACAGCTTGCAAACTAACCCAGAAGGGATTAAATACATCAAGAGAGATTACATTTGAAGTTCATAAAGCGAACTTGGAGGACAATACGATGCAATTTTAAAATGCTGAACACACTCTGAAACGATTCCACCCACATCACAGGAAGATTTATTTATTTATTTAATATCCAAGACTTGAGCTAAAACAAAGTAGAGCAAAGCTAAACTGGAAGATTTCTCCAGTTAGAGTTGCATGCAGAGTAAGAACAAGCATATCATCAAATTTCACAAAATTTAACTGAGTTTGAAATCACTGTATTAATTATATGTCTGAAGTCTTGTGCAGTTTTTGATATTGTCACCAGCCTTCTTCCTACGGTAACTACCATAGGTATTAGATTAGCAAAGGAATGAACTATTTGACTTATGATTGGATCTATTAAATTTGAGCTGCAAAAATATCTGGAGGTGCTGGTTTCAGTAGTTACACAAATCAAGAAACAGGTTATAAAGTCTAGATTGCAACCTTAAGTGCCCATTCTTTATATTATCAGGATGCCTTCTCAGATAGGGAGACAATTCAGAGTTTGTATGAGTAATTTAGCAGAGTGAGAAGGTTAAATGCCTTCCATTCAGCACCGCTTGATAAAATTTCAGCCTCATGTCTGTTTTTTAAAATACAGTAATTGTCAAAGCCTGAAGATTCACTTGTAGATATCCTCCCATATTGCATAGTTTAGCCCTCGATGTTTATTCAACAAAAAGCTATCCAGAAGAAGAAGATCTTTAAAAGCTTCATTTAGATGAAGGAATTGGAGAAACAAGACAAATATAGCAAGGAAGGAATCCCAAGCATGGGGAAAGATGGCGCAATTAGGACCAAACAGGAGACCTAACCAGAAAATTGTACAGAGCAAAATAGAAAAACTGATATCGTTTGACTATAATGATCTGTGAAATGCATTCGACAATTCACTTTTATGGGCTATTTTATCAAGCATTTTGTTCCAAGTGTCTTGGATTCTCTCCTCTTACCCCATTCTCCCTAATCTATTTCATAGGACTTTCAGAGATGACCGTCTGCCATTAGCCTTGAGCTTTTGGGAAAAAAAGCAGGATCACAACATGATACTTCAATAATGCACAAACGCTGAAAATAAAATAAAATAATGACATAGTTGTAAACCCAAATGCAGGCACCTAATAATTGCAAAACTGGATTTCTGTAATAGGTTTTTCATTGAGGATGAATAATAAAGTTAGACTGCAAAATAATTGGACAATATCACAGCCATCCTATGTCAGCCAGTGCTTTTCTGAATCATTCAAGAACCAGATTATAGGAAAGACCTACACTCATATATGACTTCCTGTATATTAAAGTCGGGGGGATGCGGTGGCTCAATGGCTAAGATGCTGAGCTTGTCGATCAGAAAGGTCAGCAGTTTGGCGGTTCGAATCCCTAGCACCGCATTAACGGAGTGAGCTCCTGTTACTTGTCCCAGCTTCTGCCAACCTAGCAGTTCGAAAGCATGTAAAAATGCATATAGAAAAATAGGGACCACTTTGGTGGGAAGGTAACAGCGTTCTGTGCGCCTTTGGCATTTAGTCATGCCGGCCACATGACCACAGAGACATCTTCAGATAGCGCTGGCTCTTCAGCTTTGTAATGGAGATGAGCACCGCCCCCCCTAGAGCTGGAAACGACTAGCATGTATGTGCAAGGGAACCTTTACCTTTACCTATATTAAAGTCATTTTGGGATGCTCTGATTGGCCCATCACTAAAATCAGTAAAGGTAATGAGCTTTGGCTTCTAATTCTGAAATCCCATCTCAAAAACCACACAGATAGTTCTATCAAGGTTGCGTCTCATTTTTAAAATGACCTTCTAATGAATGACTAAAACATTTTAAAGTATTTGATTTTCTCTTTTTTCTTTCAATTTCCTTCCCCTCTTGTAGCTTGTAAATAAAATAATGTAAATAAAATAAAATAATCACGAGACTTGATGTCTGATACGTAATCTTTTCTCCCATCAGTGAAAAAGAAAAATCCTAGAGGCTCACATTAATTTCAGTCTGGCCTCTGGTTACCAAGAAACCCTCAGATATTGCTTCTTGTTTATTTAATACAAACTATTTCCATTCAAGAGGCCATGGCATTTTAGCCCATGGCCTTAAAATGTGAAATATACTGCATCCTTTGAGGGAAGTGGTGTAGGCAGTTAGGAAGAGTGTACAACAGCAAAAAGGCCTGGGGGTCAGTTCCCTTTTACACTAATTAGCTCTACCCCATTCCTGTTATATCTTAGCTTTATTGGGCTATTTGAATAGCAAATGTTGTGATGTGGTCTGAGCCTCTTCTTTTTATTGCTTTATGATAGCCCTAGGCTGCCTTTTCTCTGGAAGGCTGAGTTTTATCCTCACAACAACCTTTTGACAAAGATTAGGTTAAGAGGGAACAACTTGCTCAAAACCACTCAGCAAACTCTGCGGTCAAGCAAGAACTTGGACTATTTCCATGTTCATTACTGAAAGACCACCCACCACTCACAGTGATGGCAAAAAAGTTTGCTGCCATAAATGAGATTGCACAGATCATCAACATTATCCTAATTTTGCATCAGTTCAATGCAGAACAGCGTTATCCTCTTGGTCGGGGGGCTAGTACATTCCCTCTTTGCTGCTTCTCCCGTTTGCTGCTGCTTCTTTCTCAACATGAAGTGAGAAGAATGTACAAACCAGGGTGCTGAATCTAGATAAAGTTGCTGAATGTACCTAACCCCATTTCTGATTTGCCCCATTTCACTTTTGTACCTTCGCAGTACTCAAGAATTGCCCAACTCTGCTCTTCCTCCAAAAATAAATTGAATGATTTATGGCCTTTGGCTTCCCTGATTTTAGTTTTAAGAATTCTTGGGTACTCCCTGTGGCACCAAATGACATAGCAAAATTGACTGACGCCATTAAGGAAAGCTGTTAGAATGTGCATTTGGGAATCTGCTGAATACCTAATTCTCACAGTACTGCTTAATGTCTGTATATATTTAATGATGATGATGATGATGATGATGATTCTGTTGCTTTGCATGTACATATGAGCTTCTGTAGCGGAGACAAATTCCTTGTGTGTTTAATCACACCTCAATAAAACCTATTCCAGTCTAATTCTATTTCTATTTCTATTCTATTCTATATTGAGGGGTCCTTGGTGCTCTCGGAGCTTGCATGTTTCATTGCATTTGCAAGAAAACAAACAAGTTCAGAAAGCATCAAGGACTCCTCAATTCAACCCTGAGCTACAAATATTCTCCTTTATTTCTATTCTATATTAATTTTTGTTCCTAATTTTATCCGTGCTGCACAACTTTTGTAAAAAAAATTTCTGATGTGCTGGTGCATTATAGGGTGGGACAAGGCAAAACAAAGAGAAATCGTTTGGAAAATGACAAGCCTTATTTAAAAAAAGCACAGGTAGCTGCTGACAAAGAGCTTCTTAGGTCAGGAATGCAATAATAGTGTCAGAATATCACTGCAAAGAGCCCCTCTCAGGTGGGATTGTTCATTGCATAAAAACTGTGATCCAGTGTTTGGGGGCACGTGGATGAGGTTTCTCAGTTATAATTCTATCCTCAGGAGTAACCTTGGCCTGAGATTAGATGATGATAGTTTAAGGATCAGGCTGCCAAGATAGAGCTACTCCGCTAAGCTTTTGCAGGCTGATGTTGCCCTAGATTAGTGAGTGCCTGTGATGGTTATAAGGATTCTTCTGACATCTTCCAGGTACTTATTTTTATTATATTCTTAGCTGTGGATTTATTTGTATTGTTTTTATTAATGAAAATGACAGAAAGCCTTTGAATTCTGATAGTGTATAAACTACTATAGGAAGAAGAATGAAGAAGGAAGGAAGGAAGGAAGGAAGGAAGGAAGGAAGGAAGGAAGGAAGGAAGGAAGGAAGGAAGGAAGGAAGGAAGGAAGGAAGGAAGGAAGGAAAGACATATTTTTAAATGAATGGGAGAACAAAGAGAACTAGTATTGAGAAGACAAGGGAGAAGGGATGGCAGAAGGGGCATGACCCCAACTTTTGATTAAACATCTCTGTGGCAGTCCCAGAAAGAAGATTGCCTGTATTGCCATCCTAGATTTTATGCATCTTTGTTGTAACAGCAAACCCTACTTTTAATCTGGATCATAAATAACTGAACACTGATTAAATGAAGGTTGGAAATAAACTAAGACCAGCATTGATGATCTCTAAGAAAAGAACAGTTTGCCTTCAGAAGTTGCTATATTTAAGAAGAGATTGGATAGCCATTTGTCTGGAATGGTATAGGTTCTGTGTTTCAGCTGGGGGTTGGACTAGAAGCTCCCAACCAACTCTGTTATTCTGTATTTTGTATTCTGATTTCAACTGAAAGAAAGGAAAGAAGCTTGATTCATGACCTCTTGAATCAAAGAGTTAAGGCCATTTTCTGATTTAAATGAGGGAATAGAAGGGGCACTCATCAAATTTTCAGATGACACTAAGCTGGCAGGAATAGCCAACACCTCAGAAGTCAAGCTCAGGATCCAAAAAGATCTTGGGAGACTTGAACTATCTAACAAAATGGATTTTAATGTGGACAAAAGCAAAGTTTACATTTAGGCAGGAAAATAAAAGGTATATAAGTACAGATTAGGTGAGACCTGGCTCAAAAACAGTAACTGTGAGGGGGACCTTGGAGTCCTAGTGGATGATCATTTGAATATGAGCCAGCAGTGCGCAGCAGCAGCCAAAAAAGCTAATACAATCCTGGGATGTATAAACAGAGGCATAGAATCAAGATCACGTGAAGTATTACTACCACTTTATAAAACCCTATTAAGACCACAACTGGAATACTGCAACCAATTCTAGTCCCCATACTACAAAAAAAGATATTGAAGCTTGGGAAAAAATTCAGAGAAGAGCAACTAAGAGGAACAAAGGTCTGGGGACTAAAACATGAAGAACTGCTGCAGGATTTGGGTTTGGCTAGTCCAAAAAAAAGAAGAATTAGGGGTGACATGATAGCAATATTCCAGTATGTGAGGGGCTGCCACAAAGAAGAGGAGGTAAAATTATTCTCCAAAGCACCAGAGCGCAGGACAGGAAACAATGGCTGAAAACTATGGTAATCAAAGAGAGAAGCAATCTAGAATTAAGGAGAAACAGGGAGGACAATTTATCAGTGGAACAGCTTGCCTTCAAAAATATAATTTCCTTTGCGATTTTCCCCTTTCGGTGTAGCACCCCCATACATGAGAATGCATGAGAAATTCACCTAGTTTTCCTTGCATCGCCATCTCCCTTTGTCTCCCTTATCTCTTTGCTTATATTCCCTGCCCCTAATGAAGTAGACTGTGACACCCATAAAAGCTTACACAACGATAACTGGTTTCCCTTGAGAGTACAAGACCTTTGTTTCCCAGAGAAAGACAAAAATGATTAGCTTAAAATAGCAACATGAGCCTTGGGTTATATGTTTCTGAATGAGCTTTGAATATAATTCCATTTGATCATTTCAAATGAGATATCATTTGGATTAAAATCCAAACCCTTGAATGGGTTATGGAACTCAATAAACCTTCTTTTTTCACCCCAAAACCACTTTCTTGTTTGTAAAGTACCTTATATAACAGCATTTTCTCTGACACAATGTTAGGGATACACACCCTAGCAGAACGTGCAACGGCAGTCTAGCAGGCAGGCAAATGATTTGAGATAAACGTTTGTTGTAGTTTACACTCAGTAAGACAGATACACTGTGCCAGTTAAATAGTTTTTTTATTCCAGCAAGAGTTCTAGCATAGTCAAACAGTCCATATGTCAAAAACTAGTTCAGTCCATCCAGGGATTAATCAGTTGCAAAGTCCAGTGTCGAAAATAGAGGTCAGTACACTTACAAATAATCAGTCCAGCAATATATCTCTTTTGCAGTCAGAGATATGAAGAAAATCAAACGCCTTTTCTTCGTTTCAGCAACAGCAGGGAAAACACGCAGTTATCACCATCAATCCATCATTTGTCAGCTATCCAGTAAAAGCCAGCAAACAGTGAGCTCTCTTGCTCCCTCTTATGGTGATTTTACAACCGCACCCAAAATACATGTTTTAACAGTTAAAGTGATACATACACTTAAACTCACTAACATAGTTTATATATTATTTTTACCCAAACTAAGTTAGGTAACCAATGTTATCCCTAAAACACAAGGAATTTAATTCAGAATGAACCAGTGATAAAGATGGCACACTGACCTCAGCCATACATTTTCTTTCTTTGAGAAGATTAGGAACTGTTCACTCTATGCGGAAGAATTGGCATCAATTACATTGTTGGGCTGCTGTTGTTTTCACCAAAATCCATTTTTCTCATTCATTGGAGGCATCTCCATTCAGCTACAAAGTCAACTGAAGTCAGGCATCATCAAAAATCAAATAAATAAAAAGAAAGAAATAATGAGACTGTTATAAAATTAATGTAGACCTGAAAAATTAACCTTGGTGTACCTTCAAGGCTTAGCAGATTAATTATGGTTAAAGATCTCTGCAGATTAAAGTCAGTTTTGTCAGAGCCATCTTTTGGATCCAGATCAGTGGTGAGATTTAAATTTTTTTACTACCAGTTCTGTGGGCGTGGCTTGGTGGACGTGGCAGGGGAAGGATACTGTAAAATCTCCATTCCCATCCCACTCCAGGGGAAAGATACTGCAAAATCTCCATTCCCTCCCCACCCCACTAACCTGCTTTCCAGCTCCATTCTCCTGTGCAGGGCAACAAAAGAAGACCCAGTTAATCAGCTGGGACTCGGGAGGCAGAGAATAGATGGGGGTGGGGCCAGTCAGAGGTAGTTTTTGCCGGTTCTCTGAACTCATCAAAATTTCCGCTACCGGTTTGCCAGAACTGGTCAGAATTTGCTGAATGCCACCTCTGATCCAGATGAGTAGGCTCATTGAATTGAATTATCCCATCTGGGCTACAAGTGGAATGGCCCATGAAGATGACCACAAAGAGATGTTGCATTGCTACTATCTCGTGGAAAATAAAGTATTCATAGTCCAGATATGATAGCTTAGTTTTTGTGACCCTATTGATTCCTGGTTTCTGCCTGAAGTAGTCCCTGCAGTTTTCTTAGAAGATAGATTTTGGAAAAAGTTTGCCATAGTCAGGAGAATCACTGGTGAAAGCTTACTCGTTCATAGGACAGAACTAGAGCCCACAATCTATTCTAGTGCCCTAACCATCACACCAAACTGGCTCTCTTATTCAAAGTTCAATAAGAAAATAGAGCTGCACATAGTAATATTTGTGAGACAAAGTACTGTATAAAATTAACCCTGCATTTATGCTTTCTAAATCGCAATCCATATAAACTTTCTTTTTTCTTATTCCATCACAAATATTTTTTCCTTCTGTCAAAATTCTATTTCCACTGTAAAATCTAAAATGTGCCTCCAATATTTCTTGAAATAAATTTAAATGGCATTCCATTGATAATTTTAAAAGGATTAATTAAAAATTAAAATTGCAGGGAATCCTTGGGCACATGCTCCTTATGCTGCCCCAAATCACTGCATAAATGTCTGATAAATACTAATAATAATGTGGTTTTTTTTCACTGAATGTACCCAGCTCAGTTCTGATTAATGGTTGGATGGGAAGTTTCTACACAATCTGAGGCTATAGCCTAGCATGACAAGTTTTTTTAAAAAAAACTTTTCCATAGGTGACAGCAAACTACTTCCATAAGGCTAATGAAAGTATGCATGGAAGCTCCAGAAACTGAACTCAACTCAAGGATACAACCTTCATTTTTCATTATTGCTACAGGCAATCCTTATTTACAGCAACAATTGGGACTGGAATTGCCATTGCTAAGCCATGTGGTCACAAATATTAGCAATGGCTAATACTTGCTAAGCATGATGTCACATGACTACACTGCTTAACAATGGCAATTCAGGCAGTCCCAGGTGCAATTGTTAAGTTAGGACCACAAGGACACCACATGACTGCAACTTTTGACTTCCTGCTGGGTTCCCCATTGGCTTTTGAGAAGCTGGCAGGGAACATGGAAAATCATCCATTGCTCACTGCAATGTCATAAATATGAGCCAGGCACCAAGTGCTCAGATCACAATCACACGGCAGCAGGGACCCGGCAGCAGGGACCCATATCATTTGCTCAGTGCTCTTATAAGTTTGAATGATCACCGAACAAGTGGTTGTTAAATAAGGACCTGCATTTTGAAGAAGCAGTTAGGAAGAATATTGATACTTTTGAAATTTGGTGTTTGGAGAAGACTCCTAAGAATATCACAGTCAGTCTAGAACAGGGGTCGCCAACCTTTTGGATCTCAGGGACCACCAAACTCATAATTTTAAATCCCACGGACCAGAGACCCTGGGAAAATCCCCAAAAAAGCCTGCAGAAAAATTCCCCACCCCATTTTCTTATCAATCAATCATTCTTTATTTGGGAGCGCAGGATACCATCTCCAGCTCCCTTCTCAGGGAGAGAGAGAGAGAGAGAGAGAGAGAGAGAGAGAGAGAGAGAGAGAGAGAGAGACTTTTGGCTTCATGCAAGGAAACCAGCAGAAAGAGCAGAAGTCTTTTCTTTCTCTCCCACAAACTCCGCTAGAAATGAGACTTTGTGAGACTTGTCACGCTAGTGCAGCCTCTTGGAGCAGGATGCCTTGCAGTGTCCCACAGACTCATTTCTGGCAGAGTTTGGGGGAGAGAAAGAAAGACTTTTACTGCTTTCCTTGCATGCAGCCAAAAGCAGAAGAAGAAAGAAGCAGAAAAAGCAGCCCGGTGGCCAGGCCAGGTGTATGGGGTGAGTGGGGCAAGTTCCTCCCCTCCATCCTTCCCCCCCTCCCCTCACTACCTTGTGTTGTTCGCAATGCAAGTGATGCAAGGCTTGTGTTCCCACGGGCCATGTGCGTGGTGCAGCCTTGTGTTCCTGCGCAGCCTGGATTAATTGCTTTGGGGGGTGCTTTGGGGGTGACATTTTTCTGTGGACCACTAAAATTTTCTCGCGGCCCACCAGTGGTCCCCGGCCCACTGGTTGGTGACCACTGGTCTAGAAAACAAACATATGAATCATTCAACAAATCAACTCAGAGTCTCACTCAAGACACAAAGGATCAGGCTCTCATTATCTTACTTCGGACACATGTGAAGACCCAGCTCTCTGGGAAAGGTGAAAATATAGAGAAGAGGATGACCAGTAGCAAGATGGATGGACCCAATTACAATGACAATGGGTGCATAATTGAAAGACCTGAAAGACCCAGGTTAAGGACAGATCATTGTGGAGAAATAATTGTTCAAATTGTAAAAAACAATTTGATGGCACATAATCAAAAATCAATTATTGCTGCTAAAATATCAGAATAGAAAAACTTTTCCAGATCATACCAAAATCTTGCTTCCCACTTCCATAGTGCTTCCCACAGTAGCCAATCATATCAATCTTTGCAAGCTTAACTCAGTCTTCATTATAACCAGAAGCTAGATGGACTCATCCCAAGAGGGAAAGACAAGTAAACTGGGATGGGAACATTGTGATCCTACCAAACTGTTAGGGATAACATTGTTTTACCCTAACTGGTTTAGGTAAATAATAATATGTAATCATAGTTTGTATGTTAAAGTGTCTGCAACTTTAACTGTGGGATAGTAATTAAGGGAGTGGTTGTGAAAGCACTTTAAAAGAAGCAAGGCTGCAGCTTGCTCTCTCTCTGGCTTTGATGATCCCTGATTACTGCAAGGAAACAAGACTGCATTGCTCGAACGGGAGAGAAAAACAAAGGACTGACTTGTAAGTGAATTGACATAGGATATTTCTACACGGACTTTGCTAACTGAATATCCCTGAATGGACTGACTAAATGATACATGACTATTGGACTGTTATTTTGACTATGCTATTAACTCATAATGGAATAAACTATATTTTTGATAGCACAAGCGTATCTGTCATTTTTACTGTATGTTAATAAACATACAAGCTTAGCTCACTCATTTATCTGTGTGCCTATCTGACTAACGCTGCACATTCTGTTTAGCTTGTCTCCCTAACCCTGGTTGGGGAAACCAGGCTTAACACAAACCTAGATCCAACATCACCCTAATCCCATTTTCCCTAATAACGAACATCTTTGTTCTATTAAATTATTACATTCAGAACAGACACATTGCTCATTTCTTTTCCAAATAAAGGGTACGTCCACCTAGCTCCAGGAAATGTGGGGAAACTTGCCTAAGTTTTTAATTATGAGCCAGATGGGTCAAAGGTTCTCTATTAGAGGTTATGACTACTTCAGTGATTCTCAAGCTTCCCTTCTTTAAGATGGTGGACTTATAGAATTCCCCAGCCAGCAATTCTGGGAATAGAAGTTCACACATCTTAAAGGGGTCAAAGTTAAGAAACATTGCTCTACTTCCTCCAATAACACCCTTACCAAATATCCCCATTATTCCTCCAAACTCCCCACTAGATATCCAGGTCAATTCTGCCAAGTATTACTTACTGTTCTCTCATAACCTCACTTCCTTTTGCAGCTGGTTGGCCCTAATTCCATTAATGGGTTCTGCTAATGAGAGGCTGCACAATGCTTGGGCAAAATAATGCAATAAGGAGGAAATGACTTTTCTGCTCATTGGCCTTGTGCCATCTCTGGACTCTGGAAGCTGATGAACAAAAATGAAAACCATATCTCTCCTGAGAGTTGCTAGGCCGTGGTAGCCAATTAAGCCTTCTATAATCTAATGCTGGACCAGAAATCCCATCACAACCAGTTGGCCTGAACAAGAAGACTGGGGAAAGTGGAACAAAATATGAAATCACTTCTTTTATATCCTCCTCCTTTTCCTTCTCACGCTCTGATAGGACTCTGCTATGCTTCAAATGTTTTTTTTAAAGGTGTTCTGAAGAATAGCGGGGTGTAAACACAGCACTAGACTGCAATGGTTTAAAACAGCCATATTTTTTTAACCAGGATGATGTGACAGCTGAAGGCAGCCATATGATCCTAAAGGGAAATGCTGCTGCTGCTCAAAAGGGTTGAACACTGGTGTTAAGTTTGCACCTGTATGTACTTCAAAGGACCTATTTTGAATTATTTGTAAAATGCTACCCAGCCCTATTAATTCATTACCAAGCTTTGTCGTCCATTAATAGGGCTTGAACTAGTCCAGGGTTGAGGAGAATTACCTAAATCATCATATGCCCATTCAATTATCAGGATTTGCAGAATCAACAAATCATGGTTTGATTAATACCAGAAAGAATGAAAAAACTTGATGCAAGCTAGAAATAGGAAAGAGGTAAGCATGGAAATGTCCTCTCTGGATTGGAGGTTTATCTTGATAAACATCTCTTCTTTTTCTACTAGACATCACACAGGTGGACAATACCACCATTCTACCTGGGCTTTTTACATCATAACTGGGAAACCAGGTAAGCTCATGCACAAGTCATCCTCCGGCTAACATGGGTTGCCGCTACAATTTCCCCACTGCAAACTGAATTTTCTAAAACCATTCCTGGTCCTTTCTTTTTTCCAGGGCTTCAAAATGCAGGAAAAAAGACTTCCTTGAGAAAAATCATCCTCTTTCCAGGTTGTACATAATTTGGCTGAAATGAATTATTTCTATGAAAATGGAAGTATGCAGGAGGATACCTGAGATTATCAAGTAAGAGAGGAAAATAGGAGCGTGTGTGTGTGTGTGTGTGTGCAGGTATGCATGTGTGTTGTGTGTGTTATCTCCAGGCCAACTCAGTTCCCCCTTCTCATACTGTCAATGTATGCAAAAAAATTTCATTTAATGTATGCCGATTAATGTACATTCAAAGTAATAATAAAGTTATTCATTCATTCAGTTCCATTTATACTCTCATCATGCAGTTTCCATCTCTTCCACCGCTATAACCACCCTTTTTTAAAGCTTTTTGGGGGGCAGAAAAGGGGACCATTTCTATATGTAATTAAGCTTTTTGGAAAAGGTCCTGCCAGACTAACAAGGGCCCCTGTACCACAAAATGAAGATACCCAGATTTCTTTGGCCCTTATCTGCAGATAATTGTCCTGCCTCAGTTCAACCATACAGCATTCAAGAAAAGATGTCCAAGGACCAGATTTCTTTTTTAAATTAAAAAAATCAATATCCATATGTAGCCCGAGGACCACAAGTTGCAGCTAGCAATATCTGTTGTGGATTCCCAGGGTAAGAAAACAGAAAGCGGAGGAGGAAAAAAGTAACTAGGTAGGGGTGTCAAACTCACAGCATCACGGAGGCTTCACGTGATGTAGGGGGACTTTTTTCCCCCTTCACTAAACTGGACATGGGCATAGCCAGCATGTGACGCATCTGGCCTGCGCCACGGGCTGGGACTTTGACACCTCTGAACTAGGGAAAGTCTTATCTCTTTTCAGAAGCAATCACAAGAGAGACAGGTGGAGTTGAGTACACAGGAGGACTGCACCTTGCATTCAGGCTACTTCTTTTGTGGCAAGGTAACAAGACAAAATAGCAAGCAAATCATCCCAACTCCTTCCTTCTGTCCATCCATCACACATATACTGTACAGAAGAGTCCAACTGTTTGCAAAGAGTTGGATAACCTTCCTTCATTTTTGCGGAATTACAGCTGTTCTGCTGCAAAAACTTCATTGCTTCTCAGAGCTTTTATACACAAATCCTCCCTCTTCCCTCTGCCAGTTTATACAACCCATATTTGACTTAAAACATTAAACCCACAAAGGGGATCTTGCCAAGAAATACATTCTTGGGAAAGTTGCAGCCCTGTGCTGCCTGAAATGTATAAGCATCCATCATGTATAAGCATTATTCATGTGATCATGAAAACAAAGGAAGGAATAAATTTTCCATTGAGTTTTCCCACCAAGAGTTCAATAGATCAGTTTAAAAAGTTGGAAGAAAGTAATGCCTGAAATGTATTTTATTTTCAATATTTATATCCTGCATTTTCATAATTTTTTATTATTTATCCCAAATCAACTTATTAAAAAATGTTGTGCCCTGTGAAGAGGTTGGATTTCCATGGCCCTGTAATTTAAGATTACAGCAACAGAAGTCCAGTGACTTTAAATGGCACAAAGGTTAGGGAAACCTGCCTTTGTTTCTCCATACAGCAACAGTAGTTTTCCTCTGGTGCTACATTGGAAATTAGTATTTAAATACCTGAAACCCACAGGAACTGAGTAAAAGACTACAAAACTTTGGCCATGTTTGAGTACATGCCAGTTAGAGAAAGGATCAGGGTTCCTATATAGGTAGTCCTCAACTTATTTGATCTCAATTGAGTCAAAAACATCTGTTGCATTTGTTAAATGATTTTTGCCCCATTTACAACCTTTCTTGCCACCGTTGTGAAACACTGCAATGTTAAGTTAGTGAAGTGGTTAAGTAAACTTGGATTCCCATTGATTTGCTTGTCAGAAGGTTGCAGAAGCTGATCACATAACCCCAGGACACTGCAACCATCATAAATATGAATTAATTGCCAAGTTTGTCAATTTTGATCATGTGACCATGGGGATGCTGCAATGCTTGTTAAGGTAGAAGGTAGAATTCTTTATTGGCCAAGTGTGATTGGACACAGAAGGAATTTGTCTTGGTGTAAATATTCTCAGTATACATAAAAGATAAAAGGAAACAGTCAACATAAATCATAAGGATGCAAGGGACAAAGTTACAGTCACACAGTCACAAGTGGGAGGGGATGAGCGATAAGGAGTGATGAGAAGATTAATAGTAATAGTAGTGCAGACTTTGTAATAGTTGAACAGGGTTGAGGGAATTATTTATTTAGCAGCGTGATGGCTTTCAGGAAAAAAACTGTTCTTTTTTTTTTTTTATTCCTGGTACAAAGTTTTATTATTTTACATAACAGGATGTGGACTAACAGGGGCATTAGTCTTCATGGTAAAAAAGAATAAAAGAAATTCAAGTTAACAGCAGATTCCCATGCCAATAGCCATAAATGTCCCAAACGTTCCACCACTCTGCATCATGGTTTTGCCAACGCCACCCATCAGCTCTCGTCCTCTCATGCCAATCCTGATACAAGAAAATGTGCCAAATAGTGCACCTGCTGCCATGCCAACAGCAAAGCCCATCATAAAGCCCATTTTTACTCTGTCAAAACAACTGGGTTGGGACATTAATTCTCTTCCAACATCCTTTCAAACATAAACAAACATTACACAAACATAAATACATAAAACTTCTTTTTGGAAAGCGGCTTACCCCGCGTTAGATCTTTTTGTACGGACATAAATATTCTTATTATATTATAAACTCAATATTCTTTTTTTCTTGGTTTTACTTTTACTTATTAAATTTAATATTATTGGCTTGTTTTATTATTTTGAAATGTAGTACTTAGAATGTACGAAGCAGAATCAGTATGGAAAGTATGTATTATTCTAAGTGTAAAATTTAGGGGAAAGATAAAAAGTTGTTGTTAAGCCTGGTTTCCCCAACCAGGGTTAGGGAGACAAGCTAAACAGAATGTGCAGCTTAGTCAGATAGGCACACAGATAAATGAATGAGATAAGCTTGTATGTTTATTAACATACAGTAAAAATAACAGATACGCTTGCGTTATCAAAAATATAGTTTATTCCATTATGAGTTCATAGCATAGTCAAAATAACAGTCCAATAGTCATGTATCATTTAGTCAGTCCATTCAGGGATATTCAGTTAGCAAAGTCCGTGTAGAAATATCCTATGTCAATTCACTTACAAGTCAGTCCTTTGTTTTCTCTCCCGTTCGAGCAATGCAGTCTTGTTTCTTTGCAGTAATCAGGGATCATCAAAGCCAGAGAGATAGCAAGCTGCCGTCTTGCTTCTTTTAAAGTGCTTTCACAACCACTCCCTTAATTACTATCCCACAGTTAAAGTTGCAGACACTTTAACATACAAACTATGATTACATATTATTATTTACCTAAACCAGTTAGGGTAAAACAATGTTATCCCTAACATTCTCCCCTTTTAGGAAATAATAATATAACTATTTACATCTTTAAATCATATTTGTTACAACTTTCTTTAAACTTAGTTACTCCTTGAGCTTTTGTAAATTGGTCTGCAATGTTTTCTTCCGTCATGCAGTATTCCAATTTAATTAGCCCATTCTTTACAGATTCTCTAACATTTAAGTATCTTAAATCAGTATGTTTTGATCTAGTTTTTACAGCAATACTAGTAACTAACTTTATAGCTGCCTGATTGTCCTCGTACACAATAATGGAATCTTTTACAGTTATACCCATGTCTAATAATAACTGTTTGTACAAAATCAAGTCAGTACATAGTAATGACAGACATGAAAATTCCGCTTCCATCGTGGACAAGCTGATATGTCTGATTGACCTCCATCCTATTAGTGTCTTACCAAATAATATAGCCATCCCAGATGTTGATTTTCTTGTGTTTATATCAGTTGCAAAACTTGCATCTGCATAGGCACTAAGACTCAAATCACCCTTTGGTTCTATATACAATGCATGGTTCATTGTTCCTTTAAGATATCTTAAAATTCTCTTTAATGATTGCCAATGACATTGATGTGGATCTGAATTAAAACGTGCCAGCTGATTTACACTATAAGCTATATCTGGCCTTGACCAATTGCTTATATATGATAAGCTACCAATCAAAGATTGATATATGGACTTATCAAATTTGGGACTTTGATCATCAGTTTGGCAAACTTCCTGACTCATTGGAGTCTTTGCCGGTTTACAAAGTTCCATTTTAAAAGTTTTAATTAATTGGCAAATTTTATCTTCTTGAGATATCTTAAAACCATTTTTTGTTTTGTTAATTGTCAATCCTAGATACTTTTTAATTTCACCTAAATGCTTTAATTTTATCCTTTTGGCTAATAATGATATAATCTCATTAGCTTCATTATTAGTCTTAGTTATCAAAGCAATATCATCTGTAAATAATAACAATAATGACACCGTTCCATTATTTTCTCTTTTAAACACACATGGATCTGCTAAACCAGATTTAAAACCTATATTGTTTAACTCTTTCACAATATATTGGTTCCACTCAAACCCAGATTGTTTTAACCCGTAAAGACTCTTTTTGAGTTTCCAACAATCATTACTATTTACTTTATTGTCTTTTATACCGACTGGTTTTCTTAAATATATAGTGTGCTGCAATGGTGCATGTAGATAGGCAGTTTCTACATCTAAATGGTTAATGACATAGTTTTTCTTAGCTGCCCACACTAATGCTGCTCTTAAAGATGTTGCTTTAAGACTTGGTGCAAAAACTTCATCGTAATCAGATGCAGTTTGATTAAATCCTTGAGCTACTAACCTAGCTTTATGGGTAACAGTCCCATCATTTCCACTTTTTACTTTAAATATCCATTTGCACCCAATGGATTTTTCTCCTGGAGGTAATTTAGCATCTTCATAAACTTTCATTACCTTTAATGAATTTAATTCCTTTTCCATTGCCTTTTGCCAATTCTCCTGATCCTTAGCAGGATACATCCTAAGTTCATCGACACTAGTTGGAACTTTAGTTACTTGGCAAACTATACTTGCTTGATATCTCTCAGGTGGTCTAGTTACACGTGTAGTACGTCTAGGTATTACAGGACTTACAGGTGGACTTTCATTTATTAACTCTTCTTGATTATCAAACTCTTCCTGATCAACTGTTTCCTCTTGTTCTGGTCCTATTTGCTCTTCATGGACTTGTTCTTTAATTGGATTCTTCTTATAACAATTCTGATCTTTCTGCCTTTTGTAGGGTTCAACAATTACTTCATTATTTAAATCTTGCTCTAATCTATTCCATCCTACATGTTCTAGGAATTTTGCACTAGCACTGGTGTAAACTCTAGATGTACCTGGTTCCCAGAATCTATAAGATCTATGATTAGATGTATATCCTACAAAAAATAATCTTTTAGCTCTATGTTGTCCTTTGTGTCTAAGTTGTGAAGGGATATGCACCCATGCTGGTGCTCCAAATGTGTGCATGTAACTTAAATCAGGTTTTGTACCATGCCACAGTGTGAATGGTAATTCACCTGTTGTTGAATTAACAACATTATTTAATATATGAATACATTATATATACATATATTATTTAATATATGAATACATTATTGCTTCTCCCCACAAATTGTCAGGTAATCCTGAATCAGACATCATAGTTCGTGCCATTGATTGTAATGTTTGGCCTCTTCTCTCTATAAAGGCATTATGTTGTGGCCTATATGGTGCAGACATTTTATGTTGAATACCTAACATTCTTAGTCTGTTCTGGAATTTATTATTTGTAAATTCCGTACCATTATCTGTTATAAGAGTTACTAATTTCTTTTTAGTTTTTCTTTCTGCAAATTTAATCCAATTAAATAGATTTTGATACGTTTCAGTTTTGCTTTTCATTAAATAGCAAAACCCATATCTAGAATAATGGTCCATTATACTTAGTATGTAACGAGCTCCTCCTACACTTGGTTTTTTAGGACCTATTAAATCTGCAAATACTACCTCTAAAGGTTCTTTGGTAGTAAATCCATCAACTCTATTAGCCGGTGTGACCCTGGCCTTACTTTGATTACAGGAATTACATTGCAAATACTTATTACAAGGTTTTAAACTTATTCCCTTAGATAATTCAACAGTTTTCTTAAGCATTTTAAAATTTAAATGCCCTAACCTTCGATGTAACAAGTGAATATATTCATCATGAGTTTTCTTATTTTCATAAACTGTGTTAGCCACTTTTAAACCATCATCATTTAACACATATAATTCACCTCTTAAAGATGCAGTAATTTTCTTATCTTCTTTTTCAATTATGCAGTTATCTCCCCTAAATGTAACTACATATCCTAGTTTAACCAAAATTCTAACTGAAATTAAATTAAACTTAAGTTGTGGTACATATAACATTTTTACATTCTCTTTTATAAAAGAACAATATGCTATACCTTGACCTTTAGCTTTCAGTTTCCAGCCATTGACTAACGATATCTGCTGTGTACTCTTGGACATTTTAATAAATTTTTTCTTATCATTTGTTATACAATGTGATGCTCCACTATCAACCACCCATAAATTATTTTTTACGGCTCCGTTAGTATACATGGCTAACTCTAAATTTTTATTTTTCTTTTGATGACTTTTAGTATTCTGGCCAGCGTTCTGGTGCTTTGCCTTTTTACAAAATCTTGCCAAATGTCCTCTTCCTCCACAATTAAAGCACTTTTTAATTGCGTATGCAGTAGGAGTTTCATTATCTTCTTTTTGAGGTTGCTGCCTCCTTAATTTGTCTCTTTCAAGCCTTCTTCTGGCCTCTTCAATCAATCTGCCAGTTATGTCAGTTAAAGTTAGGCTTTCCTTTGGCAATATTTCAAGGGAAGTTACGTAGTAATCATAACTTTCATCAAGTGAAGATAGAATTATGTAGACTTGGTGTAGTTCAGAGAAAATAAGCTCTTTCTCGTGCAGTTCTTGAAAAATGCTTTGCATAGTTTTCAAATGACTCAGCATATCACCATTCTTATGGAGATGTGTACTGAAAAGTTTCCGTGTTAGATTTATGTGAGCACCAACGTTATCTCGAACATAAATCCTCTTCAGCTTCTGCCAACACCCAACAGCTGTTTTCTCTCCGTGGATATCAACAAGTTGCTGATCAGTTAAGGTGAAAGCAATAATGCAAATTGCGTGCTGATTTTTATGCATAAATTATTCTATCTTTAATCTATCTTCCTCATCCTCTGGATCCCATTCTTCTACGTTTGGTGGATTTTCAATTATGTTCCACAAACCTTCTCTTCGTAGAAGCAGACTACATTTCATAGACCATGATACATAGTTTGTTCCATCCAACTTGGATATAAGGGACAAACTTTGTAAATTGACTAGTGCCATGTTTTCTTATATGGATATAAAACTATAATTAATAAAACACAGCTGTCTGTTTACTGTAATGTATAACAACACAAACTCTCACTTTTACATAAATCTGTTTTATCCTAATTAAACTGACTTTGCAGCCTCTGGGCCCATAACCAGTGTTAAGCCTGGTTTCCCCAACCAGGGTTAGGGAGACAAGCTAAACAGAATGTGCAGCTTAGTCAGATAGGCACACAGATAAATGAGTGAGCTAAGCTTGTATGTTTATTAACATACAGTAAAAATAACAGATACGCTTGTGCTATCAAAAATATAGTTTATTCCATTATGAGTTCATAGCATAGTCAAAATAACAGTCCAATAGTCATGTATCATTTAGTCAGTCCATTCAGGGATATTCAGTTAGCAAAGTCCGTGTAGAAATATCCTATGTCAATTCACTTACAAGTCAGTCCTTTGTTTTCTCTCCCGTTCGAGCAATGCAGTCTTGTGTCCTTGCAGTAATCAGGAATCATCAAAGCCAGAGAGATAGCAAGCTGCAGCCTTGCTTCTTTTAAAGTGCTTTCACAACCACTCCCTTAATTACTATCCCACAGTTAAAGTTGCAGACACTTTAACATACAAACTATGATTACATATTATTATTTACCTAAACCAGTTAGGGTAAAACAATGTTATCCCTAACAGTTGTCATACTTCAATCAGTGTTTATAGGAGAAATATTGTATTAGAAAGAAAGGAAAAATAAATGATTGAAAGAAACAGAGAAAAGATGCAAGTATAATTATTTAAATTGAAATGAAATAAATAAAATAGAATTAAAAGAATGAATAGGAGAGAGAAAATATATAGAAAATATAGAATGTTAAATAAGATATGAAACAGTATATTATGTGAGCACAAATTTGGGAAAAAAACTGTTCTTGTGTCTAATTGTTTTAGTGTGCAGTGCTCTATAGTGTCGTTTTGAGGGAAGGAATTGAAACAGTTTATGTCCGGGATGTGAGGGGTCTGTAAATATTTTCACAGCCCTCTTTTTGACTCATGCAGTATACAGGTCCTCGATTGAAGGCAGGTTGGTTGTAATTATTTTTTCTGCAGTCCTAATTATTCTCTGAAGTCTGTGTCTGTCCTGTTGGGTTGCAGAACCAAACCAGTTATAGAGGTGCAGATGACAGACTCAATCAGCAGCTCCTTGGGCAGTTTGAGCTTTTTGAGTTGGCACAGAAAGAACATTCTTTGTTGTGCTTTTTTGATGACGCTTTTGATGTTAGGTGTCCATTTTAGGTCATGTGATATAGAACCTAGAAATTTGAAAGTCTCTATTGTTGATACAGTGTTAGTCTAATATTGTAAGAGGTGGAAGAATGGGAGGGTTTCTTCTAAAGTCTACCACCATTTCTACGGTTTTGAGTATGTTCAGTTACAGATTGTTCCGGTTACACCACGAGGCAAGTTGTATAACCTCCTGTCTGTAATGCGGATTCATCATTGTCTCGAATGAGACCAATCACTGTTGTGTCATCAGCAAACTTCAGTATTTTAACAGATGGATCATTTGAGATGCAGTCATTGGTACATAGGGAGAAGAGGAGAAAGCACACAGCTTTGGGGAAGAGGGTTAAAAAGTGTGAAAAACGGTCATAAGTCATTTTTCTCATTGCCATTGTAACTTTGAACAATCATTAAATGAACTGTTGTAAATCAAGGACTACCTATCCCTTTAATTATTTTGCTGAAAAAGCAGTTTCATAAGGTATAGTCTGAGGTGTCACTTCTATCTTCTGGAATCTCCATGTCCAAGATTTTATGACTGTTTCTTAAAGATGTAGAGGAGTTAGCCCAGGGGTGTCAAACTCAATTTCAAACTGAGGGTCACATCAGGGTTGGGTTTGACCTTGGGGGGGGCAGGGGGCGTGGCCAGGCTGTGTGTGGCCAGTTTGACGTCACTCGTGTCAGGGGCGCATGTGGTGGCCCAAGTACTCTGCCAATGAAAACGGACTCCCAAGCTCCATTTTCAGCTGCGATGGCCTCCTGCAACCCTCTGCCAGAAAAAACAAAACTAGGGAGGGCCTACCGTGGCCCTTCTGAGCTCCGTTTTCACTGGCGGAGGCACTGCGGGCCAATCCTTCACTGTTACCAAGGCAGCCCCACATGCCAGATCCCATGGGCCTTGAGTTTGACATCGAGTTAGCCCATGGCTTTGAAGTAAAAATATGCTTTACAGTAGCTATTACAAAAACAGCAGCTTAGCAGAAAAATGGAGAGGGAGAAAGAACCTCGTTGACCTGCCTTGAATATAGTGGGTATAAGAGGGAAGAAAAAGGGGAAATGAAAAACTCTGTCAGGCCTTCAAGATTCTGCTATTACTGTCTACATCAATAAAAGTAGAGTGCTAATATTGCTTGTGGTTTCTCTTTCCTGCCCTGCTCTACCACAAAAGATTGATAGAAGCCGTATTTGTCATTTATTTTTCCAAATGGTACCCAGATGTTCCTGGCAAATTATCATAAACTTGGTTTTTCCGGAACTGGATTCATGATGATTATCAAGGTTATATCTATTAATAATTTCTTTAAAGAATTAAGAAGCAGAAAATTTATTCAAATGCATTCTTAGATATAGTTTGTGGGTGATATATCTTTTCCAAGAATGTATAATTTTGCAGGTTGATCATCAAATAAATTTTAAGGTGCCAGATGTTTTTAACCAGGTGGTATTTCAGGAGAAATAAGAAACAGTAATGTCTCCTATTTATATCCCTGTTTGGTTTTAAATCTTGTTTTAAATATAGCACCAATGGGAAACTAAGGGATCCTTTCGCTGGCACAACTTGAGAACTTGATTATTCTTTCAAAATACAAATTTATGGTTTCTCATAAGCAAAAAATAAAACATCTTTTTTCTGGTCATCTGCTGCAGAAAACCAAGTACTCCTAAAATGGGCGTTGGTGCTTACCTGATACGCCCTTTCTCGTCGAGCTGCGTAGAGCATCCAGAGTGGGGAGGTGCTCCAGTCTCCGCTCTTACAGGCTGAGCTATAATTGAGGAACGCTCCTCCTCCTCCACGTGACTCCTCCATGCGTTCCCCAGTTTTACGAAGACGAGAAGACAAACACTATTATCTCCTTTAAACTATTGTAGCAGCTCACAACTACTTAACTGATTAAATCATTGGCCGAAACAGGGCTCCCCATCAGATGGACAATTTAGGGTGGGGCTGGATGCTCTACACAGCTCGACGAGAAAGGGCGTATCAGGTAAGCACCAACGCCCATTCTCCATAGAGCTGCTGCGAACATCCAGAGTGGGACATACCAAAGCATGGCCTGTCCTACGGGAGGGACTCCGTCTGGGTTGGAATATCCTCTGGCTCTCTTGCCACTTGTTGAAGGACTCGCCTGCCAGGGATGCTTCTGCTGAAGCAAAAACACATTGATTATACAATGATGAATAAAAGGTGATGGAGACACCCAGGTGGCCACTCGGCATTTATCACGTATCGAAGCCTGGTTAACCCAGGCTGCCAAGGTAGCCGCACTCCCTGTAGAATGTGCGATTATTCCACTGGAAACAGGAAGTGCCTGAGTTAGATAGGCCTTGGAGAATGTCGCTCCGATCCAAGTGCCTACAGTAGATGGGGATACTTTGAAACCCAGCATCTTTGATTGGAATGACAGGAACAATGCTTCTGACTTCCTGATAGACCAAGTGCGACTGATATAAATACGTGACGCACGTTTGACATTGATGGAATGCCACTGCCTTTCCCTCTCGGAGAAGACCTGGGGCAAAAGTTAGGAAGAATGAATTCCTATGATCTGCGAAAGGCTGAGGTAATCTTGGGCAGGAGGAAGGGTCTGGTTGCAGGACCACCCGATCAGCAAGAAAATTCACAAAGATCCTTTCTAACGGACAGAGCTGCTATTTCAGATATCCGTCGTGCAGAAGAAACCGGTATGAAGAGCACTACCTTGGACGTAGGGAATTGAAGTGACGCCCCTCTTAGGGGTTCGAAAGGCGGTTTAGACAGTGCTGTGAGAACCCTGTTAAAGTCCCCGGTTGTATACCTGTGTATCACTGGAGGATGCAAACTGGTAGCTCCTCTATGGGATGCCCGAATACGAGAGTGGTGGGAAAATGATTCATCGGATCACCGAAATGACCATTGGCCAGTCTGCCACTTGCCTTCACAAGGCATTGAGGGAGGGGGCCTTGTCCAGTCCTTCTTGCCAGAAGGCCAAAATTTGAGCAGCCGCTGGGGGAGCGGATTAATGCGTGGTTTGTGGCACCATTTAGAAAAAATGATCCGGGTAGCAGTATATATATGGGTAGCTGTGACCGTCTCACTGCCGAGATGGTCTCAATGACCTGATTGGAGAAAACCCTCCCTTCTTAGACGGTCCTGCTCGGCCTCCAGACGTCTAGCTGAAGCCACTGAGGATTTGTGCTGAGGAGGTCCCTGGGCTAGCGAGATCCTGCCCAGTGGGATCTTCCAGGGAGAGGCCACTGGAAGGTTACGAAGGTCCGCAAAAACCACGGTCTCCTGGGCCAGTATGGGGTAACCAGGAGTTCCACCCTCTCGTGGATCAGCTTTAGGATCACTTTGGGGATTAGTGATAGTGGGGGAATTGCATAAAAAGAGCCCGGTGGGCCAGGGCCAACGTATGGCGCTGTGATTCTCTGCCCCTTGGGGGATACCTGGAGAAGAATCTCGGTACCTGGGCGTTGAGCAGAGATGCGAATAGGTCCACTGGGGGTGGCCAAATATCACTGAGGCCTCCTCTGCATTATTACTTAAACAGGGAGGGATGAAGGCGCCATCCTGCCTAGTCTAAGGTGGCCCTGTTCAACCCGTCTGCCCGAGCGTTGAGACTCCCGAGATGTGATCTGCCCTGACGGACAATAGGTTGGTCCCCTCCCAGCTATAGATACGCCTGGCCTCCCTCATGAGATGGATGTCATGTCTGCCCCCCTTGTCAGTTGATATGCGCCTTGGTCGTAATGTTGTCTGGCAGGACCAGTACGAGGCGCCCGCATACCTAAGAAAAGTGCGTAAGGCTGGGTATACTGTGTGAAGCCTCCGCCAGTTTATACTGCACCTTTGCTGACCAGGTGCCCTGAGCTGAGAGCAAGTGGATATGGGGCCCCCATCCGGGTAGGCTGACGCCTGTCATGAGGGTAACTCCTGGGGGCTCCTGAAAAGATGCCCTTGTGGATTGCGGGTCTGATCCACTAAAGAAGCGATGCGAGAACCCTTGAGGGAACCTTCGCCACGGCTCTCGAATTGCTCCTTCCGGAGCAGTGATAAGGTAACAGGAACCACTGTATAGATCTGGAATGGAGCCGGGCCCAGAAAAACAATGGATATGCATGAGACCAATTTGCCCAGTAATCTTGATAAGACCAGTAATGGCGTCTTTCTTGTTCGCCTAATGTTCCTGACTGATTTCTGAATACTGAGAAATCTTTCAGGGGAAAGGAAGACTGTCCCTTCAACTGAGTCAATCATTGCCCCTAAGTGAGCTATTCAAGTGGGAGGGGTAAGTTGACTCTACTCCCATTGTGCAAGAAGATCATGGGCCTGAAGAACCAAGAGGATGGAACTAGTGTCCCCTTCGGCGTGGAATTTGGTAAGAGAAAGGATGAGGATATCATCCAGATAAGAGAGACTGTGAATGGGGAAGTCTCTGAGGTGAACTGATGGGACTGCCAGAACCTTGGTAAGGATCCTCGAGGTCGAGGCTAGACCAAGGGGAAGGGCCACGCATTGAAAAAGTTGATCAGTGTAGCCAGGTCTCAGAAATTTGAAAAATGAGGGACAAATGGGAATGTGAAAATGTGCTGCTGAGAGGTAAAAGGAGGTGAGTCCGTCTTCCTTCCTAGTGCCCTGCAGAATGGACTGAAGTGTAAGCATCATGGACTATGATGGACACCATTAAGCCTCTTCAGTCTAGGGTGGGCCTCCGGAGCATTTAGGAAGTAGGAAAAAGTGGGAATAAACCCCCATTCCTCGGTGCGAGGATGGTACGGGCTGTATAGCTTCGATTTTGGTGGGGTGTTAATAGTGGTTTCTATGAGAACATGCTTGGTGCGGCCTCTGGAAAGAGGGGCAACCCTGAAAAGCTCCAGAGAGGAGGACAGAAACTCAAGGGAGAGGCCAAGTTTAACAGTGTCCCTAACCCAAATATCAGAAATGGTTGATCCCCATTGGTCGGCAAACTATGTGAGTTGACCGCCAAAGGGGTGGGTGGCTGGAAGCCTTACCTAGGGCGCCGGGACAATCTACTTCCTGCGCCCCGGAATGGTCTCCCGTAGTTGACCCCCCTCCTGTTCCTGACACCCGTGTCACTCCGGTCCTGAAAGGGCGGTCGAAAGGGCGGGGTTCCCTGAAAACTGTGGAAGAAGGGAGCCTGATAGGAGAAACAAACGGATCCCCTTCGAAAGGGTTGGGACACTCTGGACTCCTGTCTGTGAAAGGGCAATGGGAGAAAATTCTTTTATTTAGGCTCTCCATGAACAATGGTTCCGGAGCCGGGCCAAAAACTTGCCTCCCGAGATGGGAGCAAAAGCCAATTCAGCTTTAGTCTTAATGTCTGCCTGCCAGTGTTTAATCCAAAGCAGCCGCCGGACTGTAACGTGGGAGGAGACAGCCCAGGAGGAAATTTTTGCGGAGTGGACGGTAGCATTGGCTGCAAATTCTGCTACGGCCGTAAGCGTGGCAATGCCCTGGTGTGTCCAGGAGTTAGAGGGGGGGACATACTGCTTCAGCTGATGGAGCCATCTAATAGAGGATCGGGTGAGAGGAATGCGGCCGTGGCTGATCGCCATAAGCTGGTCAGGGGGAATACCCTTATCACTCTGACCTTTCTCCTTCCATCGGTTCCAACTCCGACAGGGGTTCAGAGTAGCGTAAGGATTCCCTATCTGATCCTTCCGTTTCCCTGAAGGGCGCGAGGCCCATTTCCACGTCCTCCACCCCTTCTGGAAAGGGGATCCAAGCATTGGATTGATGCGCCCGATGAACATTGTCTGGGCCCGCTAGTCCTCTGGCTTTAGGGCTTCCAGAGCGTCAGTTGGAGTAGAGGACGATGTTAGACTTACTAAGGAGTCATCCACCTCTGGGGTGTGTGGCAAGGAAAAGAAATCCGCATCGAAATTAAAAAATCTCTGTCCTGACTGGAGGGAGCGAGGGGGGGGGGGGGCTGACGAGGCCAACTGTTTGCTACTAAGCCAGAGCAATGAGTGAAGTAGGAATGGTCTCGGTCTCCACAACCAGCTGAAAATAGGATCCTCTGGGACTCCAGAGGCTGCTGGGGAGGTATTAGAGGATAACTGGAACATCAAGCCCGAAATATTGTTTGCCCTGATTAGCAAGGATTTGAACAAATGGGGTTCAAACAGGCCTATGGATGCGGGCTGGTCAGGGGGAATACCCTTATCCTCTGACCTTTCTCCTTCCATCGGTTCCAACTCCGACAGGGGTTCAGAGTAGCGTAAGGATTCCCTATCCGATCCTTCCACTTCCCTGAAGGGCGCGAGGCCCATTTCCATGTCCTCTACCCCTTCTGGAAAGGGGATCTCCCCCCTTGGGGATATTTCTTATTACCTGACCATGGTGAAGTCCCGGTTTGGGAAGGGATCTGCCAGAGACTGATGCAACCTCAGGAGCCATCGCTGAGGACCTGGTCTGGTCATCTGTTGGATACCCTCCGCAATCCCTTGGCAGATGGCCAGCTGCCTCCATTCTCTACTGTCTGGAATAAGGACCGTGGATGGTTCCTCTGGTCGCAAGTCAGCAGCGGTCGTAAACGTAGCCTCAGTGTCCGGGAGACCTGGAGGCTCCGAACAGGTGAACTGCGCCTGGGAGGAGAAAGTTGTTCTGGCAGAGGGGTGGGTTATGTGGAAGCAGAGAGAAAATTAGGAACTGGGGTTACAGATTGAGAGCCCTTTCAATGCTTATAAAATTCCTTCTCCAAAGCCTTGGTCACCTTAAGGCGTTTTATCTTTTTTTTTTTTTTCTTTTGAGAAGCCTTGGATGCGTCCTTGGCACTTTTGTGCAAATGGTGCGTCTCCGACTTAGCCCTCAAGGAAGGACCTCTGGGATTGTCTTCTGCCATGATAAAATGCCAGGTACAGAGCAATATTAAATAAAGAGGCGGTTGGCACGCCTAGGTGTACGGCCTAAAATGTGGGCCGGATATCCTATCGTTGGGCCGCGTCCCCCTTTTGGTAAAAAAAAATATTTTTTTTTGTTGTATCGTAATATATATGTCCAATTTAAATTTATTTTATTTTATTTTATTCTTTTTATTTATTTATTCATTCATTCATTCATTCATTCATTTATTTTTCAAATTAACATAAGAGGCAAGGCCAAAAAGGGCCTAACTAAGCTGCAGAGCATGCTAATAGAAGGAATATCCAAAAGGCCAATAGACCGAATGAACACTGAGGCCAGATAACAATCAACAAAAAAGGGCAGAAAAATGACAAATAGGAAAAAATTAGGTAAAAATTGGCCTCCTGAGACAGCCTCCCAAGCCTCTCTATTGCGTTCGTGGGGGGAAAGGCACAACAGAGCGCTATTAAGCGCGCAAATCCAAGCTGTTGCTTAAGGGCAGAACGGCCTAAGGAATGGCAGGCACCACAGTGGGGGGGGGGCGAAAGGCTCTAAAAAACCCCTATCTCCCCCCTGAGGGGCGAAAATTTGCTCCCTTCACTAATTTAAGACAAGCCAAATGTGCAGGGACCAAGGAGGAAAAAACAAGGAAAGATCAAACCTGAAATTTAAAGAGAAAAATCCTGGATCGGCCAAGGGGAAAATGCTAGAGCTGCCTGTCTCTGCGAGGCTGAGCTAAAACTGGGGAACGCATGGAGGAGTCACGTGGAGGAGGAGGAGCGTTCCTCAATTATAGCTCAGCCTGTAAGAGCGGAGACTGGAGCACCTCCCCACTCTGGATGCTCGCAGCAGCTCGATGGAGAAGTGAAGAGTTGTTAATGTTTAGAAAGATCTGATCAGCATTTTTAAGTTAAGGATAACATAACATCCTTTCAATAAGAACAACTTGACTGTGGAAGCAATTCCTCAGAGAAGTGGTGTGCTTATGTCAGGCCCCAAGAACCAAGAATGACACATGGAGTTATTTCTGACTAGTTTATTGTTCTTCACTCATCCACAGATGAACTCTTGCAAGACTAAAGCAATTAATTGCGTAACAATTGATATACTTTGGGAATAGGTAAAAGGAGCCATTTTAACCTTCTTCCTGCTAACCACACTTTCCAAGCTTTGCTGTCTCTCTCTGGAATGCAGCCTTACCCTCCTGGGAATCCAAAATACATTTCACAACTTCTTAAACAATTGACTGTTTAAGGCTAGGAAGACATCCATCATGAATCCTTCAGTCTGGATTCCCACACTGAGTATAGCATTCATCTCAATCACTTTAGTGGTCATTACAATCTTCAGATTCAAATCTAGAACCAATGAGCTTGGTCCTTTGACTAGAGCACCATCTCTTGACCTCTTGGCTTCCAGATTCTTCCAAACCCCTTCCAGATCCTAAGCTGCAGAAAACTGGGCAACTGTTAACAGTGTGCAGCTATCATTAGGTTGTAGTAAAAAAAAGAAGGGTGATTATGATAGTGCAAAGTTTTACAATGCATATAAAAAAACAGGCAATATGTTCTGGAGGCTGGAGATTCTAAGTTATGGTCTCAACAAATCTTCAAGGAACTAATTAGAAAAGACTGGGGTAGACACATCAATGTGAAGGATAACATGGATCCCAAATGTACAATATCATATTTTTAATATGTATACAGTAAATATATGTGAAATGGGCTGAATGGGTACCTGAACCTATTTTCCTGCATTGAAAAATGTTCCATATAAATTTATGTTTAGTTCAGAAGTGCGCCTCTTGCTCACAATTAAAGTGTTATAGATTTCTTCAGGCTTGGGTGATTACATAGATTAAAAACTCAGTAGATTGTGGAACTATAGAAAAGTTTCATTTTGACTGAAAGGAGATTCATTACTATGAGAACACTGTATTGAGATACCTATCTTGGCTTCTGCCTCTATGTTCAAATGTTTCAGTATGTTTTGGCTGAACATCTTCCCAGTTGGAAATATGCCATGTTTCTCAAGCACCAGTAATTTTTGCTGCAGTGACTGGTGCAATTCCCTTCCCCCATTAGCCCATCCTCATCACTTCTACTCTTACTTTGGGGACCAGTATGACTGATACCATTTTGACAGTGTGAATGAAACAGCTTTCTCTGTAGCTTTCTCTGTGTTATTGGAGGAATCTTTTCTGCACCCTTGTCAGTTCTGAAGAAGCTTCTTGGATGAGAAGCTAAACGACTTCAAGGAAAAAAAACCCAAGACAGTCCATTTGCCTTATGAAAAGCACCTTTGGGACATCCATGACCTGGATGATTGAGAATCTCCACAGACCTTCTGGGCAGAGTTCTCGATGCAACAGATGCTGTCTTGGTTCAAAAGAACATTTATCGACCATGTAGCACATAGACTTCATATTTCTACTCTCTGTACTGGATAGTAGTTATAAAGTAATCTGATCATGTACATATTACTGCTATGGCTTACTAGGATATGTGGTAATCTGTTGAGGATGGGGCATACCCTGAAAGCTTCTGAGGACAAATTCTGAATTAATCATTATATCAACTCCTGAATTAATTTTAGAAGTCTTTTATAGCCATTAGTTTACAAATGCTTCCCAGAATTTGACAGATCATCCAAACATGTACTTGGTTTCAAAGTGAAGTGCTCATTAGAATCAACATGTTTTGCAACTACTCTCATCGGTCAAGCATAACAGATAGCTACCAAATGACCCATTTTCTTACATTTGTGGCATTCTTCCATCTTGGCAGTGCATCCTGATTTTTGTTTGTCTTCTTCCACAGTAAGTGCATCTACAGTCCATTTGCTGTAATGATAGAGATCGCATTGATAATGAGACAAAACTCACATAGGCTTTTCTTTCTATAGGACTGTTTGAATGCTGGGCTGTTTTAGCAACCATCTGCAGATCCCTATTAAATTTTCTTGATTTGGTCCTGTCTGGCCCTTGAAATGTCTAGAGTAGAGTAGAGTATAATTAGAATTAGAATAGAATAAACAAAGTTGGAAGGACCTTGGAGGTCTTCTAGTCCAACCCCCTGCTTAGGCAGGAAACCCTACACCACTTCAGACAAATGCTTATCCAACATCTTCTTAAAAACTTCCAGTGATTGAGCATTGACAACTTCTTAAAATAATTTCTGTTGCTTCTGAAATATTTTTCCCATTTATTTTGTGGATGTCTTTATGGTTTTAATTGTTTAATTTTTTTAATAATTTTACAATTATAAGCCACCCAAGTCACTTAACTGAGTTTGGCAGCTATAGATATTTAATAAATAAAACTAAAATACCTAATTGGTACTTAATATCCTCATTTTTGCTGAGTCCCTGCTCAATCATTGTGCAACTGTCTTTTACTTATTAAATTTATATTCCACCCTTCTCACTGGTAAGACAATTCTGGATGCTTACAGACAGTAAAAAGAAAAATTTAAATTTAAAAGGTATATAAAAACTAGAAACAAGACAACAGATGGCATGGGCATGAGATCTTCTCCTTACCACCTCCAGCTATATATAAGATTTTGGAGATTCCCCAGGCTTTTGTCAAACACATTTTCTAATTACTACATGACTGTTTTCTGGCACCAGCAGTAAAAGATTTTAAAAGTGGTTTGTTTGTTTTTTGCCTGTGACTCACTGGCATAAATAAGGCTCAATACCTGAAGTTCTTCTTCAATTTAATAGCTATCTTGTATAGGAAGAATCCTATGCAAGATACACAGGAAGAATATCTTCTTCCATCCAGCAATCCAGCAATTAAATCTCTTGCTAATTCCCCAAACTTCAGAGCTTTGAGTTTCTTCTTACTCTTATTTCCAGAGTTGCTAAATGGTTCATATTCCTGACACCATGATTGTTCTCTCTAAATAAGTCTGCGACTTACATCAAACCCCACCAAGGGGTCATTAACTACACCCTGCTTACAACTCATTGTATGGTTTGATCTACTCACCTTAGTGTTTTCCTCAATTTTACCTCAGGATCAATCAAAACATGTTTTCCTTGCAAGATATTTTCCTTCCATGTTAATCTACTGACTAGGACCTCATTGTACTACAAGCTGAATTTTTGATAGCTTCGTCACACATTTGTGTCATCTAAGGTTGATCAGCTTTTTGACCAGAGTACATCTTATAGCAGTTTGTTTGTTTGCTTGATTTCTACAGCCACCCATCTCAGCAAATAATTCTGGGTCACTCACAATTCAAAACATATTACAATTATTATTATTATTTAAATTAAAACAATAAAAATGATTAAAAACATTAAAACAGTAAAAAAGTAACACTAAAGCACCAAAGCAAGTACATACAAAAGGTATCTCACCTGTTAACAATATAGGCCAGGAGGCTGGGCCTGTGGTGCATATAGCTTCCCAGGCTAACAGGGTTGGGGCATTCTAATCTCTGAAGGGAGGATGTTCCACAGAGCAGGAGCTGCTGAAGAAAAAACTCAACTTCTAGTTCTAATGTTTAACTAGATTGTTATGTAAAGTGCTTCCTATACCTTTAACCTAACTCGAATCTTTGATGTCCCAAGAAGCTCTCACAACTCAACATCCTTTCTTCGTGTTATGAATTGTGAGGTAGTAGCAGCACTAGACTTCACAGGCATCTGTTCCAGTCATTGCACAACCCATAATTCTGGGGCTCCTCTTTCAGAATAATTCCTGAATCAGTATCCAATGATGTCAATGTCACTTTGGTAACTCCTTGAAGAACTGGCAGGTCCTTTCCTCACCACCAGCAGAGGGCCTCTTAAGCTGCTTCTTTTACAATAAAAGCTTTATGGTGATACAACATCCATCCGTTGGAAGACAAAACTGATGAGACTGCTCTATGCCACCTTCTTTCCCCACAGGGAAATATCACCCTCTACCTCATCTTTGTCTTTTGGGAGGAACAAGCAAGCATAAGAGCTATGGTGGCACAGTGATTAGAATGCAGTATTGCAGGCTAACTCTGCCGACTGCCAGCAGTTCGATTCTTACCAGCTCAAGGCTGACTCAGCCTCCCATCCTTCCGAGTTCAGTAAAATGAGGGGGGAAATATGCTGACTCTGTAAACTGCTTAGAGAAGGCTGTAAAGCACTGTAAAGTCTTAGTGCTAAATCTTAGTGCTATTGCTATATTATCCAATTAATTGCTGCATTTCAGCCACGCACCTTTTTTATTGAAAATATCTCAAGGCCAATGAAGAGTCCAAGGGCATTCAGGGAAATGTGATTTGGAAAGTCAGGACATGTGATTTGGAAAGTCAGGACATGTGTTAAACCACTTGAATTTAAAAATTTAATTTTAAACGGGGTAAAAAGAGAATGGGAAGGTCCAAAAGAGGATATATGTAGACATATTCTATCCATAGGATCTGTATCAGGGACTCTTAGTCTAGTGCAGGGGTGTCAAACACAAGGCCTGTGGGCTGGATCCGGCCCGCGACGTGGTCGGATCAAACCCACGGGGGCATCCTGGAAAATTTAAGGGGCTGGCCCATGTGGCTTTGGCCTGGTCTGCCCAGTGTGAAGAGGAAACATTGGGCCAGCATGGCTTCGGCTTGGTCTACCCAGTGCAAAGAGGAAACACTGGGCCAACGTGGCTTCGGCTTGGTCTACCCAGTGCGAAGAGGAAACATTGGGCCAGCATGGCTTTGGCCTGGTCTACCCAGTGCGAAGAGAAAACATTAGGCTAGCATGGCTTTGGCCTGGTCTGCCCAGTGCGAAGAGGAAACATTGGGCCAGCATGGCTTCGGCCTGGTCTACCCAATGTGAAGAGGAAACATGAGGCAAGCGTGGCTTCGGCTGGTCTACCTAGTGCGAAGAGGAAACATGCCAGCAGTTTGGGGAGTGGCGTCAAGATGGCCACACCCACCCAGTTGGCAATGCTGAGATTGTGGTGTCAAGCTGGTTATGCCCACCCAGTTAGTCACACCCATCCAGCCTCTCAAGGTCAACCACAGTCCTGATGCGGCTTTCAACGAAATTGAGTTTGACACCCCTGGTCTAGAGGAACCTTTTAAGGTTTGTAATCCATCCATTCTGTAATTTGCAAAAAAGAAGAAAACAGAATTTAAACATTACATTTATAATCTTACACATTAATATAAACCACATATTTCAACAATACAGTTCATATTTTGAACATATCCTGTGAGTCAGGTTCAGCTTCTAATGATCTCATGGCAACCATGTAGTTTTTCTGGCAATACAAATGAAAATAGTTTCCATTTCCTTCTTTTAAGATATTTTTTTAAATTCCCAGGCTAGTCTTTAGCATTGACATTTTTGGGTGGTCTCCCATTTAAATACTGAGATCCAACTCTCAACAGAGTTTTAAAATCTGTCAACTGATTGAATATCTCTTTTAATGTATTCTATTGATTATTAGTGCCTGACACCCCCAAAAGCACATTATATCCCTTGCTGTACATTTCTATTAACACAAACACATTCACTGAAGGTATATTTTTCATTTCTTCCCCTTGTAGTTCCATTGCATCCTGTGTTATTCAGAAGTATCTCCCCCCTGAGTTTGCTTAGGAAGCAGGGAAATGAAGGATATGAAACTTTTCTCTTATGAATAACTCATTTTTAGAATGTAAACTATTGAATCTGGTAGTTCACAGCATGAATTAAAATATACACAGGTCTCTGTTAAAAGCTATTTTCTCACTTTGTTGACTAGGAATTAGGGGATTTGAAATCCAACACATGGGGGAGCTCTCAAGTTGGGAAATGAACTTAAAAGTTTATGATCAATTGTTCTCGGCTCTTAAATTGTAAGGTTTAAAACCTCAGTCAGTCAGTTAAGAAGACGCACAACATACCCATATATTTTCTATTGTTCCCCAAGAGCTTGTAAACGCTTTTAAGATTCATCTTTCCAAACATAAAAAGTACTCATATTTTATATTTTATGTGCCAGGCCTTCAGCCAGGCTGGATGACACAGCTCCATTAAAACTGTCAAAACAGTATTGGACTGAATTTGTGTTGGCCTTATTTTTGCCAGATGAATCACATTTATAAGGCAGGGCAATAATATAAAAGACAAACAACACAAACATCATAAGAGGCCCTTGACATGCAAAACCACAATGTACTCAATGTGGAACTTATCTGACTGGCAGGGACTATGTTCTTTTCCCCAAGGCATCCTTGGCAATATTGGTCTTCATTATAATTTACTAACCCATACCAGAAATACAAGTTCCTGTAACTCAGCAGAATGGCACATGCTTTGCATTCAGACAGGGTTGAATTGAGGGGTTGTCATTAATTCCAAGGCACATTGGGAAACATGTTGCTTGAAACCTGGGTAGGGACTGCCTATGTTTAAACAACAGTCTAAATCACACACTAGCCAACCAAATTTTGGCTTAACATACTGAGTCTATTTATTTGATTTTTATCCTGTCTCTCTCCATATATAGACAGGATATATATATATATATATATATATATATATATAGAGAGAGAGAGAGAGAGAGAGAGAGGGAGAGAGGGAGAGAGGGAGAGAGAGAGAGAGAGAGAGAGAGAGAGAGAGATATGGTTCCGGGTATCATTCATATTTATCCAATTCAAAATAACAGTATTAATAATCTCTATCACATTTATCCATTTTAATTAATCTCATTATATTATTCAAACATACATAGGCAAAAGATGTCCAACTCCTCATCTTTATCTCTGTCTTCTTGTTCAATCTAAACATTTCTCTATCGTACCTGAACAAATTTGACAATATATCATTCATATTAATCCAATTCACGCTAACACTGTTAATAATCTCTGTCACATTTATCATACTTATATAATCCTTATTTGAATATTTAACATACATAAACAAAAAATGCCTAACACCTCATCTTTTTCTCTATCTTTATCTTTCCTGTTCAATCTAAACATTTCTCTATTATATATGAACAAATTTAACTAGGTATCATTCGTATTAATCCAGTTCACGCTAACATTATTGATAATCTCTATCCCATTAATCAAATTTATATAATCATTATTTAAATGTACATTAAAAAATGCAATGCACACGCGACCCACCCCCACCCCCTGCGCATTCATGTTCTAAGTCGAGGACTACCTGTACTGGTATATTGAATTAGTTTAAAGCACTTCTTATATTTTTGAGTTTCAACCTATTATTTCCTCAGCTTTTATTTAAAATAGTTAGCCAAATGCTCCTCTTCCCTCAGGGAAGACACCATATATTCAGCTATAAAAAGAGCCATGGGCATTTAAGATTTAATTCTCCTCCTGCTGTCCCAAAGGGAAGACAACAGAGGCCTGGTCAAAGAAGACCAAGTTGGTCTTGATTGGGGTGTGCTTGAGCTGGAGGTATCAGCTGGAGGTATCTGGGTGCCCAACCAGGCACCCAGATGAAACCTAGCTTCCTAATAAATGATAACCATCCATTTACTCTGAGCCAAGCTGCACTAAAAGCCTCCAATACAAGAACACAATGTTGCCAGCTAATCAAGATACAAAAAAAGCCACAAAACAGACAGAAGATATTAGAAACACCAATCAAGCAGAACACAGCAAACTCCAAGACCAAGACTCCCAACCAATCAGGATGAAGAAAAAACCATTCTGGCACAGCAGTAGGCTAGCCCCAAATTTAAAACTGAAACAACTGTAAAAGTCTGACTCACAGACAAACACAACCAGAAGCCTGATGATGGCAGATGAGATTCTGCCGAAACGTTGCTACAACTTAAAAAGCACAACTATAATGATGTGGGAAAATACCCAAACAAAGCTGAATACCATACATGTAAGTACCCATGAAAACTTAAGAAAACAAATATATATATATATATATAAAACTTATATACTGCTCCATAGTGCTTTACAGCACTCTGAGTGGTTTACAGAGTCAGCATATTTTCTCCAACAATCAGGGTTGACTTACTGACCTCAGAAGGATAGAAGGCTGAGTCCACCTTGAGCTGGTCAGGATGACAGCAGAGTTAGCCTGCAATATTGCATTCTAACCATTGCACCATCACACATCTGTCTTCAATAAATATTAATGAAATGTTAACTGCTGTCTCTAGACCTCTGCATTATCCTATCCTCTACTTCCAAAACTATCCAGAGATCTGACATTACTTTATAACTCTGAATGGTGCTTAGCCTGCTTCTCCTTTGCTCCCAGATGTGGAGTTGTCCGTAAGCCCCTTCCAGTTGGTTTCCTTGGCTTCAGTTCCTCCAGGGTGGAGTCTTCTGTGGGCTTCTTTGTCACTGCAGCTTCTGCCTTTGTTTCTCTTAGGATCTCCTCCTGATGGATACTTATACTTTCTTGAGTATAAATAGTAAATTCAGGCAGGGTGGGTTCCATCATACTCAGGAAGTCGTAGGCAGGAAGGCGGGGCTTCCACTCTTTCTCAGACAAGGTAGCTAAGAAGAGGAAAAGCACTCATCAACGAAGAATCAGATTCCCTAATGCAGATTTCCCTAATTTGGGCATACCACAGATATATGGACTTCAATTCCCACAATTCCTAGGCAGCTAACATTTTTGAAATTCACATTTCTTGAGGGAATCTAGGTTGTTAAGATTAACCTATTATAACTGGGAGTTGAAGTCCACACATCTTAAAGTTGCTAAGGTTGGAGACCCCTGATCTAAACAATTAGAAGAGTCTGTACTTCTCTGTATCAGAATTTAGCTTTCAAAAACAGTTGCTTTGAGGAAGTCTGCAAGCCATATATAAAGGCTTTGAGACTGCATAGCAGCCACCTAGTAACTAGCACAGGTGTTTTAAACACTTTAATAGCCATTATAATATCCAAATGATGAAATATGTAAAGACCACCTAGAAGCTTCAGCTGGTCATGGGTAAAATTACTTGCAAGAATGACTTAATTCCCTAAATGAAAAAAAGCAATCAAGGGTATCTTATGAAGCGGCTGTTAAGCAAGGTTTACCTTTCCAACTTGCACACGACTGCTGGCAAAAAGGCGTACAATTTCAAGCTCTTTCACTTTTTTCTTAAAGCAGTCAATTTTCTAACCCCTGAGGACATTAAAATGTTCTGACTCCATTCCACATTTAAAAATAGAAGATTCCTCAAATGAAAATGAAGCTGTTCATTCTGGGATGTACAGATTCTTATGGTGAGGATGAAGAAAATAAGAACATCTTTGAAATTGATTACAAGACAAAAAAAGGGGGAATGAGGAAGGGAGATGGAAAGAAGCAGTAATAACGAAAATTCTCAGAGAAGATTTTCTGAGGAGGTATTTGTTTGGCTCTCATTATCCGCGGAGTCAATTTCTTCCCAGCATGGCTGGGTGTATTGAGAACCAAAGAGTCCAATCCACTACCAAGAAATAATATGACTTCCTCCTTCTGTGAAGTGTGTTCTTTTTCTTTATAAAGCTCAGAGCCTAAGGGGATGTCAGTGTGATGTCATCTTCACTTGGCAGTTTCTCCCTCGAATTGGATCCTTCACACCATTCTCTGTATCTTTAACTAACCTTTGTCTTCTTTCATAATCCCGTCCTGCTGTTATCTGTACAAATCATTTTTTCCCACCTGTGCAAGCGTTTCTGCTAACAGCAGTTTGTGGTTCACTACTTGCTTCCAATTTTAGTTGTTTTAAAGCATTGTGGTCAACTGGCCTGTTATGTATCTACACTTTTTAAAGAAAGGAGAGGCTGGGTGACTGAAAGGCCCTGTAGTGTTTTTTTTCCAAAGTCACTTGAAAACAAAGCAAGAATCAATGCCTATGACATGGCTTCATTCATTGTACCTTTCACTCTCACTTTGTTTTTAGGGTATTGCAATGTTATTTGCTTGAGGCTGCCCTTCAAAATCATTTGTAAGTTGCATTTGGTTCAGAATGCCTGACCGTTGCTGTTTTTAGCCTGTAAAGCCTTATAATTAAGCATCATAATTGCGCTTCACAAGTTCAATTTTTAAAAAATCTGAAACAGTGAAAACAAACTGAACAAAAGACCAAAGCAGGTTTGATTAATTATCTCTGATTACTTACCTCTTGGTGCTTCTTGCTTGGTCTTTAGTTTTTCAATCCAAGCAAGAATACTTGTTTCAGAAATTGACTGGTCTGATGGAAAAACGAAGACATGGCCTCCAGAATGAAGGTTGATCCAGAGGAGGAGTGGCACAGGGGGAACCGAGTTTCCAAAATAAGCCTTCAGAATACTTCTGCCTACAGGTGTGTTCTTACTGGGTTAAGAAGAGTAAACACACACATAAAATCAATGCTAAAAGAAATGGTACAGATAAGTCATAATTCTTCTGAATGCAGGCATATCGGAAGAGGCAAGATACAGCTAGGAGATGCCTCCATTATGCTCACTGGCTTGGCTTGCCAATAAACTTAGTCAGAACTTGCGTTTTTATCTTTGGTTTTTAGCAATGCTATTTTGGGTACACAACAGACTTTCCTGGTATCACTCCTGAGTTCTTGCTGACACTAAGTAAACATATTTCTGTTCACACAAGCCTTTTATATGAACTTATTTAGCATAGGAGCCTTACAGTTTTAAAACTAATATCTTTATTTCGGCTGTTAATTTTGTTTTGGTATCCTTTGTTATTATGACTGTTAACCATATAGTGTCATCTTTCCTACTTAAATCACTGCAATGTTTGTTTACAGCAGTGTTTCCCAACTTTGGAAATGTTTAACTTGTATGGACTTCAAGTCCCATAGTTAAGACACACAACAATAGTAATGGGAGACTTCAATTATCCTGATATCAATTGGAAAACTAATTCTGCACCAAGTGAGAAATCAAATAACTTCCTAACCAACCTAGCTGACAATTTTGTTGTCCAAAAGGTACAGGGTGAAACTAGAGGGACAGCCATACCAGACTTAATTCTTATGAACAGAGAAGAAGTGATAGAAGGAGTTGAAACTGCAGGAACCTTGGGTGAGAGTGACCATGAAAGTGACTAGCATTCAACATAACACAAACACAAGCAACAGAACATAAAGACACCAGAGTCTTGGATTTTAAAAGAGCTGATTTCAATAAATTCAGAGAGAACTTGAGAAAGATTCCATGGATGAAAATCCTAAAGGGGAAAACAACTCAAGAATCTTGGGAAACTCTAAAAAGTATGATCATAGAAGCCCAGACCAGCACAATACCACTGAGAAAGAAAAACAAGAAATCCAAGAAGAAACCAGCATGGCTACACAAAGATTTCTCTGGCAAATTGAAAGAAAAAAAGGACAAGTACAAAAAATGGAAAGAAGGACATACAACTTAGGCAGAATATCAGCAGATGGCTAGAATCTGCAAAGACGAAGTCAGAATAGCAAAGGCTCAGAACGAACGAAGACTTGCAACAAAATCAAAGATAATAAAAAAAAAAGTTTCTTCCAACATATCAATAACAAGAAAAAAATCAAGGAAACAGTCGGTCCACTAAAGAGAGAAGATGGCAAGGAAGTAACAGGCAACAGAGAGAAAGCAGAACTGCTTAACTCATTCTTTGCATCTGTCTTCACGCAAAAAGAAACGATAGCTCAACCCACCAAAAACATAACTGTAAAAGACAGACCAGAAATAAAAGTTAAAATAAGCAAAAAATAGTAAGAGAACACCTGTCTGATCTTGATGAAAACAAATCACTGGGGCCTGATGGATTACATCCCAGAGTTTTAAAGGAGCTGGCAGAGGTCATCTCAGAACCACTGCACCATATCTTTCAAAAATCCTGGAGCACCAGGAAACTACCAGAAGACTGGAAAAGAGCTGATGTGGTTCCCATCTTCAAAAAAGGAAAAAAAACAGACCAGAGAAACTATAGACCAATCAGCCTAACATCAATACCCGGGAAGATACTGGAAAAGATAATAAAAAAACAGATCTGCCAACATCTAGAAACAAGTAAAGTAATAACTGTTAGGGATAACATTATTTACTCTAACTGGTTTAGGTAAAATAATAAATATGTTATCGTGGTTTGTTAGTTAAAGTGTCTGCAACTTTAACTGTAGGAATGTAATTAAGGGAGTGGTTGTAATAGCACCATAAAAGAAGCAAGAATGGCAGCTTGCTCTCTCTGGCTTTATGATCCCTAATTACTGGATGGATTCAAGACTGCGTTTTTCTCCTACTGGAAAGGGAGAGAGAAAGGACTGATTTATTTGTAAGTGAACTGACACTGGATATTCTACACGGACTTTGCTAATTGAATATCCTTGAATGGACTGACTAAAATGATACATGACTAATGGACTGTTATTTTGACTATGCTATAAACTCTAAATGGAATAAACTATATTTTTGATAGCACAAGAGTATCTGTTATTTTTACTGTATGTTAACAAACATACAAACTTATCTCACTCATTTATCTGTGTGCCTATCTGACTAACGCTGTACATTCTGTTTAGCTTGTCTCCTTAACCCTGGTTGGGGAACACAGGCTTAGCAGTCAGCACAGGTTGGATGGAAACTGAACAAGGAGAGATTTAACCTGGAAACAAGGAGAAACATTCTGACAGTGAGAACAATCAACCAATGGAACAGCTTGCCCTCGAAATTGTGGGAGCACCATCAGTTGAGACTTTCAAGAAGAGATTGGACTGCCATTTGTCAGAAATGGTGTAGGGTCTCCCGCTTGGGTGAGGGGTTGGACTAGATGACCCACAAGGTCCCTTCCAACTCTGATTATCTGTATCAATTAAGGGAATTGAAGGCCACACATCTCAAAGTGGCCAAGTTTGTAAAATATGATTCAGGATATCTAAAGCAGTGGTCACCAACTGGTGGGCTGGGGACCACTGGTGGTCCACAAGAAAATTTTGGTGGTCTACAGAGAAATGTCGTTCCCCCCAAGCACTTCCCCCAAAGCAATTAATCCAGGCTGCGCAGGAACACAAGGCTGCACCGCCCACATGGCCCGCCCACCCGCTGGCCCCCACCCTTCGGCAGAGTGCAAATCTTACTTTGAGTAGAGCCACGCAACCCGGAACTGGAAGGTAAGACCAACGGCGGGGGAGGAAAATCCGCCGCGGGGTGGCTTGCTAACATTGGTGGGAAAGTCGGTCCCATATTCCAGAGCTGCAGTAGTCACATGATTGGCCTTCTGATCATCCCAGAGCAGCTCCTCCAGTCCGTGGCAGGGCAATGCACCCGGGTGGAGGAGCAGCTGCTCCGGGATGACCAAAAGTCCTGTGAGTACTGCAGCTTTGGAATATGGACCCGATTTTCCCACCAACGTCAGCAAGCCACCATCAAAGTTCATATTAGTGGTCCGCATGATTTAAATTATGAGTTTGGTGGTCCCTGAGGTCCAAAAGGTTGGCAACCCCTGATCTAAAGAACTTTTTAAATCACAATGCTAAACCTTAACCTAAAGAATATGCTAAGCACAGGTGGCCCTCAGTTAATACCACTCATTCAGAGACCACATGAACTTATGAGCTTTACCATGTCTCCTCACAGTTCAGACCTTGGCAGTACCCACTCATCCCCTACAGTCATGTGATAAGGATACACATGCTCATTCTAATTGTTGCAACATCCCACAGTCACGTGATTACAATTTGCAGCCATTTCTGCTGACTTTCTACCAGCAAAAACAATGAGTAAGCCAGCAAGAAGTCAGAAGTCATGATAACATGAGGTCCTTTCTTAATGATTCACTTAACAGTGGTAACCAGAGACCACCGAAATTGCAATTGCTAAGCGTCACAGTCATATAATGCTCTACTTTATGACCGCTCACTTAGTGACAAAAATTCTGGTCCCAATTACCATCATTAAGAGTGGACTCCTAACACAAAATTCGTGTTTCATTTATTCACCTCCAATATGTTCAAACCAATGGGAAAGGCCCATATATTGTAAATTCTATCCCCAAAGGGAGGTCAGCATGGTGTTCTGCAAGCTTACAGGTTTAGCCAGCAAGCAATAAAGGTTTTGTGGTCCTCGCCAACAGCCATGTGCTTAATCTCTTCTACTTCCCTTTCACCAGGATCCCCGTCACTGAATAAAACGAGCAAAGGTTTCTTCATCTGGAAGTAATCAGGCAGGTTTTCCACGGTGATCTCTGGCTGCACAAAGCAAAGCTCACATATAATAACAGAAAAATGCTCCAGCCGTTCCACATTCAAAAAGGGCACCTTCAATTTTAGTAATTGTGTGCCCAGAAGACTCTTTAACCAATTAGGCTTAATTTTCTTGCTAGAATCAGGGCACCCAGATGTGCTGAACTTCTTATTAGAAACTGTCTCTAAATAAAAAACAAACTATCTCTAAATAAATTAAAAAAAAACAGTAGAAATTATGCTCACAAATGTTTCCAACAATGCATGACGGATTACTTTAACAATGTCTTGCGTGTTATACTGCGACAGCTGGAAGGCATTCCTTTGCTGAGTGGCAGACTTAGCAAACAGAATTGCTGGAAGAGGTACATTATATTTATGGGAGCTGAGGAAAAAAAACAAAACAAAAATATATTTAAAAGATCTACCCAAATTGCTTTTTTTATTATCTGACTGAGGAATCTTGGTGAAATCATTAAAGGAGCCTTAGTTAAATTGAACTGATCATCGAATGAAGACTGTATGCATATGCATATAAATACAGGTAGTCCTTGACTTACAACAGTACATTTAGTAACTTTTTGTTGTGATTTATGACCGTTTTTCACACTTATGACCATTGCAGCATGCCCTTGATCAAGTGATCAAAATCCAGATGCTTGGCAAATGACTCATATTTCTGACGGTTGTGATAATCTTTTGTGGCCTTCTGACAATGTGTCAATGTGTTACTAATTTAACAACTACAGTGATTCACTTTAACAACTCTGGCAAGAAAGGCTGTAAAATGGGACAAAATTCAGTTAACAGATGTCTTGTTTAGCAACATAAATTTTAGCTCAATTGTGAGCTAAGTCGAGGACTATCTACACTAGATTTCCTTGATGATGTACAGAGTCCTGAAAGTGTCATCTTAGAAAATGCATAGCATTTTTCCTGAGGGAGAAGCTGGAACAGCCCTGGAAAAACTTAGAATCACACACAAATCTGCTCTCCCATTAATCAACAGCTTTGTAAACCACATTCAGTTATTCCAGTCTCTCTTTAGAAAGGGGCTTCCTAATCTTTTTATGCCAGAGACCCATTTGAGAATCTTATTGCAACCAATGGGCATTAAAATGAATATACAGTACATATATATAACTTACAATAAAAACTTAATTATTCTCAAATACAGTTAACAAAATATTTATGTAACATAGTAATTTACATGTTTTCTCATTAATCCAGTCAATCAATAAAATAATATTACCCTTTCTTAGGACATAATAATTTTAGATGACAAGAATTAAACCGTTTTTTTTATTTTAGAGGCTATACATTACTTTGCTGCCCCTTGTACATTAATGGATAAAAAGATAAATTCCAGCTAGAGATTAATGAAAAAGTTTTTTCCATTCAAATTCATGAACTCCTTAAAACTATATATGAATCTCCAAGGGTTCTATGGATCTCAGGTGAAAAAGATGCTGACAATTAGAAACAGAGCCCCACCAGTAAAGAAAAGGAAGAATTCTGTCTAGATCTTGTTCAGTCCTTAAATACAACAATCAACCAATTGGTCCATTATCTGATTTAAGCATGAAAAAAAGCAACATACAGAATTGTAGCATCCTCTTCATAGTAGATCCCTGTTGTGACATATCCATTTAAGATTCTTCCAGCTTCAACAAAAGCCTCTCTTGCTGACAAAACAAAGCAGCCTTAAATGTAACATAATGACCAAATTTCTTTTCTTGCCCCTGGCTAAATTTATCAACTTCAATCAGACATAAGCAATAAGTGAAATAAGTGTATATCATACAGTATTGCTTTCAACTGCAAAAAATACCAAGGCTATTTTATAAATATTTGTTTACTCAATTTATATGCCCAAAAATCAGACTTGCTGGCATTGAATAATGACAATTATTCAATGTCACTGAAAAATGACATGTAGGAATTGGTGAGTTCAACTGTATTTTTATTCCTGATTTTGATAATCAGAACTACGAGGAAACTTTGTCAGATGTAACTCCGTTTATCCTATTTTGTTGTCAATGTAATTTCCTTAAATAACATTAAGAACAATACAATTCCAAAACTGATTTATATTATCAATACAATTCCAAAACTGATTTATACGTATATTTTGTCACCAATGTATAAAAGTTGCTCTAACAAGAATACCGTGTTAAATTTTCATTGTGCAAATTGCATTACTTTGTTGATGCACTTGTAGGCTTATCACTGAGCTTTTACCCTAGTCTTGGTCATTATCTAACCAATAATGCAGCCCTCAGGGTGCAAAAGACTGGCCCTCTTGGAAGATGGACAGTGCTGGAGTCCCTTCTAGAGTATCTGATGTTCATATTGTGATTGGATATTTGGATTTTAACAGCTTCTTACTCTTTTTAGAATGGAAAATATGCAGGGCCACAAAATCTCTGGAAAACCCCAATGAGTAAATTCAGTTGCTCTTGGCTTTTCCTATAAAAGAAAAGGAATAGAATAGAGCTGGAAAGGACCTTCTGCAGAAGATCCTATACCAGTAATGGCTAACCTTTTCATCATCACGTGCCAAAAGACCCCGTGTGCACCGCACGCCTCTGCGCATGCACCTCCCACACATATCCTCCCACGCATACGCGGCAGATACTCGACAATCAGCTGGCTGTTGGGAGGCACGCATGCATGTGCAGTCAATCTATTCTGGGTGATGGCTCGTGCGCCACTTCCGGCACATATGCTATAGGTTCACCATCACGGTCCTACACCATTTCAGACAAGTAGTTGAAGGCAATTTCCCAAATTATCCTGTCCTGTCCTATTGTCATTATTCAGTGTGAATTTCTTCTTAAAAGGTGAACAAAACCTTATAGAACGATTGATCCAAAGTGCTCCACAGGAATGTAAGAAAGATTGAAAGGTAGGCAGGAGCTGTGGGACACTCATGTTTCTATTGGAAAAAGCACAATTTTGCTTGGACAACTGTTTACCTCAGGCCAACATTGCATCTGAGGTTACCTAAGATGGGGGACAGACAATAGGAAGCAAAGGAGATGCTACTCCCTCTTAGAGGCCTCCAGAGTCACTTAGGCAGGAGATGGGATGCTTGCGAGGGCAAGTCTTTCTGACCTTATGAGCCCTTATCAACTGTATGAGTGTGTCAGTCTGATTACGAAGAGTTCGGAGCAAGAGCCAGATTTTGCCAATAAAGTGGATCAAACAATTAATAATAAAGATCCTTCTGCCAGATGGTGGACTATAAAAAATGCTAGTCATGATCGATTTTCCTGCTCTAAGTGAAGGCACTGGCCTGACACGTAGTAACAATGCCTTATACCCAGAAAATAGCCCTTTGTATTAAATCTATCTATCCATCAGTTTAACATTTGGTTTTGGGCTTCTTCATACATTCTAGATCTTTTTGTTTACCAATCTCTGAGTTGTGAATAACTGAAATAGTTATCAGTTTTCTCTCTTCTTTCTTTGCCTCACCCTCAAAAACATAAAAACCATCGTACAATTTTGAAGTTCATTATCAAAAGCGATGAAAACAAATTGTTGGTAATTATCTGACAATCTCAACTCAATTTCCCGCTGAAGCTGTTTTGTTTATTTCCACATAAAAGTCAGTGTTTCACCCAGCCATGTACCATATTCAACAGGCAACAGAATCTGGAGCCAAGTACAGATATGTTGCTGCCCCCTATTGGCCTAAACAAACATGAACATTCAAAAAAGCAGGAATATTAAAACACATAATGCAGTTCTTAGATGTGGCTGAAAGGAACCTTCCAAAGTTACTGCTAAATCATAATTTTAAAGTGACAGCAGAGGAAAAGTATAAAATACTTTGGGAATAATAATTTTAGTTTAGCTTAGTTTAATACATTCAATCTAAATTAGCCATTTTCTGGCCTCAACTACTTCCAAGTTGGGAATTACTGTTTCAATGTGTCATGCCCCTGTCGGAATCTGATTCTGAGGGGGAGGTTGAGCAGCTGACAGGGAATGGGATGGCTCCGTTGGCTGTGGAAGAAACTGGGGAAGGGCACAGTCCTGCTGGGTAGAGCAGGGCAGAGGGAATTCAGATGAAGATCCAGACCCACCCCCTCTTCATCCTAGGGCACGCAGGGAGGAACAGAGAAGGGAGCAACGTGAGTTGCATGGCTTATGGGGGAGGAAAGGGCCCCGATTCCCTTCATTAGCTGCAGCTGGGAACACAGTGTTTAAAAAAGGAGTTTGCGCACAGCAACTTGTTGGAAACAAATCGTGTATTATCTTGTTTTGTCGAGGCTTATCTGGGTTCCTGGCGTCTTCCCAACTGTGTGTGTTTTGCTGGCCTTTGAAGTCTTCAATTCCTTATTCTGCCCTGTCCAGTTAATTGCTGCAGCATGGTTTGTGTGGATTGTTATTTACAGTTTATATGTACTTTGTTTTCTGATTGAATTTCCTCCACTTAAAGACTCTTCTTGGGAGAGTTTTTTTCTCCAGCCAAAGGTAACTGGACATTGGGGGCAAAGCTGGAGATATTAAAGGGACTTTTCTTACTTATGTGACTTGTGTTGCCTTTGTGCCACGCCCCAGGTCAACATACAATGCTTCTTATGGAATCAGGTTGGAGAAGTTGAAGGAATGTCTTAGAGGTAATCCTCAGGTTACAGCAAACTATTCAAAGTTGTAATGGGGACAGATCCTCAGAATTCCGGATCATGGGATCATGATTTCTGATATTCCCTGCTGGTTTTCCCTAAGCAAAATCAATGGGAAAGTCAGTAGGAAGTCAGTGGTTGCGATCGTATGAAATTCTCACTTTCATGTGAGGATGATCCTCATTTAACAACGATTGGGACTGCCAAAGTTGCTGTTGCTAAGCAGCCTAGTCACATGACATCACTTTCCAACTGCATTGCTTAATGATAGAATTTCCTGTCCCACTTGTTGTCACAACCCAAGAACTACCTGTACTCTACCTGTATACATAGAAGTAACTGGGGGGGAACCCCCCCCCAAAATAGAAGTGGAGCATGAGTAATTTCAGATTTTCATGGTCAAAGAATATTTGGTACTTGCCCCCCAAACTTTCTGAATTTTTCCAATATATCCCAAATAGCATCTGCATTTTGTGTTTGTGTGCATGAGATGAGAGATAAAGGGAGAAGTGTAGTACTTGTTTCTAACAAATAAATTCTCTGAAGGATGTTTACATACTTTTTACATTCATTGTTGATTCTCTGGCCTCTTACCTCCCTGGGCAATCCAAATTCTAACATTATAAGGGAGAAAAAAAAATCACTCCCCAGCCCTGAATTTGGCTCCAAAATGAAGCAATAATCTTGTATAATACAGCCAGTGCCCTGTCTAGTGGGTTGTTGTGAAAGATCCCAGCATAAATTTTATTCTACAATCACAAGGCATAAAAAAGCATTTATTACTTTCAGTAACATTGTGTTTTGCAATAATGTTTGAAATAACCAGGCAATAGATTTACCTTCACTCATGCTTGAGTCAAATATTCCCAGTACAGAAACCGTGCAATGTGGTGAGGTTTTGTCACTTAAATATTCTTCTATTTCTTCAGGCGTCATCAATCTCACTGGGCAAGAATTTCTGCTTCTAAAGATGTAAATTGAAACCAGACTTCAGGCCTATTTACAAGGGACAGTTTTATTTTATTTTGCTTTCACAGAATTCTGTTTCCTAGATGCAGGACAACTCCATTCCCTACATCTCCCACATCTTCAGCATTTTTCCAAAACAATTTCAGAGTGTCATGGAGAAATGTATGAATGCACATCTTGTTCTTTCATCTAATCTGAATGGCACATGTACACTTTATACGTTTGCTTCAACTTCAGCTGTAAAATGCAGAGGCAAAGCTACCTCAGATTCAGGCTTTCTGAATTCTTTTTACTGACAGCCCACATAACATAGGAGTTAAGATACAAGGTTTGGGTTAATGAGATTCAAGTTTGACTTTCCACTTAAACATAAAGCTCTCTCTGTGGCATTGGGCCTACATTATTGCTAAATCTACCTCCTCACAGGGGTACAATTATGTGGGTACAATTTAGGGGACCACCTTGAAGTCTTGGGAAAAAGTGTGAGTTATAAATGTAAGAAAGAACTAACCACCCCCCAAAATGCAACAATTTGAATTCCACATTTCCCAACTACTTCCCAGCCAATTCTTCCCTCAAGGGTTATCCACATCCTTTCAATTTCTTTCCAGGTTTCGTCTATTCCATGATTTTGCTTTTATAATCTGGAGATAATGAGAGTTAAAGTCCAAAGACATCGAGAGCAGAGGTGGTATTCAGCAGGTTCTGACCAGTTCTGGAGAACCGGTAGCGGAAATTTTGAGTAGTTCGGAGAACTGGCAAATACCACCTCTGACTGGAGATTTTACAGTGTCCTTCCCCTGTCATGCACACCAAGCCATGCCCACAGAACCAGTAGTAAAAAAAATTGAATCCCACCAGGATCCAGAAAGTTTATCCTAAAGTGGCTCTTAACCAGCAACATAGTACTTACAATTCAATGAACTTCATCATCTCTTTGGTCTCCCACATCCCAGAGTAAGCCAGCCATGCCCTCTCTTTTGTATACATCTTCATGATAGGAAATTGGGTGACATTTTCCTGCAAGCAAAGGTGTGGCCAATCCCAACAATTTACCCTTGCAAGTGAAATCTCAGGAGTCCCTGCAGAAAATGTGTGGAAGAAACAATAAAAGAGGAGTGATATAAATGTTTCTGACTCTTTGTATAAAATTCATGAAACTTTAAAAAAATAACAATCTTAGAATCTACTCCATCGACTACTTTGATTCTATGAAGAACCACTCTAATTTTTATTCATTGGTTCTTCAGCTGATTTTCTGATACATCAAAAATAAACATATTGGTTGGAATATCATAGGAATTTTGCTGAATCAGATCAAAGACCATCCATGAGAAAGGTCTGAAGACAGTGGCTCTTTCCTCTGTTACTCTTTAATAAGTGCTATAATTAAATCTAGAAGATCATACAGTCAGTAGAATTTTGGTTCATTGCCCTGAATTTGTGGTACCAAATTCCACACATTGTTATGTATTTTTACATATTATAAAGTACTTTAGTTTACTCTCATCATAATGAAAATCTTGGACATATTCAGTAGGATTTCTGACTCTCTTTTTTTAAAAAAATAAATAAATCCACTTTTGATCCCTGTGATTCTATTACAGGCTGCTTTTAATAACTGGAGGATTAAATGTTCAGAATTAAATTTCATGTGACGTAAAAAAAAGCATTGTTCTCAGGAAACACATTCTCAACACCCCTTTGAATAGTCAGGTTAATTTTATGTTCCTTTCTGCCTCTGAAGTAAAATGAAAAAGCAAAATATAGCAATTGGAAAACAAATCAGGAACAAGTACACCAACAGCTTCATCAAGCAAAGAGTTTCTAAGAAAAGCAAGTTTTATCCTTCATTTAAACTTAAAACTAGAAAATTAACATCCAAATAGTTATGGCAGTGGTCAGGGACTTGGGAAGGCCAAGAGGTTTAAATAAACCAATTCTAAGATAGATGTGATATTTTTTATCAGTTCTAAAAAGAGCAGCATTAAAATTCAAGACTGCCTAGAGCAGGGGTGTCAAACTCGATTTCATTGAGTGACCAGCTTGACGTCACTTATATTGGGGACGCCTCTGGCCCGAACGCTCTGCCAGCAAAAACGGGCTCCCAAGCAGTGATGGGATTCACATTTTCTTACTGCCAGGTGTGGCTTGGTGGGTGTAGCATGGCTTGGTGGGTATAGCTTGGTGGGCGTGGCATGGCTTGGTGGGTGTAGCTTGGTGGGTGTGGCATGGCTTGGTGGCTATGGCTTGGTGGGTATGGCAGGGGAAGGATACTGTAAAATCCTCATTCCCTCCCCACTTCTGGGGGAAGGTTATCACCGGTTCTCCAAATTACTCAAAATTTCCGCTACCGGTTCTCCACCTCTGTTCCCAAGCTCTGTTTTCAGCTGGGATGGCCTCCTGCAACCCTCTGCCAGTGAAAATGGATCTCAGAAGGGCTGTGCATGGCCCTCCCTAATTCCATTTTCGCTGGCAGAGGCACTGCCATACTGTCACTATTTCCAGGGTGGCCCCATGGGCCAGATCTAAGCATCCTGTGGGCCAGATCTGGCCCTCGGGCCTTGACTTTGACACCCTTGGCCTAGAAGCTACTGATCTTTGGAGCACCACAGGCAGTCATCTGTTAAATGCACTGTTATCACCAGAAGGAGATGGGTCATACATTTGTTTCATTTGGATTAGGATGAAAGTAAGAGGCTTCTGAAGCAAAGCAGTCCCATCTTCATCTTAAATTCTACTTCAAATGGGCCAAAATCATGCTGCCCAATTTGATTATTGTCCGCAGAGTTTCAGCATCTCAATCTGCATGTACCAAAGGATTGCAAATGGGTGCTGGAGAGTTTTTGTATATGCTTCTCTGTTTTTCAATTGTAAGCAGACAACAAGAGTTAGACCCATAGTGCCTATAGATGCGACATCGTATTTAATGCCATAAACAAGTTAGTAAGAACCCCACAATAAAGAAAAATAAATGTAACTTTTTGAAATGCTTAAGATCCCATAACTGTCTAGTTGAGAAGTAGAGTCTCTGGAAAGAGTGCAGAGAAGATTGACGAAAATGATTAAAGGGCTAGGGGCTAAAACATATGAAGAACGGTTACAGGAACTGGATATGTCTGGCCTAGTGAAAAGAAGGACTAGGGGAGACATGATAGCAATGTTCCAATATTTGAAGGGCTCCTACAAAGACGAGGGGGTCAAGCTCTTTTCCAAAGCACCAAAAGGCAAGACAAGAAACAATGGTTGAAAACTGACCCAGGGGACAAGCAACCTAGAACTAAGGAGAAATTTCCTAACAGTGAGAGCAATCAATCAGTGGAACAGCCTGCTTTCAAAAGTTGTGGGTGCTCTTATCACTGAAGGTTTTCAAAAAGACATTGGACAACCATTTGTCTGAAATGATATAGGGCCTCCTGCCTGAGCAGGGGGTTGGACTAGAAGACCTCCAAGGTCCCTTTCAACTCTATTATTCTACATTTTACTGTATGTACTCATGAGATTTCACTGTGCTTGTATGGGATCCTGTGGATTTTTTCTGCCATTCTTTCACAAGACCTCATGGATTTTGGGAAATGATTACAGAAATTTCTTGGTGACTTCAAAAGTGACTGATTGACTGATTGAATTGGCATGCTGGACAATCGTTTGAAATCAAGTAATGGCAGCTAGGAAAGTGCCAGTCTTTGGTAGAAAAGAAATAACTGCAACTGCATAGGAATTTAGGAAGTATATTAAGCCAAAGGCAATTCTTTATTGTTTTAGATATTGATTTGTTCCAAGGCTTAGCCCAAGAATTAATAACGGATTCTAGGACTACCCACTGAGCAAATTTAAAACTACAACCTTTTTAAAAATGTCACTCTTTGAATCAATAGTGAAGCCTACTGGAAAGTTGACTTACATTATTATAAATCACTCAGCAGTAGCATGGCTGTTTTTCAAGCCTGACCAAAAGTATTTAATGCCAGGAAAAAGGAGTCATTATAAATCAATGTAAAATACTGGAATAAACATAAACGCACAGAGAGAGAGAGAGATACCTTAACATTTAAAACAAGGCAGATCAATCTCTTAAGTGGCTTAAATTAAAGTACATTAGATTTTGATGCATTTGTAAAAGTGCCTCTTGGCATTTGCCAGAAACTTAGCAACCATCCTAGTAGATAAAGTTGTAGTTCAGATTATCTTCCTAAACAAAAGTGTCACCTAAACATTGGTCATTCTATGTTTGTAAGTTAGTGGGTGCTTTTTTATTTCTTCTCTTAGATTCATGGATCCCTACTGTCACTCCCTGCTGCAGCTGCATTCAAAAGTGATGTTGGTCAGCTGAGTGCAACAGATCATACATCTGTTTATTGTGTCCAGCTTTTTAAGGGGATGAGTTGGCAGGGTTTGTATGTAGATGGTTTACTTGCTGCTTCTCTGCCTATTATCAAATAGTAGGTATGCAGGACATACTCTCAGCTCTGCATTTTAATTTCCATTTAGTGACGTCGAAGTCTGCCAGGAATGTAAAAAGCAGACACGGGAGTTCTGAGAAGTAAATAATATAAACACACCCATTCAGCTATTGCTTAACAAATCCAAAGTGAAGTCATTCCAGAAGACTAAACTATCTTTGATAAATGCTCAAGATGTCTTTGACTGTGACTGTCAGAATTCCCAGCCACCTATTTCTAAATAGACCATTTTAAAAAAAATGCATAAAATACATAAAATTTTAAAAATAGGAATAAATACAATTGGAAATATTTCACAATATTTTTATTTGTTAAAAAAAGTGCTACCTCCATTATTTTTTTCTATTTTTTTTCCAGACCTCCACATTCTACATTAGGAAGTGATGTGTTCTCTCAAACCATTGGAAGGATGTCAAACTGGGAAAGTCAGAAATGGGAAGCTTTCAAGCAAAAGTTGGATAAATATATCTTTGGGATTCTATAGCTCTATCGGCTTTTCCCTTTCTGCTACTAGGTACAAAGCTTTCCCACTTACCAAGATTTCCCACTTACCAAGATTAACTTTATGCTGAATGAATCATTTGAAATGAAGACCTTGTATTAAATTAAATGTAAGAAATACACAACCCACAGCAATCATACAGACTGAGCCATACCTTTCAACTGAGCAGCAACTTCAAGGAAAGACTGCATAACCACTAGAGAGACAGCTTCCCCTGTAAATGAGAACAGGAAAAGTAACCCAATATTTCAGATACCAGAGCGTGTGGAGTCTGGCAAAACTCAAGGCATGAAGGAATACTAGTCCATATCGGGGGGAAAAAAAAACCTCAACTTTCTTTTGACAACATGTTTTATACAAGACAAAGTATCTAGAAATTCCAAAAAAATGCACAGGTAAAGTGCTATCTGGTATAAGTCCAAGGGTGATTTGATGCCTGTACTGAAAAGATTTGAACTGATTGTCAATAGTTATTGGGCATAATTTAAGGTATTAGTATTAATCCCTAAAGGCTTAAATAACTAATGGACAAACTACAGTATATGGCTCTAAACCTCAAAAGCCTATACTGATGGACTCAGTTGGGTTCCATAAGGGGTTTGAGATTTTCTCTGAAGATCTGGTGGGTGATTCAACTAAGGTCTTAGCCACTGGCTGGAATGGGCAGATGGCTGAGACTCTGGTCTAGACCGATAACTTTTATCTGGCTTCTCCATGTGCACAGATCTCAAGTTGCACCTTGGTTCTCCAAAGAACTCTGAGGGACAAACCACCAGGTGACAGTGAGTTTTAGTCCTGCCTTAGGCATGAAAGCTAGGTGGATGACTTTGGGTCATTCTCTCTCAGTCCAACTGATTTCATAGGGTGATTGTTGTTGTGGGGAAAATAGGAAGAGGGCAGAATAGCAAATATGTTGGTGGCCGTGAGTTATTTTTGATGATAATAAAGAGAAATGAATCAATGAATGAATTCAATATAGTACAGTATATCTCACAAAGCAAAAGGGAGAGAATGGAGAAGGGTATTTATACTTGCAAGACTCTTGTTACTATAACCTTTTATAAAAGTGGTTTTAGCATGCATAGCTTTGATTTCCTATTCTGCTTTACCTTAGGGGACTGACAGATACCATCAATCACATTGTCCTTTTGGAGTGGTTGTAAGGTTTGGGAGTGATGGGGAGGGCATCATTTTTTGGTGATTCTCCTTCATTCCCCACCTCGGTATATCAAATTGGGCCTTTTTCTGATGGTTACCAAGCTATGAAATTCACTCTCTCAGGATATGTATTTGATTCTTGCCTTTTCCATGTTCAGAGAATATATTTTTGTCTAATTTTTATTTCTTAATTAATTTTAATGTTATTTTTGTTTTGTTTTAAAAATTAACTCTCTTTAATAATAAAATGGGATATACTGTATTTTCAATGAATGATCAGGCCGTCTTTGGCTTCTACTGGCCAATGAATGAACAGGCCTGTCTTTGGCTTCTATGTCCTTAGAGAGTCCAGGAGCCCAGCTAGTCAGAACAGAACATGCAACTAAACGAGAAGATTGCCCAACTGCCAGCACTCATAAGACTGCAACCACAGCAAAGAGCTCATAAAAACGTTATTTTTGTGGAATGAGGCAGGATGGATGGAAGGATATGTAACCCAAGAGCAATGCCAGGAGATAGGGCCAATATACTTGTATTTTATCTATTTTATAACACTTCTGGGATTCTTTTGGACTGAAAGGCAGGATCAGCCTCAAGTAAACAAGGACGCTGATGGATCCTAATAAAGTTCCAATAAACTCAGCATCCTGTTTCCCTGAAATTATCCACATATGTTTCTATAAAAACTTTCCTCTTATTGTACCTAGTACAATACAGGGCATAATCTTTAGAGATAACTGCCTATGAATGTAAAAGTTACAGATTACTGTTCTTCATTTAAATGTTTTCAAATGTTTTTTATTATTGTTTATTTGACAGGTTTATATCCTATCTTCATCCAAGAGCTGAACACAGCATTCATAGCACATCCAAGTTTTCCAACTCTTCATGGTAGATGGGCTCAAAGACAGTGACTGACACAGGATCACCTGGTGAGCTCCCCTATCCGAAGGTAGATGTGAAACTGAGTTTCCCCAATTGTAGTTCAATGCCTTAACATTCACTCTGTACTGATTCTTCTCTTTTGGCAGTGGAATCCTGCTCTTATTTGGACTTTCTACCACAGATTTCCAGCATGATTATGAAGAACAGTGTCATGACCAAGGCCAAAGATGCCCAATGAAATCAGTAGGGTCCAATCCTTTATTTGCTCATACCTAGCAGACAGAATCTTGCCAAACTAAATCTATAAATGTCTAACCTACTAGGTATAGCCTGAGAGGTTCTAGGATGTGGCTAACCTAACCTCCTCCAGCTCAGGACTGTGCAGTATCTAGATCTGGGTGTTTCTCTGAAAAGATTTACTGGCTCATCCCTGTAAAAGCTCTGTGTTGCCAAAACTCTTCTCCACTGGTTCTCCTGGTACCCATTTTCCATCACAAACAGCCTCACCTGCTTCTTCATTGTCTTTCTTTACCTATTATATTTGCCTTGCAATGGAAAAGCAAACAACCTAAAAACTTTAAAAAGCTTAAATTCTAAAGAGCACCGCAGTCGATGGAAGACACCAAACCCACACTGCACAACACCTTGCAAAATCTGACTTACAGCTGGCATAGAAGAGCACTGCTGTGTGGTTGGTATCTGCCAGAATTGAGAAGAAGGATTCTTCTGTCAAAGTATGGATGTGTTCCCAGGGGAGTTCGCGCTTCCGATCTCTGACAACAGATTCCACCACCTCATCATCCTGAATATCTGCAAAGCAGATGCACATTCTAATTTAGAAGAGGGATGGAGTGAAGAAAAGGTGCTTATATTATCATTGGTGTGAATATACCCTGAGGAAAAAAATGGAGAAAATGAAAAATGGAACTGTCTTCTTGGCAGCCATCACTTGTTTCAGGTTTTGTAGGTTTCTTAGTACAAGGTTCATAATCCAGTTCCTCCCAAACAGCCCTACCTCTTGTTCTTCACCATCACCATCATTGCCTCACTTGACCCTTCCTTCTTGAGGTTCAGGTTGCCTAGACATTGTTGAACTTAACTCCCAGCATCCTTTACCACTAGCCATCCTCCTAGGGAAGAGTACTTCAACTCTATGGTTTGGGCCTAGCAGGAAAAGGCAACACAAATGGCCAAGGCTGCTGCTTGTCCCTACTTCTTTCACCACTTGATTGTTCAATGAGAGCTCCCCCAAAAAGGTCACAGAAACAAGAAGAAGAATGGCAACTTCGGGGAACAGTAACAGGATTCCTCTGAATCCTGGCAAGTAGAGCATTGCCAATCTCTGACTTTTATCCTTTGGTCACCAAGGTGAAAAGAGGCCACTGGACTTTCATCAGCAAAATCAAGGACAAAAGTCTGCCCAGTACGAAAGCCTCTTCAAAAATATAGCAAAAGAAAGGATGTGGCTCAAAGAATAGTCAAGAATTATTAAAAAGGAGGAATATCAGAAGTTAAGAGTTCATGAGATGATTGTCTTCCCTCTTGCTAAAGTTCTGAAAAATCCAGTTGGGCTACATAAGAGGGACAATTGTAAAATGAGCCCCCACAATCTTTTGGGATAAGTAAGCATATATGATATATGCTCAAAAATAATGATTACTATCCAGGGAAAGGCTTTGTAGAAGCAAAATGGCCCTATCATAAAATGTCCATTTTCTAGAAGGCAAACTGCTAAATTTGTTCCCTAATAATTCTCCTTCCCTGCAGGATACTGTGAACCCATAGTAAAAAAGCAACAACATATTTTTGCACTGCCAATGGATACCTTTACTAACAAAGAACTAGGCAGCAGTCACTTACATTTATTTTCATCTCCAAACCCTATGAAGAAGTCAAGGGAATTCTGAGAATAAATGATTTGGAAATTGCTTTCCAGCAAATGCTGGGTGGCCTCTGATGCCAATATCGACCCTGGTTAGCTTTTAGCAACCAGCCAAGATTGGTTATATGCTGCCCTCTAGCTGGGCTAATATACAATAATATGTAGAAACTGTGAATGTAAAAAAAAGTGTGCAAATAATTTGCTCATCTTTGATGAAAATTGAATCCATGCAGGCTAGTAGGAAAGGCAATTTTTGTCAAAATCAGCATTTGGAGCATGTTAATTTAACTATTAAGCTATAGAAGGATGGCAATGAAATGTGTTACCGATAAAGGAGTATATTTGTAGGTCAGGGTTGAAATGAGGGGTCTTTGGCGCTCTCTGAGCTTGGTTGTTTTCATGCAGATGTTTCAATACCCAAACTAGGTTACATCATCAGTGCGAGCCGATGACAGCAGCGATCTGCAGATGATTTTTAATATGCAGATGATGTACTTAAGTTGGGTAATGAAATAGTTGCAAGAAAACAACCTTATCGAAGAGCACCAAGGACCCCTCAATGAAATGTATATCAGACAGTGAATACAATGAGAAGAATATTTTTTTAATTTATTTTTTAATCGGAAAGCAAAAAAACGAATTTGTGAAAACTTAATAGGTCAAAAACACTTCTGAAGAATCTTAATTACCTTGTTCATTGTTCTCATTCTCCACTCCTTCATCCTCTTCCTCTTCATAAATCTCTTCTTCCTTATTATCCAGACTAGGTTTGCTCTGCTCGCCATTTTTCAGCAATGCTACAATTTCATCTGCATCTTTCAATGTGAGGTATTTAACAGGCATATCCTGCAGAGACGCAAATATCCAGAAAAATGTGGCCAAAATAGGATGTATGGGACAGTCCAGATTTCAACTGGTAACTCAATTGTTCAGCACACCACACATTCAGAAAGGCGCTGAAGTAAGGCATGGGAATTATTATAGACCTTATAAACAAACGGGTTTCTACTATTGAATATTGATCTTCAGATCAAATCTCCAACTCTCAGATGCATTTTGACTGACACTGTTAAAAGCTGTCTGGAAATATTCCAAGGTTATCATCACCAATAAAAAATACATTACTAGTATACACTCTATAATATAGAACAGCTAAAGCAGCAAATTTTATGTGCATAATTCTGGAAGTAAGCAGGAGCATTTCCTTTCCAGCAAACAAGCCTGGGATTGCACAATAAATTAAAAAGTCAGTCCGAAATCACGACTATGACCACTTACCTCCTCAACTGTCTTGATAGCCACATTATATAGGGAAGAAATTTCCAGACCAACAGAATTCCTTTTAAGATATAAGAGTTTATGAATTACAGTAGAGAATTACATTTTTATAACAGTTTCAGAGAGAAATATTGTATCAGACCACAGGTTTGTGTTCAAATTATTCAAAACTTCTTTGTATAAAAACAAATGCTCCATGAAAAACAATTAGCATTTCAGAAAGTTTAAATGAAACATCTTTTGCCCCAATGTGCTGAGTCCCGGTGGCGCAGTGGTTAGAATGCAGTACTGCAGGCTACTTCTGCTGCCTGCCGGCTGCCTGCAATTTGGCAGTTCAAATTTCACCAGGCTGAAGGTTGACTCAGCCTTCCATCCTTCCAAGGTTCCCAGATTGTTGGGGGCAATATGCTGACTCTATAAACTGCTTAGAGGGGGATGTTAAGTACTATGAAGCAGTACTAAGTGCTATTGTTATTCTCCATGTTTATAGATATAAGGGAGAAAGTGATCGTCTTATCTAGAAATGCAGCCAAAGTATTAACCAATTTGTTAAAATTCATAAAATTCAGGTTCTTTTTGTCCTAATTAGACATAGACATAGAAGTATAGGGTTGGACCGGACTTTAGAAGTCTTCTAGTCCATCCTCCTGACCAGTCCTTCTACCATCCTGGACAAATAGTTGTCCAATATTTTCTTGAAGACCTCCAGCAATGGAGTACCCACAATTCTGGAAGGCAAACTGTTATATTGGTTGTTTCCACTGTCAGGAAATTTATCCTTAGTTCCAGGTTAGATCTCCCTTTGGTGAGCTTGCACCCATTCACTGCTCCTTGTCCTACCCTCAGATGCTTTGGAGAGTAAGTCAACCCCCTCTTCTCTGTGAAAACCCTTTAAGTTATTCTGCTTGACTACCTCTCTCAATCCACTTATCCTTAATCTCTAATTTCTCTCATCTATCCTAATGTTCTTTCACTATAACAAATTTCCTCTTGGATCTAAGACCAAACTCTTATGAGCCCAGAGACACCTCCAGTTCCTTTGGTTCTGTCAACAGTATTCCCAACAAAACTCTTAGCAAAATATATGGAAGCTCTCTCCTTGGCTAAAACACATGTACACGGAGATAGCAAAAGGTACCCAGCCACAGACTTCACTGGGAAGTCCAGTCATGGCATCCAGGGTTACCTGCTTTATAAAAAGAATTGTTCCATATTGCTTGTACTTGCTTCCTTCGAGCAATGCTTGGGGATCCAATTGCACATTAGACAGACAACAGCATATACATAATAGAGTACAAGTAAACATTAACATTAGTAAAGCACCAGCGTGAAAGTCACGGAACCACATGGAAGCCAAAAAGCTGAAATTTTTCTTGTTTAGGTTCAGAGACCTATTTACCACCATCCCTGCATGAATTACTGTGGAATGATATTAATTATTTTGCTTTGATTTAAAGCAAAGTAAAATTGAATTTACTTTGTGTCCTGACCCTTCCCGTTACTTTTGGAAGTATGGTTCCAGCAAAGCTTTCTGCCTGCCATTCCTAACACACACACACATCAACAAAGATGTATGACCTCTCACTAAACTGAAATTAGAAAGAAAAGCAGATGTGGATTCTGCCTGGTGCACCTACATTTAATATCTGGTTAATTTTACATTCCTTACAAAACAACCCATTTTGCCAAAGTTGTAAATGAAACTTTCAAAAGCTGTACTGTAGCACCACCTGGTATTTCTTGCCATATTGCAGCTATCCTTCTGTGGGCAACTTCTGTCATCCCAGAAGTGGCTAAATTTCAACTCCCAGCAGTCTTTGATGTAATGGTTAGGGTAAGAGGTGCTGAAAGTTGTAGTTCAACAACTTCTGGTCAATTATAAATCCAGATGATATTAGAATTATTTCACAAGCAGAAGCCACAAAAGCCCAAATGGTATGAATGCACATTTCAATATGCACTTTCATTTTTATAGCAAATGTTCAGAGGTTTAAAGGCTTTCAGTCATATAACAAATGGTTAGTGAAGACTGAGAGTCACAAATAAAATTTCAATAAGCTAGTGGTTTGAACAATAGCTCATTCTCCTCTCCTGGCTAACTGCAAACTGATCAAATTATGAAAGATAAACAAGTATATTCAGCTCTTGCAGAATTCATCTTTGATTTATTTCAGCAGGGTTCTCATGCTGGGAACTCATGCTTGCTCTTTCCTACCTGTGCTGACAAGATCTTGCATTGCTGATGTTGTTTAATCACAGGAATGAGCATTACTGCAGAAACACCTACCCACCTACAGCCTGTTTCAGTCAAATCAATCCTATTTGCTAAGAATGACGACTGTAATCAAACACTTTTTGCAGACATCTGGCTGGGAAAGGATGCAATTAAAACTTCAGGCACACAACTTAATTTCTTAAGCCAAGTCTTTTTCTAGCCTTGGCAACTTTAAAATGTGTAGATTCTGACAGCTGAAGTCCACACAACTTAAAGTTGCTAAGGTTGAGGAACACTGTCCTAAGTAAAAGGATAGGTTTCAACCTTAGACATGTTTGATTGGAAGTAAGCCCCTCTTCTAAATCTTCCTTAGGCATATCTTTGGAGGTTGCAAAGGTTGGGGGATGAAACTATCAAGATGGGCAGTCACCATCAAAGCTCAGACTCCTATTACATGCGTGTGGGATGCATCATACGCACATAAACAGCCTCTCCCTTTTAATGAGGAGCTTTAACTGGAGCGTCAATTTAATTGGAGCTTCAACTGTGCAGTAGAATTTGCCTCTGAGTCCACCATGGATGCAAGTCTATGGAGATTCTCAGTCATCCAGGTCATGGTTGTCCCAAAGGTACATTTTCAAAAGGCAACTGGACTTGGGTTTTTCCTTAAAGATGTTTCACTTCTCATCCAAGAGCTTCTTCCATTTTGGAAAGGTTCTTTCCAAGCATTTTAGATGAGAAGCAAAACATCTTCGAGAAAAAACCAAGTCCAGTTGCCATTCTAAAATGCTTTGGGACAACCATGACCTGGATAATTAAAAAAAAAAACCCTGTAGACATGTACTTCCATGATTTTGGGGGCCCCATGCAGATGCCCCTGACACTTGCTGTGAGTCTTTGGGAATTTCCAACCACAAGATTTACACTAAGAACAATGGTGAGATAAGTTCTCCCCTCTCTTATGCTTTTTAATTCCTTTTTAATTTTAATTCCAGAGAACCTTGACAAAAGGAGGACTCCTGCTTTCCCCAGCAACTGCCAGGCTACAGATTCAGCAATCCTCTTGTCCGCTTCCAAGGTCTCTTCCTGGCTCAGAATGAAAATCAGTGGTAGGCCAAGCTGGAGATGAGTAGTTGAAATCTTTTCAGGATCTTCTGCAACCTCCACCTGGAGAAGAAACACCAGCATAAAAGATCAATGGAGATGTACTGCAGGTGGCCCATCAAATAGACATGATACAGAAGAAAAATAAATGGGCAGGACAAACTCCACCACAATAGCAGTGTTTTTTATGTGGATAGTTTCTAATTAGTATCTTCCCTTCCCAAGACTTTCTTTCCTGGGAAGGAAAGGATACTGTATTTTTTTGGACCTTGGTCAAGCGACTCATTGATGAGACCAAAATATGATTTTATTCCACTATTTAAAGACAAAGGCCGAAATTTTAGCACATAGGCTGGGTTTACTTTAATCTGATTACAACCCTGAACAACAGTAAAAATTGTTTTCAGAAAATGAGTCTGGACCCAGAATGCAAACCAAGTACCTTTCTGATACATTTTTTCTACTTGCTAAAATACTATTAATAGGTCTTTTTCAAAAATTGCAAAATGTGGTGAAACAGGATATATTTCCATCCATCCATCATTGTTGTGACTGAAAGGATCGATCCTGCTGTGAGTTTTGACTCTGATGACTTTGAAGATGAAAGGGTGGAGTCTGCTGTGAATGTGGAGTCTGAATTATCAGAGGACACAGATGTGAGCCAGGAGGATGAGAGATTATCGGACAGACAATCCTCGCCAGAGCCTTCGAATTCACTCATGCCAGCAACTGATCCATAAAATGAGTCAGAGGCTTCTAATGGGGAAACTGACAGATCGTGGATTAATGCTAGAATCAGGAGAAAAATGAAACGCCAAGTTGAAGGGAGGCATCAAGCCAGACATTGATTAGAGAGACTGACACGCCCATCCAGGTGATTTAAGGAGGATTGCTGATTCTCAAACTTTGCTTGGAAGCAAAGTGTTTGATGTATCAAAAGGATACGTGGAGGGCTTTTGTAATTTATGGACATTCTGAATTACCAGACAGATTCCAGGAAGTCTGCCAAGGACTGGAATATAATACTGTTAACCCTTTTTTAGTCTGGCTCTGTTTTGTTTGAATGTTTTGAACTGTGGAACTCCTTGTTCTCACTTGTGAATATAGGTGAGACATAACACTTCATTATGCCTTTTCTTTCTTGCACTTTTCCCAACATTCGAGCTTTGCATAATGTGCCTGAAGTAGGTTAATCTAAGCCTGATCATTTGTGCCTCAAATAAGAACTCTGGGTGTATTTGATCAATGATTCATTTGTTTGGTTTCTTGGTTGTCCATGATATGATTCTTCTCCAACACCAAAGTTCAGAAGTGTCAATACTCTTCTCGTCTTGCTTCTTCAAAGTCCAACATTTGCTTCCATAAAAGCACCACAGGGAATATCATGGCTTACATAATTCTGATCTTTGTAGGTATAGATACATCGTGGCATATTGAGGCAATCCTTGACTTACAACCAAAATTGAGCCCAAAATTTATGTTGTTAAATGAGACTATGTAGTTAAGTGAGTTTTGCCCCGTTCTATAATCTTTCTAGCTACAATTGTTAAGTGAATAATTGCAGTTAAGTTGGTAACATGGTTGTTAAGTGAACCTGGTTTCCCATTGACTTTGCTTGTCAGGTCTCCAGAGGTGATCACATGATCTCAGGACAATGCAACCATCATAAATATGAACCAGTTGTCAAACATCTAAATTTTGATCATGTGACCATGGAGATGCTACAATGGTCATGTGTGAAAAATGGTCATAAGTAACTTTTTTCAGTATTGTTGTAACTTTGAACAGTCGCTAAATGAATTGTGTGGGTTGCGTGTGTGTGTGTATCTTTATCTATCTATCTCTATCGATATCTCTATCTGCAGTATTTATCTATCTATCCATCCATCCATGCATCTATCTATCTATATTGATTGAATAAATAAGGGGAGAATATACAGTCTTGTCTCATTCCTTTGCCAATCTGGAACCAATCTAGTTTGTCATGTTCTGTCCATAATCTAATCTGTATATACGTTTTTAAGGAGGAGAGTGAGATATTCTGGGATTCCTATTTTTGTAAGCATATTCGATAGCTTGTGATTGACACAATTGAAATCCTTTTTATAATCAATGAAGCTGTGATGACCCGGGACGTGGCACAAAAGTAACAAAGTCACAAAAATAGGTAAAGTCCCTTTAATATCTCCAACTTGGCCCCCAATGTCCAGTTATCATCGGCTGGAGAAAAAACTCTTCCAAGAACAGTTTTTAAAGGGAAGAAATTCCATCCGAACTCAAAGTACTTATAAATTATAAATAAAAACCAACACAAATCACACTGCAGCAATTAATGAGACAGGGCAGGATAAGGAATTGAAGACTTCAAAAGATAACGAAACACAGTCAGGAGGACGACAGAACTCAGATAAGACTCGACAAACCAAAATAATTCACGCTTTGCTTCCAGCAAGGAGCTGTGCGCAAACACCCCCTTTATTGTTTTTTCCAGCTGCAGCTAATTAAGGGAATCAGGGCCTTTTTCTCCCCCATAACCCATGTTGCTCCCTTATCTATCCTCCTTGCATGTCCTAGGATGAAGAGGGGGTCTTCCTCTGAATACCTAGCCGGATTGTGCCCTTCCCCAGTTTCCTCCACAGCCACTGGAGCCACACTCACACTCCCTGTCAGCTGTTTCACCTCTCCCTCAGAATCAGATTCCAACAGAGGCATGACAGAAGCACTTACTGATTTCTTTTAGGTATTTATTCACTTTCTCAATTGTCCAGCATGGTCTCAATTTAGGGAATGAATAATTATACTTTAAAGCATAATGGGCATTATTTCAGATGATAATAAGCTTTTATTTTAAGGTGATCTCACTTATTATACTTTTCCCCTTGGCATAGTATCTTTGTCATTGGGAAGATATTATGTTCACTCACTTAGAAGATCAGGTAATTATAAACAATTAAAATATTATTTATCAGTAATTGGGAAAGATTGTGAGGAGGTTGATAAAGAAAAAGGAGGTATGCCAGCCATTAACAATTCAAAGATGGAATGGGATGAATTGGTAGTTTATCTCAATCCAATTTGCTATTACTTAGGAAGAAAAGACTGAAATTGTTCAAAGAACTGCCTTAATGAATTCACTAATAATGAAAGACTGGAGATTCCTATTGCAGTTGGCATAATTCTACTTTCTTCCTCAAATCATGGCATTTTAAAAGTCTGTCTTTCTTGCTTCCTTGATCTTGCCTTGCTAGAAGAAATCTGATAATAACATTTCATGAGGCAGATAGCGTAAAACATCAGTTGATTCGGCTCAATGATAAAATCAACAAAAAGCTCCTTTTCTGTGTTTAACCACAGAACAACTGTCACAACGACAGCTGGTACTTTGTTCTGCTTTCCTTGGCTTCAAGACACTAGGGATGATGTAGGCAACAGTATATATTTATTTATTTCTATATCTGCAATGTGGGCAATACAGTGTAGTCCTTGACATACGACCATAAACGGAGCCTGCCCATTATGATCGTATAGCATGATGATTGTAAAGCACGTCAGTCAAGTGGCTGATGCAATTTTATTATCTTTTGTTCAGGGGTCATTGTGCAAATACGACTGTCATAAAATGAGTATGATAGTTGTTAAGCAAACTCATTATTTGCTCTGGTGCACCTTTGCCGAAAAACTTCCAGTTTTTAGCAAAACGGTCATAAAATGCTATCCCACAATCACAGAACGCTGCAAATGGTGATAAATTTGGCCATATTACCGAGTGCCCAAAGTGCTATCCCTTAACCACAGGGGAGTCGAGGAAGGTGTCTGTCCTATTTGGGTTGTAACTTCAAACGGTCACTAAGTGACCAATCATAAGTCAAGGACTACCTGTGTACTGTATTGCACATACTTTCAATTTCCCTTTTTTCTTAAAAAACAAGACATGATTTTCCCCAGTGCCTTTAACATTTCCACTGATTCCACTAGTTTCACCTGATTCAACTCTGCCCTGATATGCTTTGAAGGGAACTCAGAACACAAGAGGAACATCAGAAAGAAGCCATGGCTACTGTTCACCTACCACCAGAGGTTCCCCCATCAACTTCAGGAACTTGTGGATGCTTAACGTAGTCAATGGCTCTTCCATCAGAGTCCTGCGGCATGGCAGTTCAGGATCCATGGCCACTTTACAGTGGCAAAAGAAGAGTTTTGAAGATGGCACCTCTGGCTCTTCATAGCTGAAGTGGGGGGGGGGAAATCAAACCCAAAAATGAGCGGGCTTTGTTTGAAACATCCCAACACCTGGTTACGCGATGTACAGAATGGAAGGCAAACAAGAAATAAACCTTCTATCATATGTGAAGGGTCATTTCTGACACCTGGTCCAAATAGCTACCTCTATCAAAGCCTCAGCTCCTTAATTTCGCAGCCCCTAACCTTTTTGGAATGGAATGGAATGGAATGGAATGGAATAGAAATAGAATAGGAATAGGAATAGGAATAGGAATAGGAATAGGAATAGGAATAGGAATAGGAATAGGAATAGGAATAGGAATAGAATAGAATAGAATAGAATAGAATAGAATAGAATAGAATAGAATAGAATAGAATAGAATTCTTTATTGGCCAAGTGTGACTGGACACACAAGGAATTTGTCTTGGTGCAAATGCTCCCAGTGTACATAAAAGAAAAGATACATTCAACAAGAGTCAAGAATCATGAGGTACAACACTTAATGATAGTCACAGGGTACAATAAGCAATCAAATCATGCTAGGAAACAGTCAATAAAAATCATTAGGATACAAGGGACAAAGTTACAGTCATACAGTCACAAGTGGGAGGGGATGGGATGGGAGATAAGGAGTGATTAATAGTAATAGTAGTGCAGACTTTGTAAATTGGACAGTGTTGAGGGAATTATTTGTTTTGGGCACCAGGGACCGGTTCGGTGGAGAGGCTTTTCCGTAAATGGGAAGAGGCGTGATTTCATGTGCTGCCTTATTCCCGTGGATGGGGATTCACTTACTTGAGCGGTTTCTGGCATGTCACAGACCGGTGCCAGTCCACGGACTCAGGATTGAGGATCCCTGCCTTAACTGACCCCTGCATTTTTAATAGATCCACAAAACTGGAATCCAGTTACTCATCACTCCCTTCTTAGCATCGCTACCTTTACTTAGTTCATTGGTATCAAACTCAAGGCCTACGGACCAGATCTGGAAATAGCAAAGGACTAGTCTGTGGTGCCTCTGGCAGCCAAAACCGGTCGTGGGGGGGGGCACCTGTGGGGCCCCATGCCCTGTTTTCGGCCTGGATGGCCTCCTGCAGCACTCTGCCAGCCAAAACGAGGCAGCACAGTGCTGCAGGAGTCATCCGCCCCATCTCCCCTCCCTCCAGCTGGCCCACAGAGAACTACAGTGCTGATCCGGCCCTCGAAGAAATCCAGTTTGACCCCCCTGAGTTAGTTGGTGCTCTAAATCCAGCCATGGCAATAACCAAAGCAGAAATCATTTCATCTTAAAGAGGATGAAGCTATCATCCTCATGTTCTGTTTCGGTTTGGTCACTGTGTGTGACATTTAATGCTAGCCTGAAGACTTTGGTCTGATGCAGTTGGGCTCTTATACTCTTAGAGAAATGCATACCGAATGCTCTTCAGAACTGCCACTTCGGTAGTTAAGGCAAACTTAATTGAGCCATAAACAAATGCAGCCTCCATGAAGACTCGGTGCTCTAGAAAGAAAAAATATTTATTCATCAATTCCTCCAGATAACTAAATCTTGTCTTTCTGTCTCCCTTTCTCTTTAAGTCAGAAATGTACTCCCTTCAGATGTCTGAGCCTTTTCAAAAACAGCCACCACTTAGTGATTTTTTTAAACACAGAAACAACAATATTGAGCATCAGGGATACAATAGTAACTGTATTTAATTCAAATTTAAAATTAACTTTGGAGGGTGTTTTTTAGAACTCTGAGGTAAAGATAGTCCTTGACTCAAGATCACAATTGAGCCCAATTTTTTGTTGCTAAGTTAAACATTTGTTAACTGAGTTTTATCCCATTTTATGACCTCTCTTGCCATAGTTATTAAGTAAATCTCTATAGCTGTTAAGTTAGTAACAAGTTTGTTAAGTGAATCTGGTTTCCCATTGACTTTGCTTGTCAGAAGGTGTCCAGAGGTGACACTACAACCGTCATAAATATGAGTCAGTTGCCAAGGATCTGTATTTTGATCACATGACCGTGGGAATGTTACAACAGTCCTAAATGTGAAAAACAGTCATAAGTCAATTTTTCAGTGCTGTTGTAAGTCACTAAATGAACTATTTATTGTAAGTCAAGAACTATCTGTACTCCAGAAATGAAGCACAACTAGGAATATTACCTCTATTTTTATTGTAAAGTTACATTAACAGAATCTTGCAGGTCCAAAGGCACTTCTCCCCTCCTTTCCTTTTACTCAATGGTAAAGGAGGCAGGATCTCTTCTGAAATGCTTCCCACGCCCTTCCTCCTGCTTCTGTGGGCTGAAATACCTTTTACACACTGGTTGTCCAGTCTGTGGCTCTTCCTCCTGTCACCCAAGATCATTCCCACATACCATTAAATTCTTCAGTGTACCACTCAAAGGCCAAATATACTCTTTCATGAGGAAAATGTTACACATTCACTCCTGTCCTAAATCAACTTAATCCTCACTTTGCAAACGCCAGGCAAAATCTACCCATGTCAAAAGCTATTCATGTTCATGGCATGTATGAATAGACATAATGCTATTTACCTTTCATTTATCTACATATTACACATATGGCTTATCTCTTCCAGCCCAGTTCAAAATACAAGAGAAAAACTATTAAGACAGCACTAAAAATAGAAAACATTTAGCAGTATAGTGACAGGTTAGTTCAAAGCAAAACATATCATAAAAGCAGTAGCTCATGAATGATAGAAAGCTTTGGGAATGGATACTAGATCTGTAGGATTACCTGCTGTCCCAATTGCTTGCACATATGCGAAAACAAGATCAGACTGGCGCTTCAGAGAGTTCTCTAAATGCTGAAGGTTCATCAGTGTTGAAATGTATTTTACTTCATTGAAGAGGAGAGCACTGGGAAGAAACAGGATGACCAACAAATGAAGAACCTCAGCAGTAAAAACAACCATCTATATTTTAAGTAAGAGGATTTAAAAGAGGCCATTATATTATTGTAATTTAACAAGCATGCATATACTTCCTGCTTGATGGCTCTCCAGCTGGTTCCTTCTAAAAACAGCTAAATGGATTAGGAAACTTTGTATTAAAAGAAACCAAGTTCTGACCTACAAATCAAAATTTATGGCTTCTTATTCTGAGAAACCCACAAAAATAATGAACCATGGCTTCAGATTCAGCTTGCTAGACACAAGGATGTGTGAATTCATTCAAGTCCAGTGAAATCTACTTAGAGTTTGTTTGCTTTGGTGCCTTCAAGTTAGTACTGACTCCCAGCTACTACTTGGACAAGTCCTTGAAGTTTTCTTGAGAAGATTTCAGAATGGTTTGCGTTGCCTCTTTCCTAGAACTGAGCAGGAGGGACTGGCCCAAGATCATCCAGCTGAGTTCATGGTGAATGGGACTAAAATTCCTGGTCTCCCAATTTTGGTGTCTTAACCACTACACTGTCTCTCCTTATTTTGTTAGTAAGGGAGTATTCTGGTCCCTATTAAGTGACTCATTTTTACATAGAATGATTTTAAAAACTAGTGGTACAACCCAACACTCCAATGGGTCCTGGACCGAGACCACTGTGGTTACTGGGCAGGAATTTGGCTTGTACATCACCATAGGGTGGCACGCAAAGAAAAGGTAATAAAGAACAATATAGAACTCAGCTTGGAAGGATTGTTACATGTCATTCTTGGTTTTGGGCCTGACAGATTGTCAACATTTCAATGAAATAAATCCAAGCCCTTTAAGAACCATGAGCTCAGATCTTCATTGCAAGCTCCTGCCAAAGACTCCTTACTCTGTCATTTTTCTGCTTCATTCCTAAAATCCTGCTGTCTTTCTAGATAGAGCTCCTTGTGTCATGTCTCATGAACCAGTTGAGATCAACTATCTGCTTTCCACAAAAAATGAAAAGCATTTAGGAAAAAATGCTCATTAGGAAAAAAAATAACATCAGGAAATACCCCAAACAAGAAAAATTTAACTGTTCATTAGTTTTAATATTTTTAATTGTATTTGTATTTAACTCTGTTTGCTGCCTGGAATAAAGGCAGGGTGTTTTCACTTCCTCCTCCTCCTCTTCTCTTTCTCCTTTTACTATTTCAAGTGTCAAGGGACATATTTTTGTTCTTCTGGCAGTCTCAACTATTGCTATTTGCAGGCAGGATGTATATTGAGTAAATAAAGGACAGAGAACTTACAAAAGTACATTTGCCACAATGGCATCCAAGCTGAACAAGGCATCTATGGCAAGTTCACGAACCAACACACGGTCCCTGGAAAACAAGATAAATTCTTAAAGCCAGCAGGCACTGTCTATCACATGCTACATCTTTGGGAAGTTGGGACTTCTTTAGTTTCCACTGGGGGTGCCAGTGAGCCTTCAATATGCCCAATAATATGCAGAATGGAAGCAAAGCTACTCAATGCCCTCTCTACTTAACATGGGTTTCTGTTGTCTGGAGCAGTTGTATCAAAAGTTTTCCAGACTAAGATCTGACCCCTTGATCTTTCAAGAACCCTCAGAATCAGCCCTTTTCTCAAATGGTGAGTTGATCTGACCTGCTGTAGATTCATATGTCTGAGGACTGAATGCCTATGCAGATTCTCAATCATCCAGGTCATGGTTGTCCCAAAGGTGCTTTTCCAAAAGTTCACATTCTGGATAGAGAGGACCTTGAAAGAGAGGTCAGAGACCATCTATGTCAGAGGTGTCAAACTCAATTTCATTGAGGGCCACATCAGGGCTGTGGTTGACCTTGGGGGGGCATGGCCGACTGGGTGGGTATGGCCAGCTTGATGCCGCTTACTGGGCGTGGCCAGCTGGGTGTCAACTCAGGGATAACTGCCAGAATCCTGACACTGAGTGGGCATGGCCAGCTTGACACTACTCCCCAAACTGCTGGCATGTTTCCTCTTTCCATTGGGTAAACCGGGCCTAAGCCATGTGGATAGACCGGAACAGCCCCGCAGACCAGATTTGACCACATTGTGGGCTAGATCCAGGCCATGGGCCTTGAGTTTGACACCCCTGATCTATGTTAAGACCAAACAGCCCTCTCTTAACAGAGGGGGAAGGATATGATACCACCTAGCTCCTGTTTACAACACAGTCCTTCCAGCAGTTCCAAGAAGGTTCCACACTCATTTGCTCACTGATTTGGGTGATCTGAGGGTATAGATAAAATCCCCAGGTGGTCTCAACAACTCTCAAAGTACTAATGATCAGATGACTGCAAAGAATGTAAATCTTTCTATTCCACAGAACTGAAGAAACTGAAGGGGAAAAACAAGGAACCTGAGAGAAGTCAAGATCATCATGTAAACACAGGACAGGCTGCTAAAGTCCCAGGCTATACTATTTAGTTAACATATCCCTTGATAAAATTACTTAAATTGGTGATGCTCACCACGTCTGATGGCATCAGTGTTTGGTCTAGTTACAAAATCAATACTTCTCTTATTAGAACTGAATAGCTTTGAAATTCACTACTGGAATTATAATGTTGGGAGGGGAGAAAAATGGCATGTTTTTATACACTGCGATCACAACCTAACGGTTTATTTAATGAAATAGGGTATTTCAGCAAAAATTTAAAAAAAATGTATTTTCAGTTCAAAGCATGGATAAAGAATTTATTCATTTTGTTTCAGAGCAGACCAAATTCAGCCTTCCCTCTTTTGCTTTCCTGGGATTAATATGTTAACTTTGGGTGCCCCCATAGATTTTCCTAAATAAATATACTCAGCTACCCTCCAAATGTTGTTGTGTTGAAACTCCTATCACCTCCCACCGGGATGGCCAAGAAAAAAAGAAGCTGGGAAAGGACGCAGACTGAGGGAGAGCACAGACAATCTGATCTCAATGCCCAGCTACAGAGACAGTCCTCAGGTTATGACCACTCCTTCAGCAACCATTCAATCTAGCAATGTTGGTGAATGAGGGGGACTTACAATAAAGCTGTGGCCATTGCAACGTCCCCTCAGGCACATGATTGTGATTCAGAGCCTTGGCAACTGGCTCACACTTAAAGCAGTGGCAGTGTCCTACAGTTACGTGTTTAGTATTTGAGAACTTCCCTGCTGGCTAACCAAAAGCAAAATCAGTGAGGAAGCCGCCCTGAGGTTGTCAATCTCTCACACTGCCTTTTCATCTATCTGAGCACCGTAACACCACTGCAGCACTTGCCAATGCTCTACTGCAGGGGCCTCCAACCATGGCAACTTTAAGCCTGGCGGATGTCAACTCCTAGAGTTCCCCAACCAGCTTTATTGGCTGGGGAATTCTGGGAGCTGAAGTCTGCCAAGGCTTAAAGTTGCCAAGTTTGGACAGCCCTGCTCTACAGCACCTGCTCACCCAATTCTCACCTGCTGTCCTGCTTGCCTGGGATTCCCACCTTTATCAACATTGTGGTCACACAAGATCCTTAATTAACACTGTCCTGGGATTAGCACAGCAATGAGGATTGCTAGGATTGTCATCCCTAATTGATGCAATCATGTGACATCCCACTTTATAATGCATTGTAGAAATTCTGTTCCAAGGCCTATTGTAACCGAAAAACCACTTGTGCAAGCTGAATCACTGTAATGTATTCATTTGCAATGAGATGAACTGTTTACCTGAAAAGGTATATTTTTCCCAAGGAGTTATCCCCTCTGCAATAGCTGGATGCTTCTCCTCCTTGGCAGTTAATCTATGAAAAAAAAAACTAAAATCTTTACTGGGGTATTATTGAAAGAGTCATGGTGGCACAGTGGTTAGAATGCATTATTGCAAGCTAACTCGCTGCTCACTGCCAGGAGTTCGATCCTGACCGGCTCAAATGTTGACTCAACCTTCCATCAGTAAAATGAGGTACCAGATCGACAGGGGCATTATGATGACTCTGTAAACCACTTACAGAGGTCTGCAGAGCACTACGAAGCGAGGTATAAGTCTAAGTGATATTATTATTAACTGTCAAGTTGCAAAAGTATGAAATCTTCAATCTGCTCAATTATATAACAGTGAATTGGTTACTATCATCTAGAATTAATCAAGTCCAAATCTGCTTAGTTTTCTAGATCAGCTCAAATCACTTGCTGAGGCTTACTTTAATTGATTTGGAAACACTTATATGAAAAACCTTCCTCTCATTTTCCACATCAATGAATTAGACAAACTGAATGTTGCATCAAATATACATTTTAGGTGTCTGAATTTGCTTATTTTTACAAAACGGCTTTTGGGGAAACCTCAGGATTGAGACTGAAGCACACGGAGTTGGATTATGTCCCTGCATCACAAGCCTGTTAAAAATCCTAACTTCCAAAGCTGTTTTTTTGCTCTGGGAGAGAAGCTTTCTATTGTGAAATAGTAGCACCTCTTATTACACATAAAGACATGTTATATAAAACCATGGTGTTAATGAATTGTCATATTGGACCCATATTAAATCAGAAAAAAACCCACTCTTCCTTTATTATTCCCAGATCTCTGACGTTCTTCTTCTACATGCCTTTTGTTCATATAGTGCTAGAAGACAGTGGCTTCTAATAGAACAATGATAGAACTGAGTCCTAGAAATTCTAATTTACAAGCTAAGGAAAGCATATAGAGCAGGACCGGCTGAATTCTTTCCAATCCCTTCCAGAATGGCCCTAAATTCATGCGTATGTATATACTGGGAGGCACAGGACAGGCTACATTCGATTTTGCTCTGGATCACATGAGTAGAACAGAGCAGCTGTCAATATTTAGAGCCTTCTCCACAGCTGAAAGAATGTCTTTCCTTATAGCCCCCAGACTGACCCAGGCCATTTTTTACCACATTCTTTCTCCCTGCACACCAAATGTGGTTCCATTCTGTTCAGTATTCAGAGATTTACCATGCTGACAGGCAGAGGCATACAGTCTCAATTGCTTTACTTAATTTCTTTTCCAATTTTCTGTTCAGTTGGGCAGCACAAAAAGAAAATGGGAATGGGAAAAACAGTTATCGCAGGACTTAACAGTCAAACAGATTACACTAGATAGATGGAGAATAATTTGACATAGTAGGATTATGTTTTGTTGAAAACAATGGAGAATTATTTCACTCTGCAGTCAAAAGCCGATGGGCAATTTGTCATTTACATTGTGGTAGAATTTGTCTTGAAATTCCAAAAAGATCATGCTTCTCTAAGAATTATAAAGCAGAAAACAATTCTACCTTTAAGATAGAAATCCCATAATCTTGAAGAGCTTCTCTGGAGTTCTCCAGCTGTTCTAAGAATACCTCACTAGATGGTGAAACTGGAATAAAAAAACAAGACCTTCACTGGTATCATAATGACAATCAAAGTGATATTTTTTAATATTTCTAAAACATTGTTTCATTTTCATCTTCATTTTTTCCCAGAAATCGGGGGAGCGAGTATCAAGCATTTGAATTTAACAGCAGGAATAAACCCATCCCTCTCTGTACAATGCTGGCTTGACTTGAAATCTTCATGTTGATTTAAAGTTATTTTATTAACCTGCTTCCCTTTTATCTCTGTTCTGTACTCATGACAGAAATAGGAGACCTGAAGGGCACAGGAAATGGCCTTGAAGGACAAAAGGAAGAGCTACTACCAAGGCAATGATCAGAAAAGAGGGGTTTGAGTCTAGGCCAGGAAAATAATTTAAGCAAATGTTTCAAATAAACCTCTCCATAATTCACATGAAGATAAAGGGGAGGAAGGAAGAAATGCATTCAGATTTATATGATTTCATCGCTAGACTTTTATGTTAATAGTAGTACAGGTAGTCCTCTACATACAACCACAATTGGGCCCAATATTTCTATTGCTAAGTAAAACATTTGTATAACAAATGGAGAATATGTAAAAAGGAGAATATGTAACCTCAGGACATAGTAACCATCACAAATATGAATCATTGCCAAACTTCCAAATTTTGGTCATGTGACATGGGGATGCTCATGCTTACGGTCATAAGTCACTTTTCGAGGTGATGTTATAACTGAATATCACAAAATGAGCCTTTGTATGTTGAGGATTACCTGTACTGATTTAGCTGGTATTGGTTTTTAGATTGGTCTAGCCCAGAGGTGTCAAACTCAAGGCCTTAAATCTGGCCAGCAGGGCTGGCCTGGAAATAGCAAAGGACCGGCCCATGGTGCCTCTGGCAGCCAAAATGGGGCACAGGTGTCCCTGCCCATTTTTGGCCTGGATGGTCTCCTGAACCATTTTGCTGGCCAAAACAGCCCCCCCACCCCTGTGCCGTTTTGGCCAGCAAAATGCTGCAGGCCATCCAAGCTATTCCACTCCCCCCCCCCCCCGGCCAGCCAGCCAGCCGACAGAGAACTATAATGCTGATCAGTTCTCAAAGAAATCTAATTTCACATCCCTGGTATAGCCTGAAGGAAGACAGAGCCTTCCCTGGAATGGCACATAAATTGTGGGATTCCTTCCAATGAAATCTTGCAGAACTTCCCCTCACACAGAAGGACTAGGGGAGACATGATAGCAGGGTTCCAATATCTCAGGGGCTGCCCAAAAAAAGAGGGAGCCAAGCTATTTTCCAAAACACCTGAGGACAGGGCAAGAAGCAATGGGTGGAAATTAATCAAGGAGAGAAGCAACCTAGAACTAAGGAGAAATTTCCTGACAGTGAGAACAATTAATCAGTGGAACAACTTGCCTCCAGAAGTTGTGAGTGCTCCAACACTGGAAGTTTTTAAGAAAAGATTGGACAACCATTTGTCTGGAATGGTATAGGGTTCCTGCCTAAGCAGGGGGTTGGACTAGAACACCTCCAAGGTCCCTTCCAATGCTGTTATTTTATTATATGATTCTATTATACAAGGCGAGGAAAATCTCTTGAGGCTGAGCTGAGGCCTATACCTACTACTGAATGGCATACTGAGGATTAAAAGCTGATGTGCTCAAGGGGGAAATTAAGCAAGCCATAACAGGAAAATTAAGCAGAGTTCAAAGTTGACCTATATGTAAAATAAAGATAAATGTATCAATGCCAATGTCAATATCAAAAGCTCCAGAAGGTGACCATGAATATTGATGGCTTTGTTGTGACCATTCTTCCTCAGACATTAAATCAAATCAGAGTTTGAACAGCCAAGCAAAGTCACCTTCCTAAGGACAAGACACAATCTATTCCAGTAGAACCACTATAGAAAGGGTCATAAAAATAAATAAAACAAAACCCAGTCGTAAAAATAAATTAAACAAATCCCTTTTTGGGGCATGAAAAAAAATCCTCAACCACAGCTATGTAAGAAATCCAACCAAAATGTCACAAAGTCATATATAACCTTTCGCTTTCTGCAGAACTCTTCATCAAATTAGACAGGTGGAAGGAACTAAGGCCTGAGGGAATATGATCACCCTGGGTATCTCCCTCATCATCCAATCCACCTGACTTTTTGAAATATTATTTGAATCGGGGTTTCCACTGTGAGTCATGGCTGACTAAAGACGACTCCATAAACGAGTGGAGGGGACGATCACTGTGTAGAATGAAAAGCTCATTGTCATTAGGAGTGAATATATATATATTTTATGCATGCTACAACTTGGCTCCTAAACATAGTCATATAAGTTTTCTTTCTTTCCTAACCAATTTTTCTCAAGGAATCTGGTGAAAATACTCACCATCCTTCTGAAAATAAACCAAAGATGCTTTCGATGCTTGCAAGCTGCTAAAATATTCCTGGGGACTTAACTCTGGAATCACATTTTTGATACCACTTGTCACTGAGATGTAAGAAATCCATATGAGGAGGAAAAAGAAGTGAGTCTGTTGAGTCATTTGTGGTGATGACATGTCTACAGATGCTCAAGTTGTCTCAGGAGAATTTCAACCTTAAAGATATATTGGGTAAAAAGGAAAAATAAATCAAATACAAACTTACTATGTACAGTACAGTAAAATGGTAAGTTCAACATTCTAACCCAGGGTACCCCAAGGTAGTCAATTTCGACCCCCAAGAGTGGATAGAACTATCCATTGTTTTTGTTATTATTGTGGTTGGTTGCACTGAGTGGAGCAGTGGCTTAGAGGTGAAAATGCTCGCCTCCCACTCCGAAGGCTAAGAATTAATCCTAGGCAAGCAACATGTGTTTCTCTATCAGGGAGCAAAGACACAATATCTGCTGCAAACTCCATGTAGGTGTCAGGAAGGGCATCCACCCAGTAAATGCTCATGGCCAGTAAACAATTAACTCCATTCAGTCTCCCCAACTCAACAGCAAATCGAGGGATTACGGGGTTGTAAAAAATGTGGATGTTTGCATAGTCAGCCAGATATTTAGATTGGATTTGGCATTTTTATCCACCTAGCAAGTTCATCTCAGGATTTGGGATAGACAAATGCTGTTGTTTGATGCTGTTAAAGGTTATTTATTCACAAGAAATAAGTTTTCCAAGTAACACTGCCTTTTGCAATTGACTGAGGGTAATTTTGTTACCATCATTACCATGGTGACTCAGTGGCTAAGACACTGAGCTTGTTGATTAGGAAGATCGACAGTTCGGCGGTTCGAATCCCTAGTGCTGCATAACAGAATCCCTAGTGCCGCATAACAGAGTGAACGCCTGTTATTTGTCCCAGCTTCTGCCAACCTAGCAGTTCGAAAGCATGTAAAAATGCAACTAGAAAAATAGGGACCACTCTGATGGGAAGGTAACAGTGTTCTGTGCACCTTCGGCATTTAGTCATACCCGCCACATGACCACGGAGATGTCTTCAGAAGTGCTGGCTCTTCAGCTTTGTAACTGAGATGAGCGCTGCCCCCTAGAGCTGGAAACAACTAGCACATATATGTGAGGGGAATCTTTACCTAATTTTGTTAATAGCAATAACAATTAGACTTATATACCGCTTCACAGTGCTTTACAGCCCGCTCTAAGCAGCTTGCAGTCAGCATATTGCCCCCAACAATCTGGGCCCTCATTTTATTGACCTCGGAAGGATGGAAGGCTGAGTCAAAACCCTGAGCCCCTCAATATTGAACGCCTGGAGTAAGCCATGAGTTAGGCCTGCAGTACTGCATTCTAACCACTGCACCGCCATGGCTCAATGCTGATGCTGTTCAAGTGGTGCTCCAGATGTTTTGGAATTGTACCCAAGGCACCTATTAGTGTTGGTACTATTGTTGCATTCTTTTGCTACAGTTGTTCAACTTCTATTTGCAGATCTTTGTATTTTGTGATTTTCTCCAGTTTTCCTTCATCCTACTATCTCCAGGCATTGCAACATTCGCTATCCAGATGTTTTTTGTCTTTCTTATCAATAATTGTTATGTCTGGGTGTTATGTGACAAGTGCTTGTCAGTTTGAATTATAAAGTCCCAGAGCACTTTAGCTTCTTCATTTTCTATTACTTTGTTTATTTTATGGTCTCACCAGTTCTTGCTTGCAGGCAAGTGGTATTTCTTGCAGATCTTCCAGTGCGCCATTGTTACTTTGTCATGCTGTTGTATGTAGTCAGTCTTTACAATCTTTATGCAGTAGCTAAGTGAGATGCTCCGCTGCTTCTTCAACTTCTTTACAGTGGTAGAATTTGTTTTCTGTTGGTCTTCTCAATTCTGGCTTTGCATTTGTTCTTAAGATTTGTTCTTGTGCAGCTCACATTAGCCCTGTCTGTTTTTTCAACTTTCCTGCCATTGCCAGATATAGTTCTTATGTGCTTCGTCTGTGTGTGTGTGTCTGGCCATGTAATACCTTCTCTTGCCATATCTCTTTTCTGTTCTTTATTTAGTCTTGTAGGGTTTACTCAGCCCTCAGCTGTACTACCTTCAGTACATCTTCTTCACTGTCCTTCAAATATTCTTTCAATGCCTTTTTTTCTTCTTTAATTATACTTTGTATCCATGCTCCTTTGTAAGTAGAGTCTCTTTGAGCATTGCTGCAATTACCTCATTTAATTGAGGACTCCCTGTATTAAATTATTTCCAGTAATAAATCTTTGAGGGTAAATGGACAATCTGAAATTTCATGAGGGGTTGACAAACAAAAGGGTTGGGGAATCCCTACTGTAACCATTACACCATGCTTCCTTTCTAATCAAACTTCTCATGTTATAAATATCCTTTTACAAGGCCTCTGGGGCCATGCAACTGACTGGCACTATATCATCCACCCATTTCTTTCCAAACAAGATAGGGAACAGGTCAAAATCGATTATTTGTGATGCTGCCAGTAACACAGTATTGCACAAACTTCAGGATGTTTGCATGCACACCTACACTTGCTCTCTTACCTCACAAATAAATGTGGCTAAAATGGGAGTAGGGCATTTGAAAGTTGCATTTGTCCGAAATGTGATAGGGTTTCCTGCTTGAAAAGGGGGTTGGACTAGAAGACCTTCAAGATCCCTTTCAACTCTGTTATTCTCTTCGGGCTACTTGAAGGACAACTCATTGACTCAGGAGGAATACTCACCATTGCAGAGTTGGTAGATATTCATTTTGGATGCTTTGGGCATCAAATTAGTAGCTATGTGGATATACCTACCTTAATTTTCTGTGAAAAGCCAGCCGTTATAAAAGAAACTAACAGATAGGTTTCCTTTCCTTTCTTATTCTAAATAAGTGGGAAAACACACAAAGCATGGCGTATTTTTGTAGCCCTGAATTATACTTTGAAGTTGGATCAACTGTCTGGGTGGGGGGGGGTGATAAATTGGATGGCATTAGCATGCATCCTGGGAGCTGAGGCTCTGTGTAGGCGGGTGTGATGGAGAGGCAATCATTTTGTGAAGAGCCCTTGACATACTCTTGAGGTAGTCCCTAAAGATACTTAAGACATTCAATCTCAAAGCTTACTACCTTTGAGTCTGTGAACATCTATGAGGCTTTTTTGTTACCCTGACAATTAGGAAAAAAATCTAATTTATATTCACACCTCTGAACATCACATCACTTATCTCCTACGGTAGTACATATGCTTATTAATTTGGCCATAATAATAGTCTCCATAGCAGTCTCTTCCCTCTGGAATAAAGTTTCCCCCAAGATCTGAATGGCTTGCTGTTGTTTAGAGAAGCCATGAAGACTTGGTTCTTGACCCAAAACTTTGGCCAAGACATGGTGAGACACCTTGCTATGCTCCGTTTAGGCTGTCACATTTGCCATTTTTATCTTTATCTTTGATCGATGTTACAAGTAATCCTTGACTTACAGCCACATTTGGGGGTAAGGAAAATCATTGTTAAGCAGTGTGATAAGTGAGGCATCCTATCATTGCACCTGATTTTACAAGCTTTTTTGCCACAGTCATTTTGCAAGATATGCACAGGATCCCAATTTGGAACCTTCCTGGTCAGCTTTCCCATTGACTTTGCTCGTTGGAAGCCAGTGGGAAAGTCACAAATGGCGATCGCCTGACCTCAGGATTTTGCAACTATCATAAATAGATGCCATTCTCAAGCACCGAGATCACCATCACATCACTGCAGAGATCCTGCAATTATGTAAGCACAAGGACCAGTCATAAGTCACTTTTTCCAGCACTGTCACAACTTTGGACAGATGCTAAACCAATGGTCATAAATCAAGGACTAATTAATGACCAAAAGTTCTAATTTCTTTGATTGTTATATATTAAACTTTAATATAAAGTTATCGATACACATAAAAGTGAAATACCACTCACGCATCATCACAAAATCTCCAGAACTGTAAAGCCAACAAACTTGAAATTTGGCACCTATGTTCCTCTTGATTTCTAGGTGCCCAGTAAGAAAGGATTTTTCAAAATGACCATCAGAGCATTAATATTTTTTTTTATTATTATTATTATTATTATTATTATTATCATTATTATTATTAACATGCTCTGATGCTCAGGAGTTCCACTCCCCCTCCCCACCTGAAAAGAAATCTGTTCCAAATGCAAAACACAAGCAGAAGAGAGGAGTTTCAATTTTAGGTTCACAGCACCAAACAGCTTTAGTACAGAACAGTTGAGCTAAGCCACACCCAGGCTCCTTGCTGTCTCCTGCTTGCTAACACAGCAAATACTCTTTCAGTTTCCAAACAGATCTCAGCTCTCTCAAACACTGACAGAACGCTAGCCAAATGAATACCGATGGATGTTGGCAGGCAGAGGCAGAATTTCCCCCCCCTTATTTTCCTCCCCAAAAACTAAGCCCAACCACATAGCATGGGTATCCAGCTAGTATATATCCTCTTATATCAGTAGATATTATTGATCAGAGTTATGACAACAAAACAACCTTCAAAAGAAGTAACTTACCTGACATTTCACTCTTTGCCTCTGGAATGCAGTCAAAGCTGTCTGCCACCACTCAATGTTTGTTCCTGGGGAATTTCCCCACCACCAAACTCCCCAGATTCAATTGTGGTTTTTGAGAACTCTTATTTCCACGCCACAGGATCCAGATTAGTGGTGTGTCTCGTCAACCTGGACTTCAGATTCCCGTCAATTTTCTTCTAGAATAGAGGGTTGTGACTTTCTGAAGTGATACAGGGACGCTCCAACGACTCAGTCACTTTAAAACAAGCCTGTCAAGCCATTTCTTAAATACTGACGTTTTATGAGTCGAAAACCATTGATGGAATATTATCAAGCAAAGCAAGCAAACAGTAAAAGGCGGTTTGGTGGAAAATACATGTTAGGTACTCAACTTCTTCCCCTCTTTCCAAATTTGAGCCGCACTAGTTTAATGGCCAAGATGCAATTAAAGGAAATCACAGCCGTCTAACCAAGCAGGGAGAGAGAGAGCATCGTTCAGACGAATGCATTTCGGAGATTGGGGCACGGGGGTGGTAGTAGAACTGCTGCAACTGCATTCAAGAAAGGAGGCGGTCAGTTCGCGGGAATCTCGCTGCGCTGGACAGAGACGACGGAATCGAAGGGAAAACAGCGATCGCATCTGCAAAGCACTCCAAGCAACAACCCACCCCCTCCAAGGAGAAGCGGGGAACGCAGTTAGAAAAACCACTAAGTCTTACAAAATCGTCTCCAGCCGAGACGTAGTAGTAGGCCTCTCGCAACCCCGACCCAGCAGCCAAATGCAAAGCGAAAGCGAAAGCAGCAGGCATTAAAAGAAGCGAACCGGGTTTGTTTTCTTTGGGGGGGGGAAAGGCAGAGCGCCGCACGGGCGGGCGCAACAACCCACCTCAAAAAAAAAAAAAAAAGCAAACCTGATTAGAAAATCCGGCGCAGAAAAAAAAGGGGGGAGGCGAGGGGGGAGGAGCGAGAAAGAGGCGGAGCCTTCTCTGCTGAATGACTCGGAGGCGCAGCCAACGGGCTCGGCGGTTGGACGCCCGGCGGGCGGAGCCGGGCGCTGACCAATGGGAAGCGGCGCGTGGCCCGGAGCGAACGCCTCAAATCCTCTGGGCTCTCAGCTGATTGTTTCTCGGGAGCAAGAGTTGGTTCGGCAAAAGGGAGCCGGCGCTGCAGAGAGGCGGGCGGGCGAGCTAGCGAGCGGAGGAGGACAAAGGGAGGGCGGCGGGGCTCTTCCCCCTCTTCTCCGGGCGACTTGCATGGCGCTCTGATTCGTCCTGCCAGAACGAAGCGGGACGGCATTCTCCCCCCGCGCCCCTGAATTTGCACTTTAATCTCTCTCTCTTTTTTTTTTTTTGCACACTCGCTCCTCCCTTCCCCCCCCTTGTTATGGTGGGGCCGGGAGCGATGGGACTCGCCGGGTCCGATCCTCTTGCTCCCCCCTTCCCCGCTCTGGAGTTGGGGCTGAGCGTCCTGTACACGCTGCTCTACGCCGGCCTCTTCCTCTTCACTTACCTGCAGCTTTGGCTGCTGTTTTACTACCGGGAGAAGCGACTGAGTTACCGCACCGTGTGCCTCTTCCTTTGCCTGCTCTGGGCAGCGCTGCGCACCGTCCTCTTCTCTTTCTACCTGCAGACGTCCACCCGAGCCGTGGAGCTCCGACTCCAGCCTTTCCCACACTGGTTGCTCTTCTGCTTCCCGGTCTGCCTGCTCTTCGCCACCAATTGCCTCCTCAACCTCTACTTCGCCGAGGTAAGTACTAAGTGGTCAAGCTCAGCTTGGCCGGCGCCGGCTCTTTCTTTAAAAAAAAAAAAAAAAAAAAAACTATTTGCAACGGGGTTGCCGTAAATAAGAAGCCCCCCCCCCCACAAGGAGAGGCGGCGAGCCGGGCACGCCTCCCCTTCTCCTGCGTGCTGCTTTTTCTCCACCGTTTGCCTCATGTTTACCACATTCTGGTGCATCTGCAAAAAAAAAAGCGTTTCGATGGTCGCCCTCCCACCGCCTACTACTGTCTCTCAACGAACAAACAAGCTTCGGGGTGCCCCCCTTCCTCTCCCCGGTCGAGCCGCGAGCAAAACCGCGCTCCAAGGCAAAGCTCTCCCCCGGGGTGGCGTACAGTATCTGAACCGGCGGAATTGCGGTGTAACCAATGTTGCCCTTAAAGTGCACACACACACACACCATTTTTTTTTTTTTTAATTAAGAATCCTCCTTGGTTCTGGATGCAGCACAGTTAATGCGGCGACTTCTTTGGAAAGCGTCGATGAGTATTTCTTTAAGAGTGAAGCGAATAAGCAACAGCCTAGGTTGCTCAGCTGGGATAGGGACGGCTGACAGCCATTACGTCATTGCTTTGGGCTTTCTTCTCCACCTCCGATTGTTGCTGCTTTCTTAAAATATTATTTTAAAAAAAGACTTGGCTCTTTCTCCTCAACCTTTCTTTTCTTTTTCTTTTTTTTCCCCTGCAGAAGACAGCATCTTGCAGCATGTGGTAGTTATGTTTTTTTTTCTTTTTTAAACCTGATTGGGTCACATCTGAAATGTTGATATGATCTTTGTATGGCTTGCTGGATACATTTCCAAACCTACATACACACACACACACACACACTCTCCTCTTGAGGCTTGCTGATCAGCTGTTTTCAAATCTTTAGTGTCATCTTTGCTTTTTAGCTTCCTGTGAACTCCTCATCTATTGAAACAAAGCCAATAGGCAAATCCTTACAGCTGCAGAAAAGATTTGGGCTGCCTTGTAGGGTCCTACATTGCAATCTTATACCTAAACAGCAAAGAATTTTTTGGCATTTGAGAAAGATAATATTTGTGCCATAATACAATCTACTCTCTAAGCTGCATCTTCCCTTATAAGGTGGATGGTTTACTTTCAAGCAAAGTACCCCATATTACAGCTTGTTTTGTTTCAATTCTGCAGGCCTGGTCAGTGATCTAAGTAAACTTTTTCTACCAAAGGCATGTATCATCTCTATGTTGCACTTCCTCCAGTTATTGGGAAATTGTTACTTCTCGGACAAACCTGCAGACCATCCTTTCCCTCGCACTGCAAAACTGTACTGTCACTTAGGAGGCGGTCTCGACAATGACTTCATTCTCTGAGAAACTCAGGGGTGTTCACATGATGAGCACAAGAGAGCTGCTGTTCTTGCCATGAAAATGAAAATGTTTGTTTTGTGAGCAAGCCTTAACATTTTGGGGAGGACAGGGAGCTCAAACTGGCTGACATCGCACATGTGGGTGGAATTGGAATGGAGAAGGGTTTTTTTTTAAACTGGGTATTTGAAGGCTTGGTGCTGCTGTTTTGCATTAAGAAACACAGGGGAAACTGAACTCCACAGTCAATATTCACCGAGCATGATAAAAGTCACAAAAGTCACAAAAAGGGAAAGGGGCCATCTAAGGTGATACCTATGTAAAAGGAGGCAAACAGCTTCTTAAATCTGGAACACCTCTACTGTATTGGCCCATTTTTAAAATAACCCATTGCAATGAACAGACAAAATCTTTGAATAGTATAACCAGCTATAATATGGAGTCAGATCTCTGGTGTTGGTTGATTACTAAAAAAAAAAAAACCAATAATGCAATACAGTTTGTTCCTCTTTCCTTCAAGGGAGGCAAGCCATGTCCTTTTCTTTTAGAGAAAAAAAAAAGAAAACCTAAAGTTATTTGTTCCTTATTAAGAAATAGGGGAACTTGGAAAAAATTGAGTTTATCTGAGTTACTTGATCTTCTAGAATCTAGAACAACCTTTGTCTATTGTACTAGCAACAAATGATGCAATTTGTGGTTTATCTGTTATGCAGGATACTAGATTGGAGAATGCTGGGGAATGACTGCACTTTAAACAGAGACTGTATCCAGCTTGTTAAAGTTTAAGAGTGTGAGCAAGTATTATGAAGAGACAGTAACAACCCATGATAATGTTTGATAAATCCCCATGTAATATGAATCCCAAGAATGTTGGGTAGAATGGGAGCTGACTAAATCAGTGAAATAGCTGCTGAGCAGTAATTTAGGATAAATGAATGACGTCACCTCCAGACAAGATAGGCAGCATCTCAGTTGAATAAATAAACATTCTTAATTTTGTCAGTGCTGAAAAAAAATAATTCTGATTTGCAAGATCTTCTGTAATCCAGAAGAATAGGGACTAAGATCAAGTCCTCGAGCAAAATTTGTCATCGTGGATTTTATACCCATCTTCTTGAGCATATATTTTTGCCTATAAAAGTAAATTCACTCTTGAATTATGACTGATTGACAGTTCTAACCACAAATTCTAAAGCCCATTAAAGGAAATACCTATTATGACATAGCCAAATAATATCGCAATTTGCAGGATATGGAAGATTGGGTGAGATTAATCCACTGCCAACCTGGTTGGCCACAAATCAAGTTCAACAGAATCGAGATGGCTTTATTTTCAGTGCCCTCTGAACCATTTACATTTGACCCTCAATTCAAGCAATGCTGCCATTCAATCCCAATAACAGGCTCACAAAACGAATAACTTTACCCCTGGTAAGTTTCTTTTGTGCAAATAAAGTGTAGTTGGGAACTGTGCATGAAGATGCAGGAGTTTAAAAATATTAATTTTACAGATAAGATACCAAGCTCAAAAATGTCTCAGGTAGAAAACGCAGTGCCTTTGCTGGAGAATTAAATAAAACTTACCACTTGAACTAAACATATATATTTAAATAGAATATCACAGATGGGAAGAAAGAGTGGTGCAGAAAGTTTTGCTGAGTTCAGATACCTTCTCTCTCTTTTGCCACCTTTTCTAAAATACATGTGCTATATATTACACATCTAGGAGAGTCCTAATATAAATGGGGAAAAGACGGGGAAAGTTTTCTATATATTCAAGCAGAGATGTCAGTTTTTGAAATATTTTGAACTAAAAAAACATTGCTGTGTAGAGAAATATGATTCCAAATACTTTATTCACTATCCAGAGTCTGTATTTGGGCTATGTTACTTGTTCTGTGTGTGTGTGTGGTGGGGCAAAATTAGCTTATTAGATAAGGTTTGAATAGAGTATTCAAAGAAACTAGTTTTTCGGATGTGTAGGAAAAAAAATATTTTTGTGGGAATATTGGGAACATGGGCAATCAAGCCTCATACAACTTTGAAACTACCTAATGTGCCTGAAGCGGGACATTTTCTAACCCACAACCTTAAAGTTAAGAGTGCCTGGCCATTGAAGGTATTGTTAGGACTAGGTTCAACAAACACAGAGAAAACATGGAACCCCCCCCTCCCCAAATCAATATTTTGCTCTCCCAGCTAGAACTCTGGATTACCCACAAAATGAATTCCTTCCTGGTAATAGAGGCAGCATTGGCCCTTTCTTTTGGACTAATGATCAAAGCTAAATTTCTTTTTCTTAGGAAACAATATTGACCAAAAATGTATCCGTGTTTGCAGTCCTTCTACTTGGCCTAGAAAGTTAGTTTAGCCTGCTTAATTAATTAAATCATTCATTTGTATACAAACTATGGTACATGTGAACGTTCAGAATTCTATGCAGGTTTTCAGTCGCTTAATACAGTGGTCCCCAACCACCGGGCCCCGGACCGGTATCGGTCCGTGGATCATTTTGTACTGGGCCACCTATTTTGCTTGGGCACCGCCATCTTGTTTCGACGGCGCTTGAGAAAGTGCTTCCGGTCTTGTCGGTCGGAAAGTGGTGGGTGCTGAAGGAATCCTCACGCCTTAGTTTCGTCGAAGGTGGGGAGCTTCGAACGAAGAGCCATCCCGATGGCGGTGGAGTCTTGCGTTACTCAGAAGTGGAGTCTCGCATTACTCTTAAGAGCCCGAAAAGCCCATCAACTGCGAGAAGGTACAAAGGAGGAGTTGAAGGTGACGGGGAGAAGCGGGGGATGGCTGGCTGGCCGGTCACTCGGCTCACCTTACCTTGGTCGTGCGTGCTGATGCTGGTACCGATCCGTTGTACAAAAAAGGTTGGGGACCACTGGCTTAGTAAATCTCTCTTTGCAATTAAGAACAGTAGATAGATGGGGTATCAGTTCCCATCCATGTGCTGAGCCCAGAACTAATCACCTTTTGAGGGAACCATCTGAAGTGGAGAGACTTCATTAGGTTAGAAATATGATTTAGAACCTTATATGTGGAAGAGATTATCAAGTAGGGACTTTTTTTTTACAAAGCTTCTCTCACACTGTGTGGAGGGTAGAATGAATTGAGAACTTCCCAAATAAGACTTGACATTTTTTGAACCTGCAGTGGTCCTTGAATTCAGAATGTCAATCAAAGAATCAGCTTGAGTGCTACTAGTAACAATTTATGGAAAGTAGGACCTGCCAACAGGAAAACCAAGATAAGAAGGAAACCTTCATATTGATAAACTGAAGTTGGCCAGGTGGCATTTCCTTGCAGACTGAAATTTGGCTTGTATCTCTGCTTTCTCTGCCACCTTCCTGCCTTCTCTCAGCCCACACATTAACAGATTGCTGCTGTGTCTGACAAAGAGTCATAGTGGAATCCTAACTCTCACAGATGTTTAACTTGAAGTAACCTTAATGTAAACACAATAGCAAGGAAGCAGTATTTGCAATATCTTCAGAACCTTTTTTTTTTTAAGTTGAATCTTCTGTACAATAGGTAATTAAATACCACCCCTTTAGTAAAGCGTGGGGTAGTAAAAAGGGATTTCATGTCTGTTGGTTTATAATCATATAAAATCAAAGCCCCACTATTATCTGGGTTTGGTGGATGTTATATCTTTATCAAATAAAGAGATTTGCTTCTCTTTATTTAACAAACTATGGCTAATGGGGAAAGGATATGTGATTCCCACCAGTAAGTAGATTTCACTGAGTTCCTTTTCCAGTAATTAAAAAATTAAGGGAGATATTGGAAAGTTCATTGTTTCCTCTTGCAAGTATGCATATGTTTAAGTTATATATGTTTCCTCTTAAAAGTATATCTAGAAGACAACCAACACAAGAATAGAAGACAACCAACACAAGAGCAAGTTAATGTGGCACCATTGGAAAATCTAAAAGAAAAGGTTTAAGGCAGATCATTATGGAGATAACCTATCAGATCACTTAAGAGTTGCTTCCAACTTGATAGCACATAATCAGTCTCTCAATGTATACATTCTACTCAACTGTGTTTACCACAATTAAGTAAAAGTTTGTATTGTCTTCCTTCCAACTGCTCCAAAAGACTGATTTTACCGCAATCTGGCCAGGACTTTATATACTTTTCAATTAAACAGATAGCTGTATCCAAATCTATGTGTTGTGAGCAAATTCTGATTTTAAGCCATTTTTCTTCCCACCAAAGTACCGTAGCTAGTTTTTTATTTGAGGTTTGGGGTCATCCTATTTTCCATCTTTTGCCAGATCTTTCCTAATATGGCTCCTGAGGCTAAAATATTGAAACCAGAGATCAGAAACAGTTGTGCCAAATCCCTTCTGCATTTTATAGAATGGAACCAAATAATAATAATGATGAAGAAGAAGAAGAAGAAGAAGAAGAAGAAGAAGAAGAAGAAGGAAGTAATAGTAGTAGTAGTAGTAGTATATGGGAGGATCATCTGTTTTACAGTAGAAATTCATGATATTTATCTGCTACCAAAGGACTGTTCTGACAGTAGTTCCAAAATATGGGAAACATTGCACCAAAGCTGGAATTCAGGTATGGTAGTTCAGTAAATGTTGCAGGTAGTCCTCGAGTTATAATGGTAATTCAGCCTAGCCATTACAGTTATAAATCATAATGATCATAAAATAGATCATCGCATGACTGACCCAATTTTACAATCTTTTTTTGTGGTGGTTGTTAAGCAAATCATTTTTCGCTATAGCGTGTTGTTGCCCAAAACCAGAAGTGCAAAACCATCATAAAACATGGTCACATGACTGTGGATGCTGCAAATGAACATGAATACATACATGTTGCCGACTGCCTGAGGTGTAGTCATGTAATGGGGGGGGCGGGGAATGTCTGTTGGAACTTTGGATCCAAGTTGGAAGTTCCCTTTGTCAGGTCTGTCGTACCTAAGTGACTAGTCTACTTGTATGAAAAAATATCAATGCAGAACTGGAATTCTCTCAAATTGTCTTGACTTCTGAGAATCTCAACGTGGAGCGTAATAGAATAAAAGCCAGACGTTCTATTTCAGTTACAATTTTTCACCCCAAATGTTCACACTGAAATCACAGTTTTCAACAATGTGGTACTCCAGATGACTTAATGGAGCAGACCTGCCAGTTGCATGCAAAGTAATACATTCTTACTTATTGATCTACAGTAGTTTTAATTGGGATCCTTCTTATTGTTGATCCCTTTGAAAGTATTTTGGTTCTTCTGTACCAGTATCATTTCTGGCTACTTGTTCTTAATATGCTTATCATATTATACTCTGCTGAGAATTGAACAGAATAAGTTGAATAAATAAATGTTCTATTTATGCATTTTGACATTTTTGAAAACTGCCATAGAAACATCATTTAGATATAGTATACAAATGTTCTGGATAGATAAATAAATGAACCATAATGAGGTCAAACATTTGGGAGAGCTCTGAATTCCCTCTAATAGCTAATTGGCTGCAAACCATGGCATCTTTTCCATTCACCCTCCTTCCAGTAGAAAAATTCTATATTTGTACTTGCATATTATTAAAATGTTTTTGGTCCGCTGTGACTCTTGAACCCGTGCAATATATAATTTTTTTCTTAAAGCATTTTCTTTTTTTAAAGGTTATTTTCAAAGTCAAGTGTGCAGCCGAGTTCAACAAATACAAGTAAGTTTCACCTTAATCTGTAGATACTGTAGCCAATTAATCAACGTACTTTAAAGATGGCCTTAGTGAATTGAAGAGCTCAGTGCTCTGGAGCAGACACTGTATCACCATCTGTCTCTTAATTTGCATTCTTGCACCAAGCCAATGTTGAAGGTTTGACGGTTGAAACTAATGCAAAACAAAGTATAACTTTTCCATGGAACCTAGTAATCTTAACTGCTTTATAGCATTCTACAATAGCTCAGAAGTTGCTTGTATAAAATAGGATTTTTTAAAATCCTGATTATATCACTTTGACAACACAGCTTTCAGAGCAAATACGCTGTGAGTTTAGTTCTAATAGCAGGACTGGGCTATGAAGCAGATTAAGCAAATGGTGTCCACCTGCAGTTTGTTGTGGTACACATTGGGAATGGGAAGAGATGTGTCTTACACCATAAAAATGTGTATCAAACATGTTTATTGTTCGTATAAGGGCTGCATTATTCAGATACGATCATTAATCCAAAAGAAGAAAGCAAAGATTGAGAGAATGGATCAGAAAGAAAGATGTGCTGGACACCAATTGTGCTTTTTCTTTTCTTTCCAGGACTTTCTTGTACATGGGGTCTGGATTTATCAGCCTCCTCTTCATCTTTGTGAACCTAACATGTGCATTATTGGCACAAGATAATGTTCCAGAGGATCAGTTAAGCTGGATGGTTTTTGCCCGGGCCTTGATCAATGATAGTCTCTTCATTCTTTCGGCCATTTTGTTAGCTTGCTGCATGTGCAAACTTTCCAAAGTGTCTTCAGCCAATGTTTACCTCGAGTCCAAGGTAAGGAAGCAGCAGCAGATACTTCTCTATTACAACCTGTCAGGTTCTGAATATGGAGATGATCCGTATTTCAGACATGGCATAAAATTGTTTTCAGGGGACATGTACAAAGATGTTATATTCCACTTTAAAGATTGGAGATGTGGGCCACTTTTTTAAAAGATTATTTTAAAAACCCTACTAGCCTAAAAGATTAGTAACAGCTGGGTTAAAGTATATCTGTGGCTTTCAATGGAAGATCAAATATCAAATTACTCTTTTTCCTATTGCTTTTAAAAACCTCTGACAATTCTATGCTCACTTTATGCCTTGGAGGCAGATTTTTGTTTAATGATTAGGTAAGGAAGTTCCTAGAAAGTAGGAAGAGATTAAAGTTAATAGACTTTTTTAAAAAAATAAAATAAAATTGTGAAATAGTGTTTGAAAAATGCTCACCCCAATGGAGCAAAGCCAACTCAATGGAATGAGATGGAATGGAATGGAATGGAAGGGTTGTGTCTCTATGTGTGTCCATGCAGGGCTTTTATTGCGTGCTTGCAGCATCCATCTTGATGTTTTTGACCCTGGGGACACTGCTGGAATGGGTGGAACTGTTCCAATGCAGTTTAAGGGGGACTTAAGCTACCTCGTGCTCACTTAGTGATGAAAAGAGAAAAAGACAGTCTAGCAAGAAGCAAAATGAAGCTTTCTGAGAAAATATGCCCCTGGTTACAAAACTATTATATTTACTTTTCTGCAGTTACTTAGTTTTGCCTTCTTTATCTTTTAACTATTGTTGGTGCAACATTCTTGTTCCTTGCTTCTTGTTGTCTTTTCACACTACTGTTTCTTATCTTGGTCACTTTAAGATGAATGAACTTCAACTCTCAGAATTTCCCAGCCAACTGTGCTGGCTAGGGAATTCTGGGAATTGAGGTCCACATATCTTAAAGTGACCAAGGTTGAGAAACCTGGCTTTACACAGTTTCTCTCTTGGAGAGTTTATACTCGGCCAAAAAAGACCATATTTGCTAGCCTTATAGAAATTTGCTGACAAATGTTCTTTTGTTTCAACCAAATATTTATCAATACCACCCAAGATAGAAGCACCATAATTTTGGGTATGATAATGGAACTTTATACATGTCATGGTCATTTCAGTTGCTGTTTTCTGTATTCTTTTGACAGGATTCCCTGTTTGTGGGAAGCGAATTGTCAAAGTCTGTAGAGATTTTCAGTCATCCAGGTCATGGTTGTCCCAAAGATGCTTTTTCAGGAGGCAACTGGACTTTCTTGTTTTTTCTTTGAAGACCTTTCATTTCTCATCCAAGAAACTTCTTCAGCTCTTGACAGGATCCTTCCATTCCCCACTATCCTGTCAGAGCTGAAGAAGCTTCTTGGATGAGAAGCGAAACATCTTCGAATAAAAAACAAGAAAATCCAGTTGCCTCCTGAAAAAGCATTTGAATTGTCAAAAATATTTTCACTGTAACCTGCAACCAATCCATAAAACAACTGCAAATTCTGCTTGTTTGGGAATAACTGTTTCATTTGCATAAATACAAAGTGGCAAACAATGCTGATGCAGGTCTTTTTACAATCAGAAGCCATCAGCGAAGTATGAATTAATGCTGCTAAGCAGGAAAGTGTTTTGAAAAGAAGCGTTGTCCTGCTTCTTAGCATCTTCACATTATGGATTAAGAGCCTGGTTCTTGGTAAACCAATGATTAGTGTCTGGAATTATTCAGTCTTCTGCTGAAGTCTAATGAGCAATAGCAGTTTATTCTAGTTAAGAGGGTCATTCCAGACTGGATCAGTGATAGTAGAATATTCAATTTCATTGTACACATGTTATGCATTGACAATAAATGTTTAATTTGATTTGATTGTTCAGTATTACCAGCATCATGTCAGAAAGGGAATTCATGCAGCTAGAATCAAACATGAAGTCGACTCGGGAGTCAAACCTCTCTCGATGAAGTGCATTCTAACTATTGAACAACTGTAGATTTGCTTGTATCACCAGCAAATAATTTTGAAAAAGTAAAGGCCTCGCCTATTGACCTTACTGCCCAGAAATATTCGTACTGTGCTTGGCAGTTGTAGCCATGTAAAACCTTTAAACTAGTTCTGCAGAAAACTGATAATCAAATCTTCAGAACGGAAATGTCATGCTTCTGGTATCATGCATTAATTAACAATCCAGTTTTGCGTTAGTGCAAACCTCTGGATGCTCATGAAGAGTGACCCTGCATAGAATTCATTGCATTAGTCAAATTGAGATGTATGCAGTTCCAAGGCCAAATATCTTGGAAATACCTACAGTTGGCATGCTGGATATGATTATGCAAATGCTGTCTTAGCCACCGTTACCATCTGAAAATCCAGAAAGGTTAGGCAGCACTCCTAAATTTCAAAATGCTGTTGCAGAGGAGATACACTAGTTAGTTTCTGAAACTTCGTAGCAAGTGTATTGAAAATATAGCCAGCTTTACATTTTTTTTTCCTTTGGAGGAAAAGGAAGAATGGTAATTCCTGTATTTCCATTTTGCCGCTTACCCTGTAAAGACATAGATTTTTCCATTTGCCTGTTCCAAGCATCCAGTTCCACAGAAGAGAATTACTGCAATCTTTTCAGTGATATTGGTCCACTTTATTCTTTAATGAACAGAATGATTTTATAGCCTTATCCTCACCTCATTGCAGTGATTCCTATTTTGCAGTTAAGAAATGGTTTGGAGGAACTTAGGCCAAGGGAGAGGATAATGACCAAAACAGGGCTGTAAACCTGAATCCCGGTGCCTTGTACTACAACAGCAGCTAATATTTTCTTTTTAGTCATTATTTTCACCCTTGAAATCTTCATGGTTTTTTGACAAAAAAAAAAAATCTGTATCTGGTATTGTGCAGGATAATTTGCCTGTTGCATAGCATCATAGCCACATAATTTGCTTTCAGAGTTGAGTTCTGATTGTAGAAGAAGCATGTCACTGATACAAAATCATTAAAATGGTTGTTGAAAGTATGGCGTGGTTTAGGAGAAATCTTCTTTCAAAGGTATGACTGCGTACGTTTTAACTACTGCAAGAGCAAAATGTACAGGGGTGTCTGAATCAGTGTGACTCTTAGATTCATCAAAAGCATAGTTGGAAATGAGGATCCCAGTTAAATCAGGGGCCTCACAGAAGAGAAGACTTTGGTGGAAAGCTGGAAACATCTCATTTGTGTCATGAGGAGCAACGAAGCAGAATGCTCAAAATTTTTAAGCGAACAACATTTGAAGAAGAGAGAGATGCTAGAATTAGAAAAATAGCGTCCATTGAACATGGATGTAATTTATTACTATGATGTATTAGTTATCCTCTAGAAGCTTAGGGCCGTACACATGGGCTTTTTACTTATTTTATTTCATGAGCATTCTCTGGGTGGTGACTGCCCAAATCTCTAAGTAAGCTCCATAGTTGAATGTGGTCTTACACCTTAACCATTATATTGCTTCTTTTAAGTGTTAAAATATAGGACAAGAAGATTATCTAATACACGTGGTATTCCTCCTATTCCTTGTTTCTTATTCAGTATAGTTACAAAGGTTTCTTTTGTATTGGATTACTCATCAATTGAACTAATAGGTTTTCAGTGTCTGTCTTTCCTTTTATTAACAAATACATGTCTGGGTCCTTAAAGCTAATGAAGGAAGAAGTATTTTTTATGTCACATCTGGCTCCATGTAGCTGTATAGGGTTAGATCTGTCATGCAGGATTTATTTTACTTAAATACTCAAGGCTTTCTTTAGATAGTGTTTACTTAACAAAACCTCTTAAAAATCTTTTTGTTAACTTACCATATTTAATACCTCTTTATGTATTTTTTTTTAACTAGGGCACATCTCTCTGCCAAGCTCTCCTTGTGGGTTCCGTTGTCATCCTCTTACACTCTTCAAGAGCTTTTTATAATTTGGTGGCGGTAGTGATCACTCCAGACCATGCACCTAGTCCATTCAACTATGGTTGGGATAACCTTTCAGATAAGGTAATCAAGCTTTTCACACTTCTATAGAAATAGAGAAAGAAAGATCACATCTGAGTTGGAATACTGAGTTGTTGTCCACCCTTTTCCTTCAGTGTGCCTCCAATGAATAGTAATTGGGAGGAGGCACCATGGTGGGAAGCAGTTAAGCACTAATGAGATCTATATATGTTAGAAAGCAACTTGAGATGAGCTAATGAAGCTGCCTTATCCAGAACCAGCTAATTCATCCAAAAGGATTAGGCTCAAAGATCCATCTCATTGTTGGCACCCTTTTTTTTGAACTATTACCTTCTGACAGACGGTACAGGATAATAAAAACAAGGACAAATTGGCTGAAAAACAGCTTCTATCCCAGGGCAGTAGCTCTTTTGAATTCTACTGTATAGTACAATATTAATTCAATATCAGGGGTTTTCAATTCAATGTATATGTTAAGCCTGGGTTCCCCAACCAGTGTTAAGGAGACAAGCTAAACAGAATGTGCAGATAGGCATACAGATAAATGTGTGAGATAAGTTTGTATGTTAGTTAACATACAGTAAAAATAACAGATACGCTTGTGCAATCAAAATATAGTTTATTCCATTTAGAGTTTATAGCATAGTCAAAATAACAGTCCATTAGTCATGTATCATTTTAGTCAGTCCATTCAAGGATATTCAGTTAGCAAAGTCCGTGTAGAATATCCAATGTCAGTTCACTTACAATAAATCAACAGTCCTTTCTCTCTCCCATTTGAGTAAGGAAAAACGCAGTCTTCCAATCCATGCAGTAATTAGGGATCATAAAGCCAGAGAGAGCAAGCTGACTTCCTTGCTTCTTTTATGGTGCTTTTTACAACCACTCCCTTAATTACATTCCAATATTTAAAGTTGCAGACACTTTAATTTATAAACCATGATAACATATTATTTTACCTAAACAGTTAGGGTAAACAATGTTATCCCTAACATTCTCCCCTTTTAGGTAATAATAATACTATAACTATTTACATCTTTAAATCATATTTGTTACAACTCTCTTTAAACTTAATTACCGTATATACTCAAGTATAAGCTGAGTTTTTCAGCACATTTTTTGTGCTGAAAAAAAACCCCTCGGCTTATACTCGAGTCAGATTCCCCTCTGAAAAAAAGTGGTGTGGAGCTCCGAAGCTGGGCAGCCACTTCCCTGCTTCCGTGTTTCCTTTGCAACTTTTAAGCATGGGGGTAATCGGAAGCAGAAAAGTTCTTGCTTGAGGATATATTGTTTTTTCTTTTTTTAACTGTTTTTTTTGGGGGGAAGACCCACCGCCATGTGAGAATGCTCAGACACGAAATCTATCCAACCGAAAATAAGTGTGTGTTGGGGGGGGATTTTAACAGAGGGAAGATGTAGGGAGAAGGCAAAAGCGACAGAAGATCCTTCAGGGGAAACTGAGGGGGAGACTCACCCTTGGTCCAGATGAGCTCCCTTCCCCTTTCTCTAGGCTGAGAAAACAACGCGAGCCGAGGTTGCTTCGGCTCCACTCAGCTTCATTTCCTCAGCTCCAGCTGCTTTCAGTCCACTCGGGAGGAGGGGGAGGCAGCTCGCGTTGTTTTCTGAGCTCTAGGCTGAGAAAGCAACGCGAGCAGAGGTCACTCCACTCAGCTTCATTTCCTCAGCTCCAGCTGCTTTCAGTCCACTCGGGAGGAGGGGGAGGCAGCTCGTGTTGTTTTCTGAGCTCTAGGCTGAGAAAGCAACGCGAGCCAAGGTCGCTCCACTCAGCTTCATTTCCTCAGCTCCAGCTGCTTTCAGTCCACTTGGGAGGAGGGGGAGGAGGAGGGGGAGGCAGCTCGCGTTGTTTTCTGAGCTCTAGGCTGAGAAAGCAACGCGAGCAGAGGTCGCTCCACTCAGCTTCATTTCCTCAGCTCCAGCTGCTTTCAGTCCACTCGGGAGGAGGGGGAGGAGGAGGGGGAGGCAGCTCGCGTTGTTTTCTGAGCTCTAGGCTGAGAAAGCAATGCGAGCCGAGGTCGCTCCACTCAGTTTCATTTCCTCAGCTCCAGCTGCTTTCAGTCCACTCGGGAGGAGGGGGAGGAGGAGGTGGTGGTGGCAGCTCGCGTTGTTTTCTGATAGTGAGATCATTTCCCAAATTAATTGATTCACTAACCCAAAAGAAGAAGATGTTGATGACCGTGGGAGGCAGGAGTCACTCTCTCCCTTGCAAGAAAAAAGCAAGAGCCGTTCTTATGATCTCTCCCTCTCTCTCTTTCTCCCCGTAATACAGTAAAGCCCTTTCCAGCACGCGCGCGCGATCCGCCCCCGCCCCTTTGCACCTTGCAAATGCAAAAACCCTGGGGTTTTGCATTTGCAAGGTGCAAAGGGGCGGGGGCGGATCGCGCGCGCGTGCTGGAAAGGGCTTGACTTTATTGGAGGGGGGAGAGAGAGAGATAGATATCATAAGAACGGCTCTTGGTTTTTTCTTGCAAGGGAGAGAGTGACTCCTGCCTACCACTGTCGTCATCATTATCTTTTGGGTTAGTGAATCAATCAAACCTTTCATGATAGTGAAAATTTGTTTCCCAAATTTCCCTTAAATCAGGGAAGAAATCAGAAACAAACCTTTGGGCTGAGAATAAGCCTGTTCCTATGATGCCATTTTTGTTCACTGCAGTGTGAAAAGTGTGAAAAAACACACTTCTTTTTCTTCATCTTCTTGTTCCCTATTTACTGGTCTCTTTCAAAGAGGAAATTGTGAGCATCAAACTTATTCTCAACTGTCCTAGTGAAAGTTTTTATTGGTATCTATTTTTATTTTTGAAATTTACCAGTAGCTGCTGCATTTCCCACCCTCGACTTATACTCGAGTCAATAAGTTTTCCCAGTTTTTTTGTGGTTAAATTAGGTGCCTCGGTTTATATTTGGGTCGACTTATACTCGAGTATATACGGTACTCCTTGAGCTTTTGTAAATTGGTCTGCAATGTTTTCTTCCTTCATGCAGTATTCCAATTTAATTAGCCCATTCTTTACAGATTCTCTTAACATTTAAGTATCTTAAATCAGTATGCTTTGATCTAGTTTTTACAGCAATATTAGTAGCTAACTTTATGGCTGCCTGGTTGTCCTCATACACAATAATGGAATCTTTAACAGTTATACCCATGTCTAATAACAACTGTTTGTACAAAATTAAGTCAGTGCATAGTAATGACAGACATGAAAATTCTGCTTCCATCGTGGACAAGCTGATATGCTGTTGTCTGATTGACCTCCACCCTATTAGTGTCTTACCAAATAATACAGCCATCCCAGATGTTGATTTTCTAGTGTTTATGTCTGTTGCAAAACTTGCATCTGCATAGGCACTAAGACTCAAATCACCCTTTGGTTCTATATACAATGCATGGTTCATTGTTCCTTTAAGATATCTTAAAATTCTTTTTGATTGCCAATGACATTGATGTGGATCTGAATTAAAACATGCCAGCTGATTTACACTATAAGCTATATCTGGCCTTGACCAATTGCTTATATATGATAAGCTACCAATCAAAGATTGATATATTGACTTATCAAATTTGGGACTTTGATCATCAGTTTGGCAAACCTCCTGACTCATTGGAGTCTTTGCCGGTTTACAAAGTTCCATTTTATACGTTTTAATTAATTGGCAAATTTTATCTTCTTGAGATATCTTAAATCCATTTTTTGTTTTGTTAATTGTCAATCCTAGATACTTTTTAATTTCACCTAAATGCTTTAATTTTATCTTTTTAGCTAATAATGATATAATCTCATTCGCTTCATTATTAGTCTTAGTTATCAAAGCAATATCATCTGTAAATAATAACAATAATGACACCATTCCATCATTTTCTCTTTTAAACACACATGGATCTGCTAAACCAGATTTAAATCCTATATTGTTTAATTCTTTCACAATATATTGGTTCCACTCAAAGCCAGATTGTTTCAACCCGTAAAGACTCTTTTTGAGTTTCCAACAATCATTACTATTTACTTTATTGTCTTTTATAATAACTGGCTTTTTCAAATATATAGTGTGCTGCAGTGGTGCATGCAAATAAGCAGTTTCTACATCTAAATGGTTAATGACATAGTTTTTCTTAGCTGCCCACACTAAAGCTGCTCTCAAAGATGTTGCTTTAAGACTTGGTGCGAAAACTTCATCGTAATCAGATGCAGTTTGATTAAATCCTTGAGCTACCAACCTAGCTTTATGGGAAACAGTCCCATCATTTCCAGTTTTTACTTTAAATATCCATTTGCACCCAATGGATTTTTCTCCTGGAGGTAATTTAGCATCTTCATATACTTTCATTACCTTTAATGAATTTAGTTCCTTTTCCATTGCCTTTTGCCAATTCTCCTGATCCTTAGCAGGATACATCCTAAGTTCATCTACACTAGTTGGAACTTTAGTTACTTGGCAAACTATACTTGCTTGATACCTATCAGGTGGTCTAGTTACACGTGTAGTACGTCTAGGTATTACAGGACTTACAGGTGGACTTTCATTTATTACCTGTTCTTGATTATCTAACTCTTCCTGATCAACTGTTTCCTCTTGTTCTGGTCCTATTTGCTCTTCGTAGATTTCTTCTTTAATTGGACTCTTCTTATAACTAGTCTGATCTTTTTGCCTTTTGTAGGGTTCAATAATTACTTCGTTATTTAAATCTTGCTCTAATCTATTCCATCCTACATGTTCTAGGAATTTAGCACTAGGACTGGTGTAAACTCTAGATGTACCTCGTTCCCAGAATCTATAAGATCTGTGATTAGATTCATAGCCTGCAAAAAATAATCTTTTAGCTCTATGCTGTCCTTTGTGTCTGAGTTGTGTGGGGATATGCACCCACGCTGGTGCTCTAAATGTGTGCATGTAACTTAAATCAGGTTTTGTACCATGCCACAGTGTGAATGGTAATTCACCTGTTGTTGAATTAACAACATTATTTAATATATGATTACCACACATTATTGCTTCTCCCCATAAATTGTCAGGTAATTCTGAATCAGACAACATAGTACGTGCCATTGACTGTAGTGTTTGGCCTCGTCTCTCTATAAAGGCATTATGTTGTGGCCTATATGGTGCAGACTTTTTATGTTGAATACCTAACATTCTAAGTCTATTCTGGAATTTATTATTTGTAAATTCCACACCATTATCTGTTATAAGAGTGACTAATTTCTTTTTAGTTTTTCTTTCTGCAAATTTAATCCAATTAAATAGATTTAGATACGTTTCAGTTTTGCTCTTCATTAAATAGCAAAACCCATATGTTGAATAGTGGTCCATTATACTTAATATGTATCGAGCTCCTCCTGCACTTGGTTTTTTCGGACCTATTAAATCGGCAAATACTACCTCTAAAGGCTCTTGGTAGTAAATCCATCAACATTTGCCAGTATGACCTTGCTTTTGCTTTGATTACAAGCAAAACATTGCAAATACTTATTACAAGGTTTCAAACTTATTCCTTTAGATAGTTGAACAGTTCTCTTAAGCATTTTAAAATTTAAATGCCCTAGCCGTTGGTGTAACAAGTGAATACATTCATCATCAGGTTTCTTATTATCATAAACCGTGTTAGCCACCTCTAAACCATGATCATTTAAAACATATAATTCACCTCTTAAAGATGCAGTAATTTTCTTATCTTCTTTTTCAATTATGCAGTTATCTCCCCTAAAGGTAACTACATATCCTAGTTTAACCAAAATTCTAACTGAAATTAAACTTAAGTTGTGGTACATATAACATTTTTACATTCTCTTTTATGAAAGAACAATATGCTATACCTTGACTTTTAGCTTTCAGTTTCCAGCCATTGGCTAACGATATCTGCTGTGTACTCTGGGACATTTTAATAAAATTTTGTTATCATTTGTTATACAGTGGGATGCTCCACTGTCAACCACCCATAAATTATTTTTTAAAGCTCCGTTAATATACATGGCTAACTCTAAATTTTTATTTTTATTTTGGTTACTTTTAGTAATCTGGCCAGCATTCTGGCGCTTTGCTTTTTTACAAAATCTTGCCAAATGTCCTCTTCCTCCACAATTAAAACACTTTTTAATTGCGTATGCAGTAGGAGATTCAATATCTTCTTTTTGAGGTTGCTCCCTCCTTAACTGATCTCTTTCAAGTCTTCTTCTTGCCTCTTTAATCAATCTGCCAGTGATATCAGTTAAAGTTAGGCTTTCCTTAGGCAAAATTTCAAGGGAAGTGACGTAGTTGTCAAAATTTTCATCTAATGAAGACAGAATTATGTAGACTTGATGTAGTTCAGAGAAAATAAGTTCTTTCTCGTGCAGTTCTTGAAAAATGCTTTTTATAGTTTTCAAATGACTCAGCATATCACCATTCATTTGGAGATGCGTCCTGAAAAGCTTCCGTGTTAGATTTATGTGAGCACCAACGTTATCTCGGACATAAATCCTCTTCAGCTTCTGCCAACACCCAACAGCCGTTTGTTCTCTGCAGATATGAACAAGTTGCTGGTCAGATAGTGTTAGTCCTATTATGCAAATAGCTTGTTCATTCTTTTGTTTAAATTCTTCTATCTTTTGTCTATCTTCCTCAATCTCTGGATCCCATTCCTCTACGTTAGGTGGGTTTTCTATGATGTTCCACAGACCTTTTCTACATAGAAGTAAACTACATTTCATAGACCATGATACATAGTTTGTTCCATCCAACCTGGAAAAATAGGGACAAACTTTGTAGATTGACTTGTGCCATGTTTTCTTATATGGATATAAAACTATAATTAATAAAACACAGCTGTCTGTTTACTGTAACGTATAACAACACAAACTCTCACTTTTTACATAAATCTGTTTTATCCTAGTTAAACTGACTTTGCAGCCTCTGGTTCATAACCAGTGTTAAGCCTGGGCCCATAACCAGTGTTATGCCTGGGTTCCCCAACCAGTGTTAAGGAGACAAGCTAAACAGAATGTGCAGCGTTAGTCAGATAGGCATACAGATAAATGCGTGAGATAAGTTTATGTGTTAGTTAGTAAAAATAACAGATACGCTTGTGTTATCAAAAATATATTTTATTCCATTGAGAGTTTTATAGCATAGTCAAAATAACAGTCCATTAGTCATGTATCGTTTTAGTCAGTCCATTCAAGGATATTCAATTAGCAAAGTCCGTAGAATATCCAATGTCAGTTCACTTATAATAAATCAGTCCTCTCACTGTTGATAAATCAGCAGTCCTTTCTCCCTCCCGTTCCAGTAGGGGAAAAACACAGTCTTCAGTCTATCCAGTAATTAGGCATCATCAAGCCAGAGAGAGCAAACTGCCGTGCCTTGCTTCTTTTATGGTGCTTTTACAACCACTCCCTTAATTACATTCTTACAGTTAAAGTTACAGACACTTTAACTAACAAACCATGATAACATATTTATTATTTTACCTAAACCAGTTAGGGTAAACAATGTTATCCCTAACAGTATAGAACATGAAGGATGTGTGTTTGTGTTTATTTTCATAGTCATAATGTACACTGAAGATGGTATTTAATTTTGTTGTTCAAGGTGCAATGACAATAAACTAAACTAAACTATCAAAGGCTACATGTCAAAATTGATACAGAATGTGATGTACATCAGTGGTATGATTCAAATTTTTTTACTTCCAGTTCTGTGGGTATGGCTTGGAGGGCATGGCAGGGGAAGGATACTGTAAAATCTCCAGTCAGAGGTGTTATTTTCTGGTTCTCTGAACTATTCAAAATTTCCACTACCAGTTCTCCAGAACTGGTCAGAACCTGCTGAATACCACCTCTGATGTGCATGTGTCTTATCTGTTCACACATGTACATATGAGTACATGTATATGATAAAAGACAGTTTGCATTTGAGTAACAACTGCAAGGAAAATATCCTGCTTTGGAGCTTTTTGATGGTGATTTGATTAACCAACATTAGGTATAGTCCAGGACTGCTGCTATTATTCTGTGGCAAGGTTCACACATGAGACTAAGCCATAGCATTTGATTTTCCACAATATTAAGGCATGAGTCATGGTTTATAAATCACAGTGGCTTGGATTCACATATCATATCAGTCCAAAAACCAACCAACCATGTTATGGCTAACAAGACGATATGAAAGATCCCTAAGTATTCTTTCTTGGTTTCTGTTCTTTTCAAGAGATAGCTATCCTTTGTTGTCTTGCCCATTAGCCCAGATTTTCCTTTTAACATGCCAAAAATTAAAATAGAGGCCTTCTAATGCCAAACTTTGCCAGTGGATTATGAGGCTATTTCTAGAATGGAAGAAAGGGGCTCAATTGAAAGATCCTGTAATGAAGAAAGAAAGACGGAGCCAATTTAATCATAAGCGTATTGGGATTTAGGATTAGATCCAGTCCTTTAAACCTAGTCTGAAACTCAACTGGAAACCAAAATACGAGACTGGTCTGTAAGTTATAGTATTCTGTTCAGAATGTGAGAATTTATAAGGTTTGCTATTTGTTTTTTAATGAATTTCACACCACACACATAGTTATATGCAGCTTTTTCTTAAAAAAAAATAGTTCATAGTGGGAGGTAGGCTGTTGTTCCATCTGCAGCCTTTGAGAGCTGTTTCATAAAGAGCTCATCAAAACTCTTTTATTGTTTTTCTCTGAATGTGTGTCCATGTCCTGTTCTTACAGTTTCAAGGAAAAGAAGTTAATGGTGAGGAGTACATAGTCTTCGGTGTGGTGCTTTTTCTCTGGGAGTTCGTGCCAACCATATTTGTGGTACTCTTCTTCCGAGCACAGAGATTGGCCCAGAATTTGGTATGGATTGGGAACAATTGTTACTCTTTTTCTATTATTTCTTCAAAATAAGGAAATGCTCAACATTGTGAAGGGAAAATATGCAAAGGGACTTAGAACACAATGAAAATGTTTATTGGGGGACAAAAGAGGACACTCCAAGTTGAAGCTTGAATAGAAGACTGCTTTGTATCAAACTCTGTCCAAGGATATTGCTCCTTAGCCCTTGGCAGGGATGGGGACTGTGCCAATTTTCTGGCATCTGTAGGATTGATTTGTCACAGAGTTGGAATGTTACGCACAGGGGGTTATGATGTGATATTGGAAGAAAAAAATATCACGTAGGGAACCTTGTACTCTGTCATTAAAACAAAAAAGAATTAGGACTATTGCATCCCACAAAGTGCTGAGAGAAAATTTGTGAACCTTTAGGATTTAATCTCACTTGTTATCTGTGAGATCTGAGTTTCATGTAGGTAAAAAAAGATAAAAAGATTTTGATAAATAACACCCAAAACAGTGTACTGTACCATGCCTTTTTTAAATCCAACTTTTCCTGCCTTTGTTGGAAAACTATATGAAGCCCTAAAATAATCATCAATCTTAAGGGTTGAGTCAGAGGTTTCAATCAGGAGTAAACTTGAAGGTTTATCTCCTTTAAAAAAAAAAAAGCACATGTTATCAGCTACCATCAGATTCTGCTTTCATAAGACAGATCTGTGTAAATGAATCATGCTGTGATCAAAAGAGTTCTGTGATCCTCTGAAAAAGGACTGTTGATATTTGTGATGATTGGAAGCAAGACAATCGATAGACTTCACCAATCCATGGTCAGACAGATGGTGTACAAGTAGAAAAAACACAACTCCATTATTACTCCAGAGTAATCAGTGAATGAACATAACCCCAAGTTTTTTGCAAAAGATCCCAGTGAAATGACAAAGGATTTGGAGACTACTCTTACATTATCTCTTAATTGCAGCTCATGAGTTCACCATAAGCAAGGATGCTATGAATAGAAAAATACCAAGGAGGAAGTGATGATTCAAGAAAGCACATTGCTAACCAACCCAGATTTACCTAAGCCCACCTGGATGATACGGATTATTGAAATAATGTCTTGTGGGAATAGGAGTAACTTAAGTAACTTAAACAAAATATTTTTTTCTAGAGAAAATAATAAATAGCATGCTAGCAAAAGAGCCGTATACCAATTGTGAAGTATAATGATGAAGGTATCATGTTTGGGATTCTTTTGCAGCTTCAGGATCCAAGCAGATTGGAATCATTTAAACTTACCAGCAAATTATATTTACCAGCAAATTCTACAGAGCTGATTTGATATAGAAGTTAAAGGCAATGAGCTAGAAAGTGAAGGCTGGGACTTCTAATTGTGCCTTAAGCATGAAGCCAGCTGGGTGACTGGTGTCAGTATCTCTGTTTATCTCTCAACCCTAGAAAGAAGGTACTATCAAACTATTACTGAAAAAGTGTTCCCAAGAAAACTGCATAGATTTGTTTATGGAATCCTCAAGAGTTGGAGATGATTTGAAGGCAGACTCGTAAAACACAAATTCTGTAGGGGAATGTCAAGAGATCTATTCCTAAGAAAATGTAAGTTATTCAGCCAAGACAGTAATTCTGAACACAAAAATATGTCTGCAACAGAATAGCCAAGGTAGAAGTTTTACAGCCAATGCTCAATTCAAAACAATCATTATTTTGAATTAGTTCTGCAAAGATGACCTGGGACAAATAATTTTGAAGTCATGTATGGGACTGATCAACAAGAAAAATATTTGGCTGATGTCATTGCTGTTAAGGAAGTACTACCAATTGCTGTCTCTCATGTTCACACACTTTTTCCAACAGTCAGTAAACATTGACCCGGGGAATTCAGTAAGGACAACAGAAAGCGTACTGTTTTGTATGTTGCTGATTCAGAAATTCTCTTCATAAATTAAGCTTTTGTCTTATTGCTGGGCACAGTTCTACAACATTCTGAGTACTTCTGAGGGTTCACAGACTTTTCTGTCTTTACTGTATAAAAATGTTTCTCAATGTATAGGCTGGCTGCAGAATTCTGAGAGTTGAAAATCTACATTTTAAATTTGCTGAAATTGAAAAATGCTGCTGTATAGCAGCTTTTGTTTAAAACTTTTGACAAATTTTTGGCAAATTGGAGGGTATCTTTCAAAAATGAACAGGATCAGAAAAAAAAAAGCATGTTAAGACAAGGCAAATTTTTATTGATTTGAATTGCATTAATTTAGTGCATTTCAGACAATTGCTATTTATTTAATAACTTCCTCCTCCTCTTACATTCATTAGAATGTATGATTCCACTGTAGCTTTTGCATGCAGGCCCCTGGAGAACGCAGTCTGCAAAAGGGGATGGCAACTATTTTAGTTACTTGATCTGAAGACTGTAATTGAATTTTGTCCATTACTTAGCAATGGCATGTGCTATGCTGTGCTGTGTTTTGCCTAATTGGCTTGCACAAGATTGTTTCATATGCTAGTAGTTGTTTTCAACAGCTTCCTTTCACTTTGCCTACCCTCTCTTATTATAAAGACTCTGTAAGTACTGCAAAGGAGCAGACAGCTCCTTCATTTATCAGACTGGAATAGTTTATTACAAATGCTGTAACAATTACATTTTTAAGAAATAACATGCAGTATATCTGCATATCTTGATTTTGGAAAAGGCAAAGAACTGGCATATTTTTCCTTATAGATCTCTAAGGCAAATGTTTTCTTTTGTTCTTAATTCTCTCCCCCCCCAATGTCCCTCTTAACCTGAAAGGCACCTGCTGGAATGATCAACAGTCACAGTTACAGTTCACGAGCCTATTTCTTTGACAATCCAAGAAGATATGACAGTGATGATGATCTCCCAAGGCTTGGTGGAGGAAGGTAACTTGATTTCGCTAAGAGGAGGGAAATATAGCTGAGAGTAAAGTTTGGCAGATTTGATGCTTGTGGAACATCTATTTCAGCTGAAGATTCATTAGTTGGAGCCTGAGGTAGCAATAGCACTTAGATTTACATGCCGCTTCACAGTGCTTTACAGCCTTTTCTAAGCAGTTTATAAAGTCCCATCATATTGCCCCCAACAATCTGGGTCCTCATTTTATTGACCTTGAAAGGATGGAAAGCTGAGTCAACCTTGAGGCAATGAAAATTGAATGGCTGGCAGATGAGCAGAATTAGCCTGCAATACTGCATTCTAACCACTGCACCACCACATTTCATGTAGAAGTAGTACACTTGGCATGTTAAGATTCTGAAATGCATTGTGACCATTGGAACCAAATGGCTTATTTCACTCCCTGCCATTATTCTTATTTCAGCAGTATGATGGGGTACAACTTTGCTGCTATGATCACATAATTGGTTAAAATAAAGTTTAGTTTTGTGCAAATCAAGCGATCTAGTGATCTGTATATTTGCAACTATTCTCATGCAGATTTGTGGCAGTTGTTTGTTTTACAGGCAGCAGACCATTAAAAAGTTCAAACTCCAGGTTTAATAGATCACTTTTGGACATCATGATACTGTATTCCATATGCTTACACTGCCACTGTTCTTAGACTATGCCCTATTGTAATCTCTGCGTAAAGGTTCTGTAAATTCTGCACAGATAGTAAAAAAAATATCCATTCTAAGAAAATAAAAATGTAGTTTAAAAACAATGAGAAAGGCTCTCAACCAGTGGTGGGATTCAAATTTTTTTACTACTGATTCTGTGGGCATGGCTTGTTGGGTGTGGAACTGGTCAGAACCTGCTGAATACCATCTCTGCTCTCAACTCAATCAACATCTCATTTCTTCTGGGGATCAATCAAATGTCTTCTGGAAACTCAAAAGCAACACACGAAAGCTTTATAACTTCAAACCTGGGAGAAATGACTGTCTGCTTATTCACAAAGGAGAAGTCATAAAGCTCTTACAATATGCCTCTCCTTGTACAATTAGGTTTTTTGTTTCTGCATACCTCTTTCATTGTTGGACAACATCATGTTGAAGCTGTTGAATGCATCTTGCACTTCCTTAATGAGGAGTATAAATTGTCTGCTTTTTTCAGTGCTCCTTCAGGAACAACAGCTCCTCTTGGCCTTCTATATATAGTAGACAGCATCCCACAATTAGATACCTTTGCAGAAAAAAAATATGTTCCTTAATTGCAGCTTTCCCTTCCTAAAATTGGCAGATAGCCATCAATTGGTAAACATCCTCCCCAAATAACCATGCTGTTTGTGGGAATTTGGAGAAGTGAAGTCTACATTTGGAGGATGCTTAGGTTGGGGAAGGTTGTGTATTGCTGATTTTTTGATGATGCTGTTTTCTAATATGATATTTCTCTGTCTTACTCTCCCAAATTTCCATTTTGTATTTTTCAGCTTGGCTACTCCTCAGAATTCTGGGTGGTATGGCTCTCTGACAGGGAGCGACAGCTGCATCATGATTCCACCTTTGGTTGCACCTTCAATGGATGTCGCTCCACTGCTGTTCAGTCATGAAAGCTTGGAATCCAGAAGTCATCACAGTTCACATCCAAAACCATCAAACTAATCATAGAGTAGCTTTGGGGGAAGGGTTTCTGTGAGGTGTGAAGAACCCTTTAGGACCAGTCTTTTCCTTACAAGCTGGTTAGAGCAAAAGAAATCCTAAAATCCTAGGATTGAAAGGACATTGCCCTGAAGGTGTTGTATGAATCTCAGGCCTGGAGGAATTCCCAGTGACCTCCAGGTTTCCCCTAATGCATATAGTATTTTCCATTGATCTTCTAATATGGGAATGGAACAATATTGGCTCATAGCTCTGCACTTTGGACTGGAGACACCAATTGTTGCTATGTGGTACTGGAAATAACAGAAGCCAAAGGAGAGCATATTCTGAAAGCATTCTATTTTATTGGCCAACAGACCATGACTGTTGTCCAGATGGATATTTGCACTTTGAATCAACCATTTCCAAGGGATAGTTCTCCAATGGCATGAAATGTCTGTTCCAGACAACACTTTTAAATGGTTGGGAACCTTGTTCTGTCTTCCTATGATGACAAACAACTCTACATATTTAACAGTAGAAAACTTTTGAAAGTGGGGTGGGATGAAGAATCTCGTTTGCTTTTAAATTCTTGGAGAGCATTTTACAAGTATGGCACAAGTGCCAGTCTCACAAGGCTAACATGGCTTGCGTTTACGTTTTGCTATCAATCATTACTGAGATTGCTAGAGTAAGCCCCATTGTTGCATGTGTTGTTACATTCCTTGCAGCCTCCTTGTGTTGTTTTGGCCTATTTCTTGCATTACAGTAATACTTCATTTTAAATAACTAATTTATTTTATGCTGGAAAAGCAGCTTCAGAGTGGGTTATAGAAAGAGTGGACCTTTGAGAATTGCAGGCTTATTTGGGGGTGATGCATAGCCAACTGGCACAGATGTCCTTCACTGCTTTCACTGGCAACTGCTTCGATGTTCCACAATGGAATGAAAGCAAGACTGATTTCTTTGCAACCACAGAGATGTAAATTGCTCCTAGATTGCTTAACCACCACTCAAAAGCATCATTCCCTAATACTGAGAAACAACTGTTTAGAATGTGAAGCAAAGTCAATTTTTTTTCTTCCACCTACCAAGGAAACAGTACTAGGCAATGAGATCACCAAGAGATGAGGCAAGCAGGGGAAGACAAGGGCAACTGTAGCCATGGATGCATCTCCTGAAAGATTTGCAGTTAGATCCAGTCCAGTAGAAAGTGTTAATTATATCTACCTCCACTCAGAAGTGTGCGATTCCTATTTATACTTTAGGCAGCAGAAACTTCTAGAAGTATTTTTTAGATTTGCCGTTCTCAACTTGATGACCTTTAGATGCATAGCATCAACTTCCAATATCATCTTGATGCTTGGGAATTATGGGAGACATAGCTCCTAATGCACCTGGAAGATTTAAGGATGAAGAAGCTTGGGAGAATGTGGAAAACTGAAGTACATCCATTTTTTAACTGGAATTAGGATTACTGTGTATCTTCTACTAGTGTTAATGGCCATAATTTCACAAATGGCATCTGACAAATGTATTGTCTTGTAGCTCTGGGATTAATCTTTTCCTTACAACCAATACATACATAGTTACAGCAAAAGAAATCTGAAAGTCTTAGAATTGAAAGGACCTTTTCCTGGAGGTGTTCATGAAATGCATCCCAGCCTGGTAGAACTATTGGTTACATCCAGGTTTCTGAAATACATTTTTGGTGAATCTGCATACAGTGGGGCCAAATGCATTTTATTCCCTTTTATTGTGAAAAGAGTACGTGTACCTACATTGAATAGAACTGTTGGATCCCACACGCTCCTTGTTGAAAAGAAACTCAAAACACTAATATTACAGCAGGAACAAATGAACCTATTGCCTTCAGGAAGTGAATTAACAACCCCTAGCATCTCCAGCTGATAATAGCCCACAAAGATTACAAGGAGCTATGACTTCTTATCCTTAAATGAAAGTGTGAGCCAGTTTGGTCTGGTGGTAAGGCATCTGGTTAGAAACTAGGAGACAATTCTAGTCCCATCTTAGGCACAAAACTAGCTGGGTGACTTTGGCCAGCCCCTCCCTCTCAGACATAGAAAGGAGGCAGCCGCAATCCATTTCTGAAAACCTTTCCAAAAATGCAGGGTCTTGTACAGGGAGTGTATGTATGGGAGTCAAGACTGACTTGAAGATATCCCCCCAAAAATCTGGGAAATAATTTTTTGGACGAGGCATTTCACTTCAATAAGGATTTTAAAACTGAATTGAAGTCACCAAGGGGGGTGGGGGATGATTCCAAGCAAAACTAGATGGTTTTTGTTTATAATCATTTCAACTTCTGTTACTTCTAACATGTACTACAACTCACTCCTTGGCCAAAGAGTAGCTATGGGTTAGACCAGGGGTCTCCAACCTTGGCCCCTGGAAGCCTGGCGGACTTCAACTCCCAGAATTCCACAGCCAGCTTTGCTGGCTGTGGAACTCTGGGAGTTGAAGTCCGCCAGGCTTCCAGGAGCCAAGGTTGGAGACCCCTGGGTTAGACTGAAACCTTTTGAAGTTCTTGAATTTCCATAGCTGCTTTCTAATCCATACTAATTCTCTGTAAAGATGGATGCACTGGTAAGCCTGTCAGTTCTTCATCTTCCTCACTACAAGACACATCAACAGGAAGCCTAAACTGTGGTGGAGATCCTCTCTGTGTAATTAGATGGATTTCCTGATGTGGAATAGGATTGTGATTGGGAGCACTATCCATCTGGAGCAAAGACTTGATTATCAAACCAGAGCTGTGTTTCTCAACCTTGACCACTTTAAGAGATGTGGGCTTCAACTCCCAGAAATCCTTGCAATAGCTGGCTAGGGACTTCTGGGAGTTGAGGTCCACACATCTTTAAAGTGACCAAGACTGAGTAACTCAACTACAGCAAGAAGAGAGTTGGTGTATTTAAAACATCCAACCTCACTATGGTGTCTGTAAGTAGATCGGCCCTGCAGCTGCCAGGGGTCATACTGGAGGAAATCTAAGAGTTGAGAGTCTCCATACATTTGGAAGAGGTCAGGTTGGGGAAAACTGGCATAAATTGTAAGATATGGCTGCAAAACTGTTGGGAGGAATTTGAGGTGCTTCATTTTTCAAATCTCAAGCTGTTTCACAGCTGTTCCATCTCAACTGCAATGCAAGTAGATTGCTGTTCTGCAGTTAACAGCTGCAGAGCCCTTTTAATTCCTCTTGAGATAGGTTGGACCACTGAGTTGACTTCCCTGGATGTGCTAGGTATATCTTCAGGGATTAATCACATGCACACAGCAGTAGGCATTTCACATGTGTGGGGAGAACTGTTTGCTGCACAATGTTCAAAATTTGGGGTAGGAAAAGGTAATTTTTCAGCATTAATATGTGAAACTTGTTATTTCAAACATTCCTTGAGCATATTATACAGCTCTGCTCTTAAGACCTCTCCTTTCTGTCCCTGCTTGATTGCTCTTTGACTTGTAGCAAAAATTTAGCCAAGACTTGAATTGTCTGCCCTTTTTTTTTTCTTCAACAAGCCACCAAAGACTAGTTGAGCTACTCCTTTCTCTGCCCCAAATATCTTGACTTTCTCCTTTATCAGTTGTATAATGCACTTGGAGCACTTTAAGTTTGTTTCTTGGGAGGGAGAGCTATTGCATGAAGGCCAGGGGATTCTTTGTCTTTGCACTGAATTGCATTGAATGAAGATGGCTGTTCCTTCCAGTCATAAGCTCAGTTTCTTTATTAAAGCTTTTGAGTCAGTTTTATTCACATGGCTGTTGAAATTCTGACTGCATTGAAGGGGGCCAGTTTTGTGTTTTATTTATATCTGTTACTACTTTTTATATACATTCAAATTAAGCCTTTATCAAGAATGGGGTATTTTAGGTATGTTTCGTTTTGACACTATTTGCCTGTTTTCTCTCCAATCACTGGAGAGGCTAAAAGAGGCAACCCTGGCTCTACTGTGTTCATTTCCTTCTCTTGAATTGTAATGTTACATTTCAAAATAAAGAGGCTTGTTTTTATCTTGTGAAAAGACTGCATTTTGACTTTTTCAGTTAGTCTTCCTTGAATCTTCTTCCAATTGCCAGAATATTACTTGTCTAGTCTGCTGCCAGAAAAATAAGCTTGGGCAGGGGGAGGAACTTGGATAAGGTCTCAAAGAAGCTTTTCCAAAGGCAACTGGACCATTTTTTTCACTTTTTATCCAAAAAGCTTCATTAGTCATGATGGTTAGGGGGATGGAAGTATAGGCACTGACAGTGGAGACGGGATGGATGCAGGAGAATAAGTATAAATGCCTATAGACTTCAAAAAGGCTACAAGTGTGGCAAAAGATGGAACCTTATAACTCCAATGGTTTGAACAACTTGTACGTATCTCCTAATAGAAACCAGAATGTTCTCCAGTAAAATAGGAAGTCAATCACTTACTTCTATTTTAAAACATAAATATATATCTTCAAGCAAACAGGAAGCAGAGAGGTTAGGGAAAGTTCTTAAAACTTTCCTCCTATCCATACAGCGTATTCCCAGATCACAGTTCTAAAGTATGTGAAATTGTACTTCCACAAATATTCTATGGAAGAGCTATTAAAATAGTGACTTTCCAAATAGCTGCAACAAATCAGAATTTACATACTTGAAGGAGACATTCTGGATGTTTTATCAGATACAGTTTACCACAAAATACATTTTAGCTTAATGTGTTAGGCTACCCTCAGCATATGCTCAAGATTAAATAAACTACATATGGAAGCATGTTGCAGGAACACCCCTACCTATGAAAGTTTTTCTTCCTTTAACAATCATTATTTGTTGAAAGTGTATACTGTACCACTAGCCCTTATTAAAAGAAAGCCATTACCACAGTGAAATTGTTAATACCTTGAACAACCATTCCGTCAAATTCCCCAAAGCCTCTTGGCCTCATTTTGGAAACATCAAAAGAAAGAGAAGTAAATAACATATGTACTCAGCTGTCATAACCAGGTTTTGTACTTATATGTACTTTTACATTCCAGTAGTGTCCATCTCAGCTCCCAACCCCCAAAGCTAGTTAGCACACTTTGCATTATTCTCTTAGAAGTCCTCTCTATGGTGATTTAATCAAAAAGAAGGAAACGGAGGTGGGTTGGAAGTAGTAGTCTTTAATCTTATTTTGAAGTCTTACTTTAATCTTCACAGTAAAGAGCAATTCAAGTACAGGACAAAAGTATCTCTGTGCTTTCCTTGAAAATAGGACAGCAATCAAAGAAGCATCATTTTACTAAACAAATATGAAGAAACTAAACACATAGAGGCAGCTCTAAAGTATTACATTCAGTGGTGAGGGTCAAAAAGCCTTTGCTTATTTTTTTTCCACTTTAAGCTTGAAATGCCCAGTTCCCATTTCACCAGCTTGTGATCTCAAGGGCTGGCCTAAATTAAGACTGTTCTCCTGCTTAGGCCAAGGGTGTCACACTCAAGGCCCGGGGGCCGGATCTGGCCTACAGGTTACTTAGATCTGGTCTGCGGAGCTGCCCTGGAAACAGTGAAGGACCAGCCCACAGTGCTTCTGCCAGCAAAAATGGGCTCCCAAGCTTTGTTTTTGGCTGCTACGGCCTCCTGCAACCCTCTGACAGTAAAACAAAACTTGCGACCCTCCCAAGCTCCGTTTTCACTGGCAGAGGGTTGCAGGAGGCCGTAGCAGCCAAAAACGGAGCTTGGGAGTCTGTTTTTGCTGGCAGAGCACTAGGGCCACCACAAGCGCCCCTGACAGGAGTGATCTTGAGCTGGCCACACCCACCTTGGTCCCCTGAAGTCAAACACAACCCTGATGTGGCCCTCAATGAAATCAAGTTTGACACCCCTGCCTTAGGACAACTTACAATAGCATATGTCCTGTTGAGGTTTCAGAGCTAATGGAAGGATCACTGAAATAGAAGACCTGCTTGATCTGAAGCATAGTTTTTGCTGAAGGACCCTCTTGTGCAACAGTAGGGAATTGGAAAGCCCAAATATGGGATCTTAAACTGTAGTTCCCTGAGTAGCTCTTATTTTCCAGGCAATAAAAAAAATATCTCCTCTAGGCTATTATAAACATAATTTACAAATCTATCTAGCTCAGTGGCAGAAATTCCCTATGGTTTTATTACAACTCCCCCCTCTTCCCCACAATGTTATGCAAATAAAGTTTATCTTGGCACAGGAATTTTTTTTCCCCAATATGGGAGGGGAAATTCCCATGGATTCAATTCCCAGAATTCTCAAGCAGCTACTTGTTGTTGAGAATTCTGGGAATACCACGTCCAAGTTGGGGAAGTCTGGCACAAAACAACAAACATGGCAAATATAGAGTATTCTTTTCATGAAACTTTTCAGAAGAAGGGATGCTGAAACTTCTTACACCAGGATGTAAAATGTGACAATCTAGTATCAAAATTGCACCAAACCCACTAAGAAGCAAGATGAGAGGGAATCATAATACAGATATAAATTTATTTTCTTCACCCCTGGCACCTTCCTTGGTTTACTCTGGTAATGCTGTGGATTATGCTAAAACGGGAAAATGAAGGCATAATTTTACTCCAAGTTCTGAAGGATACTATTATTAAAACTTGCAAAAGGTTCACAATCTGCAGCTCTATAAAATGGAACAGAACAGCTATAAAATTCAAAACCTTGTGTTATGACTTCCACATTTGTTTTAAGTGTCTTGTTTTATGATCGGTATACCCTTAATTGAACCTTCTAATCTTTGCTTTAATCACCAAAAGAGTGTGTGGAGTAAGCACTCTCAATGGAATGGGCAACTAAAAAGAGTGAGAGGAAAAACACAGGATCCTACTGGGGGTTGTAAAGGTGCTTCTGAATTTGGGGGGAGAAGGGGAGGGACTCATTAATCATTTTTCTGCAACTCCTGAAACCAAACCTGAATTTTTCTATAATCACCCAGCAGCAGCAGAGAGAGCCAGGCAGTCCCAGGAAAAGACAGTTCTGTTTCAACTGGTTGTTGAAGTTCTTCTGCATCATATCTCTAAACCATCTAGTGGGCACCAGATGATGAAAAATTTTTGTACCAAAATCACAGTAATATAGTCTCAATTCCATCACTCCCAGCCAACACAGCTAATACCTATTTCAGCTAGGAATGAAGAGATCTACAATGGGATCTCTGGAGAGTGTCTGGACAGAGACCAGTTGCTTTGGACTCAGAGCTTGGCTTTGGAGAATAAAGAGGGAATCTCTTACTGGAATGAGACAATTCACCATGGGATAACTCACCACAGCCAACTTGCCACAGGACAACTCACTGTGGGACAATTTAACAATTCAATTGAATTATTTAAAAATTATTTTAATTTTTTGTTGTTCACATTTCATTTGGTTCCTCCTGTTGCATCCTTTCTTTAATGATTCTATTCCACTATTTCTTTGATATTAGTGTAACTATTGTCCTGCAATGAGTTGTCCTGCAGTGATCTGGCTGTGGCGAGTTGTCCCATGGTCAGTTGGTTGTGACAAGTTGGCCGTGGTGAGTTGACTGTGGCCAGTTGGCTGCAGCAAATTGTCATAGACCCATCTCATACAACTCAGTGATAAACAGGAACTGACTGGAAATATTAAGTCTGGAGTTTATAACTTCACTTCCAACCAGCTTCAAAAAATGACACACAAACCAGTTCTAGAGAACCGGTAGCAGAAATTTTGAGTGGTTCAGAGAACCAGCAAATACCACCTCTGACTGGAGATTTTACAGTATCCTTCCCCTGCCACGCCCACCAAGCCATGCCCACAGAAACGGTAGGTAAAAAATTTGAATCCCACCACTGACACAAACCCTGTGAGAGGAGAGAGCCATCTTGCTGGAAATGCTTTAATTTAAATTCCTATGTTGAACAGGCAAGTGGACCTGCCTCGAATGGCTCTTGTAAATATATCACTCATTTGGATTTCACTCTAATATGTGAGATTAGGTTGTTTTGGGCATCTTACACAGGATTATTTCAGGACACTGAAGCAGAAAGTAATTTTTGTTAAGAGACACTGTTATGTAAGATGAAGAGATTCTAAATCATGTGTCTAAATGAGGCATTTTATCATGCAGTTGCTTTGCAGGGAATCCAGGTGATGTCATCATGCCTCATTTGTAACCATGGTTTTTTTCAACCAGCTTTTTCCTTCCACAAATAGAATAATATATAGAATAGCTGCACTGTGCCTTTTTATTAGTAGTAGATAAGATCCTTCAGGCTGGAAGAAACCTTGCAAACAAGGGGCAAGGAACCTGAAGTTCTTCACATATTGGGTAAAGTACAATTCCTAGCATCTCTCACTAATGGTCATGCTGATAAAGACTGCCAGAAGTTGTAGTTCAGGAATTACCAGGAAGGATACATTTCTCCCACCCTCATGATATATGTGTGTGTTTGTATGTATGTGTTTAAAAAAAGTAGAATGCATAAGCCCAGTATGTATATCCTGCTCTGGAAGAAGAGTCTTTCATGAATATTTCAGCTACCTCAGAACCAAATATAAACTTGTAAGCTAGAGAATGTGACCAATTTTCATGTTGACTTAGCCCTTCTTGCCAAGAATGGGATCATGCTGACACAACACCAGCAGAAATCACTTTGAGCCCAATCTGCATAAAACAATAAAGTTGGTCTCCATCAGGGTCAATTCACTGAAGAGGGCGTAAGAGCTCCTTGAAGTTTTCTAATTCTTTAACGCTTGTTGAAATCCTGCATTAGAGAATGGGAAAAAATATTATTTGGATAGAAGCGTAGCATGGCATCTCTATTTGGAAGAGACTGTGGAAAGTGGGGAGGAAACATAATTTGATAATACGTGACACTGAATTCATCTCCCAAATAGAATGTGTCAAACTCACCTCCCAAAAGCATTGAAGAGGGACACAATCTCCTGCCTTGTTAGATGAAATTCATGTGAAGGACCTTTTTCTGATATATTTTCTATCAGTTTTTCAGAAAACAGGATCTTCAGCGCTGTTCCCAAGCCCTGAGTCTGTACACAATAGGAACAAGATTTCAACTAAACGCCACACCAGGAAGTGAGGTTGTAATCACTATCAGCTTTTTTTAAAGTAAAAACTGGGCAATTTTGTCATGTATGCAAATGGACTACTCGAAATCCCCGTGCCTTGATTGGCTAAGGCGCGGGGATTTCTGATTGGCCAGGCGAGCCGCGCCTGATTGGCCCGATTGAAGTCTCCCGCGATTGGTTAAAGCCAAGAGCGGGAGACTTGAATCGCTGCCATTGGCCGCGGCCGCCGAAGCAAAAGATATAAAAGCCGCAAGCTTTTTGTCTTTTGCGGTTCGGTTCCACCAGTGTTAATAAAGAGCTTGAATTGAAAGTCACTGACTACGAGTCTTAATTGCGGATACGACACTGGCGACGAGGATGGGATCTCGCCATTGAACCGAACCCCGTATCCGCTTAAGAACCAGCGACAGCGAAGATGGCGAAAATAGCACCGCCCGCTCCCTTCAACCCCGCCGCCGAGGACTGGGAATCGTACTCGGATCGATTCCGGATGTATCTGGAATGCGCTGGCATGAAGGACGCCCCGGGCCCGCTAAAACGCGCCGTCTTTCTCACACACTGCGGACCAGAGGTCTTCCAGATGGCCAAGGCATTGGCCAAACCAGCAGACGCAACCGCCATAGACTGGGACGTCCTCGAGCCCATACTGAGACGCCATTACGCCCCCGAGGTCCCCATCCTGATACGGCGAAACGAGTTTTACCGCAGAAACCAGAAACCGAACGAGAAATTAAGCGACTTTGTCGCTGAATTACGGCGCCTGGGAGGACTCTGTGAGTTTGAAGGACTTAATAGTCTCATCAGAGACCGCTTCGTGCTCGGGCTATGGGATCCGACACTCCAGAGCCGACTCATGGCCAAAGGCGACATCAGCCTAGCCGATGCCCTCACTGCGGCCGCAGCAGCAGAAGCCACCCGCACGTCAGCAGACACCATGCGAAGATCTGACGCGAAGGGCGGGAACAACAACCCCGCGAGGTCGGCCGACACCAGAAGCGAAGCGACCGCACACTATGGCGAATACCAATCAGCCTCCAGCGCGTCAGATGACGAGGAGGACATACACCGTGTACAAATGGGACGAGGCGAACAGCGAAGTCAAAGAGGTCGCAGGTCGAGGACCAACTGCGCCGGTTGCGGCGGCGACCACCCCAGGTCAGAATGCCGATTCTTCGACGCTATCTGCAGGCATTGTGACCGACGAGGCCACATCGCCCGAGTTTGCCGCCAGAAAAAACCCCGCAGCCCGCCCAAACGGGAACAACTTGACAGGAAGAGAGAAAGCTCCCCGCCCAGAGCCAGAGAGCGCCAGCCAACGGGTCGATGGGACCAGAGACAACGATCGCAAAGAAGCAGTGACAGCCGGCGTAAAGAGGAAACCCACCAGACGGTGACCATTGGCCACGCCATTTCCGACGGAGCTAGAAAGGTTCACGTAGAAGTTCACATAGAGGGTCGACCATGTAAGATGGAAGTGGACTCCGGTTCCTACCTTTCTATGATTGCTTGGCGCGAAATCAAACAACTAGTGCCTACACTACAAAGAAGAAACGTACCTGCCCAAAAAATCATCATAAAAGACTATCAAGGTAATCGCGTTCCGGTAGTGGGCACCAAGAACTTTAACATAACCTACAAAGGCCACACAGAACAACTTCCACTCACAATAGTCGACCGCGATCGCCCTAGCCTGCTGGGGTTACAATGGTTTGCTCCGCTTAACATCGCGCTGACAGGTGTCAACCATGTATCCATTGAAGCTTGGGAACAGCGGCTAACCAAAGAATTCCAGGAGGTCTTCAATGGAGAATTGGGCAAGTACCAGGGGCCCCTTATTTCATTTGATTTAGACCCAAGGGTTCCCCCGAAGCGGCTTAAGCCTAGAAGGGTACCCTTTGCATTAAAGCCCAAAATCGACGAGCAGCTAGACAAGCTCGTCAGACAAGGGGTGTTACAACCGACAGATCACGCCAGATGGGAAACCCCTATAGTGACCCCAATAAAACCAGACGGGTCCATGAGAATCTGCGGGGACTATGAGGCCACCCTAAATGGCGCGTTGCAACAAAGCGCCTACCCAGTCCCAGTAGTGCAACATTTACTGCACTCACTGGGAGGGGGCAAAGTTTTTGCTAAGCTCGACCTCGCACAAGCCTATCAACAACTACCTGTGGACGAGGAAACGGCAGAGGCCCAAACAATAGTGACCCACCGGGGGGCTTTTAAATGTAACAGACTTCAATTTGGGGTCAGCGTGGCACCAGGCATCTTCCAGAGCCTGATGGAACGCTTGCTGCAAGGCATCAAGGGGGTGGTGCCCTACTTCGATGACGTATTAGTGGCGGCGCCAAATGAAGCTGAACTAGAAAACCGTTTAAGACAAGTCTTAACGAAATTTAAAGAAACAGGACTTAAAGTCAAACGCGAAAAATGCCAACTTTGTACAAAGCAAGTAGAGTTTCTGGGCTACCTCCTAGACCAGCAGGGCATCCACCCCACAACAAAAAAAGTAAAGGCCATCAAAGAAGCCCCCACCCCAAAGTCCAAATTAGAGCTGCAAGCGTTCTTAGGTTTACTAAACTTCTATAATGTCTTCCTACCTCAAAAGGCTACGGCGGCGGAACCTTTACATAGACTCCTGGACAAGAAGGCAGCCTGGACTTGGGGGAGACGGGAACAAACAGCTTTTCAAAAGACCAAAGACCTCCTCACCTCTGATGCCGTCCTAATGCAATTCTGCGAAACCCTGCCTGTAGCTGTCACTTGCGACGCATCACCCTTCGGCGTAGGCGCTGTCCTCAGCCATACCCTCCCAGACCAGAGAGAAGCACCTATCGCATTTTTCTCGAGAACTCTGACTAAACCAGAGCGGAACTATAGCCAGCTGGACAAAGAAGCTTTGGCTATAGTGGCCGCCGTTAAGCGTTTCCACGAGTACCTTTATGGCCGCACATTCAAAATAGTGACTGACCATAAACCGTTGCTGGGCATTCTCGCGGGAAACCGTCCCACACCAAACATCTTGTCACCCCGGATGACAAGATGGTCTGAATTCCTGGCAACCTACAACTATGAACTGCTACACAAGCCAGGTAAGAAGATATCGCACGCGGACGCTTTAAGCCGTTCCCCCTTACCTGACTCTGACCCTGACCCTGCACCAACAACAAATACCCTATCCATCGAGTGTTTACCCATTACCGCATTGGACATAGCGAGGGAAACGGTTAAGGACAAACACTTAGCGCCAATCTTACATTGGCTACAAAAAGGCTGGCCGGAAAAAGACGATAACAAGACTTTTAAACCTTTCCGCCAGCGCCAGACGGAACTTTCACTACTGAGAGGATGCATCCTTTGGGGAGACAGGGTGGTAATTCCGACTAAATTACAGAACAGGGTCCTAGAGATGTTGCACGAGGGTCATCCTGGCATCGTCAGGACCAAAGCCCTGGCCAGGAGTTACGCTTGGTGGCCTGGCATGGACAAACAAATTGAAACATGGGTCGCCAAATGCCACCGGTGCCAGGAGACCAGATCCAGCCCACCCACGGCACCTATCCGGGACTGGGAGACACCTCGGGGACCCTGGTCCAGAATACATTTAGACTTTGCCGGCCCCACAAATGGCCACACCTTTTTAATCACAGTTGACGCATACTCAAACTGGCTAGAGGTGGCCGACATGAAATCCACCACCACAGAGGCCGTCATTAAAGAACTGTGTAAGCTGTTTGCCACCCACGGCCTCCCAGACGTCGTTGTCTCGGACAACGGGCCACAGTTTACATCCATCGATTTTGAACGGTTCCTGGCAGAAAAAGGCATCCGCCACGCGTTAACGGCACCGGCGCATCCGGCGGCGAACGGTAGGGCGGAGCAGATGGTCCAGTTTACAAAAAAGACCCTCCGGAAAATGGACCACGGGGAGATCAACGACAAGATCAACAGGCTGCTCTTCATACAGCACATCACGCCAAACACAACCACCAACAAGAGTCCTGCAGAGCTCCTGATGGGCAGGAAGCTGCGATCCCCACTCGACCGCCTACACCCAACCTACAACCCGGAGCAGCCCCCAGACTCCAGCTCCAGGTATCGGACATTTGAACCAGGCGACCTAGTATACGCCAAAAACATGACGGGGGACCCCCTATGGATCCCAGCCGTCATAACTCAGATCACTGGTCCAAAGTCGTACCGGCTCCAAACCACCGACGGGCGAGCCTGGAAACGACATATCGACCAGCTCCGGTCACGAACATTGACTAACCTCAACCCCCAAGACACGAACAAAGGGGGGAGGGAACACCCGGTTAAACAACCGCAAGAACAAATAAAAATTAAAAACTCACCAGAACGTAGCCTTCGCGAGTCACAGCCGGAGAAGAACCGTCTGGCCAGCTCTACCGACCCGGAGAAGCCAAGCGGGAGCGGCGGAATCCGCGACTCAACCGACCCGGTAGGCCCAGGCGGGAGCCGCGGCGAAGGAACCGGCCCGATCATCCAGCCGGTTCGCTCAGAGGCAGGAGCAGCCAAAAAGATGACCGCCCCTACTGAGATACAACAAGAAAATGAATTGCGCAGGTCATCTAGGACCCGACGGAGCCCCGCCTACCTGCGTGACTACACCACGTGAGAAGACCATACCAAGAGGGGAGGGGTGTCATGTATGCAAATGGACTACTCGAAATCCCCGTGCCTTGATTGGCTAAGGCGCGGGGATTTCTGATTGGCCAGGCGAGCCGCGCCTGATTGGCCCGATTGAAGTCTCCCGCGATTGGTTAAAGCCAAGAGCGGGAGACTTGAATCGCTGCCATTGGCCGCGGCCGCCGAAGCAAAAGATATAAAAGCCGCAAGCTTTTTGTCTTTTGCGGTTCGGTTCCACCAGTGTTAATAAAGAGCTTGAATTGAAAGTCACTGACTACGAGTCTTAATTGCGGATACGACAAATTTAAATAAAGTATTAAATAAATGGGGGGTCCTCCAAACATCCTATCTGACCAAATATGCAAATATTACATTAGCTAAGCCCATACAATATTAATGTAAAAGTAAAGAAGAGAATAGAACATCCTTGTTTTTAAATTACACAGATACACGGACATAGATGGATGCCCTAAATGTAGTTAAATTCTGCGATGCTGTACACAAAATGCACCAATTGGAAGGTCCAATCAATTTTATAATTTCTTCTTTTTTACAAGTCACATGTTTTTTTTTACTATTGAGTTTTATTTTGTGCTGGTCTTCAACTGCATCAAAGATACCAGACTATATTTGCTGAATGTCAAACTTGACATTAGAAGAGAAATTCTCAATTGTGCGTCAAAAAAGTAAAAATATTTTTGCTGCAAGGATGTTGACCAGCAATATATCTTGCTAATTCAGTATTTGTATTAGCTACAGTTCTTTTAAAAAACTATCATCGTCATTAACCTAATGAGACTCTAATTGATGCAGAGTAGAGAAGGGAAGAGATATAAAGAGAGCCAATGTTATGTAGTAGTGAAGGTGCTGGCCTAGAAACCAGGAAAATGTGAATTTTAGGCCTCCTTTAGGAATGAAATCATCTGGGTGACCAGTCAATTCTCTCTAAGTGTCATGGTGGAGCAGTGGTTAGAATGCACTATTGTAGGCTAATTCTCCTGATGGCCGATTGCCAGCATTTTGGCAGTTTAATTCTCACCAGTTCAAGGTTGACTCAGTTTTCCGTCCTTCCAAGGTTGGTAAAATGAGCACCCAGATTGTTGGGGGCCAATATGCTAACTCTGTAAACCGCTTAGAGAGGGGTGTGAAACAGTATATAAGTTTAGGTGCTATTGCTATTGCTGTGGCAAACCCACTTCATAGGGTTGTTGATGTGGAGAAAATAGGAGGCAGGAGAGCTAAGCATGTCCATTTTGCTGAACTTTTTATAAAAAGGGAAGGGGGATAAAAGTATAATAATATAAGATCTGGCAATGGCTAAGAGCAGGAAAGTTGAAGAAAGACAGATGGGCTAATTCTGGATGCATAAAATCAAGCCTTGACAACAAATGCATACACAGCGAGAATTGAGAAGACAGCAACAGAAAACAAAGGCCACCAATGCAAAAAGGCTGAAGAAACAGGAAAGAAAAGGGGGAAAAAAGTGGGGGGGGGGAGTAACTTACTTGCAGCTTTCCCCAAAGGCGGCATTTCAGGCACTCTACACAATCCATGATCCTTGAAATGTTCTTAAAATGGAACCGAAATTCTTCCTGATAAAGAATAAATGAACAAATGAATTAGTGATTAAAAAAAAATTCATTCGTTATCTTTGATCGACAGCATTTCTCTCATTCGATACCTTAACTAGTTTGTTAAGTATGGTCGGTGGGTCCCATTGAGAGACGAGGCTCAAGTAGTGAACAACAGCTTTTTATTTAGGAAGCAGATTCTGAGACAAGAACCCTAGCCGCAGCAGCTCTTTTTATAAAGCTGGCTGCAGCTAGGCAGCCTATGACAGACTTTTGAGCTTGCCGCGCTTGGTTTTACCCAATCACAGCAAACCACATGCGAACCAATCAGGATTGCTTTATATCGTCCAATCACGGGCCGGCTCTTCCGGACCAATAGGAATGCAGGCTTACAAGCCTGCTAGTATGGAACACCCCTCCCCTCTTGGTTCCATCCAAGGGGCAGGGTGACGTAGTCACGCAAGTAGGCGGGTCTTCGTACCTGCCTACTTGACTTGCGCGGTTCCCAATGTCTTTGGTCGTCGTTGGGTTCGGACAGGCTCCGCGTCATTCTCAAACTCCTCGATGGAACCGCCTGGAAGGGTGAGCCGGGACTATAACTGCGACTCCCACCTGGTGATTCCGGGTCGGTTGAGTCGTTTGCTCTGTCGCTCCCGCCTGCGTTCTCTGGGCTGGAAGAGCTTGTCCAGCTGCTGCTTCCAGGCGAAGTACCCATCTGCCACGAATCCCTACTGGCTGGTAAGTATTGCTGGTTTAGTATTTGGTTTTTATTTGATGTGTGTGTGGGGTGTTCTGCTTGCGCAGGTGCCAGTTCTTTTTCAGAGTTTGAGGTTCCCTCCCCCCGCTCTGATTTCTTGGTTAGAGTCTATGAGGGGAGAAGTGGCCAGCCTGGATCTTAGCTGGTCAATATGTCGTTTCCACGACCTACCATCGGTGGTTTCGAGCCAGTAGAAACGGGGGACTGTGATTTGGATGATTTTTGCAGGAAGCCAAAGTGGGTCCCCTGTAAAGTTTTTGGCAAAAACAGTGTCTCCTACTTTGAAGGCGCGGTGCTTGCTGTTGGAGCCAAGGGGTTTTTCCGGGGTGTAAGCAGGATACAGGCAATCCAGGGGTGACCGTAGTCTTCTGCCCATTAGCAATTCTGCTGGGCTTTTGTTGGTAGTGGTGTTTGGTGTGATGTGTTGTATTAGAAGCATTTTGGTGACTTTCTCATGGATGTTGCCATGTTCCATTTTTTGAAGAGTTTTTTTTTGTAAATTGAACCATGCGTTCAGCTCTGCCATTCGCCGCCGGGTGAGCTGGCGATGTCAATGCGTGTCGGATGTTGCGGTCTGCCAAGTATTGTTCAAAAGCCAAGGCGGTAAACTGTGGGCCGTTGTCAGATACTATCACATCTGTTAGACCATGCGTGGCGAAAAGTCTATTTAATTTCTTGATGACAGCTTCCATGGTGGTCGTCTTCATTTTGCTCACCTCAAGCCAAGTTGAGTAAGCCTCAACAGTGATTAAGAAGGTATGCCCCTTGGTCGGCCCTGCAAAGTCAATATGGATGCATGACCAAGGGCTTCTGGGTGTCTCCCATTCTAATGGTGGGGCTTTGGGGGGAGCTGAGCGAGTCTCTTGGCATCTGTTACAAGCGGCGACCCAGGTTTCAATTTGCTTGTCCATGCCTGGCCACCAGGCATAGCTCCTGGCCAGGGCTTTCATACGTACAATGCCAGGGCTTTCATACGTACAATGCCAGGGTGCAGTAAGTCTAAAACTTTTTTCTGTAGTTTCTCCAGTAGTACCACCCGGTCTCCCCACAACACGCAACCCCTTTGTGAAAAGAGTTCAGTTTGCTGGTTTTTAAACAGTTTAAAAAGTTCGTTTTGCTCGTTTTCTGGCCATCCCCTCTCCACCCAACTGAGAACTTGCACCAAGCGTTTGTCCTTTCTCATTTCGTGGGCAATTCTTGTGCGGTTAAGGGTGGCATGGGTATCGTTTCTATTTGCAAAATTGGTAATGTGGCTGCTGGGTCATCTTGCAAGTCTGGCAAGGGGGAGCGGCTTAACGCATCGGCGTGCAAGATAGTCTTACCTGGGCGATGTATTAATTGGTAATTATAAGCGGCAAGAAATTCAGACCATCTTGTCATCCTAGGTGACAGGATGTGTGGAGTGGGTTTGTTACCCGCCAATATGCCAAGTAGGGGTTTATGGTCTGTAATAATGGAAAATGTCCTACCATAAATGTATTCGTGGAATCTCTTTACTGCTGAAACGATGGCGAGGGCTTCTTTGTCCAGCTGGCTGTAGTTCCTCTCTAGCTTGGACAGGGTTCTGGAGAAAAACGCAATGGGAGCCTCTGTTCCATTTGGCAAAGTGTGGCTTAAGATTGCACCAACACCAAAGGGTGATGCGTCGCAAGTAACAATCAGTGGTAGGGTTTCGTTATATTGAATGAGGACTGCGTTTGAAGTTAAAAGATTTTTTATTTGTTGAAAGTCATGTTCTCCTCGCCGTCCCCATATCCAGGAAGCCTTTTTATCGAAGAGTCTGTGCAAAGGTTCCGCGACAGTCGCTTTCTGGGATAGGAAAATATTATAGAAATTAATGAGTCCAAGGAAGGCTTGGAGGTCCGTTTTGTTTTTTGGTCTAGGGGCTTCTTTGATGGCTTTCAGTTTTTTGTTGGTAGGGTAAATTCCTTGCTTATCAAGGAGGTATCCGAGGAATTCCACCCTTTCGGTACATAATTGACACTTTTCTTTTTTTACTTTGAGGCCAGAGTCTTTAAATTTTTGAAGGACTGACCTGAGTCATTTTTCCAATTGTTTTTTATTGGGGGCTGCTATTAAAACGTCGTTGAAATAGGATACGACTCCTTTAATTCCATGCAGCAGTCTTTCCATTAGGCTCTGGAAAATCCCTGGTGCAACGCTGACTCCAAATTGGAGTCGGTTGCATTTAAATGCCCCTCGATGTGTCACGATAGTTTGACCCTCAGTGGTTTCAGCATCAACCGGCCATTGTTGATAGGCTTGTGCCAGGTCGAGCTTTGCAAAGATTCTGCCATCCCCCCAGTGAGTGCAGGAGATGCTGGAATACTGGCACGGGGTAGGCACTCTGCTGCAGGGCATGGTTGAGGGTGGCCTTGTAATATCCACAAATTCTCAGGGAGCCATCTGGTTTGATGGGGGTGACAATTGGTGTTTCCCATCGGGCATGGTCAATAAGTTCTAGTACGCCTTGCACAATGAGCTTATTTAATTGCTCATCTATTTTCGGCTTGAGTGCAAATGGCACTCGGCGTGGTTTGAGGCGGATAGGAGCGATGTCAGGGCTAAGATTAAAGGAGATTGGGGACCCCTTGTACTTGCCTAAGGTGTCATTGAAGACCTCTTGGAAGTCCTGCATGAATGTCACTTCCCAATCTCCATCATCTGTGTGGTTGATACCTGCTATCTTGATCCCCAGCGGTGGGAACCATTGCAAGCCAAGTAGACTGGGGCAGTCCTTATCAATGATTGTGAGTGGTAGGATGGTAGTATGGTTTTTGAAAGAAATCTTGAAATGTCCTGTACCCGCAACCGGGATGCAGTTTCCTTGATAGTCCCTCAAAATCAGTTTCTGGTCTCTTAGGTCTTCGCGGCGTATGGTGGATATCAGGTGTTTTATGGTCCACCAAGATACCATAGAGAGGTAGGAGCCAGAGTTTACTTCCATGGTGCATGGTTGGTTTTCAATGGCGACCTCAATGTGTATCTTTTGTGCATCGATTGATGAAGCGTTGCCAATGATAACCATTTGGTGTGTTTCTTCCCTTCTTGGTGCCTCGTTGAACTTCTTGGTTCGACCATCCCAGCTCCATCTGCTGTCAGTCGGGCGGTCCCGGATTTTGGTGGGGTTGCCCTCTAGTCTTCTCGGGCTGCTTCCTCGATGCTGGGGGCTGAAATTTCTTTTGTTGCAGCATATCTTGGCAATATGCCCTCATTTCTCGCAGAAACGGCAAACGGCGTCCAGGAATTTACATTCAGAACGCGGGTGATTTCCTCCGCAGCCGGCGCATTGGTGCCTCGACTTACGACCGTACCGGTCTCGCTGCTCGCGTTCCAATTGGAGTCTGTGAATTTCTTCCTCGTCACTGTTAGAAGGAGATTCGATGTCACCATGGTGGGTGGAGATCTCGACTTTTTCTGGTGCAGTAGTCATCTTGCTGGCTGATTGGCAGTCGGTTCCGTTTGAACGCTGCATTCACGCCGCTGACTTACGGGTGGCTTCGGCTGCGGTGGCTTCTGCTATGGCGTCGGTAAGGGAGATGTCGCCCTTGGCCATTAATCTGCTTTGAAGTGTTGGGTCTTTCAGGCCGAGGACGACCCGGTCATGCATGGCCTCGTCCAGGTTAGCGAATCCGCACAAACCTCCAAGGTCCCTTAGATCGGCTACGAACTCACCAATGGTCTCACCCTCACGCTGATCTCGATGATAGAAATCGTGCCTTCGGATGAGCGTGGGCACAGCCGGAGCGTAGTGGTTTCAGAGGATGGGAGCTAGGGTATCCCAGTCCATTGTCTTGACATCTGCGGGTTTCGCTAGTGCCTTGGCCATTTTAAAAACGGCGGGTCCTCAGTGCGTTAAAAAGACTGCTCGCTTCTTGCTGCCGGTACCGTCTTTTAAGTTGTTGGATTCCAAAAACATTTGGAAGCGATCAATGTAGGACTCCCAGTCCTCACTGGCTGGGTTGAATGGTGCGGGTGGCGCGGCGCTGCTAGCCATTTCGCTAGTCATCTCTGCGCTGTTTGCCACGTGCTAATCAACCTAGTAGTCTCAGAATCCCACCTTTGTCGCCAGTGTTAAGTATGGTCGGTGGGTCCCATTGAGAGATGAGGCTCAAGTAGTGAACAACAGCTCTTTATTTAGGAAGCAGATTCTGAGACAAGAACCCTCTTTTTATAGAGCTGGCTACGGCTAGGCAGTCTATGACAGACTTTTGAGTTAGCCGCGCTTGGTTTTACCCAATCACAGCAAACCACATGCAAACCAATCAGGATTGCTTTATATCGTCCAATCACGGCCCGGCTCTTCTGGACCAATAGGAATGCAGGCCTACAAGCCTGCTAGTATGGAACATAGTTCAAATAGAAAAATCCAGAATCAGGCTTCTGAGCTTTATTTATTAATTTATTATTTATTATGTTATTGTTATTGTTTTCCAGGATGCAACTCTGCAGCAAATGCAGGAAGATCAAGTGGAGGAATTCTTCCTCTTATGCAACATTTAAACGCATAAGGGCTCTTTAGGATTCAGGTAACTACCCCAGAGTCTCTCTGCAATTCCTTAAAACCAAAGGGATCTTTTCATGGAAATATCACCCACCCTGGGGAAAGACACAATTGTCTTAAGCTGTTACATCTAGTCCTAGGATTAGCAACTGTTTGAAGTTCCAACAGACCTACCTAGGGAGTACTTACAATCCAGATTAGAAATTTTCATCAAAACTACCCACAGCGAAACATTGGTTCGCTTAATAATTGCAGTGTTTGCTTGATGACACAGATTCACTCAATGACCACCACAGAAAAGGTTATAAATTCAGGTCAATCACATGACCAACACATTTTCTAACCACAGTAAGTTACAATTGTAAGGGGCAGGCTACCTGGATATATAGGTGCTACATCTATCCCTCCTGTGCATTCATAAGTACATTTTTGCCTTTGAACCAAAGCATGGTACAGTCCTTTTTCTATAACTACCTTTCAGGAATAAGAAATCTGTTCTTCTCCAAAAATGGCTTACAACCTCAGTAGTTAGTAATTAGTACTTAGCAAAGTCAATAGTAAAGGTTGCTTGGGTGTTGTAGTACACTAATGCCTGGAATCTCAGTTTCCCAGGATCTATTCTAAAGGCTTGTCTGTTTCAAATCCATATTTGATGGAATCCTTTGAGCGATTGTTGCAAGATTTGCCCTATTCCACACATTTTTGTAGAGGGCCTGATGAGCCAAAGAGAGCTTTCTTCTCCTCTCCCAGAAGCTGGTTAGGAATATTTTATTGTTTGATGCTATAATTTCTAATTAATTTCTGATAGGAGTGTTTTATAGTTTTCTATATCAGCTTAACAAACTAGGTTTAAAGTCTTCACTGCCACAAATGCAATCCTTTATCAAGAGTGTTTGATTTTGGGCCCCACTGAGCTTACAAACAAAAAGTGTATTTCTCCCCCACCCAGAAAGTGACTTAATTTTACCTTTAACTTGGCAGCTTCCTTTTGGTTTCCAGCAAAAAGTGAATTTTCATCAAAGTGCAAAGGAAAAGATCTAAAGTAGAAGACAAACACTATTAATAATGAAGAGAATTGTAGAAGAGAATGAAAACAATTCTATTCATCAGCAGTTATTAATTTAAGTAGATCTTTTAAGGGTTTTTTGTGTTCGTTTCTGCTGTAACTAGAATCTTAAGATTCTAGTGACATTTTGAGATCTATGTACTACTATTGTATTATTGTCATTTGCCTTCAGGGCTACACCTTGTATTTCACAAAGTTTGCAATTCATTACAGTGAACTTTGCTGAAAGCTGTTTGCCTTCAGCAATTGTACTGGGGATGACAATCATAAATTAAATATACCTTTGATTTACGCTAACGAAACTCCATTGAGGAGTCAAGAGACTAGCATGTTTATCTTTTAGCCCTTAGCTGCAGTTGGAATGAAGACAAGTTTAACTAGGATCAGAAACAGCATAAAGGCTATTTTTATTTAGAGGATAAAACAATATATTCTAATATATTCCGGGAAAGGGGAAAGTTAATTTTATTGTTTGCGCGCACAAATGCCAGATCCAGCTTCACTACTTCTGTGACCATTTATGCTTTAGTAAAGTATACTCTTGGTAAAACAATGGGCCAGGAGTCTTCCTTGACTAGATGACAGAGAGGAATTGGGACGGTTGACACACACAGGAGGAGGAGCTGGTTGTAGGGGTCAACCCTCAATATACTTGTGACTCATTGCTGCCATCTTGATTTTTATCCAGATGAGGTAAGTGACAGATTCTCTCAATTCTGTTCCTAATAATATAGTATCTGTTGCTTAGCAGAGATACTATATGTTATATTAATTGCTTGCTTGTGAACAACTGAAATGTTATTTAACAAAACTGTATGAACTACTATATCATGTGAATTACTTAGGGTAAACTGTATTTTAATCACATTGCATTCTTTTTTTCAGAATTATAGTTCACTTTTCTTTAAAATTGACTCTTCTCTATGTGCTATCTTTTCTTTTTCAGTTTGGCTTCTTGCTTGCCTGCCCATATCTCTTTAGCTTAGTTTTCTGCTCCAGCTTCCTATGGAAGTGCCCAATTCTTACCTTTTTATTTGCATTTCTTTAAAGCAATGATCTACCATTTCATTGCAAGACTAAGTGGATGCCATTGTACCAGCCAAGTATAACTAAATACACACCCCACTCTCACAAAAAAAAAAAAAAAACCACCAGTTTGAAAACCAATTTGGTTTAGTGGTTAAGGCTAGAAAGCGGGAGACCATGAGTTCAAGTCCTGCCTTAGCTATGAAAAGTAGCTGGATGACTTTAGGCCAGTCATTGTCTCTCAGCCTCAGCCCAATCCATCTCACAGGGTTGTTGTTGTGGGGAAAGTAGAAGGAGGAAGATGTGTTGGATATGTTCACCACCCTGAGTTATTTGCAAAAATAATAAAGGTGGGATACATACATACAGCCACCCCCACCCATTTTGGGGGATCTTCCTGGCCCCAGAAGAGCCTCTAGAGGGGGCATTTTCACTCCCAGAAGGCTCCTCTGGGGCTCAGGAAGGTAAAAAATGGAGGCGGGGGGCTAAGCCCCTGCCTCCATTTTTTGCCTTCCTGGGCCTCAGCAAGGGGAATCCCAGCACAGCTGATCGTATGAACAGCTTTTGTCAGGAGGGGAAAAAAGCAAGAAATACCTTAAGGGGCAAGCATCAGGTGGGCGGGGTGAGCGAGCTAGCGGCGACCGGGAAACCAGATCAGGGGCGTGGCCTGCCAGAACTTACTGCCAGTTAGGCAACCCATATCAAATCCTTGCTACCGGTTCGCCCGATGCGGTGCAAACTGGCTGAATACCACCACTGGTTTGGTGGTAAGAACTGAATTTTTCTCTAACTTACATTACCAAGTTCTGTTAACCACACTATTTTTTTTTCTCCAGTTGGTTCTGATATCTGAAAGTTAAAAAGCTTGGAGCCATACACAGTCACTGTAAAAGGATAGAATCATAAGGCTGGAAGTTGCACGTTAAGGTCTTCTCGTCTACCTCCTCCCCAAGACACTCCAAATCATCTCAGACAAATAGTCTGGAATGTTATTTGTTTGGCTCTCTTACACAGTGTGCAAAGAATGTAAAATGGTGTGTATTATCAAATAAATGGGCTACATGCTTTATTTTAAATTCTTGGTTCCTCATATTTGGTGTAGAGGTGAAGGCATTAGACTAGAAGCCAGGAAACTATGAATTCTAATCCCACTATAGGCATGAAAACCAAGTGGATGACTTTGGGTCAATCACCAGAAGACTGTGAGTTCTAGTCCCACTTTAGGCATGACAGCCAACTGGGTAACCTTTGGCTAATCTCTGTCACTCAACCCAACTCTCCTCACACGGTTGTTGTTGTGTGGGAAATAGGAGGAAGAAGGAGTATTAGGTATATTAGCTGCCTTGAGTTATTTATCAAAATAATAAAGATGGGACATAAATAAAACCTTTTCATCCTTCAGGATGAAGAAAAGGCTGCAATTTTCAGGTGCCTTAAATATACACTCAAAACATGAACAGATTTATAATATTATTGAGCATTTTCCCAATATTGTTCTAAATAATTCAAAAATTATTTACAATGCTTTTTAGTGACTTCCAATAATACCTTGAATTAAATAATTGAACTACATTAAATTTTTGGTTGAAATGGTTACTTTACACAGGTAAAGTAAATAAAAACCTGCTCTTTGAAGCACCATCATCCCATCAACCCAAGGACTTTTTTTTTTAAGTATTCAATTTATGCCCACCCAACATCCAACTCTGGGTGGCTAACAATCCATTGAAAATAATCATTAACAAGCAAAAATAATTACAAACCATACTTGCGATGACCAAAGAAGCAAATTGAAATAGATTGCACTTACTTAATTAAATGAAGAATTTCCAGGAGGTGGTTCTTGGTTTTTATATCCTGATCCTCGTCCCCTGTGAAAAGCTGGAAATCAGGGTGTTCAAAAAAGGGCAAGATTTTTGAGAGGGCCCGTAACTCAATGAGATAAATGAAATACAGGTTCTTCAGCCTCCTGGGACCTTCACCTTGTGTCAAGACCTCATCAAAACGCAACTGGAACTCTGTAACATTGTGCCCCCATCTCTTCTCTGCCCACGTGTCTTAAAAGAAAGGAAAAGAAAGGGCTAAAGGTAATATTGAAGGTATGACTCAAAAATCATTCATGGCAAGTCTCAACTATCTCATCCTAAGTAACCCCCCAGCACACAACTTGTGGACCCCCCAGATGTGATGCTGAAATTCACCCACGGGTAGAAGGGTCAAAATAGATATATCATGACTGTTGTATTATTATTATTCCGACTTGTAGAACAAATCAAAGCTATAGGACAGAGGTCCTCAAACTTAGCAGCTTTAAGACTTGTGGACTTCAACTTTCAATTCTGGGAGTTGAAGTCCACAAGTCTTAAAGTTGCCAAGTTTGGAGACCTCTGCTATAGGAGGAAGAGGTTGCACTTGCTAAGTGACATCATCACATCAGAACACCATTCTGTGGCCAAAATGTTTTTTGTTTAAAAAGTACTCACTCATCCCACAATTATCTGCTTTTTTCTTTTATCTATATACATAGATGGACAACTTCAATCATATTGGGGGGGGGGGGATCTAATGGGATTGACTGACTGACTGACTGACTGACTGACTGATTGACTCATTCATTCTTTCTTTGTATGGTCACTTAGCTCTCAAGCAGATCTTAGGGAATATTGTTCCAGAACTTATATAGACAAAGCACATTTTGTAAGTTCCATCAAATGACATTGCTTAATGGATGAAATTTGAAGCATTGCCAACTTCTATATTTAGAAGGTCCTATAAAAACAGGTTGTTCCTCCAAGTAACTTGTTCCTCCAAGGCACAAGGCTAAGCACCAGGGGATTATGAGTTCTAAGTCCGATTTTAGGCATGAAAGCCAGTTGGGTGACTTGGGCCAGTCCCTCTTTCTCAGCCCAATTCTCCTCACAGGGTTGTTTTTGTGAGGAAAATAGGAAGAGGACAGAGAATTGGATAAGTTTGCTGCCTTGAGTTATTTATAAAAACAATAAAGGCAGGATTAAAAAGACCTAATCTAATCCAATCCTGTGTGTTATATTGTTTTTAGAATGAATGACCTTTCTCCTTCTGGATGTCTGTGGTTTTTACAGTATGTGTATTGCCCAGAATAGCCATGGACTTGAACAATCGTATAAATCAAATCAGATCAAATCAATCAAACCTATTTATGTTTCACATATTTGCCACATTTTAGTCACTGCAGGGAGTTTTTCCCCCTGTGATATCTCCAAAGACACACTTTAATTTGCTCCTATTTGTCTTAAATTCCCTGATAGGAGTAATTAGAAGACTCAGCTACTCAGCTAGAGACCTCTTGATAGCATATGAAAAACAAAATCATCCAGATCAGGGAAAACAACACAGAAATAAAATATTAAAGAAGCTTCTTTGCCAGTATGGCTGATCCAATTAAATTTTGATCCTGCTGAAAGATGAAACAAAATTCAAGTCATTCTATCATTCTATGAGCTCATACTTCCTATTTTATGTGTGGTTTGGCCCTTTCATCCTGCATTTTATTGCCTCAGAACTTCTTGTAAAACTTCTGTTTTCTATTTTGCCTAGTCATTTGATTAAATGAGAATTGGGGGTGAACAGTCATAATAAAACCTGACAAACTTTGTTTCCTTTCTGGCCCGGAAGCCATAGATCTAAATAAGCCTCACTTTTCTGCCTCCAATGCTAGAGTCTTTCTACACACACACACAATCAAAAAGGTACAATCAAATGTGTTATGTTCAATACATATAGCACACTTAATCTGGTTACCGAATGAGCACATGTTCTGACTTCACATAATACCGTACTAAATCATAAACCTAACAAATCGCTTGGGTTTGCACAACCAACAAAAGAAATCAAGATTAAAACTAACCAAACTGATGCTATTAAGCAACACCCTGAAAGGGAGGGCCCACAGTTTACAGATAAATAATTGGTGCTTTCTGATAAATTCAATTCATACTTTTTTAAAAATTTAGATTCTTTTCATGACAACTCAGATGGTTTAGCTACCGGTATTCAAGCCTGATGTTCACTGTGTTAATATATTACATTACAGGTAGTCCTTGACTTATGACCACAATTTGGACTGGTATTTCCATCATAAGGAATTTCCATCACTAGTCATTGAGGTTTTAAATCAAGTCGCCATATGATTAGACCCAATTTTATATTAGACCACTTGTACAACAGTTTTTGTAAAGTTGACTCTGTGAAATTAAGTAAATCCAGCTTCCTCAATGGGATTTTTTTTTTTTGCCATTTTATTTACTGGAATCAGGCAAAAAAAACCATTGCGATTCACAATCAGGGGACTGCAGGACACTTACAACCCATTGTAAATGTGAGCAGATGGACAAGCACCTAAATTGTGATCATGTGATCTCAGAGGTGGTACAATGGTTTGCAATAGTCATAAGTGCAAATACAGATCATGATTTTTCCTAGCGCTGTCGTAACTTCAAGTAATTTCCAACTGTCTTTAAGCAAACAGTCCTAAGATCTCAGATGGGAGGCTGTTCCAAAGGACTGGGCAGCTACTAAGAAGATGCTCCTCCAAAGTCCCATTGACAACATTTAAGGGAGGGGACTTGGAGTGCACCCACCATATTTAACCTAATACGAGGGACAGATTCTTCCAGGAAAGACAAACCCACAAGTAATTTGGCCCTGTGCCATGTAGTAATACAGGTAGTCCTTGACTAATGACCACAATTGAGCCCTAAAACTCATTTAACAAATGAGTTACTACTACATGTAATTTGTTAAATGAGTTTTTCTCCCTTTTCTCCCTTTCTTGCCACAATTGTTAAGTGAATCACTGCAATTGATAAATTATTAATCTGGTTGTTAAGAGAACCTGGCTTCCCCATTGACTTTGCTTGTCAGAAGATTGCAAAAGGGGATCCTATGACCCAGGGACACTGCAACCGTCATAAGCATGAGTCAGTTGCCAAGTGTCTGAATTTTGATCATATGATCATGGAGATGCTGCAAGGTCATAACTGTGAAAAATGGCCATAAGTCACCATTTTTCAGTGGCGTTGTAACTTTGAATGGCCACAAAACTAACTGTTGTAAGCTGAGGGCTACCTGTACTCAAAGAGCCTTGCTGTTCTTCACAATCCTAAGTTACTTGATGTTAAGTTTGAGCATGGGAGAGAAGAATGGAGACAAGTTTCTGAACGGTGAACTTCAGCTCTTTATTTACATCGTGACTTGCTCATTTAACATCAATAAAACCCGCCTTATATAGGCAAACCTTGTAACGTTTAACCAATAACAAGCTAGGAACGCTAGCTTTTATAACCAATAAGAACTCTCTGTTAAGGGCCAATCGGATTCCCCGGAACGGACCAATCCGGTCCGGCCGCTTAACAGCCAATCAGAAGTGCAGGGCCAGAACCCTGCACTTACTCCAAGCTCACACTTTATTAATTATATTGCATACACAACACTTGAGATCAGATTATTTGATGGTTGCTGCTTGCTGCTTGCCTCAGACATGCCCCGCTACATCCAACATTATCAACAGAATTCCTCCTCCTAATGAAGCAGCGGTGGAGTAGACAAATGAATTTCAGTGATGGAATACCCAACAGTTGGTGGGATTCAAAATTTTTTACTACTGGTTCTGTGGGCATGGCTTGGTGGGCCTGGCATGGCTTGGTGGGCATGGCAGGGGAAGAATACTGCAAAACCCCCATTTCCTCCCAACCCCACTAACCTGCTTTCCAGCTCCGTTCTCCTGTTCAGGGCAACAAAAGAAGACCCAGCCAATCAGCTGGGACTCGGGAGGCAGAGAATAGACAGGGACAGGGCCAGTCAGAGGTTAGTATTTGCTGGTTCTCCGAACTACCCAAAATTTCTGCTACCGGTTCTCCAGAATTGGTCAGAACCTGCTGAATACCACCTCCGATACCCAAGCATGTACATTGTGATATTTTCACTTTCTTTCTACGTTTGAGTCTTTTATACAGTTTTATTATGATACAGGGTTTTGTAAGGAATCACAAAAGGATATTTTGGCTGTCAAAGGAAGTGAAGTGAGATCTCAAGCGTTCACAGTTGCCACTGTGGTGATGGAGCAGAAGAAATGGCCGTGTGATTCTACTCTTCCCCTTTCCCCTGTCTTAGATGTTAGAAAAGGCTGCCTTTGAGCATTAAGAAGAAAGTGAGGCCACCAACCTTGCAAAAGGTATCTAGCACTGAGATGAATGTTGATGCTTGCATGAAGACCAGAAATAACTTTGTAGAAAGCTCTCTTCTCCACACAGAGATCTGTAAGGAACATTGAGAGAAAACTATGGCAATTCGAAGGGTAGAAATTTAGTTCTGCACTGTATTCAACATTGTATCTTCAATGCAACCCACGGTGCATTCATTAAAGTGGTAAAAAAAATCAGTTACCTTGCAACCAGCTGTAAAACATATTCCCTGGAAAAAGAGAAAAATATCAGCTCAAAAATATTTCTCTGGTCTTTTAGAGTTGCCAACAGAATGGGAATGGAGAAAGTAGTTCATTCCTTAAATGCTTTCATAGATAATTTCTAGGCAGTCAAAGCTTCCGGCACGCAAGATTATTACTGGAGAGCATGATTGATGACTCTTGACTATGGATGTGTTCCATTGGAGAATATACATTCTGGGGGTGGGGGAACACAGGGTCAAGGGTGAAATGAATGATGTGCCTCAGAGTCAGCTACACACAGGTAGCACCAGCATGTTCACTCCTAATAAATCTTCTTTAAACTCTGAGAGATGTGGCTAGAGACTCATGATTTAAATGGGGGTGGATGCCAGAGCCCTGACAAAAGAGCCATCCCAAAGGTTTTCTCACAACAGAAAGATATCTATGATAGTTTCATTTGTTGCATCTAAGGCCAAGGTTGACTATTAAAGTATATAAAGATTTTTTCCAAAAGCAGAGTCTCCTCTCAACATTGCATCTCATGGCCCTGATGTAGGTACGTTCATGTCCTCCTGCTGCACACATTAGTAAAATGGTTTTAATTCTTTCACTTCTTAGCTCTAACCCTATCAGCTAGTACATTGGTACATGCTGGCAACATATCCTTCCAACAGCAAAATAAAGGACTGTTAAGAAGAAGGATTAACCCAACTAGGTCCTCACCCAGCATAGTGTTTATGAACCTGGCACTTTCCAGCTAACATAGCCAGGTCCTAACACATCTGGAAGGCACTTAATTTTGGAAGAGTGAGCATGAAGTGTAAAGAAAGGAAGAAGAAATGGTAGTTGGCGTGCATTTTGCTAATATTTTCCGCCAATGATCAAATAATTAACATCTCTCAATATATCTTTCCTCTTGATTATTGTTGGGAATACACTCACCTTTATTTTCTCTTGCTCCTGCAAAAGCATATTAAAAATGGAAAAGGAAGAGATTACATTTCAATCAGATGAAATGTCTTCAGTTATTTCTAGGCTACTTTTATGGGTCTGAGCAATCTGATAAAACAGAAAATATTTGCCTTTCAATGTTCTGTTTCCTTTCCCATCAACCTCAGACAGTAAAGTCAATAGTAAAAGATTATGGGAGTTGCAGTCCAAAGCCTCTGATGAGCACTCATTGCCTAACACAATGTAATACAACTGGCACTAAAAATATTAAGCTTGTACATCAATCTCCATTCTACTCCAAGAACTACTACTTTGTTTTGAAATAGTCATGATCTTATCTTGTTTTGCTGAATTTATTATATTTCTTTCCCCAGACTTAAATGATTCAGAGTGAAACTACTATAGTTCAGTCACTGATCAGACTTACACAATTTATTCCAGATCTCTAGACTGATGGGAGGGCCATGCAGCTCATCAAAATACTTGAGCATTATTCCTATTCTACAAAGAATCTTATTCAGCCACCCTTTGACTTCTTGCAGGATCAATAATACTCTTTGTAGCCTACATTTTTTATCCATAATAATTTTGTTTGTATCCTGTCTTTATTTTTTTTACAAATAGCTCAAGGCAGAGAACATTTCTAATAGTCCTCTCTCCTCCTATTTTCCCCACAACAACAACAAACCTGTGAAATAGACCGGGCTGAGAGAGAATAACTGGCCCAAGGTCACCCAGCTAGTCTTTTTTGACTGAGGCAGAATCTGAACTCATGCCCTTCCGGTTTCTAGCTTCGTGCCTTAATCACTTAAATGGATGATATTTTGAGAACGTATTGTTTCTATTTGCTTTCTTCCTATTTTTGACTCCATCCCATTCTTATTTGCATTGTCTCTTTTGATTGCTCTCCCATGTTTAGATTTTTTTAATAGTACAGCAGCATGAAATATGACATTAATAGGCACTGAAAAATTTTAATTCAATTTGAATTTTGTCCACGTCTTCTGTTATCAATAACCCCAATATTTGCAAACACATGGCAACTCTGTCCACTATCAATATCAACTTTCTCTTAAAAATAATGGAAAGATAAGCTTACCTCTGCCAGAAGCCAGTGGATTTAAAGGCCTTTTTACTGAGCGAGGCCTATAAGATAAACATATTTTAATTATTTATAGTTAAAACTATGTACAATAATATTGGTTAAAGGTATAACTAAAAGCAATTGACCACCATAGAACTGAATTATTTTCATCACAATTTCTAGCAGATAAAATCAATTCTAACTTAGACCTGTCCTAAAGCCTAAATGGAGTGAACTAGACCAAAGTTTAGAGAGCAGCATTTGAATTTACCATAGTTACTAATTTCAAAAGGATAGAAAAAATTCTTCAAAGGTATCATCTTAATTGCTGAATGGACAAGTTTATGTGGGAGAAGGCAAACTTTCAGACTTCTTTCTAGAATGCATTCTGATTTACCCTTTCTTTAAAAGTCTTTATTTCTAATTCCATGCAATTGGTATTGCTGTGGATGATGGAAGCTATAATCCAACATAATTTCTGGATGGGGAAAGCTTTAATCAATTCTCTAAAACCAGGAAAGACTCTATAAAGATTTTCACATTGCTGTATTTTTTCCAATATGTAACCAGTGACACGCAGACAATAGCCAGTTTAGTCTAGTGGCTAAAACCAAGGGTGGGATTCTACCAGTTCACACCTATTCGCTAGAACCGGTTGTTAATATTCTAAGCAGTTCAGAGAACTGGTTGTTAGAAGAAATTACTGGCCTAACCCTGTAAGAAAGGCAGGAAGGAAACATTCTGGTGTTGCTTACAGAAATTGCCTCTCCATTAACCCTTATTACATTCTTGGCAGGACTAGACTTCCTATCTCTGGAACTTCTTTGGAGTTTTTATTCCCCTCCTTTGCTAGTACTTTGCTTGTGTGGAGTGACCATTGAAAAAAGTGACTTATGACCATTTTTCACACTTACGACTGTTGCAGCATCCCCACAGTCACGAGAGGCCAGGCAAAGAGATGCTTGCCTCGATGTGAGTGATGTTGAATTGGCCATGCCCAGCCAGTAACATGACCACCAAGCCATGTCCACCCAGTCACATAACCACCAAGCCATGCCCACAGAACCAGTTTGTTAAAAAAATTGAATCCCACCCCTGGCTAAGACTCTGAATTAGGACTGAGGAAATTTAAGTTTTACATTTTGCTCTCTCTCAGTCCTTGGAAGACAAACTAGGCAACTGATGTTGCCTAGAAAACTATATGGATTTATCCACTAATTGCCAGGATTCAAGATTGAAGCAATGGCAAAAAAAAAAAAAAAAAGTTAATAAGTAAGACAACCTCAAGAAGTTGTGGGAAAAAGGCAATCATTCAAGATTTTTATGGACAATTATATAAACAAGAGGATCTTGATGAGGAAAAAATTAAACAGTATTTACAAAATGCTAACCTACCTAAGATACCTGATGAAACTCGGAAAATGTTAGAAAGTGCTATAACAATAATGAAATTAACTGAAGCACTTAACAGACAGAACAATGGAAAAGCACCAGGACCAGATGGTTTCCCGGCAGAATTTTAGAAAACACTACAAGAATCGTTGAACATTCCACTGTTAGAAGTCATGAATGAAGTTATGATAAATAAGAAAATACCTGAAACATGGTCAGAAGCTTATATTACACTTATTCCAAAAGAAGGGGTTGACCCATTACAAATTAAGAACTATAGACCTATTTCTTTATTGAATGCAGACTATAAAATCTTTGCTTCAATCTTGGCAGAAAGGCTTAAAAAATACCTAAATAATTTTATTCACTCTGATCAGAATGGATTTTTACCAAAGAGACAGATTAAAGACAATATGAAGGTAATCCTGGACACATTGGAATATTATGAGGCGCACTCCGAAAAACAAATGGCTTTGATATTCTTAGATGCCCAAAAGGCATTTGATAATGTGAACTGGAGATTTATATTATTACTATTGGAACAGATGGGCTTTGCTAGAAAATTTATCCAAGCAATAGAAGCCGTATATTATAAGCAAACGGCAAAAGTAATGATAGATGGAGAATTCACAGACTCTATCAATATTAAAAAAGGTACAAGACAAGGATGCCCATTATCTCCTTTGTTATTCATATTGACCTTGGAAGTCTTAAATAGAAATATTAGAGAGGATATAAACATAAAAGGAATGAAAGTCAAAAAGGAGGAATTCAAACTGCAAGCCTTTGCGGATGACTTGGTCTTTATTTTGGAAGACCCTTTAGAGACAGCTTTAAAACTATTGGAAAAGATAGAGACGTGTGGTGAGATGGCTGGTTTAAAAATAAATAAAGACAAAACAAAGATTTTGACAAAGAACATGTTATTAAGGCAAAGAGAAGAGCTGGCAGATTTATTGAAAATTCAAGTTACGAACAAAGTTAAATATTTGGGGATATATTTGACGTCAAGATGTACTACATTGAAAGAGAATAATTATATTAAGCTTAAACAGCAGATAGCATCCGACCTGAAAAAATGGGAAAACCTACAATTGTCATTGATAGGTAAAATTTCAACAATCAAGATGAATATTTTACCCAGAATTTTATATTTGTTTCAAACAATACCAATTAGGTTAAGTAAGGATTACTTCGAAGAACTAAATAAAATTGTGTTGAAGTATATATGGCAAGGCAAGAAAGCGAGAATAAAATTAAAACTTTTACAGGATGCTAGAATTAGAGGAGGATTTGGCCTTCCTAATTGGGAGTTGTATTATCAAGCTGCAAACTTAATGTGGGTTAAAGAATGGATAACGTTAAGAAAGACTAGATTGTTGACATTAGAAGGTCATGATTTATTATTGGGTTGGCATGCTTTTTTATGGTATAAGGGAACTAAATCACAGGGTTATTTCAGAAGGCATTATATACGGGAATCGTTATGGTTGAATTGGGAGAAAACTAAGAAACAATGTTATTTGAAAATTCCAGTTTGGTTATCAACTATTGAAGCTTTTTCGTATCCTATAACTTATAAGAAGGAACAAACAGTTAGATATGGGGAAATATTGGATGAAAAGGGTGAACTTAAAACGATGCAAAATTTAGAAGAACAAGGTATAAAGATGAATTGGTTTTCATATGCGCAAATACATGCAAGGTATCTTAAAGATTCTAAAATAGAAGGATTTTATGATAAATTGACTGACAGATAGGATTTTGACAGGTACTGATGAAAAAGTGATTAAAAAATTATATAGTTATTTGTTGGAAATTAAATTAGAGGAAGAAAAAGTTAAAGAAACAATGATTGCTTGCGGGAAGAATTTTGGATATGGGATTGATTTAGAGAAATGGCAAAAACTGTGGTCACAAAATTATAAAATGACAATGTCAACAGCATATAAAGAAAATTTGTATAAGATGTTTTACAGGTGGCACTTTCCCCCGACAAGAATAGCAAGAATGTTCAAGAATAAATCTGAAAAGTGCTGGAAATGTCATCAGATACCTGGCTCATATTACCATATGTGGTGGACTTGTGAGGAGGCGAGGAAATATTGGACTAGAATTCGCATATGGCTGGAAAAAATGATAAAGAAACACATAGATTTGAAACCAGAGATTTTTTTATTGGGAATCGTACCTGATATATATAATAAAAATTTAAAATATCTGATTGTAAATGTATTAACAGCAGCTAGGATTGTATTTGCTAAACATTGGAAGAGTGAGAAAATACCAATAGAGGAAGAAATTATTAAGAAAATATTGGAATGTGATGAAATGAGTAGATTGACATTTGAAATTAGAGAACAAGAAGATAAACAATTTTATGAAGTTTGGGATCTTTTTTATCAATGGTTAGATAATACAATATGATAATAGAATATTTAGAAATCTAGGAAATAATGAATACATCATTTTTCTTGGTTTTGATCATTTTTAAGAATATTTTATTATGATAGATTTGGTATGATTTCATGATTTGTCATAAAATAGTTTAACTTAATTATAGTTTTCTCGCTTAAGTATGAATTAGTAAAATTATAGTCAAATGATTGTTCAATAATGATACTGGGATATTTTATTGATGATTGACAATGTGAGTTATTATGTAATATAATTATTCTGATGACTATGAAATGGATGCACAAAAGGGAGTGGTAAACCAACCGATACACTGTAAATTTATGAAGAATGTTATAATTTTTTTTATTTTTATTTTTTTTTCTATGTCATGTTTTATGTCTTATATGTTTTTTGTTTGTTGTTAAAATCAATAAAACTTTTACAAAAAAAAAAAAAGAAGTTGTGGGAACCCAGGTTGTGGGAATCAAACAGTCATGATTTCTCGAACATGCTCTCTTTATTTATTAGGCACAGAGAAAGCATAACTGTGTTGTAATATCCTGTCTGTATTAAAGGTACAGGAAACAAAGGCTGAAAAGAAGTCTTTGTCAAAGGTCACCAAAGGAATTTGTGGCCGAGTTGAGATCTGTACTGAGGAATGTCTATGTGTAGCTGAGATGCCCAAGATAAGCCACAACATAGCCCTGTTCTTTTATTAAATGGTATGTTTTAGCTCAACAAGTTGGGAAAATATAGTCACTGTGTTTGCAGAGCACGGATCTGGTTGTGTGATGCTAGCCAACTCCAGATTTTTTAATAAGCCATTGTTAATTGAGTTAGCGTAGCATGTGAGTCAGTCTCTGTGTGTATTTAAAATGCTGTTACATTTTTCACCCTTTTGAAGACATTCACAAACATCTTTTCCATGCACTGAGGCTGAAACTACTCTATTATTTTGCAGTTTTTGAGGTTACTCCAGCAACTAAATTGAAAAGCCGGATACAAAGATATTAATAATATAAATAAACAGTCCCATCTTAGAAATCCTTAGGAAATTTAGCCAGGAGAAAAATAGATGAGTATATTTTGGGGAAAAAATATCTTAAAATTTTAAAGCCTGGCCAAATAAACATACTTAAAACAGTTTTCTTCATAAATACTGTTCCAAATCTTCCAGGCTTCAGGGCCTTTGTAGCCAGTATAACGTTCTGGATTCAGAAGCAAATCTACATACTCCGCTTCAGGGGAATGGATATCTGGAAAGGAAAAAATGCTGCATTAAAAAGAGAGATAAAGAGAATAAGAATGTATCTGAGGATGCCTCTTGCCAATTGCTTTTGTAGTTTTTTTTACCTCAGAGTGTTCTATTTTTTCCAACATGAAATAGATGAGGGGGGAAAAGCACTACTTTCTCAGTTGTGGACTCATGCTGTGCCAGGCACACTCCTCATTTAATCAAGCAAGAGTCTGATAAAACTATCAAAAGCTTCCATGAATATTTTGGAATCATTTCATTCTATAAACACAGCATGTGCTAGAGGTAGTCTTTGACTTATGACCACAATCGAGCATGTCCATTACAGTCATGTGTTATAGTAGTTGTTAAGCAAGGCGTCCACACAATCACCTTGCTTAACAACCACACTCTTTGCAGTCATTAAGCAGAGCACAGAGTGCCTCAAGGTATGGTGGAGGCCCTGAGAGAACCACCATAAGACCAGGCCCAAACTGCAGCACCTCCTCAGCTCACATGTGGCCTCTCCGGCTCCCCAAATCTGAGCCACCTGCGCTCCACTACCCTCTTCCCACCCCTCTGAGCCCACTTCCCATCACACCGGGTCCTACCCCTATTTCCCCTCCCCCAATCATGTCTCAGACCATTTTTTCTGAAGATCCCCTTTGGGAAGAAGCAGCTGATCTGCCATGCGGTCTTCCTATATACAGAAGCTGTACAGTGCTGGCCCAGAAGTGAGTACCATTTCACATTTGAGAATTGTAGCTGCTCCCAAAATTTGCCCCATTATCTTTTTTGACCATGAAATTGGAGTTAAAATTCCTTGTGTGGTTTTTATATAAACAGGGCAGACTTGCAATATCAAAATGGTGGGCATGGCTAGGCAACTCTGTCCCTTTCTAATATCCAATGCAACCTACACGTGTAAAAAAGAATGGCCCTGATCACCTGGTCATACTTGCCATTTTAATGCCATTGAATGCTCTCTAAAGATGTTCCATTTGTGAATACATACAGCTATTCCCCAAACATCTAGCTAAGGCCCAGGGATATTTTCTGTTTCCATCATATAACCAAATAAATGGCAAGCATTATAATTTGGACCGGGGTCCCCAAACCTCAACCCATGGCCTACTACCGGGTTGCGGTCTGTTTGGAACCAGGCCATGTGAACTGGTCGGCCCACGCACAAGCCGCAAGCTGGTTTCCCTCTGCCCCCTCCCCTACACCGGACCACCAAACCGTAAAGGTTGGGGACCTCTGATTTGGACCACAGCTTTCTCCTATGTTGTTTTGCCTTTTATCTTCTCCTCCCACTCTTACAGGAGTTTACATTTTACATAAGAGTAAGAGGGTGGCCATAAAGATAACAAGCATGTGTCTGTGTATCTCAAATACATATGCCAGCTTTCTCTAAATCCTCCAGAACTTGTGGGCACTAGAGGTTTTTAAGAAGAGATTGGACAACCATTCTGGAGCAGAAGGTTGGATTACAAGTTATCCAAGGTCTCTTCCAACTCTCTTATTCTGTAATCTTTGCAACCACCTTAGATGCCTCAATAGAAACACAGACAACGGAGACACCAACAGTACCATCAGCTTCACAAAAGTTTTCTGAAGAATCGTCATGCTGAGTCCATTGAATCATCGCCCGTGCAGTTTCTTCACTGCAAAATAAGTGAGAAAATGTTTGTGTGTGAAAATGGTTCTATGTAAATATAGGGACTTGGATAAAGTAACTGTGGGAGGTGTGAAAGTTTCACAGGTAGTATCAGCATGCCTGAAAACATTGGTAGGCAACAGTTAAGAGGGCTGGCAGGAACCCTGAATTTGGCACTTCAAGATGGGTTAACATATAATTGAAACACCATTTACACTAAAATAAAGTTAGGGTTTTGATTTATGTTAATATGAACCCAACAACTGTGGTTTGTAAACCTGATTTTATAACTTAGTGTGATATGCAAACACAGCTTCATAGTTCGTACAATATACTTTAATTAAATAAATTATGGCAAAACACATTGTGCTGTGCCTAAGCCACCGACTATATCTGATTCAGCCTTCCATCCTTCCCAAGTCGGTAAAATGGGGACCCAGACTGTTGGAGGCAATAGGCTGACTCTGTAAACCACTTAGAGAAGGCTGTAAACAGGGGTGGCTTCAAAAATTGTAGCAACGGGTTTGCCTGGTTGCTGGGTGGGCATGGGCGTGGCCTAGTCAGCTTCCTGCATCATGGGGAGGCGTTTTTGACCTCCCCGGGCTCCTTTCCTTGAGCCTCTGGGAGAGCGAAAATAGCCTCCCTAGGCTCCGGAGGCTCTCTAGAAGCCAGAAACAGGCCAAACTTCCGGGTGGCCCATTTTTTGTCCTCCCTGACCCTCCACATCGTGCCCTGCATCCAAAATGGGCCATGTGGGGACTCCTGGGAGGGGTGGCTAGCTATGGGCTCTCCCAAACCCCTGCGAACCCCCAGCAGCCCACCCATGACTTTAAAGCACTGTGAAGTGGTATATAAGTCTAAGTGCTATTGCAACTGACTGAAATAATAGCAACGGATGCTGCCAAACTAGAAGTTCCCTCTTTTTTCAAAGCTACTAAAAGTACTCATGCCTGCAGAAGGGAGGGAAAGCATGCTTCTTGGATAAGATGAACCATTGAACCTGAATTATTTTGCTTGTGGACAAAGTCTCCCAATTGAAAGTGAGGGATTTACAAATGAAACAATTTTTACATTAAAAAAAGTCACCATTGGGTTCTGCAGAGGAAAGGATATACAATTCCTCCATCAGCCCACTCTGAAAAAGTGGGTCCAGGCAGACTACACTAAAAAGTACAAGCTAAAGTAGTTAAGGTGCTGGCTTAGAAACCAGGAGCCCATGAGTTCTAGTCCCATGTTAGGCATAAAAGCCAGCTGGGTGACTTTGGGCCAGCCACTCTCTCGGTCCAACTCGCCTCACAGAATTGTTCTTGTAGGGAAAATAAGGGGAGAAAAAAGTATTAGGTAGATTCATTCCCTTAAGTTACTCGTAAAATCATAAAGGTAGGATAAAAATCAAACAAATAAACTAACTTCTAGGGGAAGAAGAAAATATATGCAACCAGCAAACATCCCACCATCATGTTTATTCAGAAAAATAAACTATACCTCAAAGATTTGTCAACAGCCCCAAGGTTTTCTGCTTTTTCACAGCTTTCAGCCAAGGGAGTGGCAGCAGCTGCTTCTGAATACTATAAAACAAGATGACAGGAGATGTGAAACTAATTCAAATGCACTCACCACTATGAGTTAGCAAACAGCAATTCTCAGATCAACTCTTGCCTGTCTACCACATGGGCCACGGGCCACTCAGTATCCCTCACCCTCTTTCCTTGTGATATTTTTTTTTTAAATCCTAATTTGTCTCTATTTTATGTAAACCATTCATCCAATACTTATTGGACAAACCTAAGAGCTTTTTATATTTCTTGGGATTTTAAATGCATAATATCTATTTGAAGTTGGAATCTATTTGAAGTTAGCCAAGTCGTTTGATGGTTATCACAATGACTCATAAATCAAGATGTCATTAATTTAAGGAAAAACAACCAATGTTTCTTTCTTCAAATACCATATAGAGAACAGGAGAGTTATTCTGGATCCAGTGAGTTCTGGCTGGACCTGATTGGTACTTACCTTATTAGTCTCTGATCTAATTCCACAAGGAACCGCTTCCTGAAAACAAGAGATAATGAAGTCAAGTTTGATGCGTTTATTTAATATGTAATATTTAATAGTGTTTAATTTTTGGGTCCACACTAATTTTTTTGCTGGAGAAGCAATTTGAATAGGAAATATAAACCAAGGATTGTCATATCTGATTTCAGGGATCACATGAAATCATGATTTGTTTTAACTATGCTTTCTCAGACAAGCCATTATAACTGTTTTAATACTTTTGGTTAAAATTAGGCTTAAAATCCAGAATGGGCAAGCTCATGGAACACTCTAATTAAAACCAGTGGCTTTTTATGAGTCATGATCCTTTTTTTAATCCTTTAATTTTTATTACCTCTATCACAAAATAAGACGTATTTATATAAAGAGCAAGCATCATAAAGATCATCCAATAATCTATGGTAGCAGAATAATATCAAAAGGGGAACTAAATTAGAAACATCAGAAATGTAATAATAAACCCATAAAAACCAAACATGGACCATCGTGTTTTTTTTAAAAAGGAGATTAAAAAAAACTAATCTAGTAAAACTAATTCTTATCATTGATCTAAAAAAGTACAAAATGCAGGAATCTGAAAAGACATTCCAGAATAAGACATCAGTTTTTTTGAGGAACCTTCAATTTCCACTCATTCAAACCAGAAGGTGGGCCAGAAAATAGACTCACCAAAAGATCTTAATGAGACATGACGGCAGGGATGGGATTCTACCAGTTCACACCTATTCGCTAGAACCGGTTGTTAACATAACTGGTTGTTAGAAGAAATTACTGGCCTAATCCTGTAAGGAAGGCAGGAAGGAAACATTCTGGTGTTGCTTACAGAAACTGCCTCTCCATTAACTCTTATTACATTCTTGGCAGGACTAGACTTCCTGTCTCTGGAACTTCTCTGGAGTTTTTTTTTTCTCCTTTGCTGATACTTTGTTTGTGTGAAGTGACCATTCAAAGTTACAATGGCACTGGAAAAAGTGACTTATGACCATTTTTCACACTTACGACTGTTGCAGCATCCCCACAGACATGAGAGGCTAGGCGAGGAGATGCGTGCCTCAATATGAGTAATATTGAGTTGGCCACATCCAGCCTATAACATGACCACCAAGCCATGTTCACCCAGTCACATGACCCAAGCCACACCCACCACCTAAGCCACACCCACAGAACAGGTTGCTAAAAAATTTGAATCCCACCCATAGGATAGGGCATAGTGGTCCTTCAGCTATCTGGTTTTAACTGTACAATATTTTATTTTGTAAAAACTATCAATTCACTTTTGACAATCTGAAAAGTTCCAGGTTGAAAAAGCTGCTACAGTGTACCATGTAGTACCGTGTTTCTCATATAATAAGGCCGGGTCTTATTTTTTTTGACCCCCGAAAAAACGGCTAGGACGTCTTTTCGGGGGTGACTTCATTCCCACCCTTGCATCCTCGCCACCAGCCGCTCCTAACGGGTGATCATGGCAAAGCGCGGAGAGCTCCCTACTCCCACCTTTGCTGCAGACACCTTTGGCACCCGCCGCTGTTGCTTTCCCTTCTGCCCATTCCACCAAGTTTTGCCGCTTCCGTGTTTGGAGTGCCGCCGCCATTTGGGGCTCCAAACAGCGGCAGTGCTCCAAATGCGGAAGCGGCAGCTCCAAACATGACGGCGGGCGATCTTTTTATTTTGGTCCGCGTGAAGTTCAGAGCGAGCAAGAGAGGGAGACTGCGATGCCTGCATCTGAGATGGCAACCTCACTAGTGGATCACAATGTGGCTGGAAGCCCGAATTGGCGAGAAACGATGGCGATCTTTTTGGAGTGAGAGGAAAGGGAGAGAAGAGTTGCGAGGCGTAATTTGCAGGAGGAAGTGGGTGTATCCCACGGCAGGGAGCCCAAGGAAGAATGGCTGGTAGGCAACAGAGAGCGTCCCGTAGCTCCGGAAGAAGCCTAGAGACATGCCCGGGAAGAGGCACAGATGCTGCCTTGTAGTCCCCAAGCCAACTGCGTGTGCCGCCTTTAGTTATGTGCGCTCCGCGCTTTGGGCATCTCCGTGTGATCGCGACCCTGTCCTTTTCACCTGGCGCCCTTGCTGCTTTCTGGCTCTTTAGCAAGGCATCGCGGTCTCCCTCTCATGCTCACTCTGAACTTTGCGCGGACCAAAATAAAAAGATCGCCCATCGTCATGTTTGGAGCTTCCGCATTTGGAGCTTCCGCCACCATTTGGAGCTCCAAACAGCGGCAGTGCTCCAAAGGCGAAGCCGGTTGCTAAAGAGCCAGAAAGCAGCAAGGGCGCCAGGTGGAAAGGACACCCACTTCCTCCTGCAAATTACGCCTCGCAACTCTTCTCTCCCTTTCCTCTCGCTCCAAAAAGATCGCCATCGTTTCCCGCCAATTCGGGCTTCCAACCACATTGTGATCCACTAGTGAGGTTGCCATCTCGGATGGAGGCATCGCAGTCTCCCTCTCTTGCTCACTCTGAGCTTCACGCGGACCAAAATAAAAAGATCACCCGCCGTCATGTTTGGAGCTGCCGCTTCTGCATTTGGAGCACTGCCGCTGTTTGGAGCCCCAAATGGCAGCGGCACTCCAAACACGGAAGCGGCAGCTCCAAACTTGGCGGAATGGGCAGAAGGGAAAGCAACAGCGGCAGGTGCCAAAAGTGTCTGCAGCATAGGTGGGAGTAGGGAGCTCCGCACTTTGCCATGATCACCCATTAGGTGTGGCTGGTGGCGAGGAATTGCTGCCCGGGGGCGCTCCTAATGGCAAGTCCCCTGCCCTTCCCCCTTATTTTGCATGTTTTAAAATAGGCCTAAATTTGGGGGGAGGGGCTTAATTTGATTTTATGCCAAAGAAACATGGTGGGGCTTCCTATTGGTGGAGGCCGTATTGTTGGAGAAACACGGTACTTTCAATATACTGCGAACTCCATGTTGGTTGAACGTGTGCTATTTATATACCCTCTTTCAATGTATTCAATGGATTGCAGAGGGAAGGGGCTACAAAGGCTAGACCTCTCTCCATTGCTGGAATCATATTTCCCTCTGATGAAATTCTGAAGAAATATCTGGTGATGACCCTTGTCTGGAGAAGAAGGACGACTAGCAGAGCTCATGAACAGGCAAGGAGGGCTTATGTCTTCCCTGAGCAAGTACAGGGAATCATATTATCAACAGAATAAACAGAAGCCAGACAGTTCTTCTAAAAGAAGATAGAAGAAACATATCAGAGCGTTTGCAGCGTGACTACCATTGTGAGACAACCCTGAAGCAAAACACAGCGCACAGAGACTTAGACATTTAACAGTGGTTTATATACAACAGTTATATACAGGCATATACATGATAGACAAAATACCTTACAAGTAATCCTTCTTCTTCTTAAGTCTACACGAAGAACTTCTGCAATGAATACTGGACATAAAGAGAGAGAACACGCCCTCTAATGCCTGCCTCATATAAACACCTCTTAAAGGGATAGAACCCATCTCCAGTCTTAAAGGGAAATAGCCATGCTATGCTGAATCATCTTCATTTCATCAGCCTAACATTGCATCAGATTTACAGCATCTGGCAGCTATTACTGCTGCTGGTCAGCTCTTAAATCTTAATACCTCAACAAAACAGATTTTCTATCGTATTTTTTCAGAACAAAATATAGGTAGTCCTCCACTTACAGCAGTTCATTCGGGGACTATTCAAAGTTACAACAGCACTGAAAAAGCAACTTAGGACTGTTTTTCAAAAATGACTATCCCCATGGTCATGTGATCAAACTTCAGATCCTTGGCAACTGACTCATATTTATGATGGTTTCTGTGACCCTGGTATCTCTTTTGTAACCTTTTGACAAGCAAAGGCAATGAGGAAGTCAGATTCACCTTAACAATTGTGTTACTAACTTAACCTCAGTGATTCACTTAGCAACTGTGGGAAGCGAGGTTGTAAAATGGGGTAAAACTTATTTAACAAATGTTTCACTTAGTAACAAAAAGTTTGGGCTCAATTGTGGTTTTAAATTGAGGACTACCTGTAAAACAAAGAAGCACGCTGGGATATTGCCAAGGTTTGGCTTTTGTATTTTCCATAAAGCAAGTTTTCTGCAGGCTAAATGGAATGTATTAAAATATATCAGGATTGGGAAAATAGAAAAGGATTTCATTTTGTTTCCTGACACTTACAGATGGGCACGGATTAACAGCACAGTGCCTAATTCCACAGTGACTGCCATCACTCCAGAAAGGACAAGGCTTCTTTAGGTTAACCTGGAAAAGAGGAGAAAAGAATAAATACCGTATTTAAATTATAAATAAACCAAGGATGAAATAAAAGTCTGGTCACTCATTTCTAATGCTTTCTTCTATACCAGGGGTGTCAAACTCAAGGCCTGTGAGATGGATTTGGCCTGCAAGGTGCTTAGATCTGGTCCATGGGACTGCCCTGGAAACAGTGAAGAACCGGCCTGCAGTGCCTCTGCCAGTGAAAACAGAGCTTGTGACAGAGCTCCTGGATCCCTCCCAGACTGTTTTCAGCTGCAACAGCCTCCTACAGCCCTCTGCCAGTGAAAACGGAGCTGGGGTGGACAGCTCCATTTTCACTGGCAGAGGGCTGTAGGAGGCAATTGCAGCTGAAAACGGAGCCTGGAGGAGCTACGCACACTGCCCCAGCTCTGTTTTCGCTGGCAGAGAGCTGCAGGATTGACATCAAGCTGGCCCCACCCACCCTGGCCCCACCCACACGGCCCCACAGGTCAAATACAACCCTAATGTGTCCCTCAATGAAATCAAGTTTGACAACCCTGTTCTGTACTGTCTTCTGTGATTCTAAATAAACAAAACACTACATATTTTAACCAAGGCTAAGTCATGAAATTGAAAAATTGTGTAGTAGTAGCTGTTGGAATTAAATGTAATATATTTTTGGCAACACATTAAAGCATATTTTTAATCATTGTCTTCTCACCTCTATTATTTTGATGAATAACTCAAGGTGGCTAACATACCTAATAACTTCTCCCTCCTCCTGTTTTCCCCATAACAACAACCCTGAGAGGAGAGTTGGGCTTTGAGAAAGTGACTGGCCCAAAGTCACCCAGCAGGTTTTCATGACTAAGACAGGACTAGAATTACAATTAAAACTGGTCACTTTTTGGTTTTCTGGATTTTAACCGGGTGCCTTAAACCATTACTTTTCACCAAACTGTATATACCACATAAACAACTTTTTTCTTCTTTATGCATAACCTTTTTAAGAATTTGAAAAGTAATATTAAGACCTTTGTCTCAAATTTGATTCCTTAAAAAAGTAAACATACCTACATATGTACAATAAGCATTCTCAAAAAATAAGCATTTTTTTTTTAAATATAGAAAATGCTAAACTATTTTATAGTTGATTCTGAAGAGTATGAAAAATAATCAGAGGTTAAACTCCTGTAATCTAAATGAATGAAGGGGAAAAGAGAACATGGCAGCTTCTTGTAACAATGTGAAATGTAAGAGATTTGGGACATCTTGGATGTTTATGGAGTTATAGTAGTGGAATAAAAATTATTTTTAAAAATCAAAATGATGAAATAATTTGGAATGAAATGATAGTGAGAGAATGTTGGAAGGAGTAATTCAGAGGTTTATTTCAGGGTAAGAATCATACCTGAAAGAATGTTCATCCCCATGGAAAAGGATGATAAAATGAATTAAATATACTCTGAGAACATTAAAAATGTAATAGGTGCAATTGTTTTATCTGAAGAAATATTTTTTACATTTTTGGACTTAGAAAAAAACCTATCACATAAATAAAAATAAGCTTGAATTACAAACTGTTTTGTCTGAATGAGAAGTTGAAAATTAGTTGGAATATGTGTTAACAACTGTATGTAGTAGAAGTAAAATAAGCATGAAAATATGTGGATAACTTAGAAATTAATTCAACTCTGGTCAAGTAAGAAGAGAAGATTTGTGATTCCCTTGATAAGGTTAAGAATAAATAGGTGCAGAATGACTGTGGATAAAATAAAGAAGTGATCTGTACAAAATAAGTGAGGCAGGTTCATCATTTACAACAGTGTTTTTCAAACATGGCAATTTTAAGATATATGGACTTCAATTCCCACACTTTTTCAGTCAGAAAGATTGAGAAGGTTTTGGTTGGATGGAGCTGTTAAGATCCTCAAACAAGAGAGATGATAGGTTTAAAGGAGGTAGCTTAGTAAGTGGGCATGGAAGTTAATATGATGGTTATAACAAGTAATAAGAGCCATGGTGGCACAGTGGTTAGAATATTGTACTACAGGCTACTTCTGCTGACTGCCGGCTGACTACAATTTGGCTGTTCGAATCTCACCAGGCTCAAAGTGGACTCAGCGTTCTGTCCTTCCGAGGTGGGTAAAATGAGGACCTAGATTGTTGGAGGCAATATGCTGACTCTAAACAACTTAGAGAGGTCTGCAAAGCACTGTAAAGCAGTATATAAGTCTAAGTTCTATTGCTATTGTAAGCATAAAAAGTTTTACCTCTTTTTTCTTACTATTTGTTTTTAATTTCTTTGGCCTAGTGTGTCTTACTCCACTATGTAGGACATTGCTTTTCCCCAAAAGAGAATGTCACAATGAATATGGGCCTATATGCCTAAGAAAAGTAAACAGCTACCTTGTAATATCTGAAATAATCACTTTGCAGAAGTTCTTGTAACTGGGGGAAAAGGTTATAATTGTTGAAGGTATCAATAGTCTCGACATCACAAGTGCAGTCGTCTAAATGACCGGTGACCTAATGAGAAAAAAAGAGGATTAGCAATTTTTAAAAGACCAAAATAATTCCTGACAATTTAATAATTCCTAACAATTTACTCAGCATTTAGTAAAAAACAAAATTCTGAATGCCCGAGATCCAAATTATCTCTATGCTTGAAAGAAAATTGTGCTCTCAATGTGTCCAAATATGCTTGAAACTAGAAAGCATTCACTCTACCTTCTCCTATTTTTGACTTCCTTTTTGAGGGGAAAGTGTCATCCAATGCTGTCACACAGCAGAAATATATTACAGTACATATGCACCCCTAGAGGCACCGGGAACTACCCATGTAGCCACATTCTCCCCTAGCAGCTTATGGGTATTTTTCAAGGTAGCCCCACGTACAGCACATTATGGTACTCCATACCTGAGATGACCAGGACATGAGTAACTAAGAAAACAGCTTTATAATCCAGGAAAGTGCACAACTGGTACACAACACAAAATTGAGGAAACACTCTCCTAACTACAATTGCTACCTACTTCTTGAGCAAGAACTCTGAGGCTAGGAGGAACACACACACACACACACATCAGGTTTATTTAGGGCAGTGAAACCCCATCCAATACCAACATTGGTAAACCCCCAGATACAAAGGAATCCCCCACCCATAACCATCTACCAAGATTCAGTTGAAGCCTGTTGTTCTCCATACAAACCTTCTCAGCTAAAACAGAATGACATCTCCAGTCCTGTTCAGAAGCCTCCTTCAGCCATCCAAGATTACATTTATTTCTGTTTGACACCATGCAGAAGTTGGAAGAGTCACCCCAAAGAAAAACATTGGTTCCCTATTTTTCTCATGGGCAGTGAAAACTTTTTTAAAAACTTTTTTAAAAAAAACTTTAAAAATGACAAGCAATAAAATTGTTACCTATTTCATTTTGTTGAAAGATAAGCATTTGTCCTGTTTTATGTGCATTATTGATTCTTTTTATAACTTGGGCATTTTTTAAACAAAAATGACAGGGCTTAAATTAATTTAATCATCATCTATGCTTTAAGGGAGGAAGAAGGGATCCATGCAGTAATCTATCATTTAAAACAATTGTATTCAGTTACTGTTTTAGCTATTGTTTGCTTCAGAAGCCAAATGTGAGACAAAACTTTGACAAACAGCTCAGAAAAGAGTAATTTCCGGGGAAGGGAGATTTATAGCATGTGGCCTTGCAAGGAAGTTGCAAAGAGAGAGAGATTCCTACAAGCTACCCATTTGACTTCTGTCTAGTACAATTGAAGTTATTAGTTACATTTAAAAGCTGACACTGAAGTGCTAACACAATTTGTTGCCAAATTCCTACATTTGGTAGCAATGTCTCACATCCCTGTATGATCCAAAGAGAATTGGTTTGGCTGGCAAGCTTTGCAAATGCATCTATGCTTTCTACTAAAAAAAAAAAAATCACATCATCCAATGGAACCAGCCATTAAGGATTTAATAAAGGCCAGACAGAAATACACCCTAAGCACAATTATTATATATTGTGTATATATTCTAGAATTCAATCCCACAAGATGGGAGAGCATTTTTAACTTTAAAAATGCTCATACCACACTAGACAAAATTACTCTTCTAGCAATAAACTTTTCCTTGATAAAAAAAAATAGGGGGCAATATACCTTTAGATGAAAGCACTGAATATAAAGCTCAGTGGGAATTTGACTGAGCTAATTTTCATTCTTAGTCATTAGGGATGTCTATTAATTTAAGAATGAATGTACCTTATCGCTTCTTCTGAAATAAATATGCACCTCTTAAAATTCATTTATATTATATTCTGCCTGAAGCAATCAATACTTCAACATGGCAAATGAAAGGGATTGCAAAACCAAAAAAAATGAGAGTATGCTGTTCTTGCAATGCCGATTTCAGGAAAGATCAGTGAAGAAGGCTAGGATTAGAGTAAATGCTGCAATCTTAATTCAGAGTGATTCTGGAATAAGTTTCTGTCTTTAAAGCATCCTTTCTGGAACAATGCTCTCCACATGGCCCAATACTCCAACTCAACATACTACATCAATTTGGAGATGGATGCAATTTGGCCTTAAACAAGCTCAGCTATCTTTGTATGACACAATGAACTATATTTTTCTTAACCATGGGTTACGTAGTGAACACATCATAATTGGCTGACTTTATGTAATAGTAATCCACAAACAAGACTACATTACAGCTTAGCCTACGGCATGAATCCCAGTATATGAAACTACTGTAAATATGGACCTCAAAAAAAGTGATGATGTTCACTGGAGCATATCTTCAAAAAAAAAAGTTAATTCAGGTCTCAATCATGTGTGCCACCTCAGATACACACATCCCTATTAATAAAAATGAGGCAATCTGGAGCAGCACACAAATCAGCAAAATCTGGTGCCCTCTTTGAATTACATCCCTAGACATGAGAAATAAAGGTTAGAATTAATGGTATTGGAATTTCTAAATATCTGGAGATCATCAGGTTACTTATTCTTACAGGATTCCTTGGTGCCCCCTGAGCTCAGTGGTTTTCCTGCAGTCATTTCATTACCAAACTAGGTAACATCATCAGCGCTAGCAGATGAGACCAGCTTATATAGGGATGGTTTTAACATGTGAATGATGATGTTACCTAGTTTGGTAATGAAACGTCTGCAAGAAAACCAAGTTCAGAGATTATCAAGGACCTCACAGCTCAACCCAGAGCTACAAACATTTTTTTTCTACTGGTACTTATTCTTATCATAGGCATGGTAATTAGCAATAAAAAATAAAAACAGACCATCTTAAAGTAGTTCTAGAATACTTAGCACAACCCACCCCCAGAGATAACAGCAATGAGTTTCTGGGAAGCCACAAGAAAACTTGGAATATTAATTTATTTATTTGATGAAGGCTGCATCCTCAATGTACTAAATTTAGAGGAAATAGGTTTTACAATGTATCAGACTTAACACAACTTGGGCTATATAATCACTGCCCTCATTTTGTAGATTAAGAAAATTATTGTGAAAGTTAAAGGACCCTTTCAGATTGATTGCAATTCAGGAACTTATTCTTGCATACTGCCATATTGTATAATGACTCCTCCAATTACACAACATAATACAGTGCCATTAATGAATCATCCATATTAAACTCATGTTAAATGAAACTGTCCATTGGAATAAATCATCATAATAAAACAACACATTAAAAACACCCATCCCACTCACAGACAGCATCTTCTAATCAATACAAAAACTATTTGGAAGAGCTCTTATCTTTATCAAGCGTTTGTCTAGGATGCGACAAGTTAGTTTCAGATGAGAGATTGGTCCACACAACCAGGGGCCATATTACTAGAAACAATTTTTAGTTGTTTTGTTCCGCATGTCTACTCAGAAGCTGTAATAAATCCAATGGGGTCTACTGCTATGCGATATGTAAAGTTTTGGGACTGAAATTCTCAGATCTGGTTCAAATAACTCACTAAATTACAGCTTGCTAGATCCAGAGTTCCCTGGGTTTAACACATATTATATAGTTTATATAGTTTATAATTTACAATGGCTATATATGTTAAGCCAGGGTTCACCAACATTTTAGACTAGTGAATTTCAAAAGCATGTTGAAATTCCACATCAAATGGCTATCACAGTGGATGTGACAAATCACAAAATCCCCATATATCAAACAGAAAACAAAATACAGCTACAACTCTTTTGTGTAGCCTAAGGGTATAATTAGAAATACTACATAGGACTGTTTGAAGTTGGTGCTTCTTTGCTTTACAACACAGTAACCTCCCATTCATTATGATGAATTTCTTAAAAGGTTTTTTAAAAAAGCAAATTACCAAGATAGCCACAGATCCTAAGGAACAAACCAAGCATCTGGGTCCCTGTAGTTAAGCCCAACCCAAAATGCAAAAAATGCTGTAAAAGAAGAGCCTGCTCCTCTATCCTTTCAACAATTTGTTCTAGACAGAAGAGAGTCAAGCTGAATCCATCAAACTTTTGAAGAATGTAGCCTCAACTAACACCAAGAAACCGCCAATCACAGTATAATATATCATCCTAGATACAATAAAGGTGCTGCAGTACCCTAGGATAGCCGTATAAACAATCCCTTTTAACATCAAAGCCTTTTTCTCCTAATCCTTTGAGCCTTATACCAAAGGTCACAATTTCTCCTCGCGGAACCAGATAGCCCGTGGGAACGACTTATCCAGAAAGGCAGCAGGATCCGGGCTCCTGTAGCGCTAATGGCCCTTTTACTTTTACAATCCCGGGCTTAATTACAGAGCAAGCTTGCGCCTTGGGGCTACCTAGCTAAGATTAGAGCTCCGAGAACCTGGCCCGCCGTCCTGGCACTTCAAATCTCCCACCAAATCTCCAGAGGAGGAATCCTTCTCTTTACAGAGGCAGGGTGGGGGGAGGCGCAAAGAAGGACGCGCGCCCCCATTCAGACGTCTCCCCGAGCCCGTGTGCTGTAGAGAAGCTTCCCCAGCATATATATACACACCGGATGTGCCCCGGGCTGAGAGGGTGGGCGAAGGAGGAAGCCCGCTTACCTGCCGGCCGGCTCGACTCACCTGACAAAAGCAGCGCTGCTCCGCCGACTGGGGTTCGGCGGAAGTGCCTCTGGAGAGCAGGGCGAGAAGGAGGGCCAGCAGCGCCCGGCACAGGCGGCGAGAAAGCACCAGCGACATGTCGCCTCTGCCGCAGCTTAAAGCGAGCCTGGGCTAGAGATCTTCAGCTCCGCCGGTCAGACACGCCTCCCGCCTTCCTCCTGCCGGAGCGTCATCTTTCCATTCGAGGGGACGTGCGGCTGAGCCCGCACACAACCGGAGGCGTCGCAGCTTTGCCCGTCCTGCGCTGGGTGGGGCCCGCTGGGAGTAGAACCTCATCCCTTGCTCGGCCTCGCCTTGCTGGGAACCCCCGTCCGCCGATCTGCCAGCCCCATCCTGCCCTCTTCAGGGCCTCCTCGAGGTACTGAGCTCACCGCGCCAGTCCGCTGTCTGGGGATCGGTCCGGACGTGCAGGTCGGCGTGAAGAAAAGCTTTTGACCCGCGATGGCGTCTCTTTCTGCTGCGCCTTCGTGCTTTTTTCTTTTTTTCACACGGGGACTGGTGGGCAGGGTTGGGACGGTCTTGTCCTCAGGGCAAACACACACCTGAGTTGTGTGCAGAGATTCTCAGTCATCCAGGTCATAGTAGTTTCAAAGGTGCTTCAAAGGGCAACTTTTTTCCCCCTCAGGAAAAACACAGACCGATTAGAAAAAGCATCTTTGAGGCACACCTCAGATCTGTTTAGTTCCTGATTAGGGTGGCTGCCTGCCTAAGATTTATTTCCTTTTCGAAAAGGAAAACTTTCCAGATTTTTCAAATCTTGGAAAAACCCCAATCCTCCCAAATCTTAATCAGGTTAACAAATAACATAAAATAAGATTTTCACTGGAAACAAACACTAAAATAGTGAACAATTGACATGAAGGCTGAAGTAACTTATAAGAGGAAGCAGCAACGAAAAATAATTAAAGGACAGATTACAAATAGATTCTAATAACCGCAATATATTCTCCACCTTAATAGAAACAGCTTCTGCAACAGAAGTTACAGGTGCTCTTTTATACCCTTTAAATATTACCACCCACCCTTGCCTCAAATTCTTATGTTAGCTATGGGCTGGGCCTGCCCTGCACAGAAAGTACGTCAAGGTGGGTTCTAGGTGAGTTACTTTGCAGAAGACATAGGAGAACTACCCACAGAAAGTCTGAGATTTTAAGACTTTCAGATCATTGATTTTTATTTATGATTTTTATTTTTATTTTATCTGTCTTTTGTCCCAAAGGCAGGAGATTCTCAGAGCTGAAGAAGCTTTTTGGATGAGAAGTGAAATGTCTTCAAAGAAAAATCAAAGTCCACTTGCCTTTTGAAAAAGCACCATGATCTGGATGACTGAGAAACTCCAGACATTTATCCTGCCTTTATTACTTTTATAAATAACTAAAAAACAGTGAACATATCTAATACCTCTTCCTGTTATCCCCATAACAACCACCCTGGGAGATGAATTGGGCTGAAGGGAGATTGATTGGCCCAAGGTCACCCAGCTACCATTCAAGCCTGAGTGGGAATAGAACTCGCAATTTCCTGATTTCTAGCCGGGTGCCTTAGCTACTAGAGTCTCTAGACCATAATGCTTTTACACTGTTTCTTGTAACACTTCTATGGGAGAGATCAGATGGGGAAATAGAAATTGCTCCAGGATTGACATACCAACATGGATGTTTGATTTGTGCAGTGTCTGAAAAGCAGCCATTGCTATTAAGAATTTAATAAAGCTACTAATACAGGATTTTTGTTTTGTTTTGTTGAAAGTCAAGCTATCAGATAAATCCAGAATCAGTTTTCTGGGATATGTTCAGGGTAGATTTCCCCCTATTTAAAATAGAATAGAATAGAATACTTTATTGGCCAAGTATGATTGGACACACAAGGAATTTGTCTTGCTGTAAATACCCTCAGTATACATAAAAGAAAGATACATTTGTCAAGAGTCGAGAATCAAGGTATGACACTTAATACATAAAGTACATGTAATTTGGCCCGTGATCTAAGTTATGATGTTTAGGATCTGAATAGCAAACTCCATATTTGTTGTGATATCTAGGTGTACAAGCTGGGTAAACACTATTAGTGTTGTGTCAGCTGTTACCATATGTAGTATGGGTGGGGCATCATGCTGATGTATCTGGATGTATTTGATCAACAGGAGAACAGTATAATGTATGACTTGGTTCCCTAGAGCAAACTGGTGTTAATACATGGAAAAATGTACGTAACTAAGAAATATCATCAGGTGGATGCACACTTGATGGTTGGCCACACCCCAAACTACAATATTGGAATGTGTGAATCAGCATTGTTTTAGATGGTAACGTAAGAAACTGCTCCATAATATTCATCTCCATAAAAGTTTTGGGAGCAAAAATAAAGGAAATATTTCAACACCATACAAATCACCAAAAAACATCGTATTTTTTGACTGCAGCAAATTGAAAATTTCATCACTGACATAGAGAAAGTAACTGTGATTTTAAGTGTCTCTGTAATGAATATTGGGAATGAAAATTGATTGTAATATAAAATGTTTGGAAACGGACTAAGTTGAAGAAAAAATATATAAAGTTATAGTGAACTATAAACATTAAAACTACAGAGGATGGTATAACAATTCAAGAGGACAATACCTCAGTGGGAAAGAGAAATGGCTCTCCAGGTTGCTTATAATTCAGTTTGACTTTGAGTTGCATGTTGCTCGTGTATTTGTTGGAATTGGAAAAATATACTAATAAACTTTAGTGAGGGAACATTATTGAGGTTTGAGAATCAAGCTACTATTGAAAAGATTATAGGGAAGATTATAGGTTTTATTGAGCCAATAAATTCTGAAGGACAGGAAGAAAGCAAATATTTCAAAGTTATATACATTCTTCATATTTGCACATTCACTTAAGGGCCAGTTTGGTGCAGTGGTTAAGGCACAAAGCCAGCTGGCTGACCTTAGGCCAGTTGCTATCCACTCCCAACCCACCTTCAATATGCTTCCTCTCTGAGGAAGGAGAAATTAATAGCAAGTGTACAGAAATGCAAAATGCAAAAAAGATTTGAAAATATATAAAGCAAAAATATCAAATAATCTTATACAGAATAATGCAGGGAGAGGAAACATGGTAGGAGAAATTGGGCAGCTACAACTTAGCAAAGTGCCAATTTCTAACCTCACTCAGCATTGATATTACTTATCTACTCCACTCTTAAGACCCCCTAAAGAGGGCCATTGTGCACATCTGATAATAAATTCACTTGTTTAACCATGTGTCTGGTCCATAGTATTTTCTTTTATTCATCTCAAATCTTCACATTCTTAGTTTTAATGTGTGATCTTTAAATTCTTGAAGGGCTGGTGGATGTTACCCTCAATAATTTGCGTTCTGGTAAATGGACATGATGTACGTAGGCCTCCATTTGCCCATACTACCACACTAAGAGTCATATGGGGTCTTTATTAAACCTCCAATACTATTGTCCTTTTTCTATCTAGGTTCAGGCCACATAAAAATAAATGCAAGTTTGGTTGCTTGCCTTCTTCACTTCTGAATTGAAAGCTACATGTAAAGTCTTGTGCGTATCTAAAAAAAAAATAAGACAAAGGTTTCCCTAATTCAGTCATGTCTGACTCTAAGGAGCAATACTCATTCCATTTCCTTGTCAAGGGAGCCAAAGATGTCCAAAGATGCTTCTGTGGTCATGTGGCTGGTATGAGCTATACACGGAAGCACACAGAAAGCTCTTATCTTCCCACAGAAGTGGTACCTATTTATCTACTTGCATTTAGATGCTTTTGAACTGCTAGGTTGGCAGAGCTGGGACAAGTAACAGGAGTTTACCTCATCACACGGTACTTAGGTCTCAAACTGCCAAGCCTCTAGGCAGGGGTGGGATTCTACCAGTTCGCACCTATTCGCTAGAACTGGTTGTTAATATTCTAAGCAGTTCGGAGAACCGGTTGTTAGAAGAAATTTCTGGCCTAATCCTGTAAGGAAGGCAGGAAGGAAACATTCTGGTGTTGCTTACAGAAACTGCCTCTCCGCTAAACCTTATTACATTCTTGGCAGGACTAGACTTCCTGTCTCAGGAACATCTCTGGAGTTTTTTCCCTTCCTTTGCTGGTACTTTGCTCGTGTGGCGTGACCATTCAAAGTTACAATGGCACTGAAAAAAGTGACATGATCATTTTTCACACTTATGACTGTTGCAGCATCCCCACAGTCATGAGAGGCCAGGCGAGGAGATGTGAGTGATGTTGAGTTGGCCACACCCAGCCAATAACATGACTACCAAGCCATGTCCACCCAGTCACATGCCCATCACCTAAGCCACACCTACAGAACCGGTTGTTAAAAATTTGATTCCCACCCCTGCCTCTAGGCAACAAGCCCAGTGTCTTAACTGCTAGGCCACCCAGTTCAAAGTCTGCCTGTCAGGCCAAGGCTGAGTTCCAGAAAAATCATGGTGGGATGACTGCTGTGCCATTCTCTGTGGTTCCCATACATTTTTATAACAAGGTTTAAGTTCAGTTCTGCCTTGAGCCTTTCTCATCTAAGTCCAGTTCTGCCTTGAGCCTTTCTCATCTCTTCTGGTATTTTTTCACGAGAATGCCATTTCTTCTATCTCTTCACATGGAAAATAGTCGTTGTTTTGAGAAGTATATTTCTTTGAAGAACCATATCTTGTTGTGTTTCCTTTGAAGATTTTGTTCTAGTGGTTGTCAATGGACCATGTAACCTGACATCTTCCTGAGCAAATCCTCTTTATGGTTTGCTTTAAATGAGTCTCTTCTAATTCATTTTCATGCAACATCCATCCATCCATCCATCCATCCATTCCTCTACCTAAAATACAGTATATAGTATAAAAATATACATTATCGCTATGCTATAATGCTGTGTAATGATTGGCATTACATAATGACAATAGTGACAGTACATTAACAAACTGAGGAATGATCTATTCGTTAGCGTGGCTATTTATGATTAAATAAAGTTAATAAGTGAATACATAGCTAAGCTATTCTGACATGTTCTTCTCTTAATTTCTTTCCATATAATTATATTATATATTAAGAGGACATAATTCCATGGCATCCAAAATATGAATATTCTGAATTATAAATATTTTACTCTAACATACAAATGAACACACAGACAATATGCCAGTTCTTTACTACTTGAAATCAGATGAAAATGCTCTGAACAGAAACAGAATAACAGAGTTGGAAGGGACCTTGGAGGTCTTCTAGTCCAATGCCCTGCTCAAGTAGGAAACCCTATACCATATCAGATAAATGGTTGCCCAATCTCTTCTTAAAAACCTCCAGTGTCGGAACACCCACAACTTCTAGTGGAAAGTCGTTCCACTGATTAATTATTCTAACTGTCAGGAAATTTCTCCTTTGTTCTAGGTTGCTTCTCTCCTTGGTTAGTTTCCCTTAGTTGCTCTTGGTCAAATGGATGTTGCTCTAAAGATAGGTGTTTAATCCATTTTGGCCCAGGATGATTTGTTTTCTTGTTTCAGGACTCGTTATGTAAAATCCTAGATGCTTAAGGGTGCAATGGGGAGTATTTTGTGCCTCTACCTGTGCTTAATAGGTGGACCTGACTGTGGTGCACAGTATAATACCTTAATTAACACCCTAAATGAGGTGCACAATACACTCATTATTCATGTATTGTGATTCTATTATACTCCACCCAATTTTCTGGCTTTCCATGATAAAATTGAACTCTAAACTAGCACACAATCTGATTTTGCAGAGCATATTATTGTAAAATAGGCTCAACTAGTCAATGATTCAGTGTGTTACGGGAGCATAAACATTGCAGAGCAGACTTCAAAAATCTCAAATTCAGTTGGTTTTTCATTCATTTAAATATCCTGTTAAAGATTTTCTTATTCCACCAAGTTAACACCCTTCATGAGTTATCCCTCTGCCTTGTTTGATTTTTGTTATTTTATTTGTCTTGCCCTCCATGATCTTATTAGTTTAATCATATTTATGATGGTAGCTGCCTCACACACATGCTAGGGAGAAAGCTGAATGACTGGCTGTGAACATTTTAATAATAGTGCTGTTGGGTCATAGCCAAAAGACTGCAGGGGTGTATACAGACCAATATCTACTGCTCTGTGTAACATCCCCATCAAACTCCTAAGCTGAATGATTTGGGACACAACCCTATGAAGCTTCCTGTGACTCTTGTATCATGTGTGTTTGGAATGCAATATTGGTTTCAGAAATACTTCTTGGAGTTCAACAAAAATACTGCTATAGTAGCCATTGAACAAATATTTGGCCTCTACCCAAATGCATATACTTTCATACTGCATTCAAATGTTCTGTGAAGAAGAATTAGTGACATGTAAAACAACAGCAGAGATTTTTTTTAATCAGTTCCACCTATTTTATCTAATATTTACTCTGCAGATTTTGCTGCTACTTGGTGGAAATGGGGCACAGGCAGTCTTAGTGTCAATTTTAAACTAAATTTTGTAGTATCTACTTTGAACCAATGCCCAGGAGTTGCACTGACTTTGCCATTTATTTTAGATGGAAGAGGAAAATCTATTGTTTCAATTTATTATTAGCATTACATTTGGGGCACTTCCATGTTATATTCTTTCTAGTTCCTTCTTCTCTCAGTCCTTTAAACCTGAAAGTAGACTTGCTAAATTGTCTTGAATTCTGCTGACCTCAGATGACATAAGGCAATCAGTACTTTCCTTCTACTTTCTCAAAAAGAGAAGCCTGTAGAAAAATAAGGTAAGGTAAACTCAAATAGGAGGTAAACCCAAACTGAGCTCAGTTCCTAATGACTTAAAAAATTAATAACTTAATTCATGTAGTTGTTCTGGAAGTGTTATAGCAGTAAATTGCCATTGCCACTTTCATGGATTGTTTTTGTTTGTTTGTTTTTAATACTCGAGTGGGATTTCTTAGTGGCCCCCATCCAAATAAATGGTCCCATTCAACTTAGCTTTTCAAGATCAGATAGAAATGTACTAAGCAGCCTCTAATGCCTTGCTTGATTAGAGGAGCTGTCAAATCAGCTAAAGCTCAGGAATGACAAGGATGACTAAGACAAAAGAAGAGTAAGAATTCCCTCCAATGGTGAAATGGGCTGTCTGCAAACTCAACACATATTCACCTACTAAATGGGGTTTTTTTTTTTTTTAGCTTACAGCAAATTTGAGCTGGGAGTAGATTGGATTAGCTGCAGAATTCTGTTAACTCAGAGGACTGAATTGCCAATAAAGGAGAATATTTGAAGCTCAAGGTTGAAATGATGTCACTTAGTTTGGGCAATGAAAAGTCTGCAAGAAAGCAACCAAGCTCAAAGAGCACCAAGGATTGAGTTGCTTTTGAGAGAGTACAGAATCCTTGGATGGAAGGATCTGGGGTATGTTTAACCTTGTTAATTAAAAAAAAGGTACTTGCTATCACTCTGGATAACCTCCTTCATGGAAGGAGAAGTAATTGGAATGTTCAGTATATAAAGGCTGATGAAAGCCACTTTGGCATATATGTTATTTTGGCCTTCCCAAGTCCTATTATGCTGCCTCATCATTTTATTTATTTATTTATTAAATTTACATGCTATCCATGTCAATTTTGGACAGCTTTTGATGGTGTTCTTGGGAGGGATGAGTGATGAACAACAGGTGTGCATACTAAGAGTATATAATTTCAGCAGGAACACACCAGGCATGAAGCAGAGGTGGTATTCAGTAGGTTCTGACCAGTTCTGGAGAACCAGTAGAGGAAATTTTGAGTAGTTCGGAGAACCGGCAAATACTACCTGTGATTGGCCCTGCACCCATCTATTCTCTGCCTCCCGAGTCCCAGCTATTGGCTGGGTCTTTTGTTGCCCTGCACAGGAGAATGGAGCTGGAAAGCAGGTTAGTGGGGTGGGGAGGGAATGGGATTTTGCAGTAACCTTCCCCTGCCACGCCCACCAAGCCATGCCCACAGAACTGATAGTATAAATTTTTGAATCCTACCACTGGCATGAATACCATCCAAGCCAGGGGTGTCAAACTGGCTGCCCATGGGACAGATTCATCACACACAGGCCACGTTCGCCCCAGCTCCTCAAAGGGGAAAAAAAAGTCACAATATGTCATGTGACAGCAACATGATGCCGCAAGTTTGATATCCATGATCCAAGCTAGAGCAAGCTGCCATTTATTTTGGAGTGCAGCAATGTAGGAGGATGCAGAGAGGGGATGATTATTTTAGTGACAATGGCAAAGGCATTATTTCATACTATGCAGGTATGAAACCAAAATAAACAACTCCTGCATTTTACAAAGACCAGATCAATAGACAATGACTGACAGTTCACAGAATCAATCAATCCTGAGTTCTCACTAGAGGCATATATAATGAGGCTCATAAAATCACATTGTGGAAACTTTAATTCTAGCTAGTTGTCTTGAAGAATTTACTATGATGGAAAAACTGCAATGAAAGAAAAGACAAAAATAAATAGCAAGGTAGATGGGCTCATATACATTAGCAATGGATACATTACAACATCTGAAAACCAGAATGGGAACAGAGGGCTAAGAGTTAATACCCACATACATGATTAATCAAAAATCAATGTTATTCTATAAAGTTACAATTAATTCAACACTCAGTTTGATGATTTGTTTTGCATCTTGAGTAACTATGCATATTTTATTTTTTAAAAATGGATGGTTTCAGCTTTAGGTTAGATATGGCACTCAAAATGCAAGTGAGGATAAGCACCATAATGGTTCCTTTGGGGGCAGAATTCAATTTACTTATTGATTTTGTTCTGGAATATGTTACTTCTGCCTTGTTGCAGTCATCTATTGTTTTGTATTATATGCCAATAATTTGGAAAGTAATGGGACAATAAACAATATTCAGAGGGTTTTATTTTGTAAAATGAGATTGATAATAAAGCCATATATTCTCCATCAATATTATCATGATGTATAGCCCTCTGAATTTGCAAAAACATAATGAGATTAGAGTAGAGTAGCTTGGAGTAGAATAGAATTTTTTATTGGCCAAGTGTGATTGGACACACAAGGAATTAGTCTTTGGTGTATCACTGTATAAGGTCTCGGTGTACATAAAAGCTATAAGTGATAAATTATGATCATGGTCATCATAAAAATGCATTCATTATAAATAATAAGATACAACACTTAGCGATAGTCATAGAATTCCAAATAAACAATCAACATAGATAAATCATATGAGGAAACTAAATAACAATATAAATTGTTAAGATACAAGCAACAAATTATAGTCATAAGTAGAAAAGGAGATAGGCAATAGGAAAGATGAGAAGAATAAGAGTAATACAGCCATACTAAATAGTTTGATAGTGTTGTGGAATTAGTTGTTTAACAGAGTGATGACATGGGGGAAAACGGCCCTTGTGTGTAGTTGTTCTGGTATGCGATGCCCTATAAGGTTGTTTCGAGGGTAGAAGTTGAAACAATTTATGTCCAGGATGTGAGGGGTCTGTAGATATTTTCACAGCCCTCTTTTTAATTATGTGATATACAGGTCCTCAATGGAAGGCAGGTTAATGTTAGCCCAGGAATGCCTTACAGAATAGAATAGAATAGAATAGAATAGAATAGGAATTATTTATATGCCAGGAATAACGAATGGAGAATTATTTATACATTTGGCCTAGATATCTATATCAGTTTCCTACATTTTCCCCAATGATAGTGAACCGTCGCAAATCTAAATCATTTATCGGTCTCGTATTACATGAACACTGGCTAGCTCTGTCTATCACGCTCAAGGTGTACGTGTCGTTTTCCCTTTTCTTTTTGTAAGCGGTTCCCCTCCAAGTCAGCAGGGGGTGCTCTGGCAGAAGCAGCAATTCCAGCATACGGAAAGAGGAACTCCTAAGAGGAAGCTGCTTCTCCTGCCTGGGCCGTAATTCCCGACGTCCTTTGCGCATTACCACCGGCATAGCTCGGCTTTCGTCTTATCATCATGGCGGAGCCGCGAGACAAGGCGCTGCAAGACTATCGCAAGAAATTGCTGGAGCACAAAGAGATCGATGGGCGCCTCAAGGAGCGTGAGTAGATGCTCGATGACGGAGAAGGAAGCCTGGTCTCTGTGCTTCTCCCTGATTTCATCCCTCTCTCGGGATCCCGAAAGAACCAGATTTATTAATAATAATAATTTCATGTCAAACAGGGTGGGGAAGACTCGTTGGAATGAAAAGTCTATATTTTACCATATGATATTCAGATGATTTTTCCCCCCACTCAGATCATATCCATGTTTCCTTAGGGAGATTTGCTCACTGAGGTCAGTGCAATTGACCCTCAGATTGGGAGGGCACATTGGAATCGCTCTTTGAGTGAGATGGGCTGTTCTAAATTTGATAAAATAATTTAATTGTAATCGTAGCATTTACGCCCTGCCTTCTGATGCCCACATTAGTTCTTTCTTCCATTTCTCTCCCAATAATAGCAATCCGGTGAAGAAGGTTAGGATGATGACTTTAGATGACAGGTTTTGTGAACTTCCATGGCTGAGAATGAATTTAAATCCGATTTCAACACAAAATTCATACAGATGAGAAATAACGGTTGGATTTTAGTGTAGTATATTGTGCAATCATAATAGTTTGAAAATCATGGTTCATAGTTTAATAGATTTATGAATCCAGAAAATTGTGGTTTATTCAACAAACCATTATTAAACCCTGCATTTGTAATATGTGATATGTAATATATGAACCCAGCTGTAACAGGATTATTTAAAAAAATAAATCAAAAACAAGGGTCTAGTTTTGTTTCATTAATCTTAAAGGAACATAACTGAGAAATAAGAAAGATAAAAAGGAAAGAACAGGGATAACTCTCTGGAATGTGTGGAACAAAAGCAAATTACCTTGTTCCTTTGACTTCCATATTCTGCACACATTTCCTCCAGATTTACATGTAATATGCAATAGACTCAGACAACTGCTTTGAAAAATGCTAACAAAGATTACAAACAAAATACAGTATAAAAGGTAAATAACCATGAAATACTAAAGACAATGAGCTACAGTTTATGAGCGAAAAGAAACTAAACAGAATGAAAAATGGAAACCTCCCCCCAAAATAAAGCCAAATAAATTTTTAAAAACCAATGCCAATATCTAAAATTATATATTAAGCATTGCTTGCTGTCCAGAAGAAAACATAGACTGAGAGGAGGGGATTTGTAGCAGGTGCCAGTAGATCTCCTTACCTACCTGCAGCAACCTAGTCCAACATGCATGTTATATAGAAGAAAGTTGAGATGTGGCAAAATCTGAGAAAATGAGATAATTGGTCTGAAACATATAGAATCATTCACAATTGCAGAATGTAAGAATTAGAAGGTACAATGGAGACCATTTTTTCCGACTTTGTCCAGTACTGGAATTGAGTATTATCATCCAATTATCCAATCTCTGTTTTCTGAAACAAATGAACAATTCTGCCTTTTTATGTGATCCTTCAGATATTTGAAATATATTTTAAATTCAGTTATGGCATGCAACTGTTCCTTAAACATCCCTTAACTGACCTTGAGTTATTTTCCCTTCTGGTTATTCTCCTTAGGTTTTTATGGGGAGAAAACAAATAAACTAGAAGTTGAGGAGTTCTGCTATCTTCCTGTCATTTGTTTTTACTATTTTCTCTTACTCCTTCTCTTTTGTTTATTTTACTATTGATACAGCGAAAAGAGCCCTTTTTGTTGCTTTCAACTTCTCTTGTGAACCTAAATTTAGCATTTTTTTGTCGTGTGTCCCCCCCACCCCCTACCCCACCCCCCCAAAAAAGATAATACTTACTTGCTGATATACCTCCTTGGTGATCTTCCATTTCCAGCAGTGGTTTTTTGGCTAGTGGATCCTTGCAAGCAGTTTCCTAAGCTGCTTCCTGTTTTTTCCTTCTCATTGAAGTGATATCCAGTGGTACTTTCAGTATTTTATTTTTGAGAAATTGTTAACTCTTTTGTGCTCCCTTTGATCAGAGGAACCTTTTCCGTGGGATCTCACCCAGTAGTATCTTTCAAAGCTTGTTAAAAATAAAAATTATTTTCTAATAATACTCTATTTAATTTCTATTTCTAATAAGATTCCTGAAATCTAGCATCTATATATCACTATACCCTCAATGTTTATTCTGCAGTATGAACTTAAGATTCCATAGCTGCTGCCTTCTGTGGTTCCTACTCTTTCACCTCTTCAACAAACTCTTATACATTTATTAGAGTTAAACATGGGAGAGCCAATTCCTTTGTCTCTTCTTCAGTTGTCTAGAAAATATTAAACTTTTAAATTTAAATTATTGGTTACAGTTTGTATGCTGCTGAATTCCCAATGCCTATGCAGCAACCTCCTACTAAAGACATGACATATCTATTGACACAAAAATGAATTCTGCATAGGAAATACAGGCAATAAAAAGAATTTTATCCCTTCATTCTTAATTCTCCCCTCTTTAAGTATCTCCAAGTGTGAGTTAAACAATTGCTTTAACATGAGTTTAAAACAAATGAATTTGAGAAAAATACTACTTTCTGCTTCCTGGTAAGGATAAGAGACTGCCCTGAATGTACCACTTGTCTATTGTATACAATAAATATAGAATAGGAAGAAACATAAGGAAGACACTTTTAATATGCTATATACAATGGTCCACAATAAAATTTTGCATCTTAATTTTCTCTCTCTAAGGATTGAAATAGAAGAACAGACAGTATAGACTATTAACACACATATGAATTTTACCTGAAAACTCTGTTCTTTTTTCTCAGTAAGGGAACAACTGAAGGAACTTACCAAGCAGTATGAGAAATCAGAAAATGACCTCAAAGCTCTACAAAGTGTTGGACAGGTGAGTGCTCATGCAGTCACAATGTTCAGTGAATAAACTGCTGTTTAATGCAGGGGTTCCTGACTCCCTGGGCTGTGGCCCACTACTGGGCCGTGGCCTATTCAGAACGGGGCCACAGTAGCAGTATGCTTGTATGCATGCACACAGCTCAACTTGCACAAGTTGAGATGTGTGCATATGTGCCCTGGCCTGCTACTCATACAGCCTAGTTCCCAACTCTCCCCTCCCCCAAGCCAGGCTGATGAGCCACAAAGGTTGGGGACTGCTGTAAGAAAGCAAATTTTCTGAGAAATGTGATTGGCTCTGTGTCGAGGAACAAGTCAACATTGTGTGTTTTTAATGAGTACCTCCCAGAGTTCAGGGAGGACTCCTTAGCTGTTCATGGGAGATCTGAAGTACTCATGCATTCTCCAGAAATGTTATTGCCTTAAATCGAGCAATAAATGATATCCTGTTTGGACTTAATATTTTGTTGCCTTTTCACAACGCTGAGAGCTGCTGCTTGAAGCAGCCATCTCATTCTGTTTGAATAGTAGTCCTAATTGTGTATGATAGTCACTAATAGCATCCAGACTTCATATCAAGACCAAGTGATCTTATCTATTTAAGAAATTCAGACAGGCAGGGAGATGATGGTAACAGTGTATTTTTCCATTTCCTTTAAAAACAGATTGTTGGTGAGGTTCTTAAACAATTAACAGAAGAAAAATGTAAGTACATGGGGATACCATTTTATTACTTTTCTTTATTATATCAAAATTAAAATATTTTTTGGATTTGAAATAGAGTAGCATAATTATAATTGCACATAACTGTTATTTTAAAAAAATTGGTTGGGATTTTTTTTTAATTCAAATCATGGTTGAATAACATGCTCTCACCTGGTTTCCTTTGCTACTCCTAGTCATTGTCAAAGCAACAAATGGACCAAGATATGTAGTTGGCTGTCGTCGTCAGGTGAGTATAAGTAGTAGTTACTCACTAAAAATTTCTTCAGAGACCATTTGAAGTTACAACTAACTTGTGCCAACAAAATAACTTTACAACCCACTTGATCTTCATAGTGTCCTTAGTGACATGATCATCATTACAATCAGTCCTGTGCTTATATTTTCCCCCCTCTGGCAGAGCAGAGAGATTGGAGATAGGGATTAAAAGAAAGCAAGCTTTGCTTGTCTATACATTCAAAACAATGCAGTTGGGCTGGAAATCTGGAGCTGGAAGCCATAGGTGCATGCTATGTGAATCGTACTCTCGTGAAATCTCTTTCCCCAATCTCTCTGGTCTATTGGCGGTGGCCGGGGGGGGGGGGGGGGGATAGAAAAAAAAATACAAACAATTCTGTGGGATTCTCCTTTGTTTGACCTTTTTCTATAGCTGGCGTGATCAGATTACTTTTGAAAAACCAAACAGCTTTCTTTCTTGAAATCTTTTTCTCCTCTTTCTTAGGAGGGTGAGAGAGGAGAAAGCAAGTAAATGATTTCTAAAGTCCCCTTTGCGTGACTCTTCCTCTCTAAGTCACTCAAAGCAGACAGATTGGTGAGGGATTTCAAGAGAGTAAGTGTCAGCTGGTGCTCCATTCAAAATCCAAAAAAGAAATACTTAGACTCTTTTAATTAGAGAAAAGATATCTTTTACTGGAAATCAAGTGGTAGCAACAAAAGAATTCTGAATCCAAGAAAATGGGCATGTAAATCACATATATAAAGTAATGGCAATGTTCCCACCCCCAGTAGTTCAAATGGTTCTTCCAATTAAAAGTTATGAATATCATCATGTGAACATCTCCAGGTGGTGATGAGGCTTCTGTCCGTTGACCTTGGCATACTTTGATAAAGGTTTGCAGCTGCGCATAGCATAGAAGAGAAACCTAAGCAAGGAATAGAAACCTAAGCAAGAATGTATCCCGCCCCCCAGTTTATACAGTTCTGTTTGTAACACCTCCAGCTCACTTCCCCTAATTTTCCCCCCTCCTCCCCCCGTTACTTATGACAGCCGAAAGATGCAAAGCAAAGGGAGAAAATCTTGAAGGCTGACATTCGGCCCTCCTAGAAAAAAGACGTTAGCCCTATAAAAGAAGAAATCATGGAAGGTAATAGTCAATAAACAGGTAACATGAAAATACTCATATTTTTAGGGTTTATCAGGATATTTAGTACGAAATGCTTTGACAAGTGTAGGAGCCCTAACATCCTTTTCATCGACCCACTCAGCTTGGGAAGAAGGAAAATGTTTCCAAGCAACCAAATATTGGAGTCAACCCCTCCGTTTCCAAGAATCCAAAATTTCTTTAACTTCAAAATGTTGTTTGCCTTCAATTAGCAATGGTACAGGAGGATCAATCTGGGTCGGTCTCAAATTCGAAGTATGTTCAGGTTTTAACAGACTAACATGGAAAACAGGGTGGATTCATCGAAGAGTTTTTGGTAATTTCAGTTGGACTGCCACAGGGTTTACAATTCGTTCAATTGAGAAAGGGCCAAAATACTTAGGGCCAAGCTTTTTTGACTTTTGGGTGGTTTGCAAATATCTGGTGGATAAAAAGACTTTGTTGCCCACCTGATATGGTTTTTGTGGAGTTCTCTTTTTGTCTGCAAATTTCTTATGAGCTTGATATGCATACGAGTAACCGGCCAGGTCAGCTGGAGTTGTGTTATCCATTCATCTAATGACTGAATGTTAGGCTTCTCACGTGGAAGTTCAGGTATGGGTAATGGAAGTTCAGGTATGGGTACAAAGTCTTGTCCCGATGCCACTTTAAGCGGAGTAAACCCAGTACTACTATGTACGGAATTGTTATATGCCACCTCCGCAAATGGCAATAGGTCAGCCCAATTATCTTGGTGATAATTTACGTAACATCTAAGATATTGTTCCAATACCATGTTAGTCCTCTCACAAGCCCCATTAGTTTGTGGATGGTGGGTGGAGCTTAAGCCCTGGGCGGAGCCCAATAACTTCAGGAACTCCTTCCAAAAGTTTGAGGTGAATTGGACACCCCTGTTTGAGATTATGCGTTCAGGAACCCCATGTAACCTGTAGATATGTGAAATAAACAGTTTAGCCAATGTTTTGCAGATGGGATCTTCGAACAAGGTATGAAATGTACCTGTTTAGAAAACAAATTAGTTACCACCCAAATAACTGTGTTTCCCCCACTTTCAGGTAATTCCACTATAAAATCCATAGAGATTTCCTTCCATGGAGCCGTTGGTCTAGCCACAATTTGTAGCAAGCCTACTGGCTTACCATGGAGCCGTTTGGCTGAGGCACAGACAGAATAACTAGCTACATAAGTTTCAATGTCCTTCTTCAAAGTAGGCCACCAAAATTGCCGTTTAACCAAGTGTAAGGTTTTCACGAATCCAAAATGACCAGCCGCTTTAGAATCATGAGCTTGCTGTAATATTTGGCTCCTCAGTTTCTCTGGCACATATAATTTGGCTCCCACCCATGCTACCCATCTTTAACCGTACAGTTATTTGAGTGAGCAAGGAACCAGTCATCAAGTTTTAGAGCATCTCTTAATTGTGCAGTCAAATTGTTTGATAAATCCACCTCCTCCTTCTTCTTTGGGGCTCTGGTAACCACTGGAGCTGCCAACTGTTTGGTTGGGACAATCGGCCGTACCACTTCCTGGCGAGCACTATTAAGAGATGTTTGTGTATCACACCTATGGCTCCCAACTTTGGGCTGCTAGCATGATTGCTTTCAAGGTGTACAAGATAGTAAGCAGGGGCTCCAGTACTCCAAGGAGTGGGGAAGTGGTTAGAAGGCAAACAAAAGCTAAAAGTGTGAAACTGACTAGTCCTCTCTCTTTCCATTTGAAAAATACAATTGTGGTTGCATGATTTCCCATTTAGCGACTGCTTTGCTTAGTGGTAGAGTTGCTGATTCTAAATAGGGTTGTAAACTGAGGACTACCTAGATCTTGTTTATGAGTTGGTTTCTCAAAATAAACTTTAAAGTTACAGCCACTAAGTCGTGGCTTGGTGTCCTACCAAAGCAACTCCCAGTGCCTAATTTATCTTTGCAGGCATAGACTGGATGTGTGAAAATTGTCCAGCCTTCATCCACCTGTTGTGGAAAAAGAGTAATCCTTCTAGGAGCAGCACATTTTCAACTTTGTTATTTGCTATTATTTGAATGGGCTTTGTTGTGCTTTTATTATCATACATACTCCTTCGAATGTATTTTTGGGTCCTCCCTTCTGGACCCCAAAATAGTATAGTTAATGCAAAGTGAATATTTCCTGGCTGAATACATGTTTGACATAATACTGCAGTAAATTTAATAATTGCCTTTTTTGCCTTCAGCTTGATAAAAGCAAATTGAAACCTGGGACAAGAGTTGCATTGGATATGACCACCTTAACGATTATGAGGTAAAATCTTGCCTTCATATGTTTAGATTGGAAGTGAGAAAAATCAAAAGGATAGAAAGCAACAACCCTTTCTTCATTATAGAGGAAGGAAAGGGGAGGAGGAAACATGAGGCAAAGGCTTTGCTTAGGATTCTTCCTTTTTGTGCAAGTAGCATTTAAGCTACAGTGTTTATGTTACTTCTTAACAAACCTTCTGGGAGACCATTATAGAACTTAGTAATTTATTTGTCTTCATTGGGTGGGAAAAATACTATTTGGAAATTACTTTTTTTAAAAAAAGATCACTGGTGCAGAATCATCTGATCGGATAACTGGAATTACTTCACATATTTAGATATTTGCCAAGAGAAGTTGATCCACTTGTTTATAACATGTCTCATGAAGATCCTGGCGATGTATCTTATTCTGAAATTGGTGGATTGTCAGAACAAATCAGGGAACTAAGAGAGGTACGTGTCTCTTTCGTATACCAGCCTGTATATTAGTTATGGCTAAGCTACTCATGTTTTTGTAAGAATAAAAATATCTGATTCTGTGGTGTCAATTAGATGCCCATTGCAGAACGTCAGGAAAATACATAAATGGAACTGCTTATGTTTTAAAATTTAAAACCAGAGCTTTTAGCCAAACTCCACAATGCAGTGAGTTTGTTTCAAAGAAATACATCTAAAGCATAAATGAGATTTTTAGAAGGAATATTGTATAAATGTCACAAAGTTTGTGACTTTGGATACACATTGAATTACTTGAGCATAAAACAGATTTTTGTCTTTGCAGGTTATAGAGTTACCCCTGACGAATCCAGAATTATTCCAGCGTGTGGGGATTATACCTCCCAAAGGCTGCTTGCTATATGGCCCACCAGGTAGGCTCACTTTAATAATTTTGTATCTCTTATGCCTCAGCAAAAAGGTACATCATGTGGGATATTTATTTTCAGACCAGCTCAAGCACATTCTTACTTCATGCGCAAATAGATATTTTCTATACTATCAAGTTCCAGTGTAAGTTTACAAGTTCTAAGAAGATCCTGGGAGATAAAAGACAGAATTAATTAAATGTGTCCTCAGAGTCTTTGGCATAAATTCTCAGCTATCATCCACACATATTGTAGGCAATTTCACAAAGAAAGATACAATATAATTTCACAAAAAAAGATCTAATCTGATTTGGTTCAGAAATGTACCAAATGCAAACTGTGAGGGGTATTATTCTACCTGGAAGCCCCATGATCTGCTCATTTCAAGCATATGGCTGTATTCCTTTTGTTCTGAATTAGGATAAGAAAAATGAAGTAGACTTATGGCAGAGGCCAGAAGAAAAACTTTTTGAAATAGATTCAGCTGAATACTGAAGCTTTTTGTTGCAAGGATTTTATTTTGGATATTTGGGTATTTAGGATTGTTTCAGTCCTGTTCAGTTGTGTGTATTTTATTTAGAGCTTTTAAAACCCTTTTTGGAAGAATGTTTTATTTTCTAATTTATAAGATTTAATATCATATTCCTGTCTCGTGGGAAAGGCACTTTTTGGTTAAGTCATCCCAGGTTGAGAACAGGGTTTTCCAAATCTATGAATTTTTTTTTTTTTTTTTTTTACAAACCTAGGTTTTCTTGTCTCAGGCCCACATTTCATTTCAGTAAAAGTGCCATCCCTAGCAAAAATGGCTGAATTAAAGGGGGAAATCAGATGAATTGCAGGTAATTAAAGTGGTGTTATCACTTTACGAGTTCAGCCCTTATATACTACCAAAGGCTGAAGCCAGGCCCTTGAAGGTCTGTGCACTGTAGTGCTTTACTATGTAATCTCAACTATATGTCTGGCATGTTGATTCTTTACTTCTTGAATCAACTTTGGTATATTGTCACTTCAGGAACAGGGAAAACTCTCTTGGCTAGAGCTGTTGCCAGTCAGCTAGACTGCAATTTCCTAAAGGTAAGTAAAAAAAAAATTTTTTCCTGAACTCTTTGTCCAAACTTGTTTGACTTTCAAGTATCATTCATTGATAATGTTTTCACAGGTTGTGTCTAGTTCCATTGTAGACAAATACATTGGGGAAAGCGCTCGGCTGATTAGAGAAATGTTCAACTATGCCAGGGATCATCAGCCCTGCATCATCTTCATGGATGAAATTGATGCTATTGGTAAGGATGCAGGCGTCTTAAAATCTAAAAGTGTGATAAGTTTTTTTATTAGCTGTTCAAAGAACTGCTTTGTTCCTGCAAGTTCAAGACTGGGACGGGAAAGTGAACTTAGCAGGAGTTGAAAATGAAAAAAGTCAACAATGTAACTACTCACTATACCAAAGTTCTGGGACCCTTAAAGTCCAATATGTTACTAGAGTATGCTATCAGCAGCCATTTTGGAATATAACTGCCTGGAATCCATTGTGATAGAAAAATAATAAAACTGCAAACACTTCTCCAAACTCTCCCACCACCTTTTTGTCTTTTCTTTCTGTCCTCCTCCTTTCTATCTCCTGTTGCAAACTACTCACATATGAAAAGAAAGCTCTCATCCATCCCCCAAAGGCTCATCTAACGATGGAGCACTTGGGCGCCTGGCTGTCTCAAAATTCCAATTGTCACAGAGGTGTGATTTTAGTTTTACAATAGAACAGCCTTTTTCTCTTTCTAACACCTGCCTTACTTCCTCAAAAAAACTGCAGGTGAATCAAATCCCTTGGATTTCCCACCTCTGATCCACAAAATGTATAACAATCTTTCTATTGGTCTGTCTCCTTCTCTTTCTCTCTCTCTCCCCCTCCCTCCCTTCCTCTCCTCTCTTGAAAAGCTGGCACTCAATAAAGTGTGATCATTTCTCCTTAGCATTAATCTCCTTTCTTCAGCAAAAATTCCATACTATTTATTTTATTTTTAAGCTGCATTTATTGTTTCTATGAATAGCTCAAGATGGCTAACATATCTAATTCTCCTTTCTCCTCCATTTGAAAACAACAACTCTGTGAGGTGGGTTGGGTTGAGAAGAGGTCCAAAGTCACTCATCAGGCTTTCATGCTGAAGGAGGGAGGGGAGCTGCAATTAAAACTGATTTATTTTTTGGGCAAATACCTTTTAAATCTTAATGCCTATGTAAGTCAGCGATCATCAGACATTTTTTAAAATACTGGATATCATTTTATATTTGGTTGTATTCTAAATTAAAACCTTATGTCAAATGTTCTGCTTGGTGAAATACCAACTACTCTTCCATGCTCTTTTCTTTAGGTGGTCGCCGTTTTTCTGAGGGAACGTCAGCTGACAGAGAGATCCAGAGAACTTTAATGGAGGTAAAGTTATATATTAAGTCTGGTATCTTTCAAGCACTAATTTTAGGCAGGCAACCAAAAGTGAAACATTGAGATTGGTTTGATTTTCTGTACTGTATTGGGTGCGCTCTTACTTTTGAATAAAATTGTGACTTTATATTGTCCAGTTATATAATTGGAGATATGATTAAGTGACTCTTTATAATTACTATGTATCTGGGTTTTGTATTTTACAAGAGAGAAACTTTTCCTTCACTTGGTAAATCAAAACTTCATAAAATGAATGGCCTTTATATAAAATTCCTATTGACAACAGCTAATGTTTTCATTTCTGCAAAAACTACAACTTTCATAAATATGCTTTCGAACTGAGAATTAAAATTCTCATGGATTTTAAGGTTGTGTCTTGGTATCCCAAGTCCTGTGCTTCTGAAATGTGACAAATGCTGTCCAAAACAACAACTGTCAATACATTTTTCTTAATTGTCTTGTTGGAATCAACTTCTTGGTGGAAAAACACCAAAGTTAACGAAAGCCTATGCTTCCTTGCAATATTTTTCAGTTATTGAATCAGATGGATGGATTTGATACTTTACACAGAGTCAAAATGATAATGGCTACAAACAGACCAGATACTCTAGATCCAGCATTGTTGCGACCTGGAAGATTGGACAGGAAGATTCGTGAGTAAACTCAGTATGCTAGCTTAAGCCTTTGGCTTTGTCTGGTATGCAACCAAAATTGGTAATTGAAAAAAAAAAAAACCTCTTTTCACCTAGATATTGATTTGCCAAATGAACAAGCTAGGTTAGACATCCTGAAAATCCATGCTGGACCTATAACTAAACATGGAGAAATAGGTAAGTTCCCAAGACGACGTTCGCATCTTAAGGCACTGTTTTATACAGTTCCTGTTCAGTACATAAATATTTACTGCAATTCATTGTAAAGTTTTGGACTATTTGGGGCAGAAATTGTCAGTCACACAATAGTTTTTTAAAGTATAATCCTTTTGTTTTTTTTCTGAAACATTTACATATTGTATTTATATATTTTATATTATTTACTTTTCCTCTTGGAGGTTTAGAACAGCATAATCTATAAAGCAGGTTGAGGTTTAGCAATGTAGAAATGCTCCAAGGGTTGCCCCTGCTTCCAGAATTGTATTCATCTTACTTTTGGAAATAGTCTAGTACACTTCAAAACAGCCTATTGTAAATATGATCTTGCAAGGGGAGTTTTGAAGAATCTTCAACTAGCTCAAAATAGCGTTCCTAGATTATTGTATAGCTCTAAAATTGTAGTACTCCAGTCAGCATCAGAAGCCTTGATTTTCTTGCTCACTCCACTGAAGCTTGATAGATAGTGAAAAGATCCAGAGATTCTTTAGTATTTTGGGGTCACAGTTCTGATTAACCTTGCAATTTGACTCTTACTATTAGACTATGAAGCAATTGTGAAGCTTTCCGATGGATTTAATGGTGCTGACCTAAGGAATGTCTGTACTGAAGCAGGTAATAAATTCTTTCTAATTTCCTTAGTTCTTAGTTTAACATAGGGCACATAAAAGTGTCCAGGGACTACTTGTGGCATCCGATTCTCTCTTGTGCGGCTGCCAGTGCATTGCACACATGCACACCCGATGGGTGAGACTTTTTTGTATTTCTTTGGCTTGAGTGGTTTAAGGGCTAAAATAGATATTTAAAACTGCAGGTTCAACTCTTTCAAACTCTTGAAAGCCTCTCTCAAGGTGGGTTTGGTCCCACTCCTTGTGGAATGAAGTTCTGTTCTGACCCTTGCCCTTTTCCAACAAATCAAACACAATCCAAAGGGAACAGAAACCTTGTAATGCCTCTGCAATATAATTAGCTGTGATGAGCACAAGCCTTGCCAAACTATGCAAGACTTGCCCAAAAGATAACAGACAAGAAATAATTTGCAATACCAAGAATCTTCAAAAACAAACTCAGGATACTGGAATGTCCACAAGGCTGGAGTTTCAAAACGTCTTTGCCTTCTGCAAAGAACTTTCGTTTCACAGCTGGCTTTTATCTTCTTGAAGGAGGGGCCATTACTTTGATTTTACTGTGATTTCAACCTTACTCCCGAGTCACCCATGCTGTTGTAGCTGCTCTTTCCTACGAGCAATCCTGCGCACATGTGCACTTGGCACAGGCTCCTTGGGAATGTCCTCATCACTGCTGCCAGCCCCCACAATCTCTGAAGGCATCAGTCCACTTCCTAATGGTCCTGGCCCCTCATCTGAGTCCTCACTCTCCTCAGCCGTCCGCACCTGCTGCCGGTTAACCACAACAAGTCCTCAACTTGCCATGCAAAACCTGATGTGAGAGTTAAATCAAGGATGTGTAATAATTTAAAATAAACCTTACAGTAGTACTCAAGTTATGATCAATTGCTTAATGACCAATCAAAGTTCTGGCAGACCTCCCCAGGTCTGAAGATCCGATGGCTACTCACACAGTCATATGATCAGTTTGGGTGTACAACAAGCAGCCCACATTTATGACCTATCTGCAGCATCCTGTGGTCACACGATCATAATATCTGACAGTTTTGCCAGAAACCAGCATTTACTTCTAATTTCTGGTTAAAAAAAAACTACCCATTGCAGACAATGGATACTTAACAAGTGCTGTGTTTGCTTAACAGCTGCAGCGATTCATATAACAACTCCCGCATAAAAGGTTGTAAAGTTTGGCACAGTAATGTAGTAGCCCACTTAACTGGCACGACTTTACAGTCGTAATTCCTGCCTCAATTATGATCATAAGTCAAAAGCTGCCTGCATTTATAGACACAAATATTTTATGTGGAATAAGGAGCAGTTATTATAGTTCCATCTTCTGTGTTTCTCAAAGGAAATTTTACCTATTGTGCAGAGTCTGGTTTCAGGCCCTGCTGTTTCCAATAAATATGTTTTTCACACTGTCTTTCTGCAGGCATGTTTGCTATTCGTGCTGATCATGACTTTGTAGTTCAGGAAGACTTCATGAAGGCAGTTAGGAAAGTTGCAGATTCCAAGAAGCTGGAGTCTAAGTTGGATTACAAACCAGTCTAAGTCCTATACTACATGGTTAATGGCTGACAGTGACTGCTGCATGGGAAATGTGGGGGCTTCCTAGGTAAAATGAGAAACAGACTATTCCTTGATTGTGTTATTATTTCAAGTCTATGTATTAATGATGGCAGTTAGCCATTTGTTAATATTAGGTAGGAGTCTGCTGCAACAAGAGGCCCTCTGAAAACAAGATGGCTTTTTAACCCCACACATATGCAGTATAAAATCTGCTTTCAGATAATGACTTTTATCAAATGTACTATTTTGATTTCATCTGGCAGATTTGAAGGTGGCATGCTTGTTTTATATCATTATTTTCTCTTCTTTGAAACAGTAAAATACATCTTGTTTAAATCAAGTTTGTTAATTGGTTCCTCAGCATCGTGTAAATGAGAAGGAACATCATCTGATGTTAGACCATGATAAGTTTGGGGTATCTTGTCTAAATCTTAAGAAACCCTGCTTTTCATAGAACAGTGTTTTTAGTCTAGAAGCTAAAAGCATTTAAAAATCAGAAGAAGTGATACTTCTTCTCAATTTATTTTTGATATATGACAGCTTAAATCTTTCACACATTGGGATGAATAAATTTTAAAAATGTAGCATGTTTTTCTGTTTAAATATCCTGGTTGACTTCTAGTTTTCTTTAAGAGCCATTTTAAGATGAAGTTAAGAACTTGTGATGTAGGCCTAGGACACATTCCCAGTGCATATCAGGATCTGTTAGCTTCATGACATTGTACCACTCCCTCCCCCCCAAAAAATCAGCTTTGAGAATGCTCAAAATAATGAAAGCAAAAAAAAATCATGTTCAATATTGTGTTCATTGCATAACTGCCTCCCTTAAATTTGGCTTTTTATGACATGAGTAGATGGAAATACAGAATAGCCTACTAGGGTTACTCTTGTACCCTGATTGCTGCCTAGACCAAAGAAGCAAAGCAAAATATTTAATTAGAACTTCTGTATTCTGCCTTCCGTGTAATCGTTACTTACTCCCAAAGCATCTCTCTTGCAGCAAACATACAAGAGCTAGTTCATAATCATTCAAAAATTGGTTTAAAGCATTTAAGAAACTAGAACCAGGCATATTGCACTGAATATAAAAATGGCCCCTAGCAATAAAAAAAAGTTGGATTCTCCCAGAGTTACACCCAGGTTTACTGTAAGGGGCTAGGTTACAGAACATGTATTTTAGCCCTCCTTTTGGCAGTAAGTAAATTAAGACAGGGTCCTCCTTATTTAATGCCTACTTTCTAACAATCTTTTCATTTATGAGTAGGCAACTAACCTTTGATGAGATACGTCTATGTGTTCTTGTTCTGAACTATTTTGCAAACATCTATTCTCATTTCCAAAGTCAGGGGAATCTATTTATAGATCAGATAAGAAGATAATATTTCAGATAACTAGATATACCCACAAAATACTGCCAGTTGATCTTTCCTATCATTTTGACCTGAAACTTAATGGAACGGCTCACATGACAAAATAAGAAGAAACCACACTGTGGCTTAAGGTATTCTATAAGTCCTGCCCATTTTAATGTATGCAATGAGCCATAAATCTAATCCTAACATATTATGAATTATTATAAAATAATTGAGTCTGTGATTTCAAAGATCATACTTGAGGACATATCGCCTAAGAGCAAACCCATAATGAATATATACATTGGCTTTTATTAATTTGGTAGCTTCATGAGGTTTTGAACTGCAAAACTGAAGGCTGAAAGAAGGGCTTGATATTTGTGCTACATCATAGGTTAATTGTGTCTCTTAGATAAACTGCAATTAGCCATATTCATTCCACATACTAATAGTTGATAAACTATAATAGCTGAGTTCATACTGCATGTTACAGTATGTTGTAGGTATCTTTGGCCTAACAAATTGTATGAACATTACCATCTGATGGTGACAAAATAGGAAGATTCCTTAGAAGCATTTTTTGTATCATTTTTTCATTGTCTATTCAAAGAAACTGCATAATGTCATTATTCTGGACATTCCCACTATTTTGACCATATAGATAGTCCTCGACTTAAAACCATTTGCTCAGTAACCATTCAAAATTACAACTGCACGGACAAAAGTGACTTGTAACTGATTCTCACACAACTGTCACGGCATCCCAACAGTCACATAATCAAAATTTGGATGCAACTGGCATGTATTTATGATAGTTGTACTGCCCCAGGGTGATGTGATCACCATTTGCGACCTCAGCTGGTTTCCGAGAACCAAGTCAGTGGGGGAGGTTGAATTTGCTGTGATTCACTTAAATAACTGCATTGATCCCCTTATGAACGGTGTCAAAAAAAAAAAAAAAGATTGTAAAATTGGACACAAGTTAACAACCATCTTTCTTAGTAATGGAAATTCTGATTCCAGTTGTGATCCTAAGTTGAGGACTACCTGTGTTCACTTTCTCCTTGATTGGGCACCATATGGTTCCTGAAATTTCCCTAAATTTAATCTGCAGCCCCTGACGAAAGTTACCAGACACCTGACTAGGCAAAGGAGGATACGGACAACTGGAAAAGAAGACACCCCAGCTTCCAAATTTGACATCTGTGACAAAAATTATAGCAAAAAAACAACAATTAGGTCTATATGTATTCAAAATTATATTTTCTAGTTTCAGAAAACTAGTTTTCTAATCACAATAATTTTCCAATGAAACTTTACTGCTAGCAATTACATAGACTTGACAACGAAGTGCTTTTTAAATTTTATTCTAGAAATGTATGATGAGTCATGTAATCTACAGACCACAGTGACCACATATTTGAAGGTGTTGCATTAAAGCCAGTTGCTGGAACCAGGAAGCAAATTAACATGTAAATATAGGTCATTGAGTCTTGTCCATGGACAAAGGAATAAAAGCAGTAGACAATTTAGAAGAGCACACTATACAAAAGATTGAATGACTACTGTAGTGAAAATTCAAAAAGCCAGACAATATTGATTTTAGGCTAAGCTTGCCAAAATGGAGAACATGAGGTAATGCTCTCCTTTTGCTGGACGTTGCCCCACCTAAATGTACCTGCGAGGAAGTTGTCCTGCTTAACTTTACAAAGGGCTTGGTTGGAGGTATGGCAAGAAATTTTTATATATCATCTAAGAGTACAGCATTAACTCTGCTGGAAAGGAGAAATAGGGCTGAAGTTAAACAATCAGCCTTTCCTAATACAGCATCCTACAGTGTAAAAATCCCTCTTGCTGATGGGAGTTACATTCCACACATTAGCTTTAATGCTGGTCAAAGATGATAGTAGAGAAATAGTTCTACACAATATCTGAGGAAGGCGGAACTATTGTTTGAAAAAGGGAAACTGACTTAGTGGTAACTGAAGTCATTACAGAATGAATTATTTTCAAAATGCTAATACAGTTTAGGCATAAGATCTGAATTGTGGATTTCCTGTTTCATAGATCAATTTCCATTAAGGTGGCATTCCTGAAGTTCTTTCCCAAGAAGCTTTCCATCTTTTCCAACTAATTGAATGCAAGCTCTGTTTAAAAGAAAGCATCTCTTTATATGATAATGTATAGTAGAAAATTCATATAAGTGTTCTTACATTAAAATGTCTACAGTATTCACTATAGTAAATATTTAGTCAATCTCTCTAATAAACCAGTAGGGGCTAGAGTATCTCTGAGCCTTGTCCAAAGGATATGGAACTGATATGGAAGAGGTTCTTGTAAATGTGTTACTTGTCAGTATGAACAGGGTCTTGAATTACAGTATACAGAACACTTAATAGAAATGGAAACCAGCCATATCTCACCTGCAAGCAAAGAAATTTAATTCAAATACAGTAATTAAAACACATTTATGTCTTGACATTTGTAGCCACTGTCCCAATGATTTTGATGTGAATGTTCCTCTAGGGAAAGTTGCAGTAGGTCTTATTACTAGATGCAGGGAAGAAAATCTGGAGACAATTCAGTAATATACAGTATGTAGTTCCCACTTCTCTATTATATTACTGCAAAGCTACTGAAAACCACATTTTGTAGAATGTCAAAACTGACAGGTCTGCTTTTGTCTGAGTAAAGGAAGGGGAAATACATTTGATTTGTACCAAAGAAGAGATTTACAAACATGGTCTTTATATTCTGCCTGGTCTTTGGTTGGTCAAAACCAGAACTGATGGCTCTATCTGTAAGCTGCTTTCCAAAGGCGATTTGGAAGGTTTGTTTCCTATTCCCCAACAGCTCTGCCCAAGTGCTCTAGAGTAGTTTGGAGGAAGAAAAATACTTGCATCCTTGATTAATTCAGTGACTTGAAAATACAACCAGTCAAAGCTCCAGATATCCCAACCCCCATGACCACATAAACATGATCTTGGCACTTGGCAACCACTTCATATGCGAGTTGCAAAATCCTATGGTTGCATAATCATGATATGCAATTTTCTCTTGCCAGATTCCCACAATCAAAATCAATGAATACCTAGCGAGTTTAATTTCTATGCATTCGTTCTGGTAATGTCCATGTACAAAGATGTTTTGGTTGTTTGAAGACAGTCTGAGCTTTGAAAGTATGATCCGAGTGGCAGAAATTGATAAGTCAGTCTCCTGCTTCATTTCAGTTTCCTAAGCCATACAGTCAATTTCATTACATTATCTTCTTTCGTGTTTCCAACCTCAATATTCCAGTCACAAGCAGCACAGCTTCATATATGAACAAACTATGCATCAGTAGTTAGAGCATAAACATGGATGTTTATATTTTGTATCAATGTGGTTTACCATTGCCTTTCTCCACACAGTGTGGATTGAAAGTAATGTTTTGCGTCTTCCTATGTCACTGTGGCACAATAACAATAGCCTTTAGGATTATATACTACTTCACAGTGCTTTACAGCCCTCTCTAAATGATTTGGAGTCAGTACTGCCCCCCAACAATCTGGGTCCTCATTTTACCAACCTTGAGCTGGTGAGACTCGAATTGCTGAAGTGGCAGTCAGCAGAATTAGCCTGCAATAGTGCATTCTAACCACTGCATCACCACAGCTCTTAGGTGCCTTGCAATCGTAGTAACACTTATATACCCGTTTATAGTGCTTTACAGGACTTTTTAAGCAGTTTGAGAGTCAGCATATTCTTCTCCCCCCCCCCCCCCAATAATATGGCTCCTCATTTTACTGATCTTGAAAGGATGGAAGGGGGAGTCAACCTTGAGCTGGTCAGGATAGAACTATATATTTCATGGATAGGATGATCATCAATAGAATAGAATTCTTTTATTGGCCAAGTGTGATTGGACATACAAGGAATTTGTCTTGGTGCAAATGCTCTCAGTGTATATAAAAGAAAAGGATCACATCTGATCTTCCTAGAAATTTCTTGGTGCATACTTCAACATGATTACCCATCCCTCCCAGAAATGTCCCTCACACATACCCCAGCCACAATTAAGCAAAACAGGATATGGGGAGGAGGGCAATATATGCATACACTAAATTAAAAATGTCAGGGCAGGTAGGGAATCCTAACATGAGTATTGTTTTGCTTAGCATTTCATTACCTTCACAAACTAGGAATAAACGGGGGAACATTTAAGGAGACCTGCTGGATTTGTCTAAAGGTCAATTTAATCTGGCATTCTTTTATCATAGCAACTACAAAATTGTCTTCTGAAAACCTCTATAATTCTTTTCCTTTGTTAGCCTAAATACAGAGCCCTGGACATTGCAAACTTTTTTTGAATCAGAGTTGTTCATTGTTTCTCTCAAGTTGCCTGTTGGTTTTTTAATACCATTTTTGACATACATCGAGGGGTTTGAAAAGCTACACAAACTGATGATGCAGCCGATTCACCAGAGCAGATCAGAATTAATGTGGGCAATCAATACCTGACATAGAGATGGAGTTCTATGTTCATCTGTCCAAAGCAAAATAGAATTTTAGAACTAGAATTTGGAGTTGCATGTTAGGATATGAGAACCGTCCCAGTTATTTATGTGGTTAAGTAAAATGCACAATGAAATTATGCAAATCTTTATTGTAAGCTGGGACAGCAATGGCTCCTAACATAGGCAGAATAGAGGTGATTAAAAGCAACCTATGGCCGTGTTGGCAAAGCAGGTTGAGTAAAGTCGCATTAAATGAGTTATAAAAAGGGGCCCTTTTTGTACAGAAACGGGGTTTGGAAGAGAAACCTCTTCAGAGCTGGCTGCTGTCGCGCAACGTCCCTCCGGCATCCACGCACGAAGGACAGCCAGCTGCTCTCCTTCCATCGCGCATGCACGTCACCATGAGCCAAAAGGAGGACACGCCCGCTTCCTCTGAACTCCCGTCACACACCCCTTCGGGACCTTGGCGCCCGGCCACGCCCCCTTCCCGCCTGTGACCCGAGCAGGGGCGACTCCTCCTCCGTCAACACCACACCCATTCCTATTACGGCTCGTTCCAACGCCACGCCCCTCGGCTTCCCCACCCATCCCGACTGGCCTGGGCAGCAAGCGGCGGTTGGAGAAAGCCCCGGAGGGCAGCGCGAGGGGGGAAGAGGGGAGGGGGCGGGAGCGGGAGCGAAAGGCGTCGAGTGGAGCGCGCGTGCGACGGCGTCCGCGAGCGGAGCCTGGATTGACCGACCGACCGACCGACCGCCTGCCTTGGGGGGGGAGGGGTAGCCTGCGAACAGCATGGCGGCTGGGCGCGAGCCGCCGCCGCCGCCGCCTCCTCGTCATCATCTCCCTCGGTTCCCTGCCAGCCCCTTGGCCACCGCCGCTCGAGCGTCGAGGCCCACCGACCTTCTTCTCCCTCTGCCCCGCTGACTGACAGAAGAGGGAAAAGAAGAGATACAAGAGGGAAGGAAGGAAAGAAGCCTCGCCCTACCCGGCCCATCTCGGCCATGGAGCTCGCCAAGCCGGTTTTCCCCGCGCTGCCGCAGCCCAAAGAGGACTCCGAGGTGAGCGAGCCGTTCGCCCAGCCGGCGGGCGGCACCTTGGAGCGCAGCAGCCGTCGTCGCCCGTTGGGGGAAGCTCGCGATCCCCCCCCCCCAAGCTCCGGACTGGAACCTGGGGAAACTACCTTGTCACACGTTCTCTCCTCTCCTCCCGCCCGCAGCCCTATTTAACAGCCAAATGCGTACAGGTGTTCCACTTGCTAGGCAGGTGGGTGGGAAGCGGACTCGCGTTGTAATTGATCGGCTGAGTTAAATAAACATTTCCTCGCGGGTCACAAGATTTGTTTTGAGAAGCCCGTCCTCCTTCCTTTTAAATATCCTGTTGCCTTTACGAGGAGGAGTGACAGGAAAAGAGCCTCGGTCAAGGGAAGGCGCCTGTGATTCCTGCATGGTTTGACACCCCCCCCCCCAACACAGCATGTTTCTCAACGCAACAGACTAGACTTTTAAGAGATGCCGTGCCTTATTTTAGCCTTTCAGGGTACATGAATAGAATCACATTGGTGCCCTGTAGTATCTTCTAGGAACCCTCACACCCATTTAATGACATGCACACACAGCACTACTACCATCTAGAGTTCTATGAGAAAACCCTATTAGGGAATTTGCTTAAAGCAATGCAGATACCCTCCAGGCATCTTTCTTAATATCTGGATACTATAAAATGATCCAGTTGTGCCCCCAAATCTATTTTAATCTTTTGAACATTGACACTACAGTCTGTCACTTTTTTGAGATAAGAAACATGCCAGAATTGCATTATCAAAATTAAAAAATGGAACTGTAGAAAGAACAGCTTCTTGACACCATTAAGACCTGTGGCACAGCTCATTTTATTTTGTATTCTTGCACTGCATCCTACCATCCTTGCTCTCTCTAAAATGGGAAATGTCACTCAAAGGTTGCCCATTCTTGTGACATGCTTCTGGATCTTACATTGCTCCTACTTATATTTCTATGCTTCCTTTTATATCTCTGTATATATTGAATGCCATCACAGCAGGGGATAGCAGTTTGACTGATCTTGAAGAAGCTATGAAGTTTCTAATCACTTTAAATATTGTTAACTACTTAACTTTCAGACTCAAGGGGCTGGAATAGCATAAACTGTTTTTATCTTACAGTTAAAATTGGTACACCTTTTCCTTCCAAATTGTTTTTGAAATGTATAATTTTGTAACAGTTGTACAAAAAAAACTTAAAATGATTGTACAATAAAAAATAAAAAGATTATAGTGGCATAGATGATTACACAAACTTTCTTTAATAACCAGAGCTGTGGGGACTAAATCTTCATAAATTTTACATTTTGAAAAATATAACATAGAATACTGCGATCCGCTGATCAGAATTATAGTATAAAAACCTGTGTTGGTTCACAGGAAGTGGGAAAAATCCAAATATAGATTGTTAATTCCTTTATTGGGACCAGCCAGAATTGTTTTCCAGGCTATTTAATGATGAAGAACTCAGAGCTTTCATGCTCTTTTCTGCTATTTTGATTGGTTTCAATTATGATATTGTCCAACTGTGGATTTTGGATAAATGTTATAATAGCCAAGAGGCATAGTTTTCAATTAAGTCAAATATAACAAGCAAGAAGGAAATGCAGTTGAACTCAGTAAAACTGGGAGAAATAGGCCTGACTGCTTTATCTTTCTAACTTTTGATGGAGCCTGCTAAAAAATGATGATTAATATGGTTCCGGAGGATTTGGACCTAAATGACAGTTGGTTAGAAGATAGAATGTGCATGGCAGTTTTACCTTTTTTTTTTTAATGGAGCCAGTTCTCTGTACCCTAGTATGACTTCATTTGATAGCTCCAATAGACTATCTACTCCAGATATTGGACTAGCTATTTATTAGCAAGGGATTTTGGAACAGTAGAAGGTACTAATTTTCTATTATTATTCTAATATTGGCAGTTCATACAATATATCTAATATAAATCCATAATTAGCATTTTCTGCATATTAGATGAAAGTATAATGCATATTTGCAGTGGGAAATAGGATTTTTCAACAACCCCTCCCATATGAGAAAGTATATTTAATCTTACTACTTTAATGAGTAATAATTTTTGAGAAGAGGCAATAAACATTGGATTTGCCATTAAGTGGTCTTTGTCCATTATTTAGAGCAAAGTCCATTATTGTCTGAAATTTAGGCATTAACTTAGATATAATGTAGTCCTCTGTTAAACTGCTAGCCTTTAAATTGAGGCTTAACATCTTAGCCAATTTCAGATGGTTCTATTTTTTTAATCAGTGATACTGCAAAATTAATTTTTACTCAGCTTCTTTCAACACTATGTTACAGCTGAGTTCCAGATATTCAAAACACTCTGGATAAGGTTTACTATTTCTGTTTCAAGCCCAAAATCGTGCATGTGCAGAATGCTCAGCATTGGAGAACACTATGAGTAATGTCAGAATTGTTGCAAACTAAAAATGGCCTTTTAAGTTTAGACCATTTCAGTTTTGAAACATTTTGCATTATGGAAAATGTCAATGATTTGCTAGTTTTCAAATAGATGTTTGTTTCTTTGAAATTGTGGAGATCTGTTTTAGAGACAATTAGTAGGCAGCTTAGAATGTGCATCTTAAACCAATTCTCAGGATAATATAATAAATTAATTGTGTTTTTGCAAGAGTCATGTAATATTGAGGATCCAAATTAAGACTTTAGTCTATTGCTTTCTGATTAATCTGATTCTCTTTATGATAGTCTGTATTTCCCATGTCTTTGTCTGAATTTCTCACTCTAGGAGGAAGGATACATGTCATTTCCTTTATAATTTCATATTCCGTCCAGCTCTTGCAAAGTAATGGTTATAATGGACAGGGCAGCCTGCTTTTTCTGCTGCTGCTTTTTAATAATTGTATTTTATAAGTTTAGCTGTATATTTAAATGCCTTCTACTTGTGTCTGAAATAAATGCTCTGCTGTTATTACTAAAACATATCATTTGCTGTTTGCTATCATTAAGCATTTCAAAATACTTATATTGCAATACTGTTCTCAGCTGTAATGACAGATAATCTTAAGATTTATTTACTTATTAAATTTCTATGCAATTTTGTTCACTAAAAGTCACATCAGATGAACTATTGCAGAGTAGTGTGTGCTTTTTATTAGCACAAATATTTCAGGTAATTTGTTTTTTTTACTATATATTGGCCAGACATTTGCAGTTTTGGGGGAATCAGTGCTCTTTTTCAATTGCTACCTGTTTTGTAGTATTTAATTCAATGCTTGCATGCTGTTCTGGTGTAGAATCTCTATATTGGCCTTTCATTGAGCATGTATATGGGCAGCAAATTGATGTACAAAGTGAACTAATTCAAAATAAGGGAAAAGTTCCTATATGTCACAACATTTTGTTAGTTTTTTTTTAACATTCATTATTTGCTGACTTAAGAAATTGATTAAACTAGAGAGGCATAACTAGATTTAAACTTTGCACTAAAAATGTGGCTTATTTGTAGCTTATTGTGTTGCGTGTTGATGTTGAGACTTATAAAGGGAGGTTTATATTATTTGTTAATATGATTTTAGTCAGTTATAAATAAAATGATGCTTAATAATGATGGTTTAGCACAAAATGTGCAGTAGACCTATTACTAGTAATATTTAACTCAAGGCCCTGACTTGCAGAGAAAGTCATTAGATAGTGGGAGATGTAACTGATAATATTTAGGAAATTAAATTTCTGAAAATCTTTCAATTAACAACATAGTCTTAATATTCTTAAAATTGGATTTCCTCCTTAAAACATTTTCCATGGTTATTTACACATTTCTTTCCATAATAGTTCTGAATCACTAATATTTCCTCGGGGTTTTGTTTTGTTTTGTTTTGCAAATTGGTAGTGATTATGTAAATCACATAGAATTTCAGCTGGAATTCAGTGCCCAGATTGTATTTTGGTTCATGTACAAATGAAAAATCTCACTTTGGGTGAGATTAGGAATTCTTATGCCATTACAGTCCTCATAAATTGTATAAAATATTTTCCAGGATACTTTAGTAATGAAAAATTATAAGATCAAACCTATAGCTTTGTTAGCTTGTTTAACTTGTCATTTTCATCTTGCATTTTTTCCAGAACCTCACTATTTTGACTGGTCTTATATTCAAATGAGAACATGTGTTTTATTTCTTCTACTTAGGATTGGACATATCCAATGAGAAGAGAGATGCAGGTATGAAAGTTTTATTTACTAGGTATTTGGGCTGCTGCAGGGCTTTAGCAACTTCATGAACATGTATGCTGACATCTAACATTAGGCAATGGAGAAATTGATGTGGCAAATTCATTTCATGTTACATATTGCAAACCATAAATAAAGGGGAGGGCGGGGGAGAAGTCAAACAACACTAAGGAAGGATGGTTCTTATAAAATGTCTGAGCAATTTTCCTAAAAAGTAGTCTTTTTATTATCTACTTATTACCGTAGATTTGTAACCAAGAAGTTCAGGGTGGCAAGGGATTACAATTATCCTTTTGATACCCATTTGAAAGAGTTAAAGACTCTAGACCCTAATCTAGCCTTTTCTTCTAAGCTGTACAGATAGTTGCTAATCTAGGCTGTTCCAATAATCACTACCTCTGCCAGTCCTGAACATTATATATTCTGTACACATTTCTGTCACTCTGTTCTTCTGCATTCAGAGGACTGGAATATAGCTATATACTCAAGCCTTGTGGAGCAATGGCTTATTAAAAATGAATTGTCACAAAATAGTTACCGTAGCTATTTGTAAAATTTCTCAAAACAGAACAGAAGTGAGGCTATCATAATTTAAAAAAAAACTTGTTCAAGAATTCTAATCAAGTCAACAGGTTAAAATCTCAAGTCTGTTTTTCTGAACCCATAATTTTTTATTTCAATGCCCATTTCATAAAAGGTAATTTGAATAAGATACCTATGCTACCAGAAACTAAATGAAAAGCAGAGATAAAGACTAAAATCTAATTGATACACACATTCCCAATTTCCCATCATAGGCAAAATATCTATATGTAATGTGTACCATACTTTCATGCTGGAAAATAAGCAGACAGATATGCACATACACAAACAAGCACAAAAGTTTTATCATACTAAAAAAAAAGAGAATCACTATATTTTGCTTATGCACATTTTTTAAAAAATGTGCAAGTGTATTTAGCTTAGGCATTTAATCTTCATTTCATTCCTAGCCTCTTAGAAAATGTGTAATCCTTTGGGGGTGCTTTGTGCCCACTATCTAAATTGGTATTTTTTTAACCGTAGCAACTTGAAGATGTGTAGACTTCAACCGCCAGAATTTTCAAGCCAGTATAGCTATCTGGGAAATACAGAGAGTTGAGCTCCATACATCTTCAAACTGCCACGGTTGAAAAATGCTGCACCAAATATAAATGTTCTTTTTTTCTGGTTAGTTAGGCAGAATTCTGTATAAAGCTCAGGGTTCTCTATTAACTTTTTTGAAATGAAATACATTTTTCCAGACTACACTCCACTCTTTAGCATGAATGTTTCACTGTTAATATTTTTGTAGCTTAAAAAAAGCTAAAGAACCTAATGGGCACTTAGGGAGACATAAGCATTAAATTAAAGAACACAGGAATATACGTTGTCTAGGTTGTTTTGCCTTTAACTGTTGCATGGCAGACAGAAACTCTTTCTTACTAAAAGATGCCATGAAGAAAAGTGTGGTCTATTGAATTTTCTTTGTAGGCAGAAGCATCACCAGAAAAAGTGTTTTGATAGAAATGTACCTTGGATATAAATTATCAAGTTCAGAGGAAAGCAAGGTGATACTGACTGAACAGGAAAAAATAAAATTGTGAAAATTGGACTTGGGTTTAACATGTAATAAAAATTGGACTGAAAAATTCAGTTTTATATATATAGGGACAGTCTGGAATAACTTGAGAGGTGTGTATATTTTTCTTTTTTCAAATCTTTGAAGGTTTTGAATTTCTTCTATGGATTACAGGATTAGTCCAAAATGAGTTTGAGGAGGAAAAGCACAAGATATTATAGCACAGAAGCACACAGTTCTTGGCATTTTAGTCTGGGTGGCAATCATACTTATTCATGTTCCTTGCTTTCTTTTTCCAAGAAAAATGTACCAAGTGACTTCCCAGCAAAAAGAGCAAATTCATAAAATTTATAAAACAATTATTGTACTCTGCCTGAGTTCATTAAGCTTGTCTAAACATGAGGTTATTATTTGAATTCTGGCATGGCCTTTGAGCACAAAGATCAAGACGTTTCTCTTGTGATATAGCATGTAGTTAGGCTGTGAAGTATTTTCTTTTAGCCTTGTGCTGATTTATAAGAAAATAAACCTGGCCTTTATAAATCATGTGTTTTTCCCAAGTGTATCTTAATAGGGCCAGAAGTAATTTAAGACTAATCTTGATATTGCAGTAATATAATTCTTATTACACATTAATGTTGCACCTTGTAAATTTTATATGTGTGTTTGTTTCTTTCACCCATCCACTTACCCACTGTACTTTCTTTTAACTTTTTTTAAAGGAAATTTTACCTGGCTTATTCTTAGGCCCATACTCTTCAGCTATGAAAAGCAAGGTAGGTTGCCTGTAAACTTTTTACACTGAGTAATTTATGTGTAAATTACCTAGATGCTTTCTTTAGGACACATTCCTTTCCTCCCTTCATTGTGGATTTTTGTCATGTATTGAATGACAAATTGAGCATTGTATATCTCTTTTTAGGAAGGCTTTTTTGATTTTGTATAAATATACAATGCACCTTAATTGTTAGAAAATATATTTATCATGCTGTTCTTATACCTTTTAAATATTGTTGTAGCATTTTAATATTTTGCTGAGTATCTCTGATTTCTGCCTGAAGAAAGGGGTATAGGAAACATTTCAACAAAATAAGAACATTATTGTAGCATTGATTGATTTAAGAGATATTTATACTTTCTGCAGATGCACTGTTTCATTATAGAACAGTCAGAAATTCATCTGTTATACGCTCTTCATGGCTTTTAGCTTATTAAATTTGCTTTGGGCAAAGAGCCTAATCAATTGAGCTCTTATAGAGATGCTGAATATTTTCAGCCAGGACATATATTGGGGGTGGGGAAGAGAGGAAAGAGACATTCTATATTGCTATTTTAGTGTAATAGTGTAATTATATTATTTATTTGTTCAAAATGTGTTTGTTGGTGATCTCATATATAACTGTATTAATTACTTAATTAACTATTAGCTACTAAAATGCTGTTCTATTTTAAATTTTCTTTCTGGCTTGGTATCGGCTATACGTTGAATTTTTCCTTGTTCATAATTTTGTTTTACAGCTACCTACGCTTCAGAAACATGGCATCACTCATGTAATATGCATAAGACAAAACATTGAAGCGAACTTTATTAAACCAAACTTCCAGCAGTTATTTAGGTAAGAAAATCTTAAATTAATACTGCTTTCAAAACAATGATCATGAACCTTTGTACCATATGTACTTTTTAGGATACCGGGTCTTACTTTCTTTTGGGCTTGAAAATAATCACTTGGGCTTATTTTGGGGGAGGTCTTTTTTTTTTTAAGTGCAGGAGATGGCGAGTGCAGGCGACAATGGGATTGGAAGTGCAACTACTGCTGGCCTCGCCCTTTCCCACTGTCTTGCTTGCAACGGGTCAAGCTCTCGGCAGGGCTTCACCTGCCCTGCCTGCTGGCCCAACTGCTGTTGGAACACTTCTTGACCACAGCTGTGGCTACCCATGCTGCTGGCCTCATGGGAGCTCTTTGCCCTCCTGACAGGGCAGGGGAAGGCTAATGTGAACCAAGAGTTTGGTCCTGATTGAGGTCATGGGCAAACAGACAGTGGGACAGAGAAGGCAGGATGAATGATAGCTGCCCAAATACTTTTCACCCAGAGGGAGACGAAGCTTTGTCTGCTTGCAATAGAATAGAATAGAACAGAATACTTTACTGGCCAAGTGTGATTGGACACACAAGGAATTTCTCTTGGTATAAATACTCTCAGTATACATAAAGAAAAGATACATTCGTTAAGAATCAAGAATCATAATGTACAACACTTGATAGTCATAGGGTACAATCAGCAATCAAATCATACTAGGAAACAGTCAATATAAATCATAAAGATACAAGCGACAAAGTTACAGTCATTACAGTCACAAATGGGAGGGGATGGGTGATAAGGAGTGATGAGAAGATTAACAGTAATAGTAGTGTACACTTTGTAAATAGTTGAACAGTGTTGAGGGACTTATTTGTTTAGCAGAGTGATGGCTTTCGGGAAAAAACTGTTCTTGTGTCTAGTTGTTCTGGTGTGCAGTGCTCTATAGCGTCGTTTTGAGGGAAGGAGTTTATGTCCGGGATGTGAGGCGTCTGTAAATATTTTCACAGCCCTCTTTTTAACTCTTGCAGTATACAGGTCCTCGATTGAAGGCAGGTGGATAGTAATTGTTTTTGCTGCAGTTCTAATTATCCTCTGAAGTCTCTGTCTGTCCTGTTGGGTTGCAGAACCAAACCAGACAGTTAAAACAAAGGGGATGCTTTGAAACTGAGGTAATTATTCCATTTCAAACCGTCCCCTATGCAAGCAGGCAAAGCTTTGTGTCTCCGTCATTTCTCTGTCTGGGAAAAAAATGTTTGGTCGCCTATGGGGTGCTTGGGAACGGAACAATTTAAGCCATTAGTTTATAAACCATTTGCTGGACCAAATGTGCTATGCTGCAAAGAGGGGCAAAGAGTTCAACATAAATACCTGATTTATAACAATGCAGACTACAGGGAGTCCTCAACTTTGGACAGTTCATTTAGTGACCATTCGAAGTTATGGCAAAAGCGAATTATGACCGTTTTTCACATGATCACTATAGCATCCTCATGGTCACATGATCAAATTTCAGATGCTTGGCTGACTCATATTTACAATGGGGTCATGTGATTACTTTTTGTAATCTTCTGACAAGCAAAGTAAATTTGGGAAGGTAAATTCATTTAACAACTATGTTACTAATTGAACAACTGCAGTGATTCACTTAACAACTGTGGCAAGATAGATCATAAAATGGGGCAAAATCACTTAACAACTGTCTCACTTGGCAACAGAAATTTTTGGCTCGATTGTGGTCATAGGTTGAAGACTTCCTATATTTATCTTTCTACTTCGTATTATCTATTGGCTGACACTAATTCCTCAAGATTTTAGGTAAAATTCTATTTGGAAATGGTAGGAATAGAACTTGCTATTTTGAAGTAATGTAGAATAAAAAAAATGAATCCTTGTACTATGACCTGAAATTCTCATTTAATTTTATTTTGCTCTATAGAACTCTACGTCTAGAATATTTGAAATATTTAGCAGAGAAGGGATCATCAGAATATGCAGTGGCAATATAAAAAGTTTAATCTTTGAAAGTAGGGAGTAAACCTACTCCCACTTCCTTAATGAACTCCTTGATTTAATGCTTTGTGGCTGTTTAACACTCTAGAAAATGAATGGTCCTGACTACGTACTTAACACAGTTATTTTAATTATAGGTATTTGGTCTTGGATATTGCTGATAATCCCATTGAAAATATTATAAGGTTTTTCCCAATGGTAAGTGTCCATCATCATGTGTTAACTTATTTCATAAGAGTACATTTTAGAACTGAAGGGGGTAATGCTAAAGGAGTGAACAAATATCTATGATTGAAATGATTCAGGTAAATAAACTTGTATCTTTGATTAAAGTTATAACTAACCATATTACATGAAAAACTGTAATGCAGTGATAAGCATGGTCTATTATGACTCATAAAACATTCTTTTCTTGGTAAACATGAGCTTTATTTTCCATTCTGCAATTTACAATATAGAGCAAATGAAGTAAACGTTGCCTTCTCAATATCATTCTTTCATATAGAACCTTTTCATACCAATAAACGAAACATCAAATACAGCTATATATGGCTGTTTTATCCAAAGGTAAATGTTTCGTGGTTTCAATTCTGTCCTTTTACATTTTTGCTGGTTTATTTTGTTGAATAAGAAAAAAGATTAAAGTAAAATTATTCGTACATACATTGTGAAAATATAGTGAATTTGATTTTTTTTCAATCACATGCAACCTGTAATTGATATCATTCTCAGTGGTTATTTTACTGTGAAGAATATGATTTAGAAATGTCCAGATATTAAGTTCCCCGATATAATTGATGCACTTATTTTCATATTGGTTCTCCCTAGTAGATGATATTGTTCTGGAGCAAGCAGAGCAGAATTTTTTAAAATGGAGGCAAGGGATTTTAATATGCATTAAGCATATTGGAAAATTAATCCACCTATTTTTCCCTTAAATTCATACCGAAAATTGGTAGGGAGTCATACCAATGTTATTGAGAAGTTTTCCTTTGAATTTTGCTCCTGGCATGATCCAGTAGAGGATGATTCCAGAGGCCATAGAAATTGCAGAATGTTGGCCTGTATTGTAACATAATGAATAATAAAAGCAAAAAATTAGCAGTACTCTTAACAAGCAACAATAAAAATGCTTTAAGAAGCAAACAAAATTAAGATGTTGGTCAACTTTCAGCCCAATTATAGCAATGCTATTTTTTTGTGCTCTGTAATGTACTTGCATGCATAACTGAGTTAATATAAAATTGGTATATATAACAAAAACTATTACAATCATAAATCTAAATTCCATTTGGAGGAGTTTGGAAGTGACCACAGATTTTATTGGGTTCTATGCTGATATGTGTAAGATGCCTCTCCTTTTTACTCTCTGTAGCATTACATTTAAAAAAAAACCACCAGGTGTTTGCATGATCCAGTAATTTTATCAACATGATGCAATGCAAATTGCTCCTTTTATACATGCTGCATGCATTATCACAGTAATGTTGTCTTCATTTAATTTCCTCTCTCAAGCCACCATTAATTAAATATGCTCAGTTTTTTCCCCCAATTTATATAAAGTATGTTGTTAATCACATCTGGTTATTGTATTTCCAACAATTTTTAGAGGATGGAGGTAATTGGAGTTTCCTATAAACTTTATTGCATTCTGTAATAATACCTGTGTGGTTTTTTTAAACCTGAGAAGTTTTTTATGATAGATGTACTGTGAGTCGGATTATTATTGAAAGTAATCATTTTAATGCAGTTTGATAAAGCATTTGTTTTTTGTATTATGCCCTGTCAAGAATCATTTTAAATAAAATATAAAGAAGATAGGCAATTGCTAATATTACAAATAATTATTATGATTTGTGAATAATATTAACTTTTTGTGCAGAAGTTACTTCAATAAGATATAATAAAACTGATGGTTTCTATCAGTGTAAGCATGTTTAATAAATTGGAAAAGAAATGGTATTTTTCTTCTTTAGACTAAGGAGTTTATTGATGGGAGTTTACAAACGGGAGGTATGTATTTTAAATTGTTTGCCTGAAAATTGGACAGATTGTAGCTTTTCATATTAAATATATAGAGATTCAAGGTATATAAGAATACTTTGTCATAGAATAGCCATTATTATTTATAGGTTTATATCATGTTTTTCCTTTTTAACAACTTTGATAACTTTCTGATACCTGAATAGTTCCCCCCCCCCCCAAAAAAAAAAAGAATCAAATACTTTAGGGAACAAATTGTTTCTTATCATCATATAAGGATGTATTAACTTTTAATGTCATGATGCCTTAGAGCAGGGGTGTCCAACCTTGGCAACTTTTAAGACTTGTGGACTTCAACTCCCAGAATTCCTCTGGGAGTTGAAGTCCACAAGTCTTAAAGTTGCCAAGGTTGGAGACCCCTGCCTTAGAGCAAAGATGGGCACTGCATGAACTGCATGGGGCCCTCCCCACCCACATATACGCCCTGCCCATTTGTAGCCCCATGGTATTGTTGAATGTTAGTGGCACAATGGATGCTTTGTGATAACAGTCTGCTTCCCCCTCCCCCTGGCCTTTATGTTTGTTCATGGATGTTTTCTTGGGTGGCAGAGGTCTCCAAATTTTATCTTGATGTTAGCAATATTACAGTCTTTCAAAGATGGCATGTTTCTGTAAGGATAGGAATATGACCTAATGTTCTTATTTCCATTTTTAACCTGTCCTTCCCACCATAAAATTGACAGCCTTGCCCTTTGCACTAGTGTCATTGGATGTTCTCTGCAGTTCTCTAGAAAGGCTGAGTTGTTTTCCCCAGTGATTTAATATTTGCCAATCTTTGCCTTAGAGGCTAATTTGAACAGATGACTACATGATATAATCCTGTAGCCTTCCTTTATCAATAAAACAGAACAAAGTTTCCTAGCCCAGAAGTCTGTGTCTAGCTTAAAATGTATATGGTATTACTGCTGACGTTTAGTTGATCTTGATTTGTGATTTACTGTAGGATCAGGGTTTCTCAAGCTGTGTCCATGGAATCCTATAAGAATGTGATGGGGGTCCCATGGGAGACTAAGGGTGGAGCAAGGTCATTGGAATGCAGCTGGGATGTCCATAGCAATTTTTCAGAAGCATAGTGAAATGAACAGAGCTTGTTTCCCATGAAAAAACTGACTGCAATTTTGCAGATCAAGAGTTTGTTTTTTTTAAAATGAACAAATTCAATCACTGAAAACTTTAATAAACCCCTGATTTAATTTATATAGTGTTTATCAGCTGATCTCCAAGATAGCTCATAATATTATGTGTATATATGTTCACACAATCAGAATATAGAGCAACAGTTGGAAGGGATCTTGGAGGTCTTCTAGTCCAGCCCCCAGCTCCAGCAGGAGACTCAACACCATTTTAGACAAGTGGCTGTCCAGTTTCTTCTTAAAAACCTCCAGTGTTAGCTTTCTATATCCAAGTAGAGGCTGTGTTTATGCTTCCCTTCTATTTGCATCTACAGTGGCAGCTGGAAGTAAGTGTTCATTTTGTCACAAACAGGGTAAACACCTTACTACTATTTCACAAATAGATGGCCCAACTTGCCATGCTAGTCGTACTAAGGGATGGGGGTTGCAATTTCCAAGTATTCTGATATTATGTTCAACCTTAACAAACCCTCTTGTGAATCTTGCAGATAAATGGTACTGTGTACTGTAATGTAAATAATATAATACAAGAGGAGGAAGTGCTATATAGCCAGTGTAAAGTAACTTTCTTCATTCTCAGGAAAAGTTCTTGTGCATGGGAACGCAGGGATTTCTAGAAGGTAACAAAAATTCACATTTTAAAAAACACTGATGAGGCATGACCAACATATCTTACCTTGTTTATTTATCTGTTTTCAGTGCTGCTTTAGTTATTGCATATATTATGGAAACATTTGGTGTGAAGTACAGGTAAGAATATTTACTAAATAGCCTGTTGTATTTCGATATAGGGGATTTGTAAAAGAATTAGATATTTTTAACTATGATTAAAGCAAATTATTGGATTTTTCATAGAAATTATTCCTTTTTTTCAATTCTAACTTTTGTGAACTTTGTTTAAACCATGTTTGTTTAATACTACATTATACCACCAATATTGCTTTTAAATGTCACATGCTACGTATACCACAGAACAAAATGGTATTTATTTATAACTGGCATGTGACATTTAAAAGCAGCAGTAAATTTGCCCAAAATGTCATATGTATATAAACTATATAAAGAATATTTTGGGACATAAGTATGAAAGTCTGATACATGTTGATCACATTCGTTATTGCAAATGTAGGTTTGGCTAATACTAGCACAGAGATTCTAGTATCTTATTCTAAGGTCCAGCAATGGAGGTAAGAATAAACAGCAAAGAAAACAGCAAAGAAAAATAAAGGAAAATATTAAGAAAGTAAATCAGACAGCAAATGAAATGGACATAAATAGAGAATTTGTTTTTTCTAGGGATGCATTTACATATGTGCAAGAAAGGAGGTTTTGTATTAATCCCAATGCTGGATTTGTTCATCAACTTCAGGTAAAAATATTTGTGCCGTTTGATGTTGTACATTTTATTACTAATTCTGTAGGTAGTAATAAATACATTTCAGACAATTAAGCATTAAAGTTCTCATTTGAAAGAAAGGAATTCATCTTTTTTGGATGTCAGTTATATTTTCCAGTGTAGTAGGTTATTTTTTTTTTTGAAATATATTTACTTGGACATTGAAATTTTGGTTTTTTGAATGTTAATTTGAAATTTAAAATACTGGAACGCTTGAAAATGTAAGTGGATAAGCTTAGCAGAATATGTAAACTATATATGAAATTTGAATATTAAAAGTTTTATGAGTGTTAATAGAATTTGTAAAATATATGGCAGAGATAGTTAAGATTCTGGAACAACCATCAATGAGCTGTCATCTTCCATGGCTGCAGGTGTTCTTTAAACCAGTGGTCGCTAACCAGTGGGCCGCGAGAAAATTTTGGTGGGCCGCAGAGAAATCTCACCCCCAGAGCACCCCCCCCAAAAGCAATTAATCCAGGCTACACAGACACACAAGGCTGCGCTGCCCACATGGCCCGCAGGTATCCTCCTCGCCCACTCACTCCTTACCTGGTAAACCTGCCTGCTAAATTGCTATTTTTCCTTTTTCCAACCATCATCTGTTCTGCCATACCGGGAAATTTAGATTAGCTAGGAAGCAGGAAATGGTTGGGTTTCTTGCTTTCTAGCTAGTCTTTAGATCTTTGGCTCTGCTTTTAAGTACAGCCGAACCTCCCTTAGAACTGAACGTTTGCTTGCAAGCAAATTCAGTGCAGACTCACAGCAAGCAAATTTGAGAGACTGAGCTAACTGATGGCAGATAGATAGATCACTGAATGATTCTGTGAGCAACTCAATCTGCCTGCCTGCTTTGCCTGATTTTGGGTAAAAGTTGCTCTTTTTTAAAATAAAAAATTCAATATTTACATGCATGGTGTGTTGTGAGGGTAAAACTAGAGGGACAGCCATACTGGACTTAATTCTTACAAACAGAGAAGAAGTGATAGAGGGAGTTGAAACTGCAGGAACCTTGGGTGAGAGTGACCATGTCATACTAGCATTTAACATAACACAAACACAAGCAACAGAACATAATGACACCAGAGTCTTGGATTTTAAAAGAGCTGATTTCAATAAACTCAGAGAGAACTTGGGAAAGATTCCATGGATGAAAATCCTAAAGGGGAAAACAACTCAAGAATCTTGGGAAACTCTAAAAAGTATGATCATAGAAGCCCAGACCAGCACAATACCACTGAGAAAGAAAAACAAGAAATCCAAGAAGAAACCAGCATGGCTGCACAAAGATCTCTCTGGAAAATTGAAAGAAAAAAAGGACAAGTACGAAAAAAGGAAAGAAGGCCCTACAACTAAGGCAGAATATCAGCAGATAGCCAGAATCTGCAAAGATGAAGTCAGGATAGCAAAGGCTCAGAACAAACAAAGACTTGCAACAAAAGTCAAAGATAATAAAAAAAGTTTCTTCTAATATATAAATAACAAGAAAAAAAATCAAGGAAACAGTGGGTCCACTAAAGAGAGAAGACGGCAAGGAAGTAACAGGTAACAGAGAGAAAGCAGAACTGCTTAACTCATTCTTTGCATCCGTCTTCAAGCAAAAAGAAACTATAGCTCAACCCCCCAAAAACATAACTGTATAAAAGACAGACCAGAAATAAAAGTTAAAATAAGCAAAAAAATAGTAAGAGAACATTTGTCTGATCTTGATGAAAACAAATCACTGGGGCCTGATGGATTACATCCCAGAGTTTTAAAGGAGCTGGCAGAGGTCATCTCAGAACCACTGCACCATATCTTTCAAAAATCCTGGAGCACCAGGGAACTACCAGAGGACTGGAAAAGAGCTGATTTGGTTCCCATCTTCAAAAAAGGAAAAAAAACAGACCCAGGAAACTATAGACCAATCAGCCTAACATCAATACCCGGGAAGATTCTGGAAAAGATAATTTAAAAAAAAAACAGATCTGCCAACATCTAGAAACAACCCGGGCACCAGTGGCGAATTTGTCAATCTTGGTCTTCTCTGGCAAATGCCAAATGTCCTGCACAGTGTTGGGCTGTAAGCACAACCCCCACCTGTGGACGTCGGGCCCTCATACCACCCTCATGGAGTCTGTTTCTGACCGTTTGAGCAGCCACATGCACATTTGTGGCCCACTGGGGGTCATTTTGCAGGGCTCTGGCAGTGCTCCTCCTGTCCCTCCTTGCACAAAGGCAGAGGTAGCGGTCCTGATGTTGGGTTGTTGCCCTCTTACGGCCTCCTCCACGTCTCCTGATGTACTGGCCTGTCTCTTGGTAGTGTCTCCATGCTCTGGACACTACGCTTCCAGACACAGCAAACCTTGCCACAACTCACATTGAAATGCCATCCTGGATGAGCTGCATTACCTGAGCCGCTTGTGTGGGTTGTAGACTCCGTCTCATGCTACCACTAGAGTGAAAGCACTGCCAGCATTCAAAAGTGACCAAACCATCAGCCAGAAAGCATAGGAACTGAGAAGTGGTCTGTGGTCACCACCTGCAGAACCACTCCTTTATTGGGGATGTCTTGCTAACTAACAGCCTATGCTTTCCACCTGTTGTCTATTCCATTTGCACTACAGCATGTGAAATTGATTGTCAATCAGTGTTGCTACCGAAGTGGACAGTTTGATTTCACAGAAGTGTGATTGACTTGGAGTTACATTGTGTTGTTTCAGTTTTTGAGCAGTGTATTTAGCTTTCAGCAAAGCATTCGACAAAGTAGACCACAACCTACTTCTTAGTAAGCTAGAAAAAAGTGGAATAGATAGCACCACCACTAGATGGACTCACAACTGGCTGGCAAACTGTACTCAATGAGTAGTCCTTAATGGGTCTAAGTCTACATGGAGGGAAGGAAGCAGTGGGGTGCCACAAGGTTCTGTCTTAGGCCCAGTACTCTTCAATATCTTCATTAACGACTTAGATGAGGGAATGGAAGGGGAATTTACCAAAATTACAGATGATACTAAGCTGGCAGGAATAGCTAACACCCAAGAAGATAGGCTGAAGATCCAGACGGGCCATATCTAATAAAATGAAATTCAGTATAGAAAAAAGTTAAAGTCCTACACTTAGGCACGAAAAACCAAAAGTACACATACAGACTGGGTGAAACCAGGCTCAATAGCAGTAACTGTGAGAGGGATCTTGGAGGCTTAGTGGACAACCAGCTAAATATGAGCCAGCAGTTTGCAGCAGCAGCCAAAAAAGCTAATGCAATCCTAAGATGTATTAACAGAGGGATACAACCATGATCAAGGGAAGTACTAATACCACTCTATAAAGCCTTAGTAAGACCACAACTAGAGTACTGCATCCAGTTTTGCTCACCACATTATAAAAAAGATGTTGAGACTCTAGAAAAAGTGCAGAGAAGAGCAACCAGGATGATTAGGGGACTGGAGGCTAAAACATACAACGAACGGTTGCAGGAACTGGGCTTGGCTAGTCTAGTAAAGAGAAGGACCAGGGGAGACATGATAGCAGTCTTCCAATATTTCAGGGGCTGCCACAGGGAGGAAGGGGTCAAGCTATTTTCTAAAGCACCTCTAGGCCAGACAAGGAATAATGGATGGAAACTGAACAAGGAGAGATTTAACCTGGAAATAAGGAGAAATTTTCTGACAGTGAGAACAATCAACCAATGGAACAGCTTGCCCTCGGAAGTTGTGGGAGCGCCATCACTTGAGACCTTCAAGAAGTGATTGGACTGCCATTTGTCAAATGGTGCAGGGTCTCCTGCTTGGGCGGGGGATTGGACTAGATGACCTACAAGGTCTCTTCCAACTCTGATTATCTGTTATCTGCTTATCTTCTTTCTCTCATCCAAATCTGTTTCTCAGTTTCCTGAAATATTTCAGGAAATATTTCATGCTCTTGTTGGTTTTTCCATTTTGCTTTTTTCCTGCAAGTTTTGTATAATTCTTCAAGTCTTCTTGTTTTAGGAATATGAAGCCATCTATCTAGCAAAGTTAACTATCCAGATGATGTCACCTCGGCAGCTGGAGCGATCACTCTCAGTAACTACAGGTGAGATCTTAATACGGGTATATGGCTATAGCTATAAGTTTTTTCATGTAGGCTGTATGTTCTTAGGATATTCACTGTTAATTTATGAGGGACTTAGCTTCTAGAAACATAAAGGTGACCTGACAATGATTAAACATAGGAAAGAGCTTGTCTTTGAGTTTATACCATAGTAGTAAGACCACTGAAGCAAGCTTGATTTTCTATTGTTGCTGCATCTGCAGATATCCAGTGGCAACAGTGACTACTAGGACTGCCATTGCCAAGCAATGTGGTCATATGATATGACATTTTACATTTGCATTATATAGTGATAGAAATTCTGGTCCCAATTACTGATATTAAGTGAGGAGAACTGTACTGTGGAAGCCACAATGGCTGACAGTTTCTGGATGCAGTTCAAGGTGCTGGTTGTCACTTTTATAAAACTCCATGGTTTGGATATTACTATGACTATCTTCTTGAGATTGACTCTACCTTTCCCATAATATATACACTGCTCAAAAAAATAAAGGAAACACAAAAATAAGACATCCTAGATCTGAATGAATGAATGAAATATTCTTATTAAATAGTTTGTTCATTACATAGTTGAATGTGCTGACAACAAAATCACACAAAAATTATCAATGGAAATCAAATTTATGGAGGTCTGGATTTGGAGCTACACTCAGAATTAAAGTGGAAAAAAACACTACAGGCTGATATTTAGGATTTTTAGGACTTTGATGGAATGTCCTAAAAACAAGATTTTTAGGACTTTGATGGAATATCCTAAAAACAAGTCAAAATGAGGCTCAGTAGTGTGTGTGGCCTCCGCGTGCCTCCCTACGACGCCTGGGCATGCTCCTGATGAGGTGGCAGATTGTCTCCTGAGGGATGTCCTCCCACACCTGGACTAAAGCATCCCCTAACTCCTGGACAGTCTGTGGTGCAATTTGGCATTGGTGGATGGAGCGAGACCTGATGTCCCAGATGTGCTCAATTGGATTCAGGTCTGGGGAATGGGCGGGCCAGTCCATAGCATCAATGCCTTCGTCTTGCAGGAACTGCAGACACACTCCAGCCACGTGAGGTCTAGCATTGTCTTGCATTTGGAGGAACCCGGGGCCAACCGCACCAGCATATGGTCTCACAAGGAGTCTGAGGATCTCATCTCGGTACCTAATGGCAGTTAGGCTACCTCTGGAGAGCACATGGAGGGCTGTGCAGCCCCTAAAGAAATGCCACCCCACACTATTACTGACCCACTGCCAAACTGGTCATGCTGGAGGATGTTGCAGGCAGCAGAATGTTCTCCATGGCGCCTCCAGACCCTGTCATGTCTGTCACATGTGTTCAGTGTGAACCTGCTTTCATCTGTGAAGAGCATAGGGCGCCAGTGGCGAATTTGCCGATCTTGGTGTTCTCTGGCAAATGCCAAATGTCCTGCACGGTGTTGGGCTGTAAGTACAACCCCCACCTGTGGACGTCGGGCCCTCATACCACCCTCATGGAGTCTGTTTCTGACCGTTTGAGCAGCCACATGCACATTTGTGGCCCGCTAGAGGTCATTTTGCAGGGCTCTGGCAGTGCTCCTTCTGTCCCTCCTTGCACAAAGGCAGAGGTAGCGGTCCTGATGTTGGGTTGTTGCCCTCTTACGGCCTCCTCCACATCTCCTGATGTACTGGCCTGTCTCTTGGTAGCATCTCCATGCTCTGGACACTAGGCTTCCAGATACAGCAAACCTTGCCACAGCTCGCATTGAAATGCCATCCTGGATGAGCTGCACTACCTGAGCCACTTGTGTGGGTTGTAGACTCCGTCTCATGCTACCACTAGAGTAAAAGCACCACCAGCATTCAAAAGTGACCAAACCATCAGCCAAAATGCATAGGAACTGAAAAGTGATCTGTGGTCACCACCTGCAGAACCACTCCTTTATTGGGGATGTCTTGCTAACTGCCTCTGCTTTCCACCTGTTGTCTATTCCAATATATATATATATATATATAAATAAAATATTGTGAACGATTCACTGTCTTCAGAAATGGGGCATGTGAATTCTAGTTATATCTGTTGCCACAGACATGTTTAAAACAAAATAAGTAAAAAAGGAAAGAAAAATGAAGAAAAAAGGGGTTATATGAATTTAGGTAACACTTCACTAGAGACAGATTTTTCTGATTGAGATTCTGAGAAGTCTGGGGGAGGAAAATGACTTTCAAAGAGGTTAGATGTGAAATGAATTTTGCACAATAGTAGAATATTTGTTTTTAAACTATTGCTCAACATGGATATTTTTATGTAAAATTGTCTGTCAGATTAAATAAAATACTTAAAATGTCTGATTCTTATCAAACTATTTTTTTTCCTAGAAAACATCTTTCTTACTGCCTAATCTCTTTGAATTTTACTGCCTGCTTCATAGGAAGTCTGAAACGAACACATGAAGAAGAGGAGGAAGAAAGCAGTGTACAAGCAGCAGCTCAGAATGGTTGACAGCTGAAGATACCTGGACTTGATTGTTGGGAGTTTTATAGCAGCTTCTAATCTTGACAAGAACAACCAGATATGAATTTAAAAATGGAAGATGATTCTAACTTCCTTATGCAAACCTGTTCCTTCAGTAGCATACAAGGCAACATTTTTAAGGTATTAGATTCCTTGACTGACTAGAAGGCACTGATTGTTTTATTGGGTTTTTTTTTTTACACTTTATGGTTTTACCCTTGCCCCAAAGTTTTGGACTTACAAAGAGGTATTATTGCAATAATGCACTTTTCATACTTGAAATTTATTTGTATTGATAAAATTATTACTTAAGCAAAACATGTGTTGGGAGATTATTATTTATATCATTTTATGTAATTTATAAGAAGAGTAAAAAGAAAAAAATTTAGGCTTTAGGCAGAAGAAAATAATTAAACTGCTGTGATTATCTTGAAATAAAAATAATAGGGATCATTATCACTGATATACTAAAATAGAAAACAAATATTTTCTTTCAAATAAAGAAAATATATTTTTGTCTACACTTGGCTTCCAGACGAAAGGCAAGAGTACCATTGTAAGACAATTTTTCTAGTATGAATCAACAAAATATTCAAGCAGGCAAATATCGATATGATTATTGACCCTTCAAGCTAGACACAATCATTTTTTTTTTTTCAATATTTCATCCTGTTTTTCATCCCTAATAATATTTCCGGGTCATTATAGTTGTTGCTAGTGAAGCATCCTTCAGAACTCTCTTGATGAATGCCAAACTGCAAAGATCTGAATCAAATAATCAGCAATATTTTTAGATACAATTGAAAGCAGTGGGCTTTTAGAAAAAACATCTGGTGTCTGTTAATTTACATTTTAATTCCATACAACCTTCAAAATCAATGGAGCACAAACTGAAATGTTTAGATGCATTGTTTGAAGTTTTAAAAAAGGCTAGTATTGCTTTCCCCTTTCTGTCTGTTTAGCAAATGAGTTGCAGACGTTTGCAGGGGGAAAAAAACCCTTAAAAGAATGCTTCCCATTTTCTTTCATTACCCAAAGCCACTTAATCAGAAAGTCTTACTGAATTTCAAAGATTGATTGTATGCCCTTTCCTTCAGTGCTATTATAACTTCAAATGTTCACTGAAAGATTGTAATTTGTGAACTACTATATTATAAAAACAATGACAATTTTATTGAAATGACATTTATTTCAACAAATTACCATTGGTAATTTCAATTTGCATCTTCATAAGAATTTGGGAAACTTTTATATATATTTTAATACACGTGATAATCTAGATGTCAATTTAAATATCCTTGTTATGGGTAATGGGTTCATGTGTTGTTACCCAAAGAAAAACCAGTGTTACCCAATTTGGGATAATATACCCAGGTTTCTGAAGCATTTTATTTTAATCAAAATTTGAAACACTGATTATTCTGCTTAGGATGGGGAAAGAATAGTAACATTGATGGAATATGTGCTTATTCTCTAATAAGAGCAGAATTTAGAAAAGCATGGAAGAGCTGTAAAATGTACTTTGGAGAAAATCCTTGCATCTAATTAAACAGCACTTGTAGACTGGTGATGAATATATATTCTTTGATACGTGAAACAATCAGCAATTTTCATAAGACAATGAACTCATGTTTAGTTGTACAGTTCAATTTATGGTCCTTCACAGATGAAATTTTTAGTTTGAAAAGTAATATAATATTCCCTATATAATGATGCTTGTTTAAAACAGATCACTTTAATAACATTTCCAAACTATAAGATATCCGACACTAAGAAGAAACCAATACATCAAAATAATCACAAACCCCATTTATTATGGTTTTACAATAATTTTTTTGTAAAATATTAAATAAATATTAAAACACCTTCAGAATTAAGAGTACCTTAAAATATGAAATGGAATGACTCCCTATTTTCTGTAGCTATCTGTGATTCATTTTTTGCAGCTAATCATTATAGAAGACGTTCTTATCACATAACCTCATTTAATGGCCACCATAGTTATTTCCTTTAAAATTATAGGAAAATGGGGAGTTGTTCTTGTTACCATCCAATAATATGCAGGGGTGCTAAAAGTACTACTCTTCTGGCCTACCTGCATTCCTTTAGAAGTGCTCATTATTCAACTAGAATTTTTCATTTTTAGATGAGTTTTAGGGTCATATGGATGCCTTGTACTTCAGAAACTGTCTTTAAAAACTGCAGAAACAGAGTCCATTTTAGACATAGTTCTGATTACTTTTAGAGAGTGGATGAGCCAACATGGTATGTGTATAATGAAGCAAAGTGCTAAATTATTTCTTCTAAAACAAAAATGAAAACATAATGAAACATTTTTGTAGAGTCTACTGAGTCCATTGACAATAATTATACTTAATGTAACTAAGATTTTAAGCACAAAATACCTCTGCGAAACCATATATTTTACAGAAAGTATATATTTAAAAATTGATAAATTTTGCATATACAAGTTTTGCTTCAATTTGTGAAATGGTTCAAGACAGACTTCCCAATGTTTTGGGAAACAGTACTGACAGGGAATAAGACCTTTGGTTCAACATATCTAAAGGGCACCAAGTTGGGAAAGGCAAAGATGAGGTATTTCGATGCATCAGCCAAAGCATAGAATGCCACTTGTAATAATTTCTCTCCATTGTGAGAACAATAGAACCAATAAAACCAAGCTACACATCTATACTAGGGATTATCCATTTTGAAGTGCATTAAAAGTCAACATAAAAGATAAAACTTGCAAGTGTTTTCCTTGTGACAAAAAATTACAAAAACATTTCCAACATACTAGTTACTGTTTAGCTGCCAACAAAAAGCAGCACATCAGAAGAAAAATGCAAGGTAAGGAAACAAAGCCCATCAAATTAAAATTTACTTTGGGGGAGAAGCCATCCTTACCTTGCAAAGATGGCTCATTTCCTAGCTATAAAAAAAAATACTGGCTGAATAGAAAACTTCTTATAATAGGTTACCTTGGTAACAAGGAAATAAAAAATCAAAGTCTGCAGCACAGTAGTCTCATATCTACTCATTATTTATTTGCAGGGAATCTGCTTTCTGAAAAGAAGTCAGTAGTACAAGTTCCTCCACCAATAGTTGATTAAGAGATGACAGCTGGAAATTCTTTAATTGAAGAACCTTTGGTACATATAGTTTTCTTCAGATACTGAGTATCCAAACTTTGTATAGAAAGCTACATTTTTTGGCAGACACTCAAGAGTAATTTTGTAGCAATCTAGTCTCTTGCTTAGCAATGTAAGAGTTGACATCAATCTTTAAAAGAGACAACAAAAAATAAAATTAATTTTTCAGGAGGTAAGGACAACTATTTGAGACTGCACCTAATAAGGGGGCATGTCTGTATTTATACCCACTACTATTACTATCAAATGATAGCTACCATGACACTGCTGGGCATCACAATGACTATCACTCTTAAAATATTTGAAAAGTATTTTTAAATAAAGCACTGGAAATCTATGCATTAGCTGCCAATACCATTGGAAATAATGCTTTTTAGGCCCTACATGCTTCCTTCAAACATAAATTAGGGAAATACAGCTTATTTTGGGCCATCAGAATAGCATATAACAAACTTTAGATGACTGGAAACTTGCTTTCCCAAAGGGAAACAGCTGGATAGAATGAATTACCTGCTAAGTGCTTATCTATGTGTCAGGTGAACACCAACAGTGTTAATGAAAAAGTTTGGCGTGTAGCATGTGTTTACTCACAGAATTTTGTTAGCATTTAAGAGGCATCTAGACATCCTTTAATAGTTCCTAATTATAAGTGATCAGAGTTATAATTACTTACAGTTTCCCAAGCTGTTTTCCTCTGCAATCTCCACTTACAACAACATCTTCTATTCTGCCCCTCTGAAAATAAGTTAATACTATTTAAAAAGATCAAGTTCCAGAATGTATCCAGAATGCATACTTTTTCTTTAATGTACATACCTTTGCACATGAGTGAGTGAACTTATGTTCTATGACTAAGGTTGCAGTAGCTACAATCGCTCCTAGCTTAGTATCTTCCACAACTGTAACATAGTAGTCCCCAGAACTCCGCATGTGTTCGAAATTTTCTGTGGAAATGTAGGCAGGAATACGAATACTATTGGTAATGGATTCAACAGTTCCTCAGTATCAGGCTTTCTTGCAGCTCTGTCATGTTTGCTAGCTCAGGATGCACTGCACCTTAACTGGGACAAGCAGATGAATAGGATTGTGACAGGATTCTATGGGAAAGGCAAGCATTGACAGCATGGTCAAACTGGCAAACTGCCTACAAACTATGTAATTACTTCAGTTGCTATCTAAGCCAGAGCTATGAGCCAACTGATCCCTCACTCACACAATCCACCTGCAACTCAGTATAAAAAATGGACAATTGTTTTTAGGGATGGGTTCTGGGCAAAATAGGTGTTTTATCCTTTTCCAATCCATGATCAGCATACAGGAAACTTTAAGTGGTAATGTAAACTATTTTTCCAAATTTTTAAAAGGGGTATCTTAAGGAGTTAAATCACAATAAAATTTCTGCCACTGAATCTGACTTTCCTTTTCCATTTTTAAAATAGCAAAAAATTTAAAGAGATACTCACCAAGGAATTGCTGGGGGCTAACAATTCCCGTTTCAGTCAGTTGACCTAGAACTTTTAAAAAGCCTAAAAAAAAGTTTTACATATTTTAGGATGTCCTAACACAAAACCATAGAGCATAGAACTCCACAAATAATATAATAGAACCAACACCATGACATTCTGCATAACAGTAATAAACAATAAACCCCACAAAAATATTTAAAGATGCAAATAGACTTTATTCCAAAATCTACCAAACAGCAGCTAATCTTCAAATGCATCCCAAGTTCTGCAGCAGCAATGTCTGTGGCCACTACACTTCACACTCAATTGTTTTAAGAATCATGTCAACATATTATAGAAGGAATTAGGAATGCAATTGTAAGAAAATCAAAATATTCAGATTCTATCTTTTAAGCTGAATAGGGACCACAGGATCATAAAAAGGGTTTTTTAAAATGTTGCATATTCTCAGCTTCAAAAGGTTACTGTTCTCCAAAGTCATTATCTGAACTGTTTCTTAATTTTCTCTGGATTAAGAGAACAAGTACTTTGAAGCTTATTACTCTGCTAATAGAATCTAAGGTTGATGTCAATAAACTTTCAATTTGACCCATTCATTCCTATTTAATTCAACCATAAAACATAGTTCAAAGTACCGTATATACTCGAGTATAAGCCGAGTTTTTCAGCCCATTTTTTGTGCTGAAAAACCCGCCCTCGGCTTATACTCGAGTCAGATTCCCCTCTGAAAAAAAAATGACCCACCGCCATGTGAGAATGCTCAGACACGAAATCTATCCAACCGAAAATAAGTGTGTGTGTGTGTGTGTGTTGGGGGGGGGGATTTTAACAGAGGGAAGATGTAGGGAGAAGGCAAAAGCGACGGAAGATCCTTCAGGGGAAACTGAGGGGGAGACTCACCCTTGGTCCAGATGAGCCCCCTTCCCCTTTCTCTAGGCTGAGAAAACAACGCGAGCCGAGGTTGCTTTGGCTCCACTCAGCTTCATTTCCTCAGCTCCAGTTGCTTTCAGTCCACTCGGGAGGAGGGGGAGGAGGTGGTGGTGGTGGCGGCTCTCTCCCTCGCAAGAAAAAAGCAAGAGCCGTTCTTATGATCTCTCCCTCTCTCTCTCTCTCCCCGTAATACAGTCAAGCCCTTTCCAGCATGCGGGATCCGCCCCCACCACTTTGCACCTTGCAAATGCAAAAACCCCAGGATTTTGCATTTGCAAGGTGCAAAGTGGCGAAGTGTGTGTGTGTGTCTCTCTCTCTCTCCTTTCCTCGCACCAGCGCGCCTTCCTTCCACTGCTACGTGTTTGGGCTGCTTTGTGCCCCCCTCCCTCCCCGCCGTCTTTTATTTTCTCCTTTCCTTTAGGAGGTGTCCTAAAGGGCTGGAAGAGCGAGGAGGCAAAGTAGCTTCCTCGAGCGTTTCTTGCCGCTCCTCCGGGCAAGATTTATTGGCTGGAAGCGAGGAGTGAGTTGCTCACTTTCCTAACGAGGGTCTTGGAGCAACAACACCCCCTCCCCCACCTGCAATGCCGCCCCGGGCGCTGAGTGAGGCTGACTAGCGGCGCCCGGGCTGTTCGGGACTCGCCGTCGGAACATGCGAAGGCAGTCAGAGCAGATTGAGGCATCAGCCGGTGCTGCCGCAAGGATTTCGGGCTTCCACAGACGGGACGCCGCTCTGGAGTGGGAAGCGGCTGTGCCCCTGGCTGGCCAGGGGAATGGGGACCCTGCCTGAGCGGGAGGCGGCGGCGGTGGGGTCTTTCCAGTTAGGATCCAGGGGCGGCAGCCGCCCGGGCATCCTCCTCTCGGCTTTCGGCCGGCCGTTTGCAGGGCTCAGCGAGTCACGTCGGACTTCGGGCCAGTCTGCGCCAGGAGTTGCCCTGCCGCCACGCACCGGGGAAGTGGTGGCCGCCTTCGCTGCAGTCAGAGCTCTTCGGGGGCGCCCCTTGTCTCTGTCTGACCTCGCGGTCTCTGCCGTCGTGGCTGTGATCGCCTCCCATCAGGGCGCTCGTCTGGAGGAGGCGGCGGTGGCGGCTTGCGGAGCCTTGGCACGAACCCCCTTTCCCCGCACTCCCCCCCCGCACCCCTCTGGCAGCAGCAGGCGGAGAAAGCCCCGCTTCCCCCTGGCTTGTCTCGGGGAGAGGAAGCGAAGGGCCCCGTCTCAGCTCCCGTCCTTCTCAGATACCTCTGGGTTTTCCCCCTTCCAACTGGACAATGGCGATGTCCTTGAGCAAGTCTTAAAATGCCGGTGATGAGGGGCCTCCTGGCTCCCCAAAACACCTTCCTGGATACCATAGCAACCCGCTTTGATGGCACGCGTGAGTTGGCTTCCCACTCTTTTTTTTTAACTCTCCTCCTCCTCCTCCTCTCCTCTCTCCTTGTTGTCTGGTCTTCCCTAAGGAAACTCGAGGGCTCACACATCCAGGTGTTTCTCCCTGTCTTTCTCCCTGTCAATGATCTTTTCTTCCCTTCCCTTCTCTCAGCCCCATCCTCCTTCACCTTTGTCACCACAATCCTGAACAGATGAAGTTTGTACTTCTCAAGAAAGGTTGGATGTTCCTTTTGAGGAGGGAACCTAGTGTGACATCTGTATGTTGACCTACTACTGAGCCATGGCATGTGTGCACATGCAATGGAGGCATGAGGGAGAGCTGTGAAAGAGATGGTGGCTCTCCAAAACAGGATGTACATGCAGCACATACACATGCTTTTTTCTTGCAAGGGAGAGAGTGACTCCTGCCTCCCACTGTCATCATCATCATCTTTTGGGTTAGTGAATCAATTAAACCTTTCATGATAGTGAGATCGTTTCCCAAATTTCCCTTAAATCAGGGAAGAAATCAGAAACAAACCTTTGGACTGAGAATAAGCCTGTTCCTATGATGCCATTTTTGTTCACTGCAGTGTGAAAAAACACACTTCTTTTTCTTCATCTTCTTGTTCCCTATTTACTGATCTCTTTCAAAGAGGAAATTGTGAACATCAAACTTATTCTCAACTGTCCTAGTGAAAGTTTTTATTGGTATCTATTTTTATTTTTGAAATTTACCAGTAGCTGCTGCATTTCCCACCCTCGGCTTATACTCGAGTCAATAAGTTTTCCCAGTTTTTTGTGGTTAAATTAGGTGCCTCGGCTTATATTCGGGTCGACTTATACTCGAGTATATACGGTAAGTAAATACCTTTGTTGATGTCAGCACTGCAAAGAGGTCTTAGAACTAAACCCTCTCCTGGATCCTGAGGAGAAATAGCAGGAGAAAATGTTGCAGTATTTTGGGTCCAATCAAGCTCTTCAAGAAGGTGAGGATCATAGATTGGTGTGTTCTCGAGTTTTTTTATTGCAGCAGGCATCATGGCAACTGAAATTGAAATAAGAACCATGGAAATTGAATTACACCTTAATTCACACATTTGCCAATATTGTAAAATTGGAGCGAGGAGGGATTTCTAACTTTTTTTAACATTGTCATCCACAATTCATAAATATTTTTCAATTAATCTTCAATATATCTCCACTGATCACTTTACCTTGTGCAAAATCTTTCCAAATTAGCATCTACTTTCTGCCTAAGAAACATGATATATGTACACAAAAGATCATTTCAACTTAGTGTACATGTGCAGAGAAAAAATATAGACTTGGGGCTTCCCTTCTCATTTAAATTTTAGCTAGCTAATTCATTTTTGCTTTTAGTTAAAATTAAAATATTAAACTATGATGCATTCCACCAAATAGTTGGACAAGGATAGCTATGATGCAACAGAAAGTTAAAACTAATGCAATATTTACTTCTTGTTAGATATATTTATTGAACTAAAATATAACAGGATCTCAGGTTTAAATGTTCCAAGGATTGTCAAGCACTATACAGAAGCCTGATGATGGCAGATGAGATTCTGCCGAAACATTGCTACAACTTTAAAAGGCAACGTTTCGATGAAGTCTCATTCATCATCTTCAGGCTTGGTCTTCAGCTCTGTGCTTCTCAGAGTGATGTGAGCTTGCAGCTGCTTCTTCCTTTTAACTGCTAGTGGGGGTGTCACTTGATTGGGTGGGGGCTTTGGCTGTGTTCTGATTGGGTGGGGGGGTGTTCTCATTGGTTTGGCTGTGTTCTGATTGGTTGGGGGGTTGGCTATGTTCTGATTGGCTGGAGGCATGTTCTGTTCAGGTGGGGGCTTGGTTGTACTCAGGTTAGTCTTAGTTGCTGGGGGATTTGAGCTGGTGAGCTGTGATCTTGCTGTTTGGCTTCAAGTTCATGCTGCATCTTCATGGTGGGATCAGTTCGCTTCATGTACGGCTCAGAGGGGTTTGAAGTGAGTAGTGATGCAGCTGCAGTGCGGCTTCTGGTCCGTGGTCGTGTCTCATCTTCTGTGTGGGTGCGAGTCTGCTTTCTACGTGGAAGTGTGGTGGTGGCATCTTGTGTGGCTCTCAGGGGTGTGGGTCTGGTGTCCTTCTTTATGTTAGGTACTCGTCTGTTCATGAGAGCGGGTTTCCAAATGGCTGGTAGGCGGGAGGTATCATCTCGCTTATTCATGCTGTGTGGGCGTTTTTCTATCTCTATGGCTTCTCTGATTATTCTGCTGCTGAAGTGTTCGGTTTTGGCGATAGTTCTGATATTTTTAAAGTCAATCTCATGTCCTGTGGCTTTGAGGTGTTGGACCAGGGAAGAGGTCGGTTCTTCCTTTTTGATTGAGTTCTTATGTTCTTCAATGCGTGCACTTATTCTTCTGTTAGTTTGTCCGATGTATGTGGTGGGGCAGGCAGTGCAAGGGATTTCGTATACTCCTTGATTTTCTAACTCGATTTTGTCCTTAGGGTTTCTTAGGATGGTGGATATCTTTCTGTCTGTAAGGACAAAATCGAGTTAGAAAATCGAGTTAGAAAAGGATAGATAGATAGATAGATAGATAGATAGATAGATAGATAGATAGATAGATAGATATGCGTGTATTTTTCCTTCTGAACCAAAATTGTATATTTTATATGGAAGATAATATATATAGATATTTTTGTGTAGCAAGGACATCGCTGCATATTTAATATCATCTGGTCAGATATTTTCAGAAAAAAGAATAAAAGAGGTAAAGTAATATTAAACTGAGAGTCATTTTGATGTAGCAATTTAAGGTACTAGGCTAGAATCCCAGACTTGAGTTGTGATTTCTAGTCCTTTATTAGGCACAAAGCCAACTGGGTGATCTTGGGCCAGTCAGTCATTCAGCTTCAGTAAGAAGGCAAGGCAAGCCATTTCCTAAAATCTTGCCAAGAAAGTTGCACTTACCAAGAGTCAAGAATGACTTGAAGACATTAAAAATGCAGAATGCAGTTTTATTCCTCCCCTATTTTGGAAAAAGCCTCTTTGAACCAACTGGGATTTACTTCTACCCAGGACTACATCTTCATTCTTTTCAATCTAACAGGATATTGAAAAGATGCTACATATGAGAAATCAGAACTATCCACCTCTGTAAAGAGTCTAGGACAACATTTTTGTGGTAAGAGACACCAAAGAAGGAAAGACTGAATTCAAAAAAGGTTCATGGGAGAAAAAGAAATTAATAAAATAAAATCCCAATGTAGCACCAATGGGATGCAATAGCTCAGCGCAATGCCATCTCTGTTCAGAGGACAGATGAAGTAGGCAAGGTGACCATCAGTCCTTTGATCACCACAGGTAAAGCTTAAAAATGGCTTGACATTTGGATAACCTTTCAAACTGAACTGGAATCAAAGAACTGCTTTATGCTTATTCTTGGCAACTCTTTAATTAAGCATCTTACGTACAACAAGGCGGAAGGGGTTGGGAGAGAGTACAATTCACAGACATCTAACAAACTACAGAATGGAGAACAAACACTAATGTAGTTCCAGAAGACTATAAGCAAGACAATATGGTTCAGGAATGAACAGCTTTCCTTAATTACAGAATGTCACATGCAAAGACCAGGACTGAAAGACCACAAAAGCCATTTCTTTGTCTGTGTTTAATAGCTGCATTTCCATGCAACTTTTGAAACCAAGTACTCTTTTAAAAGTGGCTTATGATGTGTCATCATGGTAGGAGTAACTATTTGTCGGGTTTTTTTAAAAAAAATCTTGATCCTGAAAAAAATTTTGAGGATATTTTTTTTTATTTATTAAATGTATACACCACCTACTCCATTCTGAAAAACGATCCCAGAGGTATTCAGCCAGTTCTGACAGATCTGGAAAACCAGTAACGGAAATTTTGTGTAGCTTGGAGAAATGCCACCTCTGTCTGGCCCCGCCCCCATCTATTCTCTGCCTCCTGAGTCCCAGCTGATTGGCTGGGTCTTCTTTTGTTGCCCAGCACAGGAGAATGGAGCTTGAAAGCTGGTTCGTCGGGTGGGGAGGGAATGAGATTTTGCAGTAACCTTCCCACAGGAGTGGGGAGGGAATGGAGATTTTACAGTATCCCTCCCCTGCTGTGCCCACCAAGCCACGCCTATAGAACCGGTAGTAAAAAAATTTGAATACTACCACTGAGCGACTCTGGACAGTTTACTAGCGCAAGATAAAAGAATAATCTTGTAAGAGTTTTATTATAGGACATGGAAGCATCTGTGGGGACCTTAGTGCTCTCTGAGCTTGGTTCCAAGTAAGGAACCATTAAGACCACTCCCACCAACACTATCGTGTCTCTCACAAAATAAGGCAGGGCCTTATTTATTTTTTTTGACCCCTGAAAAAACGGCTAGACCATCTTTTCGGGGGTGATTTAATTCCCCCCCTTGCATCCTCGGGTGGGCAGGCAGCGACAGCTTGGATGTTGACCTCGGTGTTGGTGGGGCACTTAGTATCAGGAGACCTTCCACCACCATTGCTTTCCCTTCTCCCTTGCTGCCGTGGCGTTTAGAGCAATGCCGCGGCATTTGGCGCAGCCAGCCAGGGCTCCTTCCTGCAACCGGAGGCCTGCAGAGACACTCCGCTTCAGGCGCTCCTGTCGCCGAAGGCAAAGGGAAGGCGACGACAGGAGTGCCTGAAGCGGAGTGTTTCCACAGGGCTCCGGTTGCAGGGAGGAACCCTGGCACGGGGAGAAGGTAAAGCAATGGTGGCGGAAGGTCTCCCGATACGAAGTGCCCCACCAACGCAGGCAGCACCATAACTGGGTATGCAACAAAAGTACTTCCTAACGGCAAGCCCCTCCACCATTTCCCCCCCCCATTTCATATGTTTAATATAGGCCTTAATTTGATTTTATGCCAATAAAACATGCTGGGCCTTCCTATTGGTGGAGGCCGTATTGTTGGAGAAACACGGTAGCAGGGCGAGCCTCTGGTTATATAAAAAAGAATAACTCCCTACTAGCACCGGTAAAGAATAACTCCCTACTAGCACCGGTAAAGAATAACTCCCTACTAGCACCGATGAAGGTATCTATTTTGGTAATGAAAAGTCTGCAAGAAAACAACCCAGTGCAGAGAGCACCAAAGACTCTCACAGTTCAATCCTGAGCTGCACATATTCTGTGCACCTGGGGTGTACAAGCAATGGAAAAGGTGGAGAAAGCAAACAAGGAAATGGAGTGCTAAAATTCTGCACTCTTATTTGCCAATTACTTGGGAGTTAGCTAGTTATGTAAAAACTAATTATAAACCACAGAGAAAACTATTTTTCCCGGGCTCGTATTACGCGATCCAACTGTACACACTAGCATTAGATGGACCAGAAGGTGAACATTTAAAAGTCTGCCCGCCTTGAAACCTCTGTGAAATGAGAGAAAGAGAGAAAGCAACAAGCGGCATTTGCTATCATAGTTTTTAAGGATAATTTAAATATTTAATATAAGGATAATTTAAATAACGTGCCAGGCTCACCCAGGATGCCGCTTTGGAAGGGAGGTGGTATCGGGCATCTAAAGCAACCCGGAGCGGCCTCTCGGGTTCACCAAAGGCCCAAAGGCCGCCCGGGATGCTGGAGACCCTCCTTAGGACTCCTCACCGAAGCTCCGTTCCGACCCGGCAGAAATCCCGGAGAAACCCGAACTGCGGCGTTTGCCTGGCCGCTCAGCGGAAACTTTCTCCCTCACACAATCAAGAGAAAAGACACGAGGCGCTAGTGAGGACAAGGTAAAACCCGAGGAAAGGAAGGCGCTCTGTGCATGGTCAGTGGCGCTCTTGTTACCCGGCGAGCGCACCTTCCGCTGGGAAAGCAGATAACGGGTCGCCCACGAGAGCTCCCTCTTTTCCTGCCTCACCATCTCCCACTCCCCCAACCACCGCCCGCGCGCGCACGTCAGTCACTCACCCCCTAACGGTTTCCCTTGCTCGCGCTTCTCCTCTGTCGCGCGCACCCTCCCGCTTCCCCAAGCTACTGGCTTCCAGGCAAGGTCCGGCTAACCTCTAAGTGCGCAGGCGCAAATCAACCAACGTGGCAACTCGGGGAGGGAGGTGCAAGGTTCTTCCTTTCAGACGCAAGGGTGGTGAAAGCGACCAATCGGAAACCTCCATCGTTGCACCGCCTCAATCGTACCCTCGCGAGGTGGGAAAGTGGTATATGCCCGTCCACCCGGGGGCGCGCATGCGTGGCATTTTTTTTTCCCGCTTGGCGCCCATTTTTCATCATTGGTTTGTCTGTCCCGTTTGTGAAAAGAGTTTTCTAAATCTTCCCTCGTTCCGAGTCACTGTTTTGGAGAGTTTCGCGTTTATTTTCCCTTCATGTAAAGTGATCTCAGGAAATACATACCAATTCGCCACAGTGATGCGGACTTTTTTGGTGGGTGTAGCATTTCCCCCTCCCCCCCCGCCCCATTCAGTCGTTTACGAGTCTCGGAGACTGCCTGCAGTTTCCTTAGCAAGGTTTTCTTTAGCCGTTTTAAATTATACGACGGTTAAATGATTTGAGTTGGCCGAAGTTAAGCCTATGGCAGGGATCTCCAACCTTGGCAACTTTAAGATTTGTGGACTTCAACTCCCAGAATTCCTCAGCCAACATGGCGGGCTGAGGAATTCTGGGAGTTAGGTTGGAGACCCCGGCCTATAGGGTTATTGGACTTCAACTCCCATAATTCCTGTTGAGCCTTGTGGGTCACGCAGGCAAGGGTCTGATCAGTGATGAAACATCTCAATGACCACTAGAGGCAGCAAGGAGCCAGAGTTCTCTGTATTCCTTGCCTTCTATTTGTAGCGGTTACCCGGATATTTGCACTTTCAGATTTGCTATGGTGTGAAAGTTGTGCATCTGCACAGTTCGTGCTAGATTCATAAGATGTGCCCAATTAAGGAGAACCTTTCCCAACTTGGTGGCATTCGATGTGTATTGAAATATATAATAATCCCCATTATTTTGGCAGTGATTTGCTCTCCCAGGTTTGTTTCAATTTAGTTTCTGAACGTTTGGTTACTACACTAAATAGCAGCAGCAGCATTTTCTTATACTATTCTCCTTAGCTTATAAATGTCTTATTATTTTATTGGATTATTAAACAAAGGCATCACTGCTTAATATTTAAATGGGGGACCATCTAGGAACCCCAAGTTGGAAATCCAGAGACTGAAAGGAAAGCAATAGCAAATCACTTCTCTAAGGTTGCCAAGATAATTGCAAAGTTGCAATCTCATAGCATTTATGTTTTTTTTTAATTCAGACCTCAAGACCATCCTAATGTATACTACTGTTCATTATTATCGTTATTTATCTTCATGATTGCTGATATGTTAACTCGTCACATGTGAAATGGGTGTCCATATAAAATGTTCAAACAAATAAAATGAATAAATCAAGCTGAAGCTGAAGTACTACAGCATCTTTACCTTTTTATTATTTTAATCTGAAATGTAGGACAGGCATATAATCTACCTGTGAGCTACAGTTCCTTATCCCAGCTGGCATACAGAGGCATGAATAAATGTACGCAACAGCTTAGTAGTTCCATGATGGATTTCTTCCTTGCATCCTTTCTAGTCTTTCATCTTGTACTATTTCTTCATTCTCATGAGTCACCTATTACTGTGGAAACATCCAAAATGATTCAACTTTTGATGAAGACAATCCATCAGCATAATCCAAATATTCATTTTTGGGCTAGGCACACCCAAAAGATCCCTGCTCTTTCTCCCACAGAGTTCAAATATTATTTGCCAACTCTATGGAAACAGTAAACTAGCCTTCCTCTGCTTGATACTTTCCCGTTATATTGGACTATTATTCCCAGCCTTCATGAACTTTTATTCTATGCATTATCAAACAGGACCCAGTAAAGGATGAAACTCTTTAGTAGAATCCAAGGATTGAAGGATACAACATATTCCAAAAGGAAACACACTAGAGGCCAGTGAAATTTTCAGGAGTGGCTTAACAACGAGAATGGTTAATCAATGGACTAGCTTGCCTCCAGAAGTTCTGGAGTTCCATCAGGTCTATTTACGTTGAGATTGTTTGGATAACAATATAAGAAAGAAACAGGAAAATATTGTGAGTATGGGGAGGGAGAGGTTGCTATAGATTACCAAACTAGGCAGAAAGTCTCATGGACCATATTATAGAACATTTATGGAGGAGAAACCTAGTAATAATGGGAGATTCAGACATTGTTAGGAAAAGTTAAGATGGCAGGGTTTCCAAACTATCTCACTGATCGTGCTGATAGTTTCATTTCTAGAAAGCTGAAGAATAAACAAGGGGATCTGCTGGATTCAAGTCTAACCAATAGGGAAGAATTGGTTGAAGAAATAAAGACTGTTGCAACCTTGGGGGAACAGGGGTGGGATTCACATTTTTAAACAACTGGTTCTGTGGGCGTGGCTTAGTTGGTGGGCGTGGCTTGGTGGTCATCTGATTGGGTGGACATGTTATTGGCTGAGCGTGGCCAACTCAACATCACTCACCTCAAGGCACGCATCTCCTCACCTGGCCTCTCATGACCATGGGGATCTTGCAATAGTTGTAAGTGTGAAAAATGGTCATAAGTCACTTTTTTCAGTGCCACTGTAACTTTGAATGGTCACTCTACACAAGCAAAGTACCAGCAAAGGAGGGGAAAAAACTCCAGAGATGTTCCTGAGACAGGAAGTCTAGTCCTGCCAAGAATGTAATAAGGGTTAACGGAGAGGTAGTTTCTGTAAGCAACACCACAATGTTTCCTTCCTGCCTTCCTTACAGGATTAGGCCAGTAATTTCTCTTAACAACCAGTTCTCGAAACTGCTTAGAATGTTAACAACCGGTTCTAGCAAATAGGTGTGAACTTGTAGAATCCTACCCCTGTTGGGGGAAGTGTTAAGTTCTGTGCATGGGCGCTAAGGATGGAGACGAGCCGGTGAACAGTGAACTTCAAACTCTTTATTTACATTTGTAACAGCTCAGCTCAATGGCTGCAACGGGCCCTTTATATAGGCAAACTCTTAACTATTTAACCAATGAAACACGGGGAGCGCTAGCTCCGTTAACCAATGGGAGAGGCCCATTAATAGCCAATCAGATTCTCCTAAATGGACCAATCCGATGTCGCTATTATCGGCCAATCAGAAGTGCAGGGCCAGAATCCTGCACTTTGCTTCAAGCTCTTAATAATCTTTATTCAACTACTTTTATTGATTCACAACAGGAAATGATCGTATTATTAAGGAATTCAGAATATTATTGAAAGAGAAATTAGAGCACAGTCATATGCGCAAACTAGATTTCAGAACAGCCAATTTCAAACTTAAATCCTAGGAGGATCCCATGGACCGAAATCTATTTTGTGACATCATTCATTTTTTTTAATGAAACATACCAAATTTTGTAAGAATGAAGAGGGAAAAAGTGACACCCATATGATATATTTATATTTTGCTGTGGATACTGATTTTTGGACTGCAGAGTCTGCATCACATTTTCCTGCAACTTAATGTCTCACAGGTTTTTGGAGTTAAAATTTCCATCCGCCTCATTAAGTATGACCACCACATTGTCGGGATTAATAGAAATTATGATTTCAAAAGCTAGGGTAAGAAAGCCTTTGTATCATGTTTTAATTCTCAAATATATTCCCTCCAGTGGGAAATATTTGTAATGTCTTTGAAAATTCTCCAAACAAATCACATGTGCTGGTTTGGTTGGTTTTAGATGGCATTTTCATCCATTTTCTGGAAAAGCAGGCATTTTAAAACATACCTCTTGTTTCAATGAATGTCTTCTTAATAGGAAGATCTCCAGCCCTAACTCATCTCTGCTATAAAAAAAAAAATTAAGGATAGATGTTTTGCAATAGGGGTCTTGTAAAAAGACCTTATCCAAAGAAATGCAGGGTGGAGTCACAGAAACATACATTTTTAAAGTTCTTTAATGATATCTAGTACACTGTTTCCCAAAATTGACAATTTCCAAATGTGTGGACTTCAAATCCCAGAATTCCATAGCCAACATGGCCCTCATTGAGAATTCTGGAAATTGATTGACATACCTGGAAAACATAGGTTTGGTCCAAGTTAGAAAACCATCACTGAAACATCTTGGTTATTTCTATAGAAAAATCTAATAACTGGAAGAATGATGAGCATTTAGTTCTTAATTTTACACAATTACAATAGTCAAATAATGATCAAGTTCAAATATCATGCTAAACCTGGGATTGATTTTACACAATGCAGTCAATCATATGCTTTCTTTGGTTGTGGTGTGAAGTCAGCCACCGAGCTCTCTAAAAATGATAATTCAAAATGAAATTTGACTTGCCTGAATTTTTCCTAAGACAAAATTCCCTTAGCAACAAATAAACTTTCTGATCCTACTAGAGTGGGATTGGGGAAGCAAAGGGATGGGGGAAACAGGAAATACCATGATTCTAAAAGAGAGGAATTTGAGATAAGCTTAATCCACACTGCCTTTATGGTCCAGGCATCTGTTGCTACATTTATCATTCCTTGGGTATCAAAGTATAATTGAACAGCAAAAATTGTTTTTTCTTGTTTTATATCTTGCATCTCTTCAACAAGCTAAAGGAAAACTGTCTGTTCCAGTTCTACATAAATTGTTAATGATTTAATGTCCAGACAAGAATTTTGGTAGAAGGTGGCCAAATTTCAGTGGTAGTTCGTGAAGCATCCTTAATGAGAAGTTATGCTTTCTTTTCAGATTACCTTTTCCTTCACCTCTCCATTTCCTGTTCAACAGGAAAAACAATGGGGAGGTGAAGGAAAAGGTAATCTGGAAAGAAAGCATATTGATTGACAAGTTGTTTGCCTATAATTTTGGGACAAGAAATGTCATTAACTGACCACTGCAGTTTATGATCATGAATCCTGGAAATCAACTAATTTACATTCCCGATTGGAAGTTTCCCAATTCCACACGCTAAGTAACAACTGTTCAATTACTCCATTGTAAGCAGATACCCAGAATGAAACACGAATGTAAGACCTCAAAAACAGCTCACTGGGATAATTTTATAACTCCTTATTACTCACTGCAGACTTGCTTCATTGTGGTTTGTTCAATGTGTTGCAACTAGTTGGACTCATGCAACGCATTCTAACAAAATAAAACAAATTGTGTTAAAGCTTAGGGGTTGAATGAACTTTTCATTTAAAAGCATTTGGGGACAAAAATTCATAAGTGAAATTCTTTCATCCCAACTTGACTTTTTTATCTTGTCTACTCCAGGGTTTCTCTAGTTAAATTATAAAAGTTTTATAATTGTATTTATGCAACTAAATGAGATGAGTTTATATTATAGTGATAATGGCTATCTGACATTCTTCCCTGATCTGGTGTTCTCCAGGGGTGCTGGTACTATTGTTTCCAAAATTTGGGAATTCTGAAAGTTGGAGTCCTCATATATCTATGGATGTTTCATAGATCACTTCTGATAAGAAAAATACACAATGCTCACTTTAGCCTAATTTCCAATAAATGTACCAGCCTAAAAAGCAACTCTGAGACTCCATCTAAATTTCTTAACAACACTAAATGAAATTAACACAGTGGGATTTACTTTTAAGTAGACCCATTTAAAACAGCAAGCTGCATCACAAATAACTAAATAGGTTGACTGTGCCAGTACACCACTTGTATCTCTAAGATAGTAGCAACAAGGTTTGCAAGGGAATCTCCAGATTATAGATCCTGCCTCACGGCAGGCCAAAACGTTCCATAAGTGATGATCCTTTCCTTTATTATTAGTAAAGAAAGGCTATATGTGATGTGGATACAATTAAAGTGGTAAGCTAGTTTACAGAAAAGTAAAAGAAAGAAAAAGAAAGAGTAATAATCATGTGTGATGTGTACAATGTGATACTTTCTGGTAGAAAGAAGTCAATCATAGTTGATACTGGTATACTTTTTGGCCAGCATAAAGACTGAAAGAGTGCAGTCATAAAAAATATCGAGTAGCTTCTGTCCATATGGGTCTTGAGCTTTGTCAGCAGATGTTTTTTTTTCTGACTTTTTCATACTCCAGAATGAAGGCAGATGTCTGCTTTCATTAAGAGAGGCAGGCAACATCTCATCCTTTTTTTTTTTCATTCTCAGTACCCAGAAGTTTCCTCATGAACCAATCTCAAATCTTCTTTGCCCCCCCCCCCCGCCCCCAAGGTGGTTCTATCAAAGGATTTTACTTGGCCAGAATTTTTCCACAGCTAATCCTAGGGGATATTCTATAGGAAGCATACATATGTAAACAACATCCCACCTCCATTTATCATCAACATCTCACATTCCAAGATATGCTATCTCTGGACAGGAATGGAATGTTGACATTATTTCTGGTGCAATTCTTGTAAATTATAGTCATGCCTTCTGATTAAGAGCAGGGGCAGGAAAGGTCTAGCAGGACAGCCAAATGCTGAAGAATGGATGGACAGCAACATCTGGAGGGCCACTGCTTCTCTTCCCCTGATTTAGAAAGTGGCATGTTTCCTATACTTATGTTTCTTATTCTATCTCATACCAAAGGCAATGAAGTAACTGAATTCTCGTTGAGATGAAAGAATTCTGCCATCTTCCCTTCCATCTGTTTAATAAAATTATTGATCAATTAATAGGCACACATTCAGCATTTGAAATACTGTATGTGCCTGATATTAATTTAAAGCTATACTTGCTGGAACCATATTTTGAAAGTTACGATGCAGTATTGCTTTGCATGTTTAACATTTAGTTACCAACGAAAGGGATGATCAGGAAATATTATATGAAAACAATTTCTGCATGCCTAAGAAAAAAAAGTATATTTGTTATGGAGAATTGTTTTTTAAAGAACCCAAATATCGACTAAATTAACTGAATATATTTTTCTGTTTTAGGTGGGAAGATGTTTCCCAGTGCCAATTTTGTTGCAATTTTCCCAATTGCCAATTTTGCTTCAACAGAATAGCAATATGGCAGCACTGTGATGGTTTCTTTGATATATATGCCATGGAATCCAATTTATAATTATTCTGAGTTTATTTACGGAAGTTCAAGAAACAGGCTTAAATGTGCAGTTTTTAGTTTTTCTTTCAAAAAAAAAACCTTCATCAATGCCTATTTCCTTTCGTCAATGTTCCTGCTTGTTCTACTCAACAGTCTTTCATGGAGGGTCCTTGGTGCTCTCTGACGTCAGTTGTTTTCTTGCAGACATTTCATTATCCAAACTAGGCAACATCATCAGATATTTGGATAATAAAATGTCTGCAAGCACCAAGAACCCCTCACTTCAACCCTGATCTACAACTATTCTCCTTTAAACTCTTTCTTATCAATTACCACTGCCAAGAAGAATTAAGATATCCTCCATACTCTCAAAAAAGGAAGTTATCCGCAAGATAAGTCAAGCAACTCTCTCTCTCCAGTTGACCTTTGATGAGCTGACCAAGATGTTTATTTTTGAGTTGAGGGATATGAGGTCTTTGCCTTTCTCATTATCCAGGGTCTTTAATTAGAGTCCCTCCAACAGCAAAGGGTCAAATCCGCTTCCTGTTCAATGAAAACAGCCAATGAAAAGAAGAAATAGCAGAATACTCTGCATTGGCTAAATTTAGACAAGGCCAATTCTGGGCTATTCTCCATTTTCTTTCGAAGAGTTATCTATGCAGAAGTTTAAAAATGCAGGGATGTTGCAATATCGCCTTTACTCAGGAAAGAGAAGAATGATTTCTTTTCAATTGTGGCATATTTCATTGTTTTTCAGTTCCAGATGTGGTTAAAAGAAAAGTAGAGGTTGCCATAGTTTAGGAGATACTGTGACAGGCAGGCAAGCTCCAGCTGGATGCTTCCCATATTCTTTTCTGAAGAAGGAAGAGCCCTTTAAGAGGCAGTAGCATCCATTCTAGACTAAGAGGTTCAGGAATTAAATACTAAGCAGGATTTCTGCCTCTTCCAAAAGACTCGGAGAACAACTGCACATCTAGATTGGATTTCAGATATCTCCCACGTGGATTTGACAACAACCCACATAATACTTGACAAAATTTCTGGGCAGGCTGGCTTGCTGAGAGTTGCTCTTCAAAACATCTGGAGAACATTGAATTGTTGAGCTCTTCAGTAGACGATGGAGAACAATCACTCATTCAACTCAGAAAAAAGATGCTTTCTCCTTAGATATCTTTCTCTTTTTAGCCTGGTGATGTAAATAAATATTCTGATTTCCTTTTTTAATTCACTGTCATTTAAAGGAAGTTTTTGCATTTGGATTTTTTTTTTTTAGAAGAGAGGAGAATTTGGATATAATTCACCTGGGTGAAGTGGGGTATTATTGTATGTCACCTATTGAGTTAGCAAATGGCCAAGAAATGGGTGCAAAAAGCTCATTTTCCCATTGAGATATCCCATGACTGGCCATCAGCAACCTCCCCGGCTTCTCCCATTCTAGTCACTCCAAGGGAAGACCCCCATGGGGGAATTTCTCCCATTGGATCTTTTCAGGTTGGGAAGTGGGCAGCCAAAGAAGATCCAGAATGATGTCTATCTGAAGATGACACTAGCAAAATTAACACTAGCTAACTTCAAAAACAGAACATCCTACCAAGGGAAATAAAAAAAGAATTCCTAAGCACCCAAAAATAAAGTCTTAAAATAAAACTCTTTTGCAGGAGACGACTTTGGAACACTTCCAGGGTGTCTGTCTGGCAAAGACATCACAACAATGAGCTGCTCCATGCAACTTTGAGCTGCATTTAAATTCCTGGGGACTTCATGGGCACATTCCTGTAATTTCCCTATTAAAGAATTAACACCAGCTTAGTTTTTTGGGAATCAGTCATGTTGGGTAGCACAACCATAAAACATGGAAAGAAAACAGTAGTAGAAAATCACAGTACTAACAGAAGATAATATTTGTAGCTCAGGGTTGAACTATGGTGCTGTCTGAATGAAAAACTGCTGGTGACCTTCTACCACTGCACCATAGAGAGTATCTTAACTTACTGCACCTGTGTATGGTTTGCCACTTGCACAGTGGCAGATAGGACAGCACTCCATTGTCCAGAAGATCATTGGTTGCCCTCTCCCCTCTCTGGAAGAGCTTTATAGCGCCTGCTGCCTTAAGAAAGTTCAAAACATGCTCAAAGATTAATCTCATCCTGGGCACCCTTTTTTTTGAACTATTACCATCTGGCAGATGGTACAGGATAATAAAAAGGACAAATAGGCTGAAAAACAGCTTCTATCCCAGGGCAGTAACTCTATTGAATTCTATTGTATAGTATACTGAGGATGGTATTTAATTTCATTGTACGATGTGCAATGGCAATAAAGTAAACTGAACTGAACTAAAACTCTGAGCTTGGTGGTTTTCTTGTAGACATTTCATTACCAGACTAGGTAACAACATCAGTGCACTGATAATGCATATGCGCATTGATGATGTTACTAGTTTGGTAATGAAACGTCTACAAAAACCCCACCAAGTTCAGAGACCATCAAGGATTCCAACAGAAACAGTGTTAACAATAACAGTAATTAAAATATTGGAAGAACAGTTTGATAGCGAACAGCAAGGCAGTTTCTCTATGTACTAAAATTTTGGAAATGAACACCTGATCCTGAAAGGGACATCTGCATGTAACTCCCTGGAGTCGCAAAATATTGAAGTTGCCGTTTCTGGAGGATAGCATTGGGGGAAGAGAACTCTTTTTATCCTCAACACACTTGGAGAGGATTGAATTAAGAAAGGGAAAAAGAATTAGTCTGAGGATTGCTTTGCCATTACTAAATAGAGATTAGTTTTGCCCAGTCTCTTAAAATATGCCAATTTATGCATTATTTGCTTGGTAAATTTAATACACATGGAAGGTATAGGAAAATAGCCACATCAAAAATAGCTATTTTCCCATTAGCCCACCCACTTTTGTGCAGGACCAGTGAGTCACTCATGAAGCTACTGGTCAATCTGCCATAAAATCCAATGAGTCATGCCACACACACACACAAAAGCAGCTAGAACTCATGTGGTTTTCATATGCGCTGTTTGAACTTTTTACAGTTTTAGATCAGACATCTTCATATGGTTTTGTTATTCTGAGCAACAGAATAAAAACAGTTTTGGTCTGTTTTTGCTTTTATCTTTGAAAAAAAACCTTAAAAACAGAAGCAGTTCCATTTCCGTGAGAAGAGGCTAAATCATAGCAGATGCCAAATTCAGGTAAGCCTTCCCATTGGCATCCACTATCTAAATTTGTGTCACATTTTCTCAACAAGGGACTCAATTTGAACAGTTTCACCTCCTGTTCAGAAAAGAAAATGGCTAAGAACTGGATTAAGGGAGAGTCATTTTGAACCTTCTTCACCAAATAATGGTCTGGTTGGCCAGAGGTTATGCTATCTGAGGTCCAATACAGTATATACCTTTATGGGCACTAGGCTAGAGAAATTTCTGGGAAAGTTTTTCCCACATCTGCATCACAGCCTCTGAGTTTAAAGCACCTTTGTTTCTGTTCTTAGTTAAACTCAGAGGCACACTTTGTTCTCCTGTTGAAAGAAAAAGAAAGCAATGATGAGTAAAATATATCTGAATGCAAAAAGAGTCTTTTTGGCAGAGGTGAACAAGCTTTTTCCCCTTGACGGTATAATGCTGAGTGGTGGGTGAAGACCAGGTATGTCAGCATGCAAATTTACACACAATACCCCTCACCAACACTCTCCCTGCTCACAACTCCCCCACCCCCCGTTTATATTTTAATAGGGTATTCCTCACCTCCCCACTTCCCAGAAAGCCACATAAAAGTGAAGAACATGCATGACAGATCTAAGTGGCCAGAAATTTAACCCTCCTGAAAGAAAGGAAGAGGGATAGACAGAACTGTGTTAGTTTCATGCCTAATCAAGTCTGGGCTTTAAAGAACCGGGATAGGAAATGTATGTTTTTGAGCTTTAGTGTTTGAGAAGACTCCTGAGAATATCCTGGATAGCCACAAAAATAAATAAATGGATCACTGAGTAAATCAACCAGAGTTTCCATTCAAGGCAGAAACGACCAAGCACAGATTATCATATTTTGGGCAATCTTGAGAAGACCTAGCTCTCTTGAGAAGTCTATAATGGTGTAAAAGAAAGAGCATATAAAGAAAACTTGTATAAGATGTTTTATAGGTGGCACTTTCCCCCAACAAGAATCGCAAGAATGTTTAAGAACAAATCTGAAAAATGCTGGAAATGTCATCAGATACCTGGCTCATATTACCATATGTGGTGGACTTGTGAGGATGCTAGAAAATATTGGACTAAAATTCGCATGTGGTTGGAAAAAATGACAAAGAAACACAGACTTGAAACGAGAGATCTTTTTATTGGGAATTTTACCTGATACATATGGTAAAGATTTGAAATACCTGATTGTAAATGTATTAACAGCAGCTAGGATTGTATTTGCTAAAAACTGGAAGAATGAGAAAATACCATTACAGGAAGAAATTATTAAGAAAATATTGGAGTGTGCTGAGATGAGTAGATTGACATTTGAAATTAGAGAGCAAGAGGATAAACAACTTTATGAAATTTGGGATCTTTTTTATCAATGGCTAGATGATAAAATACGATAATAGAATATTTAGAATGTTAGGCAGTAAGGAATATATTTTTTCTCTTGTCTTTGTTATTTGACACTATATTTATAAAGTGTTTTTAGGATTGATTTGGTATGATTATATGATTTGTCACAGAATAAACTGTTTAAAGTATTGTTATCTCATAAAGCATGAATGATTAAAAGTATAGTCAAAAGTTTTTTTTTTTTAATAGCGATATTAGGATATATAAATTTGGATTGACAGTATGAGTTGTTATGTAACATAATTGTAATTGAGACTACAAAATGAATGCACAAAACTGATGAGCCAACCGACACACTGGATGTACATATGAGAGTTGATGTTTTAATGTTTTGTTTGTCTTGTTTGTTTGTAGAAAATCAATAAAATTCTTTTCAAAAAAAAAAAGTTGGGAGGAAAGAGAAGGGTGACCAAGCAGCAAGATGAAGCTTGGAGCATCTGTAGATCCACCCCAGTCTGGAAAATTTCCTTAACGCTGGTGGTGAGGACACTGCTGGAAAGACAACCATTAATGTGCATTTATGTTGCGTGGAATGCTTTCAAAAATCTAGGTATTTTCAAACTGCTCCTTTATGAAACTTTAGTACAGTTGCTTGTTTCAAAGGGGACTGAGTGATAGTATCACCCATAAGCTGTCCGAACTGTCACAACATATACTTTATAGCTTTCTCAAATATCAAGTTCTTGCAAGACTTACTTATTGCAGCTTTGCATCCCAGCTGGAGCTTCTGAAAAGTCCTTGCTGTAGTGCAAATGCTCAAACTCTACTTCAGGGAGAGGAAGTGGAGCAAAGGGAAGGAGGACCAAGCAGTGACTTTTCTCGGAGTCTTCGCAAAGTTGGTCTTCCCGATCTTTTCAGCAGATGGAAACAGATCATTTTCTCTTGGGGTCCCTAAGATGGCAGTAAAGAGTTACCACCAGTCCCTCTAAGAATCTAAGGTAAATCTCAGCACAATGGGAGAATAGACTACTGTGTTTTATATAACAATAGCAATAGCACTTAGACTTATAAACTGCTTCACAATGCTTTCCAGTCCTCTCCAAGCTGCTAAGAGTCAGCATATTGCCCCCCAAAATCATCTAGATCAGGGGTCTCCAACCATGACAACTTTAAGCCTGGTGGACTTCAACTCCCAGAATTCCCCAGCCAGCAAAGCTTAAAGGCTCTGCTTAAAGTTGCCAAGGTTGGAGACCCCTGACCTAGATAGCCAATTGGTTTTTCCTAGTTCAGTAATGTTGAACCTGACGTGTGTCGAAGATGACATGCCAGCATTCACCTACAATTATTCTCAAAAGCACACGCTGTTCTCACACGATTTTCAGAGGTTGCTCAAGAATGGTGTGTGTTGTCATGCAGTCTCTGGAAGGTACGCATGAGGCCTGTGCTCTCATGCAGCCCCCAGAGCCTCTGAAAATTGCATGAGAATGGGATATGCTTTTGCACAGGTTTTTTAAAGGCTGCAGAGGCCATGGAAAAGCATTCTCCAAAGTTGTTCTGAGAACAAAGGCCTCGTGCCACCTGGAACAGCCTTGGGTAGGCCTCAGGGGTCTGTCAGCAGAAAATACACATCCAGTGAAGATAAGTAGAACATGGCAGATCCTGGGGAATGTTGGCTGCAGGGGCAATGGCACCATTACCCAGGGCTCATGTTCCTTGTGAATTGGCGTGAAGCAATTCTATGTTTGCAGATGCCATAATTTAAATTACTTGTTCTATACCTCTCACTGTTCATTTTTAGTAGATGATGCTAGATTCTACTTTTAAGAAAAGAGGAAAAATGTTCTCCCATTCTAATTACTTGGCATTTTGGGTGCTTCTTTATGGCTTCACCTAACTACTTATACCTTGAGAGCTACAGAAAGCTCCATTCTGGAGTCTCTATTCCCATACACAGCAACCAGAAACATTTTGTGCACTATTTTTAATAAAAGCTTTCCTCAAATCATGAGTGGTTAGGAAGCCTGGAGTATCAGTAGATCCACCCCTCTGCAACTCCAATGTTCGTTGATTAGGTTACCATACATCTTATGCTACATTATTTTCTTGATGGAAATGCAGTAGTTAAATTGAACCAGTACAAAACTGAATTACAGTTGAATGTCTTCACACAGGTATTGGGGCTACAATGATTGCAGCAAAAAGGAAGGACACATACTTCATAAACTGAGGATTCCAACTTACACAATACCCATGTATTTAATAATTATAACTGTTTTCTGGATTCACATGACATACTGAGCCACCAATTAACTCCATGAGTTGGGTAATACACACTAAGCTAAATGAATTTGGCTAATTAATGTTCATTGTATGGGGCAAAATCAGCCACTTTTATTAGGAAGAATTTATCACCTGATAATCAGTGTAGAATAGAGACATCCAACTCTGTGTTTCTCTGAACCATGGTTTATGATGAGAATAATGAAATTTCCTTGAGTTTGCATGCATATGGAGCCAAAAAAGTAGTCAGCCACATTTTGGCCTGGTGTATTATGTGAAACTGGATGTCCTTAACATCTGGCTCTGTGTGTATTTGATCCAATCACAGTTGTTGTCTCTTCAACCTCTGCCTGCAATTTCGTGCACAGTGATCACAGTGAGGGACTATCCTGCTTTGATTAGCAGCATCACTTAATTACTCAACTAGCCATTTCACTGGATACTGCTGAGTTGATGGCCTATCAAGGCAATACATCTGCACAACAAAGGGAAGGCTGTTGGAACAGCCGAACTCAATGCTGGGAATTAGATACAAGGAGGAAAACAGGTCAGCCAAAGGCCATGGGAAGGAGGACAGTGTTTTAAAGAAATAATAATCCTGGTTCCAGCGGACAGTAAAGAATGCATGAAACGGATTACCTCATCTCCTACTCCAAACACATATATATTTGCTTTTAGAAAAAGATTTGTTTATTCTACCAAACATTCAAGGTGTGCTCCACAGCTCCTCCTATCCCTTATTCTCAACCTAAGCCAGTCCACTGACAGGTAATAAGGGACACAATATTTAGAAAACTCTTGGACATCCTTAACTTTGTTGCTAATTTTGGGGATTAGAAAAACAGAGAGTTTTTGTTTAACCAGCTCAAAAGCCTATTTGGTTGCACATCCTGTTTCCCACAGTGGTCAACTAGATGCTTCTGGACGTTAACAAGCAGGATGTAAATACAACTCAATATCCTCCTGCTTATGTCCTCCTGTGACTGGAATTTAGATAAAATACGGGCTATATTCATGTCAGCTTAATCATGATTTATTACTAACTATATTTCAGCTTTTTAAAGGAAGCAGATGTCATGCTGCACAGAAAGCAAGAAAGCATAATTGGTGCCCTTAATATTAAAGCAGTTCTTCATAGGATTGGTTGACTTGATTTAGCTTTTCTTTCAAATACAGGATTTTCCATGAAAACATTTGTTGGAGGTGGGTACCATTTTCATGCAATAGCCTCCAAAGAAGAATGGGTGGTTATATGCTTTCATGAAACTTTACCTCAAACGTGGCACTTTCATATAGAGAATTCTAGAACATCTGAATACAATTTTTGTTTTTCATGTCAATCCCTCTCTTACTGGTTATCTTGTCACATCACTTTACCGCAGTGCTTCTCAAGCTGAGCAGCATTAAACATGAACATTAACACTTGCCAATTCCAATTCTGGGAGTTCTGAAAAACACGGTTTCAGAACTCTTTTAATCATACTTAAACACTAAAGGTGAACTTCAATTTTGTGTGTTTTGTCAGTCATGATCATCTGAGCAATCATTATATGTTTAGAGTCAAAAAAAGAAGCACTGAGAGTAGCTTTCAGTGTCACATTACTCACACAATTCTGTATGAAAGAGACACACCTTACTCTTTTCAACTCCTTCACCATAAATAAATTTTGGTGTTTAATGGTTTTAAAACAACCAATTAGGCTGAAATTGATAATATACTTCTCCTGAAAGAACTTTTGCAAGATTATAATGAAGGATGATACAAAACAACAACAACCACCCCAAGTTAAAGATTCATATACTTTTTTTAGTTATTGTTACACTATACTTAATAAGAGGCAGACCTTGTTTGCTTGGTACCATGTCACACAGGAAAAAAAATCCATTGTTTAATAATTATCCTTCCAGGAGAATTGATCTCTATAACATAGCTCTTTGATTTCATTACTCTTGCAAATCAAGGCTGCAGAGACAATGTTTAGCCCTAAACATTTATAGTCTGGTTTGCAGAACAGGTCAACTTATCTCCCAAATATAATTACCATTGACTTTGGAACATTTATGACTGACTAAATCTAGGAAATCTTATTATGACCAAAAGATTATGATTTTAATAAGAGGAAATGCAGCAGAAGCTATTTTTTGTGAAATGAATGAAAGTGTGTCTCTGTATATTTACTAGTTATTTATTCCTGGATGTTGACTGGAATGCAAAACCTAATTGATCTGCTGGAAAGAGATTGCAGTTTCCAGTACGTGTTTTTCCTTCTTCAGGATTATATCCAAGGAAAAGAAGGGTCTTGAATCCATTTGAATTTGGTTTGGGATGAATGTGAAGGAGAACAAGTTTGCATTTTGTCAAGGTCAATGTGACTTTCCTTTTTGAAAGTGATGATGGAATATATTTAATTTTAAATATATTAAAGAATGGACTTCCTCACAAATGATTTTTCTCAAAGTAAGCATTTCTTTCCTGAATCCAGATTGCTGCTGAGTATTCATAATGAACAAATGGTAATCCTGATTATCATTACCTGGTCAAATTGTTTCCCAGTGAAGCAAGATTGTTTCTCTGCTCCTAGTTTACCTGTTTTAATGTGTGCCTCTGTCTAACCCTCCCACTACTTATGAAATTCCTGAGGCTTCTAGATCTTTCTATAGAGAACATGCGGCCCTCCAACCCTAGCCTCAAATTCCTACTTTTCCCTGCTTTAGGGAATGAATGCTATGCCAAGCACGAGTTAATAACTTTAGAATGCCACATTCAATTCTACATTCTACATGCTGCAATACATCAGCTGAATTCATGTGAACAATGTGTTGGTGAATTTTCACTGGCTACAACAAAAAACTGAAACAAAGACCAAATGTTAAATAAAAGATCCAACCTTTATTTAAAATACAATGCATTTGTACATATGTCTTGGACTACTGAAGACAACACTGATTTTATCCCTTGGTGTTGGGTGGGTTGGGGGGTCCCTGGGAGCTAACATTAACCTTAAAGTGAGACACCCCCCCATCCCCAGACTCAGGCAACAAAGTAAATTGTTGTTAAGGGCTTTGTGGTACAGCTGTAACAAAACCACAAACTTAACTTACATGAAAAATATACTGTAAGGCTAATATATTTGATACTATTGTGATTCCTCCTACTTTGGCTTGTGAGGCTAGCTTTAAAAGAAAAACCTGTACACGTTTATAAAATTTGTGTTTTTCTTTTTACATTAGTTACATAAACAAAACAAAAAATCTTATACTTCATAGACCTTTACTTCATATTGTTATGAAAAGATTTTGCATATCATCTTAGATAAAGAGTGGCTATGCTGGTGAATACTAAAGGTGTTTGTAATACAATATAGTATTAAAAAATACAGAGGACAGGAAAGAGCACAGAAATGATTATCAAAGAGAAAAACAGATACATTTGGAACCAAATTTGCCAGTATTTCTCAAGGCCACTCAGGCTAGTTTTTACGAAAAACCTTCAGGCTCCTGTAACAGACCTGATTATGTCTTAATAATTCAAGTTGGTGCTTCCAGATGTCCTAGACAGCAACTCTCAACACCCAAGTCAGAACGCTTGGAATTCTGAGAATTGTGGTACAGAACCTCTGAGGAACAGCAATATGAGAAAGGCTAATGTAGTGTGAAAAAACATATGGGATAAAGGACGCAGTCCACCAAGCACCATGATGCATAGGAGAGCCCAGGCACAAACCCCATTAAAATATATGGGGAGGAGAGGAGGACACGGAGGGTGGGAGGGTGGGCGGGGGAAGAAAGAGAAAGAAAGAGAAAGAGGGGAAGGAAGGAAAGAAACAAAAAGAGGAAGGAAGGAAGGAAGGAAGGAAGGAAGGAAGGAAGGAAGGAAGGAAGGAAGGAAGGAAGGAAGGAAGGAAGGAAAGAAAGAAAGAAAGAAAGAAAGAAAGAAAGAAAGAAAGAAAGAAAGAAAGAAAGAAAGAAAGAAAGAAGACCTTCCTGGATTGCACTCCAAAAATTCTACCTTAAACATAGGAAGGAAGAACACATAATTACAATATATATAAAACCTCATAAAACATGCATTAAACATGATAAATACACTTCATATAGATTAGGCCCTGGGTATCTAAATAGTTAAATGGCTTTAGAGTTTTAATTTTGTTTTAAAAATGATTTGGTTAGCTTACATTGTCAGAAATTAACCTGATCAGCCCCTCATTTTGCTGAGAGGGGAAAGAGGCACAAACTTAGGCATGGCATGAGCTGTGTTTTGGTTTTGCGTAGCAGATTAACGGAAGCGCTATTGAGCGCAGGTAAAAATGTATCTGCTAATGCAAGTTTCCATATTTAAAAAAAGAAAAGATACACTTCAAGCTTAATTTGATTAAGCAGCATATTTCCAAGAACAGCTTTTGAGTTAAATATTAATATCACCATTTAGTTTATGTCAGTAGAACAGGCAGTCTCACCCAACTCACACCCAGCCGCTGGTCAGCTTGTAGAACATCTCTTCATCTAAGCTTTCATTCTGATCTTTTGCACGTGTGGACAGGAAAATATAGCCCCCAATGAACTCATGCACCACTTTGCAATCCACTTCAGTGCAGATGAAAGAAACTCGGACATCATCCGCAAATTCTACAGTCACCTAGAAGTGCAAGAAATCCAGGAAATGTTTTATAAAGTTTCAGTACTTTCACTAAGTTCACACGGAGATAAGAATAAATATACTACAATAAATATAAACTCAGAACAACTTCTGTTCTTGTTCAACCTGAAGAAACAGAGGAGGGTTGGTGTCTGCAGCTATCAATGTTTGCCAAGATATTTGAACTACCAAATTATAGTTAACATTAAATTCATATCCATTGTATATTGATCAGATCATGGCACTGAATGATGAATGAAAGTTGGTGCTAAGCAAGCCTACCCAGTTTGAATGGCTGAGGGTGCTATATAAAGCCTGAAAAGGGACCTTATTGTTTTCTGAACAATAGAACAAGAATAAAAGTTAAGAAAGTTTAATAGCAGGGGAAACTGCAGCCAGTGCAACCTGGCAATTGAAAAGGAAATCCTTGCTTTGAAACTGACTTTTTAAAAGTCTAGCCAGTTCTTTGAGGCTCCTGTTTTACAAGATTAATAATGTTGGAGTAGTAAGATATGTTCAATGGTATGTACAACATTTGAAATGCTAAATGCTATTATGCTATATAGGTGATGTTATATAGCTGAACGTAGCCTTTTGGATTCCAGAGGTTATTGTAAATTATAGGCTTGACTATATATTTTCTTATGGTTAGCAAGCTGGAAGGATTTTGAGCAGCTTTCTATTTCATTATTCAGCTTTCTTATCAAGGGAACACCACAGTCTTCAACAAGACACAAACTGATTAAATGGTCAGATCATCAGTTAGTAAGCGCTGTTTCAATGGGTCACATGAATTCTTTTATCTATCAAGTTCTGGATTTTCAAAATGTTATCTAAGAGTGTGATATAAGAAGGTCTTTCTTTACTTAGAACAAGACTGCTTTTTGTGAGCTGAGAAAGATCAGGATGTTATGTTCTTCTTCCCATTTCTTTCTTCCTAACAAAACAAAGGCCCCACAATCAGTTTCACAATTAAGAGAGGCTACTGACAGATAAGAGGTTGGAAAGAAAGAAAGAAAGAAAGAAAGAAAGAAAGAAAGAAAGAAAGAAAGGAAGGAAGGAAGGAAGGAAGGAAGGAAGGAAGGAAGGAAGGAAGGAAGGAAGGAAGGAAGGAAGGAAGGAAGGAAAGGAAGGAAGGAAGGAAGGAAGGAAGGAAGGAAGGAAGGAAGGAAGAAAGAAAGAAAGAAAGAAAGAAAGAAAGAAAGAAAGAAAGGAAGGAAGGAAGGAAGGAAGGAAGGAAGGAAGGAAGGAAGAAAGGAAGGAAGGAAGGAAGGAAGGAAGGAAGGAAGGAAGGAAGGAAGGAAGGAAGGAAGGAAGGAAGGAAAGAAAGAAAGAAAGAAAGAAAGAAAGAAAGAAAGAAAGAAAGAAAGAAAGAAAGAAAGAAACCACCAAAGCCTGAAGAGCAGAAATACTATCTCATAAACAACTCTTAAACAACCTAAACCAAAAATTTAAGTTAACTGAAATATCTCACGATTTTGGCATGCCCAGAAAACTTTGTGGGAAAGGCCTTGCTTACCATTTTGATTTCCCAATTCACATTCCACTGTTTCATATTGCTGAACCGCCATGTCTTGATGGCATCACTGGTGCTAGCATCCATCCGTATCAGCCGGTTGTAGGCAATTCCAATAAGTTCTTCCTTCTTACCGCCTTGGAACCTACATTATTGCATGTTACAAGGAACCTCTTCAGCAATGTTTCACTAAAGTCCCCAAATGATAAGGCATTCAAGAATAATTGGTCTTCTCACACATCGATTCCTTGTGTGTGCATTCACATGACCTTGCGTGACTGTGACAGGAATAAGTCTTAAGCAAGCTTTCAGCTTCTACATGACTAGTTCTACCTTGTTTCTGCATTAATGATAACAGGACTTATCAGTCAGCCTCCTACAGAGATATTAAGGAATCCTTGCTTTATTGTATGTCAAACCAAGATTTTTGCTTTTTAAAATAATTTTTGTCAGACCAAGATGTAACAAGTAAGCTCCGGTATAGTTAGACGTTTGGGGAATTTTTAAACATTTGACTTTATATCTTACATATACTTGCTGTCTCAGAAAACCATTTTTGCATTTGAAAATTGGTTTCCTATAAGATTACTCAGATCATGTACTATATTACCTTTTATTTTAGTAATTCTTATAATAGACCATTTATGAATTATTTTTAGTTTAGAATTATTTTTAGTAATATTTTCCCCTTCATTCATATTGGAATAGTAAAGCACCTGTTACTTGCTGTGCAAAATTGAATACCTGTGCACCCAATTCAATACTTGGATTAGCTGTCATGACTCAAGGAATCTCAGCCTTTAGTAACAGCTCACCCCCCCCCCCAAAAAAAAAAAATGATAGCACAAACATTGACACATGGAATTTTTGGCTGGACATTTATGGAGCCACAAACCTTGCAATAAAGTGTGTAATGCCGAACTCTGGCAAGGACTGCCAAGCTTGGATAAATCTCATTTTGGCTTCAATGAGGCTCATCTGAGCGACATTCTGATGGGCCTCTAAGATCCGGGCAGTGATCTGTAAGGATGGACACAGAAATACTTGAGGCAACTGATCTGAATTTCAGATACAATTTATAAAGGATGGGAAGGGAGGCAGAATGAAGGGAGAGCAATACCAAGAGAGAGAGAAAAAAAAAATGAGGGAGGAATAAGAGGTGATTCAATACTATTCAGTCCTCCTCCTCCACTAACTTTAACCTGTGAAACACATTTTCTACCTTCTGTTAACTGTCAGTTTAAGACTAACTGGAGAACATTTTTTTCTATATGTACATTTCTTAAAAACTGGGGCTTATCTCAGGTTCCTTAAAAAATGGGATGGTTAGAGGAACAGTTGAAACATTTATATATCTAATGTGAAATGGGAGGAAGAGGTTTCATGGGATGGAGAACTATCTGGGATTATGCAAGTTTAGCTTCTCTTCCTTCTAATGAAGAATTGGCCTTCATGTACAAAGATACTAGACTTAAACTACAAAGATCAGCTATATGCAGAATTAGAACTACAAAAATGGCATGATAGTTGAAAGATAACGTATTCCCTACAGCAAGCAAAACCACGCCTTTTAATAACAAATTTGGCAAGAATTTGGCTTCCTGAATGTTATTTAAAATATCAGGAAAACAAATTATGTTCTAGTCACTTGAATTCAGAAGAAATAACTGTGTGCATGCACATATGTGTTTCTGGATTCAAACAGGAACCTTGGGCAAAAGTATGCTGTTCCTTTCCTTTTCCCTATAACTATGTTTGCCTCATACTCTGAATCACAAACAGCCAAAAATATTCTAATCTAGCATGTGGTTAATCAAGCAAACCAAGAAAATTAGACGTCAGGCAACTCATGATTATAAGTTCATCAAAAATGTAGCATAGGCCAACAGTCTGATTCTTCCTCCTACCCATTCCTTTTTATCCTTTCTGTCCTAATCCATAAAAATCCCCCAAATAAATGCAAAATGCATTTGAAGAAAATGTTTTTTGTGGTAGATGGGTAAATGTATTGGTGGGTATGCATCTACTCTTCATTTATTCAAAAGGGTATTAAGGCACTGAACAGGTTTTCACTCACCTACAAAAAAGAGCCAAGACTTTTTAACAAGTAGTACAGTATGACCTGGCAAAGAACCTTCTTTTCCAGCAATAATTATTACAGGAGTTGGTCTGGATGCTTTGCTCAAAATTGGGATTTCTGTCCTGAGGAATGTGAAGTTTGCCTTCTTGGATCCAAGTAGGAAAAGGTTGGCTTCATCTTCTATAATTAGAGCTCTTCCTATTCTAACTCTTGCCTGCCACCTGCATCTCTGGTTATCATAAAGCAAGATATAGATAGGCATGCATTTACCACATTATAATTTAGTAGGGTTGCACGTGTTTGATTCCTAACCACAAAATGTTAACTTTTTCTCTTCCTCTGTGATGATTTTTAATCATGCTTTTTTAGTCTATTGATTGATTCTATCCCCTGGGTTAAGACTTTAAAATTTAATGTAGATTAAAAATTGTTAAAAGCACAGAAGAAACCATGGGAGATATATAAGCAATGTACTGCAGAAATAGAAATGGCTGCAAATTATAGTTAGTTCCTTTTAGGTTTTCTGAACTTAAAACTGTTGCATTAGAACTGTTCGTTTTTCACTGAACTGTTCTGCTAGAATATAAAAATACAGTGGCCACTTTTCCATCAGTCTAAAGCAGGGGTCTTCAACCTTGGCAGTTTTAAGCTTGGAGGACTTCAACACCCAAAATTCCCCAGCCAGCTTACTGGCTGGGGAATTCTGGGTGTTGAAGTCCTCCAGGCTTAAAGTTGCCAAGGATTGGAGATCGCTGGTCTAAAGTTCTATCTAGTTGGGTATCCTATTCTCAGCAGCAACCAGCTAGATTAATGTAAATGATTCACATAAGAAGGATATGATGGTCACAAACTTGTTCTCTACCAGTTATTATTTAGAACTTTGCTACCTCTGAATTGAGCAGAATTTATTTGCAGATAGCACTTATTAATTACGGTATGTTATGCCCATTATCACATCTTGCACTAGGATTTCTATAAATTAATAATTCAATATGTGAAGAAATTTATGCCAGGGTACAGAAAGAAGTTGAGACAAGAAGGCAACAAAACAAAAGGTGCATCACATTAAAAAAAAAAAAAACACAGCACGCTTCTGTCCCAGAGGAAAAGATTAGTAGACATTGTTCAAGGAAACCAGGTAATTCCATTATGTTTTGTTTACAACATTATGGCCCAATATTACTCCAAAATACTTATTGCTCAAGATATACTTTGTCTCTTGATATGCATCTCTACAAGGTTATATTAATAAAACAACAAAGTCTTCATGCTTGTTTATTTTAGGTTTACTGTCACTTACCAAGTCTCTTATATAGCCTGGCTGCAGAGGACAAATGCGAAGAAAAGAAAAGGAAGCAGAGAAAAAAAAAAAAAGCAATCAGAAAAATGGCATTAAAGCAAAGGAAGGAAAATGTGCAAATTATCAACAGTGAAACCAATTTTTTTTTTTTAAAAAAAATCCCCAAATCTTTCATGGGGAGAAAAAGTAGCAAGAAATGAATATGAAAATGGAAAAACATGTGGGGGAGGGGGAAGCAAAAAAGAAGCATAGCAAGATACTGATTCCAGGTATGCTTCCCTAACTCAGTTCCTCCAAACCACCATTTCTGTCTTGGCTACTTGAAGATGGATAGCAAGGCTGGCTAGGGAATTCTGGGAATTGAAGTCCACCCAATCTTCAAGTGGCCAAGGTGGAGAAACAGTTCATTTGGACTGCATTTCTCATCATTTCCATCCAGCATGATTATGATGGTTCTTGATGGTAAGAAATTGAGATACCATGAAGTTGGGGAAGCTGCCCTAGAATATCTGAAAGCAATTTGGGTCTCTCTCCAAGTGACAGCCTCTTTTAACTTCATAGTTCAAATAGAAACACAAGAATAAAGTAATATGGACAGCCCTCAAATCAGAAGAAAATAAATTTCAGTTGAATTATCGGTTATTTCCTGATTAATATAACACACGTTTGTGGATGAACCAAAATTCAGGAAAAAAAATATTCCATAATCAAAGGACAACCTCTAGGCATTTTCAGAGAGTAGCCATGTGGGTTGGTTGCAGGAAAAGACACAGAAAGTTTTGTAGCACTGGGCTACAGAGGCCTGTTAATAATTATATAAAGTAGGGGTGTCCAACTTTGGCAACTTTAAGACTTGTGGACTTCAACTCCCAGAATTCCTCAGCCAGCAAAGCTGGCTGAGGAATTCTGGGAGTTGAAGTCCACAAGTCTTAAAGTTGCCAAGGTTGGACATCCCTGATATAAAGCATCAAGTACAATATAATGATGGTACTATACCCAAAAAAGAGGGAGAGGGAATAGCAAAAGTTATGAACAGACATATGTTATTATGGACAATAACCCCAAAATTGATTGAAAGTGGGAAATCAGAGAGCAATTGAATGCAAACAATTGCATTATAGCTTATATTTATATAAGAATCATATTTGTTACTTATGTGACTTATAAACATTTATTTAGTGACCACTGAAGTTACAACAGCACTGGAAACAGTTAGTTATGACCGTTTTTTACACTTACAACTATTGTAGCATAAAATTCGAAATTCGGGTGCCTATTAACAGATATGCATTTGGGATGAGCCTCAGTGGCACAGTGCTTAGAGTGCAGTACTACTTCTGCTGACAGCCAGCTGCCTGCAATTTGGCAGTTCGAATCGCACCAGGCTCAAGGTTGACTCAGCCTTCCATCCTTCCAAGGTGGGTAAAATGAGGACCCAGATTGATGGGGGCAAAAGGCTGACTCTGTAAACCGCTTAGAGAGGGCCTTAAAAGCACTGTGAAGTGGTCCAAGTGCTATTGCTATAGTCGCACTCTCTCAGGGTCATATGACCACCATTTCCCAGCCGGCTTCTGACAAGCGAAGTCAATGGAGGAAACCAGAGTTGCTTAACGATCACGTAATTCACTTTAAAAACTGAAATGATTCGCTTGACAACTGTGGCAAGAAAGGTCCTAAAATGGGGCAAAACTCACTTAACAAATGTCTCACTTAGCAAAAGAAATTTTGAGCTGCATTGTGTGTCATGGGTTGAGGATTGCCTGCATTCAGTAGAAACAATAGAGAAATTTTTTGGCTCAGAATAGGCAAAAGCACATTAAAAAAAGGCTCATCTTTTATTGGCCTGTATATTTTTACATCAGTGGACCACTAGTCTGGAAGCAGCAACTGATCATTTCTTGCTTCTGAACCTTTCCTGCGTTCTACAAATTCCAACAAAAGCAGATTTCCTTCATACCTTCACACTGCCCCCATGCCACATGCATGTGTGGGAATAATAACAGTGCCATGGCATAACCTCCCAGGTTTTCTTAAAGGAGGTAATAAACACTTCATTTAAATATCCATGTACATCACACGCACACAAAATACATATAAAAGTGCCGGAGAAATGACCACATATCTTTGTGTGTGAATTTGATTGGTCCTTGCACACTAAGAAATGAAATTTATTGCATTCAAGATGAAGTTGTTGGCAATATTATATTCAAGACAACAACATGATTATTTTCAGGAGATCATTACGAACTGAGCTGAATTAAACCACTTATTCCACTAAATTTTTCCTTTAATGCCTAAATCTATTGTTTTAACATTTAATTACATTTTTACTTTTGGCCATTTCTTTTTTAAAATTCAAGTACTGTATCGCATACTGATAAAATAATTTCATGACATAAATAAAACATGTAACTGTTTTTAAAAATAATGTCAGTCAGCAAGTTAGCGAATTAGGTCATAAAGAAGTCTGAGGGAAAAAGAATCCCAAGGAGAACTATTTACTTTATTCTTCAAATAATTGATCCAACATCAAAGTTCATTTCTGACACAACATTTTCAGGCTGCCTGAAAGGACAGAAGTCCTGCCCGTTCTCCAAATCTCTTACAAGATTGTAAAATCTTATAGCTGAAGATACTTATATACTCTCAAGATGAGACTGTGGAGCTTCACATGATTTTGGTATTTAATGGTGCCTAATGTCTCTCTCTGAGGCAAATGGGCAGTTCAAAAATGTGAAAAATAAATAAAGTAACAGACTGGACACTCTGCTACTGAACTGTAGTGCAAGCAAAGCTGCTCACAATGAGTTATTCCACAAGTAGGAAAGAAGCTGGAGAAGAAAGATTCCTTAAGACTTCATCAACAAATCTGTATTTGGAAGAGCAGAGGAAAAAACTGTAGTCTAGTATATTGCCTTTTATCACTGATTTTTCATTGAGTAAGTATATCAACTGCCTTTCATTGATTTCGTCCCCCTCCCCTCCCAACATAGGTCTTTATCAATTGTATAAAGTATAATTATCATACCTGGAACAGATATGGAGATTTCAAACAGAGCAGAAAAGCCACCTAGCACATGACAATTTTGTGCTTCATGTTAAAGAACCCTGAAGGACTGTCTTGTAATGTATATGGAATTGTTTTCTGAATCAGCTTGAACCAAAAAAGAAGGACTATTGTGAGGACCAGAGCAGAATTGTTCAGAATTTTTTCAGACCAGATGAAAAATAATGGGTTTAAATTACAAGCGATAGATTTTGGTTGAACATCAAGATTTCCTAATGATAAGAAGCATTAGACAACGGACAGACCGTACAAAGTGTTGATGGGTTCTCCTTTGTTGGGAGGGGGGGACTTTAAATAGAGGCTGGATGATGGCCTGTCAGGGATGCAGTGCATTCCTCTGCTCTGAAGGGATTGGAACAGATCATCTCCAAGATATCTTGTAGCCTGGTGTTTCTCAGACTCAGCAACCTTTAAGAGGTATGCACTTCCAGAATGCCGGCTGGGGAATTCTGGGAATTGAAGTCCGTATATCTTAAAGGTTGCTGAGGTTTAGAAGTACTGTTCTAATCCATTCTGTGTTTCTGTTAAGACTGAAAATTCAACCAAATCAATTAGCCTGATTTGAATATATGTTTATGAGTTACAATGTAGGAAATGTATTAAACAGCAAAGCATTTTTCCCCAAATATACGGTGTTAATTAAAACTTTCCAGGCCTGCAGACAAATTTCCAAGCCCATCCCAATGTAGCTCATCAATTAAAAGAGTCAGTGCCTTGTATCCGAGGGAGCAGACCTTCTCTGGTTCTTATGGCTTGTAAATACAGGTCACTCTCAGGAAAAAAAAACCACCAAAGCACTGGCAGATTGGGACAATCTCTTAGTGATAAGAGCAGTACCAGCAAGTCATTTCAGTTTTGGGATCAATGGATTTGGATTGCAAAACTCCAGAAAGAGTTGAAATTGTATGCATCTTATTGCTACCATCTAATGATCAAAACTGGCTGCTGTGCTCCCTCAGGCCAGTTTTCACCTGTTTCATCCATCCTGTTTCATCATGCCTACTAAATTGATCTATGGCTGAAATAAGCAATGGGTCCATGACCAGAAGATAGTTAAAAACCAACAAAATACGAGACTGAAGGTGTAACTTGGGGTTAGGGTTAGGGTTCCCTCCACCTCTTACTTGATCCCATTTTTCATACTACAGTAGGAAAATCAATGTAAATAGTGCCTGAATTCACAGTAGCCCATAAAAGATTCTTACCCCAATAGGATTATAAAAATTCTAAAACAGCAAGGAAAAAAATCAATAATCACTGTATAATGGTTGTAACATGAGTTCCTAGCTCAAAACTCTGATGACATATAGGATATCATTTTGACAGCATTCATTTCACTTGTTTAATATATGTACTAGCCGTTTATTAAGGCCAGGTTCTTTTCAAAGGACTTACCTTATGAAACCAATACAAAGTAATTTCAGCAATTAAAAATGCACCCTTTAAAAAAAAACCAACCATAATTAAAGTTTTAAGGATACAAAAGCAAAGGGCAGAACTGTGTTTCTACCAAAAGGAAGAGTTAACGAATTTGTTTTTTAAAGTGCTCTTAGAAGTGTCATGAAATAGAAAAATTCCCTTAGATACAGTTCAATTTTGGAACACTCAACAATTAGTAGTCTTCAGAATGTGATCTTAAAGTACTAATGGTTCACAAATCCTTAATATAATTTGTGGCAAAATTCAAAGACCAAAACCAATACTTTCAATTGAACTCCAAAATATACCGCCAGTGTAGCTAATACAAGTTAGTATAATTATGTTTCAGCAAAAATGTAAGACAACACATTCCATAACAAATGAAGATTTCAAGCCATGTCCAAAGGTATCCCAACCCGAATCGTGTTATAATGGATCACATAGTCCCTAGCTGAAATATAAACCAAACCTGGCAAAAGGCACCCTTGACTACTGAGGCCACCTTGCATTTCTACAGACAACAGTGGGACTAGAAAGATTCACAGATGAAGGATCTGAACCTTCAAAGTGAGTGGAAATTCTCTTCAATACCTAGACCAGGGGTGTCCAACCTTGGCAACTTTAAGACTTGTGGACTTCAACTCCCAGAATTCCTCAGCCAGCCCTCAAAAAATGCTGGCCTACGTTTGGTATAATTTCCCAAATTTAGAGGACAATCACCTCAAATGAAGGAACGATAAAATAGTTTTATCTTCCCAAGTATAGTTTGGCAGCTCCTGGTTCCAAGAATAATTTATTATGCTTATGTTAACATATTAAATAGTTAATAATCAGGGAATAATGTCTATGGAGATTCTCAAATCACCTAGGTCAGGGGTCTCCAACCTTAGCAACTTTAAGATTTATGATAGGAACTCTGGGAGTTGAAGTCCACAAGACTTAAAGTTGCCAAGGTTGGACACCCCTGGTCTAGTCCTTTCTTTATCTGTTTTAGACCTGTTCTCCCATTCACCCGCAAGGTCTCTATAGACCTGCACATTCACTTTTCATATAAAAGGTTCAGTAAAATATAATTCCAACTGAGTACCTGCTTGTTCTTATACTTCTTCAGGTATCTTGGAGAAACCAAGCATTCTGGATTAATGTCTGTTGTGATCTGCTCAGTAATTATCTGTGGATCTGGGTTCAGATGCTGCATTTTCAGAAAAGACAAAATGTTCTGGACTTCCAAATTATATGAACTATCTGCCATGGTTTTACCCTTGGAGGCTAGCCGACATGCTGCCATCCAGTGTGCATATTGTTTTTCCTGAAATGTAAAAGAAAAAGAAGCACCTGTTAGGATGGACTCTTTGGCATATTTTATTGTGTCTCCACGGATACTGGAAAACTCTAGTCCCAAACATGTTAGAAGATGCACAGCCCAATCTTAGACACAGAATACATATGTCATATGTATAAAATAAAGCATTCACTTGTTTATAAAGGTATTTTCAGATTGTGTTTCAAAATTCTTGCACTTAAATATTGATCCTAGTTAATCTAAACACCAAATTTATGCATCTTTTCAACTCTGATTTTGATTAGTACGGCAGATTTGGTGTGTATGTGCGCTTAGAATCATGTGATAAAATTCATGGTTCATAGCCAACCTTACATGGGCACAAATTACAGTTCAATATGAACATTTCATATTTTTTGCACAATATTCTCTCAAAAAGTGAAAACTGCTAAGAGAGCTACAAAACCCAAACAACATGTTGCATCATATGATGATAAAAACATTCAATCCCCACCAGTCCTTTCGCTCTGTAATTCCAGTCTTGTATTTCTGCTTTCCATTGGGGACTTTTGTTGGGGACAACATGGGGAAACATGGAGTATTACATCACAGGGCCTTTCATGGCATATAATGCTGGTTGTCACCTTTCAATACTATATGCTTTGAGTCCAGGAAATGCATTCTCCAACATGACCTTCTGGAGGAGGCTGATCTAAAGCCTGCTTTGTTCTGGGTACGTATATATGTCAGGGCCATTGGGGTCAAAGAATGACATGCAGATATCCATTTAACTAATGGTGTCTTAATTGCCTTTTAGAATGATAGCAGGGGGTATCCTTTCCTTTGGAGGCAAGCTGCTTTTAGGCAGATGACCATGACCAAAAAGACTAGCTTTCTCCTTTCCTCCTGGAAGATCAGGACTTGTCTAAGCTTGCATGTATTAGGCAGGCAGATGCTACCTGGAACTGATGGCTTTGAAGCTAACAAGGGCCTAAAGGACTTTGTAGATGATGATCAATACCGTGAATTTTGCCAGGAAGCAAAGTGGCAACCAGTGTAGCCCTTCTGCAATGCAGAGGTCACACTGCTGTACCAGTCAGTCCTGGTAAGCAGGGCAAAATAAAAAGGAAACAATATATCTATGAGTAACTACAGTGTCCAGGAAAGGTCATAATTGGCAGATCAGACAACATTGGCCCGATCCTTCACCTGCTGATAAAACAAATACAGCGAGTCCAGAAGGATATCTAGACTGAAAGTGCCATCTCACCTCAAGCTGAAATCTGAACTGCCTTGGAACAGACTGTAGATCAAGGGTCTTCAAACTTGGCAAGTTTAAGACTTGTGGACTTCAACTCCCAGAATTCCTGAGCTAACATGACTGGAGAAGGAATTCTGGGAGTTGAAGTCCACAAGTCTTAAACTTGCCAAGTTTGAAGACCCCTGCTGTAGATACTGTGGGTCAGCCTATCAATTGGAGCCTGTTCCATCCATTCTCTCAAAGCCTCCAGCCTTAGGTCAAGATGTCCACTGAATCTCTTCACAGGGATATAATCCTCTCACAGATGATACTTCGTCTGAAATTGCTTCATTTCAAGATTAAGAAAAATTAAGCTGAGTTTTCTATTAAGAAATCAACCCTTTTTATTACTGGCCCTGCTTATATTTTTCTTAACCATAATAGTCCATACAAGGCTGGTTTCAGATATCTGTGGATTCCAGGAAAGAATTGGTGCACACTTCAGTTCTTGCTGTACAATCAGCTACGTCCAGCTGACTTTGGATGGCATTTCATATAAACTTACATTATCACAACGGAGCCAAATTTCATTCATGCCTTCAGCAACAGGAATAAGAAGCTTTATGTTAAATTTCTGGCCAGATATGTTGACATCAGGAGTTACCTCACACCCTATAATAAAAGAAGATGTAAATATTATATATTTCATAAATATGATGGGACAAAAGGAACATATGGGTTGATTTGAAGCTATTTCTCTTTTTAGACCTGAATATCTTCCACCATTTCATTTTAAGACAAAAAACATACATTAACCTAGTGCTATTTGTTTTAATTAAAAACATTATCAAATCTCCATTGCCTGAAATACATTTTTCTGTGTATTTGTTTGATCAAATTTATAGTATGTAGCTGCCCATTTGACAAGTGACTTTTAATGTTTAATGAATAAATTGCCCCAAATTGATAACATGGAAACTTTTGATAATCCAATTCTATCTTTACTCATCATAGTATCCATTTTCCCCCAAGATCAGCACAGACATCCAACAAAATTGAAGCACTCAGAAATTCGCAAGATATTTGTTCTTTTCACCTCTGAAGCAACATAGTATGGAAGATTTTCTATAATCTCACCATAAAATGGGAATTGCATAAAAATCTCACCTTGATTGGAAACATTAGTTTTGTAACAGACTGAAAGGGCCCCAAAAGAGGTTCCTGATACCAAAAATACTGTAGGACTGGGTGTGTATCAGTCAGATCTGCATTCATTTGAACGCTGTCTTAAATGTTACATAAATGTTATATTGATCATGAATTCTTTATATACACGAATGTGTTCCACTGAAATCAAAAGTGCTTCCAGAGGGAGTTTGAATTTAATTAGAATTTGAATTAAATGGGATTTTAGACTCTGGGAAATAGTTTCATCTAAGCACAGTCCCTGTATAAGAGTATTATTATCCAGCTCAGTGGTCCCCAACCTTTCCGGCTCCGTGAACTGGCAGTGGTGGGTTGGGGGGAGGGGGAGGGGATGGTTTCACGTGCAAATGGAGCTTCACAAAATCCCATGCTCACCCGCTGCTTGCATGGCCTGGTTCCAACAGCCTGCAGACTGGGTTTGGGCTACAGACCAGGGGGTTAGGACCCCCTGATCTAGCTGATTAATCCTGTTCACAAGAACCAGTTATTAAACTGTCACCTTCATTATCACTAAGTTAGAAATTAATATTTTTCCAGCTTAGGAAAAGTTGGCTTATCTGGACAGAGAGATCTGAGCTTGGCATACAGGACCATGCTTGCATTTTTGAAGCAGCCAGCTTGTCTAGGCAGAGGAGGCCTCTTACTTTGGCCTCCCCCACTTTTTTGGAAAAGCACCTTTGGGACAACTATGACCTAGGTCAGGGGTCTCCAACCGTAGCAACTTTAAGACTTCAACTCCCAGAGTTCCTATCATAAATCTTAAAGTTGCTAAGGTTGGAGACCCCTGACCTAGGTGATTTGAGAATCTCCATAGATATTATTCCCTGATTATTAACTATTTAATATGTTAACATAAGCATAATAAATTATTCTTGGAACCAGGAGCTGCCAAATCTAAACAGTACCCCTGTCACAGATCACTATACTTGGGAAGATAAAACTATTTTATCGTTCCTTCATTTGAGGTGATTGTCCTCTAAATTTGGGAAATTATACCAAACGTAGGCAAGCATTTTTGAGGGCTACTCCATTCAATAGTCAAACAAAATTAATGGTACTGGATAATGGAGACACAATGTTCAGTAGAGTGATATAGGATTTTTAATGCAACCTTTTATAAAGGATAATATTCTTTTAGAAAATAACTCATTTTCTTGGAAACAATTTCACTTTATTTCAGCTCTCCCAGAATTCTTTTAAAATTCTGTCATCAACAGTTTTGTTAAAAAGCTCCGAAAAAGGTATTCCATGCTTTTCTCCAGTTCATAGTTATAGTCTGAACTCATCTGGCAGCCTTTCTGTTTCTGCCTTGAAGGCTTTAAAAGCGAATGTCAGTAGTGCCTATTGCACAATCCATTAAACTGGAATAGCTTATTGTGGAATACAAACAGAGCTGGTAGCCAGAGGAATGTCCTATGCAGCATAAATTCCTTATCCCCATCTGAATAAAGTTGTGTAGGCACATATGTGTGTGTGCTCAGCACACTAATCCAGAGGGAGGAAAATATATTTTAAAAAGGATGTTGTTCCATTGGGTGATAAAACATTCCTAATTTTTGAGCTAAAGTCATTTATTTGGTTCTCACTTCCTTTTGATTTGTACTTTGTACAGCATGCTACATTGACCAAATACTGACATTATGCAATTAGGCAACATTTTGCCGAAATCAAAGAATTCTGCATCTAGTTTTGTCATTAAACCATCAGCAGACCCCTTTGGGAGGGGTTATGCTTGTGGAAGGAACATGTAGCTCCACAAAATATTTCAATTCCTTCATCCCTCAATTCCCTGGTTGTGCCACAAAGGACTCTCTACTGATTCTGATGGCCCCCCAGAATTTAGTGTGTAAGAAATCCTGCCTTTCTCTTGTCTTACAGTGAGGGAATGATTGATGCAGAGTCATCCTGGAGTAATGCCATGTAGGAAAATATTGGCATCTTATCACAAGGTCAGAGAAATGTCAAAATATGCAAATTTAAAATACAGCTTAATCGTGGAGAGATGAGAAGATCACCAAAACTGCATTTGCTCTGTTACCTCTCAAATTCATCTGATGAGCTGGGGTCCCGTTAGATTCTTCTTTACTTTTGAAACAGGAGATAGATGTGTCTTTGAAGGTACACCAATACTGTTTATAACCCTTCAGTGTTAGCTTCTTTGGCCTGTATAAAGTAGTAGACTATTACCGCCACTTATAATGTAACTGAATGAAATACGGGTACATTTGCAACAGCCTCCCATCTCTTGCCCTCACACAGACTTGTATCTTCTGGATGCTGCTGAATCACAATTCTTAGTTGCCCAGTTAATATGATCAAAGATGGGAGATGCTGCTGGAAACTAGTCTTTAGCATAATCAGAAGGGTCACGGGTTCTCGACTTAGCTCAAAATGATTTATATGAGCTGGTTCCTTCAGCCCCATGTAGAGCAAATTACAGTTCAGTCTCAAGGTGAAAAAGTGCATGAGTGATTATTGCTAGTGTATCTTATTACTGAAATTGGCCACAAGTGGTACACTAGCCAATAAGTGGTAAAGGTTCCCAGGGTCACTGCTTCTGCTCCATTGGAAAGATCTCACTCCAGCAAAAACAGTGTGATTATGTTAAACAAGAGATCAGACAGGAGGCTGTCTGTATAGAGAAGACATTCTTCATGGGGATAACAATAATGTTATAGAAAAGCAGGTTGCTTACAATTATTAATTCTCTATGCCATGGGTGTCAAACTTGCCACGTCACATTGCCATCACGTGACATTTCGTGAAGTTTTTCCCATTCGCAGAGCTGGGGTGGGTGTGGCCTGCATGTGACACATCTGGCCCACAGGCTGCTAGTTTGACACCCTTGCTCTATGCAACACACAGCTACAGCAAACCTGAATCACATATTATAGGCTGATTTTGTTTCCCAGCTTGTATGAGTTAATAACACCTGAACTTCAAATCAAGAGCAGCATTTTAGCAAAATAATAGTGTCCCCAATGCATTCTAGAATGCTATTGCAGATGTACAGGAAATCCTTGACAGATAAAGCAATATGAAAATATTTTCTGGACAACAGGAAGTTTGCAAAATGTTATTGTTTATAAGAAAAATAAACTTATTTTGAGTCTCAATATGTGATTTATGCAGGGATTTTCCTCTGAACCAGAATTTTAGGCTGCTTTCTCTTTCATAACTCACACAAGTTCTTTGGTACAGAGGATTCATCTCTACAAAAACCCACTGAGATATGCTTAGTATAGAGAACAACTTGCCAGAACTGGTGGTCATTTCATTAAGTGATTAGAAATCAAATCATTACTCAAGCCCAACGTTCAAAGTGCCTTAAAATAAGATCTATCTTAAAACTGCAGCTCTAAGAAGGGCCATTATGTAATGGAGTTATCAGAAGGAAGAGCTTACTAACAAATGGCAGAGCAAGCCTATCTTCCCTATTTCGTTAAAGAAAACAGAAGGAAGAAAGCATTGCCTATACCAAATACAAGACTGACAAAGCCATTTTGGAATTCTTCTCAAAAGTACCTATACTTTCTATGCTATTTCCTTTCAACTGTTCTTCCTGTCAATTCTGCAAAACTCAGTCTGTCTTTGTAACAGGTCCAAAATTCATCTCATATCCGTAGTACGGTGGGGTATTCATTTGTAACACAGCTAAGCCTGCCAAAATGTTAAGCCAAATCCAGACACAACTGTTTCTAGTTTTCACATGTCCAGATCCAAGATAATATTCTTCCTTTTTTTTCTCCCCCTCAAGAAAAGTCTTATTTAAAAGTAAAAACAAACCTGACTTAAGAGCTGCAAACTTAGTCTAAAGCTTGTCCTTTCTGGCAGTGTAAATATAACGGATTAACTGGAATCTTATTTATCTATCTACATATGCTCATGAAATCCAAGAAAGATATTTGAATATTATTTCAAACTATGCAATATCATCCCTATTTCTAGGACAAGGGTGTCCAACCTTGGCAACTTTCAGACCCTGTGAATTTTAATTTGTAGAATTCCCCAGTCAGCATGGGGAATTCTGGGAGTTGAAGTCCAGATGTTTTAAAGCTTCCAAGGTTGTATTCCTCTGTTCTAGGGTAACTGGACAAAATGCCCCAACCATTGTCTTTAGGAATTGAAAAATGACATTCACTCCTTATTGATCAAAAGAGCAAGAAATGACACACTGGAATCAACTAAATCACAAATGACTCCATTTTAATATCTTCCAGTTATTTTACCTAAAGTAAAATTCCGGACAATGTAAATTAAATCAAAATGCAATGGTTCTCTAGTCATTACAGACAAGCAGCACAGTTTCTGCAACACAGTTTCTCTTGGACTTCATGTATTTCCAGGTTAAGCCTTACAATTTAAGAAAAATTCTAGAAAGGAATGGGAAGATTTTGAAGTATCTAACTTTTTTTTTTTTTTTTTAAGAAAACATGCTGCAAGTTTACATACCTAAATCAGTGTTTCTCAACTTGGGAGCTTTATAGTTCCCGCTGCCTTAAGAAAGTTCAAAACATTCTTAGATCCATCTCATCTTGGGCACCCCTTTTTTGAACTATTACCATCTGGCAAATGGTACAGGACAATAAAAACAAGGACAAACAGGCTGAAAAACAGCTTTTATCCCAGGGCAGTAACTATTCTACTATTGATTTCTCTGTATAGTGCAATATTAAAGCAATATTGGGTTTTCAATTCAATTGTATAGAATGTGAAGGACGTGTGTTTGTGTTTTTTATTTTTATAGTTATAATGTACACTGAAGATGTACATTTAATTTCATAGTACGAGGTGCAATGACAATAAAGTAAAGTAAAGTAAAGTGTAAAGTAAAGTGTAAAGTAAAGTGTAAAGTAAAGTAAAGTAAAGTGTAAAGTGAAGTGAAGTGAAGTGAAGTGAAGTGAAGTAAAGTAAAGTAAAGTAAAGTAAAGTAAAGTAAAGTAAAGTAAAGTAAAAGTAAAAGTAAAAGTAAAAGTAAAAGTAAAAGTAAAGTAAAAGTAAAGTAAAGTAAAGTAAAGTAAAAGTAAAGTAAAGTAAAGTAAACTTTAGGATGTGTGGACTTCAGTTCTCAGAACTCTCTAGCCACACATTTTTAAATTGTCAAGGTTGAGAAACCTTACTCTAGACACTAAGAGATATGCATTTATTATAACCCATTTATTAATTATAAAACTTATTGATTTGTGCTGTTTATTCCAGATTTCCAGACAATACTTACTTGAACACTTTAATGTAGTCTGCCAGCTCTGGGATGGAAGTGATGTCACCCTGTAAACAAGACAGCTGTCATATTTTATCTGCCAGAATCTGAAATTGGTTCTTGAAAGAGAATGCTGAGAAGCAAACAATTTGGAAGCATCAATTTAGCTGATTAAATGGATACACAGTTCCTTTAAAAAAGACAATGTTTTTGGTTGAGGAGGAAGAAGAGATTTGATTAAAAAGAATTATAGGAATAATCTACAGTTTTAGAAAATCATATTATCTGGAAAGGATAAATTTGTTGTTTTTAAAACTAGTTTAAAGATGGAAGAAAGATCCCTCAACTTTCCTCTATGGCTGACATTCATTTTTACTATCTATCATTTCTACACAGAGAATCTATGTTCAAGATGCTGAGCCATATAAGACATTGCTCATTTAAAAGATATGTGGATCAAGAATCACAACCATCACCATTAATTTCAAGAGATGAAACACAGCAACATTATCATGCAAGATTGTTTATAATGTGAAGTCAGTCATTAAAAGAGTCTAGGGCTCCCATAAGAATATGTGATTTAATTGAAAAGCAATGAGTTAAATGTTTAAGATATGAATGAATATCAATACTAATGAACAGATTTGTATTATTTTTGACAATATAGTATAATTTTAAAATGTACCAGACGGAATCCCAATGTATGTTATGTGTTTTATATTAAGTATTATAAATATAGGGGAAAGAGATAAAGGCATCATACTCCATATAGTGTACAGGAGAAATACTTTTTTTTTAAAAAGAAGATAAATAAATGGTTAGCTGGAATAGAACAGACAAAGAATAATAAATATTATGATATGAATTGAGAGGAGATAAATAAAATAAAATTGAGAAAATTTAAAGGAGAGAAGTTATATAGAAAATTGAAAATGTTAATAAGATATGAAATGGTATGTAAAATGAATATGAATTTGTGTCTGTATCAAGAGTTTTAACCCGGGACTAAGCAACTTTCAGAAAAGAGATTTTCTATGCTTTTATATTTTGTGTTTATGTCTATTTATGTATTGTTTGTTTTGAAAATAAAGCTTGTTAAAAAAAAAAAAGAGTCTGGTCCATCATTCACAATTTATTCACTGAAAAATAAATCTCTTTTTTTTTCTGATGAAAATCCCAGCTAATTATACATAAATCTGCAATTAATTACATGTGCACTAAAGTAGGAATGCAGCAATTTTAATCTAGCCTGGCCTACGGTCTTGAGTATTGTTTTTACTACATTTTTCAAGATCTAGCAATATGGACTTATACTTTGGGACAATTTTAACATCACTCAGACATTACAAATTTGGAATCACAAGTACAGCACTTACTGCATAATTGCAGTCCTAAGTACCTGTCAAAATTATCGGCCCCTCTTCCTGGATAGCAAGCTTTTATCTCACATGGATAGCAAGCATCCTGTACAGAAACAACTTCTTTGTTCTCCTTGTCTTGAAAGCCCTTTGGGCTTTATGTGAGCCCGCTAACACTCTTCAGAGGAAAAGAAGAATAAAAATAAAAGCAGTTTCAATCTCTCTCTCTTTTTTTTCTGGACAGGCGAGCATGTTTCCAAACTGAGCTTTTCTCTGAAAAAATGATGGACGAAAGCTTGTTTTTTATGAAAGGTTTTTTTCTATGAAAGATTGAGGCCCACTTGGTTGATCTCATGAGACAAACAGCTAGGACCTATGGAAGATCTATAGGAACATCCTTAAACCCCTGGGCACCAGGATCACAACCTGAAATTTATATTCTTGTACCTACATTTAAAACTGTTTCTCTTAAAAGAACTGATCTGATTCTGCTATGTGCTTTGAGATCTGCAGGTGGGCTCAACCACTCCTCTATTGGGATTCTGCTCATTCTTCTTCCCTTGCTGAGAAAAGAGAAGCTTTTGCCTTTACTAGCAAGAGTATTCCTTCAAATTTGGTAACTCTACGGATGCAGAATTCAGTGGTCTTTAAAGTTTGGACAGAAAAGGGAATTCCAAACATATTCCAACATTAGCTAATGGTATTTTTCTTTCTTCGTATGTCCAAGCATTTCTAAAGAACAGTTCTAATCTGGGATAAGAAAGCATGATTCACTTTGACTGAAACTTAAGAGTCACAGTTAAGGTAGCTTCCTGACTTGTACTATATTGGATTGATGGAGATTGGAAGCTATTCAGAAATGAAGCTCGCCATATCATCCATTTATCTAAATACATCACTAGATAAAAAGAGCAGGATGTCAAACTCCCTCATGTCATCTAGGTATAATATGACTATAACTTACTCTTTTTCTTTCTTGGAGTCTCTTTAAAAGAACTCTCAATTTCTTCCACTGATTCTCCCCACCCTACCCTCAGGGACAGGCACAATTTCAGCTATAGTCTCCTCAGCACAAGGCTTTAAATGTGGAAAAGGAAAGGAGCCTCCATTAGAATAGCAAAATTTAGCAGGTTAACCAAATCGAAATCTCTTCTTAGCTGAAGCTACATGGACAAGTCCATGTTATTTTCTTGACACAATGTAAAAGTAGTTTATTACTGTCTTCCTCCAGGTTTATAACAACAGTGACCATGATGGCAAAACCTTTATATCCTAGGAAACACAGACAGATGGCATATTTTAAAACTACTGCACAGACTCCACTGCCTATTTACAGATGTCTTGCAAGTTTGTTTACAGATTTTAGAAAACTGGACAAACACATCAAGGGTATCTCTCTTTTATCTTAGTTAAACAGTTGTGCATAAAAATGTTCAAGAGAATAGGGTTTTCATACAATGAGGGGTGGAAGCTTCAGCTCCAAAGGAAAAAAAATAAATGGCCTCTGAACAGTCCAAGAGAGTCCACAAGGACGTATTTGGCAAAAATACCCTCAAATTCCTTGGCAGAGCTGATTTAGCATAAGTGTCCTTAAAGGACAAACTCTGAAACTGAATTATATAAACAAATCCCAAAAGATGTATGCTTTGGCACCAAGTCTCCATTTTATCCTAAATGTTTACTAAACAATATAATTCCCAATTAGAAAAGTTTTCACAAACCCTATTGAAATTAATGGCCCCATGCAAATCATGGCTAGTAGAGAGTTCTCAGTCACTACAGCAGTGTTTCCAAAGGGCAGATTCTAAGATGTATCTCAGGTTACCTGCTTTGCCAGGAAATATCTTCAAGAAAGAGAAGGGCCTGAGTGAGAATCAATTCAGTGCTTTAATCAGAAAGTCCAACTGCATTAATATTCTGCACCAATGTTTCAGGTAGACATGCAAAGTGGAGACTTCTATAGCATCTGTAGGCCAGATGCTCACTTTCTGAATTCCTATGAGAGCTTGCTAGTGGAATTTGAAAATCTGCATTCTGTCAGTTCAATTACCCCAGTGAAAATTCCCAATTATTTTGTGTAGTACAGGTAATCCTCGACTTACGACTGCAATTCAGCCCAGAATTACGGTTGTAAGATGCTGAGGTTTTAAGTTTAGGTATCATGTGACTATATTTGAAGTTATGACTGTTATTTTTTTCCCCCCAGCGATTGTAAACATAGCAAAACAGTAGTCAATTAAGCAAATCCATTTTCCCAAATGGCTGCTTTTTTGCCAGAAACTTGCAAAAATGTTGCAAATCATATTTATTATTATTATTATTTGAAAATTTTATTTGGATTTTCATAAAAACAAAATACAAATAAAACATCTTTTTTGAAAATAGCATGGTCCCAGGTTACCTTCATACAGACACAAGACTCAATTTCATGCTCATTTTTATATTCTATTCCATATCTTATTACCATTTTATATTTTCTACAAAGTTTTTCCCCTCTTCTAATTTTCTCAACTTTGTTTTAATTATCTCAATTCAAATCATTATATTTATACTTTTGTCTGTCCTGTTACAATTTCACATTATCTTTTCTTATTAAGCAATTTTTCCCTGTAGTTACCAATTAGAGTATGACACCTTTATATCCTTTAATTTTATCCATTCAATCACATATATATATTTGTGTGTGTGTGTGTGTGTGTGTGTGTGTTTCCTTAAGTTTTTGTGGGTACTTACATGTGTGGCATTCAGCTTAGTTCGGGTATTTTCCCACATCACAATAGTTGTGCTTTTAAAGTTTTTTTATAAAAACCCTACAACTTTAAAAGCACAACTATTATGACGTGGGAAAATACCCAAACTAAGCTGAATGCCATACATACATACATACATACGTTTTCTTAAGTTTTCATGGGTACTTACATGTATGGCATTCAGCTTAGTTCAGGTATTTTCCCACGTCATAGTAGTTGTGCTTTTAAAATTGTAGCAACGTTTCAGCAGAATCTCATTTGCCATCATCAGGCTTCTGTATAGTGTTCATCTGTGAGTCAGACTTTTACGGTGGTTTCAGACTTAAATTTGGGGCAGCCTATTGCTGTGCCAGAATGGTTTTTTCTTCCTCCTGATTGGTTGGGAGTCTTGGTCTGTGTTTATTGGTCTTGGAGTTTGCTGTGTTCTGCTTGATTGGTGTTTCTGATATCTTCTGTTTGTTTTTTGGCTCTTTTTGTGTCTTGATTGGCTGGCAGCATTGTGTTACTTTATTGGAGGCCTTTAGTGCAGCTTGGCTTCGGGTAAATGGACGTCTATCATTAGTTAGGAAGCTGGGTTTCATCTGGGTGCCTGGTTGGGGTGTGTTTGAGCTGGAGGTATCAGGGGGGATCTGTTTGTGCCCAGGTGTTTGCCTGGCTTGTGGTGTGGAGATTTTTTGTTTGTGAGTGCAGGCTTCCAAATGATTGACAGCCTGATGGAATCATCTCTTCTGTTCATGCTTTCTGGTCTTTTTTCAATCTCTATGGCTTCTCTGATGATTCTGTGGCTGGGGTTTTCTATAGTGGCTAGGGTTTTGGTGCCATTGAAGTTGATGCTATGACCTGTGGCTGCCATGTGTTGGACTAGTGAGGAAGTGTGTTCCAGCTTTTTGACTGCATTTTTGTGTTCATCCAGGCGGGTGCTTATTCTTCTATTGGTCTGTCCAATGTATGTGGCCGGGCATGATGCATAGGGGACTTCGTATATGCCTTGGTTTTCCAGGTCAATTTTATCTTTGGGGTTTCTAAGAATGGCTGCTATTTTTCTGTCTGTTTTGAAGGCAGTCTTGATGTGATGTCTGTGTAGTACCTTACTAATTTTGTCTGTAGTACCTCTTATGTAGGACAGGACAGCTATTCCATAGGTCTGTTCATCTTCTGGGTCTCTATTATGTTTCAGTGTGTTTTTGTGGATCAAGCTGGTGAATCTGCTTCTGTGGAAGCCGTTGGCTGTCAGTACTTTAGTCAGGGTGCATAGTTCAGTCTTAATGTGTGTCTTGTCTGCCAGGCATTTGGTTCTAGTAATTAGTGTTTTAGCCACGGAGTTTATCTGTGCTGGGTGGTGGTGGGATTGGGCGTTGAGGTAGCGGTTAGTGTGTGTTTTCTTCTGGTATACGGTGTGTCCTAGTGTGCCATCTGTTTTTTTGTAGATTAGTACATCTAGGAATGGTAGTTGTTTGTTTGTTTCCGTTTCCATGGTGAACTTGATTTTGCTGTTTAGGTGTGTTAGGAAATTGTTTAGGTTTTCTTTTCCATGGGGCCAAATCACAAATATGTCATCGATGTATCTTAACCATAGTTTGGGTTTGTGGATGGCATTGGCCAGGGCTCTGGATTTGAATTCTTCCATGAATAGGTTTGCAATGACGGGTGACAGTGGTGATCCCATAGGGGCTCCTTCAATTTGTTTGTATCTTTGTCCTTTGTATATGAAATATGTGTTGGTTAAGCAGTGTTCTGTTAGTTCCATGAGGTGTTTAGCTGGTTGGTATTTATTTTTGATGATTTCAAGGGTCTCTTTTATCGGGACTTGAGTGAATAGTGAAACCATGTCGAAACTTACAAGCAGATCTTCTTGCTCCACATGTAGATCTTTGATCATTTCCAAGAAGTGGTATGAGTTTTGTACATGTGAAGCTGCTGTTTCAGCATGGGGCTGTAGCTGTTTTGCTAAGTGTTTAGCTAGGTTTTGTAGTGGTGCTCCTCTGGAGCTGACTATGAGTCTGAGAGGTATGCCTTCTTTGTGTATTTTTGGGAGGCCGTATAGTTTGGGGCATCTGGAAGATTTTTCTCTTGGGATGATCATCTGTTGGATCTCTTTGCTCATGTGGCTGGTTATAATTTTCTTCTTGGTTAATTTTTCCAGATATGTGGTTGGGTCTGTATTTATGGGTTTGTATGTGGAGTCTTGGAGTAGGTCTGTCAATTTTGTTTCATAGTCCACACCACAAGCCAGGCAAACACCTGGGCACAAACAGATCCCCCGATACCTCCAGCTCAAACACACCCCAACCAGGCACCCAAATGAAACCCAGCTTCCTAACTAATGATAGACGTCCATTTACCCGGAGCCAAGCTGCTCTAAAGGCCTCCAATAAAGTAACACAATGTTGCCAGCCAATCAAGATACAAAAAGAGCCAAAAAACAGACAGAAGATATTAGAAACACCAATCAAGCAGAACACAGCAAACTCCAAGACCAACAAACACAGACCAAGACTCCCAACCAATCAGGAGGAAGAAAAAACCATTCTGGCACAGCAATAGGCTGCCCCAAATTTAAATCTGAAACCATTGTAAAAGTCTGACTCACAGATGAACACTATACAGAAGCCTGATGATGGCAGATGAGATTCTGCTGAAACGTTGCTACAACTTTAAAAGAACAACTACAATGACGTGGGAAAATACCCGAACAAAGCTGAATGCCATACATGTAAGTACCCGCGAAAACTTAACACACACACACACACACACACACACATATATGTAAATAAAACACATTCCATTCCAATTCAATTCTATCATTAATATGCATTAAAATCTTAACATCTTTAACATTTCTTTTCAATTGAATATCATACTTTGTTGAGAACACTTATAAACTTTCCATAGTTAATTCTTTTCCCCCCCCATATTTCTCACTTATATTTTTATAAATCATCACTAATAATTAAAAATGTTCCCTTTTAATTCTCTCAATCATTTTAATTCATTTATTTATTAATAAACATCCTACTGCATTACAATAAATATTTAATCCATCATCATATTTTCTCAAGTTATTTCTATTTGTAATATAAGAAAGCTATCGAATCCCTTTTACAATTAAATTTTCACCCATTATCTCTAAACAAACTTACAGTTACAATCCTTATATCTTTTCCCTTTTTCTCCATTTCTTGTTTCTGTCTTTTACAACTTCTTTTCCTTGCCTTCTTCCCCCTCTTCTTCTCCCTCCCCTTTTTACCCCCTCGTCTCTCTACTTCTAACTCTCTCATCTGTAATCCCCTCTTCTGTTGCTTTCTAATATTATACTTATCTTTCAGATTGCTCTTCTTCTTTTTGGTTGTTTTTTCTAATCTTAATCCTTTCACTCTCTTTTCCCCCTTTTCTCCCCCCCCCACTTAAAATTATTTGATCATTAAAGATGGCTTCTTCTTTGTCCCAATCTTCTTGTTCTACAAGTGTTTCTTGTTGCTTCTCATAGTTCCAGATCTCCATTTCTAAGAATTGAAACACGAAGCCAAAAGAACTTCTCCCTTCTTGTGCATCTTCTTTCCATTTTTTAAGTTCCGTTTTCAGTTCTTCTAAGAGTGACACCATTTTAAAAACTTTTAAACAACCACCCAGTTAATTTTAGTCATCTAGATGCAAAAACCAAAAATCACCAAGTAATCCAAATAATCCAAGGCTGTTTCTACTTGCTTCTTTTTTCCACTTTCTGTTCCTGGGTTTCTATTATTTTGTTACCAAGTTTCCATTAAAATGTATCTTTGAGGAATCTTGTTAAAATTTCACTGTAAGTTCCTTTTAATTACAATTCCGTTCCTTAATTCCAGGCAGTCTCCTCCATTTTTCCAGATCCTGCCCTTCTATTCTTTTTTTTCCAGATCCTGCCCTTCTATTCTTCTTTTCCTTTCCAGCTTTTAAAAACTTTTAAATGTCCAGACATCTTTATTTATCCCTTTGACTTTTATTTTCAGCTTAGATGCCTATTAATGTCAAAGTGGATTTTTTTTTCAGTTTCTTGCTTAAGTCTCTTAGCTGTCATTATAAGGAAGAGAAGAAAAAAACCCTAATCCTTTCCCTTCTCTCTCTCCTTCGCGGCTTCAAAATCTTCTTTGGGAAGAATGTTGTTAAGTTTAAATTCCAGGGTACCTTATTTGTTGCTTTTGCTGTTTGACCCAGTCAACCAAAACTTTCTCTTCTTATCTTCCTCCTGCACATTCTTTTCCGGTCGAGTTTTTCTTTGTGGTGGCCATTTCTGACCACCGCTACAACCGCCTTCGGGAAAGGGAGTAATGGCCAGCTGGGGAGGAGAGATGCGGCTCTCCTCAACCCTGCAGGCAGTCTCCCCCCTCTTCACCACTCTACGGGGTGGCTTAGCCCCGAAACCAGCCGACTCGGGGCGCTCCAGCAGCGAGCACGGATCGAAGCCTTGGAGAGACGAGGTTTTGGTCTATCGCTGAAGAAGCTCAAACCGGAAGTCAACAAATCACATTTATTATTATTATGGGATGCTTCAAACAGCCATAAAGGTGAGTGGTTTGCCAAGCACCCAAAATGTAATCATGTGACCATGTGTATGTGATGACTATATGGCCATTTCACTCCAAAAACAAATCATAAGCAGGAGGTTAATTGTAACTTTGACCAGTCGTAACTTGAGGACTACCTGTAGTTTACTAACTCAGTATGGAATAATCAATGAAAAGGACTAGCAGGATTTTACCTAATCCAGTTAAAGATGCTCCAGAAACCTAGATACCTATTTTTTTAGTTATGAACTGAATTTTTTTCAAACTGCCCATATATGACCAGCATGTTTCTCTTGCATCTGGACTAGTAGTCTTACATTCTTGGGAAAAATATTAAGCTCTTACTTCTCAGTTCTTACCAGAATTGTGGAGGTCTTCCCACCTTCCAGAGTAATCTCCAAATCAGAAAGGGCAGCGTCAACTTCATCAACTTCTTTGTCACTGTTATTCAAGTGATTTTCAGATGACATGACTGACAATTTATTGACGTGGTACTGAAATAAATTGAAAAATAATTGTATGTATCCTCTTGATCTGCTCAAACGCTGGTGATAATACAATGTAGCCTTCATAGTACTTGGTATCATATCTAATAAAAAATCTAAATGACAGCTAGAAGACAAGTGTGGGACATGTTTTGTGATTTAACTCAGCTAATTCTTAATGTAGAATTCATTTTACAAATAAAGCTCATTGTTTTTGATTCAGTAGATAACATGATTGGGTTCATATCCCTTAGTTCATTTCTATAAGAAGTATTTAGAACAGCATTCCCCAACTTTTCTGGCTTGGCAGATTGGCAGGGATGGGGATGATGTGATAAGCATCTGTGTGCACATAGCTCCATTTGTACAAGAGCATGTGCCCGCTGCTCACACAAATGGAGCTTCACATGCATGGGCTCACCTGCCACCTGCATGGCCTGATTCCAAATGGGCCACGGCCTGGTAATGGGCTGTGGCCCAGAGGTTGGGGACCCATGATTTAGAGCAAAAATAATTTTTTTTACGTGGAAGGACTTGGTCCATGATGAATAGTCCCTTCACTTAGCACACTGCAATGAGTATAACATTTTGTAGAAGCATATTCCCAACTATGTATCTCCCTTTACTTCTATTTTTTTCCTAACACCAACTTTAAACATATCTATACTTATATTAACCAGGAAAGAAATAGCTTTGTCTTTTTTACTATTTTACTAAATAGAGTACCTTACATGATACAAAGCCCTCCCATTTCTCATACTAGGTAATTCTGCTTCCAATGATGCTTCAGTATTAATTAATGAAATTGGATATAACAAGCAGTTGCTTATTACCATAACTATGATTCTTTTAAGTGGCCACTAAGCATTTCTACATATGGTAAAATATTAAGAGAATGAAAGTGGCTTTGATGTCAACACTTCATTTAGTTCTAGATATAGTTAACACAATCTGCTTTGGCCTCAAAAGATTATGTTGTACCTAAAGAGTTCTAATAATCCAGGAAGATTTTGAGTTCCTAGGTGGTACGTCTTATGTATAGAGACAGACCACAAAGGAGTTCAATGTGAGACTCCCTAAACTGCTAGTATAGAAAGGAATTTCTTTAGAAGGGAAAAAGAAAGTACAGTGAAAAATACATTAAATGTGTTTATAAGTTTGTTTGCCAAAAGTGCTGCAGACTGAGAACATGGAGGAAGGGGCAAATATATTTTTGGGAAACCCGGGAATTATCACCAGCTGCCTGAGAGACTAAGTGCCAGAATCTTGTGGTTCAGTAAGCTAATGTACTCATTGTTTGCTTAAAAGCTAATAAAAAGATACAAACATGTTTGTGAAAAAAGAAGCCAAATTATTTTGTATGAGACATTGAAAGGAGGCAAATCTATTTTAGATTCCCTAAAATGGTTCAAGCAAACCTTACAGAAAAAAAAAAGGCAATACTTGTTGGGACAAAATGTTCTAACTCAAAAAAGAATACATGCAATATATGAAATTTAGGACAGCAAGGATTTCAGCGTTTGCTAAGGATTCTTTGAAAACAGAAACCAAGAGTTAAAGAGCTCTGAGTCTTCAGGGCCAACACTTACCTGCAGTGCTGCAAACATCATCATTTCCTCTTCTGTGCACTCGATTTCTTCCAAAAGAATAGCCCATTTGGATTGTTCATATAGCTGATTTATTCTGATTGCATCGTACTATGGAGACATAACCAAATTATCGATTCATAACCCACCCTATGGACAGTATACAGTTCTTATTACCAGAGACCCCCCAAAAAGTATCTATAAACTTTTTACAAAGTTCTTATTTTTTCTAGCTGATTGAATGCTATGCGCCACTGTGAAATACAACAGACCATTTAAGGTCAGAAGTTGCAATGCTCCAACAGAAAATTTCCTTCCCTCTTGCAACCAACACTGTACAAACCTTCCCTGCTATAATTTAAATAAGCCATCTATTCCATATATGCTCTCTCCCAATCTTATTTCTCCTATTTGATGCAAAATTAATCTTTGCCTTAATACTGCCTTTTAAATGGTACTCCCATCTTTTTAGCTTTCATCCAGAGTCTCTGACTCTGGATAAAAGCTGCAACCTCCCTGAAGGAGCACAATGTGGAGCTCTGCCACACACTCTTAAATGTGTCTTTGCCATTCAAGGCCTCAGTGAAGTGCATTAGTGCATGTCCAGTCTGAGGCTTACAAGCCTTCAAGGCACAATGACACCTAATCATAATAATCCGTAACAGATGTCATTTTCTTTAGATTACTGCAATACATTCTGCACAAAATTGCCCTTGAACATCTTAGGAGATCAATTAGTACAAAATACAACAGCAAAATATATTCAGAATAGACTTAAAAAAAAATCCACATAAATTTAATTTTGAAATAACTGTTCTTGCTGCCTGTATTACAGGTCAATTCAAGGTTTTACTAATAACAAGTGAAGCCCTTACCAGTTTGGTATCCCATTACTTTGAGGATTATTTCCCAAGCATGTACCTACCCATGACACATGCCTTGTTTATTTATGGAAACTCTGGTCTCAGCTATGATCATAAATTGAGGACTACCTACATTACATGGAGATATGAAAGACAGCGTTGCTGTGTGGCTTTGGGATATCCTAATCCTAGAAGCCACAATATTACTGAAATTATAGATTTTCTGGTGTCAAATAAAATGATAGCTTTTAAAATATAATTTGGAAATTAGCATTATCATACTGATCATGATTTTGTCCCTTAAATACCCCTCTACGTTAAATCCGTTATTATTATTAAATTATTTGCCTTATTGGCCTTTATCTTGCTTTTTGTGCCTTATAAACCAACTATTTTCTAGCAGTTCTGTAAAGAAATTCTATACTGATCACAGTATGCAGTCAGGTCTCTAACCCACATACATGCACTTAAAATCCTGACCATATTATAGTTAACATAATTGTATACCTTAGGATTCAAATCAAAGAAGCTGTAATATTTGAACCGCAGTAGTAAAGCTTCATTTTCTTTCACCTCTTGTTCCATAAGTGATCTTGAAGAATCTAGCCATCTTCCAAAAGAGGAAAAAAAATACTAGCTCAGTCATTACAAAGCAATGTTTTCACACAAACAAGCTCCAAAACTAATGTTTTTAAACCTACCCCTGGTTGATCTTGGCTTTATCCAGAAGTGACTGTGGCTTATACATTTTGGCTAAGATTTCGGGGGAGGTGATTGGCTGGCTGACGGCAAGTATACCTGGATTTCCTTCTGATAAAGCACTGTCTCCAAACCAAGCTGAAGTTGGTGATAAAGGACTCCCATCATGAGAATCATAAGTTGGTGTCATAGTTTTGCTATAAAGCCCTGGACTTGAATACACATTTCCTAAATTGGAGAAAGATAGGAAGAATCAAATTAATATTTCATACTTGGTCCACACAATTCAGAAGAGGACTTACAATACCAATAACTATAGAACTCAGGGTTTTTTTTAGTGAATGAGGCAGAAATAAGAAGAGATATCTACACTGCATGTCAGGTATACATGAACATATGGCATCCAGAACTTAAATTGTGAAAACATGATGATGTTTGGAAAGTGTTACAGAAAGATGGAATGGTCACCTATATGATTAAGATATTAAAAAATATGCATATCATAGACAAAACCCCATCCATTCTGTTTTTTGCAATAAGACAACCTAGATCATTTAGTGAAGCTGAATAGTAGGATATTCAGGACAAGAAGTTCTCCAAACAACATATAATTTAATTAAGAAAGCTACAATTAGAAGATGCTATTTAGATGGCTTTAAAACAAGGCTGTACTTCGATTTTTATTAGTCCCTCTGGGCCCTCAAAATTCAGGACAGATTATAAATATTGTAAATTCTGTGACTGCTCTGGAAAGATACTCCAGTCCTAAATATACTCAGGCCACAACTCTTCTCTCCTTTAGGATTTGGCTCTTCCCTTTAGCATTACTGGCAAACTGAGTGAGAATCCCCTTTTGGTTGTTTTGTTATGTACTTGGCTCTCCATTTTATAATTATGTATTGCATTCATTTATTGCTATATGTGGTTCTTCTTTTTTGAAGTGAGCAGCTTATACATCTAAACAAACAAAATACAGCTTGTTCATGGCTGTTATTTCCCATGCACATGCATTATCTAAAATATCAAAAGCAATATGGTTCTCTGTACTTATTGTTGAGAAACATAGATGTGTTATTGCTACCTGCTATAGATTTAACCATTGTGGAAAAAGAATGTGAGTATAATATCAGAGCTTTTCTTATACAAACGATGGAAGATTCAGTTAAGCAGCATTTTTCCAATCAAAATAGACAGATCTATAACTTTACTTCATAGTTACACTGAATATATAAAGTATAAAATATGAATAATTTGTATTTCTAATACTCTATTTCTGACAGAATGTTAAAATACTGGGTAATTTAAATAGCACTCAATATATATTAACTGTTTTCCCAATTACAACAAAACCCAGAACATAAATCATATGTTTTGTAACAAATACCTACAGACAGCATATGGTCAAAATAAAACCAAGAGACAACTGTGAGAGACAATTGTGGGACACCATATGGCCAAAATATAGCCAAGAAGTTCCTTGGTTTTCAGATTCATATAGTTCAGAGAAACAGGAAGCAGAAAAAAACAGGAGAGAAAAGTCCTATCCACACAAGGCTCACCTTTTACTGGGCCAATATATAGAACATCAGAGCCTGTAAGAAGGAAAGAAAGGAAAATAGAAGACAGTAAGGTGAAGGCAGAGAAAGGAATAGAATAATAACAATAAGGATGAAAAAAAGGCAAAGTACAGTAGTAAGATATTCAAGGATGCAATCAAGAAAACTAAGATTTCAAGCTGAGATAATTTTACATTTTTTTAATTTTCACATGAAAAGAGATAAATTATTAAAGAGAAGGAAATTAATTTCTGTTTTTTTGTATGAGATTTGGACATGATAAAAACTAAGCACATGAAAAGACATGACAAGAAAATGCTACATAACATGAAAAGGAAACACTACAGTTGGAACATGAACATTTTACTAGTTTAGGAAAGATATTTGAAAAAGTCCTGAAAGCAGTAAGTTTCCTTTTATGTATTCCTGAAATACACAGAAACAGGCTGCTTGGTTTCAGCACAGTATGTGGTTTCCAGCCTCAACACCAATATTTCTTAAAATAGTTCAGAACAACTGTACATTTCAATACAGCAGGAATTAAGCTAACATGCATTGCTATTTGCTGTCTTCTCTACATCTGCTTGAACAGAGAGCCTATTCAAAACACTTGGTAAATAATGCTATTCTTTGTAACAAAAAATCCAGATAGATAGGTGGGTGGGGTGAGTCCGTAGGTAAGTAAATGGAAGGAGAGAATATTATAGGATATGATGATGAATGGGCTGCCACTGCTCTGTTCAAACCAATTAAAATCAATCAAAATTCTGAATGCCCATATTTGTTTCATACAATATACTGACCATATCGCCATACAGTTATTTTAAGGTAAATCTTATGATAAATGTTCTAACAAAAATAAAAGAATCTGGAGAAAGGCCAATTCTCCCTTATGCTTACTGGTTAATTAAGATGGTAGTTGGGAAGAAAAGGCAAAATAAATGTTCTATTCACAAAGTATCTATTTCCACATTAAATACTACAGAGCATCATTTCTACAAAGAGCTTCACTCTATAATATCACCAACAGATTAATCTAATATTAAACTTATTGTGACTATCAGAAAAAATCCCCATAAAATATTTATCAAATGAAATAATTTTATTTGGGAATTCATTTACAATTTACTTTTAGATGATCTATGGAACAAATAACAGGGAGAATTGTTTAGAAGCAATAGTTGAAATTGACTTTAAGAATCAATAGCTGAACTATTTTGGGAGATTATACTTTTGCTGGTTAAACAGGCAGCCACATAAATTCGTTGAATAAGCAAACCAAATTTCATCCAAATATGCAAAATATTTTATAATTACTCACTTACTGCTAAAATGTAAATAATAAATTCAAGATAGGGAATATAAGCAAAGAAAAGGAATGATACAGATTGATTTATCTGGGTAATTATGTGTACAAAATTGTATTATCAGTAATTTGAACATAAGGAACAAATTTGTTTTTTGTTTTTTAAATATCAAAGCAGTACAAACAGAAACAGAATATATTCAGAGACATATATGACATTATTAGAATTCTGGTTAATTCACTTAAACCTACCTAATCTGTTATCACTTTTGAAATAAGTTAAGAAACCCCAACTATTTATTACTCTGTGAAATATTCTTTTTATAAAATATTATCTGCTTTGTACCATACCTTGCATGAAAAAGCAATGAGCAGGCAGATGCTAACTTCACTATTTAAATGCAACCTTCCTGCAAACTATTCTGCTTAATACATTCGGCTTCATTCACCCAAAATGAATCATGCAATTCCTTTACACGGGCAACACTAATGTTAAGACACTACAGATTCCAGTGCCTTTCGTTTTTTAAAATGTTAGCTGAACAATTCCTCTCCCTTTATCTGGTACAAATCCAAAGGTTTTACACCAGTGGAATCTTTTTCACTATGTTGCACAGCAATTGATGCAATAGGTGTGATTACAGACAAGAGTCTGTCAGTTTTTTCCACTTTTTTATTTTGATATTTTGTCACAATAGCTTGTTGGACAGTCAATCTTCAAATGATGCTTTTCTTCCAACTCTTAGCTACATGCAGACAGATGCTTACTTAAACATTCCCAATTTAGAATTACTCATTAGATCAGACAAATAATATGACAATAAAGAAAGCAAAGGGCTTCTGAATATCCTCTGGGTGCCCAATAGTCTCCTTGTACAGCAGAACTTAAAGTCTGTCTTCCAATATATGACTGTGTTAAGACCAGCCATCCTCACTAGGGTAACTATTCCATAAGCAAGCAAGACCTTTGTGATAGCCATTTTATGAAGGTATCTTCAAAATTGTATCACATTGTCCGTATTTGTTCTTCAACAGAGTATTAGGTTTCCCTGGCTTTGTAATAAAATTTTTTTTTATCTTGCTTATGAAGAATATTGAATGATCCAGATTCTCAAACCAACTAGTGAAACAAGGCTGTCCATAACTATTATTCTTTTTTTAAAAGCCTAAGTAAAAGCTCTAGAAAATTAACCGAAATAACCAAGTCACCACAGATTTCTTTTCCTTACATTTTTAAGGAAAAGCAAAAGAAATGCTCTTCCAGCCATCACAGGAAAATTAAGGATACTCATATGTTCTTGGTAAAGAAAAGGTGGAGAGGGGTATATAATTTTGGATAGCAAAACAATCCTTTCCCCTCCTTCAAGATTTTCCCATTGCTGATTGGGCTTCCTGGAGTTGCTTTTCACTAAAGATCTAAACATGATGCCTTACAATGACTTTCTCTGCAGTAATTTCTATGTCCTGTTTGCTTACTTTGTCTGAACAGGTTGGAGGCTTCACACAATCACTCTACTTTTTTACATTCTTATGTGTGATTGACCTCCCCCCCCCATCCTTTAGTGTGAAATGCTCCTTACAGCAGGGGTCCCCAACCACCAGACCGCAGACCGGTACCGGTCCATGGATCACTTTGTATCGGGCCGCAAAGAAAATTTTTTTTTTTTAAAAATGGCGGCTTCTTCGCCTTCGGTGAATGCTGCTGGGATCAGGGATCAAGGACATAAATGAAAGAAGGGGAGGGAGGAAGCAACCAAAGCCTGTCCTGCCCTCTGGCTCAGCGGCTTCGGTTTCCTCCCGCCTCGTTCCTCTCTCAGTCGCTCTCTCGCTCCTCCACCAGCCCAGGAAGAAACTGCTTCAAAGAAGCCGGCAGGGTGGCTTCCTGTTGGCGCAGCTCCTCCGAAGCGCCGTTCACCCCCACCCAGCCGCCTGTGGTTCAATCCAGTGCTCCGTTCTGCCTGCCTGCCTGCCTGACTTCGTTTCTGGTTGTTTTGGAGCAGCTTCGGCTGAGAATAATAACTATTCACCTCTTTTTATCAGCCGAAGCTGCTCCGAAACAACCAGAAACGAAGGCAGGCAGGCAGGCAGAACGGAGCACTGGATTGAACCGCGCGCGGGTGGCAGGTGAACAGGCGCTTCGGAGGAGCTGCAGCGACAGGAAAAGCCACGCTGCCGGCTTCTTTGAAGCAGTTTCTTCCTGGGCTGGTGGAGAAGCGAGAGAGCGACTGAGAGAGAAACAAGTCAGACACCTGAGGGAGGGAGGGAGACACCTGAGGGATGGGGCTGAGGAAGGCAGGGCCGAGAGCCGTGGGCTGCCGCCACCCAGCACTCCGTTTTGAAGGCGCTCCTCAGCTCGGCGCAGTTCCTGAATCTGCAGCTGAAACCCTCCGTTTTAAATGTCCCAATAGAAGAGAATATCTGTCACTCAGGGTTGCAATGAGGAGGCATTGGCGCTCCCTGAACTTGGTGGTTTGCTGGCAGACGTTTTATTACCTGACAAGGTAACAACATCAGATGTTACCTAGTCAGGTAATGAAACATCTGCAAGCAAACCACCAAACTCGGATCCCCCCCCTCCTTGAAAAAGTGTTTCTACTTGAAACTGGTCCCTGGTACAAAAAAGGTTGGGGACCACTGCCTTACAGGACAGGAAGATTTGACTGGGAACTGCATACAAAAGTATTTGAAAGTGATTAACTGCGTATCCATGGTCATTGTTTCAGTGGAATTTGCATTGCATGGAAAATTATTATCAGCTATTCAAGCAAAACCATGCAGAATTCCTCTTTAGCCCTCCCTGTTCAACATGTGAGGTCCGGAAATGAAGAGATGGGTATGCAGAAAGGACACTGTGGTGGGGAGTCAGGTTTAATTCTGCTCTCTTCCCCACCACATCCTTGGAACCTCATGCACTCTTCTTCAATATGTAAGAAAGGATCTAGATCTTGGTTCTTTGTTGAAATAAAATAATTTCATTCCTATTTAACATAGCCCAGTTTAACTCATAATGAAACCATCCAATAATAATAATAAGCGCACCAACGCGCCTACCGTCCCTGTCCTATTGTTTCTTTTATTTTTCTTATATGTACCCATTTCGTGTATTCATAACTATGTTATATACTTATACCTATTATCTTGGAAACGACAAATCAAAATAAATAAAATAAAATAAATATTATAAGCATATTTCAGAATAATCATTGTTTTGGAAAAATAAGTCTTATTTGCTTCACGCATTTCAACAGAAAAAGCAAAAGCACTGTTACAAAATAGCAGGTTAGCTTGTTTATTAACCAGGTTAGTTGAAAGAATGCAGAGAGCAAAAAAAAAAATAGAATTCAAGGAGGATCTGCTCTCTTGTTGAGAATGCTGAATCAGTTCTTGAACAACCCACATGTTGAAATAAGGGAGAGGAAAGGGTAGGGCCTTGTGTAGCTAGATCCTTGCAAAGACTGTAGATATCAGGTTAAGCAACTCTGGTCCACTGTTTATCTGTGTACTTAAAATCCCGGTTTTATCATTAAGAAGGTCAAAGAATCTCAAGCATTAGCATGCAGTCTAATCAGAACCAGGCAAACACGTAGAGTAGAACTTATTAGTTGGCATTCAAAACATTTGATGTGTATATTTTAAAGCAGACAAAATGCTCTAGAATTCTTGTGTGGGCAGCAAGGACACAGTCAGGATCATGACTATTTAACTAATTTGAAATGAAGTGAATAATTCAAAATCTAATTCCTATTGCTATCATCATTTTTCAACTCAAACAAACAAATAAATTGTCCACACATTGTTTTTCTCCATTTAGATGAGGACAACTTACTAAAAAAATAATGTTTAATAATTCTGTGTTCAATGAAAATAGCTGAAAAATATAATTATGGATTTGTGGAATATTCAGACAATCCAAACCATTCAGTATAAGTTTTAAAGAAATATCTCCCAAACACGGAGACAGATCAGTTTCTTAATTTATTAAGGAACTGAAAGCAATAACCAGACTGGATGATAGCTGAAGTACATGTATGGGAATTCTTGAAATGGATCAAAACAAGCATTGACTGTGGCTTCTTTGATGGAAAGAAGCAGCAAAGAGTGTAATACTTTTCTCCCTTCACTACCTCCATACCAAAGATTTGCATTGCTTATTAGTTCTGTGTAGGATCTCCAAGATGTTGGAAGAGACAAGCCATGATTGCCGTGAGCAACTTAAAATCAAATAGGTCACCTTGGACTTCTGTATGAAGGCAGTTTACAGATCAATAATGCAGCTTGCTTGTTTATTTATTTATTAATTATGGTCTGCTGGAAGGGATGTGTTTTGGTCTTTTTACTTCCTAGGTATTTTATTGTTTCTATTTTGAATGTAGTGTAAATGTGGTTTATCTCTGTGAGTGTATCGAGGGCTGTTTTGTCTGAATGCCAAGCTTCCAGGAATTCTTGTCCTTTCTTGAATAAACTATCTCATGTTTAGGAGAGCAGATCAAATGCTTCTTCATAGGTGGGAAGTGTTACCCTCACCATAATGAAGATAAGATTCTTATTGAAGAAACTATTTTCTGATCCAGGAGATCTATGACACCGTAAGTTGATCTAAAACATTTTATTTTTTTAAATAATGTAAGTTATAATCAAAAATGAATACAGAAGGAACAGAAAAGTAAAATAATTCAACCAAAATAAGATTCCCTTCAATTCATGTTAATGTTATTATAGCCGCCTCTCAAATTATTATTATTTTCCTTGAAATCCTTTCTTGCATAAATTGGAAATTACATATCCACACACAGAAATTTGAAAACACTGGGTAACTGATGGTAATTATACAAATCTCTTCCGATGATTTCACTGGGCCTGATGTTCTAGAAAGCAGGTTTAGCATTCTAATCTCAAGCATCTGATTATCCAGTAAAGCGGCCAGAAAAGTTACATTTGACATGAAGTCATTTGCTGGCACGTAACATCTCTGGTTGCCACTTAAAAAGAGGAGGCTAGCATTTTAAGTAGGAGACAGGAAAGATGTTTGGGCATTAAATTTCCAGTCAGGTTTGCTTTAGTAAAATGATCTGTTACATTTCTCCATAGGGGTTCCTGGGACTGGCATTGCCAGACTTCAGAAGAATATCAGCAGTTCCTGCTGACAACAATAGAAAGAGCTGTTTCTTCAAAGCAGTATCATACAGTAGATGGAATTTTTTGCAGGCCCAGGGTATATGTAGAGGTTTTCAAAGAACTTTAAATCAATATCTGGTGGAACTACTTAAAGCAGATGGGTATAGCTTTCATTATTGTTATGCTGATGATTAAAAAGATACAATTGCTATGCCAATGCATAACAGACAACATTGTCTTGTCCACAGAGCAGTATATTACAACTGACGTAGTGTTGATGGCACTCAAGGCTCTGAATAGCACATACTTTGGGTAGATTTATGACCTACTCCAATAGTCTGAAGTTGGTAAGTGCTCAATCATGCCCTCCTCCCATAAAGAATTTCAACATCATAAAAAGCATTTTCTATGGAGGTTCCTGCAAGTATGGAATTTGTTCCCTTCACATTTCAATCTATTTTACTCCATATTTGAAAACCTCCTACAGTTTTCTCTATTGTCCAGGGGTTCATTTATGCAAGCTTAAATTCCTCTCAATCTGTTTTGGAAACATATTCAGTTCAGCAGCATCTTAGCATAAGGTTCAGTCACAACTGTTCTTAAAATATTTGGAAATCCTACAGCTTTGCTTAAATTCAACATTTCTATTTAATCTCTTTTTTACAAACAAGTCACAGACCAATTTTACAGCAATGCCATTACATAATTAAAGAAGCAAAGAACAACAGTGTTTTTAAAATGTGAAAAGCATGTGTATGGTTTGTTGTTAAATAAAAACAAGGATAAAATTAAACATTTTGAAACTTTCTGTGATCTACCTGGGAATAAAGGAGAATAGAGTATAAACTAGCAATAGTCATATAAACTAGCACTTCACCAGACCTAAAACTCAGGTACTACCCATTTAGTACAGAATAATAAACAAATTGGCAAGGAACAAGCTAGATAATATGCAGTAAATTGCCTCACACTCAGCATAAAACTCAAAACAATTGTGCTAATATATGGTAAATTACTACACAAGTTAGGCTCAATAGTGAAAATACTATTTAAACAGTGCTAATGCCTTTGCAGAACTGAGCAAGTAGATATTAAACACTGTTAATTACTAAATATTATTTAGTCTCCAATGCATACTTAAGTTGAAATGCCATTTCTCTCATAGCCATCAAGGAATTGTGTGACTAAACAAAATTACTACTAGTAAATGTGAAAGGATTTTTCCCCCCTCCAAGCCTTTTTCACAATATTCTGCATATTCATGCTATTGAGAGTGGGTAGGTTCCTACCTGATCCAGGGGTGATTAGTGGTCCTTCCAGCTCAAGTGTTTCATCCTCATACTGGTCATCCAACTTTTTCTTTTTCTTTTTGGTTGAATCACGGGACTTTCTTAAAAGAGAGAGTTCTTCCGGATGCCTGATGTCTATGGAGGTAAAATAAGAAATTACATTATAAAAAGAAAACGTTTTTAACCTTTCTGGTATTTTAAATAACATAAAAAATGGTATGAATACTGCCACAAAATGGCACCATAAGGCTTTGTTTATAAAGTTCAAATGATAATTAAATAGTACACATCACACCATTTATAGAAAAGAATAAAATATAATTTGAATGGTCCAATGACCTCCAAATATCTTTTCCCCATATCTTAAATTTGCTCCTATAGATTAAAATATCCTCCAAAACAGATTTTATAACATGTAGCAGTCAGAATAGATCAGGAAAGTTCTACTATGAGACAGATGAATTATTGTGGACATGGGTCAAGAAACAATGGGGATAAACTTCTGAAATAATCACTACTTAATCAGGAACAATCCACAGTAATGATAGCCATACCATGCTCTCTACACAATTTAGGCTCTGGCTTCAGAGAAAGATATCAGGATTTATAAGTTTCCCTATTTGTGATTAGTATCCTAAAACCTACTCTGCATAACAGTGATTACATAAACAAAAGAACAGACCAACACTATTTTTCTCCAATAATTAACATTACTTTGCTATTTCAAATTTAATAAATAAGCTTTTCCATCTAAAAATAATCTGAAACAATTAATAATACCAAACTATTACTTAGACTTCTTAAACCTTTGAAGACAGGCTAAGATATATTATAATGGAATCAGGACAACTGTAAATATTACGAAGATTGTTTTTCAACTTTATTAATATCTGACAGAAAGATAACTGTTCATCAATGGATTATTTTTATCACAGTTTAAAACAATGTTCCATTAAGCAGAGGGCTAAGAAGGAGGTAATCCAATCTAAATTGCTATGAAAACTACCTCAGCAGAGTTAGATTCCTAGCATATCTCAAGATAATTGAAATACTACATTGTTCTCACTACAGCATGTCTCTTTGAGAAACTGGTCATCTGCAGAAAGCTCTTATCACTCACATATTTCATAGCTGAATTTAAAAAGAAATGTGCCCCTAGGCACAAAAAAAATTTCCATCTTTGCTCTGGGGACATAACATGATGTGTATTTAAATGACAACGTCTTAGTAGTCAATGGCAACTCTGGATTGTGAAAATGGCACCACTTGCAGAAATGGCTAAATTGAACTGTTTGATTAGAGAAGGAACAACTTTTATAAAAGATTGGAAATGCTTTCTAGATTTTTTGCTGATATAATTTAACAGCAATTATTTATTATTTATTATCAATTGGCTATCCAGGATGGAATTCAATAGGATGGAAATAAATAATCTTACTCTTATATATGATGCTAAAGATAGAGGCACATTTCATTCTGCTTATTGGCAAAGGATTATTCCCAAACCTTTGTTTTGTTTCCCCTGGAGTAGTAAAATCATACTCTCAAATCTAGGGATAGATTGAACAATTTCCAGTTGGCATAGGCCTATAATGAACAGAAGAGAACTCCAGATCCCAGTACTTCGTAAATCTTGTTGGAATTTTCAGAAAGCAGGCTGGAATACTTATGCCAAGCACATTGATCCTAATATCAGATTTAAAAATTCCTTTAATATATAGATACACAACATCCAATGGCATCTTCAAGAGGGCATTTTTATTGTGCTTTTTGTGCATAAATAATAGCAATAGCACTTAGACTTATATACAGCTTCACAGTGCTTTACAGCCTTCTCTAAGCCATAAAAATAAATAAAATAAGACTCTAAAATAAGATTCATGAGCAAGTAAGATTCATGGGCTTATGGCAAACCCCAGAAATATTGCTAAAATGTGACAGGGATTGAATACTTTTTTGAGTCTCCTTCATTTGCAGAAGATGTGCTAAGAGGCTATAAGCAACTCGAATGGAATCTATTCAAGAAAATAGCAATGACACACTTCCTAACCTATAAAGGGTTTTCCCAGTTGTAACATATGGCTATGAACTGAATGAAGGAAAAATAATGTATTTGAATTATGCTGCTGGAGAAAACTGTAGAGAATATTTTGGGCCACATTTTTTTTTAAAAAAAAAATACTAGTTTAAGTAAAACCAGACAACTGATTGGAAGCACTAGTAATGAAGCTAATGCTTAAATACTTTACGTAATGCAGAGGCTAAAAGTCACTGGAAAAGATGCTGCTTATCTGAAACACAGAAGCACATGAAATACATAAAGTACATGCTTCCAAAAGTTACCAGAGAAGATGCCCTATTCATTAGCAAAATGTGACCTAATTCCTTTGTCTGTCCTGAAGGATTAAGAGTTTTTAGTAGATTATATTTTCTTAGTGAATTATATTTGATAACACAACAATAATTCTTATGTGGTGGTACATAATGATTTTTCCTAATCCCTGGCAGATTCTCTTTTTAAAAATAAAGACTAATAAAAAGACTTTATTAGTTTTCTAATAGGACAGGTCATTAGAAAGGACAACCACTGTATGCCTTACTAGTTGTTCTGTGATGAACTGGAGACTAGAACGAGATCTTGTGGTTGTCCACACAAGCACTACAAAGACATTATGAGAGAAACTAAATTATTGTGACATCCAGTCAAGGGAACTAGAAGCTGTGGCTGCTGACAGAACCAGCCGGTGAGCCCTGTGCTATGAAGCCTATACCAAATATAGGTGTTGCCAATAACTGATGGAAAACCGTGAGCCTTATGAAAGAGTAACAGCCACAGCTATTGTAACAATGGATTTTCAGTACTCGTATTGCACCAGACTCTCCACTCCCAAAACTGGACTCAGTGTCTTCTTTGAGCCTGAATGACTATCTATTATAATCATCTTCAGTCAAAATATGTTATGAGTACTTCTTTAGCATTTAAAACCCAGCCACCTTATATAAAGATATAGAAAGCATTCAAATATTCATTATTTTGAAAATAATTTAAAAGAGAAAATGAATCGGCAGTAGATAGACATACCAGAAGTCTTTCAATGTATTAGTAATCATTTCTAATTCATGTTTAACTTTTGAAAACTAAAATTTTATTTTCTGATAAAATCAGGCTATTGAAATGAAGGATGCTTTAGTAAGAAAATAATTCACTTGTTTGAAACAATTGTGAGTTCAGTGCGAATCTGATGCTGAAAATAAATTCTTAGTTTAAGGACATACTCAAGAACATTCTTTTTTAAAATTATAAATATGTCTTATACACATAGGTTGCCATATTAAGAAATATTTTATTATCTTCAAATATAGTCATTTTGTTCTTTGTGTCTTAAATTGCTTGTTTTTATTCATATTTGTCATTAATAAACAGTGCCACATACATGTATAGGATGTACAAAAAAACTATACCCAATTGTCAATTTATCATATAAATCACATTAAATGTTCAAATTAGTTGCCTTTCTCTCTAAACACTTTATTCATTTGATGCATGACATTTGAACATTGCTAAGTACAGTAACGTCTTATTTGAAAATAATAATAGTAATAATAATAAAACAAAACCATATTTTGATTGGTCTATGGGAATTGATCTTTGGTACATCCTGTATCCCATCATGTCTATCCCCAATAAATCAAATTTATATTACTAGAATATTTCCCATAAGCTTCTATATTAAAACATAAAAGCTGTTGGTTCTTATTTGCACAAATGTCTCAATTTTGGAACAAATATCTCTGCTTGGTTATTTTCTCTGCCAACTATATTAGTAGTTAGGAAGAAAATACTTTCTGCAAATTGCATTCCTTGCCTATAATAGGTGTATATTACATGCTAGAGAAAATGTTCATGTCTAATCATGTCCCTATATATTCTTCAATTTCAGCAACTCCATGTCTAGGGTTACTTTATTTTTTTCAAATGGAAGAATTATGATCATAATATTTGCTGCTAGGTATTCCAGGTAGATGACAGTTCCCTATACACAATATTTCAGTATTAAACAATGGTAGGTTGCAAATAGCATCCTCTTAATGTGCTGATCTATGATTCCCATCATAATATCAGTATCAGTAATCATTAAAATGCCAGAAATAGCACCACTTTTTTTCTCTCCATTATAGGTGATGAACAGGCACAGAGAAAGTTCTATAAAAAGCAAGAAAAGCAGAGAAGTGGAAATAAAATACATATCCAAATGCAGGTTCCCAGGGCACCAGAAAGTAATCAAACTTTTTACAGATCCTATACCTCTCTTTAGACTATGGGTACACATTTTGTTTTTTGCAATTTATTACACGTTTAATGGTCAGTGGAAGAAACTTAGGAAGGACCTTCCCTAATTGATCAGGCTGTTAAAAGTGACTATGAGAGATCTACACTTTCAAACTTTCATTATTCTGTTAATGTAGCCTTAACATAAAGTAGAATTAACTCATCTGGCCATGCTTCCTCTCTTGCTTACCTGGGAGGGCAGACATAAACTGACCTTGGCTGAACTCATAAACTAAGCAGAGTCTCTCCAGTAAATACTTGGATGGGAAACATAGGGAATTTAATGTCTATTAGTAGTTAGACTGGGAAGTCCCAAAAATTCTCTGGACAATAACTATGGCAAATCATTCCTGTAATGCTATCAAGAATATGGCATGAATGTCATCAATCTGTAAACATTATCATCTTTTTATTTAGATTTCATTAACATTTAATAGCCAATGTTAATTTCTAGGGCAAGAAAATAACTAAATGCTACAGTTACAGTCTGAAGTTTTAAAGAAGTGACAAAAGCCAAAGAGAAGTTTTGGAAGGACACTATTATGATTTGAAGCTAAGGAGTGGGAATTATCCTTTCATTTGTCTAAACAAAGTTAGAGATTGGACTTTCAAAAATTGCTTCTATTTCAAAGCTTCTTCAGATATATTCCCGCTTAGAGAGGGCTGTAAAGCACTGTGAAGCGGTATATAAGTCTAAGTGTTATTGCTATATCCAATTAAAAATTTTTCCTTCAAGAACCGTACTGTGGAAATGGTTGGTTTACTTAATTACTAGTTTCTTAACTAACTACAGTATGTAATTTAGATGTCAAATGTTGGCTAGGACTCATTCCTTTCATAGTTGGCTTTAAGTGGATACATTTGAATGGACGCTATTGGAGGTGGACAATTTTGTTTTAATCCAGAAGAATCTGTTTTACTCAAGGTACAGAAGTGTTTCCCTCTTATAATGGAAATAATAAAATACATCCTACTTGGCATACTTTCAATTTTGAGAAGCAAAAGTGTAGCAAGATGTTATAGTGGCAATGCTAAAACTAAATGCAAAATAATCTAGAATGTGAAATCTAAATTTTGCTTTATAAACCATATAAGTTTCACACCTCTGATCCTACATCAATGTGATTCCAAAATATTTCATCCTTTAAAACTAGTCCTTTATTCTTTAAAGCCACATGGGAAACACCCCAACAAAAGTGACAGCAAAGCATTTGCAGTATTTTTGTTGTTAACAAAGTATCTTGGGAAAGGTTATGCTGCAACCATCCTTCTGTCAGAAGCATAACATAGGAAAAAGCAATTTTATCATACTCATTTTTTCCTGCTAGCCTCACCTGGTATCAATTTCAACCTCATCTAGTTTCAACTTCAACATAAGATGGACACTTTTGGGATGTGGGGCAAATACAACACGTTACCCCTGACCCAAACAATTGAAGGATCTATATGGATTAATTTCTGTAAGAAGCTTAATCTGCAAGATTAATTTCTGCAAGAATCTTCCACCTCCCCACGTTTAAGCAGAAGAATTAGTTAACCATGATTCACACTCGGTTTGACAATTTCTTGTTTGAATGCTACATAGGAAACAGAAATCATGAATGGCTGTGTTTCTTAAATTTATTTATCATAGTTTTTATTTATATATTAATTTATATGCCACCCTTCTTGCTTAGAGGCACTTCTAGGTGCCTTACAATCTATAAAAGCAACAAGATAAAACAATAAAACGAGAAGGCGGAGCTTCGTCGCTGCGATACAGCTGATATCTTCGCCCCTGGTCAGTCCCAACGGACCTAAACCGTCTCGTAGTGGCGGTGACAGTAAGGGGCGCATTCTGTGGATCCCAGAGACATCGCAAGTCCCTGGTTGATCCAGAAGAAGCCCTTTTGCCAATGGCGGAGAGGTAGCCTTTAAGCTGCTGAAGCTGGGACAGCTCCGGAAGGACGAGATAGAAAGAGAAGTGTATCGGCTGGTGAGGATCTTTTTTTTTTTTGCTTGGGACTTAAGAACACTCTAATATGAGAAGAAATCTGTAAACTTATTGACAAAATTTGATTTAGCAGCGATTTTTTTTAAATTAATGTCAAAGTGAGGCTCGGCTTTTTATTTTTACTCTTTTTTTTTTCTTTACTGAATTTCTATTGCGATCTAGTTAATCAGACTGGTTTTTTCTTTTATATTTTTATATTTACTTGGTCTCTCTTCTCCTTTTGGACTGTTTATATTTTTTAAAATAGAGGCCCTCTTTAATATTTTTTTTTAAATATACATAAATATACATATATACTTTTTTTTCTTTTTAGGCTTTTTTCAGGGGGGAAGAAGGGGGAATGGTTTGAAGAAACTTTGTAACACTGCCAACTAAAGGCTTGAAAATATTTTGTTTGAAATTGAGAGTTGGGGAAAAAAAAAACTATTCTCAAGGCTACTGGAAATGATAAGATAGAGGGAAGAGCACTGGAGGATGTTTATACAGGTGTTCTTTGGGACTTCTATTATTAACTGAATATTTGAAGCTTGGCTTTGAAACTTGTGGAGAAGCCAAATAAGAGCCTTGGATAAATAAAAGGCAGTGTGCGCTTTTTTTTCCCAATCCTTTATTAATTGTTTTATCCCTCTCCTCCAACCCCACAGCATTTTGTAATATTGATATACTTATTTTTTATTTTATCTCATTTTTATTTTTTTTTTAAAGGGGAAGTCTCAGAATATTCTTTTTTCGCTTTTTTTTTTCCACAGGGATGTCTGCCTCTTTATCTCTATTTTTGACTTATTTTTATGGCTACTTTTCATTTTTTGAGGTCTTTTAATTGGATTAAGGTGGGAAGAACCTGAAGTACTCTTTTTTCCCCCTTTTTCTTTGTTTATTACTTTTTGATATTATTGGGCTTTATTTTGTTTTTTTTCTCTTTATTTTTAATTTTAATTTTTGAATTAAAATTGAGTATTTCACAATTGGATTAAGGTCTTGAAGAACCTGTAGAATTTTTCCTTTTTAATTTTGGGCTTTTTACTTATTATTGGTTTTGTTTTTTGTTTTTTATGGTGTTTTCCTTTTTCTTAATTGGATTAAAATTGGCTACCTCACTAACCGGATTAAAAGACCCGGAAGACCCTGAGTTATCGAAATGAGTAAGAAAATTTTACCTTCGGGCATCTCAACTGCTGCTCCTGTCTCCCCGTCATCTGGAGGACGACTCTCAACAATGGTGAAGCAAGATAAAGCGCAAGTGGATTTAACGATGGTTATGCAAGGAATACAAGAACTTAAAATGAGTATTGAACAAAGAATGGAGAGTATTGACCAAAGAATTGGAAAGATTGATGAAAAATTTGAAAATGTTCAACAAATGATGGTGAAACACGATGAAAGAATCCAAAAAATAGAAGAGAAAGACAAGCAAAGAGATGATACAATTGGAAATATCGATAACAGATTAACAATGGTCGAACAAGAAAAAAGTGGGATGTTGAAGTGGGAGATGGATAGGTCAGAATTTTATCTTAGATTTCAAAATATCGAGGAAGAAAAAGGACAAAACTTGGCAGCAGTAATGATTGAAAAATTGGCTGGAGTCATGGAAATAACAGAGGAAAAGATGATGGATGAAGTAGATGAGATATATCGAGTCTTCACAAGATATGTGACGAGGAACCAATTACCAAGAGAGGTCCATGTTAGATTCACCAAAAAAACTATTAAAAACCAAATATTACAAGTGGTAAGAGAGAAGGGATTGAAATACAAAGGCAAAGAGATCCTGGTCTTAAAACAAATACCTAGAAAAGTGAGAGAGATTAGAAGAGAATATTGATTTTTGACCAAAATGCTATTGAAAAAAGAGGTGAACTATAGATGGCTGATTCCAGAAGGATTAATGTTTACATGGCAAGAACAGAGACACAGAATCGATTCAATTGCGAAAGCAGAAATATTCTATTAGGAATTTTTCAAAAGAAGAGAAATGGAGATAGAAAAAGAGAACATTTTAACTGAATCTGAAGAGGACCAAATGGAGATGGAAAAAGAAGAAGGCACAATAGGTGGACAAATGGAGATCAAAGAACAACATGAAATAAGATCCACGAGAGCTGTTAGACCTAAATATAAAGCATAACCATGGGGGAGAAAAAATTGATTTCCATTAATATAAATGGACTGAACTCAGCTATCAAAAGAAGGAAAACTTGGAGTGGTTTTGTATGTCAAAGAAACCACTCCAGCTAAGTTGATTTATACTGATGAAGACGGAAGAGTATTAATAGTTGAAATAGCGGATAATAATATAAAAACTCTCTTGGTTGCAATTTATGCCCCAAATGATAAACAAGAAGAATTTTATAAAAAATTACATATGAAAATAATTGAACTGGACTATGCTAACATACTTATGATGGGGGACTTTAATGGAATTGTAGACAATAAACTGGACTATATAGTAAAAACAACACGACAAAATAGGAAAACTCTCCCTAAATCCTTTTTTAAAATGACAGATGAACTAAATTTAAAAGATATATGGAGAGAAAGAAATGCTAAAACTCAACAATATACTTTTTTATTCAAATAGACATTTATTGTGGTCCAGAATATATATGATTTGGACATCAACAGAATTATTATCTAATATTCAAGAAATAAATATTGAAACAAGTACATGGGCAGACCAGAATCCAATGACAATTAAATGGAAAGGACAAAAAAGAAGATCTAGATGGACATTAAACAATACTATTCTAAAGGAAAAAGACTTTATACAATGGATGGAAAAAGAATTGGCCTTCTTCTTTAATAAAAACAAAAAAGAAGATACTTCAATACAGAATGTTTGGGATACAATGAAGGCATATGCAAGAGGATTAAAAATTGACTATGCAAAGAAAAAGAACATTAGGAAGAGGCAAATGATTAAAGCTCTAGAAGATGACCATAAAAAACTGGAAAAAGAATTACAGAAGACGCCACAGAAAATAGATATTAAACTTAAAATGGACATAATTAAACATAAAATGGATCAAGCAGAGAAAGAAGAACTGGCACAAAAAATTAGAAGTGCTAAACAGAACTATTTTGAAGATGCAAATAGGCTAGGTAGATGGTTAGCATATAAGCTGAGAAAAGAGAAAGAGTAAAGGAAAATATCACAGTTAATAGATGATCAAGGTCAAATTTGTTATGGTAATAAGGAGAAAAAGGCAATTATTCAAGATTTTTATGGACAATTATATAAACAGGAGGATCTTGATGAGGAAAAAATTAAATAGTATTTACAAAATGCTAACCTAACTAAGATACCTGATGAAACTCGGAAAATGTTAGAAAGTGCTATAACAATGATGGAATTAACCGAAGCACTCAACAGACAGAACAATGGAAAAGCACCAGGACCAGATGGTTTCCCGGCAGAATTTTATAAAACATTACAAGAATCATTGAGCAATCCATTGTTAGAAGTCATGAATGAAGTTATGATAAATAAGAAATACCTAAAACATGGTCAGAAGCTTATACTACACTTATTCCAAAAGAAGGGGTTGACCCATTACAAATTAAGAATTATAGACCTATTTCCTTATTGAATGCAGACTATAAAATCTTTGCTTCAATCTTGGCAGAAAGGCTTAAAAAATATCTAAATAACTTTATTCACTCTGATCAGAATGGATTTTTACCAAAGAGACAGATTAAAGACAATATGAAGGTAATCCTGGACACATTGGAATATTACGAGGCGCACCCTGAAAAACAAATGGCTTTGATATTCTTAGATGCCCAAAAGGCATTTGATAATGTGAATTGGAGATTTATGTTATTACTATTGGAACAGATGGGCTTTGCTAGAAAATTTATTCAAGCAATAGAAGCCGTATATTATAAGCAAATGGCAAAAGTAATGATAGATGGAAAATTCACAGACTCTATTAATATTAAAAAGGTACAAGACAAGGATGCCCATTATCTCCTTTGTTATTTGTATTGACCTTGGAAGTCTTAAATAGAAATATTAGAGAGGATATAAACATAAAAGGAATGAAAGTCAAAAAGGAGGAATTTAAATTGCAAGCCTTTGTGGATGACTTGGTCTTTATTTTGGAAGACCCTTTAGAGACAGTTTTAAAACTGTTGGAAAAGATAGAGATCTATAGTGAGATGGCTGGTTTGAAAATAAATAAAGACAAAACAAAGATTCTGACAAAGAACATGTTATTAAGACAAAGAGAAGAGTTGGCAGATTTATTGAAAATCAAAGTGACAAACAAAGTTAAATATTTGGGGATATATCTGACGTCAAGATGTACTACACTGAAAGAGAATAACTATATTAAACTTAAACAGCAGATAGCATCCGATCTGAAAAAATGGGAAAACCTACAATTGTCATTGATAGGTAGAATTTCAACAATTAAGATGAATATTTTACCCAGAATTTTATATTTGTTCCAAACAATACCAATTAGGTTAGGTAAGGATTACTTTGAAGAATTAAATAAAATTGTGTTGAAGTATATATGGCAAGGCAAGAAAGCGAGAATAAAATTAAAACTTTTACAGGATACTAGAATCAGAGGAGGATTTGGCCTTCCTAATTGGGGGTTCTATTATCAATCTGCAAACTTAATGTGGGTTAAAGAATGGATAACGTTAAGAAAGACTAGATTGTTGGCATTAGAAGGTCATGATTTATTATTGGGTTGACATGCTTTTTTATGGTATAAGGGAACTAAATCACAGGGTTATTTCAGAAGGCATTATATACGGGAATCGTTATGGTTGAATTGGGAGAAAATTAAGAAACAATGTTATTTGAAAATCCCAGTTTGGTTATCAACTATTGAAGCTTTTTCATATCCTATAACTTATAAGAAGGAACAAACAGTTAGACATGGGGAAATACTGGATGAAAAGGATGAACTTAAAACGATGCAAAATTTAGAAGAACAAGGTATAAAGATGAATTGGTTTTCATATGCGCAAATACATGCAAGGTATCTTAAAGATTCTAAAATAGAAGGATTTTATGATAAATTGACTGATTTAGATAGGATTTTGACAGGTACTGATGAAAAAGTGATTAAAAAACTATATAGTTATTTGTTGGAAATTAAATTAGAGGAAGAACAAGTTAAAGAAACAACGATTGCTTGGGGGAAGAATTTTGGATATAGGATTGATTAAGAGAAATGGCAAAAATTGTGGTCATAAAATTATAAAATGACAATGTCAACAGCATATAAAGAAAATTTGTATAAGATGTTTTACAGGTGGCACTTTCCCCCGACAAGAATAGCAAGAATGTTCAAGAATAAATCTGAAAAGTGCTGGAAATGTTATCAGATACCTGGCTCATATTACCATATATGGTGGACTTGTGAGGAGGCCAGGAAATACTGGACTAGAATTCGCATATGGCTGGAAAAAATGACAAAGAAACACATAGATTTGAAACCAGAGATTTTTTTATTGGGAATCTTATCTGATATATATAATAAAAACTTAAAGTATTTGATTGTAAATGTATTAACAGCGGCTAGGATTGTATTTGCTAAACATTGGAAGAGTGAGAAAATACCATGAGAGGAAGAAATTATTAAGAAAATATTGGAATGTGCTGAAATGAGTAGATTGACATTTGAAATTAGAGAACAAGATAAACAATTTTATGAAATTTGGGATCTCTTTTATCAATGGTTAGGTAATACAATATAATAATAGAATATTTAGAAATCTAGGAAATAATGAATATATAATATTTCTTGGTTTTGATAATATTTTTAGAATATTTTATTAAGATAGATTTGGTATGATTCTATGATCTGTTATAAAAATTTAACTCAATTATAGCTATCTCGCTTAAGTATGAATTAGTAAAATTATAGTCAAATGATTGTTCAATAATGATATTAGGATACTTAACTGATGATTGATAATGTGAGTTATTATGTAATGTAATTGTTTTGATGACTGTGAAATGGATGCACAGAAAGGAGTGGTAAACTAACCGATACATTGTAAATTTATGAAGAATGATGATTTTTTTTTTGTTATGTTTTATGTTTTGTGTGTTTTTGTTTGTCGTTAAAATCAATAAAACTTTTATCCAAAAAAAAAAAAAAGATAAAACAATAAAACATTTAAACAATAATACTGGCACTAAAATTCACTTAAAATTAACAAAGGTGGCAAAGAAGGAAATAAGATGCAAACGGGGAGGAAGTGGGGTCTTATCTCACTATCTTAACTACCTCCAGTATGACACTCACCCACCCAACCAACCAAGGGTAAATAAAATAAAATAAAATAACATTTAAAACATTTATATGGCTAGCCATCTTATAATCAACTCTGGGCAGCTCCCAATCAAAAGCATATTTTGCCAGATATACAACATTACATAAAATGCAGTTCTCTGTAACTTAGGAAATCCCAATTAGAAAAAGAAAGGAGCGTTAACTTAGCTTTATGCCAATGTGCTGTTTTCCTACATTGGTGCACAGATTTCTTACAATACACTTCTGTTAAGTATGATTGTCTTTGGTACTATTTATGCCAAATAATTTATTTATGTTAGAAATGAACAGTAGGAACTAATTACAGTTCATAATTCGATCACATAGGCATACTACATTTTGTATTAAGAGGCAGGAAGAAAAAGGCTGCCTCTGTTAAATATTGGTGGGAGCTTGTAAGGTTGAATTTTCTCAGCAAAATGAGTATGAATACCATTTATTGTTTCTTGCCCTTTTAGTGAGGGTGGAAGAGCTTTTATGTTGAAGCCAAGCTCCTGAAGGGAGTCTTCTGCTGCCTGGATGCTGCCAAGACCCACCCCATTGACCATGTCAAGAATGGCACCATTACAATGGTCCCCTTTTTCTGGTACAGTACATCTGTGAGATGCCAATGTAAAACTGCAAATTCTAAAGGCAGGCTATGTATGAACATGTTAAAGAAAAACATCAGCCAAAAAATGTACTTTTGATTTTAACTAATGTACCAATGTATAAAAGTTCTGTCAGAGAGAGAGAGAGAGAGAGGATTCAATTCCTAAAAGTGTCCTGATTGAAATGATACAATCCAAGGGAAAAGGTGCAATGCAAATATCATGCAGAATTGGATTCAAGAGGCAATTCTGACTCCGACAAGAAAAGCAGCAGACAATAATTATTCCATATAATTGATTTTGAATAAAAAGGTACAAACAAGTTGATATTCAATATAAAGATGCCACCAAAAATATATACATTTTTGTATGTATTTTATTTTTTAATTCATTTAATAGATATTATAAGAATCTATGTTGATTGACACTTCGTTAAACTGCCGTTATGAACAAACCCAAGAACATAAAGACATTTAAAAGTGGAGGCAGAAAAGAAACAAAAGTCAGTAAGTGTGTGAGGGGGGAGGGAGGGGGAGAGAGAAGAGAGAGCGAGAGAGTGAGAGCATGTAAGAAATAATTAGGATAGCTTTTCCCACCAAAACACTAGTTATCATTAACTTTCATTATAAAGTAAATCCATTCTCCGTAGAGCTGCTGCGAGCATCCAGAGTGGGAGGCGCTCCAGTCCTCACTCCAACAGGCTGAGCTATAATTGAGGAACGCTCCTCCTCCTCCACATGACTCCTCCATGCGTTCCCCAGTTTTAGCTCAGCCTCGCTAGAGTCAGGCAGCTTTATCGTTTTCTCCTTGGCCGATCCAGGTTTTCTTCTTCTATTGTAGTTTTCAGGTTTAATCTCTCCTTTTCTCCTTGATCCCTGCGCATTTGGTTTCGTCCCAAATTTCGTGAGGGAACGATTTTTTTGCCCCCCAGGGGGGAGATAGGGGGATTTGGAGCCTTTTGCCCCCCCCTTCCATTCCTCTGCCGTTTTTTCAAGCCAGGCTGCATTTAAGCAGTGGCTTTTAATTGCACTTTCTCTAACGCTCTGTTGCGCCTTCCCCCCACAAATGCCTTGGAGAAAGGTAAGCTTCTTCCTACAGTCCCCGTTTTTGGTTTTTTTGTTGCTTTGAGGGCTTGTGCCGCCTCTGAGATCTTCGCGCCGGGACCGGTGACCATTTTGGGCATGCCTCGTGGCCGGTCGCCATTTTGAATTTTTGTCTTGATTTTCTGTATCGTTCCGATCGTGCTGCGAAGTTATTGAAGGCCCATAGTGGGACCGGGAGGCCGTGTGGTGCCTAGATATTGAGGGGGTAGTGTGGCTCCGTGCCTGGTTGCCCTTCTCTTTAAATTAAGTTGGCTCTTTTCTCCGCAGCTCGCTCAGAGGCGCAGGCACCTACTTCCCATTTTTGTTGGGAGGCTGCCTCAGGAGGCCTTTCCCTGTTGATTTTTTGTTGATATCTCTCTTTTTCCTGGCCTCAGCGTTCATTTGGCCTATTGGATGTTTAGAGTTTAGTCAAATATTTTTTTCGTTTTATTCTGAATAAGAATAAATAAACAATAAGTAAAATAGCTGGTTATTACTTTTTTGTTTCGATTTGATTGGCACCCTTGGGCTCCGCCCACAAAAAAATTATAATAATATTATTAATCATAAATAAATAAATAGATAAGGAAAACAAAAAAATTTTTTATCCAAAAGGGGGACACGGCCCAATGTTTGGAAAGCCGGCCTGCGTTGTAGGTCGAACTCCCAGGCGTGCCAACCACCTTCCTTGTTGCCTAATATCTTTCTTGGCTCCTTTTTGATATCATGGCAGAGGACAATCCCAGCGGTCCTTCTTTGAAGGCTAAGTCAAAGACGCACTATTTGCGCAAACGGGACAAGGACTCATCCAAGGCCTCGCAAATGGATGCCTTAAGGCGCCATAAGACCTTGGAGAAGGAGTTTGACAAACAGTCTAAAGACTTGCATTCTGTAACCCCTACTCTCCCCTCTACCTCTACTCAACCCCCTCCCCTGCCAGGACAACCTTCTCTTTCCAGGTGCAGCTCACCCACCCGGAGTCACCAGGCCTCTCGCACGCCTGAAGCAACATTCACACCAACTGCCGTGGGCCTTCGCCCAGAAGACCCGTCCACAACCATCATTCCGGACAGTATTAGAGAGTGGATGCAACTGGCATCGTCAAGGAATAGCAGAGGGTATCCAACAGCTGTCCAGACCAGGTTCCCAAATGATGGCGCCCAAGGTCGAATCGATGTCCGGAAGGTCCCTCTCCAGACTGGCATCACAACACGGTCAGGTACCTTTCCAAATGGAAGCTCCTTTCCCGGGCTACTCAGGTGTCGATTCAGGATATCTGTCGAGCGGCCACCTGGGCGTCTCTGTCTCTCTTTATACACCACTATAAAATTGATGTCTACGCCTCAGCTGAGGTATCCTTTGGCAGGTGAGTCCTTCAACAGGTGGCGAGAGATCCAGAGGTGATTCCGGACCAGACGGAGCCCCTCCCGTATGACAGACCATGCTTTGGTATGTCCCACTCTGGATGCTCGCAGCAGCTCTACGGAGAATGGGCGTTGGTGCTTACCTGATACGCCCTTTCTCGTCGAGCTGCGTAGAGCATCCAGCCCCACCCTAATTGGTCCGTCTGGTGGGGAATCCTGTTTCGGCCAATGATGTATATAGTTTAGGGTTGAGAATTGTATAATAGTTGACATGAGAGGATAGTTTTTTGTCTTCTCGTCTTCGTAAAACTGGGGAACGCATGGAGGAGTCACGTGGAGGAGGAGGAGCGTACCTAAATTATAGCTCAGCCTGTTGGAGTGAGGACTGGAGCGCCTCCCACTCTGGATGCTCTACACAGCTTGAAGAGAAAGGGCATATCAAGTAAGCAGCAACGCCCATTCTATTTAACTGTTCTTTTAAAAATGAAACTCATTTCCAAACCACAAATTAACCAAGAGTCATTGCTTGATCATTTAATCCAGAAGTGGGTAAACATTTTTTTCCTCCTGGTTGACATTCTCTCAGTTAGGCTTTAGGTCACCTAAAGGGGAAAGGATGAAGCAAATGCCAAATGGGAACAGAATGTAACTGTAATGTACCTTTTAAAATAAAAATAATTACATTTAACCAATAGCTAAAACTTGGCAAGCTGGTGCAGAAAATGTTTTATTTCTTTTTGTTGTAAGGAAAGGCAGCTGACTGTTATCGCAAATTGGAGTTGTCTATGGCACAGGAATTATGAAAGGGTTAAATGTGGTACATCCCGGTTTAAGGGAAGTGAACATGTGTCATAAACATGTGCTTTGAGATATTGGCATGCTCTTTTTTGCATAGGTCTTTCCTGGACTTCAGCTGCAGAAAGCCCTGGGAGAAATTTAATCTCTGGATCTTTTTCAGGATTCAGACTGGGACAGAAATTGAATTGTTTTGGTTGTCCTGGTAGATGACCTCTACTGGAACATGGACAGTGTCTTTTCTTGTATTTCTTAACTCACAATAATATTAGATACTCTTGAGCAAGGTATCACCTGCAAAGAGGCATTAGTATGCAACAGTGATTCTGTGGAGGACAGGGACAGGGGGGTCTTGCTCAGATAAACATCCTTGAGTCCTTTTTATGGCAATGTCATCAATTAAGTTATTGCTTTACCCAAGAAACTACTGTCAACATCAACTCCTAAGTGAGATAGGTGTGCATTCTAAGTAAGTTCTGGAATGTTTTATGTTGGATTTCTCAGCTTTTTGTCATTTCAGCTTTGAGAATCTTCTACTGATAATTCTGATTTGTTTACATCTTAGTTTGTTTAAAAACACTGCAATAAACACTGCACCAAAGTTGATTGCAGGAAATACGAGTTCAGCAACAGAGTGGTCAATGTTTAGAATACTCTACCTGACTCTATGGTTTCTTCCCCAAACCCCCAAAACTTAGACTGTCTACTAACCTTAGACTGTCTACTATTGACCTCACCTCTTTCCTAAGAGGTCTGTAGGGGGCGTGCATAAGCGCACCAACGTGCCTACCATCCCTGTCCTATCGTTTCTTTTTTATTTTTCTTATATGTGTCCATTTCATGTATCCATAACTATGTTTATACTTATACCTGTTATCTTATAATTGCTTGACAAAATAAATAAAAATAGCAATTCTCCTGCTCCTCCTCATAATCATAATCTTCTCTTGATAATAACAAAAAAATGAATTCCTCACAGCTGTTATACTGCGTTAACATTTTGAAGGTTTGTCTACCCAGCCCATTTTTGACCCTAATCAACTACCAGTTCAGATTCTATTATTTAATTTTTTTTCTTGCAATATACAAAAAAAAAGAGTATTGTGGAACTGCATCTGCCATCTGAACAAATGAAAACTGTCACTTATAATGCAGCCACATTTCAAAATATTGTTTGTATTTGAACTGGAAAGAATTTTATATTGTGGTATTATATATTATTCACAGGAAGCAAGAACTTAGAGATTTATGAATTTAGCTCTATGTTTAAAAAAATTATTTGAATAAGGGAAGCTTTTTCATTCAAGCTGAAACAGCACTCTATTTTTTCTTCTCTCTCCAGAGGAGGGTCTGTTACACTGCCAGTAAATTTTCAGGAAGCAGCACTAGCTGGAATTGTCCCAACATACTGAAAATATCAAACTGTAAGGAAAAGAGGAGAGATATTTTCCAAACAGTAAAATGGCTTCCTTGCCAAAATAGTCTTCCAAATGGTCATATAAGAAAGCTATCTGCATATTATAGAAATTTAAAAATTGCAATTTATTTAAAAATAACTAAAAGTCACATGGGAAATATTCAGGTTGAGAAATTAGTTACTGAAGAATAGAAAGATATGAGCAATTTTCTAACTCAGAATTGATCTGTGGTGTTTTAAAGGTATATTGCTCGTACATACGAAGTTTTCATTATGACAATATGGTTATTATTAATATACGACCTGGACAAAATACAAAATGAAGAATTTCATGGAAAATGTTTCCTGGAACTACATTATTTCATAAAATGGTTACCATGTTAATACTTAAAGTATGTAAAACTGGAATGGTTGGAATAATTATATGTCAAATCTATTTTTTTCCAGTTGACAGTCCTTCTGGCCCTGCAAGAATCTTTTGTAAGAAGATTCCTTTGTTAAAGGGGAAAAAAAGATTATGCACCTATATCCAGGGGTGGGATTCAGCAGATTTGGATGTTAATTTTACATCCAGTTCAGCGAACAAGTAGTTCCGTCAACCATTTCTCCCTCCCCCGCCCCTCCCAGGAGTCACCATGAGGTCAGTCTGGCTCCCAGGTAAGTGTAAGAAGGCCTCCTGGGAGCAGAAATGGGGTGTGGGATGTGTTTGATGCCGACATCCTGTGCTCCTTTTTGGCTGCCAGGAGGCTCCAGGGAGGCTTTCTAGACCCAAAACTGGGCACATGGGGATCTGGCATCCCCCCCCCCCCCCTTTGGCTGCTAGGAGGCTCCAGGGAGGCTTTCAAAGGAGACAGAAAGAAAGGAAGGAAGGAAGATAAAGGAAGGAAGGAAAAGAAAGGAAGGAAGGAGGGAGGGAGGGAAGGAAGGGGCGGGGAGGGAAGGGAGAAAGAAAAAAAGGGAGGAAAGGAGAAAGAAAGAAAGAAAGAAAGAAAGAAAGAAAGAAAGAAAGAAAGAAAGGGAGGGAGGGAAGGGTGAAAGGAAGGAAGGAAGGAAAAAAGAGGAAGGGAGGGAAGGGAGAAAGAAAGAAAGAAAGAAAGAAAGAAAGAAAGAAAGAAAGAAAGAAAGAAAGAAAGAAAGAAAGAAAGAAAGAAAGAAAGAAAGAAAGAAAGAAAGAGAGGGAAGGGTGAAAGGAAGGAAGGAAGGAAAAAAGAGAAAAAAGAGGAAGGGAGGGAAGGGAGAAAGAAAGGAAGAAAGAAAGAAAGAAAGAAAGAAAGAAAGAAAGAAAGAAAGAAAGAAGAGGGAGGGAGGGAAGGGAGAAAGAGGGAAGGGAAAGTGAATAAGATATGGATGGAGGGATGGGGAGAAAAGGGGAGGGAGGGAGAGAAAAAGGAGAGGAAGGAAGGACCACAAACCCTGGCACTAGTTGCAGCTTCAGAGGATGCTTTGAAACAACACAGCAATCCAGAGCTAGAAGGGACCTCAGAGGTCATCTAGTCCAATCCCGTCTCCAGCAGGAGACATCTGGGTTATTTTGGTGCCTCACCCAGTCACATGACCACTAAGCCTTGCCCACCCAGTCACATGACCACCAAGCCATGCTCATAGAACCAGTTGTTTAAAAAATTGAATCCCACCCCTGCCTATATCTAAGATTCAACTGATAATTTCCGAATTAATAACTTTGGGTTTATTGTATACACAAAGCTTTATTTGGAACTTTCCTGAGACTAGACTTTGAGCCAAAGTCTTTCACTTCCCAGATATCCTAGAAGTGGTTTCTAATAATCTATTTCAGCTTTCCGTCAGTTTCTGAAACAATGAGTTGGTATGTCTGAGAGAACTGATGTCACCTGATACAAAATAAAGATGGAAGGCAGGCAACACTAAAAAAAACTCAATTAAGTAACCAATTTTTCACTGTAGTCTCTGATTATCACAGGTGGGAAGGGAACCTCTCTACCAAATGCTTCAAGCTTCTGGAATGGAGATCCATGTTTAGCAATAAATAAATATTAGAAAACAACAGTTTAGATAGCTGTTTAAAAAACTTTGGTAGCGCAATGTTATGAAGTACTGCTCTCACAGAATGACCTCCCATCTGCAGTAGACAGCTATTTGGCCCTTAGAACCTGTAGTGACCAGAAAACATTTGGAAAAAAACAGTGAGGTGACAGAAACTTTAGTTGGACATTTTAAGGACAACAAGTACTGGTAGTCCTTGACTTACGACCACAACTGAGCCCAGAATTTCTGTTGTTAAGTGTAACAATTGTTAAGTCAGTTTTGCTTCATTTTACAACCTTTATTACCAGTTGTTAAATGAATCACTGCAGTTGATAAGTTAGTAAGTCAGTTGTTAAGTGAAATCTGGCTTCCCCATTGACTTTGTCAAAAGGTAGCAAAAGGAGATTGCATGACCTTGGAACCCAGCAATGGTCATAAGTATGAACCAGCTGCCAAGCATCTGAATTTTGATCACATGATCATGGGGATGCGGCAAAGAGCCTAACCGTGAAACATGGCCGTAACTCACATTTTTCAGTGCATGTATCACTTTGAACGGTCACTAAATGAACTGTTGTAAATCAAGGACTACCTGTATGTCTTTTGAGCAGTACAGAATAATAGAAAATATATTGGTAGCTATTAGATCCTAAAAGATTAGGTAAAAAGTAGCTTTAAAATACCATGAACCAAGTAAGAATCTATAACTATAGATTGGTGGCCCTATCTACAATTGCAGACAAGATACAAAAAAGATCTAGAGGAATTTGGGATAGATAGAGAACAATAACAAATCAACAAAATTTTACTAGGACCAGAAGAAAAATTCATAACTAAAATGTGATCATATTTTTCTAGAGCTTGTGTTTCAAAGTGTTCCATGTAGAGGTTTGAGATGACAGGTGAGAGGGGCAACCCCATGGGTGCTCCTTCTATTTGTTGTATTTTTGTCCATTGTAGGTGAAGTATGTATTGGATACGCAGTGGTTGGTCAGATCTAGGATGTGCTTGGGGGGGTTGTATAGAAGGAGCACCCATGGGGTCACCCCTCTCACCTGTCATTGCAAGCCTCTACATGGAACACTTTGAAACACAAACTCTAGAAAAATATGATCACAAACCCAAACTCTGGCTCAGATACGTAGATGACACCTTCATAATCTGGCCACACGGGAAAGAAAAACTGAACAACTTCCTCACACACCTCAACAGCCTATACCCAAAAATACAATTCACCATGGAAACAGAAGCTAACAATCAACTTCCCTTCCTGGGAAGTCTGGGATGTCTTAGTATACAAAAAATCCAATGGCTCCTTAGGACACACCATCTACCAGAAGAAAACCGCTATCTACACGCACTCTCACACCACCACCCAGCACAGATCAATTCCACAGCCGAGACACTCATCTCCAGAACGAAATGCTTAGCCAATGAACACCTAAAAACCGAACTACACTCTCACCAATGTACTAAGAGCCAATGGATTCCAAAGAAAGAAGATTACCCACCTAATCCAAAAAGAAACCCCAACCAAAATCCAAGACAGAGAACAAGAGAATGGCAAAGCCCTCCTCCCATATATAAAAGGCACTACAGACAAAATCAGCAAGATCCTCCAAAAACACAACATTAAAACAGCATTCTGCACAAACAGGAAAATATCCACCATCCTAAGAAACCCTAAAGACAAAATCGAGTTAGAAAATCAAGGAGCATACGAAATCCCTTGCACCGCCTGCCCCACCACATACATCGGACAAACTAACAGAAGAATAAGTGCACACATTGAAGAACATAAGAACTCAATCAAAAAGGAAGAACCAACCTCTTCCCTGGTCCAATACCTCAAAGCTACAGGACACGAGATTGACTTTAAAAATACCAGAATTATCGCCAAAACCGAACACTTCAACAACAGAATAATCAGAGAAGCCATAGAGATAGAAAAACGCCCACACAGCATGAATAAACGAGATGATACCTCCCGCCTACCAGCCATTTGGAAACCCGCCCTCATGAACAAACGAGTGCCTAACATGAAGGACACCAGACCCACATGCATGAGGGCCACACAAGATGCTACCACCACACTTCCACGTAGAAAGCAGACTCACACCCACACAGAAGATGAGACACGACCATGGACCAGAAGCCGTACCTCAGCTGCATCACTACCCGCTTCAAACCCCTCCGACCCATACATGAAGCGAACTGATGCCCACCATGAAGATGTGGCACGACAATGAACGCGAAGCCAAACAGCAGGATCACAGCTCACCAGCTCAAATCCCCCAGCAACTAAGACTAACCTGAGCACAACCAAGCCCCCACCTAAACAGAACACGCCTCCAGCCAATCAGAACACAGCCAACCCCCCAACCAATCAGAACACAGCCAAACCCCCAACCAATGAGAACATCCCCCACCCAATCAGAACACAGCCAAGCCCCCACCCAATCAAGTCACACCCCCACTAGCAGTTAAAAGGAAGAAGCAGCTGCAAGCTCACATCACTCTGAGAAGCACAGAGCTGAAGACCAAGCCTGAAGATGATGAATGAGACTTCATCGAAACATTGCCTAGATACTTCCAATCTTACGCGGGAGAAAACCCGAATAACCAAAGATCCACATACAAATACCCGCGAGAACCTCAGAAAACAAATATATATATATATCATATATGCAGGGCTTGAACTAAGCTGAATGCCATATATATATATATATATATATATATATATATATATATATATATATATATGGATCTTTGGTTATTCGAAACGTTAGATACTTCCAATCTTACGCGGGAGAAAACCCGAATAACCAAAGATCCACATACAAATACCCGCGAGAACCTCAGAAAACAAATATATATATATATCTCATATATACAGGTCTTGGCATGTTCGGGTCTTTTCCCGTGTTACACAGGAAAAGATCCGAACACGCCAAGAACTGCATACCTGTACCCGCGAAAATCTACGAATATATATTATATATATATATATGTCCTCATTTTTAAAAATTGGCAAATAATAGCGTGCCCCCAGTCTGGTATTTTTCCACTGAATTTTAGTGGCACAACCTTTAGAGATTAAGAATTAACAATGGGATTCAAGAAGATGTATGTGGCTGACAGCTTGTTTCCTATTATCATAGAGGCATGCCCTACATTTTAGGAGGCACAATATGGAAATTAGGTCTGACAGTTATTTATTTGAGGCCAAAGATCTCCTATAAAAGGATTTAATAGTATTTGAAGTGAAAACTTTCCAAAGAAACCCTTTTCTCCAGTAATATTTTACTGTTATTTTAAATGGAGTAATCTTCCAATCAAAACACCCTTTAAAATCCCCATAATCTAAGCCATTTAAACACATAATCGGACAGTGAGCAAAGCACTGTTACTTTATCTTTGCATACAAAGACATAAAGAGTTATGCTGTTATTTCAAAACAACAACTGGGTAGTTTTGTTTGCTTAAATTTTCTGACAGTATTTTATATAGGACTTGCAAACAAATATTGGTTAATTAATCCAAAACTGTAATCTTGAGATTCCAACCCAAGGGGGGTGGGGGTGGAAATCCCATGGTAAACTATTCCTTCCCAGAAGTTTCCATTTAAAGTTAATTCTCCACAGTTTTATATGGTTGAGTTTGAACCTGCTTCTCCTCATCCCCATCCTTCCCCAGGCCTTGGGCTATCCCTTGCGGGAAATTTATTTTTGTGTTGTTAGTATTTTTTTCCCTCCAGATATTTGTTTGGTGGGAGCTTTGTGTTGAGGTAATTCCCCATTAGGAGAATGAGCACATACAGGGAGACGTATAGAGAGTAGTGTTGGAATAATACACACAGAGCACACAGATACACTGTACAGTAAATGTAAGTTTTTACTTCCAGAAAGGTTTAAGCAAAGTCCAAAATAAGCAATCCAAAGTCATTCACAAGTTAAATCAGTCAGTTTTCAATCCAAGGATAATCCAAATATCAAAGTCCAATGTCAAAAAACAGTTCAGTAACAGACTTACATTAAATCCAGTAATATCAGTCAATTAGGAAAAATGGAGGAACAGCAATATTTTCCAACAGAAGGAAACAGAGATACTCACTCAGACACACTCTCTTCTGAGACTAAGACTAAGACTAAAACAACCCAGGTTTCTGGCTCCATCTTATGGCCGCTTGAGTAACCACACCCAATTGCAGTTTTTAGCATGCTCTTAAAGAGACGGTATTAAAATGTCTATCCTGGGTTATATATTTCTAACCCAAATATCTGATAGGTGACTTATATTCCTAACACTTTGTATTATTCATTTTTTTTATTGTCTTATGTTCTAAACCACCCAGAATTGGGATGGGACCAAGTGGCCTGTAAATTAAATTACATTTAATTAAATGAATAAAACAGCTATGCTTACAGGATCCACTAGCCGTTTCTGACAAATCGTTATACAGTAACTGCCTCTTGCCTGCAACAAGCAGCCATTGCTTTTGTACCTGATGGTTTCTGAAATGAAGTGAGAGGGGATATTGAAATAGTTTTAGCTCTATCTTCCTCATTAATTAGAACATAGTGGAATGTGATAGATTTTGAAATGTTCAGGATCCAGTTCCTTGCTCGTAAACTGTTTGTTTAAAATAGACTATATAAAGATGAAATATATATAGTGGACAATAAGTATGTATGTGTGTGTGTGTTTAGATATGTGTTTAGCAGGGCTTTCAACTTTTATTCCTTAACAAAGCAACTAGCACCGTTATTTAACAGTTTTGTTTGGCTACCCGTTATAATACAACTCTGGACAGTTCACAACAATAAAATTATTACAATCATTAACAAAAACTAAAAACCTGGCACCTAAACCAACCTCCCAGTGTACCTCAACAACTCTACACAGGCCCTACCACTGTATCCCAGTATATGGGTAAAGAGATGGATCTTAACGGCCTTCTGGGAGGCTAAGAGAGTGGGTCCTGCTGGATTGGGGGAGGTTCCATAAAGAGCCACATGGAAAAGGCAAGCCTTCCTAGGTCTCAGTAGATCCCAATATTTTAATGAAAGGACCTGAAGCAGGCTGCCTATCTAGTGGGCCAGGCAGATACTCTCAGGGAGAAGAAATCCTGCAAACAGTACGTGTCTCTTCTGTACTGCATGGGAAATCCAATTAATCAGCTAAATTGAAACATCATACTTTATCTTTTAAAATCATTGACTGAAATAAAAGCTGTAGCCACATAGCCTTGGGGAAGTTTATGTAATAACCAGAAAATGGAGTGAGTAGAGTATGGAAGTCATTCTGATCGTTTTTGGATTTGCTGGCAGTTTATATATATTAAAAAGCCAACAACTATCCATCCACTCACTGACCCACATATCTACCTATTTACTTACCTACTTTATATCTAGCTCTATCCATCTATGTATGTATGTATGTATGTATGTATGTATGTATGTATCATCCATCTATCTACCCTGTTTCTCCAACAATATGGCCTCCCCCAATAGGAAGTCCCAACATGTTTTATAGGCATGAAATGAAATTAAGCCCCTCCCCCCAAATTAAGGCCTATATTAAAACATGCGAAATGAGGGGAATGGGGGGGGGGCTTGCCGTTAGGAAGTACTTTTGTTGCACACCCGGATATGGTGCTGCCTGCGTTGACCCCGATACGAAGTGCCCCACCAACGCCGAGGTCAACATCCAAGCCACTGCTGCCCGCCCACCCGAAGATGCAAGGGGGGGGGAATTAAGTCACCCCCGAAAAGACAACCTAGCCATTTTTTCGGGGCTCAAAAAAAAAAAAAAGAAAAAAGACCCAGCCTTATTATATGAGAAACACGGTATCTATCATCTAAATCTAACATTATGCAAATGCATGCACACACTTTACTAACTGAATTATTACACATTTTTTTCTTAAACAGAGATTTCAGATCTCTATATAGCAGGGGTCTCCAACCTTGGCTCCTGGAAGCCTGGCGGACTTCAACTCCCAGAATTCCACAGCCAGCTTTGCTGGCTGTGGAACTCTGGGAGTTGAAGTCCGCCAGGCTTCCAGGAGCCAAGGTTGGAGACCCCTGCTATATAGAAATAAACATTAGGGTACTACACTGCACCTCCACCAAGACTGGCAGGACAAGGTACTGTAGCTAAACAGGGAGCAAACCCCATACCCGCTTGTACTGATGTTAGCTAGTCAAGTAACAAAACACCTGAAAGCAAACGACCAAGTTCAGACAGCACCAAAGGATTCCACAAAGAGAACTTTCCTTCAGAGATGCAGGTATTTTTATCATTAGCACATTTACCTTTCATCCCCTAAATACAAAGCCGTCTAATTGTGAAATCATTTTAAAATTTGCTTAAATATTTGCTGCATTTTAAAATGTGCCACGATTGTATCTATCTAACAAATTTGAAAGGTACATCTCTCACCTTCTCATTTGACCCCAATGGTTACTTGCCACAAGCCTGTCTTGTTAAAAACTGAAAGCCATTCTCTATTCATGTGCTTAGCAGGTCAGAAAAAAAATGTTTGGAAATTCACTAAACTGTAAGTACTTGTTAATTTACTACTTGATTGACAGATTCAATTTTATTTAAGGTACATGCTAGATTGAAAAATGTTCTATTTTTCTCTTGCTATGTGGTAGAGAATAGAAGGTGGATAAGGACAATACTATTTTTTCCAGTGTATTGGGAATGGCTGATACGGCGTTGAAAGTTTTACCCGCAGTAGTGAACTGCTAGCTAGAATTTCAACGGTTCTATTTCTAAATTACAGCAGAAAGCACAGACACAATAAGAATGCCAAGCTGGGGGTGGGGAAAATCACAGATGGAAAAACTACTGCAAACCTTATATGAGAACTATTATAAAGTAGAAAAAGGAAAGATATCAGCAATATTCCAGGAGGAAAACACAAAACCCACAAGCAGATGGTATGTTTATTAGGATGAGCCAAAATACCGCAAAATGCACGCAATAGCCAAAAAGCTGAACTGTGAATCTGAAAATCCTAGTTGACAGCTTAAAACTTGCCTTTGGCAACGTTTTCCTGGGTTTCATCTAATCACTTACATCATAGCACACTTTTCTCTTATTTTCATTCCAGCATTAAACATGAAATATATGAAGCATAACATGCCAGATTAAACAGAATTTGTGAATGGCTTTATCAGTACCACACTCTCAATAACTAACATTTTTATACCATTTTTCTTCACTGAAGACAAAAAAAATCTCTGTGTGTTCCAAATCTTTATGAGCACATATATATTTGCAATTGATTTTTCACTGATCAGAAACTATCTGGGCAACCTTTGAAAATTAAGTGAATGAAGGAGCTCTATAGAATTATATTCAGAAAAAATCTTCCTTCTATAGGTAACAAATCTAGTTTATTTTCACCAGCTAACACAGAAAAAGATGATAGCATATCTCAAAGACAGAATAATTTGTGAAGCTACTACAGTTTTCTCACCCAGTCATAAGACTTCCCTTGTATATTTCCATATGTTACAATTACTATCAATATTCATGGCTTTTGCACTGCTAATTTTCATTCATTAAAAAACCGATCACTGACAGATTAATTTCATTAAGCCTTGCACTAGTTCTATATCTTTTTGATTCACAATGGGAGAGTGGCAGTGGCAAAATGCAGGATGGCCAAAGGCGCAAAGATGGGTGGGGGGGAGAGAGAAATAAAAATAAGCATGCATCACCAAGGCCAGTGTACTTTTCAGCAGCAGAAGGAAGTTGGTGAAAGTTACCTGGGAGTGTCAGATGGAAGAGTGAAGGGCAGCCAAAAGGGCGGGGGGTGGGGAAGAGACAAGGGGGGAATTGAAGTGCACACTGCAGTTGTAAATGTGGGTAGGTTCCCAACCACCAGAATTTTGACTACAGGACCCTGGGGCTGCTGCAAAGGCCTTAACTTTGAGGATCGGTATTAACTATCCCTTGTTCAGCACTGTCATAATTTTGAATAGTCACTGACTGAATGATCATTAAGTGAGGACTATTGGAGAACAATCTAAACTTCAACACAGATTAAAAGGCAAAATGAATTCTTCAGATATGATTAAAAATCCCTTCCCACCATAATTTGCAAACAACTGCAGAGGATCGTCTCAATATCCGAATAGTTTTGACTGTACAGTACATGTTTAATTATATACTTTCAAATTACACATTCAATATGATCACGTTCTACAAAATCAGCATTATTTAATGAAATGTAATTCTGTTTTGAATTTAATTTTCATTTACCCATCCCTGCCATTCAAAATGAGGAGGAGCAATAATTTTAATGAAGGACTGCAGGCATAACTATTAATACTACAGAGTTCATTGTTTCTCAGTTTTATCAACTTTAAGATGTGTAGAGAGGTCAAGTCCTAGAATGCTGACTGGTGCATTCTGGAAATTGAAGCCCACAGATCTTAAAGTTGCTGAGAGACACTGCTAAAGTCATTCATCTTCATTTGCCTCTTTACACAAAAACAGGTCAGGAAAAAATAAGCAAGTATAAGATCTGCAAAAATGTTAAGAAGAACAATTAAATTATTTTTTCAGTTTTAACAAGAATCTATGGACTACATCTAAAAGGCTGCTGATACTATATTTATATTACTTTTGCAGATTTGAGTAGGTTAATTAAGGAGATACATTTATCACATATTTTAAAAAAACACCTGCTTGATAAATTAGTTAACTGTTTTTAATGCTTTGAATTTCCAAGAACTAAAGGCAGGGGAATATATTAGTTAATGTCTTGATTCACTGGCACTATAAAAACAAAACCCTTTTGAGCCAAGGTAAGTCTTGTTGAAAGAAAACTTCTATAGTTTGTTTTCTTTAATTGGTACAGGTTCTGTGTTGATAACAAGGGCTAAACTAAAACAAAAGGAAAACAGAAAACACTGAAGCATGTCCAAATGTGATTTAAAAATACTTAAATTGCAGCTGCATAAAAAAGATGCTATTTTAACCTCTTCTCCAAATGCAATCCCCCACTCTGTATTACTCCTATGAAAAAAAGTTGCACTTAACCATAAAAAAAGTAAACACATTATTTAATAAAACAAATCAAATCAGCAAACTGAATACAAAAGTATCCAAAAACCTGGATTCAAAATGTTTATATTTTAACTTAGAAAATAAACCAGTCAATTCTGATTAGCTTGAAAATAAAAACCCTTTCAGTTAGGATCTTTTTAGAATAACAGCTTAAATGCTGGTACAACTGATGCTCAACTTTTCTAGAATGTAAATAAAGACATTTCTAAAAATGTACCTTCTTAATAGAAATCAAGAAGATTAAGAAATCAACATATCTTCTATCATCTTCTATACCTTATTAACTTAAAAGTTTGATTCAATAAATAGAAAAGAAATGGGGCAAAGCTGGATTCAGTGTATAAAAAGTCATTGTTTAATTAAGGTTTATTGAACAAGTCACAATGGTTGCTTCTATACATAATATAAATACAAGCTCTGATTTTAAGAACACAGTGATGAATTCACACATGCAAAGCTAAAACAAAGCAAACTCATTACAGCTTAGCTCAGGGATCCCCAAACTTGGCAACTTTTAAGACCTGTGGACTTCAACTCCCAGAATTCTTAAAATTGCCAAGTTTGGGGACCTCTGGCTTAGCTTGAAGAATGAATCCAGCAAGACAGTGATGTCAAGATGAGCGCCCAAAGTTGGCAATACTATATGTTCCCATCATTTGGCAGGTATTTTGCATATCAAAACCTATTATTTCATTCTTTTAAGAAATCCTCAGAAATGTGAGAGAAGAATATAGACCTCAAATTTACAACCACAATCCAGCCAAATTTTATTAATTGCTGTGGCTGTTAAACAGGTCACCATGTAACCTGATTTTACAACCATTTTTACTTTGGTCATAAAGCAAGTTATCATGATCATTAAGTGGACCAAATAGTTGTTAAGTGAGTCCAATATATCCATTGGCCATATGTTGCTAATCATTGTCATGTGATTGTGGGATGCTGCAACTGGTTGTAAATGCGAACCAGTGGCCAAATATCTGAAATGTGATGTTGTGACTGCAGGAGAGCAGTTCTAAATAGCATTTTTAAATCCATCTTAAGTTTGAATGGTCATTAAATGGCTGGTCATAAGTCAAGGGCTACCTGTAATGTATGCTTGCAAGACAAAAACGAATAGGTAATAGAAAGCTATTAAAGCTGGCTGCTTGTCACTTGAAAAAGGTAGTAATTGGTTCCATAAATCACAGGTACTTACTGAAAGTTTTGCAGATGTCAGACACTGCTTTGAAGACTCTGTCAGAAAAGTTCACTTTCACTTTTACATATTTCATGTTGGGAAGCTGAAGTCGGAGCAATTTGTGTTGAGGAGTAAATTGCAATTTTGCATCAGCCTGTATTCCATACTTATCTAAAGTCCAGTGTGTTTTAAGGAGCCAGGTTTTCTTCTTTTCCCACCATAAGGCATGGTCGGACCAATCTTTCTTGACATCTAGGAGCATAAAGAGACAGTTAGGAATTAAAGAGAAATAGTGAGCAACTTAATTCACAGTGCTTAGACAAAATGTATTTTGTATATTTTTTATAAAATATCAATGATTTTTATTTCATGCATTTATTCACCTAGCCAGTTATTCTTGCAAAAGACAAGAGTGAAAAAGGGATCATTCTGAAAATTCTAGTTAACATCCCACCCCACATGTCATGGCTGCTGGCAGAAACTGGTCAATCTTGACAAAACTCAGAAACTAAGCAGGGTCAAATCTGAGTACTATAGCACCTGAGACACCAGCAGGGATGGCCAAAAGGTAAAAATAAAAATCCCTTCAAGTCAAGCTAAATTTCTCCTTCCATGTTACTTAATCATATTTTCAGCCAATTCCCACAGTGAAAAAAATAATTTTTGGTATTTTGATAATTCCATAAGCTAGAGATATAGCCAAGGAGGACATGTGCATTAATATGAATAACAAGTTATAAACAATTTGGATAACTTCATCAAAAATTAAGCTGAGTCCAAATTGTGCAAGTTAAATGTTCCAACACCTGCATTGCATCCCCAGCTACTATTAATAATTCCCTGATGTGTTCCAATAGCAATTCTTCCTCCAACTGGAGATTATTTCAGAATTGAGGCATTGCTGCAGAAATGGTTCTCTTCTTTCCCACCAGATACAAATTTTCCAGTAAATAAAGCTAAAAGCCCAATTATATATATTGCTTTCTGGAAAAGAAAGGTCCACTAGAAATTCTGAATAGAATTAGTATAATTCAAATAGATCACGATTTCGTAAATACAGGACCAGAGAATTCAATGCCTTTCCTACCTCGCAGATAACTGATCTTATGTGATAGAATAAGTAGGATATCTGAAATTAATCTTTGAGTATCCTGCAAGTAAAGGCAGCATTTTGGATAAGCTTTACATGACTTCTGATTTATGATTAAAGTAAATTTAGCTGTTCAAAGCAAAATGGCAAAAATGCTTGCAAAGGGTGCAATTAATAATGTATGCTACCATTTCAGGACCTTATGAATCTCAGCTAAACTATACAAAGAATAGCAGAAAATTGACTATAAAGAATTTTTTATTCTCTTCCTCTCCCGCAAAATACAGGAAGTTTCTTTAGATATTATGTAGACTTAAGGCAACCCAGAAAACATAGAGAACTACTATATTGTTAGCTCATAATCTCTAATTTTTTGAAAAGCTCAACTGGATAGAAAGAAGAAAGGTACAGTTGAGTTCAGATTCACCCTACATTGGGTCATAAACATGTCATTCTTTAAAAACAAAAAGGGAATAATTTTGGCTTGAGTAACATGGCTAGAAGAGAGAAGCAGCAGCAGCCACAATTCTCAACAGCATGGCATTCTATCGTCAAATTAAACAAAGCCAAATATAGAAAAGCATGCAGCATGCAGTAAGACTTGGCTGCTCTCAAAGAAATCTGTCAAGTGATTATGGTGAACTCTGGTCTAAACTTTTGCTTCTCTAAAACATGTCAAGAGTAAGGGAATGATTTCGGCACTGAAATATGTTGTTTATGAACTCTCAAGTAGTAGAAGTTTAGACTTAAATGCAGGTTATAAATGAAAAAGCCACTGGTTTTCTTATCAGCTTATAGGGCTACAATTAATATTAAAAGGTTTATCATTTTTTTACATTGGCTTTTGACAATTTAGGCTTACAACAACCTATTAGACAAGAGGCAAAGGATAGATCTTTTATCCAGGTTTAAGAAACTGAGTGCATCCTGCACGATATTCTTCCTACTGAAATTCTTCACTTGGGAAGGGGTGAGGAGGTTTTAACATGGATTGTTTATTTTATATCTATCCAATGCTATGAAGAGATGAAACCAAGGAAGAAACTGAATCTGGAGACTTTCTCACTAACCAAGAACAATTTTTTAAAACTAAAAAATAATGAAATACCAAGAAATAATTTTAAAAATCCTCTTTTTATTATATAATTCATTTTTGAAAGAGAATGTCTCACAGGTAAATGACAAAAAATGAACTTACAGTACTGGACTATTTAGTGCTTCTTGTAAGGGGCAGAATTCAACTTAATAAAATTAATTTGTTAACCAAAAATAGCAATAGCACTTAGACTTATATACCACTTTAAAGTGCTTTAGAGCCCTCTCTAAGAGGTTTACAGAGTCAGCATATTTCCCCCAACAATATGGGTCCTCATTTTACCAACTTTGGAAGGATGGAAGAGTCAACCTTGAGCCTAGTGGGATTTGAACTGCCAAATTGTAGGCAGCTGGCTGCAGCAGAAGTAACTTGTAGTACTGCACTCTAACTACTGCACCACAGAGACTCCTTGCTGCTAGTGACAATGCCAGTTCTGTCTAAGCCAGCTTTAAGTAGACCAGGGAAACTTCATGGAAGACAGGGCTACATGTGCGCTTCTTAACACAAGTGGGAACATTAAACATTCCACTGCATTTGGATTTCCTAGAGATATTGGGACAGCCACTGTAGAAACCAATTAGACTGTCCTTGGTCTGGCCAAGCACAGCTCTTTTGATGTTCTGATTATAGGTTTAGTTTAATATGATAAATCAGTTAAGTCTGAAATCTGCTCTAAAAATATATGTCTTCTTCACTATAAAATGTATAGCTTCTCTTTTAAACTTTTATGTTTTCAGCTAAATAAGATAGTATTTGCTTTTTCTACGGTATTTAATTTTGCTTGGACAGCATTTATATCCTGAAGTTGCAGGCTATAGGCACATCATCTGGAAACTAGTATCAGTGAAATAGCATTGATTTACTGGGAGTATATGCTAAATTGAAAGACTATTTACCTTGACAGATGATCTGAAAATACTTAAGAAAAAATTGCTCTGAGAATAGGAAACTTCACATCCTTCTCTCCCTTCAAATTTATGCCCTTGATTCTCTTGACCGAGTGACCATAACTGGGGAGCAGTGGGAGTTTTAAGGAAGTGTAATTTCCTCCTGCTTTCTTCACCAGACAGATAGGACTTTTGCTAATAGAAGCAGCAATTGAACTTCAGTTTTCTTTCTTTTTTCTCACAGCTTTCACGGCAAATATCTATAGCACCACGACTGAGACTATGGTATCAAAGGCTGATTGTGCAGGAACAGATCAACAAATAGCCTCCTCCCATTACAGCTTGTGATCCATGGCTAAGAAATCAACAAAACCAGGTCTGCACTGGGCCAATTTTTTATGTTTTAAACCCTTATCAATAATTGCAAGAAGTTGTGGAAAACCAGAAAAAGCTGGCAAAATTCAGAAAGTTTCTAATAGCTGATGCAAAGAAGAAAAAGAAAGAAATATTGAGATGGCCAGGCACAGTTATTCAACAGGGGCCAAGGAACTGTTCAGAAGGAGAGATTTCAGGAAAGGAGGAGTGATTCTTTTGAGCAATATTGTTGAGCAAGTGAAGACCTGAACCTATTCTATCATAGACCTTCAAAAAATAATATCAACATTTCAGTTTCCTGAAGATTCCAAGTCTGATATTCCTTGGGTAATGCATTAATTTATAATTTCAGGAAACGGAATCTATTTTATGTATGTTTGCTGCCACACAAAAACATGTTGAAATTAATCAGATTTCCCTCAGGAGAAAGAAGGTTGACGTTGCAGCTATAATTACAAGAATGGTACCCACTAAACATTATTCCCTACAAGTCCCTCAAATCAGGGCTTAAACTGAGAAGTAGTGTCAGTCTTTCCTCCTTATATTCTAAGTATATCTTCCAGCTTGTGATGATAATAGGAAAAAGAGTTTTCCCTCAAACATAAATTTTTTTTAGTACTTTAGTACCAATATCTAGGATCAATTGTAGTGTAGAGGTCTTCCAGATTATCAATTTACTGCACATCAGCAGAATGCCCAATTTACACAAAGTGTATTATTGCTCATCCTTCTGCCACTGATCTCAAATGGATACATTAGTGTCTTTCCACAAAATCTCCTTGCTCCTACATAGCTGAATTTTGAACATTTCTAATTATAATCCATATATAATGGACCATCTTGCTAGCTTATAACAGACGTATTCTCTTTGCAGCAAAGAGAATGTGGGAGAAAGACAAGGAAAATAAATTTCAACCCAATTCTTCCCATGAAACTCACATATTGGAATGCTGTGTGAGATCTGTGGACCATTCACCAGGAAAACCCATCGATAGCTTTGTCATTCCAGTTTTCTAATAATAATAATAATAGACTGCCAATCCTTATATAAAGAACTATGATTGATTAAAACAGCCCAAAAGTATTGACATCCAGTGTTTATTTATGTATTTGTGCAATAAATCCCTGTAGGTCTAGGCAGTTTAAAATATTAAAGTAACAATAGTACATTACATGCAATCATTAAAATGGAAATAATACAAACACAGGCATTTATTATGTACAGTTAATCCTCAAAAGACTTCAAAAAAAGGTGAGTTTTACAGCCTCAGAAATGCTATCAATGCCTGAGGAGACAGATTGTTCCATAAGCTGTTAAGAAAAAATGTTCCTGTCAGGCTCTATCCTACCTCATGATCTTAGTTGGCATTCTCCAATAAAATCTGTACGAAAAGCAATCTTTACATTGCCAGAGTCTAAGCCCTATAGGACTATAAAGACAACAGCCAGCATCTTGAATTACATTTATACTGGCAATTAGCATAGCTCCTGCAATAGTGGTTTATCGGGGCAGTACAGTAGCTATTGTATTCTAGGCCAGATGGCAGACCTAGGTAGCATACATTACAGCAATCAAAATGGAAGATGATAGGAGTATGAATGACTTTTCTCAGGGTATCCCATTCCAGATGTGCTCTCAAAGGACCTAGCCATGGTATTTACACATTTGTTGAGGAGATGTGAGAGCTTGACCTCTGAGACAGCACAACCCTATCAAGAGTAAAGAATAATACAATCCTGGAATCAGATTTCTGAATTAATGGCTGCTCTGTTTTGCTTGGATAGAATCTGAGCCTATGTTTTCCCACCCATATACTGACAGCCACTGGGTACTGAGATGGGATTTCTACCACATCTCTTATTGGGTTCATGCTGGCAATGTGAATATGGATGTATATTCTGGTGATATGTTACACGAACTGACAACAGTTAACCTCTCACAACAGTTTTATGTAATGTTAAAACAGGGTAACAAAGACCAAATCCCAACCCTATAACAGAGCATCCTCGAGTCTCACTTCTCATCTACAGTGCCACAGGCTGAAATAGTCAGTTAAGAGAAGGGTGGGACCATTGTAACATTGTGCCTTTAACTCTTAGCGCCCACAGGCAGCTCAGGAAATACACTGATGAACACTACTGAAGGTTAATGTATGTAGTTACACACATACTTCAGCAAGGTTCACAGGAACAGAATACTCGACTGCAATAAGTCACTGTCATGGTGACTCACAGCCAGATAACATGGTTAGGTCACAATTCAAGGCATGCTTTGTGACACAGATTCTGGATTCACAAATTGTTCTCGAATGCAAAGGGTCCTGTTAGAATTGGTTGTTCCATATGAAGAAGTCCCAATCATTTAGCTGGAAGGCCAGCTGGAAGGTGAGAATCTGTTAAAGCAGATGCCATTCTTCCCTGGTAAGGAAGCATGTCAAGCAACTCTGCTCTGTTACCAAGATTGTATGGTACATTTGTGGCAGTTGCATAGGAACAGGATGCTTGTCATCTGACTATTGGCACAGTCAGATTTAGGTGCTTGATTGCTTGCCTATCCCTGGGCCTGACACTAGTCCAGCATTTCCAGAGCAGACTCATTGTATTAGAATCATCCTGGTCTGTATTTGGCATGACACCACCATCTTCTCAATAGATTCCATCTGGCTTCCAATCTGAAGCAATTGGGAGCGATTCTCTCCTCAAAATACTCAGCCAGATTCTTACAACTTACCCAAATGGGTTCTTCTAGAACAGGGCTATCAAACTTGCAGCCTGCAGGCTGGATGCGTCATGCGCTGGCCACACCCATGCCCAGTTTAGCAAAGGGGAAAAAAGTTGTGATATATCACGTGATGCTGCGAGTTTGACACTCCTGTTCTAGACCGTCCTTTTCTCAAAGAGTTTAAGACATGGTATTATAGTTTGTCATACAGTCAGTCAGATGTTTAGAGTGAATTTGGCATTTTTATCCATCTATTGAATCCTTCCCAAGGTCCTGGGATAAATAAATATTGATGTTTGATGATGTTAGAGGTATCATCGGATGTAAGCTGTGTTACCATTATGTTATAAATTTATTGATTGCCCAACTCCATACTAAATATTATGACAAGATAACAATAAAGTATCATTTGTATTTTATTCCCTTGATTATGTGCCATCAAGTCATTGTCAAATCTTAGCGATCACATAGATGTTCTCCATGAAAAATATGATATATTTTAATATATCATTAAATGCTTACAACACATCTTACATCCACCTCCTAACCAAAGCATAGCTGTGATAGATGCGATTGAAATCATGAAAAACGAAGAGAGAAAAACTATAGGTGATAGAATAGAATACAGTAAAACAATGTAAATTATATGCAGATAATAATTATACATGAAATTAAAATATAAATTCTAAAAATTAGATTTTGGATGTGGCACAATTCTATGTATAAAATTGGAGTCTAATTTTTTTTAAAAAAATGCATGGGATCAGAGAGAAGAGGCCATCCAGGGCAAATCTGCCCCTGTATTCCAAAGTGCAACAGGGTACTCAACAGAACTGCTCCCTGAATTATTGGGAAAATGCCCATATGTTGATGGAAATCTTCCAAAACCCTCAGATGCCTGGAGCAAGCCACCTATATCTATCCTTCCTCTTTAAAAAAAAAAAAAAAAAAAGGCTAGCAGCTCTGGTTAACCCTATTGTTACAAGAAAACGATAATCAGAAAATGTTAAACTGCATGCATATTAGACAATATTAGGATGATGATGTGACCTATTTATATGGCCACATATGGAACCACTAATTCCAATTTTATAACTACTGTGATATATTTATTTATTATAAAGTTTCCAAGCTTCTGGGTAAGCAGGAAGATTCTGAACTCTGAGAGCACATTTTGGTTGGTGGGTACCACACTTTTTTTGGGAAAGGGGGCTCCTCATTCATAGAATAGCTGCTATTCTTCTATGGTCAGTCACATAAAACAATCCAGGAGCACAGAGCCTAGAAGGCACCCAAAAAAATTCTCCCCCACTGAAGACAGCAGATCTGTCATACTTAACATACAAACCTTCTTTTCTCTTGTTGTAAAGACTATTATTTGGCATATTTAACATAAAGGCTGTGATTTCCTTTTGTGCCACTGTAAATAGATCTTTACAATGTCTGTTTGTAAATGCAGGCCAGACACAGTATTTCAGACTGTCCTACCGGCCTCTGGTTTCCAGTTATTACTTTTTCTCATATTCCTATAGTAAACACCCCCTGCCCCTTCCCACCAAAACCTTCAGAAGGGATTTAAATATATGTCTGTACTGCTGTCAGGAAAACTACACGGATGTCAGTATAATCACACTCCATTCAAGGGAGGTTTTGAAATCCAAACATCAAATCAGTATAGCTGAGTCTACAATCAGTATAGCTGAGATACATGCTATTGATATACCTTATAACCTAGATAATCATTAAAACCAAACTTAAGGTTTTGCCAATATTTATTCTTCTTTGTTTTTGTAATCTAACAGACTTTATGAGTCTTCTAATCTAATTTTGACTTGCCTTCAATCCAGATGTGACTTATTTCTGTTTAGAAGCTCTAGTACTAATAGTTCTAGTACTATTTACTTGTATTGGGCTTCAATACCCATGACAGCTAAATTATTCATTTTTTCATTTAATGGATTTTTGTTTTCTCAGGAAGACTGAGGTAACGTAATGGTGTTAATAGCAAACGATTCAGGGATATATTCCATATACACATAGTCCTTGACTTGTGACCACAATTGGGGCCAGAATTTCAGTCATGAATTATGATGGTTGCAAGCTGAGACACACACATGACCAGACCCAATTTTACAATTATTTTTATGGCAATTACTAAGCAAATCACATGGTCATAAATATGAACTGACTCTCTCAAACAAGCGGGTTTTGTTTTTTTTGCTGGAAATGGGCAAAAATGTCACAAATCACAGGATGTTACACCAAGTTACAATTGTGAGCCAGCTGCCAAGCAGACGAAATGCAACCATGTAACGGTGGCGGAAGGTTTTTGCATTATTTTATAACCCTTTCTGAGGCTATCCGTAATTAACATATGGCCATTATGACTGCCAATTGGAACAATGGAGCTTCCAAAGATTTCACACTTTTTTTACTAGCAGATACAGGTAGTTCTTGACATGACCACAATTGGGGCCAGAACATTCATCTTTGAGCAGTGTGGTTAACTAAGGCATCATGTGACTGCACCCAATTTTATGACCATTTTGCAGTGGTCATAAAGCAAATCACCAGCCATTTTAGTAAGGCTGTGACCATGGTTTGTGACTTTCCCTGCCATTTTTTCCCCATTGACTGTAGCTGGCTGGAAAGGTTGCAAGAGGTGACCACGTGCCCAGAAGATGCTACATTTGTTGCAAATGTAAACTGGTTTCTAAGCTCCCAGAATGTGATCACATGATCATAGGGATGCTGTAATAGCCTTCAATGTGAGGGACAGTCGTAAATTGAGGAATACTTCTGTAAGTACCCAATCCTGATACGTGTTTAAGTATTTTTGTCAGCCTCCAAGAATCCTTTTCCTGCTTGTCTTTCTGGCTGCCACAGAAACCGGGGGGTGGAGGGAGGGGAGAATAATTGGGTTTTGTGGGGGGAAGGGTGCTGGAGGTTTAAGTTGGTGAAATGTAAAAGTTGGGGTGTTTTCTTGACTATGCTTACTTGCTTACTGAGCAGACTGAGTAGCCTCTTATCTGCCCAGGCTCAAGGTCAACCATCTTGGCGTACCAGATGTCTGAAACACCACCTGAAGATGCCCCACATGCAGGGGTGGGATCCAAATTTTTTAACAACTGGTTCTGTGGGCGTGGCTTAGTTGGTGGGCGTGGCTTGGTGGTCATCTTATTGGCTGGGCATGGCCAACTCAATATCACTCACATCGAGGCACACATCTCCTCACCTAGCCTCTCTTGACTGTGGGGATGCTGCAACAGTTGTAAGTGTGAAAAATGCTCATTAGTCACGTTTTTCAGTGCCGTTGTAACTTTGAATGGTCACTCCACACAAAGTACCAGCAAAGGAGGAAAAAAAAAACTCCAGAGAAGTTCCTGAAACAGGAAGTCTAGTCCTGCCAAGAATGTAATAAGGGTTAACAGAGAGGCAGTTTCTTTTAGCAACACCAGAATGTTTCCTTCCTGCCTTCCTTACAGGATTAGGCCAATAATTTCTTCTAACAACCGGTTCTCCAAACTGTTTAGAATGTTAACAACCAGTTCTAGTGAATAGGTGCGAATTGGTAGAATCCCACCCCTGCCCACCTGACATTAAACACATCTCAGATTGGATGGCCAATTTGAACTCTTGGGGGTGGGAACATGGGATAACTTTCTATATGTGATTTTCGCGCCTGTTGCCTCAGCTCTTGTATTCTTCTGATGCTACCTACCACTTCAATTTTCAGTAAAAGTCCTTTTCTCTATAACAATGGAGTCTATAGTTGTGTAAGTTCTTATTATGAACAACTATCTATAGGTCAGACTCATATTATTTCCAACTAGGCACAAGGAAGTAACTGTAACAAGATTACTTAATACTTCTATAGTGGAGCCAAGGCAGTATTTGAACATAACACCATTACTTTTAACACTATCATTTTCATTTTTCAAAATGTAGGGCTGCTTATTAATTATGCATAAAACTGCACTGTCCACTCCTGGGTAGAAAAATCCACGAAGGTAGAGGTAGCACTCAACTTACACCAGTTCATTTAGTGACCATGCAAAGTTACAATGGTGCTGAAAAAGTGACTTATGACCATTTTTCAGAGTTACGACCTTTGCAGCATCTCCATGATCACCTGAACAAAATTCAGATGCTTGGTAACTGATTCATATTTATGACCGTTGGTGTATCCCAAGGTTACGTAATCACCTTTTGTGACCTTCTCACAAATGAAGTCAATGGGAAAGCCAGATTCACTTAACAACTGGGTGGCTAACTTACCAACTGCAGTGATTCATTTGACAACTGAGGTAAGAAATGGGGTAAAATGGGGTAAAACTCACTTAACAAATGTCTCACTTAACAACAGAACTTTTGGGCTCAATTGGGGGCCGTAGGTTGAAAACTACCTGTACTTGAGAATGTGTCTTGCAATGCTATAGTTGGAGCACATAGGACTGTTTCTTTCATTTTCTTTCTGCTTAACTGAGAAGGACCTAAGTAAGTTTCAATGGAAGACACTTCATTTTGAATTGGCACACTACTATGCCTGAATTATCAGAGGGGCTTTTAGTTCAAGAGAAGTCTTCTCTAGCTTATGGAAAGACCATTATGTACTTTTAGAATACAAAGGGTGAAAGACTGCAGTCTTTCAGACAAAATACGTTCAAACGCCATTTCTCAGTATTCTTGTAACAATGAGCCAAGAATATTTTATTCTTTTCAAGCAGTTAATTTTTAAGCTAGAAGATAATTACTACTGCCTACCTAGCTAATAAATAAGTACAAATGAATAGATACCAAGGCTCAGAGATACCAAGCATCTGTGGAAATCTTTTCTGATAACATACTCATACTTAGTTTAATTTGGACCATTCTTGAACACAGTACTTTGAAATTAATTACAACTGTGGGCAGACTTCTAGAAACACAAGAAAAACATAAAGCTAAAATGTACATATAAAATGTAGAGTTTGCTAGAACGTGCATACTTGTATGGTTCATTTAACTCCTGATAAGCTATGACTAGGAGAGATAGGAAGAAAGCACATTTAGTCATAAAATTTCAACAGGATAAGCTATTTTATTAAATTCCATTTCTGTGACTAATCCAAAGCAGTTGTTTAATTCTTCAAGTTGTGGTAAAGGAATCCATAATTCAAAAAGCATGAAGATTATTTTACAACAAGATGGAAATAAACATTTTGAATCCATTTATAACATTCTTAAGTAGTAATATTTAATGGTAATTTTAGAGAGGAAAAATTCAAATTTGTAGTGAGAAACATATTTTTGTTCAAGGGCACATCAATTACCAGATCTACGTCACAGCAAATTCTGCCAACTGAATGAGAATACCAAATGTTCTATGTCACTTCCTGTTCAGAAAGGACATCCATAGTTGCTTAGCAGATAAAGTAATTTACTTTATTTAAAGCTTGTTTATGAACATGTCCCATTTGCTCCAACATTTCCACTTTGTTTCCCATTTTCCCAAGGGAAAATTTCTTGCAAGAGAATACTTGTAGAAAATATAGAAGAATTTAGGTGTATTCAATCACAACTTTTGAGAACCATGTACAAAGTCCTAATGTAATCTACCATCTGAATTCAATTTTACTGAGGCTTTGTCGAATATATTTTCTGTCACTGTAATTATAAACCATTTCATGGTAACTGAATAAAATATAAACATGAATTACATTATATTTGTATAAATTGTTATTTTCTACACCATCCATCCTATCTAATAAATTCTAAATACTGATGACATGTAATTATCAAAACCTCTGAGTTATTAACACAGTTGCATTGAATCCTACAGTTCATTCCTATGCTAGCATTTGGAACCTATGGATTGAAAGCTCAACTGTACATCTGAGACAGATCTTTTCCATCTTTCATGACTGTCACAAAGAAAGGGAATTGTTTATCAAAGCAGCAATTATCTGACTTGCTATGATCCCAAATTCTGTTTGGACAAGAAGCCTTCCGCCGTGGAGGGAACAGTGCAAGCAAGATTAAAGGAGCTTGCTTAGTTTGGTATAGTGTTGGGGACTGAGGCTTTTATATTTCCTAAACACTGGCTCTGAGCCACAAAACTGACTTCCCCCTTTAGGCAAGACAGTGATGGTAGGTACTTTTATCCTAGTATCTGAGGGGGGAAATGGTTTTGGTAGAAAGGAGAAACACTTGAAAATTCCATAAATCACAGGCTATAATGCCTGACTAGCAACTATTCAGACATATATTGCAATTGGGCATTCTTTGGCATATACAATTTGGAATGCCTATCCCCTATTCCAGTGGTGGCTAATCTTTTTTGGCTCCTGTGCCGGTAATTATGTGCACAATGTGTGCTGCCCCACCCCCACCCCCTGTGTATGCATGTGAGATCACCCCTGCGCGCCATGCATCTGTGCATGCGCAATCATGTCTCCCACCCCTGCCCCCCCACGCATGCGTGCCAGATACCCAACAATCAGCTGTCGGGCGGCAGCAGCGTCCGCACGTGTGCAGTGGAGCTCTTCCGAGAGTTCTTGCGTGCCGGCAGAAGTGGCTCTGCGTGCCACTTTTGGCATGCATGCCATAGTTCCGCCAACACGTCCCTATTCCATTTTCAGCTTATCCCCCACTCCATTCTTACTTTTTTCCTAGCTGATCCTCTACTGGCATATGTGGTAAAGGCTGCAGAAGCACTTCAAATAATAACCCATTTAACACTCTCAGCAAACAATTAATTGAAGGCACTCAGTTATGTGCAATCCCCAAAAGCACTACTTTTCCCCCACTTTCTCAAACTGCAGTCTCCAGCCGAACAATGCAAATTGTTTATCTAAGCTTGAATATATCTATATTTAAAGTTAACGTTTAAAGAAAAGGATAAACTGCGAAAATTTGAACAGCACTGTTTTTATTTAGCATAATGGCTTAAGGAAAGTCATTACAAATTCAGCTTACTGAATTACTGTATTCATATACAAATTCAGCTCACTGTAAAATCTATAGTGCAATACAACTGGTAAATCAGTAAGGCTGCATTTTCTGGTGTTTTATTTGTAATACATCATAAATCTTCATTAAAGCTAAGGGATGCAGAGAGCAGTCATTTAAAAAGAGTTCATTTCCTGAATTTTCTTCTTAAAAGAAAAATTAGAAGATATTTTTATTTTCTAGAGTTTGAAAGATATTCAAGGAAAATATTTTATATTTTATATTTATAGGGATTAAATTCAGTTAAAAATATCTAGGAAGTTAAAGGTTATAAACCTTTGAAGTGGCACAGGAACTGAATTGGGCCTAATGGACAGAAATCTCAGTAACTTTTTAATAGACTTGTTATAATTTAGAAGTTGACATATATTCAGATTATCACTGTACAAACTTGTTTTATTCATCCCAACACATTCCATTTCACTATATTTTGCTAAAGCAAATTTATCAAAAGCAAAAAATAAACAAAAAGTATATATAGAAGCTACAAATATCCCTAGATTACTGTAGATTTGTCAATTATGTCTACTATAGAATCATTTACAAATATTAAACCTTAGATCCAAGTGAAACACCAAAGATCACTGTTTTTATAGTACTATAGTACATGCTATTCACAAGATCAAATAACACATTTTGAACCAACTGTTTTACAGAATGACTCTCCTAATTTCTTTTTGCCTCTTGTCATATCAAAATAGGAGGTACAGACAGAGCCACGAGATAGAATATAAACTGAGAACAAACCACTACTTATTAGCACTGATGATATTACCTAGTTTGGGTCATGAAACATCTGCAAGAAAACAACCAAGCTCAGAGAGCATCAAGGACCCCGCAGTACAGACGGAACCTTTAGCATCCACAAATTAACAGTTATATTTGCAAATTAAAGGCTGCATTTTTTTAAAGCTACTCCTTTTAGCATTAAAGCAACAACAAAATTTTGAAGAATTGCTTTGCTTTTTTCCTTTTGTGTTTTAGGCACTCCTATCTGTAATTTCTCAGTTTGAGATTTGTATGTGTGTCTTTTTATTACTGAAGTCAGAGATTAGACTATGTGAGGGGAAAAAAACTAAAAGAACTATTAAACAACTATTGAGCATCAATGTTTTAAGCCAAGGGTGTCAAACTAGTGGGCCACCAGCTGGATGCATCATACGCAGGCCACGCCCACCCCAGTTCTGTGAAGGGGGAAAATGTCATAATATGTCATGTGACAGCAGCATGATGCCATGAGTTTGATACCCATGTATTAAACTATTACATAAAATGGTCTAGATTACCTTGTTTCTGGATTGTTATTAACCCAGCTGCAAAATTGCTTATTTTGTTTGCTACAGTATAAATTTCAATCAATTCAACAAGGCTCCAAGTGGCTTACTCTCCCTCCCAAAAGTAACATTAAAATAAAAACCATTACAAATAATAACAAAATAAAACAATGCTATAAGGAATAGTCTCAACATTCAAATCTAGAGCAGTCTGAATGAAGCTGCCGTAGAAATACATTCCAGTTTAAACCAAACTTAACAGCCACTTCCACCCTACACTTAAGAAAATTATATACCAAAATCATCAGCAACACTTATATACTGGCCTATACTAAAATTGTAGTACTTTAAAATTGACAGAAACTGAAGAATGCTGATCCCACAATTAATTCAATCTTTGACTTTTCAGTTCTAAAATCAAATCCAACTCTTTCATAAGACTCTTTCATACAAACATAAACTTCCCTTTAAAGCAAGTATTTATATCTGGTTTTCCTTCCTTATTACATCAGTGTAAAATGTTAATACAGTACTGGATGGGGGTGGTTTAACAACACCAAAATTATTTAAGTGGGTAACTAATCAATGAATCAGTTCTTTATATAGAACCAAAAATGTGCTAGAGACCAGATTGTCTTTAGCACTCCAAACAACTTCATATGTATTTTAACAGGAGGAATATTTTAATTTCCAACTGAATATATGTCAGCATTTGGCCTCAAGACAAGAACTTTAGCATTTAATACAGTATCCTGCTCAAGATTGAAAACATAGTGCAAAATAACTGAGTAATGTACATGTACTTCAGTGAGATCCTAACATCCAAGACATGGCCTATATCACATCGAACAAATATGATATGTGCTCTATAACTAATACTGGACTAAACCTCAGAAGTCTACATAAGATGTAGCAGCCTTAGCAATAAAAGCAAAATGTTAAGGCAAAGTCTATCAAAGAATAACCATGATTGCACCGATTTGATCAGCACTTATGATGTACTATTAAAATGGGGGAAATAGTTAATTGGGAATGTATAAATAATTATCTCTGAGACTGCAATACAAGCCATAATACCATCAGATTCAAGATCACTTGACTAAGGAATGTTCACACACAAACATGTTCAGAGCTCTTCTCAAAGAACGGAACATTTGATGGCAGAGGCAAACTGAACCAGTCACAGTTCTTTGCCATGGCAACCCAAAGACACAGTAATATTTAAAATACAGGTTAAGATGTGCTAATTACCCTTTCTCAGTTTGCCTAGCAATGGACCTCTTGCCAATGACAATACACAGAACAGCGGATCAAGCAGGATAACTTCTATATGAAGCTTCTGTCCACAGCACATCATTCAGCATTTGAAATGGCATATAAAGGCTAGCATATCTATAGCCAGCAGAGCATTCATTCAATTATTCTCCTTGTGACTGCACATTCAAACAACATCTCTCAATAAACAAACAGCATATTAAAATAACTTAGGAAGAGCTTTAGGTTTCCCAGCAATATGAATTTTCAGCAAACATTTCAATATAGCACTTTTGCTAGATAGTACATTTAATTTTGGCTTCTAATTAAAAGTTCAACACATTCATCATAATATAGGGTGTGGTTCCTGCTCTATAGAACAGCCTGTTGGCTGAAGGACCTAACCCTCTCAGCCTTCCAAGAAGGTTGTTATGACCGAGTTTTAGGATTTTAGGGGAGAGCAATCTACATTTGTTTTTGTAAAATTGCTGCATGGTACCTCAGAAGTTTGGGGTTTTTTGTATTATTTTTAACTCTGGTGTTTTATTTTGTTCTGTAAATTGTCACCTGGAGTTATGCATTTAAGCTGGTCAGCAAATATAAATATTCTAAAAAAATTAAATACATTCTCCAGATAGTTTAAATGTGTATTCAGATTTAAGGACCTATATTACAGCCTATATCACATATATCAATTTAACTGTTCTAGCATTAAACAACTGAGAAATATGGTCCTAATAATTACTGAACTTTTAAAAATCTTAGATTTTGGCTCATCTAAGAATCAGTTTGCTATACCATAAGCTAGGATAATACTCCATCACTACTCACAGTATTTCTCTATGACATTTGAACTTGCTAACACAAGTAAAATATTGTAAAAAAAGCGTAGGGACATCTGATAAAGCAAAGAAATACCCAGCAGCGATTGTAATATGCTGCTATAGAGTTGTAGATTCAGCATTCCTGTTGCATTCTGTAGGCTGCTTGATCTCTTTCAACAAATGCATCTTGTCAAAAAATAACCAAATTATTCATTTCCCCATACAGCATTCAGAGAAGCACCAACATTGTAATCCCTACTTTCTATTGCAACTTACCAAGTTTTTCCACAAGTTTCAGCATGACGCCACCGATATGTATTTCCCCTGTGACCCTCAGAGTTACATCTCTGTTCAAGTCTGTGACATGCACATTCAACTCCCACGTTCCATCAGCATAGCAGCCATCTGGCATCCGTATACCGTCCAGGGCCGTCATTGCTCCTTTCTACCGAAACAGAGGAAATGGCATTCATTTCATTAGTTAAGCTGAAGCCTCCCGCTCTCACAGCTCAGGGGCAGTTTCCCTTGCTTCCCCATTCAAGTGAAGAAAATTACAACGCTGAGGAAAGTAGAGAAAGAGCAACAAAAAGAAATAAGCAAGGAAGGGAAACAAACTCCCTAAAATCAGCTGTAAAGAAGTAACTAAAGGGAGGAAGTTCCCAACTCAGTTCAATTTACTTAGGCGGGCAGTAAGGGGAAGGCGGATCCGGATTGCAGATTTCCAGCTGCCCAGCAAGGGCTTTGTAAAGTTAAAGGGAATATAAACTGAAGGCTTGCTAAGCTTCAGTTTGCAGGTACCTTTAAACCAAGATTCCCTTCTTCAGGGATCTTATTTGTCCCTACAATATGTTAATGGGACAAGTCCCTTTGACCCCGAAGTTCAGAATTTATATTCCCTTTAACACCCAACTACTCAAGAAAATTCGAATAATTCACCGGAGCAAACACATCCTTTCAGCCATAATAACCTCCACGATCTCCTAGGACTTGTCCTACAAAACATAGATATATTCACCGTGACAGAAAGATTGCACAAACATCTTGAAGCACCACATGAGCACAAATAAGGGACTCCACACAGGGGAGAAAATTTTGCAAGCTCTTTTTTTTTCCTAGGCGCAAGAGATAGCACTATTCAGATTACACGGGGCTCAAGCGGGCAAGAAAAAAGAAAGGAGAGCAATGGATGTCCCAAGCCAAAATTATGCTCACAGAGGAAAGAGGATGCGCCCGTCGGATCTAGAATCCCATAAAAATAATGGGGGGGGGGGAGGCTAACTTCTCAGGTAAGCAGAAGAGGAGGAGGCCTGGAAAAAAAGAAAGAGTGGAGGGCCGGAGAGAGAGAAGAGACCGAAAGGAGCGAGGCTGAAAGCGCGTCGAGCGCTATTTGCAGGGGAGAAAGGCAAAGCAAGTCACCTCAAAAGGGACTAGGACCCTGAAGAGGGCACACATCCTCCGAACTATCCAAACACACACACACCGACCCATCACCTTCGCCACCCGCACTCCGATCCCCCGAGGACCACACTGGGGCGCAGATGTCCCTGCGTCCACCGACCGAGCAAGGATGACGTGGAAGTAGAGGAGAAACGAAGGAGCCCCGCGCTCTCTCCCTTGCCAAGCGCCAGGGGAAAAGCCCCACCACCGCCTGCCCGTCCTCACCTCCCTTCCAAGGGGCTCCCCGGCCTCGCTTCTGCCTGCGCGCGCGCGCCTGCGTGCGTGCGTGCGTTGCGGTCTCCCCCGTCGGCACTGCGAGCGCGACAGAGAACCCCCGCCGCTGCCCTCTGCCTGCCTCAACCGAGGCTTCGCTTCTCTTCCCCGCCCTGCGGACGTAGCCAGGACAGGAGCCGCCGCCGCCCCCTCCCCGAAGCCTTCTCCGCCCGCCGGGGGCGCCGCCTGAGGGGATGGCGACAGTGGGAGGGAAAGAGGAGGGAGAAGGAGGCCAGGGGGACGAAGGAAAGGGAAGGCGCTGCCCTTTTATGGAAGCCTGGACGGAGGAGCAGCCAGGACGGAGGAGCAGCGGGGCAAGGGGCCAACATCCGGGACTCCCCCGCCAGCGGGCGCGCGGGAAAGGGAAGAGGGGGAGGAGGGGGGAGGCTGAGAAGGGGGAGGCGGCTGAGCAGGAGGAGGTGCGCGGAAAGCGCGGGAAGGGGCCGCGGAGGCATCTTCCCTTCGGGGGGGGGGTTATGCCCCCCCAGGAAGAGGAGAGCCTGGCGGGTCGCCCTGCTTGGGAATGGGAGAAGAATTGGCATGGCGCGCTCCGCCACATAGCAATCCAAACTCGCAGCCTCCCCAACGTGGTTCTCTCTCTCTCTTCTCAACTGTGGGTTTCCTTTCCCCACCGCTTTTCCTCTTGCGTTTGGGCCACATCTTCGAGTGTGCCCAAGAACAACAACCGCGCGCATTTACGGGGAGTGGAATCCGGCATAAGACGGCGGGGATGCTTGCCAAACTCAATGCAGGCGTTGAGAGGCGGAGCACCGGACTCGAAAGATGGGCCAGGAGGTGCCGGGATTGTCCCCAGCGATTGCCGCTTCTGAAAAAATCTTCCTGGGAAAAGGCAAGGGCGGGGGAGAGGAGGGGGAGGGTAGGACTGGCAAAAGCCAGGAGGTTGTTGTAAATCCTCACAGCTGGTATGACGATGCATTGGCTATAATACCTATATGTGGAGAGGCAACAGATGTTTGTTTCAGTTATGTCCCAAAGGTGCTTTTTTTTTTTTCAAGAGGCAACTGGATTTTCCGAAAGTACAATTGCCTCTTGGAAAAAAGCAGCTTTGGGACAACCATGACTTGGATGACTGAGAATCTCCGTAGGCATGGTTTAATTATGATTGGCTTTCAACTGGTTTTGTAACAAACGTACATTGCTTATTTTATTTTATAGTGCAGAGTCACCTTGTGTGAGATGGGCAACCATGTAAGTTTAAATAAACAAACTTCATCAAATGATCAGAGAACAAACAACTGGTCAAGTCATGGGTTCTCATACATTCCTCTTCAAAGTAAAATACAGGAATCTGTCTAGCTCACCTTGCAACCAGCTCACCTTGCTTAGAAGACCTGTATATCGCATGGGTGAGGAGGAGGGCTGAGAAAATATCTACAGAACCCTCATATTCTGGACATAAACTGTTTCAAATTTTGCCCTGGGATGCTTTTATGGAGCATTACATGCAAAACAACTAAACACAGGGACAGTTTTTTCCCTTGTGCCATCACTCTGCCTACCTAATTCTCATAGCACTATATTCACCCATGTTGTATGGCTGCAGTACTATTATCTTCATCTTCTCTCTTATTGATATCATCATTACTCTAATTGCTTTAAATGTATACTGACCAGAGACAAATTGCTTGTGTGTCTAATCACAAATATTCTATTCCTGCATAATATTAGCAATTTTTCTGGGATTACAAGCTAAATAATTTATTTTTAATCACTGAATGCTAATGTATGGGTTTTACAAAGATTCTCAAACTTTGTAGGCTTGTGCAGGCAAAATTAGGATTGAAACTCAGAATGAGTTTTAACAGCAAGCAGATTTTTTTTTAAAAAAAATTGTTCTCCACCTCTGAGTAGCATGATCCACAATTTGAGAACCTTGCACTGCACTGAGCTATTAAAAAAGGTTAACATTAACTAAGCTTAGCATTGTTGCTGGCTATGTTGGCAATAGATCTTGGGATAGATTTTTTTTTAATTGACTGCTCAAGCCAGTGTTTTGCCAACATTGCTAGGTTTGACCCAATCATGAAGTGTCTGGAAAGCCAATGGGGGCACAGAGAGCAAAAAAAATTCCCAAATGAACAGCAGGAGCAATTACTCTTTGGACCTGGAGGCTTTTCTGAGGGGTCTGAAGTAGGAGTGGAATTGTCTCTGCAAATGAGAGAAGTGCACAGAGAGCGCAATAGCTGTGAAGTTACAATTCGGTGTTTGCCATGAAATGTGTGGCAAGGGAATAACAACTTCTTCCACTTGATTGTGATTCTGCAAGTCAGAAGGAGTCTTGGATCAGCAGGGTCAGTGACTGGAATGAGAGTGGATTTCTATGGCAAGATGTAATACTGGTTTTAATTAAAGCACTGTGATCAGAAACAGTAAGGGGCAAAGACGCAATATGAGAGACAGTTGTAGCGGTTAGATTTTATAGTAGGCTGGCTCTCTGCTTATCTGAGTGGCCTGCCTGCTTGCCTCAGTTGTGCAAGTAAAGAATGCTGTTGATTTCGTAGGAAGAGGATTAACAATATGTGTAATTGAGATAGGTGATTTTGAGCAAAACTGTACTTCCCCTTCGTGAGATTTCTCCGTTGCATGCTTTCAAGGATTTTTTTACACTGGTATCCCAATGTAGTTTGTCCTGTTTTGACTTGGCATATTTTTTGAGCTCAGCCATTGACATGTTCAAACCATGGTTTAACACAGAGGTCTCCAGCCAGCAAACTTTAAGACTTATGGACTTCAACTCCCAGAATTCTCCAGCCAGCTGGCTGGAGAATTCTGGGAGTTGAAGTCCATAAGTCTTAAAGTTGCCAAGTTTGGGGACCCCTAGTTTAACACAGTGTGCGTCAGTTTTGTTGGGTCATGGGCTGCACCAGCTTTTCAACAATGTTGAACATACTGAAAATTAGCGGAAGGCACATACAAAGGCTTTATATTAAAAACTTATAAATTTTAGCATGATTATCCTCTTCCCTTTACAACTCATTTGATTCCCATGTTTAAAATAAAAAGTAAACATTGGTAGAAACAAAACATTAAAATCACACACAGTATAAACAGTATAATAATGATCTAATTCTGGCATGGCCATAACTTAAAGGTATGAAGTATTGCAACTCATAATAATTCCTGCAGCTTCATAAAGATCCTGACGAAAGAAGCATTTTAAGAAATTTGTTGCATTTATCAAAGGTAATTCAGGGAAGACTTGAGCCAAATAGTATTGGGAGGGAAAGCAACGTACGTGTGTGTATGTGTGTGTGTGTGCGAGAGAGAGAGAGCACAGTATGTCTGCAGGTGGCTGCGGGCTGGTAAGGCCTATACAGGCACGGAATGTTCTGCCACATGTTGGGCAGATGTATGGGCACCTTTACTGCAGCATTGCCATACACATACGATAGATCGATTTTAAGAACAGAAAAGTAGCATCTGATGTGTGATTTGTTACTTATTAGCAACATAATTTGAAGAATTGTAGTCAGCTGCTCTATCCTCAGGATATAAGCTATGAACATGGCCAGTAAATTATGATTAAACAAATCTAATCTAATATGCATCCTAGCGGAAATAAATTGAGGGCAGAGAAGCATATTCTGTTTTGTGCATGTTTAGTTCTTGTATGGAAAGGAAAAATATTCAAGTACTGTGATTCAACTTATTTCCTAGAATTCCCCATTTCACTTCATCCTTCCCACAACTTCATCCCATTTTAATTTTACCAGTGCATCTTTACTGACTTTGCAGCAAATTCCATGGATTTATCTCACAGGTAATGTTGACAGAACTTTTACAGCTGTCTAATGAAAGCTTCTAACGGACATATTAACAGGTTTTTTTTTTTTTCAAATATAAGATACCTTCCAAAGAATAACTTGTATTTGCCCTACTTTCATCAAAATGTGTCTGTTTATTCTACAGTTTAAATCTGTCCCCAGCCAGGAAGATGGCCTACTCAAGATTAAGCAACTCCTTAAACTCAGAATGGATCTCAGCCAATTTAGCTTTTTCTTGGACAGTAGCCTAGTTGGCAGTTTTCTAACAAATTAACAAAAAAGAAATGTTAAAATGAACTTCTAAAAATGATGAAGAATACACCATGAGCCAATAGGGAGGGAGATTTCTGGGTGAAAGAAATATGAAACTTCGTGAACCTTGGTCTAATGGAAGAAAATATTTAGCACCTGAAACAGCTGAACATGATCTAAGATAAGCATTTTGCATACTTTTAGATTCCCCAAATGTATAGGCAGTTTAGCACATTTGCTTATTGTTATGCCAATCATTGGTAGACTAAGGAACTATGTAGGGAACTGAAGGCTTCTCTGCAATTATTTTGGAATTCCAATCATTTTGGAATTTTACACTGATTCTCAATAGTTTTGTTATTTTGCATTTGCATGCATGGTTGCCCAGAAATAGACACCGTTTAAGTTTTGAATGGACATACAAAGGATTGTGATTTTAGTTGCCAAATTTTGTAGTTCCAGTAGGGTTTTACTACTTACCTACGTTCCTTTCTTGCTACACATCACTGCAGATACATGAGAAATTGCCTTCGATCCATCATGCTTTTATCCAGCTGAGTCTAATCTAATTAACAGAAACGCTAACAGGAAAGAACCTGATCTTTTTAGCTAGTTAGATTATAAATAAAATGTGCTCTGTTCCTGTGCTATGGTCCTTTCCTACTTCCTTTAAAATAAAAATTGGTTGGATATGTACCTTGCACTTGTTTAACCAAGGTTTATTGAACAAACTCCAATTGGCCAAATTCACACAACTCTCAAGCCTAGAATGTATTAGTCAAGGCCACTTTTGACCATTCCCCAGCACCTCAGTTCTGAAGCAGCTATTGTCATCTGATGCCTGCAAATAATTTTAATTACATGTTATAATTAAGTGCAGTGGACAATCCAAGTTCCAACATCATGAGAGAAAAAAGACAGATTATCCATATTTTATATTATATTTGTAGATCTCTACCTCCTATATTACCACTATAATCATTTTTAATCTAAAATAGCCTCCACTGCTGTTTGAGTATGCATCAGTTACAGTCCGTTCCAAATATCCATTCTAATTTCTCCAAGTTTTCAAAATGTAGTATAATATTAATTGAGGTACCGATAACTTCAGGCCCAGCCTGGATATAAATGTCCTTTCAGAGAAATACCTCAGGTCTTTAATTCCTCTTGAAGGAATATCATCCAATCACTCCTGACTATTATCAAGCAATCAGCTTAATAAAGAGGGGTCACTCAGCAGCTGTAACAATATAGTGACTGGACGGCAACCAAAAATAGAGCTATGTTGAGAATAGAGAGCTCATTATTTCAGCAAGGGGTGGGGTAGAGATCAAGAACCCTATGGAAAAATTTTCCCTGGCAGGCAGTCTATCCCAAAATAACCTCAAGATTCACATAGCATTGATATCCTGCAGTTTTAATTCTCTGTTTCTTATTCTAGCCTTTCATCTTTTTGTTTTTCTTGTACTCAAGAATTACCATAGGACTATTTGCAATATCTATCAGAATGGTATATGCAGTCTACCCTCCTTTAAGCTCTTAGGGCAGGGGTCTTCAAATTTGACAGCTTTAAGGCTTGTGGATTTCAACTCCCAGAAATCCTCCTCCAGTCTTGTTAGCTCAGGAATTCTGGGAGTTGAAGTCCACAAGTGTTAAACTTGCCAAGTTTGAAGACCCTTTTCTTAGGGAGACATAGTATACAAATGTTATGTCGTGCCCCATGTACAATATTTTAAATAACTTTCAGCTGTTTCAACTTTCAACTGTTTTTGCACAGTATTCTATCCCAGTGTTTCCCAACCTTGGCACTTTAAGAAATGTAGGTTTCAACTTCCAGAATTCCCCTGCCATTATGGTTGGCTGGGGAATTCTGGGAGTCAAAGTCCACATATTTTAAAGTTACTAAGGTTGGGAAATATTGGTCTATCTTGTATGGTCCTTTTAGTAGTATTAATCACTAGGAGGCTCATTTCATCCTTACCAGGAATCATCAGATGATGATTCCTGAGTTGATTGTTTGGGATTCAAATCCTTTGTTAGAAATGAAACTCAGACTGTTTCTCTTACGGTATGGCTATATACAGCACATTAACTTTAGGAGCTATCTAGATCCTGTTGCTTGTCCTGCAACGTTTTCTTTCCTGAGCGCTATAATAATAGTCAAAGTTAAGTTTATTTATATATTGCTTTTAGGCAACTCCTAAAAGCTAGATCTGGGTTAGATTTGCTTAGCATTAGGATGAAAGACCCTGGGAAATTCCAGGACTATGGATTAGAATAGCAAGTGTTTTTAAAAGTCATCCTGGAAGAAGACAATGGCTATAACATTTTCAAAAAAATCTATGAAATCACAGATTGAACACAATTTGAAGGAGAGTTTACATTTATTTTTCAATAATTGCTCTAGAGAAGGGTGTCCAATCTTGGCAAGTTTAAGAGTAGTAGACTTCAATTCCCAGAGTTGAAGGCTGGCTGAGGAATTCTGGAAATTGAAATCCACAGGTCTTAAAGTTGTTAAGGTTGGATATCACTGCTTTAGTAGTTTCACAGCAAGTGTGCAGTGCCATTTCCAGGGGGAGGGTCAGAATAATCAAAATGGTGGCCATTATTCGATTGAAGCCATGCCTCTTTTTATAAGCTCTTCACATGCAATGCCCATGCAAATGGACAATTTTGTAGTCATGACCACAATTTTAACTTTTTTTTTTAACAAATCCCTTCCTTTGTAGAAGTCAGCTCCCACAGTCAGCCATTATTATAAAAATGAATCCCTTAGTAAGGATCATCTGATATGTAAGACAAGTAGAAGGAAATGGCAGAGAAAGAAAACAAATTAGAGAGGTGGAGGGAGATTAATTCTCCCAATCATACCATCAGAAGCTAGTCCAGAAGCAAGTTTTCTTGAGCTGATAATGATGGGTTCAAAAAAGAAAGGTATGATTATATCTCGACTCATAAATCTGCCTAGCTGCAGGGATTCATGCAACCAACCTGATGGCATGCTAGCTTTGCAGATCCTGTGAAGATCCTAACACGGGTATTAAACTCAAGGCCTGCAGGCGGGATCCAGTCCACGGGGTGCTTTGATCTGGCCATGAAAACAACAAAGGACTGGCCCACGGTGCCTCTGCCAGTGAAAATGGAGCTCAGGAGGGCTGAGGGCTCCGTTTTCACTGGCAGAGGGCTGCAGGAGGCCATTGCAGCTGAAAACGGAGCCCAGGAGGGCTGCATGCAAGGTGCAGGACGTCGAGCTGGTCACGCCCACCCTGGCCCTACCACCCTGACCCTCAATGAAATCAAACTCAACCCTGATGCCACCCTCAATGAAACTGAGTTTGACACCCCTGTTCTAACATATAACAACAGTTTATGTTATTTGGTGTTATTTGGCATGTTTTCCTAGATATTTATTTTATTTGTTTGTTTGTCAAGCGTGTATGAGAAAACAAGTGTAAGTTTGAACATAACATATAAACATAACATAAACAGGTATAAGTACTAATAAATGAGTATGAATAAATGAATAAACAGGAACAGTAGGACAGGGACAATAGGCATGCTGGTGCATTTATGTACACCCTCTAGATATGACATATATGCCCCCATATATGATATATCATAGATATGATGATCCTCTAACCTAGCATACAGTTTACAAGTCCAAAATGATCATCCAGGAACTTAGGTTAAATTTGGGAGGAGGGGCAACAGCACAGTGGAATGAGTAAGTTGCATGAGTCCGACAAATTTAGTCTGCTAACATTCATGTTTTCAAGGGGACATCAAAGCAGATCTCTAGCCTTGTGAGCTTGGCAGGTATGGAATCTTTAATGAGTTTTTTCATGGAGATGAGTTCATTCACAAAATGTGTAGACCTACTGTTCCTTGAAGGTTTTTACAACTCAGTTTTGATAGCTTAAAAACAATTACTCTTGGATGCATAACCAAGTACAGCATGGCTACATTACAAAATGGTAAATTGGGAATGTCAAAGGATAAGCAGCTAATAGCATCCTCTGAAAACCCAGTACTTGCCATTAGGATCTTGCCCTTAAACAAAGTTCGCTCATTTGAACACTCTTGTTCAAATTCCTTGATTTCTGTGTCTCCAGAGATCACCTGGCTCTTCCCTGATGCCCAGGGCAAGATGTTTTTAGCATAAGGGACATTGTATCTGGGTTGCAGAAATAGATAAGACAGAGAAACCAAGATATAGAAAATGTTCTTTGTTACCTTTTAGTTGTCAGGACTTCTGTGATCAGGTAGCTCTACTTAACCTGGTACAGGTAGTCCTCGAGTTACAACCAAAATTTATGATATATTTGTAAAGTAAGTTTGACCAGTGGGTGTGTTCGTGTGTCGTGAGAACATCAAAAGGGTTCAGTTGATCCAATTAAATAACTAGGAGCTAAATTTAGATCCAAGCAGATTTAATCATGGTGACAGTAAGCAAGATTTTGGGATTTTCTAAACAGTGTCCATTTTGTATCACTCCCCAAGAAAAAGAGCAGCTGGAAAAGCAAGCTTCTCGATGGCAAACACCAATTGGGACTGTTGGCCAAATTTGCTGCCTCCTTCTTCAGAAGGAGCTAGTGACATAATGAAGACTGGCCAGGACTTCTGAGGTATCAAGTCCATTTTGTGGGTATTGAGATTTCAATAGGATGACTTCTGTTGCAGTGTCTGCTGACAGAATTGCTGTTGATATTCGATTCCAGAGCCATTCCTTGCATTGAATTAAAATGCCACCCACCCATCCTTGAACCAGCCAGCAACCATCCATGCCCAGGATCGCAAACATCCCATCCACCCAGACATTATTGGTTGCCAGGACAGGGTTCAGCAGTGGTCAGCTGCAAATGGTAAACAGCTCCCAGTGACTGATTGGTGTGCTTTTTTTAAACAAACAAGTCAATCCCTGGATCACATATTGTGAAGCAAAGAAGGCTTATTTGGCATACTATGATAAGTGAACCAAGCCTAAATGTCATTTGGCCCTCTGTTATCTAATCTAATTTCATGCTTCTAGCTGGGAGCCAGTGTGGAGTTTGTGGTAGAATAAAAACGATACTTGTACATTCTTTGGGGTAAACTATTTTGGAAAGGAATTTGCCTCTACACTGATCCCAGCACAGTCCAATTCAAAAATATTACAGGATTCTTTTTAACAAGTTGGAAGGGAGAAAGATACTTCTTTAAATCGGAGACTGTTCCCAGTTTATATTAGCATTGGGTTAAACCGTAGAGTTGTGGGTAAGCTAAAGTTTAGGTGGCGGTATGTATCCTAACCAAGGACGGAAGCAATCCAGAACGAAGGAGAAATTTCTTGATAGTGAGAACAATCAAACAGTAGAAAGGTTTGCCACCAGAAGTTTTGAGTGCTTCATACTTAAAGGCTTTCAAGAAGATACTAGACAGCTATTTGTCTGAAATGGTACAGGCCCTAGGGCAGGGGTGTCCAACCTTGGCAACTTTAAGACTTGTGGAGACTTGAACTCCCAGAGTTCTCCCTCCCAGAACTCTGGGAGTTGAAGTCCACAAGTCTTAAAGTTGCCAAGGTTGGACCCCCCAGCCCTAGGGTCTCCTGTTAAAGCAGGGGATTGGACTAAATTACCTCCAAGTTCACTCTGATGATGGTCTGTGTTTATGTTCCATATTACTTCCATATATTTTTTCATACTCATTTTTGCAGTAGATGTTATATCCCAATTTTCTATTTTTTTCTGAATGTCTCTGCACTAATTATTTTGAAGTTCTATTCCCTTCTTGATCTTTTGTTTCCATCTATAAATAAATTCTTAGGATAATTTTTTCTGGCTGTTTTGGTCCTGTTTTCACTTGCTTTTTAAATTTTAGAAAGAATGCAAGATGGGAGAGATTACTCCACACAAATGTGGAATTTGGCGCAGGCCAGGCATCTAATTTCTGTCCCTTCAATTGTTATGTCAATACATTTGCACACCTTTTCATTTCTTTGCTCTTCTTGGCTGTTGCCAAGCCAGGCAGATCCCTCTGCCCTGGGATTTTGTTGGAGAAACTTAATACACGAATGATCACTTTGGAATATCTTCAGCTCAAATTTCTGCAATCAAAAGAAGCAACTCCAACCAATTTATAGGAAATTCCATCTCGAAATTTGAAGGCAAGGTTGAAAATCCAAGCAACATGCGTCATATATTGCAAAGTAGCTGTCAGCCCTTCCCATTTGTTTGTAAGAGCTGCTTGGATTTTATAGGCAGCCATGTCCAAATAAGGTACCAAAATGAAGGGGTTCAAACATTGACATAAATTACATCAGCCAGACCTGGCTTTGCTTTAGCTACTGGTTCTGGCAGTCTTATGGCTTTCTGCCTTTTCTTTCAGCCAACAGAGCAAGAAGCCTTCTCTCTGCTGTCTCAGCACCTTGATACCATGCAGTATATATGATTTTTTTTCAGTAGCACCCAGTTTTAATCCATATTGGCTTTTTTTTTACTTCTTCGATCCATTATATACAGCATTAGCTTCCTTAGTAATTAGTTGGCTGCCTTTCCAAATTATTAACTTTTGAGGATAAGACACAATTATGGGCTTCCTGGCACAGCAGTTCATCTCTTCTTTCCGGCCTTGTTAGAGAATACGCCTAAGGCTGAAGTGGAGAATTGGCAGTCCTCTGGTGCTACGAATCTTATACATCTTGGTTGGCCTAGTCATTGTAATCAAAAGTGATGGGGCTGGAAATTATACCTCAGTAATATGCAATTGGCCCACTTAGTAAAATCACAAATTCAGGCTTCCTAGTTTCAGATCTGAATCTATGATTTTCTCACTCTCTGCCTTAATCTCTGGACACTATTCATTTTCCAAAATATTCTGGATTCTATGCTTGTAAATCATGGCATTGAAATTAACTATCAACCTGTTCTACCTTTGCCAAAGACAGAGATGTCTGTAGAATTTTAAAAAAACAAAAACACCTCAAGATGGCAGTTGCAATGGTATGATTGAAACCCTACCTGTTTTTTATGCCCATCACATGATGGACTTTTAATTACATTTATTTTGTGAACCACCAGAAATCCCTGGCAGACTGTGAAATTTTAGAAATGTAAAGGACTGGGTTATTTGTGGGACCTCTTGTGTCCTTTTTTTTCCTGCTCATCTTTAGAAGTCTGGCAAGATGATCACATTCCTAATCTCTTTTATTAAGCTGCAGCTTCTAATAAGATCTAGGAAATAGCTTCTCTCTTCCAGAATCTGCCCTTTGAAATAACATTCCCCACCCCCAAAATTGGATGACCCCAACCTTGCTGGCCTTTCATAAAGTGCTAAGGAATTGGCTGCTCCCCTGACCATAAAGTGAACCCCTTTTAAAATAGCATTTGTTTGGTCTTCCTTATATATTGTTCTGTGAATGAAATGTTCTTTTAATTGTTATTGATTGTTGGCCACCTTGAGTTAATTGGGTAGCCACTTAAATCCATAGAAGCAAGCAAGCAAACAAACAAATGAAGGATAAGATAAAACATGTTTCACTGGATCACATCCTGTATCAGGATTTTCAGATTTAATTTTTGTAAGACCAACTTTCCTTGAAATTAAACATACACCTCCTTTTTGTCCAATTTCTCTCTCTCTGTCTCTCTCTCTCTCTCTCTCTCTCTCTCTCTCTCTCTCTCTCTCTCTCTCTCTGTGTGTGTGTGTGTGTGTGTGTGTGTATTATAATTTTAAAGTTTTCAATCTTAATAATAATTTGTAAATTTGCTTTTTAATTTTGTGGAATGCTGCCCAAAGTCAGTTGAAGGTGAGATGAGTGGCTTTATAAATATGATAATCAACCCTGCAAATGTAACCATGATGCAGCCTGTGAAATTGGCACGGATAGGAAAATACAACAACAGTAACTTGTTCAAGGAGCAGCACCACTGAGCTTCAAGGGAACAAAAGCCTTGTGGTTAGACCACAGACCTCAGAAACTGTAAATTTGGCTTCATCTGTCAGTACCTAGCTTTGCCACAGATTTCTCTGTGCAGTGGTGTCAATAAAACCCACTTGGGCCTCAATGGAAGCATGAGGGGAGATGTTACACTTTGAGATGTGCACCTCCCAATGGGACGGGCCAGTGGTGGGATTCAATTTTTTTTATTACTGGTTCTGTGGGCGTGGCTTGGTGGGCATACTGTAGAATCTCCAGTCAGAGGTGGTATTTTCTGGTTCTCCGAACTACTCAACATTTCTGCTAGTGGTTCTCCAGAACTAGTCAGAACCTGCTGAATGCCACCTCTGGGCTATAATTGGCCAGCCTGCCATCTCTTGGGAGGAAATGAGTTTCATCTTTAGGCAAAGGGAGTTTAACATATCATTGCTCGCACTAATGCTTGTGACCTTGCCCTCTTCTTCTGAGTTCATTTCATATTATTAGTACAGTAAGAAAAGGGTGAGATAAGAACTGTTCATTTGTGAAATAAATGACAGAAAGAAGTGGGAACACAAATCCAGGTGCTTTGAGTGTTGTTCTTGGTCCCACTGTTTCTCAGAATCTTCTACTCAGTATCCAACATATGTACCTCAAATGATTAGTTATCAGAACTGTGAAAGGAAAAACCTCACCTAGAGCAAATGCAGAGCCAATCTAGAACAGATCATACTAGGTTCGTTTGTCAACCTCTATACTTAGTTGCAAGTATCATCTATGTTTTAAATCATTATATGATTTGATGCAGTCGGAAGAAACCTAATGTCCAAGACAGGGCAGCTGGAGTGGGAAAAATAATATTACCGGCCTTCTTCATTAATTATAGCCTTCTGAATCTGGTATCCTCCAGGTATGTTGGACTTTAATGCTCCCCACCCCCAACTAACTTGTTTACCAACTAGCTGGAGCAAATGGCTGACTCCTAGAGAAATGGACACCAAGGCAACCATTATTTTCAGAGTGCTAAAACTCCTATGGCTTTTAAAGTCATTTACAGGAGGTAGGAAAGCTTTCATATAGCCAACATTTTAATGACTTGGACACAAGCAGCTGGATCTGTTTGCAGATCAAATAGGCCCTGGGAGCTGCCTGCTTTGTTTGTTGGACCTAAGCCATTGAAGCCTCTTACTTGTTCGATTACATGGACGACAGCGGGTGACCTGATATGCTTTCAAGCTGCTGTTGCGGCTTGGGAAAATAAGACACTCAGTGGCCTTCTGTTCTTTAGGAGACCAGTGTCTTCCAGCTATAAAGACCTATAGGGATGGGCCTTATGAGTCTGCTACAGCAGAGCCTCTTGGGGCTTTCATAAAGCAAATCCATTGTGTCATATTCTGTGGACTTTGTCAGATAAATGAAGTTGGCAGGATAGATATAACCGGTGAAAGGGGCATGACTGGCTGTACAATGAAAGAAAGACAAATAGAAGGTTGACCATTTTTTAAGTCTGGCTCATACATAGAAGTTTCCAGACAAGGCTTTCAGTATGTAACCACATCGAAGGGCATCCCTATCATTTCTGACTCTTTTTTTTTTTTAATCTACAGAATGTACGTTCAAGGAAAAAATTGATTGAATTCACAAGATGTTCAAATCTTATCCTAAGCTAGCAGTATACAAGTGCTCTGTTTACTGAATGCAGTATAGAATCCTTGATGCCTTCTGATCTCAGCTGCAAGCTTGCAGACTGTTCTGTCCTAAATTTACATACTCGAAATCCCCGCGCTTTGATTGGCTAAAGCGCGGGGATTTCTGATTGGCCAGGCGAGCCGCGCCGATTGGCCCGATTGAAGTCTCCCGCGATTGGCTCACTCCAAGAGCGGGAGACTTGAATCGCTGCCATTGGCCGCGGCCGCCGCAGTGAAAAGGATAAAAGCCGCGGGCTTTTTCCTTTTCGCCGGTTCGGTTCACAACTGTTAAATAAAGAGCTTGAAACGTAGTCACCGACTCCTGGCGTCTTTTTGCGGACACGACACTGGCGACGAGGATGGGATCCCCACCCTGAACCGAACCCCGTGTCCGACAAGAACCAGTTTCAGCACCGAAATGGCGAAAATCGCACCGCCCGCCCCCTTCAACCCCGCCACCGAGGACTGGGAATCGTTCTCAAACCGTTTCCGCATGTACCTCGAGTGCACCGGAATGAAGGACGCCCCGGGCCCGCTAAAACGCGCCGTTTTCCTCACCCATTGCGGAACCGAAGTTTTTCAGATGGCCAAAGCATTGGCCAAGCCGGCCGACGCAACCGCCATGGACTGGGACGTCCTCGAACCTATCCTGCGGTGCCATTACGCCCCCGAGGTCCCCATCCTGATACGGCGCAACGAATTTTACCGGCGGGACCAGAAACCGGGCGAAAAATTGAGCGATTTCGTCGCCGAGCTACGGCGCCTAGGAGGGCTCTGCGAATTTGAAGGTCTGAACAGCCTCCTAAGAGACCGGTTCGTACTCGGCCTATGGGACCCTGCACTCCAGAGCCGGCTTATGGCTAAGGGCGACATCAGCCTAGCAGACGCCCTCACCGCAGCCGCAGCCGCAGAAGCAACCCGCACTTCCGCTGACAGCATGCGAAAATCTGACGTGAAGGGCGGAAACAACAACCCGGCAAGGTCGGCCGACCCAAAAAACGAATCAACCGCACACTACGGAGACTTCCAGTCTGCATCCAGCACGTCAGAAGACGAGGAGGACATACATCGCGTGCAGACGGGGCGCGGCGACCAACGGAACCGAAGAGGTTGTAAGTCGAGGACCAACTGTGCCAGTTGCGGCGGTGACCACCCCAGATCAGAATGCCGATTTTTTGACTCTATCTGTCGGCATTGTGAAAAAAGGGGACACATCGCTAGGGTTTGCCACCAAAAGAAGACTCGCAGTCCACCCAGATGGGACCAACACGATCATAAGAAGGAAAGCCCCCCGCCCAGGACCAGAGATCGCCAATCGGACGGCCGGTGGGACCGAATCCAGCGATCCTCAAGAGGCGGCGACAGTCGGCGCAAGGAAGAAACCCACCAGACGGTAACCATCGGCCACGCCATCTCCGACGGCGCCAGAAAGGTACACGTAGAAGTCCATATTGAAGGCCAACCATGCAAGATGGAGGTGGACTCCGGGTCCTACCTCTCCATGATTGCATGGCACGAGATAAAACGATTAGTGCCCACCCTCCATAAGAGGAACATAAATGCCCAAAAAATTATTATAAAAGACTACCAGGGAAACCGCGTCCCGGTAGTGGGCACCAAGAACTTTAATGTGATTTATAAGGGCCGAACCGAACAACTCCCACTCACGATCATCGATCGCGACCGCCCAAGCCTGCTGGGTCTACAATGGTTCGCCCCGCTCGACATCGCGCTAACGGGAGTCAACCACGTCGCCGATGACGGCTGGGAACAGCGGCTAGCCCAGGAGTTCTGGGAGGTCTTCGACGGAAGCCTGGGCAAGTACCAGGGGCCCCTTATCTCATTTGACCTAGACCCTAGGGTTCCCCCCAAGCGACTAAAACCCAGGCGGGTACCATTCGCCCTAAAACCTAAGATTGACGAGCAGATTGACAAGCTCGTCAAACAGGGGGTGTTGCAGCCGATAGACCATGCCCGATGGGAGACCCCTATAGTGACCCCGGTCAAGCCAGACGGGTCCGTGAGAATTTGTGGGGACTATAAGGCCACCCTAAATGGCGCATTGCAACAGAGCGCCTACCCCGTCCCAATCGTGCAACACCTACTGCACTCACTGGGAGGGGGCAGGGTCTTTGCCAAGCTCGATCTCGCCCAGGCATACCAACAGTTGCCGGTCGACGAAAAAACGGCGGAAGCCCAGACCATCGTTACCCATCGGGGGGCCTTCAAGTGCAACCGACTCCAGTTCGGAGTCAGCGTGGCACCAGGCATCTTTCAGAGCCTGATGGAACGTTTGCTGCAGGGCATCAAGGGGGTGGTGCCCTATTTCGATGACGTATTAGTGGCGGCGCCAAACGAAGCCGAATTAGAAAACCGACTCAGGGAGGTCTTAACCAAATTTAAAGTAACGGGACTTAAAGTAAAACGAGAAAAATGCCAACTATGCACGGAGCGAGTGGAATTCTTGGGCTACCTTCTCGACCGGCATGGCATTCACCCTACAATTAAAAAAGTGAAAGCTATCAAAGAGGCCCCCACCCCTAGGTCTAAGACTGAATTACAGGCTTTCTTGGGGTTGCTGAACTTTTATAATGTTTTCCTACCCCAAAAGGCAACGGCGGCGGAGCCTTTGCATAGGCTCCTGGATAAGGCGGCAACCTGGACTTGGGGGAAACGGGAGCAAGCCGCCTTCCAAAAAACCAAAGACCTCCTCACCTCCGACGCCGTCCTGATCCAATTCAGCGAAACCTTGCCCCTGGCCGTCACTTGCGACGCATCACCTTTCGGTGTCGGCGCTGTCCTCAGCCATACCCTCCCTGACAAAAGAGAAGCACCCATCGCGTTCTTTTCCAGGACTCTAACCAAACCAGAGCGGAACTATAGCCAGCTGGACAAAGAAGCCTTGGCTATAGTTGCCGCCGTTAAGCGGTTCCACGAATACCTTTATGGCCGCCCCTTCATCATTGTGACGGACCATAAACCGTTGCTGGGCATCCTTGCAGGAAATCGAGCCACCCCGAACATTTTGTCGCCCCGGATGACAAGGTGGTCCGAGTTCCTGGCAGCCTACAGCTACGAACTGATACACAAGCCGGGTAAGAAAATTTCGCACGCGGACGCTTTAAGCCGCTCGCCTTTACCAGACTCTGATCCTGACCCAGCACCAACGACTAACACCCTTAACATCGAAAACCTGCCTAACCTACCCATTACCGCGTCAGACATTGCTCGGGAAACTATCAAAGACAGGCGTCTGGCGCAGATTTTACATTGGGTGGAAAAAGGTTGGCCTGAAAGGGACAATGACGAATCCGTTAAGACATTCAGAAACCAACAGACCGAACTCTCACTGCTTAAGGGGTGTATCTTATGGGGTGACAGGGTGGTCATCCCGGACAGACTGCAAGGGAAGGTCTTAGAGATGTTGCATGAGGGGCATCCTGGCATCGTCAGAACTAAAGCCCTGGCCAGGAGTTACGCTTGGTGGCCAGGGATGGACAAGCAGATAGAGGCATGGGTAGCTAAGTGCCAACGATGCCAGGAGACCAGACCCAGCCCACCCGCAGCACCCATCCTGGAGTGGGAAACACCAAGGGGGCCCTGGTCCAGAATCCATTTAGACTTTGCCGGTCCCACAAATGGGCATACCTTTCTAATAACAGTTGACGCTTACTCCAACTGGTTGGAGGTAAGCGACATGAAATCTACTACCACGGAGGCCGTTATCAAAGAACTTTGCAAACTCTTTTCCACACACGGCCTCCCAGACGTCGTCGTCTCCGACAACGGGCCCCAGTTTACTTCCCTCAACTTCGAGAGATTTCTGGCGGAGAGGGGCATCCGCCACGCATTAACAGCACCGGCGCATCCGGCGGCGAACGGTAGGGCGGAACGGATGGTACAATTTACCAAAAAAACCATCCGGAAAATGGACCACGGGGAGATCAACGACAAAATTAATAAACTTCTCTTTATACAACACATCACCCCGAACACCACTACCAACAAAAGCCCAGCCGAGTTGTTGATGGGTAGGAAGCTGAGGTCCCCGCTCGACAGGTTACACCCAACATATAACCCGGAGCGGCCCCCAGACTCAAGTACAAAATACCGAACATTCACACCCGGCGACTTAGTGTACGCGAAAAACCTGACGGGGGACCCCCTATGGATCCCAGCCGTCATCACCCAGATCACAGGCCCACGGTCGTACCGGCTCCAAACCACAGATGGGCGAGCCTGGAAACGGCACATTGACCAGCTCAGGTCACGAGCAGCAACAGAGCCCAACCCCCAAAACACGAACCAAGGGGGAGGGAATACCCGAATAAACAAACGCAAGAAAAAATAAACCAGCAGTACTTACCAGAACGCAGCCATCGCGATCCCCCACCGGAGAAGAACCACCTAGCCAGCTCAACCGACTCGGAGAAACCAAGCGGGAGCGGCGAAACCCGTAGCTCAACCAACCCGGAAGGCCCAGGTGGGAGCCACGGAGAAGGAACCGGCCCGATCATCCAACCGGTTCGCACAGAAGAGGGAGCAGCCAAAAACATGACCGCTCCGGCTGAATTCCAGCTTGCAACTGAGTTGCGCAGGTCAAGTAGGACTAGACGGAGCCCCGCCTACCTACGCGACTACGCAACGTAAAGACTATACCAAGAGGGGAGGGGTGTTCTGTCCTAAATTTACATACTCAAAATCCCCGCGCTTTGATTGGCTAAAGCGCGGGGATTTCTGATTGGCCAGGCGAGCCGCGCCGATTGGCCCGATTGAAGTCTCCCGCGATTGGCTCACTCCAAGAGCGGGAGACTTGAATCGCTGCAATTGGCCGCGGCCGCCGCAGCGAAAAGGATAAAAGCCGCGGGCTTTTTCCTTTTCGCCGGTTCGGTTCACAACTGTTAAATAAAGAGCTTGAAAAGTAGTCACCGACTCCTGGCGTCTTTTTGCGGACACGACACAGACGTTTCATTCCTCATAAACAGAGCAAAACCCACATTAACTTGCTGTACCCATGATATCCCCTAGTTGGATAATGAATGCCTGGCAAGCAACAATCAAGCTCGGAGAGCACCAGGGATTTCACTGGGAAGGATGCCTGTTGAAGATAACCTCTTGGAAGATAGATGATATAGCAGTAGAACTTCCAAGCTTCTACTCCAAGGCAAGAGGCAAGGGTGAATACTCTGATAGTTTGTGTCAAGTTCTGTGCATGGGTGCAAGGATGGAGACGAGCCAGTGAAACAGTGAACTTCAACTCTTTATTTACATGTGAAAACAGCTCAGCTCAATGGCCACGATGGGCCCCTTTATATAGGCAACTCTTAACTTATTTAACCAATGAAAACACAGGGAGCGGTAGCTCCATTAACCAATGGAAGAGGCTCGTTAATAGCCAATCAGATTCTCCTGAACAGACCAATCCGATGTCGCTATTATCGGCCAATCAGAAGTGCAGGGCCAGAACCCTGCACTTTGCTTCAAGCTCTTAATGATCTTTATTAAGTATTTATTGATTCACAACACCCCTTCCCCCCAGGTTCCATTTAAGGGGTAGGATCACGTAGTCTTTGAGTTAGGCAGGTTGTTTCGATTGTCTATTAGATTTTCGTTGTCCTCCCGGTATTTGGCTACAGTCTTGTTGGGGTAGGACATTATCTGGTGAAAAGGGTGCCTCCCGTTCTGCATTCGAATTTTCGTCGTTGCTACTGCTCTCGGCATCTCTTTGAGGCGAGGCCACCCCCATTCCGGGTCCATCACGTGCTGCCTCTGAGCGGTCATTACTACCGCTTAAACTTTCTGCCTTTACATGTCGAAACACCTGTTCTTCTCTGTGTCCCCATACCCAGGTTTTTTTTTTGTCCAACAAACGATGTAGGGGCTCAGCTGTGGTTGCTTTGTGAGGCAGGAAAACGTTATAAAAATTGATAAGGCCCAGAAAAGCCTGGAGGTCGGCCTTGTTCTGGGGTTTTGGGGCGTTCTTGATGGGCCTGAGTTTGTTATCGGTGGGGTGAATGCCTTGACTATCAATTAAATATCCCAAAAATTCTACACGATCCATACATAAATAACACTTGTTCTTTTTAACTTTGAGACCGGAGTCTTTAAATCTCTGGAGAACCAACCTCAGGCGTTCTTTTAGTATTTTCTGAGTTGGGGCTGCGATTAACACATCATCAAAATATGGAACAGCTCCTTTTATCCCTTGTAATAGCCTCTCCATCAAGCTTTGAAAGATTCCCGGGGCTACGCTCACTCCGAACTGGAGTCGGTTACATTTAAACGCACCTCTGTGCGTAACAATTGTTTGGGCCTCTGCTGTTTTTTTGTCAACAGGCAGTTGTTGGTATGCCTGGGCTAAGTTTAGTTTAGCGAAGACTTTTCCTCCCCCCAGGGAATGGAGGTGTTGCACCACCGGTACCGGGTAAGCGTTTTGTTGAACGGCGTGGTTCAGGGTGGCTCGGTAGCCCCCACAAATTCTTATTGATCCATCCGACTTGATGGGTGTTATGATTGGGGTTTCCCAGGGAGAGTGATCGGTTGGTTCTAACACACCCTGAGCTATTAATTTATCAAGCTGCTCATCAATCTTTGGTTTAAAAGCAAATGGAACTCGACGAGGCTTAAGGCGGATGGGAGCTATTTCGGGATTGAGGTTAAATGATATCGGGGTCCCCTTATACTCGCCTAATTTTTCTGTGAAGATGTCCTGGAATTCGTGGACGAGGTCTTCTTCCCAATCGCTGCTGCAGGTTCAGTGAATGCCGGCTACTTCAATTCCGAGTGGAGCGAACCATTGGAGGCCTAACAAACTAGGCCGATCCTTGTCGATTACAGTCAGGGGTAGAAATGCTGTACAGTTCTTAAACGATACCCGGACTCGGCTGGATCCAACGACCGGGATTCGATTTCCTTGATAGTCCTTAAGTATGAGCCTTTGGAACCGGAGGTCTTGCCTACAGATAGTGGGGATGAGCTGCTTGAGGGTCTTCCATGAAACCATTGAGAGGGACGATCCTGAATCGACTTCCATCAGTCAGGGCTGGTTTTCGATGGCCACTTTCACTCGGATCTTTTTGGCATCCAGAGATGAGGCGTGACCGATCGTGATCGTTTGGTGAGCTTCTTCTTGCTTCGTTGGGTGGTTTAGGGTTTTGTTTCTGTAGGAGTGGTTGTTCCATTGGTGGTTCACGGGTTCTTGCTTCACGGAACGACTTCCCGTCGGTTGGCAATAGTTAGCCCCCCTTGAGGGCTGGCTGGGTCCTGGCTTGCTTCGACAGACCCAACCTATATGGCCTCTTTTCCCGCACACATGGCAGAGCGCGTCGAGGAATTTGCATTCTGACCGGGGGTGGCTGGCTCCACACCCGGCGCATTGGTACTGTGATTTCTGGCGTTGGTCCCGTTCGGACCGAAGTCGATGGACCTCTTCCTCGTCGCTTTCTGACGACGATTCGAGGTCCTCGTGGTGGGCTGTGTCTAGCTGTCCCTCTGACTGAGGTGAAATGTTGCAGGCTCGTTGGCGAACCGGTGCGTGTGTGCGGCGCATTTGGGCAGTCGACTTCCTGGTTGCTTCTGCTGCAGTAGCTTCAGCTATGGCATCTTTAAGGCTAATGTCGCCCTTCGCCATTAATTTACTCTGAGTGCCTGGTGCATCTAATCCCAGAACGATTCGGTCTCTTAGGGCTTCTTCTAAGTCGGTAAACTCGCATAGGCCTCCCAGATTCCGGAGCTTCACGATGAAATCAGCAACGCTTTCGCCCTTCCGCTGACTTCTCTGATAGAATTCATGCCTTCTCATGAGCGTTGGCACAGTCGGTGTGTAGTGAGCCCTCAGTAGTGGTTCGAGGACGTCCCAGTCCATAGACTTTACTTCTGCCGGTTTTGCTAGTGCCTTGGCCATATTGAATACGGTTGACCCGCAATGAGTTAGGAATACCGCTCGTTTCTTTCTGGTAGTGGCATCCTTCAAATTGTTGGTTTCCAGAAACATCTGGAAGCAATCCATATATGAGTCCCAGTCTTCTTGTGCTGGGTCGAATGGAGCGGGTGGTATAACGCTGCCGGACAGGGTTCTGCCGTTGGTACATTCAGCCACGTGCTCAGTTATGGTTCTTCGTTGTTCAGTAAGCTCTGATGTCTCCACATCCCATCCTCGTCGCCAGTGTTAAGTTCTGTGCATGGGTGCAAGGATGGAGACGAGCCAGTGAAACAGTGAACTTCAACTCTTTATTTACATGTGAAAACAGCTCAGCTCAATGGCCACGATGGGCCCCTTTATATAGGCAACTCTTAACTTATTTAACCAATGAAAACACAGGGAGCATTAGCTCCATTAACCAATGGAAGAGGCTTGTTAATAGCTAATCAGATTCTCCTGAATGGACCAATCCGATGTCGCTATTATCAGCCAATCAGAAGTGCAGGGCCAGAACCCTGCACTTTGCTTCAAGCTCTTAATGATCTTTATTAAGTATTTATTGATTCACAACAGTTTGTAAGAGATAAGTTCTCAAGGCAGCCTCTAACCTATCACCTTATGGGGTCGGCCCTGCTTGCTACAGCCAGTTTCCAGTGATGCATTCCAGGCTATGGACACTGATCCATTCATAGCCACTCCCTAAAGTTCATCTTTATATTTAGTCTTCTATTTCTAACTGCTATTTTGTACTAATAACAACAGCAGGAATGTAAACCTATAGTTCCAATTACATCCAAATTAGCTAGAAAAAAAAGGTGCTACTCTTATTTCAGTCTCTTAACTGCAAAACAGTTGTGTTAAAGTTATATGTTTTATAAAATGCAAATAACATCAGCATAGGAGGGGAGATTAATCATTAAAACACACATAAGCGGAGGGGAGTTTAATCATCCCATTCTATTGCCTTGATGGAAATCACATATCTGAAGATAATGCAGTGATACCTATTCCAGTTTTTCTTCAAAATAAAGAGCTATTTATTGTTGTAACTGTTATGAACTAATAAAAGCGCTTAAATAAAGTTTTAACAAACCTTAAAGAAAAAGCAGGGTTCTAATCCTGTACTTCTGATTGGCCAATAATAGCGATATTGGATTGGTCCGTTCTGGAGAATCTGATTGGCTGTTAATGAGCCACTCTCATTGGTTCAAGGGTTTAACACTTCCATGTTCTCATTGGCTAATAGATCAGCAGCCTGCCCTATAAAAGGGCTGCTGCTGCCCTAGGGTTTTTTGCTCTGTTCAGAGTGATTAATAAAGAGTTGAAGTTCACTGTTCACTGCCTCATCTCCATTCCTTGCACCCATGCGCAGAACTTAACAGTAACAACTGTCTGGGAGAAAGAGTTGCCTTCCCACTGCAATCTTAATCATCCCTCAGCATCTGTTTACATTTTAAAGTTAATATTAAAGAATAACTTACTTTAGAATGTAAAGTTATGCCTAACTTTATCTGTTTATTCAAGTCTTTAAGCATAAAGAGAATGAAATGGGAGAGGACTATTTATGCGGACAATCACTTCTTGGCCCCCCTTCCTGTCATTTGCCAACTCAAAACCCTGTATAATCATGAGTCCCATCACCCCCAGCCTATATAAACCTTGTAGATGCTGGACCATATCAAATGTTGGTGAACAATAATATCAGCTAGGCTTAGGAATACCCACAATAACACTTTTAACACTATTTCCAGATCCACCCATGACCAGAAAAAGAAGGAATATCTATTCTCAATATGAAGTTCCTCTTTTAAGCAGCTTTTCTTTTCCCACCAACTTTTGGTGTTGTGTTTCGTTCTGCTCCAAAAAATTGAAACCCTCAGAGTTTCCCATAATGCAGGGGTCTCCAACCTTGGCTCCTGGAAGCCTGGCGGACTTCAACTCCCAGAGTTCCACAGCCAGCTGGCTGTGGAATTCTGGGAGTTGAAGTCCGCCAGGCTTCCAGGAGCCAAGGTTGGAGACCCCTGCAAAACAATAAAAAAAACTGTAGATGAACAGAATTCCAAGATATAGTTTAAAAACAGGGTTATGGCCCTATTTTGCAGACTGTTTTGATGTCTAATCCATGATTTTGGAAGGCATTTCTGATGACTCCTCAGTTCCAAAAGGCAATGTTATTTTATTACTTTCCATCATTTATTAACATATCCAAGGACAAAAAAAAGAAAGAAAGAAATGACTCCCACTTTTGAATACATTCATTTCATTCATTCAAGGCCCAGGGTAACACAATAATAGAATATGTTTATCAATTTTTCCTGTATCTGAAAAGTACCAATTGTAAAAGGCAGCACAAGATCAGAAAGTGAGAATGAGAGAAAGCCAGGGCTTTCTTTGTGATATTCCCATTGGCCTCAGGTTGGCTTTTATGGGTCTACTACTAAGCAATTTGCATTCTTATTCTATTGTCATGTTCAGTTTTTACCTTGCCTCTTTCTGTTGACTTGGGGTGGGTCTTAGAATTTCAACAAAGCAAAATCACCAAATGAAAGGTAAAGAAAGTAAGTAGTTAAATGAATGTGTATATTGGTATGTATGTATGTATGTATGTATGTATGTATGTATGTATGTATGTATGTATTTATTTGAGCTGGTGTTGTGGGACAAGGCATTGGGCTGGAAACTATGTGACTATGAGTTCTACTACTGCTTTAGGTATGAGGCTAGCTAGTTGGATGATTTTGGGCCAGTCACTCTTCCAAACCCAAAAAGAAGGCAGTGGTAAACCACTTCTGACAATATTGCCAAGAAAATTGCCTGTATTACCCAGGCAGTTGCTATGGTGGTAGGTAAGATTGCTTTGAAGGCACAAATACACACACACATAAATTATGTAAATATATTTATCTTTTATGAAAATATGCCGCTTGCTAAGCGTCAGCTGAAACACAATATTATTTTAAATAATATTCAGCAATTTCCAAGAATAAGAATTTCTACCTTAATAGAGAAACCATTTCCTTTCCCATTGTACAAAAGGAACTTTTAGGAGTGAGTGGGTGGGAGAGAGATCATTGCCTCATGAACCAAAAGAATATGGTAGTTTCTCTAGTATTTTAGAAATATTGGCTGGATTCACTTTAACATGTTTGTTCACCCATAATTAACTGAACCATTGTTTACTAAATTAAGTCATAAAATACAGTAAAGTAAAGTTAAGGGATTGTAATAATCATTTTAATTGATAACAATGTAACTGCATTGAGATAATGGCTAGATGTATGTTATTTCTATCCCAATGACCCTGTTTTGTGAAATCCAGCTGTCAGCTTTAATAGTATTAAGAAGCTATAGGAGCTTTAGAAGTCTTTCTATGGGGATCTCAAGATAACATCTTCTCAAAACTATGGAATCTGTATTTATATTAGCAATTTGTCCCAATGGAAGAACTGAACAATTGAAAACACTGCAATCTTGGAAGGGTTTCTTGATTTTAGCATGTGTTCACATAGATATATACAAAAGTCTTGTATTTAAATATGATGAGCTTACAGACTGGACATTTGGAATAGATGATTAGCATAGCCTACTAATGAGTCCAATTTAGGATATAGGTTTTGGTATATAAAGTCTTAAAACAATTTGAGATTGGGAAACTGCAAGGAACAAATTACAGCTTCCTAGGTATCTAACCTCTTCAAAGAAGTCCTGATCTCTGTGTCACTGGTTACAGATTATTGTTTGGTGGCAATATAGAAGAAGCTGTTCTCTCCATGGGAGCGTCCTGTGAGATGAACTTCTGTATGCAATATACCAGGTAGGGATGGGCTTCAGAAATTTTAGCAATGGGTTCTCTGCCTGGTTACTGGGTGGGCATAGCCATGGTGGGTGTGGCCTACTCAGCCTCCTGCACCACAATGGGAGGGGCATTTTTGCCCTCCCGGGCTCCAGAGGCTTTCTTCAAGCCTCCAGGAGGGTGAAAATGGCCTCTCTGGGTTCCGGAGGTTCTCTGGAAGGTGGAAACAGGCCCATTTCCAGCCTTCCTGAACTTCTGGGAGGCCTGTATTTTGCCCTCCCTGAGCCTCTGTGTGTACCCTGCAGTTTCCTGCATCCTGGGGATTCCTGGGAGTGGCAGGATGGGGTGAGTGGGGCAAGCCAGGAGTGGGATTTGGAGGTTCTCCGAACTGTGCAAAATCTTAGCTAGAGGATCTCCTGAACCCCTGAAAACCCCCAGCAGCCCACCCCTGATACCAGGTCTCAACTCTGACATGTTTTTAAAAATGAGGCACGTATTTAAATGTGTATTCCAACCACTTACTGCCCCTAAAATTACATTTTAAAAAGTCTTTTGTTGTTGTTTTAAATTGAATATATGCTTTTGAATTCTTTACGTTAGGATAATTTATAAACAATAATAAAGTCTGAATAAAATCAAATAAACAAATCACCCTTCTCCATTTGCCACCATTGGGGCTGTTGGTAGATTAGAGATGTTGTTTGCTAGAAATTACCTCAAAATGCTTGTATTTCTGGAAATGAAATACTTATCCACCCAAAGTAAACATTTCTTGTCTTTAATATACCTGCATGTAAATATGCACAGGTAAGCCCTGCTTAACCACTCTACTTGGGACTGACAACTCTGTTGCTAAGCAAAGAAATACTTACTGTGACCAGGCCACTTAGCAATGGCTGTTCTGGAAGTCCTGGGTGGGATTGTTATATCAATGTTGTTGTGAATGCATAAGACTCAATAAAGATAACTTGAGCTTGGGGTAAAGTGCAGGGTTCTGGCCCTGCACTTCTGATTGGCTGTTAACGGCAGGATCAGATTGGCCCATTCCAGGGAATCCGATTGGCCATTAACGGAGTGTTCCTATTGGTTAAGGGAGCTAGCGCTCCTCGATTGTTATTGGTTAATAGTTATTAAGGTTGCCTATATAAGGAGGGTTATAACTGCCTTAGAAAGAGAGAAGTCACTATGTAAATAAAGAGCTGAAGTTCACCATTCCAGAGGCTTGTCTCCATTCTTTCTCGCCCATGCTCCATACTTAACACTGGCGACAAGGGTGGGATGTGGAGACGTCTGAGCCGACTGAACTGAGAAGAAACACCCAGCACGTGGCTGACAGCACTACACGACGGAACCATGTCCGGCGGCATCGTACCACCCGCTCCGTTCGATCCAGTGCAGGAAGACTGGGAGTCCTACATGGATCGTTTCCAAATGTTCTTAGAAACTAACAATTTAAAGGATGCCACAGCCGGGAAGAAACGGGCAGTATTCCTAACGCATTGCGGTCCAACCGTATTTAAGATGGCTAAAGCACTAGCCAAACCTAGAGAAGTGAAGGCGATGAATTGGGACGACCTCGAACCCCTACTAAGAGATCATTACTCACCGACCGTGCCCACGCTCATGAGACGGCACGAGTTCTATCAGAGAAGCCAGCGAAAAGGAGAAAGCGTCGCCGACTTCATAGCAGACCTCTGAAACCTGGGAGGCCTCTGCGGATTCGCCGATTTGGAAGAGGCACTGAGAGATTGAATAGTTCTGGGATTAGATGCGCCAGGCGTGCAAAGCAAGCTGATGGCGAAAGGCGACATCAGCCTTGCCGATGCCATCGCCGATGCTACTGCAGCAGAAGCAACCAGGAAGTCGGCTGCACAATTACGCCGCAACCGCGCTCCGGTACACCAACCGACAAGCGACATCTCACCCAGGTCAGAAGGGCAGCTGTCAACGACGCACCACGAGGATCTCTCTTCGTCGTCAGACAGCGACGAAGAAGAGGTCCATCGACTGCGGTCCGACCGGGACCACCACCCAAAGCCCCTACGCCCTTGCACTGGCTGTGGAGCCAACCATGCCAGGTCCGAATGCAAATTCCACGACACGCTCTGCCATGAGTGTGGGAAGAGAGGCCACATCGGACGGGTCTGCCGAAGTTTACAAGGACCCAGCCAGGCCTCAAAAGGGGCTAACTATCACCAATCGACAGGAAACCGTCCTGTAAGGCGAGAACCAGTAAGCCACTCCTACAGAAACCGAGCTTTACAGCGAGAAGAGGCTCATCATACTATCATTATCAGTCATGCCTCAGCCTTGGATGCCAAGAAAATCTGAATTACAGTAGCCATCGAGAACCAGCCTTGCCACATGGAAGTCGACTCAGGATCGTCTCTCTCAATGGTGTCCTGGAAGACCCTCAAGCAACTCATCCCCACGATTCAGCGCCAAGACCTCCGTTTCCAAAAACTTATTCTTAAGGACTATCAAGGGAATCGAATCCCTGTTGTTGGTTCCTGCCGAGTCTGGGTCTCCTTCAAGAAGCACACAGCGTACTTACCGCTAACTGTAATTGACAAAGATCGGCCTAGTCTGCTAGGTCTTCAATGGTTCGCGCCACTTGGCATTGAAGTGGCAGGCATAAACCGAGTCAGCGGAAGTGACTGGGAGGAGGACCTCATCCAGGAATTCAAGGACGTCTTCGCGGAAAGTTTAGGTGAGTACAAGGGGACCCCAATATCGTTCAGCCTTGATCCAAAGATAGCTCCCATCTGCCTTAAGCCCCGTCGAGTTCCGTTTGCCTTAAAGCCGAAAATCAACGAACAACTCGACAAACTAATAGCTCAAGAACCTACCGATCACTCCCCCTGGGAAACCCCAATCGTAACACCCATTAAGCCAGATGGTTCAATCCGAATTTGTGGGGACTACCGGGCCACCCTGAACCACACCCTACAGCAAAATGCATATCCAGTGCCGGTGGTACAGCATCTCCTCCATTCCCTGGGGGGTGGAAAAGTCTTTGCTAAATTAGACTTATCTTAGGCATATCAGCAATTACCTGTTGATGAAAAGACGGCACAGGCACAAACGATTGTGATGCACTGAGGTGCCTTTAAATGTACCCGGCTCCAATTCGGAGTCAGTGTAGCCCCGGGGATTTTTCAGAGCCTTATGGAGAGGTTACTACAAGGGATTAAAGGCATGGTCCCCTACTTTGACGATGTATTAATTGCTGCACCTACAAAAAAAATCTTACGGGATCGTTTAAAGTTGGTCCTACAAAGATTCCAAGACGCCGGTCTTAAGATGAAGAAGAATAAGTGTAAATTGTGTACAGATAGCGATGAGTTTTTAGGGTACCTAATTGACAGTCAGGGTATTCACCCTACCGACAGAAAATTAAGAGCAATAAAAAACGCTCCCAGGCCTCAGAACAAGGCCGATCTCCAGGCGTTCCTAGGCCTCATCAACTTTTATAATGTATTTCTACCACGTAAAGCAACGGTCGCTGAGCTGTTACATCGTTTGTTAGACAAGAAAGCAAATTGGTTATGGGGTCATAGAGAGGAACAGGCGTTCTGTAATGTTAAAAAACTACTGACTTCTGACTCTGTACTCATGCAGTACAATGAGACTTTGCCGTTAAACATCACATGTGATGCTTCGCCTTTTGGAGTGGGTGCCATTCTGAGCCATGTACTGCCTAATGGTAACGAAGCCCCTGTTGCATACTTTTCAAAGACACTTTCAAAAACTGAGCGAAATTATGGCCAAATCGATAAAGAAGCCCTCGCAATTGTATCGGCCGTTAAAAGATTTCACGAGTACGTGTATGGCCGGGCTTTTACTATCGTGACTGACCATAAACCGTTATTGGGGATAATAGCTGGAGATAAGCCGATTCCCTACATATTATCCCCCAGGATGACTCGCTGGTCAGAATTCTTGGCTGCTTATAATTATTGGCTGCAATACCGCCTGGGGAAAGCCATTCCCCACGCCGACGCATTGAGCTGAGCACCGCTTCCAGAGACTCTTGACAATCCTGCACCAACGGTAACCACGTTGCAAATTGAAACACTCCACTCGCCACCATTAACTGCCCGAGATATCACAAGAGAAACCAGATGTGACCCCACTTTAGCGTGAGTCTTAAGCTGGGTAGAACGTGGATGGCCATTGGACCAATTATCGGATGACTTCACACCATTCAAGACCTCACAAACAGAGTTGTTCTCTCAAAAAGGCTGTGTCATCTGGGGCGATAGAGTTGTTATCCCAGAACGACTCCAAAAAGCGCTGCTGAGAACCTTGTACGATGGCCACCCCGGTATCGTGCGAATGAAAGCCCTCGCACGAAGCTACACATGGTGGCCAGGCATCGACAAGCAAATCAAAAATTGGGTTAAAGCTTGTCATAAATGCCAGGAAGTGAGCAACGCCCCACCAAAAGCCATCCCTACCGAATGGGAGACACCACGGGGATCCTGGTCCCGTATTCACCTGGACTTTGCGGGGCCGAACAAAGGCCACACCTTTCTTCCAACCGTCGATGCTTACTCGAATTGGCTCGAGCTTCACCGCATGACGAGCACAACCACTGAAGCGGTTATCAAAAAATTGGAAAGACTGTTTGCAACCCACGGATTACCAGACGTTCTGGTATCCAACAACGGGCCCCAATTTACCGCGCTGTCCTTCGAGCAGTACCTGGCTGACCGCGGCATCCGACATGCGCTCACCTCGCCTGCACACCCTGCGACCAATGGCAAAGCTGAGCGCATGGTCCAATTTGTTAAGAAAACCTTGCAGAAATTAGACTACGATAACATCAACGACAAGATCAATCGAATCCTTTTTTTACAACACATCACACCTCATAGCGTCACCAACAAAACTCCAGCCGAACTGCTAATGGGACGAAAACTCCGCTCCCACCTCGACCGGTTACACCCAGCTTATGAACCGGAAAAACCACTAGGATCCAGTGGCCGCTGTCGTGCCTTCCAGGTAGGCGATTTGGTATACGCTAAAAACCTATCGGGTGATCCGCTGTGGGTAGAGGCGACAGTAGTTCGTGTAACCGGCCCGAGATCCTACCTTGTACAATGCCCTGATGATAGACTATGGAAACGCCATATCGATTAATTACGATCACGGCTCCAGTCGGGCATTTCTGAACTCCCTTATGACCAAACTGGGGGGGGGGGAGATATGGAAGAAGACGAATTTCAATTAGAAGAAAACCCGTTCGAAGGGAACGATGGTGGAATAGAGACACAGGAAGTGGAACCAGAGAAGGGAATAGATGCACCTCAGGGAGTTGCCGAAGATATTGGTGACGAAGGAAACATGAACTCTGAACCAGAGGCGACCCCGTTGCCAAACAATGATCTACCTCAGCGAGATTGCAGCCAAATGACACAGCGAAAATCAAAAAGACTAATAAAGCAACCGTCCTACCTAAAGGACTATGTAACTGCGCCCTGTAAACAGAAGCCAGGGGGAAGGGGTGTTGTGAATGCATAGGGCTTAATAAAGATAACTTGAGCTTGGGGTAAAGTGCAGGGTTCTGGCCCTGCACTTCTGATTGGCTGTTAACGGCAGGATCAGATTAGCCCATTCCAGGGAATCCGATTGGCCATTAACGGAGTGTTCCTATTGGTTAAGGGAGCTAGCGCTCCTCGATTGTTATTGGTTAATAGTTATTAAGGTTGCCTATATAAGGAGGGTTATAACTGCCATAGAAAGAGAGAAGTCACTATGTAAATAAAGAGCTGAAGTTCACCGTTCCAGAGGCTTGTCTCCATTCTTTCTCGCCCATGCTCCATACTTAACAGATGTGATGTTATGAATTATGTCAGATTGTCAAGTGGGGACCCTCTGGCAAGGACTTCCTGTTGGCTTCCCTGTTGACTTTGCACATCCTGCTGTTATAAATATAGTAGACTCATTCTGAACTATCAACAGTCATGTTGGTTGAATGTCATGGAAACTGCGGATAGCTTCTATTCTAGGAGAGTTTTAGTCCATGACAGAAAGGACTTCCATGTATTGCTGAACCCATATCTCCTATTTGCCCCAGCCCAGTTCAGCCAATTGGGGGAGAGCTTGGAACAGCAGCAACATCTGGATGGGTCACAAGTTATTGAACGAAAAGCAAAAAAATAAAAAAATAAAACCCTGCATTCTTGGCATGTAAAAAGTATAGGAAATGCAATTTCAGTTTGGTTAATAGAGCTGGAAGAGTCTTAATCCTGCAATGTGGTAAGCCTTAGGCAGGAAAAATCCTGAGCACGAGGATGGCAGTGGGGGTGGTCTAATATCTTTTGGAAAACATTGAAGAATATAATTGGTTGATTGTCAGCTAACCGACCTCTCTTAGCCTGTTCTGATCACAAGAAAGAAGGCTTAAATGGAATGTAAGTCATAAAGAAGGCTCTCAACCTCCACCCGTCCCTGTGAACTACACACACTGTCCACCCTACCACAGGCAGCATGGGGTCCCACCCAACCCTGCATTTTTTACACTCATATTTATAGCCTCCTTTACCTCCCCTCTCCAAAGCACTGCGACTTACTTTATCACTTTTCAATGAATGCTCAATTTCTTTTTTACCCAGAGGAAGGAGTAGCTGGCTGCTTATACCATCCATCATGATGCTGTACTAAATTCCACGCTCTGTGGCTGTACTAAATTCCATGCTCTATGCATGGGTTTGTTGGTTTATTTTTGAAGCTGGATCTTGCAGCTCTGCCCAGTGGAGGAAGGAATTCTATATGGCTGACACAGACACTTGGTGGGACATTGTTATCATTGCGGATAGGCTGCTACTTCTGTGAGCCATAAGGTCACAGCCATGGTAGAAAGCTAGGCGTTAGCTTCACTTATCTCAGACCACATCTAAGGCCACGCCGAGTGGCAAAAAGGCAGAAAATGCTGCAAAGGGTATTGATGTTGTCTTATGCAGGGCTCTGTGCTTTAAAAAGAAACAAAATCCTGTTGGCAGGCAATACACATTCCACGCTTACATTCTTTTTAGAAAAAGGCAGAATTCAGCTTTAACATTGCTGTAGCCAAGCAAACCTTGCATAACTTATTTAATCCAGTTCTGACTAATTCACAGTACTTAATGCTGACATCCAGTCATATTGGCTAAGAGCTGGTCTAACACCTCTGCAGTATGGCAAGAAGTAGCCTTCTGCATTTGGAAGATTGTCAATGCCTCTTTGCAGGAGGGGGAATTACCATCAGTCTTGAAGGAGGTTGTGGTGTGCCCGCTTCTGAAGAAGTCCTATTTGCATCCTGGTGTTCTGGAAAACTAATGTCAGGTCTCTATAACTTCCTTTTTTATGGAAGGCTGTCGAGACAGTGGTGGAAGACTAACTTCACAGCGCCCTAAATAAAGGAGACCTTAGAGGGAGTCTTCCTGATAGGGTTTCAGGCCTGTGTATGAGATAAAGACAGTACCTATTGCATCTTTGGTGACTTGTGTCAGGATATGGATAAGATAGTGCACCCCTCCTGGTCTGTTAGATTCTTGATGGCTTTTGATATAATCAATCATAGTTTCTTATAAGGGTGAGTGGGAATTGAGGCACTGATTTGCGACAATTCTGCTCTTTCCTCAGTGGATGGTTTCAGTGAGAAGTGGAAAGACATGACCTCTGATATGTAGGGTGCCACAAAAACAGAGTTCTTTCTCCCTTGCAGCTGAAGCTGTTGGATGAGGTAATCTGCCAGCTTGGGGGCAGTATTACCAATGGTGGTACCAAACTTTATGTCACCATGCTGGATTGTATGGGAGATGCTATTGATGTCCTGTAATGATGTTTGGAAGCTGTGAAAATATGGATGGCAGACTGAAATTGAATGCAACTGAGGCAGAGTGACAATTTGTACATTGGGATTCTTTGTCAACACCAGTGTGATTTCTAAATGGGTACATAAAGGTGGTTTGAGACTAGGGTGGGGTCTTCTGAACTGGAGGTGCCTACTGATAGAATCTAGAGGACTTTTTGCCCAGCTTCAGTTGGTTCACCAATTGCAGACTTACCTAATGCAGAAAGACCTATCTACAATCATGCATATCCTTTCTACCATCCTCTTGTACTACAGCAATGTACTTTACATAGGACTGCTCTTAAATACTACACAGAAACTCAGCTGATCCAACAAATGTAACAATCTATATATTTACCAGCTTCTGGTGATGGGAGTAAATAATGAAGCCTCCTGATTTGTGGGCCTTGTGCTAATTGCTGATTGGTTTCTGGGTACAATTTAAAGTGCTGATATTGATCTATGAAGCTCTTTGTGGCTTGGCACCTGGCTACTTGAAAGGATAGCCTGCTCCATTCAGAATCAGCCCAACTTTCAGATCCTATAGAGAGCAGCTACTTATATTTCTATACTTCTGGAAGATGAGAGAGCATGAAATGAGAAGACACTGCTTTCCTGGGTTGTTGTTCTGCACCAGGGAGATCAGATTTGTCCCATCTGGCAAAACTTAGGAAACTATTAAAAATGAAACTATTCTGAAAGTCACTCTCTTACTTTAAGCATTGCACCATTTTTTTTTTGTTCCTGTTTATTTTGTGGTCTTTGTTGGGTTTTTGTGATGTTGTTTGTTTTAAATTTTATCATATTGAGCCGTGGTGGTACAGTGGTTAGATTGCCATACTGCAAGCTTCTTCTGCTGCCTGCCGGCTGCCTGCAATCCAGCAGTTTGATTCTCATTGGCTCAAGGCTGACTCAGCCTTCCATCCTTCCGAGGTCGATAAAATGAGGACCCAGATTGTTGGGGGGAATAGGCTGACTCTGTAAACCACTTAGAGAGGGCTGTAAAACACTGTGAAGTAGTATATAAGTCTAAGTGCTATTGCTAAAAGCTATATTGTATACTTCAATTATTATACTTTGTAAGTAAGCCATGGAGAGTCATTAGATTATAGCAGGGTAGGTTCAATTAATCAGTTTATAAGTTGTGTATGAATGTATATATCATGCTAAGCCATGATTTAATGAATGACCATAATGACTAAGTTTATTCTGCAGTGGGAAAATTCTGGCATGCTACTTTTGATAGTGTTAAGTCTTACTTATTAGTTTGAATTTCAAATAGCCATGATTTGATGTTTCTAGAAACTACCACTTTATAGCAAAGCATTGAGGCTTCAGACAGGACAGTAATCCTAGGTTTTTGGTTGCACAATAAACAGCCAGATGCCCAGGAGGGGACATGCTTGTGGGGAAGTATTCATTAACCAGATTGTTTGGCTTAGCATGAACCCTGATAGAGTTGGCTATCTTGTTGACAGAACAGGCAGCTTTCCAGACAGTGAAGCTGAGATCCTCCTGTCTTGGCTCAAACTGCTGAAAATCTACCCATTTTTGAGACTTGAGCAGATATTCACATCCTATAGGAATTGGGCGTGGGGGGAGAGAAACTAAATGATTACTACCAGATTTTTGTGAAGCTGCATCTTCTACACGATTCATGGTTGTGCTATTTTTGAGAACAGCCTCTTTTGCTGCACAGAAAAGTGTGTGCTCTGAGAGCATAATGACCTGGGTTGCAAGCAAGTACACACCAGAGTACTTTATGAGAATGATTTGCTTCAGCAACTTTGCAGGTCACGCTCTCTCACATTAGTTTATCATTTGCCTAACATTAGTAAGGAAGGCAGCAAAAGAGCCACCATTTCCTAGAACAGCCCCCTTTTAGATGCCACGTAGAGTTGCAGAGCCACATATCACAAGGCTGGAGAATGGAAACAGTTGCCCTTCAAGTTCTATAATATAAAGGAAACTTAGATAAATGGCAGATGCTGAAAAAAAGCAGCCCCAAAGTCTCTACGGCAGCGTTTCTCAACCTCAGCAACTTTAAGATGTGTGGACAAAGTCAGATGACTAGTAGTAATCATAGTTGCATTCTGAGAATGCTGTATAGATAAGCTCTCTCCTCTCTGGCCAATTATCAGCCTCCACCAAAATTCTTTCTCTCCCAGCCTTTGCTTTTTCCATTGCTATCCTTCATTTTCAGAATCCCTTTTTGATGTATCACCCCTCCACTTTCTGTTTTTGACACCTGCTTTTCCCCAGCTTCCAACAAGGTATAGGAGGGAAGAGACCTATTTCTTTTGAAGAAGGCGAGGGGATAGGTCTCTGCTTCTATACCACTTTATTTGGTAGATACAAGCACACTGCAGCTCCTAAGTAAAAAATATTGCCCAGCTATTAGTGAATTTCAGTTTTCCTGTTCTGCAGGACCTATTTGTATTTTTATAATCATTCCAGGGAGTTTATGTTGCTCTCCTTTCTAGGACTTTTTCTATCCTTAAAAAAAAAACCTGGAAAATTAAAGAGACAGAGCAGGCAAATGCATTTAGAGAAGAGAGGCAGTACCATAATTTATTCAGACCCTTCCCACTCTTGTCATGGTCTGATTGGTGGCATTTTTCCTGCAGGTTATGAAATGCTGGACAGAGATGGCAGGGAAGTTAGAAGAGAAACTAATACCTTTGCCTAATGAGTGTCACACTTGCTAATAAGGACACTACCACCTGACAACATCTCAGAATAGACAATAGAACCAGGGTAGGGATTGGCCACAAAAATAGCAATGTTTGTGTCAACATTTTTCTGCTGACACAAGGATGGATGGATAGCCCTTCAATTCAGTAGTAGGGAAAAGTTCAAAATCCTCCCTCAACAAACCTTATTTCCCAATCACAGAGGGAATACAAATATTCACCACATACCAAAGAATGATCACATAGGCTGGTCTTTTATGCCAATACATTTGGCCTAGATGAGAGAAAAGGATTGGATTTATTTCTGATACCAGAGGTAAGTTACGTCTTCATAGTTGCAACTAAACAAGTTGCACAACCAGGATTACAATTATGATTTAAAAGTAATATCTGTAGCTGGAGTTGGCTGTATCTTACAGTCTTATTGCTTCCTTTGCTCTGTGAAAAAATACATCCACTTATGGGGGAAACGGAAGCAATTAATAGGGAGGAGGTACTTTAAGGGACAAATGGTAGATGAAATAAGTTCTTTGCTCCTGGTGTTAGCCTCTGGGGTGGAAGGTATTGCTGAGGGGAATACAGTAAAATCAGATGGAATCTAATACTAAAGTATAAGGGGAATTCACAGATAACAGCAGTATTGGGATCCTATCATTCTGATTATATACAGTCGCTATTTTCTCTAAGGTTTCTTTTTCTGTATGCTCAATGCCAATTACTGTAATTTCAAGCAACATTTTCCTTCGTGCAGGCAAGGTAAAAAATACTATTGGGGACCTGCTGAGTTCCACACCTGGAATCTTTTGTTTCTAACATTCCTCTTGCAAATATTGTTTCTGCCCTCTTGAAGAATGTGGACAGCCTTCATTTTATGTCCTTTTTTTTTTTTTTTGCTACCTGGACTGGGCACAGAGAAAAGCAGAAGGTGGCTGGGCATTGGCAGCTTTGGAGAGAAGATGGGCCCACAAAGAAGAGTTCCATTGAAAATGTTCTGTCTAAGGGGCCCTCAAACCTTAGCATTTCTTCCAGCATCTTTCTTACACCTGAAGCTATAATTGCTTAAAGCAAACAGGTGAAGCAAGCCCACTTTGCAAGTCAAGACTGGAAAGCATGTTGCTGGATCCGCAGCCCTAGTTGATCAAGAGTGCCTTTCTTGCTTATCTGTTGTTCTTTTCTGCACAGAAGAGAGATTGTGCAAGATGTAAGAGAAGTTGTCAAGGACTCACAGATGAGATGAAGCTTAATGAACATGCCAATTTTACCCAGGAGTTTCAGTCCAATATCTGAACATTCACTAACAGACTATTTCTTTGATCACTTTTAAATGCTGAGAAGCAACCATGGTTGAAGACCAAGTGCTAGGTACAAGTTAAACTGAATGGAAATGGTAAAATACACTATAGAAAGAAGGCAAAATAACCAAAAGCATAAATGTATGCATTTGGATGGGCAAGCTTGCAGAGTACTAATGTAACTAAAGTAATGGAAACTGTAAGGAGCTGATGGCATTTGTTTATTCACTGCTACAAGGAGTTATCTGTTCTAAATATGGCAAATGTAAACCAAACATTTTGGGTCAGAGAAAGGGAGGGAGGAAGATAGAAAATACACCATTCCAAGAGTTTCTAACTGCACAATAGTAGTAACCTGTTTTATATACACCACAAATTAGAATCAACTTGCATCTTTGTTGCTTGTATCTTACAATTTATATTGCTTTATTTAGTTTCCTAGTATGATTTTAATTGCTTACTATCACTAAGTGTTGTATCTTTATGATTCATGATGAATGTATTTATGACGACTATGGTCATGATTTGTCACTTATATCTTTTTTGTACACTGAGAGCTTACGCACCAAAGACAAATTCTTTGTATGTCCAATCACACTTGGCCAATAAAAAATTCTATCTTTTACCAAATAGCAATAAGATTCTCAGAGCAGGGAAAATTAGACCAATTGCACTATATTAAATGGATTTTATACAATACATGGGAACTCTTACATCAACATCTTCAATCCCTTGTCTAACAGATAAGTTTCCTATAATCCAGATAATTCCAGTGAAGAAATTGATTCTTACCGAGTCCCATTCCAATCTTGATTTCCTTCCATTTTCAATTATTTTACGGTCCTAGTCTACATCACTTGGCGTGCTCCGTGCACTTATCCACTTAAACAATGTTGCGTACTATATTTGTTATAGTATTAAACTTGGACTTGGACGTGGGACCAAGGATCAAGTCTGAAAGAACTGTGAAGTTGTGAGGATAAAATTAGGAGACACTGTCATGTAAACTGCCTTCAAAAAGTAGAATAAAAATAGAATTTTTTAAAAAGGCAATGCTAGAATTTTTCTCACGTTTTTTTACTTGGTCCAGACTCAAGGTAGTTTGCCTTGGTAGAGGCTCCTCCTCATGTACTCTAAGGCAATTCCCTATGCTCTTGACAGACATCCTGGTATTCCCGACATATATTGTACCATGTGGGATCATCCTGGGAACAGCTCAGAAAGAACAGCAGGATCCTATGAGATCTAGCTCAGAATTATTTCTCTGTATTAGTGACTGGCTTTTCAGAAATGTTTTAATATCACAGTTATCTAGTTTTGTGATATTTAAATGAATTTCAGGAAGCCATGACTTCAAATATCAAGTACTTTTAAGTGTCCCCATAGTAGAAAAACTAGGATGGAAATCTAAACGTAATCAAATAATCCTTTTTTAAAAAAACTATTTGAACATATTGCAAATGGGTGCTTTTACAACTTAGCTTCTTGGCAGCACTTCTCTGCAGTTATTTGGGGTGGTAGGGGAAACACCCACAATGTAGCCATTGTGAGGAACCACTTCATAGTTCAAGTGGCAACCCTGTCAGGTGAGTTGGGCAGAGTGAAGTGGCTGGTCTGAAGTCACCCAGCTGGCTTTCATGCTTAAGGAAGGACTACAATTCATAATTTCTCAGTTTCTAAGTCCAACCTCCTAACCGTTACTATTCATTACACTTTTTCTTTATTTAACATACTGGTATTCCTCTGCTTGCTGCTGCTCAAAGGAGAAATGGATAATATACCATGTTTTATATGCATTAGAAGAACTGCACTTTGAACGCAACCTAGCCAATTAAGTTGAAGCCAGTTTAATTTAACAAAGTTTTACCAAAAACATATATTCATTCTTTTTTTTTTTAAACATGGAAAGTTGTACAGGGAGTCCTCAACTTATAACTTTGAGCCCAACATTTCTGTTGCTAAGACATTTGTTAAGTGAATTTGCACCATTTTATAGCCTTTCTTGCCACAGTTAAGTGAATCACTGCAGTAGTTAATAGTTAAGTGAATTTAGCTTCCCCATTGACTTTGCTTATCATGTTATGTGAACCCCCTGTCAAAAATATGAGTCAGTTGCCAAATGTCTGAATTTAGGTCACATGACCACAGGGAAGATGAAATGGCCATAAGTGTGAAAAATGACCATAAGTCATTTTTTTCGGTGCCATTGTAACTTTGAACAGTTATTAAATGAACTGCTATGTCAAGGATTACCTGAATTCAGATAATAATTTATCCTTCTAATTTTCCGATCCTTCAAACGCAATGATTAGTACTTGCATTATACCAGTTGCAACTCAGTTAATTAGGAGAGCTGATTTTCTGACTGTGTTTCTGATAACAATTAGCAACTTCCCATCAAGAGATCTACAGGGAGATCCTAATTACAGCAGTTCTTTCAGATGGTTGATCACTGCACAAATACAAGGATAACAACTGCACTGATTCCACCCCCCTCCCAATAAGCTGTTGATATGCCATTTGGTGGGTTGAAGACAATAACTTCTATTTATTTCTAAATGTAAGAGGTACAATTTAAAAGTTCCTTGAAATCTTCCCACACCTTAAACCAAATTGTTTGTGCTTGGTTGTAATAACTAAAAAAATAAAGTTTAATTGTTGGCATACTTTTAGCAAGCGCTACTTGTGGAGAGAGTGTAGCTCAAACAGCAATTTTTCTGCAGCTGTATTTCACTAATTTATTTACTTTTGGACTGCCTGAGAATGTGATATGTGAATCACCAGATGAGGTAAATCCTTTGATTTGCCCTTTTTTCCCCAGATTTTTTTTTGGGGGGACAACGACATTTCTTTGTCATTGTTATTTGTAACAAACCACAGTAAAGAACAAAAATAATAAATTGTTCTTTTATCACTGAATTTTTGAAAATCAAGCTTTGAGGTTCAGGTCACTGTACAGCCTTTGGGCTGCATGTTAACCCTGATTTAACACTGCATCTCTTATATCAAATTTATATCAATTTTCAATGGATTGGATTTACTATATTTACAGTACAATTGGTTTTGTGCTGCTTCTGTCCTCCAAATTAGGAGAGCTGATTAGATGGCTCATTACATGCAAACCAGGGTTATAGTTCACCCAGACTAGCGTTGCAGAAGACACAAACCTTTGAAACGATAAGAGTTTTCAATGAAAAGGGGAAAGTCCACTATTAACTGCAGAATCCTGGAAAACATAAAAATATATCCTCGACAGAAGCCATTTTTGAAAATAAATCAGCAAGAAAGGGACAAAGGGGATGCAGGAGAAACTGAAAGTTGCATCCTTTACTTAATGAAAGAGCCAAAAGGCACTAATAAGGTGAACGTCTCCCCACCCAACCCCACAAAACCAAAATTGGAGGAAAGACTCCAATGACTCATGGGTGTTCTATTAAGGGGCAGAGATAAAAGAGGCAGCTTTCCTACCCATATAAATACAAAAGTGGATCAGAGAAAAACAGCTGACCAGGCCAAGTCATCTAGCAGAGAATGACATACTGCTTAGTAGAGGGATTTGGAGACAAGTCAAGATACAGCTAGACTTTGAGCTGGACTTGCTGTAAAACATTCTGTATATTGTACTTGGCTTTTCAAACAAAATGGGCAGATGCGCCTTCTCTCTCTTCTTTCTCTCTCTGACACACAGAACCATTTTGTTGACCAAATATTCTTGGGCAGTCTATCAAAACTTTAAAAGCCCAGAAAGCCACCATTAGGCTATGAAGAACCTAACTACATATGATATCTAACAGATACAATTTCCCAAGCACAGCTGACTGCTTGAGACTGCCAGCAGAGTTAAGACATAGAACAGAAGTGAACCACTTGATATGCAAGATCTGCTCTTTTATGAGGAGTACCATTCCCAAGGAAAATAAATTCATATATATAGGTTTATTCCTTTGATTAATCGCACCAAAATATTTAGGATCGAATCAATTCTAACCAGGTTTATATACCAAATACTAAAATTTTAGCAGACTGAACCCCTGGGTCATGTACTGAGCGTCTATGTAAGTAAAAAATACCAGCCAGTTATTCTTTCATGAGGGGTCCTTGGTGCCGAATTTTTTCTTGAAGATTTTTCATTACCCAAACTAGGTAACATCATCAGTCTAGTAAGGAGTGCTGTTTGCTGTCAGTTGATGTTCTAGTGCAGGGGTAAGGAACGTTGGCTCTTTTATCACTTACGGACTTCAACTCCCAGAATTCCTGAGTGAGCCATAAAAGGTTCTCCATCCCTGGCCTACTGGTTTTTTCAGTTGTGAGGGAAATCAATTTTTGACTTGAATGGGACTGTTTAATATACAAATGTAGGACATATTTTTATATATATTCTTTGTATGTCCTACATTTGTATATTAAACAGTCCCATTCAAGTCAAAAATTGATTTCCCTCACAACTGAAAAAAACAGTAGGCCAGGGATGGGGAACCTTTTATGGCTCCCTCAGGAATTCTGGGAGTTGAAGTCCATAAGTGATAAAAGAGCCAACGTTCCTTACCCCTGTTCTAGTGGCTTGCCTGTCCGTGTTAGTGAAGGTGATCTTAAAGGTAGAAGCCAATGGTAACGAGCCCAATCAAAGAATTTCTAAGACCATCCCCGCCAACCCTGACAGGCAAGCCACTAGAACATAAACTGACAGCAAACTGCACTCCTTGGTAGCACTGATGATGTTATCTAGTTTGGGTAATGAAACGTCTTCAAGAAAACAAACAAGCTCAGAGAGCATGAAAGACCCCACATGTCAACCCTGAGCTACAAATATTCTCCTTTATTAGTTATCCTTTCAACTTGGCCAAAATTTTGGCTTTCTTTGGGGGCGGGGTGGGGAGGCACTTTCTTTTTGCCCAACAGCCATATTCTTCCTTCCCTAGCACTTACAGTTAAGGGCATCAGGTTATTACAAGTCACCTGATCACAGTTCTGTACATAATGATTTTATCTGCAAGAATTATAGGTATATATATATATACTATTGCTACAGATGGATACTACCATCTGTCTTACAGTTAAGATAACACACTGAAGCCCTAGTTCTCAGCCTGAGTGCTTCATCCCTAAATACAGAAAGTATGACTCTGTGGAGGCCACTTTTTAGGGAAGCTTTGTGATTCTGAGTAATGGCTAAGTCTATGGTTTAGAACAAAAGTCTCCAACCTTGGCAACTTTTAAGAGTTGTGGATTCAACTCCCAGAATTCCCCAGTCAGCCCAAGTTGCAATCCACAAGTCTTAAAAGTTGCCAAGATTGGACACCCGATTTAGAATCTTTTGTCCAAGTCTGGTAGTAATTATATCAATGATCATGTTATGTTTTTCTAAATTTTATTCAATGTTTTTTTCCAAATTCCCTGAATCTTCAAGAATAAAGACTGAATTCATATATAAATCAAGTAAATTCGGTGTCACATTTAAAGATTTAGGGATAACTGTGCATTCAAAATGAAGGAGCATGCATGTGAGGGAATGAATTGAGATCTTGTTGAAGAAAGAATGAAGAAATACTTTAAAGTGTTTTGGACTGCAGCAGTTGCCTTTGTGAAGAAGCAAACACCCCGCAGTTTGAAAAGCAGATGGCTTCATTTACAGCCTGAATAGCTGAAAGAAAATACATTGAGTAGTTAAGTACGAATGCTTCTTCTTTGGATACTGGCCAGCATCATTTTATCAAAAGAGCTTAACAATGGTCTAATTGTTCAAAGTCAAACGCTCATCTTAAAATCTGTTTGATATCACAAATTAAGACTTACTTTCCATCACTTAGTCTCCAAGAAGTTGAGTGGAAGTATTTTGCAAATTGAGAAGACAGCAATATGAACATATGCCAGAATCAAAGAGAAAGTGTATGTTGTCTTGGAGAAACAGGATTTAACAAATAATGCTTATGTGATATCACAAAAGTTTATTTTTAATGAAAAAAATACTGAAAAGTGTGCCACAGTGTCCATAGCTCTGTTGAAATAGTACAAAGGTATGACATAGGTCATTTGAGGAATAAAGTCTTAACACTGTAGAAAATAATGTTGTTGTTTTTTAAATTATGTTCCTCTGCTTCAAAGAAAACAAAAAGGAAAAAACTGTAGAAAACTAACATTTTTAATACATTGGAGAAAACAAATAGTAAGAGGTAATAATAAATTATTGTTACAATATTTCCAAACATTAAGGACTGCTTGCCAGTTTTAGTACATGGAATGAGTTGTGTTATAACCTTTGTACCTGCCATTTACTTGACAGAGTTTCAATGCAACCAAGGGCAATCGACGACCCATTTGCTTCTTAATTTAACTCATACAAAGGACACAAAACATGGCTCCTTTAGATCTGCAGACATTTTTCTTAAATGAAAACAAATTTCATTGTAACAGACTAATCTCTGTACTTTTTAAAAAGGCAGCTACTCTTAAACAGATATGTTAATCTGTTTTAACATAGATGTTATTCTACATGAATGCTAAAACAACTACTGCTGGCTTATTTGAAAGCTGGAAGGTGGGAGCTGAGAATGATCTTTCAAGAAGGCCTCAATTAGCACAGAAATGGATATGTGCACTGAAGGACAAATAATCTTGGAAGGAAGAAAATCAGACATGCATTTAAACTGAAACCACCATGCCTTAAAAACAGATGTTGTTCTGACTGTTTTTGTGCCAATTGTCATGTTTCATCCTTTCTCCCCTCCCCACTCCTCCCTAATTCCTGCCCTATCCCTAATCAAACAGGATCTAAGTGGGGCCTGATGTCATCCTCCTCTTGGTCCTGCTTGTACATGAAGGTCAGAAGGAAAAGAGCGATGTCCATTGATGACCAGTAAGCTGTATGAGATGTAACGGCAGACCAGTACCTGCTTTCCACCAGGCCTTCCCTGAGCTCAAAGTCGATCCGGTGGTCCAGCTCAACTAGGCAGGAAACAAAAGCATTACTGCAGAAGAATGGCCCTCTTGACCTTTGCTGCACTTCTGATTCTTCACATCTACCTAACATTTGAAAGGGGGTGGGGGGATAAGACTGGAAGTAGCACTATTGAATGGCATCCTTGGTCTCCTAAAAGTTGCTAATTAGATACAGATCTCAGGAAATCCCCCCTCCCCTCCCAACCTAACAGAATGGAAATTGTGAGGCTCGGCAATAGTGCCACTAGAAAGTAGTTTCCAGCCAAAAGATTAGAAGTTAAACAAATTGCCAAAGAAGCTATGTTGGTTGGCTCTGGATTGAAAAACAACAATGGTCTTTATAATATGAGCAATTGAAGAACAGGGAAATATTGGTAAAACTGAAAACTGAAGCAGCAAGGATTCTCTCATAAAAGCAAGAGCTAAAACCTGGAGAGTGAGATTTTGTAGTAAAATATTATCATATTTTCGGAGTATAAGATGCTTCGAAGTATAAGATGCACCTAGCTTTTGGGAAGGAAAACAAGAAAAAAAAATCCGTCTCTGCCTCCCAGCAATTTGTGTTCTTGCAGCAAACAGCAAACAGCCTGGTCAACTTCAGCACAGCCTGACAAGCAGCTGATTGTCGGTTAGATTGGCCTCCCGACGATCAGCTGTTTCAGGCTGCAGGGATCACCATTGCCTATTGCCACCTCCGCACGCCCCATTTTCAGCCTCTGCAACTTGTTTTCAGCCTTCATGTGCCCTGTTTAAGGCCTCCGCATGCCCAATTTTCCGCCCATTCCAGGTGGTGGGGATTGTAACGGGTGAAAAATGGGGCATGCAGAGGCTAAAAACAGGGCGCGCAGCGGCCAAAAATGGGATGCGGAGGCTGTAAATGGGACGTGCGGAGGCAGCAATAGGCGATGGCAATCCCTGCAGCCTGAAACAGCTCATCGTCGGGAGGCAGATCCAACCAACAATCAGCTGCTTGTGCTAATCAGGCTGTGCTGAAGCTGACCAGACTATTTGCTATTTGCTGCAAGGAGGCAAATTTCTGGGAGGCAGAGGCTGAAGGGTGGGGGTCAGTGGGTGGGCGGGGCTTCAGCAACATTCACTGTTTAAGACACACAGATGTTTCCACTCATTTTTGGGGGGTGAAGTGCATCTTATACTCCAAAAACTAAGGTGCTTCGCTTTCTGACTCGTAGGGCTGATGGTGATGAATTTTAGGGAAGGCCAGAACTTCTAGAGCCAAATTAAGTAGAATTTAAATCTACATTGAAGTTTGTCATGATTCTTTCTCGTCAACTCATGAGGCTTGCTCGCTGCTAATCAAAATCCTGCTTCCAGATCAGGAGGAAGCAGTTCTTAGACCAGCGGTCCCAAACTTTTTGGGCCCCAGTGACCGGAGCGATGGTTTCATGTGCTACCTAGGTCCTGAGCATGCGCAGATGAAGCATCACTTACGCAGTTCCTAATGGGTCGATACCAGCCCACGGTCCAGGGTCTGTTAACCCCTGCCCTAGATAGAAAGGTGAAAACATAATAACAAAGTAAAGAACCAAGAACTACTTACTTGTTGGATCTAGGAAGCCAGAACTGCTGTGTGGAAAAGTCTGAGTCCCAACTGATGTTTGATTCAGAACTGACTTCTTGTCCTCCACTTCTGTTCCTTCTTTTCCTGGCTCAGGCACTTGTGAGGAGGGCAGATTGGAACGTCCAAATCTTGAGAACAGCATCCCTCCGAGGCCTTTCCCAATGCTAGCTGCCCCTATTTAATTAGCACAGTAAAACATGTTTTCTACAGCCACAGCACTCCAGGATTAGTGACAGGTTATGAAAAGCTCACAACTTCTCCCAGTAACAGAAATCACAGGCTTTCTCTACATACCACTTGAACTTCGATTATGAGCCACAGTGGCAGTCGTTAGAATGCAGTATTGCAGGCTACTTCTGCTGACTGCCGGCTGCCTGCAAGTTGGCAGTTCAAATCTCACCAGGCTCAAGGTTGACTCAGCCTTCCATCCTTCCGAGGTGGATAAAATGACCCAGATTTTTTTGGGGGGGGCAATATGCTGACTCTGTAAACTGCTTAGAAAGGGGCTGGAAAGCACTCTGAAGCAGTATATTAGTCAAAGTGCTATTGCTATAACTGACCAGTGTCCACATTTTATGACTATTTTTTCACAGTCTGTAACATTCAGTGGCTGAATTCTTCCCCATCCATTGCCATCTCAGAGCTTTCTTTCACCATGCATACATAAGTATTTGACTAAAACAGTGTTACTGAAACTGCTGTTATTCACCCTTAAGGACTATAATACTGAGTTTTTTCTTTTGTCTCTGCTGCCCCCATGTGGATAGTTTTACCCTGAAACTAGGGGTGTCAGTCTTGGATATTGTATTCCCAGGGTCACTACTTCATTAAAAATGCATCAATTGGAACTGTCTGCTGCACCTGTTAATGCCCATGCATTAGCAAACTCGAGGCTCTGTGATATACAACCCACTCACAACCAACGGAATTGTTGTTTATTTGGGGTGGGATCCAGGCTTTATGACAGAGTTGTGCTAATATGGAAAGGAATCCATTTACTTCAGTCTGCTCAGGGTTCTTTCCTTGATTAATTTCCATCCATTGCTTCTTGCTCTGTCGTCAGACATTTTGGAGACTAGGCTCACCCTTTTCTCTGAGGCAGCTCCTCAAATATTGGAAGACTGCTATCACGTCACTCCTAGTCCTTCTCTTCGTTAAACATTAGACATACCCAGTTCCTGCAACCATTCATGTGTTTTAGCCTCTAGTTCCCTAAATTTTGTTGCTTTTCTCTGCACTCTGAGAGTCTCAACATTTTTTTATACCGTGGTGACCAAAATTGGATACTTGTAATAAACCATTTCCTCCACTTAGTGGAATCATGAAATGATGTAGGACTGAGTAGCATAAGAAATATCTATGGGACAAGGCCTTTCGCCCAAATGATTAAAAACTACTGTCCACTAGCCCACAGAGTAATGTTTCAAATTTCAATATTCTATACAGGATCATGAACTCTTGAAGAAAGAGCGAGTCTGAAATGTAATATAGCTAGTCTTCATTTAGTAACCACAATTGGGACCAAAACTTGGTGTTAAGCGAAGTGATTGCTAAGTGAAACTGTTTATCATCTTACTGCAGCTTTCCTTTGCTTTACAGACATACAAAGATCATAAATAAATGTGAAGACTGTTTGCAGTTACTTTTGTCATTACTGTCAGAATTGTGAACGGTTGCTGTACAAGGCAGTCACTAAATGAGCATTAACTAAACATCATCATTAAACATTTATGCTTCCTTGCAGCTCCATTTATAGGAGCACATTTCTTGACACATTTTCATTTTTCATATAATTTATTCCTTTTTAAAAAAGGAAAAATATCAAAGACAACCATACTAGGAAATCTAAATCGTTTGTATCTTATGCTTATGCTTCCTCTATTATTTCTGTGAAGTAGATTAATCGGAGATATAATGATTGGCCCAATGTCGCTATAAGCCTCATGGCTCCAGGAATTCTATTTTTTAGAGTGAAGGGTTTTAAACGTGTTTTGACTCAATTACCTCTTTTCCTGATCTCAGGAAAATGTCATTACTTCACAAAAACAAACAACAAAATACCCCCCCCCCCAAAAAAATTCTGCTCTTCACAGCAGCAGTCTCAAACTAGAATTGATTCATAAATCAGCAATTACATATTGTTCCATTACCTTCAGGATTATGCCTAAATTCTCCTCAATTTAAGAACCACTGCTTTAGAGGAAGACAAACACTACCAAACAAAGAAAGGTTTAATTTAGCATATAGTTACCCAATATGCTTGCTTTGCCTATATTTGTTATGGACTCCCCATAATGTCGCCGAGGCATGACAGGGGATGTTGTTGGGCTGGGTAATGTTGTGAGAGGTTCAGGGTCAGAAACAGAGGTAGATTCTTTTGCTGGATTGAGAAAGCTTGGCTTCATGTGTTCGTAAGGTAGTGGATTTGTGGTGTTATACCAATGTATTTGCACAGGAGAAATATTACTATAGTGCTTCAGAATTAAAGGTTCTAGTCTATAGGCCTGCAAATAAGAAGACAAATAAAGAAACTGTGAATAAGGAACATTTTAGTTATATCCATTTTTCATCTGGTCAAATATCTACCCATTTATCACTTAAATGTTTAAGTAATGTTCCTTCTCTCTTCATCTCCACTTAAAAGGCTTAAACAATATGACTGATGCTAAATCCAATCTCGGTCGGTCACCAGGAACAGAGGTTTGGTCTTCTGAGCTTTAGGACTTGTGCTGGAGTCCATCCTCAGGGAACTTTCTCTCTATTCTATTCTAGGCATACTATTTATGTGGTGCCACACACAACCAGGCACCATATAAATACTATGCACAGAATAGTCCAAATATATACTCCATTACAGAGAACTTCCCTGGCAAATTCCAGAATGAGTCCAAAAAATCGGAAGACTAAACCTCTGGTCCCAGTGACCGGTCAAGATTGGATCCTGCAACATTATCCTGGGACACGTATATTTGCCTTCATTCGTAATACGATTAATCTAAAGATCCTGCTGCCTAGAAAAAAAGAATCATTACTGTCCTGCAGTTTCTTATGAGCTTTACACAAACAGTCATTTTTGCTTATATTAGAATGGAAAATATTTTACATTAACTTGTTCTACACATTTGTTTTAAAATAAACAACACATGCTGATTTGGCACATTTGCACATGACCAAGAAACATCAGCAATATACATGGAAATCATGAGCAATTTGCTTTGCTAAGTTTTACTAAGGATACTAGTACATTTAAGATAAAGTACGTTTTTGAATAAATTGTTTTCTTTTAACATTTCTAAAAAAAACCACCCCACATCTATGAAAACAAAAATGCCATTTTCTACTTATATAATACATCTAGTTCAGGCAGTTGATGTTTCTGATGTTTAGATATTTCTTCATATTTTCTTTCATATTTGAGTTATTGGGAGTTAGGCGGCTATAAATTTGATAAACAAATACATAAATAAATATATAACCCATGACCAAGAAAGAAAAGAAAAGACAGACCCTGAAGAAAGACTGAAGGTCAAGACACATATTATGCGTTAGGATAGTATATGGAAGTCCCTTTGCAGAACCTAATTTAAAAAGGCTATTTTGTGTGACTAAATTAATCAAGGAAATTGTTTCTGCCAAGTCCAACTAGAAGTGAGCTATGACAATTACTTGGTAGCGTGTGATATCCAATTTTTTTTTTTAAAAAAAAGCTTATATTTGTGTGATTGTACATTATCTTCAAGTCCATCAACTCTGAATTCATCTGTAATGGGGCCATCCATCCCACACTGTTCCATTTTATCAAAAATGGCCATCGTCCAGTTTACCAAATGCTTTACTACTATACTTCATCCATAACATTCTCTTGGCCTACTAGTCTAGTTATTTGTCAAAAAATGTAATGAAATTTGTTTGGCATAATCTATTTTTTAACAACTAATACCGGGTTCTAATAATCACTCTGTTCCTTTCTAAATGCTTGCAAACTCACTATTTGATCTACCTTTCTTAGATTTTCCCAGAATCTAAGGTATCAATCTGATTGGGCTGTATCCTGGGCCATTTCTCCCCCTCCACTTTTCATAAAACTGCAACAACATTTATATTTTCTCTAGTCTTTCAGAACTTTTCCAGTTCTGAAATCACATCTGCCAGTTTATTTAGCATCCTGGGGTATAATCCATCCATGCAATTAAGACTCGAATTTATTCGAAGTAGCTAGGTGTTCTCTCACAAATTCCTGGCCTATTTTGACCTGCACGTTTCTTCTGCCCCAAACTCTGATGCTGAACCAAATTCTGAAGCTGAACCATTTTTCTTTTTGTGAAAAGACAGATGCAAAATAAGAATTAACCAGTTCAGCCTTTTCCAAACAGCAAATGGACCATTTCCCTCACATTCTTCCTGTTCTGCACATACCCCAGTGAGATTTTTTATTTAAAGGGCTTAATTGCAAGGTTCAGTTGATTCTTAACCTTAGCCTTTGTAAAAGTTGCAAAATAGGTTTTAAGGATTTGAACTATCTTCTCAGTTTTGGCTTTTTTATGATCTCCTCTTTCCAAGTTTAAATTCCATGTTTTGTTTCTCTATTTCTCAGAAAGCTCTTCATGCCATGATACTGGTCTCATTAGCTATTTCCCATTTTTCTTTTCCTTTGGTATTGTTTGTGTTTGAGCCTTAATTACTTCACCTTTCAGAATTTCCCAACCGTCTTGAATTGTTTTTCCCTTCAGGACTTGCACCAATGGAATCCTTCAAATTTTTCCCTTAGAAAAAAATTCTGATATATTATGGCCTAATAAACGTCATTGCCATTTTAATGGCATTAAAATTTTGCTATTTGTGGGGCTACCTCATCTGATTCCATGACAGTTGCCTGTTCTGTGAAAGCTTGCTACTATACACTCACCACTGGATCTGTTGGATGAAAAATGTTTAGCAACCGGTTACAAATTTTTCTGGGTAGAATGTGATCTTGAGATCCACTGTTTCCTGGACGGATGCCACGCAAGGCCAAAAACACTGCTAATGGAGATCCCATACAGAAGAAATTGTCCACCTATGGAAACATTTCATTTGATATTAACAGGCAGAGTAATAGGCAGCTGGTCTAGCACACAGCAGGAAACTTTGAGGTAAGGAAGAAGAGCTATGATCTCATTGCCTTGAGAAACAATACAAATTGAGAAAAGCCACAATTTAATAATGAATTAATAATCTTTTTGTGTTATATGATAACCAAAGAAAGCCATGTTACAATACTGTAGTGTGGTTTTGGTTTTTTCCTGAGAACATTTCAACCAAAATACGTATTGCAGAAAGGTTGGGGAAACTTGTGCGCTTAAAAAGAACTCTTCAGAATATTTCTAAAGCAGAGCACAACTCTGCTTCTCTGACCAGATGAGAAATTTAGAAGGTTGTGGCCATTACTTAACTGTAACTTAGGAAAGCTGAGATTTCCCCCCCCCCCCCTAACAAAAACTTCAAGGAAGACATGGTAGTATGAGGAAAGGCCATGGGAGACAGGGAATGGAGCAACAGCTAGGAGGACAGTCAGTTATGTTATATGCTTCCACGTGGGGTCCCAAACATGTTAAGGACCCCATTTCCTGGTTATATTGATAGTTATAATTTTTTGCAGTTCATAGACAAAAACATACATTTATTTATGTGTTGTGTTTGCACTTGGTTCTAACTGTTCTTATGATTGTTTACAGTCCAGAGTGACTTGTCTGAGAAGAATAGCTATAGAAACTGAATAAACAAACAAGAGGCAGTTTAATCTGCAACAGGAATGTGGGTGTGACAAATATCCCAGCAGGAACCCTCCCTAATTTCTTGGGCTCTAAAGGCAACTGGGGAGAAATGTAATTTCAGACTTGCAAGATTCTGTTGTTGTAACCTTACAATAAAGAAGAACTGTGGCTCATCTGGGCATGTTTCCTGTGTGGGTTACTATGAAAGGCTGCCAGAAGATGAACAACAAATAAGTTTTAAAATGTTTAATATCCAACATCCTAGAGAATCCTATATGCCAGGATACAGTGATGGATGATCTTTTCAAAAGTCCAATACCAAATATATGGTAATTTCTCATAAAATTAAGCTACAGTTATTAAGATGTGTTCAATATCAGAGACGCAACTTCTTCAAAACAATCTGATCACAACTTGCAGATATACTGATTGGCTGACAGTAATAGATGCCAGCTTCCTATTATGCTCATATTCCTTTGTATAAACTGCATTTTTAAAAAATGATTTAAAAAAAAAAACATATGAACTGCTAGCTAGATTGAGATGACAAGGGAGAACAAAATTGGGGAGAAAAAGGTAAATTCACGCTATTTTCAGTGATGTATCTTTTAATGTTGCAGAGATAGAAAACTCGAGGCAAAAATAGTATCCAAATTTGCATAACTTCTTTTCACTGGGAGTGTACATATTGAAAACAATTCATGATGTACAGCCAAAACCAACTAAATGATGTTAGATAGCCTGACTCAGGTCAACAGGTACCACGCCCTTCATGTCTTGATTATTTCCTCCTATCCTCTGTTATATAATAAGGAAAATAGTACTTTTTCTGTTTGAAAATAATCCATTTCCTGGTAATATTTGAATTAAGAAGTTTTGTATATGGAAGACGTATTCAAGTTGAAAGTAGAATTGGTTAAAAAAAAAGTGCTGACCTGCTTGTTAAAAGTGACCTATCAGAAAGAAAAGACATTCCTTATCTATTCATACCTTGAATTTTAAGGCAGGTGTTTTGGCTACAGTTGATGTCTTTAGTCCATGCAATCTATCTTCTATCTCCCTCAGCCTAGGAGAAAATTAACACTGGCATTAATGTTTTTTTATTAGAACACCCAGTCCATTCTATTTATTTTCCATACATATGGCAAGTGGAAAACATGATATTTTATTTAAGAAAACAGTGGAGGGGGGAAAAAAACCACCCTTTTCCCCATGGTCCATCTGGCCCATCCCCTCGTGAAGAAGTGAATAATCTTTAAGAAATGTCCCTGATCTTCCTAAAAGGCCTTTGTGTGGACTGAAGTCAACTAAGTGTTGCATGCATCATTACATTATTTCTGCCAGTGAAGTCTAAAAAAAAAAAAAAATCATGAAAAGAAATGGCCTTCAATATTTATTTTACCAAGGCACAGCTGAACTAAGATCTGCCTATGGATCAACCTATCCTGTTTTCTCAAAATGGTGCTGAATCTACTCATGGATTTTCTTCATGCCAGGGATCTCTTTAGTAATTCAAGGATATTTTCTTACTGTTTCTTGGTGAAGTAAAACTCTTCCAGCAAACGCTGCTCCTCGTAGGTCATCCAAGAGTGCTCGAGAACATCATATTCCTTCTCAAGCAACTGTTCGTAGAGCCTGACTGGATTCCATCCTGTCATGATATCGTATGTAATCACACACCCTAAGGAATGTGATACAATAGACACTTTCCCATCTTTTTCTGTAAATTCTGGATTCCGGGAACAGAAAAGTGTGTACAAACGATTCATCTCTTGCTGAAGGCCTTTTACCAGCTGTATTAAAAGTGTCAGGAAAAGAAACAGACAGAGAGAGAAAGAGAGAGAGAGAGAGGTGAAAAAATCATTTAAAAACTATTCTGCATAGTGTTAGCTTCTGCATTCCTGCTTATTTTTAAGTGCAAATTTTATGGCCAATCGAAATGGATAGAAAAGCAGATGAAGAGCAACCAGTTTTGGCCTCCACATTTAATGCAATAGTAGCTTTTAAATGTATCATTTAAGTAAACAAAGAGCAAAGTCCTTTAAAAAGCTAAAACAGAAAGATTCCTACTTAAATTATCATGCTTGCAGTTTAACCCATTAAAATGCCATCTATTTAACAATATATAATAATCACAAGCAACCTGTTTTCAGGTACAAAATACTGTAGAGAGGCTACTGGTATTTAGATAATTAACAAATTAGAGCAGATCAAAACAAAGTAATTTGCAACAAGAAGATTCAAATAAACATTGTGGAAAATCTGTGTGGAGGCATGAAGTATCATTAAGGTTTTCTACTTTGATGCAATCAGATCAGGCAACATAAATATGAAAAGGAGTATCTCAAATAGCAGCTAAAGGATTGGGGTAGAAATTGGGGTGCCATTTTAGTTCTCTCTTAGGAATGAAAGCTGGCTAAGTGACTCTGGGGCACAACAGGATTGTTGTTAGGAACATAGGGGGTAGCAATATTGAACTGACCCAAAATAAAGTTGGGATAAGCATTTCATAAATAAGTACATAAACTCCATCTCAGAAGATCAGAACAATCAGCACTTTCTATCAGTCATATTTATGCTCTGTTTCTGTTGAGCGGTGCAGTCCATTTGAAAAGACCATAGTTATTTAATGCATAAGTTCCAAGTCTGGGAGAGGGGGACCTGAAATATGATTTGTGATATAAGAAAAAATAAATGACCTGGCTATAAAAAAAGAGAAAAATTGCAAAATGAGAAAAAGATAGTAGTGACTTTTTGTAGTATATAGTAGTGTACCTAATTTGTTAGAAGTGGGAATGAAGTATCTACCGTATATACTCGAGTATAAGTCGACCCAAATATAAGCCGAGGCACCTAATTTAACCACAAAAAACTGGGAAAACTTATTGACTCGAGTATAAGTCGAGGGTGGGAAATGCAGCAGCTACTGCTAAATTTCAAAAATAAAAATAGATGCCAATAAAAACTTTCACTAGGACAGTTGAGAATAAGTTTGATGTTCACAATTTCCTCTTTGAAAGAGACCAGTAAATAGGGAACAAGAAGATGAAGAAAAAGAAGTGTGTTTTTTCACACTTTTCACACTGCAGTGAACAAAAATGGCATCATAGGAACAGGCTTATTCTCAGCCCAAAGGTTTGTTTCTGATTTCTTCCCTGATTTAAGGGAAATTTGGGAAACGATCTCACTATCATGAAAGGTTTGATTGATTCACTAACCCAAAAGATGATGATGATGACAGTGGTAGGCAGGAGTCACTCTCTCCCTTGCAAGAAAAAACCAAGAGCCGTTCTTATGATATCTCTCTCTCTCTCTCTCTTCCCCCCCCCAATAAAGTCAAGCCCTTTCCAGCACACACGCGCGATCCGCCCCCGCCCCTTTGCACCTTGCAAATGCAAAACCCCAGGGTTTTTGCATTTGCAAGGTGCAAAGCAGCGGGGGCAGATCACGCGCGCGTGCTGGAAAGGGCTTTACTGTATTACGGGGAGAAAGAGAGAGAGGGAGAGATCATAAGAACGGCTCTTGCTTTTTTCTTGCAAGGGAGAGAGTGACTCTTGCCTCCCACTGTCATCAACATCTTCTTCTTTTGGGTTAGTGAATCAATTAATTTGGGAAATGATCTCACTATCAGAAAACAACGTGAGCTGCCACCACCACCTCCTCCTCTCCCTCCTCCCGAGTGGACTGAAAGCAGCTGGAGCTGAGGAAATGAAACTGAGTGGAGCGACCTCAGCTCGCGTTGCTTTCTCAGCCTAGAGCTCAGAAAAGCCTCCCCCTCCTCCCGAGTGGACTGAAAGCAGCTGGAGCTGAGGAAATGAAGCTGAGTGGAGCCGAAGCAACCTCGGCTCGCGTTGTTTTCTCAGCCTAGAGAAAGAGGAAGGGGGCTCATCTGGATCAAGGGTGAGTCTCCCCGTCAGTTTCCCCTGAAGGATCTTCTGTCGCTTTTGCCTTCTCCCTACATCTTCCCTCTGTTAAAATCCCCCCCCCCACACACACTTATTTTCGGTTGGATAGATTTCGTTTCTGAGCATTCTCACATGGCGGTGGGTCTTCCCCCCAAAAAAAACAGTTAAAAAAAGAAAAAACAATATATCCTCAAGCAAGAACTTTTCTGCTTCCGATTACCCCCATGCTTAAAAGTTGCAAAGGAAACACGGAAGCAGGGAAGCGGCTGCCCAGCTTCGGAGCTCCACACCATTTTTTTTTCAGAGGGAAATCTGACTCGAGTATAAGCCGAGGGGGTTTTTTTCAGCACAAAAAATGTGCTGAAAAACTCAGCTTATACTCGAGTATATACGGTACTTGGTATATTTGAAGAATATAATAGTTTAGATACCTGTTATAATATAGTTTAGACCCTGTCCCTGCTATGGAAATTTCTTATTACAATGTAAGCTTGACCTTTTCTAATTAAATACATTTCAGGTGTGTGGCAGAGTTTTTGCTTTCTGACTATTGTCTCATTTAAAGATCTTTCTCCTTTTTCATAGAAAGTTCTTGATCATCAAAAATTGTACACCTCTTGACTATATGAATATTTATTCCATTTATCATACTATTTGTCAGGGGAAGAATATTTTGGATGCTACAATCCATCGTTCGTTTATTCTTCAAAAATAGTTTTATTTTTTTAAATTTTAAAATGTCTACTGACGCTATAATATTTGACTGATCTTTTTCTTTATGTAGCTTACAAAGCACATTTCTCTCTGACTCCTACAATCAAATTTCTCATCCCAATTGCTGGATGACCTTCTTTAACTATGGAACATTTTTGAATTTTTAAGGAAAATCTCTTAAAGAGATTGTTACCCTCTTATCTAATGCATAGTTAATTTCGTTTTGAAACTGAAGGGAATAACGTATTCTCATGCAAAAATATTGAGAGGGGATTTTTTTCCTCCTAGAAATGTCTCCTGCTTCTACACTTCAGCTCTTTGCTGCAGCTAACAATTGATTCTTTGTAGGATAAATCCTGTGATCTCATTATTTGCAAACTGCTCCTTAGCTCACTTCTTACTCCATGCCTACTAATTAAGTAAGCAACCCAACACACTTAAACAGCAAAGGAACTACTGCGCTTATACTGAAAGTGTTAGAAAATTATCAATGAGAATTTTATTAGACAAATCATGGAATTATTTTTGTAAAGGATAATTAAAGTTGTATTTTTATGTAAAGTTGGATAATTACAGAAGCTGTAGAGGATAATTTAAGTTGGGGTTAATTCCGTATTCAATTATCAAAGCATACAAAAAGTCCTGCTGAATCTGGATACAAAGTCCAACATAATTTAACTTTTTGTTCAAACAGTAGCTAGGAAAATCATCTTAAAGCGCAGTGTGAAGGCAAGAAACATTTCCACAATGCTTCTTGTTTAAACAATATTTCATGCCATTTCTAATATTGCAATGATATAGCTACTGATAAATTTATTTCTTATGGATGTATCTAAATCCCCTCCAAATCAAACTGGTTATCATTACTGCATCTGTGATACTTAAGTCCATAATTTCATGGCATATTGGTATCTAAAATGACATCTGTAACGACACAACAGCCTAAGGCAAACAAATTTTCAGCCTCATCTTGCTCACAAGGTCACTGCAAATAAAACATGTTGACTCATGGACAGTTATATATTTGCTAACCCATGTAGCCATCACTTTATAAGAATGGACTTTAAAAATTTACTACCAATAACCATGATTAATTGCACATTCCCCCAGTTCTGACAGAAGTGAGATTTATTTAATGGATACATCCCACAAATTACATGTGTCTGAATCAAGTCTGTATTGGGCTACTCAATTGCTATCACTGCATAGCTGGAATGTAGAGACTCAAAGAGGAGGCTGACATATTATTATAAATATTATTATTACATCCCACTTTCACAGCACAACTTACTATACTTCTTGCCTCTTGCTTGGTAAATGAGGGACTATAGGCTGATACTTGTAAGGCTATGTTTTCCAACATCCAATTGGTGCTGTGATAGTGTCTTTTGGCACACAATGTCTGGAAAAGATGCTGACCATACCCTATTACTGTACTATTTTGGAGTATAAGACGCTCTGAAGTATAAGATGCACCTAGCTTTTGGGGAGGAAAACAAGAAAAAAAAATCTGCCTCTCAGCAATTTGCTTCCTTGCAGCAAACAGCCAACAGCCTGGTCAGCTTCATCACCGCTTGATTAGCACAAGGAGGTGTCAGTTGGATTGGCCTCAGCTGTTTCAAGCTGCAGGGATTGCCATAGCCTATTGTCGCCTCTATTTTTGGCCTCTGCAACCCATTTTCAGCCTCCGTGTGCCCCATTTTTGGCCCGTTCTGGACAGCAGGGATTGGAATGGGTGGAAAATGGGGCACATGGAGTCCGAAAATGGGGCAGGTGGGAGGCCAAAGATGGGATGCATGGAGGCAGCAATAGGCAATGGCGATCCCTGCAGCCTGAAACAGCTGATCATCGAGATCCACTATCAGCTGTTTGTGCTAATCAGGCTGTGCTAAAGCTGAAACAGGCTGTTTGCTGCAAGGGTGGGGCTGGTGGGTTGGCGGGGCTTCAGCAACATTCCCTGTATAAGACGCACAGACATTTTCACCCACTTTCGGAGAGCAAATAAGTGAGTCTTATACTCCCCAAAAATACAGTACTCACTGTGTGATTTGACTATAGAACGTCCAACTGCAGAGCCCTACCATGCAGGAAATATCAGGGCTCCAATAAATAAGCAATGACTGTGGAGGTGCCCTATGTAATAGCTTCTTTTCTAAAAAATCTCTCTTCTCTTTACTGTTTGGCACTAAGGACTCCCCTTTTAGAGTCCTTCTATTAACTCAAAGCCTGGTTATAATGAGGTTAAGAACCAAATTAAAAAAACTATGAGGTCAGTTCTAAACCTTCACCTTTCCTTCTTGAATAGAGAATTCTATAGAATGATTCAACCCAAGACATCATTTTTATTTATTTATTTAATCTAATTTATACAGCATGAACATATCATTTCTGCAATTGTTTCCTACAGGATTCCCAATCATCTGTACAGGTGCAGATATTTTAAATGATATATTCATGCCAATGTGACTGAAAAACAACCTTTCTTGTCATTTTATTTGAATTTCTCTCACTACTGCCTTTACTACCCAATATTCAGTGTTCATTTAGTTCACCCATATTCAAAATAAAAACTTTAAAACTATGACTGGTACATAAAAACAGAGGACAAGCATTCATTATTTTGTTGCTATAAAATGAAACTTCACCCTTCCTATAGAATGGAACTTCACACTCTTCTTTAAGATAATATAGAAACTGAAGTATGTTTAACTGAAACATACTTCATGTTTGCTGGGTCATTTTTTTCCACACTTAACAACATACATACCTCATCTCTATAGAGGGGACTTGTGTAATACATTATGTCCATTGCACTGCTGTTAAGCAAATCCCTTAGTCCACGAACTTTATCTGGAGTAATAGAGTCAACAGTGTCTAAAATGAAAAAAAAGGGAGATCAAAGTGTGATAAAACCTTAAATGATTCAAAATCAACAATTCAAAACATCTAAATCCCTAACTATGGAAATTGCTCAAGTGCTGTAATAATGTGCTTATTCATCTCTACCAATGTTTTCCTTCTATATCAGTTTAGGCAGCTGAAGGATGTTTGGGATTAAATTTAGAGCCCAATGGACTTAAATAAGCAGATAGCATCCAGAAACATTTACAGTACGGATGGGTTTCTTGCTACTTGTTCACTGAACAAGTGAAACTCAGTGCTAGAGAATATATTTTAAAAATGCCATTTTCCAAGTATTACCAATCTTATCAGGTTTTTTTTTAAATGAAAGAAATACCTCCATCAAGTATAAGTTTAGATCTCCATTCTACTGGCAAGAATTCAACATGTGTTGCAAGGTTGCCAAAATATTTCTCTTCAATTTTCCTTGCAGTTTCCCGCATCCTAGAACATTAAAAAACAAAAAACAAAAACAAAAACAAAAGCTAGACTGAAAAATAAGACTACTTCTCATAAATAACAATAATCTGCAAAGCAGACATTTATAGGAAATCATCTTGCCCAAAGCTATCCGGCAAAGGATATTCTTGGGATCTGGCTATCTTAAGAACCAACTTTCTCCTATTGTTTCTATTTGACCAGAAAGTTCTGGTAAAGTCGACATGTTTCAGGTCCCAGCTATAAAGCTCTGCCATCTTGCAAGAGCCAAAATTCAGCTGTCACATTTCATGGAAGGGTGGTGGTGGAGGAGTTGAAAACTTCAAGGTTATTCTGTATGTTGTATTAAGAAATTCCAGTTGCAGTTAATTGGTTCTTGTGATTTATGAAGTGCAGAAGTGGGAGGAGAGAAGGTGGATTCTGTGTAACCCGTGAAAATAATTTCACTTTGGGAAATTGCCTTTGACATGCCAGATCTGTTTCTAAATAAATCAATTGGAGAGAAAATGTCTCGGAGTGACTGATATCATGGATACTTTCTGGATGCCTTGCAGCATCTTCTTTATAGTTCCACCTCTCCTGTGAAATAGAAATCTTCCTGACTAGCTCTAAGCCTATAGTGCTTTTGCAAATCTGTAAAAATCTGGTTTCTTTAGCAGGTCCTGGGATAAAGTGAGGTGATTTGTTCTATGATAGTGCATTCTGATGTTCAATTATGATTTTGTTTCATTCTCTGGTGACTTGTATTTATTATAGTTTACTTTTTCTTATTTTTATGCCACTATTTTTAACCCTCATATTGTACAACCTGTGCCCCACTGGGTCATTGTTTCAGCTACATTTTGTTATCTAAACAGGGAAACAGAATGACTATAGGTGTGAAAAAATGTTGTGGGAGCGAGAGCTCCTTCCTTCCTTCCTTCCTTCCTATACTTCCTTCCTTCCATCCCCTCCCCAGACATCTTATTAAAGTTTCGGGGAAGCAAAGATTTCTGTAGTATTCAAAAGTTTAAATCAGAGCAAAACACCTGTCAACTTTCTAAACATCATGTAACACTTTCATCATGTTTATCTGATAAATGAAAAAAATCAGTACTGTAAAAGCTTCTAACAAAAACTGTAATTTAAAATCAATACAAAAGCAGGTTTTTGTAGCCTAATTAAAAAGCACATACAACTCCTTAAACAGCTCTTAAGTATATTTAAACAAAATTAACTTATTTATATTTTGTAGCATTCTTCCCATTTACTGATGGTAAATTAAAAATACAGGTTGCAAAAAAGAAATGAAACACTTACATGGCAGTATTCCTTATAATCCTTCCTTGCTCTATTTTCTGTCCAATGCCATGCACAACAAATACAATGTGAGTTGTTGGAGAAGGCTTGTCTTCTAATGTAGCTTCTTCAACATAGCCTCTATGAAGTCTGGTCCCACTACTTGAAGCTGCAGAATGAAATTGGCATCATTTAATTCCACTGGAAAAGCCAATTACTTTGTGCAAAACCATCTTTTAAGTGCCCAAGCAAAAAAGTTCATTTAAAAAAAAATTATTTAAAAATTTTATTTAAATTTTTTTCATTTGCTTTAAATATATTATAATGCATACTAAAAAACATAGATACACAAGATGTATATGTGTACTGCAGGAAGAAGGGTGTAGATTTAATAGTGAGATTAATTTTAACCCTGCAATGTTACTACTTCAATAGCAGATATTTGTATGTAGTGAAATACTGATGTTTATAGATATAACACTTAACAGCAGAAATCCATATGTAATGAAATACTGAGATTATTTTTTTATTAAAATTGGGGAAATCCAAATTTAAACCATAAGCACACTAGATAACTTTATGCAATTGTTTTATTTTTAACTACTTAAAAGAGTTTTGTGAAGATTAAATGAAGGGAAAAATCCCTTTGAATTACAAAACAAAAGAAATATAGTTGCTATGTATGAATAAAAGTATATGTCAAAACAATGTATGTTTCTTTATCTTAGATTGGGTAGCCAAAATATCTTGGGGAGGTCAGCTATGTTACAGTTGAAAACCATCCCTTTATCACAAACATTTAGTAAGTTTGGCAGAAACAAAAAAAACCTACTTTGTGATTTTAGGTTAGAGAGCTAATGTTAAAGTTGCCTTTCTGAGTAGCGCAGGTTCATTATTAAGTACAATTTAAAAAAAAATAACCAATTCAGTTTTCACATTTTTCACAAAAACATACAATATATTCAACAAGGATATTTTGACAATGTACACAAAACTTTAATTAGTTTTACCTTTAGAAAAACCTAGCTTCTGAGTGACTGTTCTTGCAATTTTTGAAGTTGTTGCATCACTATATAAATATACCTCATCGACACTGTGCCAATCCACATGGTTGCGACTCAGCTTCAAACTATGAACAGCTGTAGCAAAAAAAAGGTTTTTAATTTAAATAAAATAAATAAAATAAAAACCTTTCAGAAGTAGGCATAGCAAAAAACAGGGAGAAGGAAACACAAAAACAAGGGTATTGATATTACATATTAGCATGTTTACCCAAATATCAAATGGTGAATAATGAAAACACATTTGTAGCTAGTAATGTTTTAAAAAGGCAGCTAGGTCCAGTAAGAGTGATTCTTTTTCGAAAAGCTCAAAAACATGGAGAATTTTTTTTTTGTTGATCATAGTTAAACAATTCTTATACTCCATTTTCATCACTTATTTTGCTGCTTTTGTACAATATTGTAAATTTATTATGCTTATTTTGATTTTAATAACTTGTTATGAGAAAGCACAGTGCACTTCCAGCTATGTAATTTTCATCTGAACAGGTAAATGTATAGTGTGTGGAGTATAAACTTCCTGGATATAAGTGAAGATGAAATTATTCTTCACATAAAAATATTCAGTACTTAACTTCTGTATACCCTGCATTTATTATTTAAAATAGGGAATGTTTGATCCAATGTTTGGTCCCTCTGCTGTTCCCTAAATAAATGTTAGCTGCTTGCAGTTCTCAAAGGTCTGCCATCGTCTAAGAGGTTAAAATATTTATGCACTACTAAAGATTCCCATAATAGAATAAAGACAACAAGATGACAAGTTGAAGAGGCAAGTTATTCACGTGAATGGTTTTTGGAGCAAAAGAAAATTGTGCTTGAAAAGTACACATTTTTAGCCATTGTCACATATACGCTACTCGATGATAAACATAAGATAATACATTATGGTGCAGTAAATTAAATGTTACATTAAAAAGCAGGCTGAATCCCACCTGTTTCATTTTTATTCTTTCTGAAGAGTAGAAGATTTTGGAGGAGAATATAAGAAATAGCATAGCATTTCACTATTAGCAGTTTCTAACTTCTACATCCAATCACTATTGGATTTTTTTTTAAAGGCAAATCTTCCTTAAATATATTTAGCTTACAAAGTAAAAATCTTTCATTTTAAGATTAAATGCCATGAGTTAAACATTCTAATTTCACTAAAATCAACCAAGGATTTCCTCAGAGGTGTGGAATTACCCTATAGGTCATTAACTCATCAACTCTTACCTTGAGTTGTACAACTAAATGCAGGATATATATATAAAGATGCATAGATACATAAATGTTGCTGATCAACGATAAGATGATTAAGTCCACACCTTAAAATGGATTTTCAGAAATTATTTCTGAGGCCTAATATGCATGTTGATTTTTTTGATGGTTAAAATATGTATAAAGAATCAGAAAGCTGCCAAGGAAAGTATACAAGAAAGTCCACTGTTAGAACAACCCCAAACAGTGATGATTCTTCCCAATGTTATTTTACTGGATCTGTGGTAAGCATGAAGACTTGACAAAACTTATGGTTGTTCAAACAGTAATTATTTTTTTATGAGTCCATTGTGAAAAGATAGGAAAAATATATTTTCCTACTTACTTTACTATTTTCCTCATGCTTTGAGAATTTTCTTTCCTATTGAGAATGAGAGCACTGTTTTTATTCAGTGACAGTGCTGACAAACACTCTTATGACAAGTCCAACAAAGATGCAAATGAGCAAAGAAGAGCAATGAACTTATTTCTGTGATACCTAGGGGCAAAACATCTGGCCCAATATCCGTTTCTCTTCCTCCTCAGTTTTTAAACCTCTTACATTAATCTACTTTAACATTTTCTAAATTATTAGGTTTGTCAGGTTTAATCAAAGCAATTTTATTAAAAGTATCCAATTAGTTTTATAGTTGAACAGGCATTTCATTATTATCCATATCAATTTTCAATAAACAAATCATTACCTGGACTCAATTTATAAAAACTTTGCCCTTTTTTTTGAAAGTGGAGGGTATTCCATGGCCAATTTTTATGTCAAGTAAATAATGTGCAAAATATTTTGGAATTTTAATTAATTGTTAGTATACTTGGTCACAGCACTGCTAGCTTCTAATTTTCTTTGTAGGAAGCCATGCACAGATGGTCTCATTAAGATCCACAATGGCTCCTTTTTTTTTTGTTTTGTAATCAGGAACTATCAAAATTGTGCAGAGGGGAAAGTATTTGGTTATCTAAATGCTCTACAGTGCTAGCTATAGTATAAAGCTTCCTATACAAGAAGACAAGAACACAAATCTGTGATTACCGTACCTTCAGACCACTTGCGTTTAACCCCTGTTGCCTCTGCATTCTCCTTATAGCCTCTCCATTTGAACAGAGAATGGAGGGAGAAGGTAGGTAGGTAGTTGGCAACTAAAAGTAAAAAGACTGAGCTTCAAAGTGAACTTTTGAGAAGGTTCATAATTGGTTTGACAGGGAACTATCCTAAAAACTAACGTACACAGAAAACAGAATAAAAATAACATGGAGAAATGCTAGCAAAACAGAAAAAACACTGATTTAATGAGGAACCAATTAAATATGTAAATTAAAAAAATAATTTTCCTTACTTGCTCCCTGATACAAGTAAGATTATGTTTAAAGAGCAGAAAAACAACAGATATGCAATGTAAAAATGAATGGCTTCATCCATCACCTGTGAATTCATAGATACATCAGTCAGCAATTTTACTGGGATTACAAAGCACAACTCTGTAACATAGGCTTAGGACATTAGGCAGCCTAAAGAGATGGCTAAAAACAAGGGAACAAGGGAAAAGACCACCGGTAGCTTTCCAACTCTTGAAAGAAAGACAGGAAATTCCCAACATGCATTATCTATTAACAAGACTTCCATTCCTGAACAGCACTGGAGTTTCCCTGTGGTGGTAAATGCACATCCACTGTGATGCTTTCAATACTCATTTTAAGCTTCCAAGCTATTCAATGAGAATATTGAAAAAAGTGAAACCCCTGAAGATTACTGTGCTGTAGTTTGATGGACTTACCTTACCCCCACAGGTAGATGCCAGTGCTGTTCAGTGTAGGAAGGGACATCACAAGGTGAATGAATGCTGAGGTATCTCACAAGTGGCAAGTTAGGAATGAAGAGGAAGCTGCCGTGCCCCACCTAAGAAACAGGAGAACAATAAGCACCACTAAGGTCAGTTGGCATTCAAACAGGGAGTCGAGCTCACTTGAAAGACAAAATGTGACAATTTTAAAAACTGAGCATCAGTTTGGAAGTCTCTGTTTGAACCCAAAACAAAAACAAAACCTTAAATAGGTTACTGAAAATTAGATGTGGTGGTGCATTTATTGGACCCAACTGATCTAATTAAGAAAACATAAATTAAGATATGAGATAATGTTGTCAGAACCACTGAATGATCAGAGAAAATGATAGCTGCAACTAATTAGTAGCACCAAAAGAAAGATTTCTATATATTTCTATATGTATAGATCTATTCAAGTGACTCCTCCTATCAGAGTGCTCAGTAATCATTTTCATAGTTTCAAATGGCAATTATACATTATAATGAAAACTTTAAACTCTAATGCAGATCCAATGTCCTTCTTAAAGAGAAATGCTCATTGTATGCTCATTTGTTCTGTCTCATTTCCTTCCAATCAACTACTACTGATGATACATTATTGCCTATATTTTTCCATTTGCTTTCCATGGTTGGCATGACACAGAGAATTCTGTGTGAAAGATTATCCTTTAAACAGGGAAGGCAGCATATAAAAGTCCTTCTAGAAGTTTTTGCTTTAGGCCCAGAATAATAATTAATGAAGAAACAAAGGGAAAGAATTAGTGTGATGAATCTCAGAAGTTCTAGGACAAGATGTTATTGTTAACTTTGAATAGCGATTTCCTACCTATTTAACTTTGCAATCAATCATACTGTAAAATCTCTGGTACTTTACCAACTTCCCATTGTTCAAAGTCTGAAAAGACAGCCAAGAAATTAGTGAGGCAATTGGAAACTGGAGGGTGAATTGTGCCAAAATATAGAATATCATGGGTTGTATGGAAGAATAATTTTCCATCTCATTATAGAATCTAGGAGCAAACACAGAGGAAACATGTTTTTCTTTGAAATGTTTTCTCTGTGATGGTTGTCAGAATCTAGACAGCAATGATCCTGCATTTTTCATCTAATATATAGTACTTCTCTTCCTTATGTCACAAGAACTTTGTTCACCGAGGTTTGCTAGGGATGGAATGGGGTATTTGTATGTTTTGCTTCCCCCACCAAGAGATTTAGAAATTTATTGCTACTTTTAAATTTTTATCACCTTTGTTCTAATTTTTTGTATCCTAGGTTTTCCTGGATTAAAATTCAATATGATATTTATTTAAATGATTTATGGAGTCAAATTAAATATTGTATGCTATTATGAATAATATACTAATAGAAATTGTTTTTCTCTTTAAAGAATCATAAAACAAGGATGTAAAAGGCAGACACCATCAGGGAACAGATGCAATCTACTCGTTCACAAAACAGGCAACCTTCCAATTGCTTAGACAGAAGGACAACAAGAATTTTGCCACCCTGCACTGGTTGCCAGTTTGCTCCTAGATTTGATTCAAAATGCTGGCTATTAGATATAAAGCTCTACATGGCATAGGTACTAGTTATTTGAGGGAGTGCCTGCCCCCACAGTATTGGCCCAGCCAATTCAATCTGGCAGGACTGGTATGTTGCAAATTTCTTTGATTAAACATGCCACCTTTTTCTGTAACAGCACATATTCTATGGAATGAGGTTCTCCTTAGATCTGGATGCTCCTATACTGGTAGGATTTCAAAGGGCCTAGAAGGATCTTTTTTCTTGCTATTTGTAAATTGCTTAGTCATTGGAGTCGGACAGTATATAAAGTTAAAATAAAATAAGTAGTAAGAAATATGGGCTGGATTCACTCTAATCCTTTAAAATGAACAACCTGAAAACAACATTACATTGCAGTTTCCTTCATACAAAAATAACAACCAGAGATTCTATCTTGGCTACAAAATTATTGCCACTATATTCCTTTAAAAATGGTAACAGTAAAGTCTACATTTGTAAAGCTTTCGGTCATTTTTGATACTTCCTTCAAAAATATTTTGATCTTTATTACTAATTATGTATGAATTTATAAGATTAGACCAGGGGTGGGTTTCTACCAGTTCTGTCCACCTCTGTAGAACCCGTAGCTCTGAAGAGCAGCAGACATAGAACCGGTTCTATGTCTGCTGATGTTTTTGTCCACCTGGGCTCTTACTTGACCTGATTTTTTTCAACTTTTTCCTGATTTTTTCAACTTCAGCTGCTGAACAAGGCACAGCAGCAGTTAAAAAAAACAAGAAAAGAGGGCTGTTTCAAGGGCTGCTTCTCTGCAGGCAGCATGCTGATGACGATTTACAGGCACGTGCAGGCAGTGTGCAGGGAAGTACATCGTAAATCACCGAACCTTGTAAATGACCGAACTGGTAGTAAACCCTGTCAGTTAACTCTGTCGGATTCCACCCCTGGATTAGACTCTACATCAATCCTTAAATTGATTCTAGATATAATGTAATGGTATGTGGGAAATACTTGAAAGAGGAGAGGAGAAGCTGTCTAGACTTTAGGAGGCAATCAGACAAGCGAGGAGCCCTTGGTGGCTTATTGGTCAGAGAAAGAAACTTAAGAAAGACCTGCCCTAATTGGTTAGGCTGTTAAAAGTGATGGTGGGATATTTGTACTTTCAGACTTTCAAAATTATGTAGCCCTACAAGAAAGTAGAAGCAGTTCATCCTGTTATCTTTCCTTTCTGATTTATCTGATTTACCTGAGAAGGTTAATACATATAGCTAGCACAGGTAAGAAAACTTTGACAAGTGAGACAAAACCAGTATACTGCAGTAACTTTATGAATACTACCATCAAATGTCTTCACAACATAAATGTTCTGGTTGTTCTCTTGCAATAAGATATAAAGTATTCTGCAAGTTATTCTTTATTGGTTGACAACCTGTTACACCAGGGGTGGGCTGCTACTGGTTCTGGCCGGCTCTATAGAACTGGTACCTCTGAAGATCAGCAGACACCGAACCGGTTCTGCGTCTGCTGCTGTTGGTCGCACCCGCCTGCCCGGGCTCTTACCTGTCCTTTATTTCCTGCTTTTTCAACCTCAGCTGCTTTGCGCTGCACAGCTGAGGTTGGAAAAAGTAGGAAAAAAGAGGCTTTCCAAACGCTGCACACCTGCGCGTAGCGCTTTTCAGTTGTCCAGGCAGCACAGCTAAAGGTTTTTTTACATGTGTGCACAGCAAAATGTAGTCAGCAAACCGGTAGTAACACCAGTTGAATCCCACCACTGTGTTACACCTCATGTTATTCCTAGCATCAAGCTGTTAAGAACAAATAGCAACATTTTTTTTTCTTATCTTAGATTTTATAAGCCCATTATAGAGCAGACAAATGGCATAAAAATTTAATGAATTAGAAATAAATAGTAATAATTACTGAATTACACAGCCATAATTATGCTCACACATAAATTGTAAGCTTGGTGTTAATGTCTTGTCCTCATCCTAGTTCAGGAGGATTATTTATATATAGTCTTCAATGGGGGTGAGATTCAAATTTTTAACAACTGGTTCTGTGGGCGTGTCTTAGGTGGTGGGCGTGCCTTGGTGGTCATGTGACTGGGTGGACATAGCTTGATGGTCATGTTATTGGCTGGGTGTGGCCAACTCAATATCACTCACATCAAGGCACGCATCTCCTCGCCTGGCCTCTCATGACTGTGGGGATGCTGCAACAGTCGTAAGTGTGAAAAAGGGTCATAAATCACTTTTTTCAGTGCCATTGTAACTTTGAATGGTCACTCCACACAAGCAAAGTACCAGCAAAGGAGGGGGAAAAAACTCCAGAGAAGTTCCTGAGACAGGAAGTCTAGTCCTGCCAAGAATGTAATAAGAGTTAACCGAGAGGCAGTTTCTGTAAGCAACACCAGAATGTTTCCTTCCTGCCTTCCTTACAGGATTAGGCCAGTAATTTCTTCTAACAACCGGTTCTCCGAACTGCTTAGAATGTTAACAACCGGTTCTAGCAAATAGGTGCGAACTGGTAGAATCCCACCCCTGGTCTTTAACTTACAACCATTTCTTTTGGTGACCTTTCAAAAATTAGAATGGCACTGAAAAAAGTGACTGATGACAGTTTTTCACACTTGCAACCACTGCAGTATCTCCATATTCACATGATCACCTTTTATGACCTTCTGACAAGCAAAGTTAATGAGAAAGCCAGATTCACTTCACAACCATGTTACTATTTTAACAACTGTAGTGGTTCACTTAACAACTGTGGCAAGAAGTGTCAAAATGGGGCAAAATTCACTTAACAAACGTCTAATTCAACAATAGAAATTTTGGACTTAATTATGGTTGTAAGTCGAGAACTACCTGTAGTGTTAGTATACATCTTTGTAAACACCAGACAACTGGAAGCAAGATTTACTTTCCATTTTTCATAAATGTATTTCTTCTTTTTCAAAGTCATATAATTGAATTACCTTTACTACTGCATACTAATTTAAGCAATTTATTTTTGATAAAATTATATTTACTGTTAGTCTATACAGGTAGTTCTCAACTTAAACCACAATTGAGCCCTAAAGTTCTGTTGTTAAGTGACACATTTGTTAAGTGAATTCTGCCCAATTTTGTGACCTTCCTTGCTACAGTTGTTAAGTGAATCATTGCAGTTGTTAAATTAGTAACCTGGTTGTTAAGTGACTATGGCTTCCCCACTGACTTTGCTGGTCAGAAGGTCACAAAAAGTGATCACATGACCTTGGGACACAGCAGCAGTCATAAAGATGAGCCAGTTGCCAAGTATCTGAATTTTGATCACATGATCACTGGGATGCTGCAAAGGTTGTAACTGAAAAAGAGTGTGGTTATAACTTTGAACGGTCACTAAATGAATTGCTTGTCAAGGACTAACCATATTGTTGCGTGATCCTAGGCTTATCTGCTCTGAAAGAAACAACTATCTTTGTTCACAACTTCCTGAATCTCTTCCAAATCGCCTATCCTCAAATGTTAGCATTACAGCCTGAATTTTTTGGAAGAAGAGAAGAGGAGGCAGAGAAGGAGGTCTCATTAACTGAGTTTCAAGAGGAACAACTGGAGACTGAAAAAGAGAAAGGAGCAGTAGGTGGACAGGTGGATAGTAAAGAACGGTGTGAAGTGAGATCCACAAGAGCTGTTAGACCTATATATAAAGCATAATCATGGAAGAAAAAAAACTGATTACAATGAATATAAATGGACTCAATTCAGCTGTTAAAAGAAGGAAAACTTTTCATAAATTAGAGAAATTAAAATTTGATATAATTTGCTTACAAGAAGTTCATATTAAAAAACAACATGAACAATTGTTAGTACAGCCAAAATTAGGGAAAATATTTACTTCTTTGACTCAATGTAAGAAAAGAGGAGTGGTTCTATACATTAAAGAGGCTATCCCAGCAAAACTGATATACACGGATGAAGACGGAAGAATATTAATGGTGGAAATAATGGACAATAATATAAAAATACTCTTGATTACAATTTATGCTTCAAATGATAAACAAGAAGAGTTTTATGAAAAACTACACATGAAAATAATTGGATTGGACTATGTTAATATAATTATGATGGGAGGCTTTAATGGAATTGTGGACAATAAACTGGACTATATAGCAACAACAACAAAGCAAAATAGAAAGACTCTCCCTAAATCTTTTTTTAAAATGACAGACGAATTAACTTTACAAGATATTTGAAGAGAAAGAAATGTTAAAGCTAAACAATATACTTTTTATTCAAATAGACATTTATCATGGTCCAAATTAGATATGATTTGGATCTCAACAGGATTAATATCCAGGATTCAAGAAACAAATATCGAAACAAGTACTTGGGCAGATCATAGCCCAATGACAATTAAATGGAAGGGACAAAAAAAAAAAGATCGAGATGGACATTAAATAATACTATCTTAAAGGAAAAAGACTTTATACAACGGATGGAGAAGGAACTGGCTTTTTTCTTTAGAGAAAATAAAAAAGAAGATACTTCAACGCAAAATGTTTGGGATACAATGAAGGCATATGTTAGAGGTTTGATAATAGATTATACAAGAAAAAAGAATATTAGGAAAAGGCAAGCTTCTAAGGCTTTGGAAGATGAGTATAAAAGACTTGAAAAAGAATTACAGAAAATGCCACAGAAAAAAGATATTAAATTGAAGCTGGATGTAATTAAACATAAAATGGAATTAATAGAGAAAGAAGAACTGGCACAGAAAATTAGAAATTCTAAACAGAATTATTTTGAAGATGCAAATAAACCAGGTAGATGGCTAGCATATAAATTGAGAAAGGAGAAGGAATCAAGAAAAATATTGAAGCTAATAGATGATCAAGGCCAAGTTTGTTATGGTAATAAGGAGAAAAAGGAAATTATTCGAGATTTTTATGGGCAACTATATAAACAAGAGAATATTGATGAGGAAAAAGTCAAACAGTATTTATAGAATGTCAACTTACCGAAGATACCTAAAGAGACTGAAGAAATGCTAGAAAGCAATATAACAATGATGGAATTAAATGAAGCACTTAAGAAACAAAATAATGGGAAAGCACCAGGTCCAGATGGGCTTCCGGCAGAATTCTATAAAACATTTCAAGAATCATTGAGCATCCCACTGTTAGAAGTTATGAATGAAGTTATGTCAAAAAAGATGATACCCAAAACATGGTCAGAGACTTATATTACACTTATTCCAAAAGAAGAGGCTGACCCACTGCAAATTAAGAACTATAGACCTATTTCTTTATTGAATGCAGACTATAAAATTTTTGCTTCAATTTTAGCAGAAAGACTTAAAAAATATTTAAATAATTTTATCCACCCAGATCAAAATGGATTTCTGCCAAAGAGACAAATCAGAGACAATATGAGAGTAATCTTGGATACTTTGGAATACTATGAGGCTCATCCTGAAAAGCAAATGGCTTTGATATTCCTAGATGCTCAAAAGGCATTTGACAATGTGAACTGGAGATTTATGTTATTACTATTGGAAGAGATGGGTTTTGCCAGAAAATTTATTCAAGCAATAGAAGCCATATACAATAAACAGACAGCAAAGGTAATGATGGAGGGAGAACTTACAGATTTTATTAATATAAGAAAAGGCACAAGACAAGGGTGTCCCCTATCTCCTTTGCTATTTGTGTTGACTTTGGAAGTGTTGAATATAAATTTTAGGGATGATAAAAGTATAAAAGGAATGAAAATTAAAAAGGAAGAATTCAAACTACAAGCTTTTGCTGATGACTTAGCTTTTATTCTGGAAGACCCGCTAGAAACAGCTCCAAAGTTATTGGAAAAGATAGAGACATATGGTGAGATGGCTGGTTTGAAAATAAATAAAGATAAAACAAAGATTTTGACAAAGAACATGTTACTGAGACAAAGAGAAGAACTGGCAGACCTTTTGAAAATCTAAGTTACAAATAAGGTTAAGTATCTGGGGATATATTTGACAGCAAGATGTAGTACATTGAAAGAGAATAATTATATTAAACTCAAACAACAGATAGCTACAGACTTGAAGAAATGGGAAAACTTGCAATTGTCATTAATAGGGAGAATTTCAACAATTAAGATGAATATTCTACCCAGAATTCTATTTCTGTTTCAAACAATACCAATTAGGCTTGGAAAAGACTATTTTGAAGATTTAAATAAAATCATGTTGAAGTTTATATGGCAAGGTAAAAAAGCGAGAATAAAGCTAAAGCTTTTGCAAGACGCTAGAATTAGAGGAGGTTTTGGCCTGCCTAATTGGGAATTGTATTATCAAGCTGCAAGTTTGATGTGGGTCAAAGAATGGATTACATTAAAAAAGCATAGATTGTTGACATTAGAAGGGCATGATTTGCTGTTGGGCTGGCATGCTTTTTTATGGTATAAGGGAACTAAAACACAGGGTTATTTTAGAAGACATTATATACGGGAGTCTTTGTGGTTAAATTGGGAGAAGATAAAAAAACAATGTTATTTGAAAATTCCAATTTGGTTATTGACTATTGAAGCATTTTCCTATCCTATAATCTATAAGAAGGAACAAACAGTTAGATATGGGGAACTGTTGGATGAAAAGGGTGGACTTAAATCAATCCAAAACTTAGAGGAACAAGGTATAAGGATGAATTGGTTTTCATATGCACAAATACATTCAAGGTATGATGAAGATTTTAAAACGGAGGGATTCTATGATAAACAGACTGATTTAGATAAGATCTTGATGGGTACTGATGAGAAGGTGATTAAAAAATTATATGGTTATTTACTGGGAATGAAATTAGAGGAAGAACAAATCAAAGAAACTATGATTGTTTGCGGGAAGAATTTTGGATATGGGATTGATTTAGAGAAATGGCAAAAATTGTGGTCTCAAAATTATAAAATGACAATGTCAACAGCATATAAAGAAAACTTGTATAAGATGTTTTACAGGTGGCACTTTCCCCCGACAAGAATAGCAAGAATGTTTAAGAACAAATCTGAAAAATGCTGGAAATGTCATCAGATACCTGGCTCATATTACCATATGTGGTGGACTTGTGAGGACGCCAGAAAATATTGGACTAAAATTCGCATGTGGTTGGAAAAAATGACAAAGAAACACATAGACTTGAAACCAGAGATCTTCTTATTGGGAATTTTACCTGATACATATAGTAAAGATTTGAAATACCTGATTGTAAATGTATTAACAGCGGCTAGGATTGTATTTGCTAAAAATTGGAAGAATGAGAAAATACCATTACAGGAAGAAATTATTAAGAAAATATTGGAATGTGCTGAAATGAGTAGATTGACATTTGAAATTAGAGAGCAAGAGGATAAACAATTTTATGAAATTTCGGATCTTTTTTTATCAATGGCTAGATGATAAAATACGATAATAGAATATTGACACTATATTTATAAAGGGTTTTTAGGATTGATTTGGTATGATTATATGATTTGTTGCAGAATAAACTGTTTAAAGTATTGTTATCTCATGAAGCATGAATGATTAAAAGTATAGTCAAAAAAAATTTTTTTTTTAGTGATATTAGGATATATAAGTTTGGATTGACAATATGAATTGTTATGTAACATAATTGTAATTGAGACTACAAAATGAATGCACAAAACTGATGAACCAACCGACACACTGGATGTACATATGAGAATTGGTGTTTTAATGGTTTGTCTTGTTTGTTTGTAGAAAATTAATAAAATTCTTTTCAAAAAAAAAATGTTAGCATTACAAACCTATTTTTTCTATCCATAGTATGTGGAATTTAATTCATCCTTCTCATAACCATCCCTATGCATGCTTTTCTAAAGTTAAAAAAAAAAATTCTGTAATCTTTTTATAATACATTCTGTGTTATAATCTGTGGAAAGCTTCAGAATTGCACATCATATTTAATAGTGGTAAATAGTATAAAGATGGTACAATACCATATTTCAGTTATTTCTAGACACTGCATCTTCAGAGCTATTTTTGCTGAACGGGTTTTTGGAAGCTTTAAGACTGTAATAGTAGATAAGAGTTCTGGCCATTACAATGCCTCAGTGTACTCAGGACACAATTTGAGCCCACTCAGGCCCACCCACATTTACCTTTTGGCTGTCTGCCTGGCTCTGCCCACTGCTGAGCCCACAACACTGCCCAACACTACTGTAACTGGCCATTGCCTTCTTTCCTGCTGCCGCCTTTTCACTTAGGTAGCTGGGGCTTCTCTAGTCCACCAGCCATGGGCTCCATTCATGGCCTGCTCAGGACCTTCTTTTGCAAAAGAAGCAGCCCATGTAAAAGAAGGCCCTGGCTGCATGGGTGCAAAAGAAGCACCCTTCCAGAAGGATTCTTCTTTTGCACACTGGACTACTTTCATGAAAGATGGCCCTAGACAGGAGCAGGACATGAATAAAGGCATCGGCTGGGTGTACAGGCTCTGGGCAGATGAAGACCTGGCTGCCCCCATCTTGCAAGAAGACCTCTGGTTGGTGCAGTAGTGGTCTGGGTAACAGCATGTACAGCACTGGGTGTCTTGGTGATCTCTGATTTGGAGTCAAAGGAGACAAATGATGAGCTGCCAGAATCAAAACTTTTGAAATTTGGGGGAAATTGGGGGTGGGGGGGGAGAGAGCTTGTCTCTATACTACAAGTATGTTTGTGTTTGCAAGTCTCATTTAGTAAAGAGAAAAAAAGTATCTTTGTGTACTTGTGTGGATACTTGACCTTGGATAGGACGATGGGGGCAGCTGGAAGGGGAGATAAGTGGATGGCCAAAAGGCCAGGGATGGTGGAAGAAGAGATAGGCAGGTGAAGGTAGTTTAAGAGAAGACAGAAGAGGCAGCTCCTTACATAACCATTGTTTGGGGCTGGGAGGGACCAAGCTGGGAATCACTTGGATTGGGCTGTGTCCTTGCTAATGACAGATGGGATTTATTTAATGACAGAAACTGGGCACTGCCAGGATTGCCATCACTAAGGAATGCAGTTTTGTGACATATTATATTGTGACATATTGTATATTATGATTGCATCACTTAGTAATAGGCATTCTGGTCCTGTATGCACACTACTATTTTTTTAAGCTCCTTTCTCCTATGCTAGAGTTCTGCTGTGAACCTTCAACCTATCCCAGATGCTATTAAAATAGGAGATAAGCCTGGGTTAGCTTCAGTTCCATGCAAACAGCTTATGAAAAAAACCACAATACAATTATTCTGAAACTGGGGGAAAAAGTGGTAAAATGCGATATACAATTATGGCAAACTGCACTATTTATATACCGTAATGTGTAGCTTTGCCCTAGATTACACAATAAGCCAAAGTAGTGCTAAATAATATGAAGGACCTACACATCCAGTAGCAAAGAGCAGGAAACAGTGTTGGCAGCATTCCCAGCATGATTAACTATTAACTCTGGGCAAAGAGCATTAAAGCTTACCAGTATCCTTTATACTGACTGGATTCAATCAGAAAAGGAGGGATAAGATCAAGTGCTTTTCCTATCTTATAATGTAAAAGGTCCCCTGCCATTTTAGTAATAAGCAAAAAAAGATTCAGGCTGCGCAGAAACATGTGGTATCTTCTACTCCTACGGTAGTTTAAGGTTCAATTTGTAGAACAGATAAAATGATAGATCTACTGTAGCTGATAAAACTAAGAGCACTCACAGACTGCGCTGCAACTTACATCCACAAGAACTACTTCAACGTTTGCAGAAAAAATAGAACCTATCTCTTGTGTTTCTACTACTTTGGTTTAAACATTGCCCATCAGTGATTCCAGAAATTGCTTGCAAGTGAGGCTCAAAGCTGTGATACAGTAAATTGATTACAGTCAGACTGCAACAAATTTAATGAAGTCTCAAAGAGCTTTGCTATCCTGGTGATAGATAGAAACATCACCCAATACAAAAAGGAAGTATTTTAAAAATGTTTTAGTTTTTAGTTATTATATTTCATTCTTCCTAACATTAAGAGATCGAACAAAACATAGCGATAAATCTACTGGTCAACTCAGGATTTATCCAGCAAGCTCTATGGCTGCATAATTGAACTTTGTGTTGCACTGCTGGTTGCATCCCCCTGACCCACTAGAACAGGGAGGCAAGAAAATGTTGAAGGTCCTATCCCCTAAGGAGGTACATCTGGTAGGACCTAAAAGAAGGGCCTTCTCCATGGTGGTTCCCTCCCTTTGGAATATCATCTCTGCAGAAATTAGACTGGCCCCTACTTTGACACTCTTTTGTAAGGCCCTGAATACTTGATTTTGCCAGTGGATCCGGGGAACTCAGAGTGGATTGGAGCTCATCAAGTGGCTTATCTGACTGCCTATTGTCTCCAGCTGAGTGCATGTTATTGTTTTTTATACTGTATTTTTACTGCTTGTAAGTCACCCAGAGTCTCTGTGAGAGTTGGGCGGCCTCATATATTTTCCAAATATATAAATAAATTGTCACCATATAGTTATGGAAGCTTTATGTGAATTTGCTTATTTGTGCCCTTAGATTCGCTTAAAGATAATATTAAAACATGTGAGCTAGCCTCAGGCTTTGTGACTTGTATGAGTTAGATCCAATCAGGAAATGGATTCTGTTATTACACTTTATTGAGAAAGGTTACATTAACAGTCACTGGATCATAGAACAAACGAATCCAGAGTTCTCATTCAAAGCATAAATGACCGGCTCAAATTATCCTACTGTACTTTGGGTTGAAGATGTAGCTTTCTGGAGAATTTTGTAGCAAGGGGAGAGATGCAAAGAAAAGTAAGAGGAAAGAACGATAAGCAGCAAGTTGGAGTTGGGGTGGGTGCACCACTGGAAGGTCTAAAGCAGGGGTGTCCAACCTTGGCAACTTTAAAACTTGTGGACTTCAACTCCCAGAATTCTGGAAGTTGCCAAGGTTGGACAACCCTGATCTAAAGGATCAGAATAGGGACAGAGCTTTCTGGATTAAATTTATGTGGCTATTAAGAGTCAACATTGACTTGATGGTACATAATCAATGCGATAAAAGTAAATGATTATAATATTATCATAAAAAGGGCAATAGCAAAGCACTTCTGAAAATCTTGCAAGGAAACTGCAAGGATTAGTCCAAGCAGTTATTGGAGTCAAGACTGTCTCAAAGGCTAATAACGAATGAAAGAACATGATAATTTTTAAAACTTACATAAAAGTTCCCTATTCCTGTCCCATTAAAGTGATGCCCTTCAACTGGGGACAATATAGCACGGAACAACATTTTCTAAATTCATACCTCCAGCTGAAAAGAGACCAAGTTTACTTCTCCCAGGTCACTCACTTATGCAAGGTTGCACTTTCAAAATGGCTAAAATTAACATTTCAGAAGTAGGAATAGAATTTGGTCTCGTCTTTTTTAATTTCTCCTAATAGTTGATTAGCAACATGTATTTTGTTAATTATTTCATTTTTGGCAGCTGCTCAGGTTAGTACAGGCAAAGCAGTAATTTAAAACAGCTTTTGGTAGGTTTGTGCAATAACAGTGAAAAGCAAAACCTGAAGGAAGCTTTTAGAAATAGCTATAAATAGATATTCCTTGACTTACAAAAGTTCACTTAGTTACAGTTCAAAGTTACAACAGCACAGAAAAAAGTAACTTATTCTATTTCTGACCTGCAGAATTAATGCTACAATTTTTCATACTTATGACTGTTGTAGCATCCCCATGGTCACATGATCAAAATTGGGATGCTTGGCAACTGGCTCCTATTTATGATGGCTGCAATGTCTCAGGGTCACCTGATCACCTTGACAAGCAAAATCAGTGGGGAAAACAGATTCCTTTAAGAACAGTATTACTAACTGCAGAGATTAACTGCAGCAAGAAAGGTCATAAAATAGAGCAAAACTCATTAAACAAATGTTTTGCTCAGCAATAGAAATTTTGGGCTCAATTGTCGTCGTAAGCTAACTAAGGTGATTCAATCCAAAAATAAAAACTATTCTGCAGTTATCTTGACATTAACAGTAACACATATGCAATCCATAAACAAAAAATCTGCTATCTATCATGTTTCACATAGATAAATTATTTATGTAACTTCTTACTTTTTAAATCTTTCCAACAGCAAATGTATTGTATTGTATTGTAGCATTAATTCTGCAGGTCAGAAATAGATTCTTCATAAAAAATAGTTTTACGAATCAAACTAAAAAGTTTACAAAAAGGAATGTATACTTTTTTTTAAACTATTGTAAGTTAATCTGCTTTAGATCTAAACTTAGTAATGCTTAGTGCAGGAGCCTTACAACAAATTAATGAGGTCTAACTCAAGTGATCCAACCTACAGCACTGAATTAAATATACATGCCCCAGATGTGTATAAATCCAGAAGTCCTGGAAGCAGGATTTGTTTTTAGGTTAGACAAAAGTTATGCTGTTCTAAATTAGGCTTTAGAAGCAAAGCATGCTTTACTTATTACTTAATACAGTCTTGTATTTTACCAATTCACCTGAAAGACATAAAGGAAAAAGAAATTCCATGTGTTCAGCAAGTAGGTTGGTAGAAAATGAAAATATAGAAATTACCAATCGCAGTTGGGACTGGCAACTCCACTACTAAGCAATGGGGTCATGAAGTGAAACATCATGTGATCACACTGGACTTATTTCATTTCTGCTGCAGTCTTTAAGCAAATCATTGCAGCTTGTTAAGCACATCATTTCACTATAATTTGTGACTTCCTGCTGGCTTCCCCATTGTCTTTGCTCATTGGAAGTCAGCTGTGAAGGTTGTAAATGACGATCATGTGACTGTGAGATGCCTTGACTATTGTAAATTTGCATCGGTTGCAATGACTTCAGGAATGCTGCAATGGCCACAAGTGCAAGGACCAGTTGTAAACTTACTTTCTGAGCACTGTTGTAGCTTTGAAAAGTTGCTTAACAAGACAGTCAGTGAAGACTACCTATAGAAGAAGAGGAGACTGGACTGTGATCTGTTAGGAATGGAGTAGGGTCTCTAATTGACTTACAAGGTCCCTTCCAACCCTATTATTTTTTGTCTTTTCGCTACTAATAAGTTTAGTAACTTGATAACTTTTTGTAACCTGTTAAAACTGTCAGCCTGAATTTTAGTTGGTGCTGAAAGAACGGTTAAAGCAGTGGTTCCCAAACTTTTTCAGTCCATCGCCTCCTTGGTGCTACAAATTCATCCTCAATGCCCCCCCACCCAGGGGCAGGATTCAAATTTCTGTGGGCGTGGCCTAATTTGAGGGTGTGGTTTGCTGGTCATGTGACTGGGTGGGCGTGGCTTGCTGGTCACGTGACTGGGTGAGCGTCTTTTGATGACTGGCAAACCAAATACAAGTGGTCCTCACTTAATGGCCGGTTGCTTAGCAAGTGTTCTAATTTATGACTGGCCCTCCCAGAACTACTTAACCTGTTTTTGGAGTTTTGACAGCCATGCACACAAATATACACATACTCTCTTCCAACCCTGCTGGAGCAGGTCATTGGCCTAGAATTGGCAAAGCATCTCTGATTAGATTCTAGTAGTGAATAAAATCTAATCAGACATGTTTTGCCAATTCTTGTTGATTTGTTTTATTTGTATTTCTTTATTTTATGTTGCTGAATTGCATTGACATGTGTGTCCCTTCTTGTGCACAACACAGAAGCTTTTGTGATTCTTTGCAGCAAAAATTACCGGCCTCTGGCTTTGCTCTACTTTTCAAACGTGCTGGCACTGCCGCGTTCTAGGTGCCGGCCCCGCAGGTCCACCCCATTGAGCCCGCTGCACTGGAGGGACCTGCCCAAGCAAGTTTGAGCGGAGCAGTGCATCAAATCAATGAGGTAAGCCTGGGAGAGGGAAAGAGAAAGAGAGAAAAGAAAGAGAGAAAGAGAAAAGGAAGAAAAGAAAGAGGAAAGGGAAAGAAAGAAAAAGGGACAAAGAAAGGGGGGGATGGAGGGGGGAGGGGAGAGAGGGAGGGGGAGAGAGCGCAAGCTGATGCATCAGATTGAAATGAGGCCTAGTTTAGAGGCCCTTTTCCACATTGAAACATCTTTGCCAGCAGCTTTGCCAGCATATTGAAACTTCTTTGGCTTCTATTAATTAAAGGTTTTATGGACGAAACATGGCCAAGACTATCAGAAAGCTCTCAAATTTTATTGAGGCTTTAAACAGGATCCATTGGACCAGATCTTCACCCTAAAAATTACTTTTTCCCAATGTATTACAGTGCTAATTCTGAAGAAGGCAAAACCAAAATGTATTGGTAAATTACGAGAACACACACACACACACACACACACACACACACACACTCCCTTCTAACCCTGCTGGAGCAGGTGATTGGACTAGAATAGATATCTCATTATCTTTTTTCTCCCTTCCTCCCTCCCTCCTTCTTTATTTCTTTTTCTTTCTGTCCCTTCCTTCCATCCCCCCTCTTTCTTTGTCCCTTTTTCTTTCTTTCCCTATTCTCTTTCTCTTCTTCCTTCTCTCTTCCTCTCTCTTTCCCTCTCTCAGACTCACCCCACTGACTTCATGCACTGCTCCGTTTGGACTTGCTTGGGCAGGGACCTCCGGTGCAAGGGGCTCAATGGGGTGGAATGTGGCGGTGGCGGGATGTTTGAAAAGGAGAGCAGAGCCACTCTGGCTTTGCTCTCCTATTCCCAACGCTGCGTCCGGGGCAGAGCTCCTTGCACCAGAGCGTGCAAATCAATGGGATGATCCTGTAGGGCCTTGCCTCAAACGCAGTGGCAGCAGGATTTTTTCTCACCCCTGAATTGTGCCCTGCCGCTCACCTCCAGTGCCCCCCTGCCGCCTCTTAGCACCCCCCTGCCAGCCCCCTTGCCTCTCAGTGCCCCCCTAAGACAACCCACCGCCCCCCAGGGGTTGGTACCACCTACTTTGGGAACCACTGGGCTAAAGTCTAAAAAAATTGCACAAAAGTATCAAGTTTTTCAGACTGGACCAGTCTGATAAATTTACCCATAACTACTGACTTTGCTAAAGATGCTTCATGGTTCAAATGCAGCTATTTCCTGAGATTTATCATACAGTCCTTTAAGATTAAGAATGTGACTGGTCAAGGAGATACAACAAACTTTTTTTTAATTTTTCAAATTCTGCATTAATAAGATCAATAAAATAATTTAATCTTGAACTAGATTTAACACTTGGATAAACTGCAAAAACAGATCACCTAAACAATATCTTAAGAAGACTGCAATTAATTACAATGTAATGATTAAGCAAAATTTCTGTTAACATGGACTGAGCTTTTATCTGCAGAGTAATTAATAGAATCAATTTGTTTTGACTCACTACAGTATCTCAGATCAGTATCTCTCAAGCTCCTCCAATTTAAGATGCAAGGATTTTAACTCTCAAAATTCTGGCTGACTGAGGAATTCTGAGAGTTGAAGTCCCTGCATCTTAAACTTACTGTGGTTGAAAAATACTACTCCATACACACTGAAACTAAAGGCAGAGCTCTGCCTTTATTAATTCATGATATTATTATAAAATTTAAAAACAAATTATTACCAGCACAATTTTAGCTTTCCTGAGTAGTTGACCAGTCAAATAAGTATTTAATTAACCTTTCTCTACCACCAAACTAGTGGAAACTATTATTCAGAACAGAGCAAACAGCTTGTCAAAATTCAATTTGATCACTTAAAATTTTATTCTACGGAAAATAAAAATAAAACAAATAAACAAGTCTGCTTAACGTAGATGGATCATTTTTTTCCTAGATATATCCTAACTAGTCACTGAATAGATTTTTTAAAAAAGATTATTCAAGTTACAACATTTTTCAGATATTAAAAGCAAGCAGCTAAGCAGATATATTGAAATGCTACTTCGTAATATATATTTGTTGCATCATATTGATTTAGAAATGTTGAATATATATATTCTGAGAAAATATAGTCATGGAATAATAGTTTCTGACAATTCTATGTAAGACTTCTTTCGGATATTCTAGGAGACATTCTGTCATTAATGTGGAAATATAAGTGTAATTACCTAATTAAGTATCAGATGTCCTGCAAAAGTTATAACCATCATAACAAGGAGAGTATCAGCAAATTTTCTGTAGTAAATCTTACCCTCTTTTCTATCTATAGGTTTTGACACATTTGTGTCAAAGTTCTGCATCTGTTGCCCCTTGAAACAGTGCAGATGTTCCTCTTCTATCAGATTACTTTCTTCTTCTTCTAGTGGTTGCCATGTGCCATCAATAAACCATTGTCCACGCATCACAGGAATCTTTTCAGATTCTAAAAAGGAAAGAAACAGAATGATATTAAGATCCAATGTAAGCTAAAGCAATGTAGTTGAATCTATTTAAGTAACAACGGACAACACATCAAATTCAATGTATTTGTTTTCTAAGATTATACAGTATATTATAATATTACCCTGATGCCTTGTAAAAAACCAATAAGAAAAAAAAATTATTAGGCTACCTGTGTCTGATGAATCCTAATGATGAAACTGGTAAGTGATCAATGTCACTGAGAAACATCACACAGAATATAGATTGTCCTCAACTTATGACTATAAATGAGCCCAAAATTTCCACTGCTAAGCAAGGTAGTTGTTATGTGAATTTTGTCCCATTTTGCTACCTTTCTTGCTACAGTTGTTAAATGAATCACTGCAGTATGGTTGTTAAGTGAATCTGGCTTCCCCCATTGACTTTGCTTATCAGAAAGTCATAGTGCAACTGTCATAAATACATGTCAATTGCTAAGCATCCAAATTTTGATCACATGACCATGGGGATGCTGCAATGGTTGTAAATGTGAAAAAAATGTTATCAGCCATTTTTTTTAGTACTATTGTAACAGTCACTAAATGAATGGTTGTATGTAAAGGACTTCCTATACTTCAAGAGTTGCACTGATTGTCAGCTGGCTTCTCAATGCAGTTAAGCTGCTAGTTGCCATTTAAAAAACTTTTCATGGTTCCTGACCTGGAAATTTATGGAACTGATGAAGTTAAAGTAGTTGTTTCATTAAGCTGGGGGAGGGGTTATTATTATCTCTCTAGATCAAAGATTGGGGTTGTTGTTGTTTTTTATCATGACTCCAATTTTTATGGGATGATAATGTATTCTTTGCCCTTTAGCTATTGTTTTAATCACAATTACATATTGGGGACTTTTATGCTATTCAGAATTGGCTGAAAGGAGCATACAAGCCCTATTAATAAACAAGCAAGCATATAAACACTTATAATGTGTCAAATTTAGGTGCATGAAAAACAAAACACCTGGTTTCTTAATTACATACAAAAATAATGAAACATTCACAATCAGACAATTAGTTCCTCTTTCATCACTTTACATAGCATTGATTGATCTTAGATGTGCTTCTCTTTCCTTTTCTACATCCAAATTAGTCCAGAAACTGCTTTTCCCCAACTGATAAAAGATTATTTTTCTTATATACAAGATATATGAAAACTTTTGGATGAATTTATTGTTAAATTTATATGCTGCCCATCTTGCCTAGAGGATGAAGGTGTGATATAATGTGCAAGGATACCACACCAAGGAAATTCCTGACAAGAGCGGAATGAGACAAGGTGTATTCTAGCTTCCCTTCTTTTTAATCTATATATTAACTACTTTATAGCCAAATTAAATACAGTAGTCCTCAAGACTATCATTAAGTGTTTGTACGTTATGATTCTTGATTCTTAACGAATGTACCTTTTCTTTATGTATACTGAGAGTATTTACATCAAGACAAATTCCTTGTGTGTCCAATCACACTTGGCCAATAAAGAATTCTATTCTATTCTATTCTTACAACAGTTCATTTAGTGATCAAGTGAAGTTACAACGGCATAAAAAAAAGTGACTTATGACTATTTTTCACACTTGAGATTGTTGTAGCATTCCCATGGTCATGTGATCAAAATTCAGAAGCTTGGCTCATATTTATGATGGTTGCAGGATCCCAAGGTCATGTGATCACCTTTTGCAACTTTCTGACAGGCAAAGTCAATGGGGAAGCCAGATTCACTTAACAACTGTGTTACTAATATTAACAACTGCAGTGATTCACTTAAAAACAGTGGCAAGAAAGGTTGTAAAATGGGGCAAAGCTCACTTAACAAATGTCTCACTTAGCAACAGAAATTTTGGGCTCAATTGTGGTTAAGTCAAGGACTATCTGTAATTCAACAGGCACCAAGAAATAACATGTGTAAGTCTTAAGTAGTGTTTGGATATGGCTTGTAGAAAGACTGCCGAAAAAATATGAGAGAATCCCAATTCTATTATAAATTTTAGAAATTTTCTTGTGTAAGAAGTTGATTCTCATGGCAGACTTCAGACACAGGTGTATTAAACACCCACTGTTCTTATTTTATAACTTCATTAGAACATTTTTGTCAATTTTATTAAATATTTAATCTATTCTGTCCAAAAGCTTGGCTGAGAGATATTCAAAACTTTGCACTAAAGATTTCTGTTTTATTTCCCTTATCCTTTGGCTCTAGTATCCAGTCTTCAAGGTTTCCTTATCATAAAAAAATAAACCAACCAATCCTGAAAAGAGGCCTTGGTCTTACCTGAGACGCACCTTCTCAGATGGTGTAGACAGGATCCATGTGTGGGATCCATTTCCCCATGAAAAAATATCGTCTAAATAATTCAAAACTATAATTCCAAATCCCTCTGCCCCTTAAGCCACTGTTAACTTTCCAAAATCCATGTACTCTTTTGCTGTATAGTTCAAAAAAACCTATGTACTTAAAAAAATCTATTTTACATCATCATCTTTAAGGAGGAATACAGTAAAATCATGCCAGCCTGTAGGGTGTTAATCTTTCCAATATACAAAAATAAATAAATAAAGTTATTAAGATATAAGGCTCAGTCAAACCTAATGTCCATATAGGCTGCTTTATGCATGTGGGCTTGATGTTGTAAGCAACACTCATAAGCAGATCATAAAAATAGCAGTTTCCATATAGCAGTTTCCATATAGGCTGCTTTATGCATGTGGGCTTGATGTTGTAAGCAACACTCATAAGCAGATCATAAAAATAGCAGTTTCCATTCTTCCATGAAGAATGCTGTTTGGGATTATTCTGGATGATCTCAACAATCTTTGTTCTGCTCACACTCAGTATCCAACTACAATTCCCCTCACAAAAGCTGTCTTGCTTCAAAGCAGAAGCCAGCAAGCTGTTAGCTTGCCATAGTGCTCATGGGAATTGTCTGATTTAGACAAAATCTTATGCATTATGTTTGGCTTTAATATGAATAAAGGTAGTCCTTATTTAATTCTGATAGGACAGTAGCAATTTGCAGTTACAGTGGTGATGAAAAAGTAATTTTGTAGCATTTATGGCCTTCACAGTGACCTGCATTTATGACCTTTACAGTGTCCATCTCGCAATCAAGTTACATTACAGTAATTTAGGTGTTGTCCTGTACCTGACATGCTTTTCTCCCCCATCTTCAGTGGATATTGCCTAAACAAGCTGCTTCTTTCTGACCTACTTTTCTCTAGCCAACCCTTAAAATATGCTAACCACAACTTTGGTTCTGTGACATTAGTTAGTTGATTAGAAGCTGGCATCTGCTGCCTGAATAATATATATCTTATTGACTGGCCAAAGATTATTGAGCTGGAATTCCCAGTTCTCAATATCTAGCCTGATGCTTTAATTACTACACCACAAAGACCTTGAAATTTATTTTCACACAGGCTATGTCACAAGAGTTTCTAGTGCTTTCCTTTTGATGTGTATTCCCAATATGTACCTGATTATTTTCTTGTAATCATTTCTTTTACAATAAATGTAAATACAAACATTACTTCTCTTCTTGATAATTATCCCAGCATTGGGTTGGGCATTCCAAAAAGCATAGGAATGGGTGAAAAGGACTATAAGATTTGCCCTTTTATCCAACTTCTTCATGAATCAAATTCTGGAGACCTTCTCTGCCATTTGGGCCCACCTGGCTATTTTGCATCATATTTTGATTTTGTAACAAGAAAAAAGGAAGAAAAAAGAAAGCTGAAGTAAAATCATAAGCACAATTGTGGTCACATAATTTTTCAATTAGCAAATATTTTGCTTAACCAGTGAGTTGCCAGCCCAGTTGGCTAAACCACAACTACATGTGCTACAAATTTCTGTGCCCCACAAACTCCTTATATTCTGCTACCACTTCAAAACATTACCACTAAAATTCCTTCCCATTCTCCCATTTTTCTCACAAATAAAACCCAGAATAACATAGGACAAAAATTGTCAGTCCCTTCTTTTTTGTGATATAACCACATCCCTGAATAACAGGAGAAGTCAGAAGGCTATATGGCAGATCTCATCCTTTAGATCAGGGGTGTCAAACTGTTTTAAATATGTAGCAAATTATTTTTTTCTTCTTATCAACAGTCCAAACAAATGCCCTACAGTATACCACTATAAAACCCTTTGCTAGCATCTTTCTTGGTCTTGAAACTACATCAATGAACAAACAGCCTTTATGTACTGTAAAAGCAACCAGCATAATAGTAAAATTTCATCAGACTTATTTGAAAACTATTTTGTTATACTAGCTCCCACTTACAGTAATCTACACTGTCAACAAAAGGGAGCATATGTCAAACTAGAGAACATAACAGCTTTCATGTTTCCTCTGAAAGACTACAAAAGATATAATAAAACAAATATATACACATATAATATCTCAAAATTAGTGAAAATGAAACTATGGTATACTTCCTTTTCATGTCAGAGGAAAAGACTGAATTTCTCTGGATAGCACAAGGATAATAAAGCAGTAAGATAACCCAGACCGAAACAAAGATATTGATTTGACGGTTGCAAATACAGTATAAGAAAGTTCATAAGCAACAACTAACAATATCCAACTTTCTGTGACAAGTATTCAACTGCACCATTCATCATGTTCTTTCAAAGGTATCACATTCCAACACACACAATTTAATATGTGGAAAATTGACCCTTCCTTTCCTCTTAGTCATGAAGGAAACATTATTGAAGGCAATCTCCATGGATATATCACGACTGCATGGAATCAATGAAATTTCATATACACACAACCCTCCTATGTAGTTAAAAATTATATCATGAATTTTATAGAAATCCTCATGAATATACAAAGATTCCCCATTGTAGGTAATCATGTTGTATATACCATGATTTAAAGAGGTGAAGAACTGCACATAATCTTTTCACACTGAATTACATTATGTCAATATATTACAGCAGGGGTCTCCAACCTTGGCTCCTGGAAGCCTGGCGGACTTCAACTCCCAGAGTTCCACAGCCAGCAAAGCTGGCTGTGGAATTCTGGAAGTTGAAGTCCGCCAGGCTTCCAGGAGCCAAGGTTGGAGACCCCTGTATTACAGGAATAAGAATCCATTTGACTATCAAGTCCAAACTCTTGCTCAGCATAAGAATCCATATTAAAATGGCATCTACTGAGCAAAAAGGAGCAAACTATAACCCTATGCTAATCTGTCATCAGAGTCCCATTCTAATTTCAATTCAGACATATATTATGAGATTATTGATGATAAATATAACAATGGTAGATATCACTATAGAGATGAAGCCTTGCGGTTTGGTTAAATGCTTTAATTTTCTCGGGATTATTTTTTAACAGAACACAATTTTAGGAGGTATTCAGCTCGTGGTATCAGGCTACTCCACAGAAACCTCCACAGGCCAATAGAACAGTGTTGAAGTCTGCTGGGCCTCATGAATCAAATAAGTATCTCTGTGCCAAATCATGTGGAATTGTAAAGATTAAAACTAGCACTTTTGACTGCACTCAGAAACATATGGGAAGCCACTGCAGGGCCTTGGCAGAGGTTTCATGTGTTTATGTCATTCTGACCAGCCAAAACCCAACATGGTGTATTGGGTAAATCGAACAAAGCATGACAAATCATGTAGAATGCATTGCAATAGTGCAAAGAAGTAGTAATGGGATGTGAGTTGTTCTTGAGAGATCCAGTAGAGCTACAACTGGCACAACAGCTGGAGATGCACAAACTATACCCTGAACACAGAGTTCACTTGCTTGTTCTGTAGATCCTAGAAATTATAGATCTTTTTTGGGGGGGAGACTAATGATAGCAATGCAAAAGGTAATAATGGCAACATTAAACTGTTCCTACAACGCCTTTGTTCTTTAAAAATCTCATCTTTCTTTTTCAGGATATTATCAACTGCATAACAACCCAAACATGACCTTATTCCTTATTGCTTGATTTAACAATGAGCCAACAGGTACTAACTAATGATGCTTGAAGACAAGAAAAGAGCAGATTCATAAAGTGATAAACCAACTTTTAATATTTTATTAGTTAGTTCTTTTCTTAGATTTTAAAGCCACTCAGCTACAAAAGGTTATCCAATAGGATGTACATACACTTGCATATGGAAGTGTGTGTGAGATCATTGCAATTAAGAAAAATAATAAACAACTTATATATAAGAAACAAAATTATAAAATACTATCAAGTTAGGGAAGATGCTCTACAGTAGAAGAAAATAATATATACAGAGAAGATGCTGACATGTATTCAAGACATAAGCTTTCTTCTTAGTTGACAGATGAAGAGTAAGTCTGTAAAATGAATCAAGCGCTCAGTGATTCTGCATATTTGAAGAATGGCCAGTGAAAGCCGAGGAAAAAAAGGGACAGCATATTGAGGGCAAAGATGCTGGACATCTATTCTTCGTCTTTCACCTGGCCTATAACATTTATGTTGTATGTTTACAAGCGGGATTCTAGCATTTTATTTTTAAAGGAACAAGCACATCTATACAGAATCCTAAGCCTACAAATGTGATACAGGTTTGGTTGAGAAGTAATGGCTACTGAATGTAGGGGGAGCTGTCTTGTCCAAGGTTTAGAGAATGGTCCTTTGATTAGCCTTCCAGCCCCATCCAATTCAGTGATATGAGTTGACCCTCACCCTACTGGACATCACTCCTAAGGCACGCAAAGAATTTTACCCTCTTAGTTAAGTGATGGCAAGACATCCCCTCTCCATAGAGAATCCCCAAAGGATGCTCACTTACACCCAGCCAGCATCCAGCAGGAGCAATGGTTAAAATGGGGGAGGAAGAGGAAGAAGCCACTTACGGTTCCAATAGACCGGGTAGCACTCGGAGTTGACAACATCCACCTCGTAGAGACCGCCACGGACACAAACCGGCTCAGGGGTCGGGATGCTCGAAGAAGGCGCAAGTTTCTCAGGCCTATCGGTGGTGGGGCTGGACGAGCCTTGGTCGTGGGGGAGCAGAAGGGCGCGGTAGGCCAGTTCGATGCGGAGCGAGTCGTAGCCGATAAACGGCTTCCAGCTCTTGCGGTCCTCGCGGTAGAACCAGCGCACCTCTTCGGCTCCCAGCTCCCGGACCACCTCGTAATTGCGGACGGAAGGCGAGTTGCCCCCGCCGCTCAGCCCGCTCCCGCGGACTCGTTTGCGGCGCTCGGCCGGGACGCAGCCTTGGGTGGAAAAGACGCTGCCGGCGCTCTCGCTGCTGGCCAAGTCGCCGGCGGCTTCCTCGTCGCCCGCTTCGTCCAGCTCGTCGTCCTCATCCTCTTTCTCCTCGTCTTCGTCGTCGTCGTCGTCGTCTTCCTCCTCTTCCACCCCGTCTTCCAACCGGCCCAACGGCGGGTAGAGCAGCTCGGCAGCGCCGCCCGCGTCCATCAGCGCGGCGCCGCCGGGATCGAGGAGCAGGAGGCGGTTGCTGCGGCGCCGGCGCCGCCTCTGGGGGGGAGAAGCGTTCAGCGGGGAATGATGACGGCGGTGGTGGTGGTGGTGGTGGTGGTGGTGATGCGGCCGCCGGTGAGGGAGAGCCGGCGGCAGCGGCGGCAAGTGCTGGGGACCTTCCGGGTGGTCGGGCACCGCTTCCTCGGAGCCCGAAGACGACAACCGCGCCGGTGAACGCAGGTGCGGTGGCCGCTCCTCGCCGGCCGCCTGAGAATCGCTCAGCGGTTTCTCCTCGCAATCGCAGAGTCTCCTCGTGCCTTTGCGGAAGCCGCCCAAACAGGCGGCGCTCGGGTTCGAATCGGAGGAATTCCCGTTGGTGGCGGCGACTGCCGCCTCAGGGTTCTCCATGCCGCTAACGCGGAAGGGAGGCGACAGGGGCTTGAAGCAAAGGCCGGGCTAGCCTGTCCTCCGGCTCGATCTCTTGGCTCCGGCTCCGCCTTAGCTCCGCCTCACGCAACCTCCCAGGTTTGCAAGCCATCGGCGGGGTGGAGGGGTGGGGGGAAGAAAGCGCATGCGCATCCGAAGGAAATTGTGCCTGGCGGCCGCAATAAAAACACCATAGAAATGCCACGTTTACGGTGGGCGAGGAGGAGACGGGCCTTCCTTCTTTCAGTGGGTCCTCGCCATTACTTCCGGAGCGGTGGCCTGGTTTCGGCTGCGGGCCCTTTTTTTGTACCCGATAAGAACGTATTGAAGCGATGGATTGTAAGACACCCCCCCCCCCCCGGGCTGTTAAATGAATCAAACGTTTCCAGTCTGAGAATGAACTCAAAGGAATCCCGTTGCAATGACAATCCCTGTCCCCTATGGAGTCATCGTTTCGGAGAGATTTCCTGATCAGATTCCTCGGTTCAAATGTACTTGAAGATTAATAGCTCGAGTTGGTAGCTGGGTTGTTTTGTTTGAGCTCGGAGCTCGGCAGTTTTGTTGCAAACGTTTTGACACCTTTCGAGGAGACTTCACCAATTTGCATCACATAAAAATGGTATTTAAAGGACACTGCTCCGACAGACGAGCACACTTCAAAGTGTACTGACAATGTCTCCTCTAATGGTGATGAAATGTTTGCAACCAAATTGCCGAACTTGGAGCTCAAAGACCTTAGTGCTAGAGCCCACTGTAAAAAAGGAGTTAAAGTTGTAGCTTTTTCTCTGGTACTATTACACTAATAACTAGAACATACAAAACATTTGCTAGACCAATACTCGAATACAGCTCATCAATCTGGAACCCACATTATGTATCTGATATTAACAGTTGAGAAAGTCCTCCACTCCTACTCGTCGCAGAATACCTTACGGCACCAGATTCAAAATTCTAGACCTAGACAACCTACAACTATGCTGCTTTCGGTCTGACCTAAGTATAGTATATAAAATCATACATTGCAATGTCCTACCAATGAATACTTCAGCTTCAACCATAACAACACTAGAGCAAACAATAGATACAAACTCAAGGTTAATCGCACCAAACTTGATTGCAGGAAATACAACTTCAGCAACAGAGTGGTCAATGTCTGGAATACTCTACCTGACTTTTTTTTCCCCAAACTCCAAAAACTTTAACCTTAGACTGTCTTCTATTGACCTCACACCTTTCCTAAGAGGTCTGTAGGATGCGTGCATAAGTTCACCAACGTGCCTACCTTCCCTGTCCTATTGTTTCTTTTATTTTTCTTATATGTATCCCTATATTCATAACTATGTTTTTACTTATGCCTATTATCTTGTAAGCAATTGACAAATATAAATAAACAGCCTGGATTCCTCAATGGCTTCAAAGATGATGGCTTCATCACTTGAGACTTTCAAGAAGAGATTGGATTGCCATTTGTCAGAAATGGTGCAGGTGTAGGGTCTTCTGCTTGGGCAGAGGGGCTGGACTAGATGACCTACAAGGCCCCTTCCAACTCTCTTAATCTGTAATCTGGAGCTTCTAATGTACAGCCTTTACTGGAAAAGAGATGCATCTGCTTTGAAAAGACCATGTTCAGCTGTATAGTGCAATCGAATAGCCCAGGAAATGTTTTACGACCTATATTATGTCATAAAGTGTTACAGCCCTTTGTTCAAGTGTATAACACAGACAAATGTTTTATGGCACAGGAAATGTTTTATGGCATTTTGCATTATGTCATAAACTGCGTTATGATAATGCCTATGTTATAAAATCAAATTTGCCAAATTTCAGTGCCACAAGGAGACATGAGACCTGGATTTTGGATACATCGTGTAAGCTATGCCATTTTAATTAATTGGTTCAAAAAGTATTGCCCTATGGGTAAAAGTTAAAGGTTACAATAATCCGAATTTTACTAATTTACAGATGAAATAATATTTTGTTCAATTTGGGCTTAGCATGGCCTGTACTCAGAGCCTTTGTTATTTATGGTGGGATTCAGCCATTGTGTGTTGGCTTACTAATGATCCAGTGTCCTATAACCAAGTTAAAACATAGGGGGCTGCATGGGTATAGCAGCTGTTACACTGGACTGAGAAATATGTGGCCTTGCAGAAGGAAGTACCAAAGTTGCTTTTTCAAAAGGCAGTTGGATTTCTCATTTTTCTTTGAAGACGTTTCGCTTCTCATCCAAGAAGCTTCTTCAGCTCCTTGAAGACATTTTGCTTCTCATCCAGCTTCAGCTACTTGGATGAGAAGCAAAATGTTTTCAAAAGAAAACCAGAAAATCCAGTTGCCTCTTGAAAAAGCATCTTTGGGACAACCATGACCTGGATGAATGAGAATTTCTATAGACACTTGCAGAAGGATGTTGGGAGTTAAAGTTATCCCTATTTAGAGGGATTCAAAGTACACACCTCTATTTGATTTTGCTCATAGAACCTGTTTACTGCATATCCATGGAACTTGTGTGTCCTCTTCTAGATCAACACACAAACACACCAAGATATTCTTTTTATTAAATGAGGCGTGTACACACACATGCTTGCACTATAGAGACAAGTCCCATCCATAGTTTGGCAAGCTTGGCTTACAAAAGTTTCAAAGCAAAGCAGCACACAGAAGAGGAGTCAGGATTATCAGCTGATCCAGGTTCAAAATCATATTTGTGGAATGGGAGTTAACAGGCAGTTGGAGAGCTTGTGCTTGTTGCTCAGTTTTAACAGAAGCAAGACCCCGTGTGGCTTGTTTAGCAGATGGGATTAGGGCACCTTTGTTCTACTCTCCTTGTAGCCCACCAAGCTCTTGCATTGGGAAGGGGCAGTAATTTCACACTACCTTCTTTAGAGGGCAAGAGCAGCTGTGTTTGCTGATAATAGATTGTTGTAATGACGAGGCAGTCGAGTTGTTTGATCATGAACAACTGAATCATGATCTTTATTGGAGTCTAGCCTTGCATTTATACACATTTTTAGTTATCCGCCATCACTGGTTAACTTTAGTTACTGCTTAACTTTCGTTACCGTTTAGCACAGTAATCCATACAATTAATTATCTCTAGTTAAAGTCTAACATATGTTTACTTCCTCTCTCTAATCCTCCTTTAGATTAGTGACTTTGTTTACCTGAGTTGTATTTGCTTGGAAACATTCTTTATCTGAGGTTTGCCATCCGAGATTGTAACATTCCTGCAATTACAACTCTACAATAGATCTGTCTGACTTCTTAAACAGCAATCTGTCTGGTGGTGCTGGTATCTTGGTCATCTGTTGATCATTCTGGAGCTGGTCTTTACTGCTCATCTTCAATTTTCTCCTCTGACTCCAAATCAGAGCCCATCATAACACATTGGGACCAAAGCAGCACTTTCAGAAGACTGCAAGGAAAACTTGTACAATATTGAGCAACACCAAAGAAAGAGAAGGCTGGGGCCACCCCTTGTCCTCTGTTGACCATCCATTTAAAAAAAAAAACCAAATAAAATAAAGTAGAACCTCTGGTCATGACCATAATTCATTCCATAACTTTGGTTGCAATCCAGTTCGGTTATGACCCGAACCTTTAAAAAAACACAGAGCAGCTAATTCCAAAGGTTTAGAAGTTTAAAGAAGCCAAATTAGGAAGCGTTTGGGTCATCAAATCGGGTTGCGATCAAAATTATGGAATGAATTATAGTTGTGACCAGAGGCTCTACTGTAGGGTGGCGTAATAGGCAGTTGGATGGAGACTAGAGTGTCTGACTTCTGCATTACTCATAATCTCTTATTTGAAAGTATTCAACAGGTTTGTTGTGAAAATAAAATGAGGGAAACTCAGTGAATACCAATCACTCAAGGAACAAAATGGAAATATAGATGATAAATGTATTACCATAAATAATAAATAGATTGATATTTCAGAAAAGAAAGAGAAGGACCTAGAGTTTATGCCTTAGTGGAGGAATAATGACAGTCTGTGAGGCTACCTAACAGTCTCCAAGCCTCAATTTTTGTGGCTCCCAATGCACCTTCCAATTGTGTTACTGAAGTTTGACAACAATATGCTGATTTTAGTAGCATTAATAGCATTTTAATAGAAAATCCCTAACACCAATAACAGGCATGAAAGCTAGCTGGAGACTTTGGGCCAATCACCCTGTCTCAACCCAAATCACCTCACAAGGTTATTGTTATGGGGAAAAAGGGAAGAGGAGGGAGTATTAGATATACTTGCCACCTTGAGTTATTTACAAAAATAAAAACAAAATTAAAATATCTAAAGGTAAGTGTTTTAAGATTCCACTGCATTTAATATATCTTTTGTGCTCTATTTATTTATTTATTTATTTATTTATATTTATTTATTAGATTTGTATTGCTGCCTATTTGCTAATTCTACAAATTATCCCAAATTTCACAAAATTGGAAAGATGAGTCCAAACTGTCTACCCACTTTTCAATAAAGTCACCATATCTCTGGTGAAGTCCTCTATGGTCAGCAAAAATGAAAAAGACAGTCTACTTCTGTATTAATGTATAAATTCAACTAAATCTCATGCAGGCAAGGGATAAAACCGGAGCTGGTACTAGTGGATAATCTACATTGAACCTTAGTTGGAAGGACGATTCCCCTTGCACACCCCTCTCAGAGCAGAGCTGTGACACATGAGTTCTGTTAAGTTGTTAGCTGCCCCTGGAAGCCCTGGTGCAATTCTTATAATTCGTTCAGATTACTTTTGGAGATGGTCAATGCTCCCCAGGGATAATGCTGGGAGGAGAACCTAAAAAAGCTCTTGTTGGTTTAAGGAAATAAATTGTTCAATGTGATGTGGCTCTTGAGGCACTTTTTAAAGCTGTTACAAAACTCTGAGCAGCAATATTGATATAAATACAAAAAGCAGCTAGTTAGAGCAATAATCTTTCCTATAATGATGTATGGGTGTGAGAGCTGGACAGTAAGAATGGCAGATCGAAGAAGAATTGATGCCTTTCAGCTGTGGTGCTGGAGTAAATTACTGTATATACCATGGACAGCCAGAGTAACTAACAGAGAGGTGTTATATTGTATAAAACCAGACATATAACTAGAACTAAAATCATAAAACTATATCTGATTTACTTTGTCCATTTCATGCATGCATATTCATTGGAGAAGGCCATGATGCTAGGAATGGTTAGTGGAAGAAGAAGAAGGGGCAAGCAACCAAACAAGCTAGCTTGATAAAGCCAAATCTAATACACAGATGAACATCCAAGAATTGAAAGAGGCTGTTATTGAGAGGGTAGCATGGAGAGCACTTGCCCATAAAGTCATCAAGGGTTGTACACAGCTAAATGGTTAAAACAACAACAAAACAAACCCTGAAAAAGTTGGGCTTCTTTAAATGTATGATAAAGAGGCCATGCGTTTATGCAAAGTCATAAGCATTTCTGAATTATTTTCAAAGGGCGCACAGCTCTGATCTCTGGGATGTCAGAGAGAGCTGTACATAATAGGATTTTACTATAGGCTAATAAGTATTAAAGGGAAAGCAGTCTTCATCGCCCAACCTGGAGAAATACTGAGTGTGTTTCACTTGTACAGTACTGTAGATGTCAAAATTCTATGACTCTGATGTGAAGATATGTGATTGTCACAGGTAGCATTATAAGATAACCCGTTTCTTTTGCTAAGATTTTTTAAACAAAGAGTTTAACTGCCCCTTATGAGTCTTGCTGTCTTCATGCATTGATAAGATTTTTTATAACATAATGTATACTTATGCCACTTCCCATGTAAATATCTTCAGGCAGTGCAAAACAAAAACAAAGAATAACATTAAAATCACCAGGGAAGACTTTCTGTTCTGTCCCTTAATTAGCATTCTTGAGATCCCCGCGCTTTGATTGGCCGAAGCGCGGGGCACACTGATTGGTCAGGCGAGCCGCGCCGATTGGCTCGCTAAGAATCTCCCGCGATTGGTCTATTCGAATCGCGGGAGATTCAAAGTGGTGCCATTGGCCGCGGCCGCCACGGCTAAAAAAATAAAAGCCGCGAACCTTTTGCAAAGCGCCAGTTCGGTTCCTACTTTAATAAAAGAGCATGATTTGAAGTCACCGACTCCTGGCATCATTTTCGAGGACACAACACTGGCGACGAGGATGGGATCCCGACCCTGAACCGAACCACATGTCCGACGGAAGCCAGACGAACCACCACGATGGCGAAAATCGCACCCCCGCACCCTTCAACCCTGCCACCGAGGACTGGGAATTGTACTCGAACCGATTCCGCATGTTCCTCGAGTGCAGCGATCTGAAGGACGCCACCGGCCCCATGAAGCGCGCCGTCTTCCTGACCCACTGCGGGACCGAGGTTTTCAAGATGGCCAAGGCGCTTGCCAAACCCGCCGATGCGACCGCGATGGATTGGGACGTCCTCGAGCCAATACTTCGGCGGCACTACGCTCCAGAGGTACCCATCCTAATCCGACGCAACGAATTCTACCATCGGGACCAACGGTTGGGTGAGAGTTTCAGCGACTTTGTCGCCGAACTACGTCGCCTAGGGGGGCTGTGCGAATTCGACAACCTGAACGACGCCCTGCGAGACAGAATCGTGCTCGGGTTGTGGGACCCCGTCCTCCAGAGCCGGCTGATGGCAAAGGGCAACATCAGCCTAGCAGACACCCTCACAGCAGCTGCAGCCGCCGAAGCGACCCAAACGTCCGCCGACCGCATGCGCCGACCGAACGCTGGGGACCGCAGCGGGAACAACAACCCTGCAAGGTCGGCCGAGGCCCAACCCGAGACGACCACCCACCAGGGCGATTTCCACTCGGCATCGGGCACTTCCGATGACGAGGAGGAAATTCATCGCCTCCAGACAGGCCGCGACCCACAGAACCGGCGGGGTCGTAAGTCGAGGACCAACTGTGCCGGTTGCGGAGGCGACCACCCCAGGTCCGAATGCCGGTTTTTCAAATCGATCTGCCGGCATTGTGACAAGAAGGGACACATCGCCCGTGTCTGCCGCCTTAAAAAGAACCGCAGCCCGGCCCGATGGGACCAGAGCGACCGGAAGAGAGAGAGCACACCACCCCGGACCAGAGATCACCCCTCGGACAACAGATGGGACCGGAACGAACGATCCCTACAAGGCGGCAATAACCGGCGAAGAGAGGAGACCCATCAGATGGTCACCATCGGCCAGGCCATAACCAATGATGCCCGGAAGGTCCACGTGGAGGTAGGCATCGAGGGCGAGCCATGCAAAATGGAGGTGGACTCCGGGTCCTACCTCTCTATGATAGCATGGCATGAAATAAAGTGCTTGGTGCCTACCATCCAAAGGAGGAACCTAGACAGCCAAAACTCATCGTAAAGGACTACCAGGGAAACCGCATCCCGGTAGTCGGAACCAAACACTTCAACATCACATATAAAGGGCACACCGAAAGGCTTCCCCTGACAATCGTCGACCGCGACCGCCCAAGCCTACTGGGACTGCAATGGTTCGCCCCGCTCGGCATCGCAGTCACGGGAATCGACCACATCACCGACGACAGCTGGGAGCAACAACTGGCCCGGGAATTCCAAGAGGTCTTCGACGGAAACCTAGGCAAGTGTCGAGGGCCCCTTATATCATTCAGCCTAGACCCAAACGTCCCCACAAAACGCCTGAAACCAAGGCGGGTGCCATTCACACTTAAACCCAAGATAGACGAGCAAATTGACAAGCCCGTCAAGCAAGGGGTTCTACAGCCAATAGACCACGCCCAGTGGGAGACCCCCATAATCACCCCGATCAAGCCCGATGGGTCGGTGAGGATCTGTGGGGACTATAAGGCCATCCTAAATGGCGCGCTGCAACAAAGCGCCTACCCCGTCCCAGGAGTGCAACACCTACTGCACTCACTGGGAGGGGGCAAGGTTTTCGCCAAGCTCGACCTCGCCGAGGCATACCAACAGTTGCCAGTCGACGAGCAAATGGCAGAAGCGCAAACCATAGTCACCCACCAGGGAGCATTTAAATGCAACCGACTCCAATTCGGAGTCAGCGTGGCACCGGGAATATTCCAAAGCCTAATGGAAAGACTACTGCAAGGCATCAAGGGGATGGTACCTTACTTCGACGACGTCCTAGTGTCGGCAACCAACCAAGCTGAACTAGAGGGTCGCCTAAGGGAGGTCCTAACCAAATTCAAAGAGACCGGGCTCAAAGTAAAGAGGGAGAAATGCCAATTATACACGGAACGGGTTGAATTCCTAGGATACCTCCAAGACCGTCACGGCATTCACCCCACAAAACCAAAAAATCAAGGCCATCAAAGAAGCCCCCACACCCAAGTCGAAGACGGAACTACAGGCATTCCTGGGGCTACTTAACTTTTACAATGTTTTCCTGCCCCAAAAGGTGATGGTGGCGGAGCCCTTGCATAGGCTCCTGGACAAGGCGGTGACTTGGACTTGGGGGAAACGCGAGCAAGCCGCCTTCCAAAGAACAAAGGACCTCCTCACTTCGGACGCCGTCCTTATACAGTATAACGAGACCCTACCTCTGGCTGTCACATGCGACGCATCACCCTTCGGCGTCGGCGCTGTCCTCAGCCATACCCTCCCCGACGGAAAAGAAGCGCCCATCGCGTTCTTTTCAAAGACCCTCACCAAACCGGAGCGGAACTATAGCCAGCTGGACAAAGAGGCTCTGGCTATCGTTGCCGCCGTAAAAAGATTCCACGAGTACCTCTACGGCCGGACATTCACCATCATAACCGACCACAAGCCGCTGCTGGGAATCCTTGCAGGAAACCGGGCCACCCCGAACATTCTGTCTCCCCGAATGACAAGGTGGTCCGAGTTCCTGGCAGCCTACAACTACGGACTCATACACAGACCGGGTAAGACAATCTCCCATGCAGACGCCTTAAGCCGCTCGCCGCTACCGGAACCTGACACCGACCCAGCACCCACGACGACCACCCTCAGCATAGAGACTCTACCCAACCTGCCCATAACCGCGTCAGACATTGCCCGAGAGACTAATAAAGACAAACGTCTGGCGCAGGTGTTGCATTGGTAGAGAAAGGGTGGCCAGAAAGAGACAATGACGAGTCCGTCAAAACATTCCGAAACCGGCAAACGGAACTCTCGTTATTAAAAGGGTGCATACTATGGGGGGATAGGGTGGTCATTCCAGAAAAACTACAAGGGAAGGTTCTGGAACTGCTACACGAGGGGCACCCTGGCATCGTTAGGACTAAAGCCCTGGCCAGAAGTTACGCTTGGTGGCCAGGGATGGACAAACAAATTGAGACCTGGGTAGCAAGATGCCAACGATGCCAGGAAACTAGGCCAAGCCCACCCACAGCACCCGTCCTAGAGTGGGAAACCCCAAGGGGACCTTGGTCTAGGATCCATATAGACTTCGCCGGGCCCACAAAAGGACACACCTTCCTTATAACAGTAGACGCTTACTCCAACTGGCTGGAGGTAAGCAACATGAAAACAACAACCACGGAGGCCGTGATCAAGGAACTCTGCAAACTCTTTGCAACGCACGGCCTCCCAGACGTCGTCATTTCTGACAACGGGCCCCAATTCACCTCGCTGGAATTCGAAAAATTCCTAGCGGAAAGGGGCATCCGCCATGCGCTGACAGCACCGGTGCACCCGGCGGCGAATGGTAGGGCGGAACGGATGGTGCAATTCACTAAGAAAACCATCTGGAAAATAGACCACGGGGAGATCCAGGAGAAAATAAGCAAACTACTCTTCACCCAACACATAACCCCAAATACCACAACGAATAAGAGCCCAGCTGAACTATTAATGGGGAGGAAATTAAGGTCCCCACTCGACAGGTTACACCCCACGTATAACCCGGAGAAGCCCCCAGACTCAAACAGCAAACACCGAACTTTCACACCAGGCGACTCCGTATACGCAAGAAACCTGATGGGAGACCCACTATGGGTACCGGCCGTCATCACACAAATAACAGGCCCACACTCGTACCGGCTACAAACAGCAGACGGGCGAGCATGGAAACGCCACATCGACCAATTAAGGTCGAGGACTACCAACCAAGAGACCACCGACGCACAAACAGGCGAAACCAACCCCCACAACACAAACCAAGGGGGGAGGGAATACCCAGGGGACCAAAACCAAAGAAGAATAAACCAGAAGAAAAGCAGCCAGCATGACCCCTCGCCAGGAAGAGACAGCCAGGCCAGCTCGACCGACCCGGGGAGACCGGGCGGGAGCGGCGAAACCCGCAGCTCAACCAACCCGGGAGGCCCAGGAGGGAGCTACGGAGAGCGGCCCGGCCCGACCGACCAGCCGGTTCCCACGACGGCATCAGGAGCAACAGAGATCCTGACCGAACCGGCCGGGATCCAACCTACAACTGAGCTGCGCAGGTCCAGTAGGCTCAGACGGAGCCCCGCCTACCTACGTGACTACGCGACGTAAGGACCAAACCAAGAGGGGAGGGGTGTTCTGTCCCTTAATTAGCATTCTTGAGATCCCCGCGCTTTGATTGGCCGAAGCGCGGGGCACTCTGATTGGTCAGGCGAGCCGCGCCGATTGGCTCGCTAAGAATCTCCCGCGATTGGTCTATTCGAATCGCGGGAGATTCAAAGTGGTGCCATTGGGCGCGGCCGCCGCGGCTAAAAGAATAAAAGCTGCGAACCTTTTGCAAAGCGCCAGTTCGGTTCCTACTTTAATAAAAGAGCATGATTTGAAGTCACCGACTCCTGGCATTATTTTCGAGGACACGACACTTTCCAGCAAAGCTGAGTGGCCACGAGCAAAAACAGAACCAGAGTTTATATACCTTTGGCCTACTACAATTTACTTACATGGATATTAGGTGGGTGGGGGTGTTGTTTCCATTTACCACCAAAGGTGGCATTTTATTTTTTCAAACAATAAAACCCAACACCTTAGCCAAGCACCACAAAGGAAGCTGATATATCAGCCAAAATGGAAGATGACTAGTAAATTGTTACTAATGATTATCCAGCTCTGAACTAAATGTAATTTGGGCTGGAACTTAAATTCAGGACGGAGGTCTCAATGTCACATTACAGAACCACTTTTTCCAACGCTTTCTTCCCTGAATTAATTATGCAACCATCATTGATGCAACTCATTTGTCCAAGCAAGTGAATAAAAGGGAAAGACTTTTCCAACAAATATTAAAACACACTTGCCCTATTAAAGGACAAAGAAAAATGGCTGAACAAATGCCATTCTGGATAGAAAACATGGCATATTAATTTTTATAATTTTCTCTCTCTTTTAAATTGCTTATGTATTCATATTTAGGTAGGATTTGTTACTGTTATTTTGGGGTTTGTCCCTGCATTATTTTAATTTCTGGGTTTTTGCTTTTTAAGATTTTGGCTTGTACTTCTCTTTTTTTAAAAAAAAAAGCAAATACAAAACACTAATCGAAAAATAAAGGGAAAAATTCATTATATGCATTTCAGACATACAAGCTAGTGTGGTGTTCATCACCACATGCATGAAAAAATGAAATAAAACCTCCCTTTTCATAACACTGGGAAAGAGAATGCCTTCACACACCATTTTCTAATATAAGAGTGCTTTCCAGCAGGATGGCAAATTGCTACTGTCCACAGGAAGAAACTTCATGTGGAAGGTTTTACACATCCTCACAAGACCAAGCTTCTGACAAGTCATCATCTACTTCTTTGGTGAGATCCTGGGGAAAAGAAGTGGATAGCAAAGATCCGGTCACTCCAGAATTTAAAATGAAGCATTTTAACTACTGGGATTATGTAGTTATTTTAACTACTTGGATTATGACATATTATGTAGAGTTTTCTTCCTAATTTCCACAATAAATCAAAACCTTCTTGTTTTTCCCAGAAGATGTCAGCACTGAGCTAGATCTTGTACTGCTCTATGGGTGGTTGATTTTGCTGTAGCTTGAGGGGGGAGATTTCGTTCTCCAAGCTTGTGGGTTGGTTCCTGAATGTTTTGTTATCAGGCTAGGTAACATCTTCAGAGGAATTTAGGGGATGACAGTGTGGGTGTTCTTCTGTTTATAAGGGCTTCATGTGATCAGTAGGTGTGTGAGTGTTCAATTCTGCCCTCTTGTAACTTACCCGTTTCTTTAAAATCACAAAATGGTGTCCCCTTCCCTCTGCAATGAGGAAATCTAGTTTCTTTGGAAGTCCTCTATCACAAGGTAACAACTTCCTTTCTCCCCAAAAGTCAATCTTCTTATGTTGTGCTCAGGGGTGGGCTTCAAAATTTTTTAGCAAAGGCTTCTCTGCCCGGTTGCTGGGTGGGCATGGTCATGGTAGGTGTGGCCTAGTTGGCCTCCTGCACCACTGTTTTTGCCCTGCCTGGGCTCTGGAGACTTTTTTCGAGCCTCCGGGAGGGCAAAAACAGCCTTCCTGGGCTCCGGAGGCTCTCTGGAAGCCGGAAACGGGCCCATTTCCGGCCTTCCTGAACTTCCAGGAGGCCCATTTTTTACCCTCCCCGAGCCTCCGTGTGTGCCCTGCACTTGCCTGCATCCAAAATGGGCCGCATGGGGACTCCTGGGAGGGGTGGGGTGAGGTAGGTGGGCCAGCCAGGAGTGGGATATGGGGCTTCTCTGAACTGCACAGAATTTTAGCTAGGGGCTCTCCCGAATCCCTGCAAAGCCCCAGCATCCCACCCCTAGTTGTACGATGAGTACTGCATATTAACAAATATTTTTGACAAGGAGTGAATCTGTTCTGTGAGAGAAGCTACAGTAAAAGAGCTGCAGTATCTTTATCAGAACGTGATATGGCTTTCCTTGGAACCACATGGGACGGGCACTGCTGGGCAAGCAAAAACCAAATGGTGGAACCTGTGTTTTGTACTTTGCACTTCCCATGATAATGGGAGCATCAGCTGTGTTCAGCATCTGGCTGACCTTATCTTGGTTTTGAAACTAAGCAGGTTTGGGCCTGGAAAGTAGACCACCATGGAATTGCAGGGCTGCTGGCTAATTTGAGAATTAAAAAAAAAAAATCACAAAAGGCAATAGCAAACCATGTGGTATTATTGCCAAGTACTGCATAATTGCATATTCTTGAAGTCATCAAGCACTGAGCTCAATTCAAAGATTTTATATTAGGTGAAAAGGGACTTCATCCAAGCATATTAAAACATTTTACAGGCACTTTGGAGATGGTCTTCTTTTATAAAAAAAAAACCCAACTTAATTCAGTCTAGTAATCAGAAACATGTGTCACCCTGTTGATGTAACCTTACTTATGTTACCCAAAGGACAGTTCTCTAAAGCAGTGCAATGTCCCACAGATTATACCTTTTAAAAGAATTCCTAGCTTGTATGATCTTCATTGACCTGGAGTTCTGCCCATCATGTATCTGGCGAAGAACTGCTGAATTATCTGAACCTGCCTTAGTTTCCCAAGAAAAATTGGATTACAAGTGCCATGCTCAGTTATCAGTGCTCAGTATCTGCAGTTAATCACAGTTTTTCCATTGGGCCAGAAGAGGGCAGAACTTTTTGAATGCTTCCTCTATTCAGAATCCTGTATGAAAAGCTGGCTGTTTTCTGAATTTGAACAGAAGTGGGGGCCCTAAGCAGCCTAGAAACCTGGTCCTTAAGATGTGTGAGCTAGGTATGATGATTAAGAGAAAATCCTTTGTGTATTCTGGAAGGGACAGCAGAGATGGTTATCACAGGTTAGGCTGCATTCATGGTGATTATACCTTTTGTTGTGGCTGGACAATCCGTATATTATATGATATATTCCAAAATGTTAACTGGGCTGGAACATTATAATAAAAATGACATAAATGCCACACATTTAGGCAAATGGCCTTTTCCCATTGCTGATTAAAGTGCTCCTACATCCAATTCTTTCATAATTAAAATGGAGAAAAATTAATAACAACTCAGAATAGGAGTTAGAATCTCCTTTCTACTAAGATGCTCCCTCCACTCTTTTCATTCCTCTAGATAAGTCTTAATTCTTTGAGGTAGCCCAGACAAGTGCAACCAAGAGCAGTATTTTTACGGTAAGGTTACTTTCTTCCCTCTTTTTCTATTACTCTCCAAAAACATATGATCTATGGGGGATCCCTTCTGAAATGTTTCCTGTTATGTATGTAAATAGTTGAATAAAGGCAAGCTTGGGGTAAAGTGCAGGGTTCAGGCCCTGCACTTCTGATTGGTTGTTAAGCGGCTAGATCGGATTGGTCGGGTTCTGAGAATCTGATTGGCCCTTAACGAAGGACTCTTATTGGTACTGGAACTAGCGTTTCACAGCTCCTATTGGTTATTTCACATTAGCATTGCCTATATAAAGCAGAGTTATTGTTATACAAGTTAGAAGTCACTATGCAATAAAGAGTTGAAAGTTCACCAACTAAGACTGTCTCCATTCATTCTACCCATGCCTGAATCTATGACACTGGCGACGAGGATGGGATTTGGAGACATCTGATCTTAAGGAACTTGGAAGAAAACAGAGCACGTGTAAAAAACGGTGCCACCAACGGAAGCCATGTCCGGCGGCATCGTACCACCCGCTCCGTACGATCCATCCCAAGAGGATTGGGAATCCTACATGGATCGCTTTCAGATGTTCCTCGAAAACATACTACAAATAGAAACCCTCAAATAGCTGCCATCAACCGCTCGAGACATAGCCTTAGAGACAAAAAAGGACCCTGTTTTGGCATGAGTCCTCAGCTGGGTAGAACGCAGTTGGCCGATCAGTGAAACTGGTGACACGTTCAAACCATTTAAAAACCATCAAACAGAACAGTTTTCCCAGAAGGGTTGCATAGTATGGGGAGACAGAGTCATAGTCCCGGAGAAGTTACAATATAGAGTATTAAAAATGCTGCACGAGGGACATCCAGGCATTGTGCGGATGAAGGCATTGGCCAGGAGTTACACATGGTGGCCTGGTTTAGACAGACAAATAGAAACGTGGGGAGCAAAATGAAGTAAATGCCAAGAGACTGTCCCCGCTCCTCCAAAGACTCCCCCAATTCAGTGGAAAACGCCTCGAGGTCCGTGGTCCCATATCCACATCAATTTTGCCCAATTTTGCGTTATGGTAGCGGGGACCCACAAGAGGACACACTTTCCTTTTAACGGTGGATGCCTGTTCAAACTGGCTTGAAGTCCAAAAATTGAAAAACACCACCATCGACGCAGTCACTAAAAAACTGAATAAACTATTCGCTACCCACGGACTTCCTGATGTCCTCGTCTCAGATAACGGCCCCCAATTCACTGCTCTGCCATTCGAACAATACCTGGCAGATCGGGGCATCCGCCATGCTTTAACATCGCCAGCTCACCCTGCAGCCAATGGTAGGGCTGAGCGAATGGTTCAATTTGTAAAACAGACCCTGCATAAAATGGACCACGGCGACATTGACGACAAAATAAACCGAATGCTTTTTATCCAACACATATCCCCAAACAGCACCACGAACAAAACCCCAGCAGAACTCCTGATGGGCCGGAAACTTCGCTTGCATCTTGATCGCCTCCCCCCAAACTACATGCCAGAACAACCCCCGGGATCCAGCAGTAAGTGTCGGGCATTCCAGGAAGGTGACCTCGTGTTTGCGAAAAACTTCTCGGGCGACCCATTATGGGTCCCCGCTACCATAACGCAACTTACGGGACCCCGATCCTATCGTCTACAAACGGCAGACAGTAAGATGTAAAAACGCCACATAGACCAATTCCGTTCCTGATTAGCGCCGGAACCTCCAGCTGAGGGGGGAAGGAACATATAGGAGGACGAAGAAGAAATCGAAACCCAACAGCCCAGAGGATACTCACCATCCGAGGGAGAACCGGACCAGGAGCGGCCGCCTCGCCACGTGACAACACCACAATGGAGATGGATCCAGGGAACCCAGAAGACAGCGCAGACGAAGGCAACCCGAAACTACAGTCTTCACTATCCAGCCCAGCGGACAGCCCACCGGAGCCAGAACCAGAACCAAAACAGAACCCGGTGGAACAGCGCAGGTCGAGCAGGCAGGTGAAGTGGCCTGCCTATCTGTGAGAATACGTCACTCCACCCCTCAGACGGAACCAAGGGGAGAGGGGTGTTATGGATTAAACCATCGCGGCGATACAACAGAAACAGCTTCGTCTTACAACAGGCTTGAAATCCTGCAGTTTTCATTGGCCCATGAATAGCGAGTCGTGATTGGTCAGGTTTGGCCAGTCTGATTGGCTGTTAACGGAAACCCCTGATTGGACGCTTGTGAAAGCGATAGACTCAGTTCATTGGTTGTTTGAAGGCAGCAAGCTCTATAAAAGAGCTACTGCTGCCCAGGTTTAGTGCTCTGTTCTTTCTTGTTAAATAAAGAGTTGAAGTCACAGTCTGATGTCTCGTCTCCGTTCTAGCGCCCATACCCAGGATTTAACAGAGATAGATGATGTCATCTCTCTCCCTCTCTGTTGAGAGAGGGCTATTCAATTTTGACACAGATGGCCTCTTTGACTCCTCTTTCAGAGGTCCTCTCTGTCCAAAATGTGGGCTTTGCTGTCTTCAAAAGGGTACCCTTTGTCTTTCAAATGCAGGTGGGCAGCTGAATCTTGTCCTGATGGGTTTGTTTTCCTATGTTCAAAGAAAAACAAGAAAGTCCAGTGGCCTCTTGAAAAAGCACCTGTGGGACAACCATGACCTGGATGACTCCACAGACACTTACAGCCTTACTACTTTCAACTTTTAGAGAGGCAAGGGCAGAATGGCCATAGACAAGGTTGGCCAAGAACTGATTGGGATGGAGGTATGCCTGCATCAAGCTGAAATGGAAAATAAGCACCACACTGATCCTGCCTACTACTGATTATCTGACCTACATTCCATCCTAACAGGTGTTAAATAAACTTTTATGCAATTTATGGCTGTTATTGGAAAAGGTGTGAACTTAAGAGGGAAAATGCTACTATTGCTGGAGCTAAGATCATTGTTTCACACACAGGCTGAAGTGTCAGAGTGACACAGCAGAAAAAGGAGGCTTACCAGCTCAAGTTTATATTATGATTATGTAAAAGTGGAGAAAAAAAACCCCAAAATATGTTCGGTCTCACTCCCGTCCTTCCAAATTCCATTACCATTTTGGCATTACTGAGTCGGCCATTGAGTATGTCCAAGAATATTTGAGATTCACCTTTCCACACTACACAGAAATGTTTTTAATTTAAAAAAAAAGGCTTCATTCCTTTCAATTTTCTAATATCTCCTTTTGGCATTTTGGTTGTGTTGTTTGGGGATTGCAAGGAACAGCAGTTATCTTTACACTTAAAATTAATGAATGCCAAGCTATACAAATCATCACTTTGCTTTGGAGGAGAAGAGATTTTTCCATAGACTCCTTCAGTAGAGCTTTCTGACATATATTCCTTGGTGAGACATCTCTGCCCACCCCTTGGGATCCATAAAAGGAGATGTGGGTGAAGGAACATTTTGCATCTGCCCACACATGAATGCCTGTGCTCATGGGTAAATAGTGTGTGGGTGACTCTCACAAAGCCTTTCACAGCACCATGTCAAAGTAGTGTGCCAGAGAACACTCCTTTCTCACTTCCCAAATTAATATAAGATGCAGTTCTGTTTTGCAGAAATTCTCACCTATTGAACAGGATTGCTTTTATTCCTCCTCGGCAAACTGCTTCCTTCTCTAGAATCAGAGCAATCTGGATAAAGTTCTTGTATAAATTATGTAGAAATAAAAATAAGCTCCCTTGATTTAGGTACCTCGACTGAATTCACCAATAGGTGACTGGTTAGAAACAGACCGGATACCAGAGGTGATATTTAGCAGGTTCAGACCAGTTCTGGAAAACTGGTAGCAGAAATTTTGAGTAGTTCGGAGGACTAGAAAATACCACCTCTGACTGGAGATTTTACAGTATCCTTCTCCTGCCACGCCCACTAAGCCATGCCCACAGAACTGGTAGTAAAAAAAAATTGAATACTAACCACTGCTGGGTACTCTGTAAAATATTGTGAAAACCTGTAATGTAGTTTGTTCAGTTGAACTCAATCCCGCAACTATTATTTTAACCTGTGATGAAAGTTTAGTGCAGAGCTGTCAATCTCCTGGCCTGTAGGCTGGGTGCGTCATGAGCTGGCCACATCCACAGCCATTTTAGTGAAGGGAGAAAAAAGTCCCAATATGTCACATGATGCCGCCAGGACAATGCGAGTTTGACACCCCTGGTTTAGTGTATTGAGTGAACTTCCTTTCTTCTTTATTAGACAAGTCAGTTAGAAAAGTTTCCTTTCTGTAAATGAACTCGGGGTGAGATGGAGGGGAGGAGAGGAATTCTCTTGCTATGCCAAAAACTGTCCCTTTTGAAGCATGGCAAAACATTGTGTTTGGAAGGGGATTTGCTATAAGGAAAACAGATCAAGAATTTATTATTACATTTATATATTCTAATGAGTTCAAGAAAGCATATGTAATTCCATTATTTGCCCCATTTTAATTTTCCAACAAACCAGATCTCATCAAATGGAACATTGTTCATTCAAACTATAAGGTGATAGTCAGCAAATGTCTGTGAAGATCCTCAGTCATCCAGGTCATGGTTGTCCCAAAGGTGCTTTTTAAAGAGGCAACTGGACTTTCTGGTTTTTCTTCGAAGATGTTTCGCTTCTTAATCCAAGAAGCTTCTTCAGCTCTGACTGGATGGTGGGGAATGGAAGGTTTTATACTCCTTGCAGACAGCTGGTCATTTGCATTCTTTTAGAGAGTTGTTGAGGCCGCTTGGAGGTTTATCTGTGTCCTCAGGGTCACAGGAGCAAGACAGGGCAACCTCATCCAGATTCAAGGATTAAATCTCTCTATTTTGAAGTTATATAAGACCCTAAACCTACAGTCACTTGAAAGAGTTTTTCCCCATGCAAGCACAGCTGTAAACACTGGAGCAGAAACTTGATAGTTTCATTCAGATGGCCCCGGAGCAGAAATATACAACTCAGAGCATATGGATGATACTATATCCAATTGTCAACGGGTGAACTTCTTCCCCACCCCACGGTTCATGTAGGTGTTAAAAAGGGGAGAACTGACAGTCCAACCTGTCAATTAAAAAAAATCCCTAAGATCCTTGCTACTTGCCTCTCTCAGACTCACACAAATTGCGTGAATCATGAGAACATTGCCTCCCCCCACCCCCCACACCTGGGATAAGGGGTTTTGAATGTCACTAACATCTTAGAAAAACTGTTATGGTTGATCCCGCCCACATTCAAATGAATTTTGGGAGGATATGTGTGCTTAGTTTCTCATGGAACCCCATCAAGTTTTCACAGAACCCTAAAGCTTTGCAGAACAGTGGGAAGGACCCTGGCCTCAGGGATGAGAGATGCCTCCTCACATCCTCAATAGTTACAATTTTGTGCCAAAGCCTCTTGTCCTCTTAGCACCTGCTTTTTTAAATTGTGGTTTACAGGGTAAGTTAATGCATCTTATGCCTTCCCCCACAAGCCTTCTCCTTTTGAAAGCAAGGGAGGCAGGCCTGCTGCCCACCTCTCTGCTAGAAGCTGTGCAAGCCAAACAACACAATAGTTTCTTCCCACAAGGTATGAGTCACCGCTTGAAGGGTGGTTTATATATGGCTTGGGAGAAGAGGAAAACTGCTCCAGCCAGGGAAATGTCTTGCAATTTTTTTTCCTTTTGGCATTTTTAATTGTTTTTAAGATGCATGGGCATTAGTTGTGCTAAAGTTACACTTGCTGCTTCGGGCCTAACACCATATACTGTAGAGTATGTTGGAAGAAATATACATCTGGTTCAGTTCCAAGCTGGGAGAAAGACACTGGAAACATGGAGGCTGATTGGAAAGATAGTTTAATGATGAAGCAGAATCACATGGTTTCTGGGCAGCTGACCACATGGAGTTGAGAGTGGGGTGGTGGTTATACCTTATCTTGGGCTTTGACGAGCTTCCTGTTCCTGTGCAAGAACATGCATTCTATTGGCTGTCAGACTTCCATGGGCCATGTAAGGGTTATATAGGGGTCATAGCTGGCTCTATAGGCAAAATACAAATCCTAGGTGTTTGTCTGAGCTATAGTTTGAACTGCTGAGCAGTTTGGACTGCTCTGAGGGTGTTGGGCAACTCTATTGTGGCTTAATGGCTTTGCCCTGTGTTGGATCTTGAGTGAGGGCTAATCCTGCAATTCTGTCTTTGTTTCATAACATCCTGTCTTGAATGGATTTCCAAATCTGCATTTCTAAAAGGTGGCCTCCTCAGTTTGGTTTCTGAATAGGCTGGCCCAATCTTTCTTAATGGGCACAACATATCTGCTGGGGCTATTAAGAAAAGGTGGGAGTGGCTTTCTGCCTCTAAAAAGCATGTTTCTTTCTTTTTCCCTTTGGAAAATATAATATTCTGCCTTTTTAAATAGTCCTCAAAATATTTCATTCTTCTGGGGGGGAGGTGGCTTCCCACAATGGGGTTGCCCTATGTTCTTCAAAGCATAAAAGAAATGTGAACTAACTGCATGATGAGTGCCTGTACCAAATCCATGATGTTCATTACATTGGCCATAATAGTAAACATGGCCAACTTCTTCACAACAGCCATGCATGAAAACTTTCTTCAACACAGTTATGTTATGAACAGCAAGAAAACATTTCTTGGTGTATTCTATCTCTCAGACAAGTTGACTGCCAGGAAGAATCCATAGAGATGTATCCTCCTGGGATCCAAGGGCTTTGATCCTACACAGGGGAGAAAATCATACTACAGCGTAGAGTCAACATACATTTAGTGAAAGCTTGATAATGGCTGTAGAACAGCACTGGAGAAAGTAATACTGGAATAAATGAGTTAGAGGCAATATAAAATCGCACATATAGCCATATTGTTTGTAAAATAGGAACAAGAATTTTGCAATGGGGAAACCACATGGATATTCTAATACTATAGAATGATGCCATAAACAGCTAAATTATCAACAGAGGGGGATATTATCTGGAAAGATCTTCAGTGTTCCTCACAAAAAACATGACAGGATCCAAGTGGCTTGCTTAACTCCCAGGAAGTTCTGCTTAGTTGACTCAATGGAGTCATTTTGAAGGAAGCAATACAAGGTATTTAACAGTTCCTTATTGCTGCCAACCCATATGCTATGGTTGGTTATTTTGCATTTTATAATTAAATCAGTTGCTTGGTAACACTGAGAAAGTTATTCTAATATATTCTGTGTGGTGACTATTATCTTATTAAGTCATGCATTTGGAAATGGGAAGGAGCATCAACGCTAGAATTATATATGTAAAAGTAGGGGTCTTAATGAAATTCACAATTAAGCCTTCCATATCCCCTCAGTTTGAATCAAATCCTGACTTAATTTGTAGTCTTCTAAACCAAAGGAGATACTACTTGCAGTGATTAAACCATGTCCCTATAATTTGAGCACCAAGTATCTTCCCATCAAACAGAAAGAGAAAAAAACAATCTTTTAAATGTACACAATTCTTATCTAATTATTCTGATAACAGCTCTGCACAGGAAATGGAGAAATATTGGTCAGAGAAAGCTTCTTTCTTACCTTGTTTGGTCCTGTAATTGCTTTCTGTTCCATGTACCAGCAATCATGCACCTGAATATTTTTAAATTGTCCCGTAATATTCCTGTTCACTTTTTTTTGCCTCCAAGTGATAGAGTTTTCTACTGAGCCAGTCTGGCCTAGTGATTAAGGCACCTGGATAGAAATGAGGAGACTGTGAGTTCTAGTTCTGCCTTAAGCATGAAAGCTGGTTGGGTGATTTTGAGCTAGTCATACTTTTTTAGCCCATGATGTCAGGCTTGGACAACAAGATGGTCAGTCAATTCCTGTCAGAACCAACATTTGGTTGGTCTGGGGAAAAAAAGGAAACTGCACTTCCAGGAAAATACCAGGAAGAAAGAAAAAATAGAGAGTTTTATTGTTATTATGATTAGTGGTAGTAGTTGTAGTAGTAATAATTGAAGTAGTAGTAGTAGTATTTTTGCAATTGTGATATAGGAATTCATATATAGAAAGTCAATAATTAAAGTCCTGCTTTCCAGACAAATGGGAACAGAGCAATGATGGCCAATGAAAATAGAATACCTTGCCATCAGTGAACAGGAAACAACTTCCAAGGCAGAAATATTTAACATAATAAAATATAAGATATAAATAAGACATTTAATTTTTCAGACAATTTTAATGTAAATGGCAGGAAAGCTTTGGTAAAGCTGGTTTTTGCCATATCGCTTTATATGCTGTGTGTAACCACCATTTTAAATCCACTTCAAATGATGAATGCCTTAGCCACAGTTATTAAGGAAGCAACATTATTTAGCCCTTATGTTAAGTGAAGATTTACTTACTTTGCATATACAGGTAGCCCTCGAGTTACGACCACAATTGAGCCCAATATTTATGTGTCTAAGTGACACGTTGGTTAAGTGAGTTTCCCCCATTTTACAACTTTTCTTGCCACAGTTGTTAAGTGAATCATTGCATTTGTTTTTAGTAAGATGGTTGTTAAGTGAATCTGGATTTCCCATTGATTTTGCTTGTCAGAAGGTCGCAAAAGTTGCTCACATGATCCTGGGACACCACAGACATCATAAATATGAACCAGTTGCCAAGCATCTGAATTTGGGTCACGTGACCATTGGGATGCTGCAATGGTCGTAAGTGTGAAACACGATCATGGATCCATTTTTTCAATGCTGTTGTAACTTTGAACGGTGACTAAATGAACTAAATTGTAAGTCAAAGGCCACCTGTAAGCCACTCTAATATAGTTGACTTTTTTATCACATAAATACCAGAAACATACAGAGTCTTCCTCTCTCTCTCTCTCTCACACACACACACTGCCCCAGGCACTATAAAAAGAGATCATAGATCAGTTTCTAACTACAATCATATTATTATATCCTCCAAAACTGTCAGTACTGCTCTTTCTCTCTTAATTGTCAGCTAATGACAGAGCTAACCCTGATTCTTTTCTGAGCGCCTGAAAGGATCACCGTCTTTGATTTCTAGGATTCCAGCCAGCACTGCCCACACTCTAGAAATGTCATTTTATTTATTTTTTATTTTTAAAAATGCTGAGATTTTCCTCCCAAGGATCTGAATGTTGCAGCATTTTCTCACTCGTTGCCCTGAACCGAGTTATTTGCAAGCTCTTATTTAAGTGTTCTGCATTGTTGCCAGTTTGAGGGAGGAGAGTCCCAGGAAAAGTATTAAATAGAGCTATGGGCTTGGTGTTTTTATCCATGAGCCCACATTTGGTCTGTTCCAACAAGATGTTTCAAGGCCCACGGCCATCTGTCTACCAATTCGCTTAGGAGTGACGATGTTACTGCTGTCAATTTTCCTCTCTTCTCTTCTCCCTCCTCCCCAACCCACATTAATTGAGAAGACAGGAAGTAATCTGCATCGTGTTGACATCCCATTAAGCCTTGCTTCATATTTGTGTATTGTACTGGCAAAACATAGTGCAAGGCAGTGTTTCTCAATCTTGGCAACTTCAAGGAATGTGGACTTCCACACTCAGATCTCTCTCATCCAGAATTTCTCCCAGGTTTGGGGTCCTGAATGGATTGGATTTATTTCCAATAAAACAACACTAAACTAGTAGGCAGTCTTTCTTCTGTATCTAATGAATGGATTTTGTTCAGATTGTGTCTCTGAGTGCTTTCCTCTCAGGGCGTATGTGCCCCATCAAATAGAAATTGGAAGAGTTTAATCTGATTTGACCAGCAGTCAAAGCTGTCATCAAGTTGTCAAAGAAGAAGCATTCCTGTTATATCATGCTAGGGATTGGTTTTATAATTATCCCTGGTTTCTTGCTAGGGATTGGGACTATTTGAAGTTGTGCTCTAAAGAGCTACAGATCTCTAACCAAGGGTTCACAATATTCCCCATGCAAGGGAATCCCATAAAGGATGTTGATGCTTCCCTTCCAGATTCAACTCAATAGGTAGACATATATTTAATAACCAAATTGTCTGTTTCCAAACAACCAACTCTCCTCGTTCTATTAATAAACCAGTAATTAAAGCTGCAGGACATAAGGCTCTGGGAGAGAAGGAGCAAGGAATTAATTGGCACACAGCACACTTAATCTGGTTAATGAATTTATCCATTTTCTGGGGTTGCACAATGCCTTGAATCATAAACAAACAAGCTGGGTTTTCACAACATGCTCAGCTACAAAGAACTAATCAATGTTAGCATATTGTGTGAATGTTGACATGAAATCTTAAGTGGTCTGGTGAAGTGTTTTGCATGAACAAAGCAAAGCAACTGGTGATGAAGAACATTTGCTCAGATGTATACATTTCAAATACAACACTGTATTTACATGTGTGTGTGTGTTTCTGAAAATTAAGGAATGATAGAGGTAAAAACTATCGAAGTTAGAATAATACGTTTGTAAGCAGACATCCAAAATATCCAAATTTCCATTGGCAAAGATCAATATTGGCTTCACTTCATTGAGCTTGTTATATGAATTCATCCAAGCTGTATTTATTAAGCCTTGGTTTAATGTAATATATGAGCCCACTTTATTGTCTGTTGCTCAACCAGCTTTAAGAAGACATTCAACAACAAAGACCACACCAGCTGGGAAGTAGGGAGCCCTTCCCCATTTGCAGAGTGATTTATTTTAAAAGGGGGGCAATTAATCTCAGTTTCTTCTAAAATTATTTTGTTTTAGAGCCTTTGATTTCCTATTGTTCAGTGGTCATGTAAAAAATTAAGCTTATTTGATGAAGAAACTGCCTCTCAACTCCCATTATGGTTGGATATGATTTCAAAAGTTCCCTCCACCTACATTCAATACAAATTCCAACAAGTCATTTTCCACCCACATATAGTATATAACTGGAATACTCTCCCTCTCCCTCCCTCCCTCCCCTTTCTCTGTGGGTAAGTATTATATTGTGTATGTAAGAGGAGAAAATACATTTTGATTAATGAAAATAACAGTAGAGCTTCAAGATATAACCAAAGCCCCTCTCCACTGGTATTAAATCAGCTTGTGGTATCGAGTTGCTATATTTTTTAGAGACAACATGGTCATGTAACAAATTAGATTTCTCAGGTAGGAATCAATTGTGCGCATTATTATCCCAAACCTTCCTTCTGCCTAACTCTACCCAGGTTATTTTAGTTTTTTTTAATTGGTTATGTGTTATCAAGTCAGTGTCAGTTTTTAGCATGTACTTTTTTCAGGTTGATCTCTTCCCAACCTGGCCCAATCCATCCACCTAGCTACTGGTCATCCTTTTTTTCTTTTTCTTTTCAATTTCAGTTCCAATGACTATTTGAAACCATGCAGAGTTTATAACAAATGGTGCTTAGGACATTCATGGTAACCAGTGGTGGGATTCAGCCAGTTCGTACCACTTCAGGATAACTGGTTGTTAAGTTTCTGAGCAGTTTGGTGAACTGGTTGTTGGAAGAAATTAGGGTAGAGAACTGGTTGTTAAATTATTTGAATCCCACCTCTGATGGTAACCATGTTTTCATTATGACTTAATATGCTATGGCTCAAAATATCAGTAATTTAACAAACTCTCAGATGGCAAATAAGTGGGAAATAGCTTTGTTTTCTTGGACTCAGGAATACGTAAAGATGGACATTTTGATGGAAAAGTAAAAGGTAAATTAATCCTTGTAAAGGAGGTAATACCAAACTTAGATAAGAACATAAGAGATAAGAATATTCGTATGATAAAAATATTCTGAGTAAATGCAAGAAGATGGATTCAAAAGATGAATCCATTCAAATGAGGGATTTGAGACAGTTATTAAAAGTACATAGATATCAAAAAGAACTGATCATTTGGGCCCAGAAGAAATAAAAATTGACTGTTCTCTTGAGATGATTAGCAAGTAGAGGCTCACTTACTTTGGCATGTAATGCAAGCAGTTGTGTGGTAAGGTTGAGGAAAATAGAATAACTGAAGACAAGAGATAAAGTGGAGAGGCTGGCATGGAGATCACTGGAATATTTTTGCAATAGCTCTGGATTACCGTAGAAAGATCAAGATCTATGGAATTGGTGTCTCCCTGTAACATCTGCCTTCCCAATAAATTTAAGGTGAATGGATCTTTCCAGAACCCTTTTCCTTGGGGATTGCTAGCTGCAAGGATCTCAGAAGTATGTTTTTTTCTCTGGCATAGTTTATCCTTAGACATCTAAAGGGCCCTCTCCCCCTGGGGTTTTAGACAATCCATAAATAAACATGGTTATTACCTCAAGCCATTTGCCTGGAATCTTGTGGCTGCCTCTTTTGGTGAGGAATTGTGTTCTAATTTTGGACTATTTATTGTTATACCACCACTTTTTACATATTGCTTCTTCCCACTGGATTGTTGGATTATTATTGTTTATGGTTTTTTGGTTTTAATTTTAAATATAAATATGGGAATTCTGCATTACTCCAAGTCAGCTTTAATTGGAGCAGCTTGCAAGTTTTGTAAAATGAATGAAAAGATAATAAGATGAGATGACACGAGATGACATGAGAAGAGAAAAAATAAGATGGGATGCATTTTTTTCATACAAAGGCTATGATTTTGACCAGATTTGATGGCACCTAATTAATCAACTGATTACATCACCCATTATTTGTAATACTACCCAGAGTTTTTATTACTTCCCTATCATTTTTCATAACAAAGACAGCATATTTTGGAGCAGGGGTCTCCAACCTTGGCAACTTTAAGACTTGTGGACTTCAACTCCCAGAGTTCCTGAGACAGCAAAGCTGGTTGAGGAACTCTGGGAGTTGAAGTCCACAAGTCTTAAAGTTGCCAAGGTTGGAGACCCCTGTTTTGGAGGGCAAAACTAGAATTTTTCTCATTTGCTTATTTTAAGCAAACCATTTTTTGGTTACTCCCTTCTGTAAGCTCTGGCAGAAATCCTTCTCCAGCCTTGATACTGGAGATTCCTTATAAGCCAATGAAGCAGAGCCTACTACTTACAAACCAGGAATTTTAATATTCAAATGTTAAGATCATAAGTATAAAGATTGGTCAAAAGTCACATTTTTCAGTACCCATTATAACTTTCAACGGTCACTGAGTGAATAGTTGTAAGTCAAGTGGTCAACTGCTAATTGTCCCAAAGGTACTTTTTCAAGGGCGACTGGAATTTCTGGTTTTTCTTTGAAGATGTTTCACTTCTCATCCAAGATGGATGAGAAGTGAAACATTTTCAAAAGCACCTTTGGGACAACCATGACCTGGATGACTGAGAATCTCCGTAGACATTCAACTGCTCATTGTTTAGATGAGAAAACTGCTAATTGCTTGATAAGAGGATGGCTTCCTGCTTCATTTTGGAGCAGCCTTCCATTCAAAGGAGTCTTGTCCAGATTGCACAAGGATTAATGTGAGTGCATTTATGTTATAAAAATTTCCAGCCAAATCAGTTGAATATTTAGAATGTAGAGCCCTTTGATATGGACCCCAAAAACGAATTCCAATGCTAAGGTTTCAACCACCCCTTTCCCCTTAATTCTAACTGGAAGGTCAATTCATTCTCACAGCTGTTATTTCCTTTAGGCACGTGAATAAAACCTGTACTAAGTAGGATGTTTGTTCTGCCTTTGAGACTAAAATCAAGTCCTAGAACAGATGTAATGTAGGTAGAATGATTAAATAAGATGGAGCATGATGTAACAGAATGACCCACTTCCTCAGCCAGCTGACTGACATTTTTACTTCTGCCTTTTCCAATCCCAGCAGGTATTTCTTCAGACATATAGGAAATGCCAAGATACTTCTTGTACCTAAAAGAGGACTTATTCTTTGATCACTTGAATAAGTCATAGAGGGCTGGCCTGGGCTATCAAGTTAATTCAATATAATTTTTGTCTGTCTGTCTGTCTATCCATCCATCCATCCATCTATCTATCTATCTATCTCAACACAAGATAGATGACAGAAAGACATAATCTTTTTGTCTATCTATCTTTATGTCTTTCTGTCATCTATCTTGTGTTGAGTAACCTGAGGGTAAAACAGAGAAGTATTAATAGGAACAATAAATTAACCAGCATAAATATGATGGTTGGTTTCACACACAGATGAGACACAAATAAATTGTATAAAGGATTTAATTGCAAATGTGGGAACCCAGAATTGGCCATGCTGATGGGTCTGTATGGGATTGATTGATTTAAACACATTATATGTCTGCACATTTCACAAAAGGGACTCTGACTGGTGTAATTGAAGCCATCTGGAGTAACCTAAGTTGGGAAAACCGGATCAAAATACATCCACACTTAGTTCATTGAGTCTAATTTGATATTCCTTGGCATTTCCTAGGAAGGAAGACAGCTCTATCCCCATAAATAAATGTAAAAGCTCAACAGGGCACCCTTTTCCTCAGTGAAAATAGGATTCCAGGCCCATAAATAAATGCCAAGATACAGGAAGATGCCCCCTCCTCCTTCTTTTCCATACTTGTGTTCCTGCCACAAATCCATCCTGAGCTACGCAGGCTCCATTAAAGAACCAAAGCAGAGGAACAGCTTTCCTCCTGCAGGTTCCGCCTTGGTAACTGGCATGTTTTATCAGCAGCCCGAAGCTGGTCTCTGAAGCCTTTTCTGGTGCCTTTGCTGCCATGGCAACTGCAATAGATTCTGGTCACAGTGTCAGCCTCTCTAGGCCACCAAAACATAATCTAAATCAACATGCGCTTTGGCAGACGTGAGCTGAGATGAGAAAGGGATTTGTATGGATTCCTCCTTCCAGAAACAGTTAGGTTGCATTGTTTGGTCTTCCCAAGGAATAGAAGTTCCAGATCAGTCTCTTTGAGAAGCAGCTATTTCCTTCTGTGTCCCAGGCATTCTTATGATTCTGGTATCATCGTCGTCATCGTCATCATCTTAACTATTGTCTACTCTATCCACGGCAAGGTGAAGGTCTGTTCCGCATGTTTCCAACCAGTATGGTCCCGAGCTTTCTTTTACCAGTTGAGCCCACAATACTTGCTAATGTCTTTGATTCTGGTTTATTTACAAATAATTACACAGACTGAGCCAAAGGAAGAAGGCCACCTTTGTCTGTTAAAATCTTCTCCAAAGCAGAAGACATTCCTTTGAAGATCCCTGTATCAAAGTTCTTCAAAGCTTCCTGAAAAAATATCTCTTTTGTAAACTGTTTTGGCTATAGTATATTGTTCTTCTCTTCAGTCTTTTCAAGGTGGATTTTATATAATTCTAGCAACTTTGGGACTGACTAGTGCAGGGGTGTCAAACTCAAGGCCCCCAAATTTAAGCTGCTTAATTCTGGCCTGCAGGGCTGGCCTGGAAATACACAGGACTGGCCCACGGTGCCTCTGGCAGCTAAAACATGCTGCATGCGGCCCTCCCTGCACCTCATTTTTACCCTCCTTGGCCTTCTGCAGTACTCTTGTCAGCAAAAACAAGCTGGAAAATGGGACAAAAATGGCCCAAAAAACAGCCCAAAATTGGGAAGAAAATGGACTGAAAACAGCCTGAAAATGGCCAAAAATGGCCCCAAAATGGCCAGTAGAGTGCTGTAGGAGGCCATGGAGATTGAAAACGAGGTGCAGAGGGGCCATGTGCAAACTCTCTGTGTCCCATTTTGGCCAGCAGGAGGCATTCATCCCATCCCCCCCTACCGGTCCCCCTCCAGCGGCCAGCAGAGGAGAACTAAATGCTGATCTAGCCCTTGAAGAAATCCAGTTTTGCACCCTGGACTCGTGGCCCTGACATCAAGTTGGGGAAAGATCATCAAGAAGATCTATCTATGTGGTCACTAAAAATCACAATCAACTTGATGGCACAAAAATTATTTTTTTTCTCCGAAGGAAATTGTAATTCTGAAATTGTAGCACATACGAACTAATATTACTTTCTCAACACTACACATCTGACAAGTAACTGAATCCATCATTTGTGTGTGTGTGTGTTGCAGGTCTCAAGTTAATGAGCTATGGTATTTTTTTGTTTTGAAAAACTCAGATTGGATGTTTCTGAGATCATGATGGGACTTTCTGCTCCACAGTTTGTCATCTATTTGGAAATGGACAAAGGCATAGAGGTAAAATTATTGGTTATTTACAAATGTGCTTCACATTGTATAATAATCCATATGTGTTTTGTTTGGTTTTCATTTAGTAGTTCGGGCAATGTTAAATTTGACACAGTTTATTATGCTGCAAAGCTGAACCCATTGTGATTTACAACATTCCATAAATCAAATATGACAGAGTAGGGTAAAGCTGCCCAGATTCGCTTTGCATAACGAGATGAGCAACATATAAATTTAATAAATTTAAGATGAGCAGCATATAAATTTAATAAAGAAAGAAAGAAAACAAACAAGTTTGATGTAATGGACAAGGCATCAGGCTAGAAATGGAACACCATGAGTTCTATTTCAGGATTCTGGTGATCGCCCTAATTAAATCATAAGCCTTGAGCCAAGCTTCAAAAAACTTCAAAAGATTTATTAGGAGCAACATGCTGGCATGACCTGTATGAAGCCGACTCTGAGACATGTAATTTACAATCACCTATAACCAGTGGTGGTATTCAGCTGGTTTGCACCGGTTCACATGAGCCGGTAGCAAGGATTTGGCATGGGTCGCTGAGCCGGTAGTAAGTTCTGGCTGGTCACACCCCTGACCCGGTCACCACTGGCTCACTTACCCCACACGCCCGATGCTTGCTCACCCTGCCCGCCTGACACACACTCCTTAAGGTACTTCTTTTTTCCCCCCTCCCGACAACCAGCTGTTCATTTGATCAGCTGTGCTGGGATTCCCCTTGCTGAGGCTCAGGGGAGCCTTCTGGGAGCAAAAACGCCCCAATAGGAAGCTTGCCTGAGGCCCAGAAGGCCCCAAAATGGAGCGAGCAGGGTTGCTGTATGCCCCTCCTATGCTCCATTTTTTTCTTCCTCAGTCCCAGGGGAGCCTTCTGGGATCAAAAGCACCCCCCCAGAGGCTCCTCTGGGGCCAAAAAGGCCCCAAAATGGAGTGGGAGGGTGCTATGCTCCATTTTTTTTCTTCCTCAGCCCAGGTGAGCCTTCTGAAAGCAAGAACGCCCCCCAGAAGGCTTGCCTAAGGCCCAGAAACCCCAAAAAACTGGGTGGGGGACGTGGCTGCGAAAAAGCAAAATAATCATAATAATTTTAAAAGCCACACCCACCCAGTCACATGGCCATGCCCATCTAGCCATGCTCATCTAACCATGCCCATCTAGCCATGCCCACAGAACCAGTAGTAAAAAAAAAAGAATCCCACCACTGCCTATGACCCTGTCTTCCCCCACCTCCTTGAGTATATCATAATTCAGCTTCTCCAATGAAATACGTTCATGGGCTGTGTATCATCACTCACTTTCTCCAATAAAGGATTTTTGCGGGCAGAATACCCTGTTGCCTATGTTACAATCATGGTGAGATAAGCTTGGAATGTGCTTCTGATTTTTTTTGCCATATGCTCCTTCAGGTCTTTCCCCTCTCTTTCTCATGGCAACTTGGAAACGGGCATAGGAATGTTTTACAAGTTGACATTCTAATTCTAAAGCTGGTTGGATGTTCCTGGGCTAGTCATTCTCTCTCAACACCTGGAAGGAGACAATGACAAACCATTTCTTGTCAAGGAAACAGCTAGGCCCTGTCCAGGCAATCGTCTGAAGTCAACACTGACTCAAAACACCCTTCCAAAAGGTGTGAAGATCAGCTCAAATAATCTTTAGAAAGTCTGATGAAATCCTGGGATGTCAAGGGATTTATTAAAATAGTGTCTGCTGGTATGCAAATGTATTTGCAAGAGACAAGACTATATACTGTAATATACTGAATAATAATTTTTGTATAGTCCTTAGTACTTGATTATTCATTTGCAGTCATTTCATTACCCAACTAGGTAACATCATCAATGTTGGGTTCATTAGCCAATCAGGTAAAAAAGTGTCTTCAAGCAAATAACCAAGCTCAGAGGGCATAAAGGACACCACAGTTCAGTTATGTATGAGCAACATATATTATCTTCTATTGGAACAATTATTTTTATTAAGCATAACCTGTATAGAAAAAGGCTATTCCAAATGCCTAATTATAAAGAATCTGGTTTTGTAATCTGCAGTTTGAAGGCCTTCAAACATCTTGCTTTCAGCTCCTCTGCTAATTAAATATGGCGTCTTAGAACACTGTTACGGAACCATGATTACAGATTTGAAAATGAATATATTCGATGACAGGATGCAGTGTGCCAGAATTTGCCATTTAAGGTAATACTTTTTTATTTTTAGATAATTTGGTTGCTATGACAGCAATAAAATTTCAGCAGCAGGATAGAAGAGAAAATTAACTTTTTTTTCCTGTTGCCTCCTACTCAATGTATCCTAAAAACCCTACAGTGGAACAGATTGAACAAAATTAGATTGCAGACATCTTGAATATTCTCCACCAACAAACTAACATGCTGACCTACTTTTCCTTATCTAGTTCATTGAATCCATTGTCCTCAGAGCTTTTGGCCTACTCATAAGCCTTGATGGATATTCTTTTTAAAAAAAAACAGTATTGTCCAAAGATTTTTGTGATGAACACTGGATAATAAACAAAATGACTTATGTTAGTTATTAAAACATAGTTGAAAATTTATGAAACCAAATGGGAGCATCAAATCAGGAAAATTGCTCTAAATAACATGGCAGTCATTCTGCATGCATCCATATTTACCTTATTTGGCTATGTTATTTCTTTAAATTGCACAAACACTTAAAAATTTCCTTGACTAAAATTAGTCAGCATTTCCTATCCAATTAACATGCTAATTTGAAGCAAATTTGGGGAGGATGAAGAGAAGACTGTCTTGGAAAGGATTTCCCCTCACAAACATTTATGTTATTTTTGAATACCTTTTAAATAGATTCTTTCAGTTGTTCTAAAAGGTACATTTGTGCTTTTGGGAGTTAATGATATGACTATAAAAATAAATTATGTCCTGAAAATCATGGATTATCTTTGCTATCTGTAAGCAACTGTTGGAAAGAAGATCAAAATGCTAAATGGATTAGTAATTTGAGTAAAATGGTATTAATCTCATTCATGTGTTGATATATCACCAGGGTAGCAGCTGAAAGCTAATGGATCCAGATTTATGTATTGCAGGCCTCTATAATGAATCTTTCAGGACTAAAAAAGAAATTACTTGAAACATTTAGATTATCCTCCCAATTTTCAACAGAATTCTATCTAATCACATAGCTCATTAGGTTGGGATACTTTATAACTAGCTATACAAAGTCAATCATATCTAAGAGGAATTATTGGACAGACTAAAACCTTTCTAGTACTATTTTTGTTCTGTCCCCTCATTTGCATTCTTGAGATCCCCGCGCTTTGATTGGCCAAAGCGCGGGGTGCATTGATTGGCTAGGCGAGCCGCGCCGATTGGCTCGCTGAGAATCTCCCACGATTGGTCCATTCGAATCGTGGGAGATTCAAAGTGGTGCCATTGGCTGCGGCCGCCGCGGCTTGGAAATAAAAAGCCGTGAAGTTTTCCTATATGCTCAGTTCGGTACCAGCCTAATAAAAAGAGCTTGAAACAAAGTCACCGACTCCTGGCTTCCTTCCACGCGGACTTAACACTGGCGACGAGGGTGGGATCCTCATCCTGAACCGAAGCACGTGTCCGATGGAAGCCAGCCAACCGACGAGATGGCCAGCATCGTGCCACCAAACCCCTTCAACCCTGCTACCGAGGACTGGGAATCTTACACGGACAGATTCCACATGTTCCTCGAATGCAACGATCTGAAGGATGCCATGGGACCGAAGAAACGAGCCATCTTCCTAACACACTGCGGGCCCGCAGTGTTTAAGATGGCAAAAGCGCTAGCCAAACCTGCCGACGTGACCGAAATGGATTGGAAGGACCTCGAGCCATTGCTCCGAAACCACTACACTCCAGCCGTGCCCATCCTCATCCGACGGCACGAATTTTATCGGCGGGACCAGTGGTCGGGCGAGAGTCTCAGCGATTTCGTTGCAGAGCTGCGGCGCCTGGGAGGACTATGCGAGTTCTCCAACATGAACGAGGCCCTTTGGGACCGAATCGTGCTCGGCCTTTGGGACCCCGTTCTCCAAAGTCGGTTGATGGCTAAGGGCAACATCGCTCTCGCCGAAGCCATCTCCGAAGCCGCAGCCGCCGAAGCAACCCAACAGTCAGCAGACTGCATGCAGAGACCGAACGCCGGGGACCGCACTGCAAACAACAACCCTGCAAGGTCGACCGAGGCCCAACCTGAAACCACCACCCACCAAGGCGAACTCCACTCGACCTCGGGCGAAGAGGAAGACATCCACCGATTACAGGCGGGCCGCGACCAGCGCAGCCGATGGAGTCGTAAGTCAAGGACCGCGTGTGCCGGTTGCGGAGGCGACCACCCCAGATCCGAATGCCGGTTCTTCGATTCCGTTTGCCAGCACTGCGACAAGAAGGGCCACATCGCACGCGTTTGCCGCCTCAAGAAGACCCACAGCCCCAGGCGATGGGACCTGAGCGAGCGGAGACGAGAAAGCACACCCCCCAGGACCAGAGACCGGCCAACAGACAACCGCTGGGAGCGAAACGACGAGCCCAACGAAGCGGCGAGGCCAGGCGGAGAGAAGAGACACATCAGACGGTCACCATCAGCCACGCCACAACCACAGACGCCAGAAAGGTCTACGTGGAGGTAGGCATCGAAGGCGAGCTCTGTAAAATGGAGGTGGACTCCGGGTCCTACCTCTCAATGGTAGCCTGGAAAGAACTTAAACGCTTGGTGCCTACCATCCAGAGAAAGCAACTAGAAAACCAGAGACTAATCCTCAAGGACTACCAGGGAAACCGCATCCCTGTCGTCGGAACAGGACAGTTTACAGTGACCTACAAGGGACACGCCGAAAGACTTCCCTTAACCATTGTCGATCGAGACCGACCTAGCCTGTTGGGACTTCAATGGTTCGCACCGCTAGGCATCGCAGTCACGGGCATCGACCACATCGCCGAAGCCGACTGGGAGCAGCAACTGGCCCGGGATTTCCAGGAAGTGTTCGACGGCACCCAAGGCAAGTACCGAGGGCCCCCTATATCCTTCAGCCTAGACCGCAATGTTCCCCCGAAACGCCTAAAACCAAGGCGGGTCCCGTTCGCACTCAAACCGAAGATAGACGAGCAAATTGACAAGCTCGTAAAGCAAGGGGTATTACAACCCATAGACCACGCCTGGTGGGAGACCCCCATAGTCACCCCGATTAAGCCTGATGGGTCAGTGAGAATCTGCGGGGACTATAAGGCCGCCCTAAATGGCGCCTTGCAGCAAAGCGCTTACCCCGTCCCAGTAGTGCAGCATCTCCTACACTCACTGGGAGGGGGCAAAGTTTTTGCGAAACTCGACCTGGCCCAAGCATACCAGCAACTGCCAGTTGACGAGGAAACTGCTGAGGCACAAACCATAGTCACCCACCGGGGAGCGTTTAGATGCAACCGGCTCCAATTTGGAGTCAGCGTGGCACCGAGGATTTTCCAGAGCCTCATGGAAAGACTCTTACAGGGCATCAAGGGGGTGGTCCCATACTTCGATGATGTACTAGTATCGGCAACCAACCAGGCCGAACTAGAGGCTCGCCTAAGGGAGGTGCTAACGAGGTTCAAAGAAACTGAGATTAAAGTGAAGAGGGAAAAATGCCAGCTGTACACAGAGTGGGTCGAATTCCTAGGATACCTCCTAGACCGACACAGCATTCACCCCAACAACAAGAAAATTAAAGCCATCAAGGAAGCCCCCACACCCAGGTCAAAAACAGAACTGCAGGCGTTCCTGGGGCTACTAAACTTTTATAATGTCTTCCTGCCCCAAAAGGCGACCGCGGCAGAGCCTTTGCATAGGCTTTTGGACAAGGTGGCTACCTGGACTTGGGGGAAACGCGAGGAAGCCGCCTTCAGAAAAACCAAGGATCTGCTCACTTCGGATGCCGTCCTCATCCAGTACAACGAGACCCTACCACTAGCCATCACATGTGACACATCACCCTTTGGCGTCAGCGCTGTCCTCAGCCATACTCTCCCCGATGGAAAAGAAGCACCCATCGCGTTCTTTTCAAGGACCCTCACCAAACCGGAGCAGAACTACAGCCAGATGGACAAAGAGGCTTTGGCTATCGTCGCCGCAGTAAAAAGGTTTCACGAGTACCTCTAAGGCCGGACATTTACCATCATCACCGACCACAAACCGCTGCTGGGAATCCTTGCAGGGAACAGGGCCACCCCGAACATTCTGTCTCCCCGAATGACAAGGTGGTCCGAGTTCCTGGCTGCCTACAACTACGGACTCACACACAGACCTGGTAAGACTATCTCCCATGCGGACACCTTAAGCCACTCACCGTTACCGGAACCTGACACTGACCCAGCACCCACGACGACCACCCTCAGCATAGAGACTCTACCCAACCTACCCATAACCGCATCAGACATTGCCCGAGAAACTAATAAAGACAAACGTCTGGCGCGGGTTTTGCATTGGATAGAGAAAGGGTGGCCGGAAAGGGACAACGACGACTCCGTCAGGACATTCCGGAACTGGCAAACGGAACTCTCGTTACTAAAAGGGTGCATACTATGGGGGGATAGGGTGGTCATCCCGGAAAAACTACAAGGGAAGGTTTTGGAACTGTTACACGAGGGGCACCCGGGCATCGTTAGGACAAAAGTCCTGGCCAGAAGTTACGCTTGGTGGCCAGGGATGGACAAACAGATCGAGGCCTGGGTAGCAAGGTGTCAACGATGCCAGGAAACTAGGCCAAGCCCACCCGCAGCACCCATCCTAGAGTGGGAAACCCCCAGGGGACCGTGGTCTAGGATCCACATAGATTTCGCCAGGCCCACAAAAGGACACACTTTCTTAATAACCGTAGATGCTTACTCCAACTGGCTGGAGGTAAGCAACATGAGAACAACCACCACGGAGGCCGTGACCAAAGAACTCTGCAAACTTTTCACAACACACGGCTTCCCAGACGTCCTCGTTTCTGACAACGGGCCCCAATTCACCTTGCTAGAATTCGAAAAATTCCTAGCGGAGAGGGGCATACGACACGCGCTGACAGCCCCGGCGCATCCAGCGGCGAATGGTAGGGCGGAACGGATGGTTCAATTCACAAAGAAAACCATCCAGAAAATAGACCACGGGGAGATCCAGGACAAAATAAATAAATTACTTTTCATCCAGCACATTACCCCAAACACCACAACAAATAAAAGCCCAGCCGAACTGCTAATGGGGAGGAAAATAAGGTCCCCACTCGATAGATTACACCCCATGTACAACCCAGAGAAACCCCCAGACTCCACCAGCAAACACCGAACCTTCGCACCAGGCGACACCGTCTACGCGAAAAAACTAACCGGAGACCCATTATGGGTACCGGCCGTCATAACACAACTAACAGGCCCACACTCTTACCAGCTACAAACAACCGACGGATGAGCGTGGAAATGCCACATCGACCAGTTAAGATCAAGGACGACCACACAAGAGACCACCAACGCGCAACCAAGCAAAACCAACCCCCACAACACAAACCAAGAGGGGAGGGAATACCCAGGAAACCAAAACCGAGAAAAAATAAACCAGCCATACTCACCTGAAAGCAGCCAGCACGAAACCTCGCCAGAAAGAGACAGCCAGGCCAGCTCAACCAACCCGGGAAGACCGAGCGGGAGCGGCAAAACCCGCAGCTCAACCAACCCGGGTAGCTCAGGAGGGAGCTGCGGAGAGCGGCCCGGCCAGGCAGACCAGGCGGTTCCCACGACGGAGTCCGGAGAAACAGAGACCCCGACCGAACCGGCCGGGATCCAACCTACGACTGACCTGCACAGGTCCAGTAGGCAGGAACGGAGCCCTGCCTACCTACGGGACTACGCAACGTAAGGACTGAACCAAGAGGGAAGGGGTGTTCTGTCCCCTCATTTGAATTCTTGAGATCCCCGCGCTTTGATTGGCCAAAGCGCGGGGTGCTCTGATTGGCTAGGCGAGCCGCGCCGATTGGCTCGCTGAGAATCTCCCGCAATTGGTCCATTCAAATCACGGGAGATTCAAAGTGGTGCCATTGGCTGCGGCCGCCGCAGCTTGGAAATAAAAAGCCGCGAAGTTTTCCTATATGCTCAGTTGGGTACCAGCCTAATAAAAAGAGCTTGAAACAAAGTCACCGACTCCTGGCTTCCTTCCACGTGGACTTAACAATTTTTGTTTCCAAAAGTGATCAATAGATGTATCCAAGAAGCTACACACACACACACACACACACACACACACACACACACACAAAAACTGTCTGAGACAGCTGTTTTTTCCTGTTTTTCCCCAGGAACTGCTATGTAGAGGTATGCTGTTTTTATTCCTGGATAGGACTGATAGTGGAATTCATTCATATGATGAGACACTATGGCAGCGTCTTTTTCAAAACCTAATTGCTATTCTAAACACAAGGCACGGAACTTACAACTATAGAAGATAGAAAGTACAATGCTGGAAAGTCCATGTCTTTTGAGCCTGCAATTGTAGTATCTATGGTACTACAATTGGCTCCAACTGCTGCAAATTTTGTTGGTCTGAGTCTATTTTTTTTAACTATGAATGTGAACAGATTCCAAGCATTATTCTTTAATTTCTGGAATCAATTTCTTACAGGGAGGCAAATCCATTAGAAGTCCTTCTTTTCACTATTCACTTGGTGCTTTTCTTGGGTGTGTGTGTTGTTCTGTATGTACAGTAAATGGGCAATCAACTGATAGCTGAATGAATCACTGCTGTTTTTGGCAGGGTTCTTGAAACTAAGTTATACAATCTGACCATTCTGTCTGGGTTGATTGGAACTATGTAATTTTTACTAAAAGTCCATTGCATGTCTTCTCACTGATGCACAGATGTTTTTCAAACTTACTTTGAAGTTGAAATAGGTATTTTGATGCCTATTTGCTTTAGTTCAGCCAATAGTTTGCCTTTTTGCTTCTGCCTCATTTTAGCATCTAGTTCCTGGCAGCTCTTTGTTTCTGTCTCTTGATCCCACCCCAGATTGCTCTTAACTGCTTTGTACTACCCCATCTTGAAAAAATGAAGCAATCTGGATTGAGCAATGTTTCCTTTTATCCAATGATGATGGGGGGGGGTGGACGGGGGGGGGAGAGAGAGGGGGGAGGGAGGGAGAATGTTGGAAATATAATTGCTGGAGTGAGATAAGCTACTTACTTAACATCATTAGCAAACCAGCAGGCCAGCTTTTAATTACTACTTGATTCAAATTAGGAATAATTAAAAAGGTGTCTGAATATTTAGAAGAAATTGATAGCAGGGCTTCTAAGATTAATGGGCTGTAGTGTCACAATTGACCTTTTACCTGTATCACAGTTTGAGCTAAGGAACTTTATTGAGAAAAGAAAAAAGAGACGCTGCAATGGAGATTTCTTACACATTTAATAAATTAATGACAATGATTAAAGGGATTTCTCTGATACGATGATCCAATGAATGGAACTTGGGCAGATTCCAAACCTAACTGTATAAAACATTCATTGATAATTAATAGAGTTAATGTCTTAAAATGCAATAGATGATTAACAACTGGTTTTAATAGCAAATGTGATGAATTTATAGCAAAGACCAGGAATTATCCAATAGTTATTCATTTATTGCATTCTTGCCAGCACTTAAAACCAGACGCACGCATACGCATATACACCCATTCCATTATCCTTGTAACAATCCTGTGAAATAGGTTAGGCTGAGAGATATCATGATCAGATGCTGAGGGGAAACAAGTCATTTCTCTCATACCCTACTTATCTGTTTGGCTGGATGAAAAACCTAACTCTGGACCCTTGGAACTAAAATGATTTTATACTGAACTAATCCAACTTGATAATGTTTGGAGAAGAAATACTTTGGGCGCAATGCTCTTACTGCTGAATTGGGAAGGAGGCATGATTCATACAAAATGGCTGAGTCATACATCTTGGCAAGGAAAGCAGCTTTCCCAGGGAATGAAGGGGCACTCATTAATGAGCTCACAGTGTTTTAACAGATGCCCTGTTCTTGTTAAAAGTCAACATTAATCATAACACAAGCCTACACTAAGGAAATGGATCTTTGGTTCTGTATCTGTAAGGAAATGCTAAACAGAGGGAAACTGCATTCCTGGACTGCAAAAATTTGGATGACCATCAGGGGGAAGCAAATAAAGAGTTATTGTTGCTATTTAGTGATCATTCTGCATTAAATGGTCCTTTTGCAATCTCAGGATGGTATGCTAACATGGATACACTGCATTGTTGTTGTTGTTGTTGGTGGTGGTGGTGGTGGTTCTTCAAGTCAGCATTGACTCTAGATATGTCCTTGTAGCTTTGATAAGATTTTAAAAATACAGAAGTGACTGGCTCAAGGTCACCTAACTGGATTTGTACCAAAGACAGGATTAAAATTTTAGTTTCCTAGTTTCTACCCTGATCTCTTAACCATTACAACAAACTGGCTTTTGACTTCTGCACTGCTGGATCCCAAAACCATTATTCCACTAGAGGAATAGAATGGTTATATAACAGTTGATATCTAGTTGGAGTTTACACTGGTGCCTCCCTGCCTCGTTATCCCCATTGCGGGGATAATCACATAGTTCATGTCTTGCTTATTTCCATAGCCAGTATTATGACCTGTCTACTATTTTATTATTAAAATTAGAATAAGAGGAGGAAGGAAGAGATGATGATTGTCATGGCCCCATATGAAGAAGATTGCTTAGAAGATGGATCGGATGATCCAAATTAGCCCCAGCATAGGCTCTAGATCAGAGCCCTCTGTTCTAGTTTTAGTCTAGCCTCATCAATACCCAGTTAATATAAATGGTACCATCATCAGATTGAATACCAAAGAGAGGAGCACCTTGGGAACAGTAAATTTACTTGATTTACTTGAAAGGAGCACAGTATATCTTGGTAGCTTTGCGATCAAGGTTTCAAGAGTATTAGTAAAGAAGAGTAGGTTAATGATAGGATGACTATAGCTTCTTGTATAAAGCCTCTATTTGAAGCAGTATCTAAAACTTGTAATTCTGTGCTATTCTTGTATCTTGATTCATGTCTATCTTATAGACCTCTCTAGAGTCTTGGATGTTTATTTTCTGGAATCTAACCTTTGCTCACTTCTTTTCATCTTTTGTAACCCTATTGGGACTAAGACTAATTTGACTTCTGCACCAGCTTATTGCTTATGCTACATCACACTCTCTTTATATAATTTTTATGGATTTTCATTTTAGCATATATAAAAATGCCTTTCGTGATCCAATTTCAGAATTCAAGACAGGGCAGTGGTACAAAAGCAGTACATAAAACAATCGAGTGAAAATCCTATTCTGAACCAAAAGAAAGACCAACTCAAGCAACAAAGCCTAGTGACATATTATTATATAAATAATTTCCATGCATTTAACATTGTAGAGAAATTACTTTTGAAGAAACCTTGATTGCAACCTTCTATTAATTCACTAAGGTTTGTATTTAGCAGATTATAAATATAAATATTTGGGAAATACCAACCCTTTAAGTGTAGCTAAAGAAAACTGTTTAAAGACCCAAAGAATAAGAAAAATTAATTTAGAAAAGAATGTTTGGTAATGGAAATGTGAGCCACTTTGATATAATGGTTAAGGCACCTGGCTAGAAACTAGGAAACATTGATTTCTAGTCCTGCCTTGGGCACAAAGCTAGAAAACTGCAGGGACTTGAAAATATGTTAGTTAGATAGATAGACAGACAGGCAGGCAGGTTGCATCTTCAATATGTTCTCTTTGTGGCAGATGATAGAAGAAGAAAGAAGGACAGGGAAAGAACCTCAGAGTCTCAGACTTCCAATCAGAGTTAAACAAAGGAATCACATCTTTGCACTTTCCTTCCATGAAAAGTGCAAAGGGTTCTTTTTTCTTTTTTCTTTTTTTTGCTTCTGGCATTTCATTGCCAACAAAAGTATTCTCAACACACTTCCTCCTCAAACTGCTGTCAGAATGTTTGTATGATCCATAATTTCCTTACAAAATGCTATATGCCAACTGGTTGTTCCCTTGAGTTGGTACTTTTAATCCTCTTTCCTGCCACATCTACTTAATGAGCAGAGTCCTATTATCCTTTGTGCAGCAAACCTACATGAGCGTTCCCAAATTTTCTTCCAGATACTTTAATTCAAATGTTTTCCAACTGGGTGTTGCCCAGATAAATTAGACCAGTGTAGTTCAGTAATTGTCCGGTCTTCTGAGCAAAAGCAAAGGGGAATTTCAATTCTGATTTCTATAAATTATCTTCCTTGTTAATTTAAGATTGAGATCCCACAGACAGCATTTATCCATTTTCACTCTTTTTTTTTAAACACAAAACTTAGAAAGTTGCTTTTGAAAATGGAAAGAGGACGTTAAGCTGTGTCATTATGTTTTCAAAAAAACCAAAGGAGACCTATACAGTAGCCGAGTCACAACAGCAAGAGCTTGCTTCTAGACCAAGACACACCAGAAAACAAAAAACAAAACAGAAACTGCATACACAAGGAATCTGGAAATCGTTTCAGCTTCCATTCATTCCTGAATCTCTCCAAAGAGTTAGCAACCAACCAACAAATGATTACAGTCACATTTAAAAGTTTTGTTGCTTTCATAGTCAAAATAAGAACAATCAACATTTTGTATAATCCAAAACCTTACTTTTGCGAAGTAATAAAGTTGCTGAGATGTGTCTGGAAGCAAATTTCAGGGTTATATGATATATATGATCAAGAGAAAGATTAGATAAAGAGCAGCCTGTGCTTTCCAGAGATCTTGGCAGGTTGGTAACTAATTTGTATGTTAAACAGAACACTCCCACATTTCTTACCCAGGTTTGATGAAAAATGATCAAGGCAATCCTCAAGAAAAAAAAGAGAGAAGGGGGATGATTCTTTTACTCAACAGAGGAAACATAGATTTGGAATGAGGGGAAGAATGCAGCTAGAAAAAAAGCAACCATGATTACAAATAAGCATCTGGAAACTGTTTTCAAGAGACTTCAATAATAGGGTCTTGTAGCTGATTCCAGCTCAAAATGCCCATGTGTGTCTCCCTAGTATGTTCATTAAAGCATCATCAACATAGCTCACTGCTTTGAGTTATTTATAAAAATAATAATGGTGGGATAATAATAAATAAAATGAAAGGACGGAGTGAAGAAATTGGAATTTCAACAATTTGAATAATTAAAGCTGTCCTTTACAACTGAGGTGTGAATCGTGGGATCTGGGATCTGAATATTAGAGTCCAAATTGCCAATGATATAGATATAAATATGAGCCAGCAGTGTGCAGCAGCCGGCAAAAAAGCTAATGCAATCCTAAATTGCATTAATAGAAGGATACAATCAAGATCAAGTGAGGTACCAATACTACTCTATAAAGCCTTAGTAAGACCAGTTTTGGTCACCATATTATAAAAAAGATGTTCAGATTCTAGAAAAAGAACAGAAAACCAGGATGATTAGGGGACTGGAGACGAAGGCATATGAAGAATGGTTACAGGAACTGGACTTGGTTAGTCTAGCAAGGAGAAGGACCAGGGAAGACATGATAGCAGTCTTCCAATATTTGAGGGACTGCCACAGAGAGGAAGGCTTCAAACTATTTTCTAAAGCACCTGTAGGCCAGACAAGGAATAATGGATGGAAACTGAACAAGGAGAGGTTTAACCTGGAAATAAGGAGAAACTTTCTGACAAAACAATCAACCAATGGAACAGCTTGCCCTCGGAAGTTGTGGGAGTTTCATCACTTGAGACCTTCAAGAAGAGATTGGACTGCCATTTGTCAGAAATAGTGTAGGGTCTCCCACTTGCACTGGGGGTTGCACTAGATAACCTATAAAGTACCTTCCAACTCTGATTATCTATTATCTGATTCATAGTCATTGTTTGGTTATAGCTGTTACAAATTCTATTGGGGTTTTTAGCTTCAGATACCCAAATGCCATCATACTTGAATTTTTCTAATCTACCAGCCTAAACTCATAATCTTAAAAAAAGAGAAACATTTCTATTGGATCTACATGATCTCTTTTTCTAGGAAAAAAATAATGCAAAGTTTGAGTTTCCTGGTTTTAAAAAACCCTCAAACTTGTATACTGCTATTTTTAGAAACTTGGGAAGTTTTGTAACATTCTTTTTGTTCTTACTTCCTTCAATAATATGCATCATGAACAAGTTTGCTATCTGACTGGTCTCTCTGATCCCCTAATTCCAGATTATTTATGAAGACAATTACCTAGTTCAAAACTAAATTCTTGGCTGACCTCACTTTACATAAGCTTTCATAGTGAAAACTGCCTTTTACTCTTTCTTTTATTCTCTTTACTCTCTCTCTTTTACTCTCTTATTTTATTCTCTTTTATTCTCAAAGCATTTACTAGTTCATGAGAATATTTGTCTTATTATTATTCCCAATGCTGCTTGGGAGCTTCTAATAAGTAACATTGTCAAATACTTTTTAGAAATCTTTGTATCATTCCTATATTACATTTCTTACTAGTGGGTTAGAATTACATTTGCTGAAATTATGCTGCTTCCTCCAGCATAGTTATGTTGGAAATATATGCTGGGGACAAACTGGGGTTTGTGGTGGTAATGGAACATATTATCCTGAATAGTCATACTGCTTTTGAGCTTCATGTGTGTTTCTCTGCATGTTGAGTTTATGAAGGTAATTGCAGGTTGGATTCAAATTCCTTTCTAGGATAAAGGGATTGGAAGCATGGTAAACAGAAAAGTGCATTGTTCTGAATAATGTCACATTCTTATCTTTCCCTTTGGAAAAAAATGGAAACAATGATCAAGCAGACATGTGAACACGAAATAAGGAATGTTGTATTGAGCATATGTGCTGTATTTAAATTCAATATTTTAGCATTCAGCACAGTACTATTCCTTACAATCAAGAGAAAGAAAAATGAATGGATGACTGAATATGCAGGATGTACCCTTTGTTGAACTATGAGAGCCCTCTCAGACAAATGTATGGGGAGAACATGATAGAAGTTTATAACATAATAAATGGCAGAATAAATAAGACACAAGAATGATCTTTGTTTCCTTCTTTTAATCCCAGTTGGACTTCCAGAAAATAAATCAGATCATCTTTTACCCAGGGGCATAATTTGTTAGAATGTTATGATGTGTGATGGATATTCTGAATGCTTAAAATTAGACAGTGTCAAAGAAAAAGACAAGCAGAATGAGCATCCAATAATCTCCCCAACCGGATGCTCTTCGGATATGTTAGATTAAATATATCAAAATCCGCTGCTAGCAATCTCTGGCTGGGAATTGCAAGTTTCTGACCAACCCATCCTATCAGTTCGTGAATTCTGATAAACTACTTGAGAAGAGGGATACTTCAGAATCACAACTGGTGCCAAGAAAGAAAACGGAAAAGGGCGTCTGTTGCCATTAAATCTTCTATTTCCGGCAGGAGGAAAAGGGAGATTAATAAAACTCGTTAGTTTAATGGAACGGGGCATTTGCAAGGAGTGTCTCTGTGTCGTGTGCCCAAAACTCTCTCTCTCACACACACACGCACGCATGCACACCCCATCTCCCCACCCCCCCACCCCCATGATCACCAATTGCAAGTCCGAAGGTGTCTATCAAGCTCAGAGGCGCTCTCCGCCTTTCACAGCAGTCACCTCCGCCTGCCTCTTATTCATGCAGAGGAGCAGGCGGGGGTGCAAAGCAAGCGAAGTATCCCAAGGCAGGCGGGTGTCTAGGAGACTGCCTTCGTCCAATGGCGTCTCAGCACTCGGCGCAAACGGCCAATGAGGAGCCGAGAAGGCGGAGCTCACGAAGCGGTGGGAAGGCTGCAGGAGTTCAGAGCTGGCATTGCTTATCTCGCTTGGCTCAAGGTGAGCCAAGCTGGAGACGAGCGCGGCTCGCTTGGCGGGTTCGCTGTCCGTGGTACTGAAAGCGCGCCCACTCTCCAGCCCCTGTCCTACTGGCGGCTGCTGAACCCGAGGCTCGAAGGCGTCGAGAGAAACCACCCCCCGCCCCATGGAAGAGATGGAAGAGGAGCTCAAGTGCCCGGTATGCGGCTCCTTCTACCGGGAACCTCTAATCCTACCCTGTTCACACAACCTGTGCCAGGCATGTGCCCGAAACATCCTGGTGCAGACCCCAGAGACGGAGTCGCCTCAGAGCCGACGTGCCTCGGGGTCAGCTGGCTCCTCATCCGACTATGATTACCTGGACCTGGACAAGATGAGCCTGTACAGTGAGGCAGATAGTGGCTATGGCTCATATGGGGGCTTTGCCAGTGCACCCACTACACCATGTCAGAAGTCACCCAATGGTGTGCGTGTCTTCCCTCCAACTGTCCCGCCAGCTGCACATCTCCCACCGGCTTCAGCCACTGCCTCATTGGCACCGGTGCCACGCAATTCCTGCCTCACCTGCCCGCAGTGCCATCGCAGCCTGATTCTGGATGAGCGGGGCCTTCGTGGTTTCCCCAAGAACCGTGTCTTAGAGGGTGTCATTGACCGTTACCAGCAAAGCAAAGCAGCTGCTCTGCGCTGCCAACTGTGTGAGAAGATACCCAAGGAGGCCACAGTCATGTGTGAACAGTGCGATGTCTTCTATTGTGACCCATGCCGGCTGCGCTGCCATCCACCACGGGGGCCCCTGGCTAAGCACCGTTTGGTGCCTCCAGCTCAGGGCCGGGTCAGCCGGAGGCTGAGTCCACGCAAGATCTCCACTTGTACTGATCATGAGCTAGAGAACCACAGCATGTACTGTGTGCAGTGCAAGATGCCTGTCTGTTACCAGTGCCTGGAGGAAGGCAAGCATTCCAGTCATGAGGTGAAGGCGCTGGGCGCCATGTGGAAACTACATAAGGTCAGTCCTGGGTTGGGGGCACTGAGTAATGAACAGAGCAAGTATGATAGAATACCCTGACAACAGATGAAAATCCTCATTTCAGCCTTTGTGCTGGATCCCCCTGGTCTTTCTCCTAAGTATTCATTGATCTCTCTTTCTTCCAGCTGTCTTTCTTTCTCTTACTTTTTCTCTAAAACAAGTTCATTCCAATCCTCCTGTCTCCATGTACATTTTTAAAAAACTGGTTCTCCATAAATGTTTACTGGATTACAATTCCCATCATACTCAGCCAATGATGGAGCTGTAGCCCAACAATGCCTGAAGGCATCCTGTGAAACATAGCAACAATTCTGGTCTTCTTCCCTCAGCTCTTGATTGCTTCACCAATACTAAAATCATAATCCTTCATGGCTAGATGACTCATTCATCAATTTGTTAACCTATCTTTCTTTTCCACCTCTCTCCCCCTTGTCCCATATTTTCAGCATTTATGCAATGTGTACTTTTTATTCTCATCAAAGAGCTCCTTCCTTGCCTTTTCATCATTTTTCCTCCCTTGATTTCCTCCATCTTAGTCTTCCCCCTACCTCAAATGAGTCAGTCTCCCTATTTGTAAACAGATTTCACTTCCCAGTCTTTGCTTCTCTTTGCTGGAGTGCTAGCTGTCTATCCTGCCAACTGATGAGAATGCATCTTGATGTTGTATCCAAGAAACATCTGTGCTTGTGTGTCATATGTTTTGTTCGGCCTGCCCATCTTCTTTGTTGGCTGCCATTCAAGTGTTTGCACCAAGATGCCTGCAGTAGCAGGCAACAAGATACTGGGGTGCTTGGTGGGGTGAGTTTTACACTGACAGATGAATGCAGCTGGGGTAGGAAGAGGCAAAAAAGCAGGGATGAGATTGTTGCATTTTCCCAATATCCTATGTTCATATTACTCCTAAAATTAACTGGCCTTCTGTTTCCTTTTAAATGTCCCTTTGTCCTCATTTAGGCAGTGTTATCATGGACTTCACCACAGAATCTTTGTACAGCTAGAGGTTGCCAGGCAGATTCTAATCCCTGAAATGAGAAGAGCAGGGCTTCTACCATCACCTAACTCCCTTTGTGCTAATATCATGGTAATGAAGACACAGTTTATATTGCTTCAGTGGTGGCTGGATGATGCTAGAAAACATTACAAGTCACTAATGAAAAAAAAATGGTCTGAATATAGAAAATGGCTCTTCCTACTTCCAAATACGCAAACAAAGTGTGTTGTTTATTCTATAAATGGAGAAGGTATTTTGGACACAATTAAAGGAAGGTTGTGTTCAAAACAGTCCCTTCACCAGTATTAATACTGAGCACTGACATAGATCCCAGGGTTTAGTCTGTCTCAAATTAATCTCTTAGTTGGCTAGCTGATGATGAAAGGTCCTTGGAGAAAGGGGCATACAACTAAAATGAAACCTGTTGGGGGAGACTTTAAAGGTAGCAGAATGTGTGAATACGATGTGGTAGAAAGAAGCTGTATAAGAAGAAGCAGAAAGAAGCTGTACAAGAATAGATTTCTTTTCTGAATGTGAATTGCTTTCTTCTGCCATGAGGAAGGTGTATTTGCCTATTTCAGTTTCTCCATTTTTAATTTTTTCATGTATTGTATGTCAAGTCTGATGTGTTGAATTTAAAGATTCCTCATCTTCCAAAAGAACATTTACACAGAAAAAAAAAAACTAATTTAGGTAAATTGTTCTACTGATATATGCCTATTGTCCTAGTAAATCTACTTTTTACAAATAATTTCCTTAATAGAAATTTGTATGTAATTCTCACAAATATATATGGGGTTTTGTGCAAATTTCCCTTTTTATCGCGGTGAGCTGCTTGCATAATTGGGATAATTATAAATTTTGAATGATAACTAAATTTCAGATTGTGTGTTGCTTTGAAAATGTGGAATTAGACATGTTTGCATCTGATTTCTCCCTATCACTACTCTGCTACTTGGTAATGGATTTTCTTCACCCAGTGGGCTACATATTCATGACTATTGGAAACAGGACCAATATGTGCAAAGCTGAAGTAGAGATTTTCAGGTTCACAGGGTAGAAACACATTAGCTTTTATAATATGTCATGGATAACAACACTACAGTACATGATATCCCAAAGTCAGTGCAGTTTTAAGCTTTAAAAACTTAAAACTGCATGAAGACTGTTGGGACACTGTATAATTCTTATGACTACACCAGGTAGAATTCTAGTTAAAGGATTCTACACCACATATTGTAATCCATATTTTATGTCATGCCCCTGGTGGACACTGACTCTGAGGGAGGGGAGGAACAGCTGACAGGGAGTGGAAGTGTGGCTCCGGAGGTTGGGGAGGAGGTTGGGGAAGGGCAGAGGCTGGCTGAGCAGTCAGAGGAGGACCTAGGCCCATCCCCTCTCCATCCTAAGGCACGCAGGGAGGAGAGGATAAGGGAGAGATGTGATCTCCTTGGGAGGAGAGGGCCTTGATCCTCTTCTTGGGCTGCAGGTGTGACAACTGCATAAGAGTTTGGACCTGCGTTCTGGCAAACGCTGGAGACAAAGCATGTTTTATTTTGGTTTGAGGTTATCGTGGTTAACGTCCTTCCAACAGACTGTGCCTTGTTATCTCCTTGAATTTGGTAAATACTTCTCCTGTTCCATTGTGGAAATTTCATCATTCCATTTTGTTTGGTTTTTATTTTCACCTCTATCTGCTCATTAAATTTGGACTGTATTACTTTCTTTTGAAGACTATTTTTGAGTATGTTTTATCTCCAACTGAGAATTATTGGACAGTGGTGCCAAGTTGGAGGCATTAAAGGACATTTATTTACATTTTGGATTTTGTTACATTTGTGTTACACTCTGGGTCATCACATTTTACTTTTTTCTCACTTCCTCCACTCTGAGCTTTTGTAAAGTGTTTTTGTTTGTTGGTTGGTTTGAATTGAATTATCCCTCAAAACATAAGTGAGGAGAGCAAAAAGGATGTGATTTTTATCTCTCATTTAAATGTCCATTTCTCCTTTCCACATGCTTGTCACCCATGTCTTATTTTTCACATAGGATCTGGCTACATGGTAGCCATCTCATTTCTGAGGTAACTAGGTGGAGATATTTGACTACAAAGATAATGAATATCCTTTCACATATACCTATGGAACATACAGGCATTTTGACTACTTCTTGCTATGCTACCAGGATACAGAGATAGGATTGGTGTTTGCAGTGTTACATAGTTAGGATCTAGTGCAGAAGGTGGCTGTCCAGTAACACCTGCCCATAATGGGATAAAATAAACAACACAACAATCAACCATGGAAGCTAACCCAAATGAAAACCGAGAGGAGCTTCAATTGCACCACTGAAGCCAAGCCACCATCTTAACTTTTTTAATCACACCTTGAAGATACCATAACTTGTTTAAGTACCCCTGGGTATAGCCAAGGTTGGCTGGATCAAAACCATGGATTAACTTGCCAGACACCTGCTGAAGTATCACCTGCTGACTTTTGGTCTCCTAGTTTGGCTGCTGGTCTCATTTTTACTTTGTATGCAAAGACTGTGAAGGGCCAAGCAGAGTTTTCAAATGGTCTCATATTCTGTTTCTCAGGAACTGTTTTAGACCAGCATTTCTCAGACTCAACAACTTTAAGATGTGTGGACTTCAACTCCCAGAATTCCCTAGCCATTGATGCTGACTGGGGATTTCTGGGAGTTGAAGTCCACAGATTTTAAAGTAGTTGAGGTTGAGAAATGTTGCTTTAAATTAAGGCTGAAAGGAAAGAGTAAATAAGTGGGTAGAGATGAAGTGGGGGAGAGAAAAAACATATGAAGAAGCAGGGTCTGAGAGCATCTCACTAGGGCCCCACAAATTGTAAATTGCTAACAGAGAGGAAAAATGAACTTTTCAACTACTTTGCTTCCAATTGGTTCTGCCCATTAGGATATAATGTAAAAAGCCCTTTGTGGCCTCTGGCCAATAATCTTTTCCTGTCAAAATAGCAGCCTAGGACTGACCTTTGTAGATATATTGACATCGTTTCAGAGCTGGCTATAGTGACAGGGGCCTGTTAACATGCTTTAACCATGGGAAATTGCTTCACAACCAGCACAGGAACAAAGCTCTGTTTGTCTTGGCAAAGGACAATGTTTACTGCTCAGGCAAGCAGCAGGAAGGAATTCCTCATAATTTATAACTGTCAATGGCTTACACAAGTAACAATAGTTTAAACTATACCTTGAGCATCAGGGCAAATTCAATAACCTTTTATTTTATAAATGTACTAATTTTATTTCATATTTCTAAGCCACTTCAATTCCAAAGGCTTCTGGGCAGTAAACAGTTGAATAAAAACAAACACATTTTTAACAGATATCAGCTGATACCATAGACTTCTTATTCCTATTAAGAAAACATTGTGGTGCACCAATCAATTGAACTTATAGCACAATGAAATAGGTTTTAGCCTGCTTATGAAAATGTGTGGGTTACTGTCATGCCCCTGGTGGAGACTGACTCTGAGGGAGAGGAGGAACAGACAGGGCATGGAAGTGTGGCTCCAGAGATTGTGGAGGAGGCTGGGGAAGGGCAGAGGCCGGCTGGGCAGTCAGAGGAGGACCTAGGCCCATCCCCTCTCCATCCTAGGGCACGCAGGGAGGAGAAGAAAAGGGAGAGATGTGATCTACTTGGGAGGAGAGGGCCTTGATCCTCTTCATTGGCTGCAGCTGTGACAACTGGATAAGAGGACGGACATGCGTACGGGCAAGTGCTGGAAACAAAGAGTGGAAATATCTCTAGTTTATTGTTCCTCTCTGAGTTTGGCGTCCTTCCCAGTGTGTGTTCTGATATCTGTGGACATCTTCAAGCCCTTTTCTTCCCTGGTTTGTGTTGTTTTTTTACTCTTTATAATTTAAACAGCATTTTCTCCTTGTAACTGCTTGTGTGGGAGTTTTTTCTCTCCAGTCACGGATATTTGGAGCTTGGAAGCAAAGTGAAGGAATCACCTGTTTTTTGTGACTGTGTTTATTTTGTATCCCACCCTGGGTCATCACAGTTACTATGACAAGATCTACCATTTGGTTACCCCCAGGGGTGGGATTCAAATTTTTTAACAACCGATTCTGTGGGCATGGCTTAGTTGGTGGGTGTGGCTTGGTGGTCATGTGACTGGGTGGACATGGCTTGGTGGTCATGTGACTGGCTGGGTGTGGCCAACTCAACATCATTCACATTGAGGCACGCATCTCCTCGCCTGGCCTCTCGTGACTGTGGGGATGGTGCAACAGTTGTAAATGTGAAAAATGGTCATAAGTCACTTTTTTCAGTGCCATTGTAACTTTGAATGGTCACTCCACACAAGCAAAGTACCAGCAAAGGAGGGGAAAAAACTCCAGAGAAGTTCCAGAGACAGGAAGTCTAGTCCTACCAAGAATGTAATAAGGGTTAACGGAGAGGCAGTTTCTGTAAGCAACATCAGAATGCTTCCTTCCTGCCTTCCTTACAGGATTAGGCCAGTAATTTCTTCTAACAACTGGTTCTCTGAACTGCTTAGAATGTTAACAACTAGTTCTAGTAAATAGGTGTGAACTGGTAGATATCCCACCCCTGGTTACCCCCATATAATCTGGAAATGGATTATAGTTTCAATAGTCTCTTTTGTGATGACCAAACTGGGCCTATAGATTCTATTCTGGCAAGGTACTACTTGCTAAATCTTGGTGCTCTGCTTTGTAAGGCTTTAAAGATAATGAGCAGAAGTTGAAATTGGGTTCAAAGTCTACTGCTAATCAGTGTTATAAGTATAAAATAGATGTTATTCTGCAGTGGTGAGATTGTCTCACCAGAACCATGGTTACTGTGGTTTGTTCCAGCTATAGTTCTGAGTTATCTACAAAGGGAGCCCAACATAAATTGCATTGCAGTAGACCAACAAGTCCATAATTAAAAGCATGGATTATTGATACCAAAGCATTCTGATCCAAGTAAAGCTATAATTGGTACACCAACCATATCTGGATGAAGCACCCCCCCCAAATGTCTGTAACATGAAATCGAGATTAATTATTCCTTCCCATTTTTTATTTCTATAACTTGATTTTAAAGTCAGCTAATAAATATTAGTCACCAAAAGAAATGAAGCTGCATTTTATCATGCACACACACACACACACACACACAAAAATATTAGTCAATAATCCAGACTGGTTTAAATAGTAATAGGTGGCAACATCTACCCCTTGGCTGATCCTAGAAAAAAATTAGTAGATTTGAAGATGGAAATCTCAAGGTTGTAGGAAAGGAGGTTCCAAAGAAAACATCCTCAAATGAAGGCAGTACAAATTATGGTACTTGCACTGTTGTTAAACAACAACCCTATATGGGTTGGAATTATGGAATTATGTCAACCTTTTGAATTAGGCCATGCTTGAATATCAAAACCATGAATACTAAAATTACTTTTACTGTAAGATTGTAATAACAGACTTTTGCCACTCAACAACAAATCTGAAATGATTTCTCCACCCTCATTCTAGTTTTGTCCACAGATTTATCTGACCATTACCTTGGTCAGATAAGAGAAACCTTCCTCCTCTTTTTCTTCCTCTTCTTCAGTGTAATCCTCACAGTCCATTACAAGTTGTGACACTTCATCCATGCTGTTGATGAAAACATGGTCAGGAGTTGCTGTATGCCTCTATACACCGTTTCTTTCCCTTCTGCTCACTGCAGGGAATGACTTCCAAGGACATTTTGGCTGAGTTTCCTTGGAACATCTGAGGACTTGGCTCTTACAGGTGCCTCTGGCTGCTAATGCCTGACTGAACATTATAAACAAACACTTTAATTAAAAAAACAAACAAACAAAGGTCCACTGGCATTCTGGTCAATTTAAGCCAGGAACAAGAGCCAGGTTCTGTCCACTGTTGCTTGCTCATTCTGTCCCAAATGACTGTTTCTGCCAATAAAGGGTTTTGGGTAGCCATACTTTCTGTTTGGGGAGATTACTTTGCCATTTTGAGTAGTCCAAGGGATAATGGAAGATACTGTTAATTGCAACCAGCAGTTCCATCCTTTTGCAAAACCTATTCATATGTTCTTTTAAAAATGGTTAGCAAGATCTTGTTATTCTGTGCTTAGTGGGACATGAAGATTAACCCTCTACACTGGCCTCTGATATTTGGGCAAATAGGTGTAAAGGTGGTTAAACCCTTTATGGACATGCAGTAAAGCAAGAGATGGTGATGGTGGTTGCCTGCTTTGAAACCCAATACACAGGCCACTATTCTTATTTGTTGTTCTTTAGGTATCTTCTCAAAACCCACAAATGTGTCTCACGTTTGGTGAAATTCTTGATGTAATTCTATCCATTTGGCATGATTATTCTGCTCTTTGCAGCCCTTAGCAACTCCTCTGTCCCACACAGACATACTGTATACTAAATTATATACATAATATAACATATATATGGTTGCAAGAATTGGGTGTGGCTAGTCTAAAGAAAAGAAAAACTAGGGGTGACATGATAGCAGTACTCCAATATTTGAGGGGTTGCCACAAAGAAGAGTGGGTCAACTTATTTTCCCATACCCCAGAAGGCAAGGTGAGAAACAATGGATGGAAACTGACCAAAGAGAGAAGCAACTTGGAATTAAGGAGAAACTTCCTAATGGTGAAAAAAAATCAACAGTGGAACAGTTTGCCATCAGAAGTTGTAGGTGCTTCATCACTAGAGTCTTTAAGAAGAGACTGGACAGCCACTTGTCTGAAATGATGTAGATCAGGTCTCCTGCTTGAGCAGGGGGTTGGACTAGAAGACCTCCAAGGTCCCTTCCAGCTCTGTTCTGAATGATTGAATAAAACATAACCAAGGCATCATTGTCCACATTTAACCCACACAACCACAGCTTAAAAATCATAACCATCCTTTTAAAGTGAATTAAAGTGATCTGTTTTCTCTGAATGATCAATTGTAGGTCCATTGAGAGCCTAAGAGATATCAAGGGATTGGTGACAATACACAGCAGCTAAGATTCTAATAGGCTTCCAATCTTGCTTGGGTTTTTCTGCTCGGTGTAAAGAGCATATTTTCTAATTATTGTTACACACACTCTCTTTCTCTCATACTTATGCAAGCACATGGCTGCCTTTCCTTCCAACGTGCTTTTCTAAAAGCCCACCCTCAGCCAGTCACATACCCAGTGGGACCAGAGTGAATACAATTAGCTCATCAAGCAAAGTATAATTAAAGCTAAATGTGGAATCAGTTTGGTTGGGGGAGTATGAGGATGGCTGGATGCCAAGCCCATTAGTATTAGGCACAACACTGTGCAAATGTTGTGGAGGTTAGTGCACAGGATATATAATCACGCCCCGCACAGACCCTTCATCCGTGCTATGGCTTCATATACTGAACAGCACATATGAGGGGCACATATTTGTACATGCGAGGGGGAAAATATTAAGGTACAATTGGGCATACCTCTCTTCTCCATCCCCCAGTACATCCAGATGTGCCTGTAAAGAGGGATGCACATTTTAACCTCCTCTGGCAACTAAGTGCCAGAAAAAAACATTGTACACTGAAGAAAAAGCAATATGTTCCTTTTGGAACACACCTAACTATAGTACCTCCTTCTGCATTCTATTTTCCATTTACATTTGAAGCTGGGAGCCTTTGGCTGAATGGCTGGTGCTTTTAACTAATCCTCCTTCTGCTCTCTTGCCCTTTCCCTTCCTCCATTCAGCTCCTCCTGCCTTCCTTTTAGCATCTCTCCCTCCCCGGAAGCTTTTTCACTCTGCTCCAGTAATCTCATTTCTCCCTGAAGCAACAGTGGGCATTGAAGCACAAACGGATAGCTGACTAATTACAACCTGGGGGTGGCGGGATTTTCTTCAAGGTCATCTGAGCTCAGGAATCCCTTCGACATGAGAGGCGAAGTGGACAGTACAGGAATCTCTGACAGTTGGGAAGCGCCAAAGGGAGCAGCAGATGATTTAGCCAGATTGCCTTGGAACATTTTTCCAAGAAGAAACAACGAGGCAAACCATTTCCTCTCTCTCAAAAGCTGAAACAAATAATCCATCTTTCTAAAAATAATCTCTCAAAACGGTTGAATGAAAGATGCCTGGAATGAATGAGAAAGGGGGAGGAGGGGAGAGAATATTACTAAATTGTCCTCCTACTTAACGGGCAGCCTGGAAGAAGAATAATGAATTTCTTGGTCTCTGCCTGGATTTTAGGGCCATTCTTCCCATTGAAATTCTATGAACGGCCTCTTAGCCTCTGATTATAAGCCGTCCTCAATTTACCACATTTGAGCCCCAAATTTAGGTTGCTAAGTGAGAAATCTGTTAAATATCTTCCGCCCCATTTTACGACTTTTCTTGTCAGGTTTATTAAGGGAACCACTGTAGCTCTGAAATTAGTAGCACAGTTCTTAAGTAAATCTGGTTTTCCTCATTGACTTTGCTTGTCAGAAGGACGCAAAAGAAGGTCACATGACTCCAGGACACTGCAACCATCATAAGAATGAAGCAATTGCCAAGCGCCTGGATGTAAATCCTATGGCCATGGGGATGCTGCAATGGTCATAAGTGTGAAAAACGGTCATAAGTCACTTTTTTCACTGCCGTTGTAACACTTAACTGTCACTAAAGGAGCTGTTGTAAGTCGAGGACTATCTCTATTTGAAAAGCCTTTTGTGTGTGTGGAGGGATGTGTGTGAGTGTGCCTTCAGATAGATTTTTGGCTGCAGGTGCCTGCCTGGATTAGTCCCTGCAGTTTTCTTGGTAAGGTTTTTCAAAAGTGTTCGCCATTGCTTGCTTCCCAGGGCCGAGAGAGAATGACAGGCCCGTGATCACTGAGATGGCTTTGCACCTAAGATAGGATTAGAAGTCACATTCTCCTGGTTTCTAACCTTCTGGGTTCAAATCTGTCCATACCACGTGGTTTATATTTACAGAGAAGAAATGGGGATGGTTTGCAAGGTAGAAATAGATGGAGGGATGTAATGAGTGGTAAGAATATGAACTAATTTTGAGCTATGTTTCTGTTCTTTCTCTTACTTCAGGTCTTTATTTGATTTGATTTACCAGTTTTATTCCTTCTGTTTACCCTGAAAGGGAAGAGCATGGTGGTATGTAATATGTTGAGACTCTAGAAAGAGCGCAGAGAAGAGCAACAAAGATGATTAGGGGACTGGAGGCTAAAACATATGAAGAACGGTTGCTGGAACTGGGTATGTCTAGTTTGATGGAAAGAAGGACTATGGATGACATGATAGCAGGGTTCCAATATCTCAGGGGCTGCCCCAAAAAAGAGGGAGTCAAGCTATTCTCCAAAGCACCTGAGGGCAGGACAAGAAGCAATGGGTGGAGACTAATCAAGGAGAGAAGCAACTTAGAACTAAGGAGAAATTTCTTGACGGTGAGAACAATTGATCAGTGGAACAACTTGCCTCCAGAAGTTGTAAACACTCCAACACTGGAAGTTTTTAAGAAGAGATTGGACCACCATTTGTCTGAAGGGATGTAGGGTTTTCTGCCTAAGCAGGAGGTTGGACTAGAAGACCTCCAAGGTCCCTTCCAACTCTGTTATTCTGTTTCTATTTCTGAAGGCTGTTCCAAGATGAAGCTGGAAGCTATCCTCTTATGAAGCAATTAGCAGTTCTCTAATTGAATCAATTAGCAGTTGAATGTCTATGGAGATTCTCAGTCATACAGATCATGATTGTCCCAAAGGTGTTTTTTTTTTTTTTAAAGAAGCAACAGAACTTTCTGTTTTTTTTTCCTCTGAAGATGTTTCATTTCTCATCTAAGACGCTTCTTGGATGAGAAGTGAAACATCTTCAAAAAAAAACCAAACCCCCCCCGAAAGTCCAGTTGCTCTTTGCAAAAGCACCTTTGGGACAAATAGCAGTTGTCTACTCAACTTACAGCCATTCACTCAGAGATTGTTGAAAAGTTACAACAGGCACTGAAAAATGTGACTTTTGACCAATCTTCATACTTATGACCTTAAATTTAAATACTAGAGTTCCTGGTTTGTAAGTAGTGGGCTCTGCTTCACTGGCTTATAAGGAATCTCCAGTATCAAAGCTGGAGAAGGGTTTCTGCCGGAGTTGACAGAAGGCAGTGACCAGAAAATGATTTATAGTTGGTTTGTTTGAGATAAACAAATGGGAAACATTGTGTTAATATTCCAGTCTTGCCATCCAAAAGATGGGTGTTATGAAAAATGATAGGGAAGTAGCAAAGACTCCGTGTAGTATTACAAATAATGGATGATGTAATCAGTTTATTAGTTAGGTGCTATCAAATCGGGTCAAAATCATAACCGCTGTATGAAGAAAATGCCTGCCATCCTATTTTTTCCCATCTCATGTCATCTCGCGTCATGTCATCTTATCTTTTAATTCATTTTACAAAACTTGCAAGCTGCTCTAATTAAAGCTGACCTGGAGTAATGCAGAATTCCCATATTTATATTTAAAATTAAAACAAAAAACAAACACATAAACAATATAAACAATAATAATCCAACAATTAAGTGGGGAAAATATACAAAATATAACAATAAATAGTCCAAAATTAAAACAGAATTCCTCTCCAGGAGAAGCAGCCACAAGATTCCAGGCTAATGGCTTGAAGTAATAACCATATTCAAGAGATTGGATAGCCATTTGCTGAAATGGTATAGGGTTTCCTACCTAAGCAAGGGGTTGGACTAGAAGACCTCCAAGGTCCTCCCAACTCTTATTCTATTCTAATGTGGTTTCAAAGCTATGTTCAGACATTCATTCAGTGAACGGCTTTTTTTTTCTGGAAGTTATGCAAATAGTCTCATTCCAATATTTAGAAATTGGGCATAGTAAGAACCAACTTCAGTAGCACTGGCCAGAAACAATCATGTACTCTTCCTTATACATTTTATAAAGGTTTCTTTCTGTTGCTTTGTGTATGCCACTTGAAACGGTTAGCATCCTTAGCCATATCCTGGATATATTTTGTCCTTGTAAAATCCCAGGTGGCATCTTAAATTATACCTATAAACAAATATGCATAGAGTATACTCATTGGCATCATTAGTTCTATTGCTTGTCAAAATGATGCTCTAGTTTCAGGAGGCTTTAATTTTCACTTGCATGGATGTTTTGATTTTGATTTTAATTTAATTAAGTTTAATTTGGGGTTTTATCACGGACCTTTTATTGTAATGGTATTGCTGTTTAACCCACAAGAGTGATAAAAAAATTAAATAAATTGTAAGTATTTCTCTGACATCTTAAATTTTAAAGTGCTTTGTTTAAACATTATTCTATTTAAACAGGCCAATCAAGGTTCTTTTTTTAAAAAATAAATAAATCTGGGCTTCTGTAATGCTAAGTTTTATGCTTTTTATTAAATCTTGGAATTGCAAGCTTCAGTTGCCAGAGCTTAGATGCAATTGTATCAGTGATTTCTAAATTTTATAAACAGGATAAACAGGACACACAATTAATTGGTTAAATTTATTGTTTATTATCCACCTTTATTATTTTTATAAATAAGCCAAGGCAGTGAAGAACATACTTAATATTTATTCCATCTCCTATTTTTCCCACAGCAACAACCCTGTAAAAGTAGTTGGGCTGAGAAAGAGTGACTGGTCCAAAGTCACCCAGCCAGCTTTCATGCCTAAAGCAGGATTAGAACTCACAATCTCCTGCTTTCTAGCCTGGTGCCTTAACCACTAAGCCATAATGGCTCTTTGATCCTATTCAGTTAGAAATCTTGTGATGCTAGTTCTGAGGCAGCTTTGGCTGCGTCTTCACAGTAGACCAGAATCACTTGAAGAAGCTTCCAGGGAAATCCAAGAACTGAGAATAAGGAATATCTGTGGGAAAAAGTTGGGAAGCCATAATCCAAAAAGTTTCATCAACAGCAGTGATTTTAAAAATAGCTATTCACCCTAGTCATTGTGTGGCTTGATCACAGATAGTCCTCAACTGCCCATTGGAGGCTACAATGGCACTGAAAAAAGTGATTTCGACCATTTCCCCCATTTATGGTCATTTCAGCATCCCCATGGTCATGTGATCAAAATTTGGACACTTGGCAACTGGCATGTACTTGTGACAATTGCAGTGTCCCCCCTCACCCCATTTGGGACCTTCTGGCCCACAGAGTCAACAGGGAAACCAGATTCACTTAACAGCTGTGTTACTAACTTAACAACTGCAGTGATTCACTTAACAACTGTAGCAAGAAAGCAGAGGTGGTATTCAGCAGGTTCTGATTAGTTCTGGAGAACCGGTAGTGGACATTCTGAGTAGTTCGGAGAACCGGCAAATACCACCTCTGACTGGCCCCGCCCCCATCTCTTCTCTGCCTCCCAAGTCCCAGCTGATTGGCTGGGTCTTCTTTTGTTGCCCTGCACAGGAGAACGGAGCTGGAAAGCAGGTTAGTGGGATGGGGAGGGAATGGGGATTTTGCAGTATCCTTTCCCTGCCACGCCCACCAAGCCACACCCACAGAACCAGTAGTAAAATTTTTTGAATCCCACCACTGCAAGAAAGGTCATATAATGGAGCAAAACACACATAACAAATGTCTCACTCAGCAACGGAAAATTTGGGCTCAATTGTGGTCGTACGTCAAACACTATCTGTACTACAGTACACTACACAGGAGGCTGCCCAGAAGCTTCCACTGATCTATAATGGGGCAATGATGGGCATACTTCAATATGTCCATGTAAACACCACTAGCTTCATGACTTGCACTGGTTGCCAGTTTGCTTCCAGATATGATTCAAGATGCTGTTTGTTGCTATAAAGCCCTACATGGCATAGAAGGTGATTTCTTGAGGGACCACCTACCTCCCAAATTTTCTGTCTCAACCCAGCCAGGTTGATGCACTCTCAGTTCCTTCAACTCAACAACCTACTGCAGGGGTCTCCAACCTTGGCTCCTGGAAGCCTGGTGGACTTCAACTCCCAGAATTGCAGAAACTGGGTAGGTCTAGTTCAGGGGTCTCCAACCTTGGCTCCTGGCTGTGGAACTCTGGGAGTTGAAGTCCGCCAGGCTTCCAGGAGCCAAGGTTGGAGACCCCTGACCTACTGGAATTCTGGAAGTGCACCATCTCTGCTGCAACACCTCTTTCTGGAATGAGGCTCCAGCTGAGATCCATCTGCCTGCCCCCTCGTTCTTTACCTAGGCCTTTAGCTAGGATGGAAGTACCCCTTTCAAGGAGTGGATGTATTCTGATACTACATGGGTTTCTCTCTCTCCCTATATTGTAATTTTTTTTACTGTATCGACTACTTTACTTAGAGTCATTGGGCATCGGGCAGAGTGCACATTTGATCAATCCATCCATCAATCAATCAATCAATCAATCAATCAATCTGTTTTAGAGAAACAAGGTTGAAGCCATGGGATACTTTTTCTTCCTGTCCTACATAATGGACATCCTGGGCCTCTCTTTTCAGTGGCCGCCTTTTTCCACTTGCCCTTTTATGGTGACCAGATTAAGAACTAACAGTGACAGTGTAAGAACTAACTCTCATACTTTGCTGTGTTGCTGAAAAAGAGGTTATATCAGAGCAAGCGGATCACAAGCAGCTTTCTTTCCAAAGGCTGCTTTCTACACAATATAGAAGAGTCACATGGAAAAATTAGAGGAAATGATAACTTCCTAACCTAACCCTAAACCTTAACGGCTAGTTTGAACTGAGCCCATTTCACCTGCAGGGATTGACTATGTCTAGTCTAGTGGAAAGAAGGACTAGGGAAGACATGATAACATTACTCCAATATTTAAGAGGCTATCACAGTGCTGAGGGGAATACATTATTTTCCAAGGCACCAGAAGGCAAGACAAGAAACAATGGATGGAAACTAATCAGGTAGAAAAACAACCTATAACTAAGGAGAAATTTCCTACTGATGAAAACAAGTAACCAGAGAAATGGCTTGCGTTCAGAAGTTGTGAGTGCTTCATCACTGGAGGTTTTGAAAAAAAGATTGGTCAGCCATTTGTCTGAAATGGTATAGAGTCTCCTGCTTGAGCAGGGGGTTGGACTATATGACCTCAAATGTCCCTTCCAACTCTGTTATTCTATTCTTAGTGATGACACTGCAAGGTACTTAGAAGATAGTGTGCATAGCCTATGTCTGACTACTTAGAACAGGGGTCTCCAACCTTGGCCCCTGGAAGCCTGGTGGACTTCAACTCCCAGAATTCCACAGCCAGCTGGCTGTGGAACTCTGGGAGTTGAAGTCCGCCAGGCTTCCAGGAGCCAAGGTTGGAGACCCCTGACTTAGAAGTAAGTATTATTAAATGAAATAGACATGGCTCCCAAACAAACACATATAGAATTGCAGCTCCGCTTCTAAACATTGCGAGAGAATGACTTTACATTTCCAAGAATTCCCCCTCTTCTGAAATCAAAGAGAATATGTATCCAATCACCCACATCCATTATGCCTTAGTTTATGAGTGACCATAGGTCTCATTCCTACATTTGGAATTGCTTAGTCCCTAGAAATCTTCCTTATAACACCCCCACCCCCACCCCCGGAGGTGTTTTTTTTTTTACATTTCCTTGTGAGGGAGTTAAATGGAGCAAGGCTGATGAATGGTGTCTTTATAATTAAAAAAACCCAGCCACTGGCAAGCTTGTTCTTAATGATGACATTGCTATAAATTGTCCAGAAAAGAAGTAGCAAAGCATTGCATTGAACGTTACTGCCAAGCTAAGCTCAGGGTCATTTTCTTGTCTATTAATTTTCTGCTTCATCCATTTGCCTTCTCATCTCAAAACTCTTTTTTATTTTTTTCTGAGCAGGTGGGAAGGGGATAATGGAATGGAAGGAAGGAAGAACAGGGTTTCAACCTCGTAACATTTCCAGTCATTGCGCGCAAGATGATCTTTCCAATTCCAACGACCGTTCCCGACTCATTTTTTTTTTCTGTTTGCACAAATTAAAAAAGGGAATGAAATGGAAAGAATGAAATCCACCCTCCAAAGATGAGGATACATTTTAGTGAAGTAAAATTCTTAGAACTGATTTTCTTAAAATGTGGTGTGTCTGAAATATCAGTGGATGTTTCAAAAATCAGGTTGGAGAAATACCACACACTTTCCCACTGACCTTCCCATTGGGCCCAAACTTGAGATTGATCACGCCTAATTTCAAAAAACCCCTGAAAGTCAAAGGATATCCTAACAATGGCTTTCCCCATGCCCACTATCAGCATGTTCTCTATGAGTAGACTTACTATCCTCTGGAAAGGAAAAATCTTTTCACCCCAAGATTGTGTGATTCCAAGCTGAACTTATCAATATTACCAATCTCTCATCTTTGCCCCTAATTCTGAATCTTTTTTCCTCTTTGCTTTTGTTTCTCATCGTTAAAAGAATTAACATGCTACCTCTGGCTGTAACAAGCCAGAGAGAGGAAAACTTGTCTAACTTGGGTTATTCCAAGACTATTGGAAGACCTAAAGAAGAAGAAAATGTGCATATTTTACTGCATATAAAATCCCTGCTCTTTTTGTCCACCAAGGCAGACTCATTTACTTGCCAAGAACTACTTGGCCATTTGGCACTCAATTTTGATACCCAGGTTTAAATCTTAATGCCTCAGACATTTAAGTAGCATTTTATAGGTTAAAATATTAAGACTATGTGACCAACATCACCTTTTTCTCTTACAATTACTGTTTCCAAAATGTGATTACTCAATTTAGGGTCATTGATGAACTCAAAGCTTGGTTGTTTTCTTCCCGTTGTTTCATTTCCCAACTAGATGGTAACATGATCAGGGACTGAGCTGGGCTACAGATGTTCTCTTCTATTGATTATTACTCATTGCATGCATGTCCGTTCTAAGATGGCTATTTGTTGTTTGTGCCTTTCAATGATTTCAGAATTTAGTAGCCCTCCCAATGATTGGCATGTGAACCTAGTCCTAAATCACACAACCAAGATCACTACCTTACCCAACATGCCACACGAACATAGACCAGAAGTACAGTATATGTTAGGTCTGAGGCGGATCGGTTCAACAGAGACGCGAGACCATTTACGTGAGTTCAGCTCTACCTAGGTATAGGTAAAGATCTGAGAATGCGTGTTGTGGCAACCCTTCATATAGGGCTGGCTCGTGGCTCGGCAGCCAATGGCAGCACTTTGAATCTCCCGTGACTGGCACAGCCAATCGCGGTAGATTCCTAGTGCTCCAATCACGGCCGACCTGTTGACCAATCAGGTCTCCGCTGGTCCGGACCAATCGGGTGCGAGGGTTTCTGAGTATGTTAATACTGTACACCCCTCCCCTCTTGGTTTTGTCCTGCAGTGCGTAGTGATGTAGTCGCATAGGTAGGCGGGGCTTTTTCCCTGCCTCCTTGACCTGCGCTGTTCAGTTCTGGTGTGGTCGTTGACTGGTTCGGATGCCTCCTCTATCGCTCCGGTTCCTTGGGATGGAACCGCCTGGAACGTTGAGCTGGGCCTTTCTTGGTAGTTCCCTCCCGGTTCTCCTGGGCTGGTTGAGCTGCCGCTTCTGCTCCCGCTTGGTTTTTCCTGGCCGGGTGAGCTGGTTTGGCTGCTCCTTCCAGGTGAAGACCCCAGGGTTTCATGCTCCATTGGTCCTGCGTCTATAGGTGAGTAGCATCGGTTTAGTGGTTTATCTATTCTAGGTGGGGGGTGTTCTGCTTGTGTTAGTTGGTTTCCTTCAGTTCCTTCTCTATCGCTTACCGATCCCCCCCTCCTTCTAGTTTCTTGTTCGGGTGTTTGGCTGGTTGTGGCGGCTATTCTTGACCTAAGTTGGTTTATGTGCCGTTTCCAGTTTTTCCCGTCACTAGTTTCTAATCGGTATGATAGGGGCCCGGTTATCTGGGTGATTGTTGCTGGTAGGTTTTTGGTGTATACTGGGTCCCCTATGTTGAATGTTCTGTATTTGTTGGAGGAACCTGGGGGTTTGTCTGGGTTATATGTTGGGTGCATTCTGTCTAGTGTAGAGCGTAGTTTCCGGCCCATCATTAGTTCCGCTGGGCTTTTGTTTGTGGTTGCGCTAGGTGTAATGTGTTGAATGAGGAGCATTTTATTGATTTTGTCCTGTATATTGGCTGTTTCTATTTTCTCGATAGCTTTCTTGGTGTATTGGACCATGCGTTCCGCCCGCCTGTTCGCCGCTGGGTTTGCCGGTGCGGTTAATGCATGGCTTATCCCTTGGCCTGCCAGAAATTGTTCAAACGCTAGTGCGGTGAACTGGGGCCCGTTGTCTGACACTATTACATCTGGCAGGCCGTGCGTAGCGAAAAGTTTGCTCAGTTTCCTTATCACCGCCTCCGTCGTGGTTCACTTCATAGTGCTTACCTCCAGCCAGTTGGAGTAAGCATCTAATGTGATAAGGTACATATGTCCCTTGGTTGGCCCCGCGAAACCTATATGAATTCTGGACCATGGACCTCTTGGTTTTTCCCATTCTTGGGTTGGGGCGGCGGGTGGATTGGATCTGGACTCTTGGCATTGTTTACATTTGGCAACCCAGGTTTCAATCTGTTTATCCATTCCTGGCCACCATGCGTAGCTTCTGGCCAGGCTTTTCATCCTAACCATCCCCGGGTGCTCCTCATGCAACATCCCCAATACCTTTTCCTGTAATTTTTCAGGAATTATCACTCTGTCCCCCCAAAATATGCAGCCCTTTTCGGTAAAGAGTTCGGTTTGTCTGTTCCGGAAGGGTCTGAATAGTTCGTCTATGCCCCCTTCCGGCCACCCTTTTCCCACCCAGCTCAAGACTCACACCAGCCATTTGTCTTTATTTGTTTCTCTGGCAATGTCTGGCGCGGTCACGAGTGGGTTGGATATTGTCTCTATTTGGAGTACCTCTGTTGTGGGTGCCGGGTCGTCTTCCTAATCCGGTAAGGGTGACCGGCTTAGGGCATCTGCATGGACGATGTCCTTGCCGGGTCGGTGTATCAGCTGGTAATTGTTTGCTGCTAGGAATTCGGACCACCTCGTCATTCTTGGTAATAGAATGTTCGGTGTGGCCCTGTTCCCCGCCAGGATTCCTAGCAGCGGCTTGTGATCCATGATGATTGTAAAAGTTCTACCGTAAAGGTATTCGTGAAATTTCTTGACGCCGGCGATGACTGCTAGGGCCTCTTTGTCGAGCTGGCTGTAGTTCTGCTCTGGCTTTGAAAGTGTCCTTGATGAGAAAGCGTTGGGTGCTTCCCTCCCATCTGGTAGCTGGTGGCTGAGGATAGCACCGATTCCAAATGGTGACGCGTCACAAGTTACCGTCAAAGGCAGAGTCTCGCTGTACTGGATTAGTACCGCGTCAGATGTTAGCAGGTTCTTTGTGTTGTTGAAAGCGCTCTCCTCCCGTGCACCCCAAGTCCAGGTGGCTGTTTTATCTAACAGCCTATGTAGCGGTTCCACCACGGTCGCCTTTTGAGGTAGGAAGACATTGTAAAAATTTAACAGTGCCAAGAAAGCCTGTAATTCCGTTTTGTTTTTTGGTCGCGGTGCTTCCCTTATGTCTCTCAGTTTCTTTTCTGTGGAGTGAATCCCTTGTTTGTCTAGGAGGTACCCCAGAAATTCGACCCTGTCGGCCCGTAGCTGGCACTTCCCTTTCTTGACTTTAAGTCCCGAGTCTCTGAACTTCTGCAGTACCTCCCTCAACCTGGCTTCTAGTTGTTTCTCATTTTTCGCGGCCACCAAGACGTCATCAAAGTAGGGCACCACCCCTTCTATTCCTTGGAGGAGTCTTTCCATAAGGCTTTGGAAGACCCCAGGTGCCACGCTGACTCCAAACTGGAGCCGGTTGCAACGGAAAGCCCCTCAGTGCGTTACGATGGTTTGGGCTTCTGCTGTCGTGGCGTCGACCAGCAGTTGCTGGTAAGCTTGCGCCAGGTCGAGCTTTGTGAAGATCCGGCCTCCTCCCAGTGAGTGCAGAAGATGCTGGACTACTGGGACGGGGTATGCGCTTTGTTGGAGCGCATGGTTTAGGGTGGCCTTGTAGTCACCACAAATTCTCACTGATCCATCTGGCTTGATGGGGGTGACAATTGGGGTCTCCCACCGGGCATGATCGATTGGTTCCAGCACCCCTTGCACGATGAGTTTATCGAGTTGCTCATCGATCTTGGGCTTGAGTGCAAATGGCACTCGCTTAAGGTGGATTGGCGCAATGCTTGGGTCTATGTTAAATGAAATAGGGGACCCCTGGTACTTGCCTAAACGGTTGTCAAAGACTTCCCGGAAGTCCCTCATTAGCGCCGCTTCCCAGTCTGCCTCTCCGATGTGGTGTGTGCCTGTTACTTCAATGCCCAGGGGTGCGAACCACTGCAGTCCCAACAGGCTTGGCCGATCTCAATCGTCGATCGTCAGGGGTAGCATTTCTGTGTGGCTCTTGAAGGTGACTTTAAAATGGCCTCTACCCACTACAGGGATTCAGTTTCCCTGATAGTCTTTGAGGGTTAGTGTTTGGTCTTCCAGTTCTTGGCGGCGGATGGTGGGGACCAGGCACTTGAGAGTGTGCCAGGAGACCATTGAGAGGAAAGACCCTAAGTCCACCTCCATGTCGCATTGCTGGTCTTCTATCCCAACCGTCACGTATACCTTTCTGGTGTCGCTGGTGGAGGAATGGCCGATGATGACAGTCTGGTGCGTTTCCTCTCTCTGTCTCATCTCCTGGAGTCCCCTGTTCCGACCTACCCGGCTCTAGTGCTTCTCCGTCTGGTGATCTCGGGTCCTGGTGGGGGTGCTGTCTCTCCGTCAGGGGCTGGCATCTCGTCACTGCGGGCTGTAGTGCTTCTTATTCCGGCACACTTTGGCGATGTGCCCCCATTTCTCGCAATGCCTGCAAATGGCTTCGAGAAAACAACAGTCCACTTGGGGGTGATCACCGCCGCAGTCGGCACACTGGAACCTCGACTTACGACCTCGTGGTTCCCGCCACTCCCACGCTGATTGGAGGTGGTGGATCTCCTCCTCCTCGTCTTCGGTTTCTGAGAAGGAGTCGATGTCGCCATGGTGTGTGGTTGTTGGGTCTGTAACTGGCCTCCTCTTGGGGGTCGACGTTGCCTCTCCAGTTGCTGCTCGTGGCATGATGCTCGATTGTCACATCCGAGTCGCTGATTTCTTGGCCGCTTCTGCTGCAGCGGCTTCAGTGAGGGCATCGGTGAGGGAGATGTCTCCCTTTGCCATGATGCGGCTCTGGAGGACGGGGTCTCAGAGTCCCAGGACGACGCGGTCTCGCAGGGCCTCGTCCAGGTCAGTGAACTTGCACAGACACCCCAGGTCCTGTAGTGCCGCTATGAAGTTGGCCAGCCCTTCGCCCTCGCGTTGATCCCGCCTGTAGAAGTTGTGCCGCTGGATGACGATGGGCACGATGGGGGCGTAGTGGCTCCGCAGCAGGGGCTCGAGGTCATCCCACTCCATCACCTTGACGTCCATTGGTTTTGCCAAGGCTTTGGCCATTTTGAAGACTGCGGGCCCACAGTGCGTGAGGAACACGGCCTGTTTCTTGTGGCCACTGGCGTCCTTGAGGTTGCTACTCTCAAGGAACATTTGGAACCTATCGGTATAGGATTCCCAGTCCTCAGTAGCAAGGTTGAAGGGAGCGAGTTGATTCCGGCCATGCTGCTGGATGTTGCATGCCGCCTTGCCACGTGCTGGATGGTCTCTTTGTCTCATGATCCCATCCTCGTCGCCAGTGTTAGATCTGAGGCGGATCGGTTCGGCAGAGACACGAGACCATTTACGTAAGTTCAGCTCTTTATTAGGTATAGGTAAAGGTCTGAGAATGCGAGCCGCGGCAGCCCTTTATATAGGGCTGGCTCGTGGCTCAGCAGCCAATGGCAGCACTTCGAATCTCCCGCGACTGGCACAGCCAATCGCGGTAGATTCCTTGTGCTCCAATCACGGCCGACCTGTTGACCAATCAGGTCTCCGCTGGTCCAGACCAATCGGGTGCGAGGGTTTCTGAGTATGCTAATACTGTACAGTATACCTTTTCCTTCTGAGAGCCCACAAACAAGGAAAACCTGAAGATGATGGGCTTTTTTTCCCTTTGGCTCATTCTTAGCATTTAGTACTCAGTATCCCCTGCTTCTTCCCATTGAATCCTATTTAACAATCACAAGGGAGCTACCTGACATTGCCCTGCATCAATATGTGAATTTTTTTCAGCTCCTGTAAGCCAAATTTTCTACCACATTCTATGGATAGTGAATTGCATCAAATGCAAAATCAAAACTTAAACCTAAGCAAACACTATTTTTTTTTACTAGATCACTTCCTTTAGGGAAATTTAGGAATCACAATTTTAGACTAGAAAAAGGGGAGACAATAAAAAAAAAGTTTATCTCCATATCACACATAAACATCTTTTCCTAAGTTTACCTTTCAAATGTCTTTTCCTTGCAATACTTTACAAAAGTTCCCATGATTGTTACGTTTATGTTGCACTGAAGAGAATTGAGCCTTCTTAGCATTTTCCAAAAGAGGATAGTCAAGTTGTGAAAAATATTCCCAAGGCAACTTCCCAGAAGATGTATGATGGAAATTTTGGAGGAATTATTTTTATTTTATTTATTTCCTTTCCAAACTGTTTTGCACCCAGGAACCAAAATCTGGGAACCAGAAAGCTTCATGAACATGAGATCTTCCAGAGGGGACTGCAGCTCCCCGAATACTAGCTTGAAATTCTGGGAGTTAATAGTTTGAAATTCTGGGAGCTAATAGCTTGAAATTCTGGGAGTTGCAGTATCAAAACATCTGGAAGGCAGCAGGCTGAGGAAGGCTAAGCAAAGGGTTGGCCAACTTGGTAAAGAAACAGAAGTTCTACCTCTTGGAAAACATAGAGACTACCGGTTTAATGGTTCCTGGTACTTGTTTGCCTTTGAGTCTTACTGATTAATCATACTCATCATTAAAAAACTTCCCTGGTGTGGAAGAGTCCACATAAAACAATCACCAGTAGGCAAACTGGTAATTTTTTTTTAATCCTGCCTTTATTGTTTTTATTAATAACTCAAGGTGGCAAACATACTTAATACTCCTTTTTCCTCCTGTTTTCCCCACAACAACAACAACCCTGTGAGGTGAGATGGATTGAGAGAGAAAGACTGGCCCCTGGGAGAGTCTCCCACACATCTTTCATGCCTAAAGCAGGACTAGAACTCACAGTTCCTGATTTCTAACCTAGTGCCTTAATCACTAGACCAAACTGTATCCTTTTTAAAGTGCAAAATGCACTGCACTAACATTCCTAGCCTTCCAGTAATCTGTGTATGTATTTTATTCCAAAAAAACCCCCACTGTGCTGAAGCCACTCATCCTTTTTGTTTTCTAAACACATCTCTAGGTTTCATTGAAACTTAGAGGCATTACTGGAAATACTTATTACATTTGCGGTTAAGCCTTTGCTTTGCAGCTTGATCATTATGAAAAAATTATGAGAAACATTTGAGCAACAGTTGGGCAAGCTGGGTGTGTTTAGCCTGGAGAAGACAAGACTGTAGGGAGACATGATAGCTGTGCTGACATAACAGAAAGTTATGAAAGAGCAGACATCTTTATTTGTTGTTCCAGAAAATAGAATAAGAGACATAAAATAAAATAACAAAGAAGTGTTTTTTGCTTGAACATCAGGAAAAAAAATTCCAATAGTAAGAGCTATTAAACTAACAAAACAGCTATTTCAAGAGGAGGAGGTATTCAAAACAGGCTGAATGGGCATTTATTGGAGATTGTATATAAGAGCCGTGATGGCACAATGGTTAGAATGCAGTATTGCAGGCCAATTCTACCAAATGCCAACAGTTTGATTCTTACCGGCTCAAGGCTGACTCAGCTTTCCATCCTTCCAAGGTCGGTAAAATGAGGACCCAGATTATTGGGGGAAATAATGCTGACTTTGTAAACCACTTAGAGATGGTTGTAAAGCACTGTGAAGTGGTATATAAGTCTAAGTGCTATTGCTATTGTCAGGCACAAAGGATCAGAACCATAGGTTAAGTTGCATTTCAGAAAGATTTATTACCTAGAAGAATCTATTATACAGAAGAATCTAGTCAACACTAAATTGGTGGTTAATAAGGTTAACAAGATTCAAGGGGAGTTGGACTTAGATCTTTTATGACTATGCAATGACTCCAAACTAGTGGTGTATTTAACTCCACCCTCCAGCTCTGCTTGCTCTTCTCCTATATCAATGTTCTAGGAGTGGATTCTTGCACTGGGCAAGAAGTCGAACTGGAAGATCTCCAAGGTCCTTTCCAAATCTTTATTCAATTACTATTCTAAACAATTACAATTTATTTTGTACTTAAAGCAACCCTAATATAATAGAGAGCTAGTTTTGTGTAGTGGTGAAGGCACCAGGTTAAAAACCCAACTGTAGTACTGCTTTGGGCACAATGCCAGCTGGAGGACCTTGGGACAGTCATTTTCTTTGAAAGAGATGATGGCTAACCACTTCCAAAAAAAAAAACTTGCCAAGAAATTTCAGAGACTAGTGCAGGCAGCCAGCAAGTCAAGGAGTCAAGACTGACTTGAATTCTGCATCAAGCAGGCACCAAAGAGGACAAGAAGTCCATCAGACACTAAGGAAGATGATACCTGACATTTGGTACCCCTTGGCATCACACTGAAAGATCCAGGCCTTAGACAACAATATACAGTAATTTAGAGACCCAAGACATGAAGTAGAGCAAAACAACCATTTATGCATTTATGCTATCACCACCAGTCTCCATCTTCTACCACCCATTTCACTTTATAGCCAGACCTGCAATGAAGCACTGATGAATGAGAGAAAAAAAAACCCAGTCCAGTTTCAAAATCTAAAATCATGTGTAAAAAATCCAGCAATTAGATTTTTTTTTAAAAAAAATTACTTTGACTTCCTGTTTAAAATCACTTCTGTCAAAACTTTTACAGATTCTTTCTTTCCCTTAGGGCAGGGGTCTCCAACCTTGGCTCCTGGAAGCCTGGTGGACTTCAACTCCCAGAGTTCCACAGGAATTCTGGGAGTTGAAGTCCACCAGGCTTCCAGGGGCCAAGGTTGGAGACCCCTGCCTTAGGGTGTCCTTTCAAATCTTAAAATAAAGAAAAAATTCTCACCAAACCGGCACACTCTCTCTTTCCATTCTCTTTCGTTTCGGAGCTGTCCCAACTTCAGCAGCTTTAATGGCTGCCTCTTTGCTGCTGGCAAGAAGAGCTTCTCCTGGATCTACCAGGGACGTTGCAGTGTCCCTGGGATCGACAGGATGCGCTCTTCATTTTCACCATCTCTTCGAGATGGTTTAGATCCGTTTGGACCATCCAGGAGCAAAGATATTGGCAACGATCTCAGACCTCCAAGATCACATGCCGTATTGTCACGACGCCAGCTCCGCCCATGGTTTTTAAAAAGACCATAATTACAAAATTCACATTATTAAATTATTAATAAATAATTATTTATTATTTATTAAAATTATTTATAATAATTATTAAAAAAAACAAATACTGTGATATTGTATTGCAAGTATTAGTTGTAGCAATAAAAAAGAATGATGTCTGGTTTTTTTCCCACCTGGAGATTTATCTCTTCTGTGACAAGAGTCGAGAGTAGGATAATTAGATATATTTATTGACATAAAACAAACAGGAATCTTGAAAAAGTGTTTAAAAATTAATGGATGCATTATTTTGCAGATCAGCATTTATACCTTTCCCAATCTGGTACCTCCAATTGAAGACGGTTGTAGATCCCAATATCATCAATCACTGCAATATTGCTTTGAATTGATTTACTCAATTATAATATCAGATTTAAGACACCCCCAAAATTCTGCTTTGTTTTGTCTTATTTATTTATTAGATTTTCATCCTGTCTTCATTTACTTCAATGGACTGAATTATGTTGGGAACTCAATTGATTAATTCCCTCCAGTGTTGGTACTTTGGACTGAGTGCATGCAGAAGTGATTACTTTTGCTTCCTGCACTTTCTTTTCCTCCTTGTAGTCATGGGATCACTCAATTTATTTTTGGCTTTCCATCTTGCTAGTCTGTAAAAAGTGGCTAATAGAATGAGAGTAACATTTCCAACTGGATAGCAACCATTTTTAGGGAAGGAGTGCAATGGAATACAATAAACTAAAATATTTAACATTTTGGTGGAAATCAATTCTGATTAATTTCCTGTTCTAGGCTTCAGCTGATGGCTTGGTTCCCTAACATGTTTGGGACTGGGATGGAAAAGAAGGAATTCTGATCATCTGCTGAGATATAAAGCAATATATCTAGGAAACGTACATGGAAATAAATACTCTTTTGATTCTTATTTCCTCTTCCTTCCTTGTTTTCTGCAGAGCCAGCTGTCCCAGGCCCTGAATGGACTTTCAGACAGAGCCAAAGAAGCCAAAGAATTCTTGGTACAGCTACGCAACATGGTTCAACAAATCCAGGTACTGTGTTGACTCTAATAATTATGAACAGAAGTAGAATGTGAGCAGAGCCACTATGTGGCATTCAATTCCCTGAGCTTAGAACACACACAATCAAACAACATAGCAAAACACAATTGACAACAGATTGCCAGTCCTCCTCCTTTTCAGCAATAACCCAATCAACTTTGTGATGACCAATTCTTTAACAAAATACCAAAGAATGGGTTGGGGGTGTATATGAGAGATGACTCATTGCATTTAGAGTGGAAAAGGGCTGATCTCATCCACCTCTCTGTCTCCTTGATGGGTAAATTGCACAAATAAAAATAGCTTTATTTCCCATGCAACGATGGTGGAGAGTCTAAACAAAAATGGAGAAGTGGAAAGTCTCTTGCAGTACTGACTTTGTTCTAAATCCAGACTATGGAGACTAAAGCTGGCTCCTGGTTAAATCTCTATTTTGGGTGATACACTACTAGACTGTGGATAAAATAAGCTGATAACAGCCAGGCTGTAATTACAAATTGTGATCAAGGCATTCTATTATAACCATCTTGACTGATCCCACTCTAAATTTGGATTACACAATAAGACAAATTACAATATGGCATAATACAGGATGCAAACATGAGCAGTTTTGATTGACTATCAGTCAGTAATAAAGATCAATTAAATTGTCCATTCCATAATAATAGTAATAATGAGAATAAGAATAGTGATGCTGATGTTACTACCATATTAACAAATCATCATTTTATTTATTTTATGTGTTTGTGCATGGATGTGTTTTCCCCTTAGAGTAGTGTTTCCCAACCTCAATAATTTTAGGATGTGTGAACTTCAACTCCCAGAATACCTAACCACCATTTCTGACTGAGGTATTCTGGGAATTAGCAATAGCAAATAGCACTTACACTTATATACCACTTTATAGTGCTTTACAACCCACTCTAAATGGTTTACACAGTCAGCATATTGCCCCCAACAATCTGGATCCTCATTTTACCAATCTTGGAAATATAGAAAGCTGAGTCAACCTTGAGCTGGTGAGAACTGAACTCCTGGCAGTTGGCAGAATTAATACTTCATTCTAACCACTGTGCCACACTGCTCGGTGTTAAAGTTCAGACATCTTAAAGTGGCTGGAAATTTTAAGGAACATATTTGTCAGGCTCCAAAGTTGATTTTTGCTCCTTGGAATAATACTCTACTGCAGTGTTACTCAACCTCTTCAGTTTTAAGATATGTGGACTTCAATTCCCAGAATTCCCCAGCCAGCATGCCCCAGGAAAGACTGCTCTATTGGAATAGCTGACTACCATCTATAATAAGGCTCTCCAAACTTAGCAAGTTTAAGACTTGTGGACTTCAACTCCCAGAATTCCTGAGGTAACATGACTGGAGGTGGAATTCTGGGAGTTCACAAGTCCTAAAGCTGTGAAGTTTGAAGACCCTTGGTCTATAAAATGGAGTCATATTTAACACACTGAAATCACTGATATAAGCTCAGTATACTTCATTCTCACCTTCCAAAATGACTTCCACGTCTCTACAATCTGATAATAGTACCTGTATTTGGCAACTGGTCTTTTTTTTTTCCAAGCTTACCTGCACTGTATCAGAAATCACACTAAAAGTGATAATTTCCATTTTGTTACAAAGAGACGATAAGTGGACTATTTCCTTTTGGGTCCTGCCCTGTTGTAACCATTATTCCTCCCTGTGCCCTATTCCTTTAGCATCCCTTCTTAGTGCCCATTGGAAAAGCATTCTAAATATAGCCTTTCTCCCACCTTCTGCCCACTCTGGCTGCCATAGCAGCAAATTACCAGGATGAAGGCATTGGAAAACACGTCTAGCCACAAGAAAATGCCAATGTGCTGTGATTTTACCATGCTCATTTGCAAGAGTTAGCAGAGGATTATTTTCTTTGCTGCTGGAAAGTTTCTTCTTCAAATCACCGATTAGGTTAGGGCTGCTGCAAGAGTTGTAAGTGTGAGGATCACTTGTAAATCATTTTTCTCAGTCAAGTTGTAATTTCAAATGGTCACTGACTGAATGGTTGTAAGTTAAGGACTACTTGTATGTTTTCCTAAGTGTATGTCTGCGGAGATTCTCAATCATCCAGGTCAACCCTTGTTCCTTAGCTGTTCCCTTCTCCTGGCAGCTCTGCACACTGGGAACAAGCTCCAGCTGTTCTTCTGCCCCACTGATGTCTGACTCCGAAGGCAGCTGATAACTGTCAGGTGGCCCTGGCCTCGTTTCTGCCTCCAACGCAGAGCACTCTTCAGAGCCTTCCTCAGACTCCAGGACTGGCCCCATGTTCCTCCCCAACCTCCTCATTGTCTGAGTCTGCTGCCAGCTCTGCTGGCCGCTGGCGGGCCACAACACATAGCCCCCCTTCCACGTGACACCTTCTACACTCTCCTTCCCATTCCCTACTTCTTCAGGGAATTCTAGTTGTGGACCCAAAAGCAAGATAATAACTTGACATCTTCCAAAGTATTAGACTATCCCTGCCATTGGCAGATGCTGATTGGGAATAACAGAGCTGGCAGCAGGCAACATGGGGAGTGCCAGAGTGAGAAGAAATTGTTTGCTAGAACAAAGGGTTCAGGGAAAGAGGAATGCTGAAAAGGGGGAGCAAAGGGATACTCACTGAAAGATCCAGCCCAGGATAATTTCCTTCATTTTCTGTATGCCATCCAACCCGATAAACCCCAAAGAAACAAGCTTGTTGCATTAATGCTTTGTATTCTCTCCAGTGGAATCAGCCCTTCAGTCAGAATCAATTTAAATGTCAGCAGCACAGATCATTTGTCTTGGCTTTTGGGGGTTGTTGGTTCTCTTGAGTGCTGCCTCCTCCCTTCATCATTCTGAGCGAGCAGGAGTCTCATCCATCAAGTCACGTCAACTCTGTGGCCAAATCATTCTCGTTCTCTTTGCGGCTGCCTCCCCCATGAGCGCAAGGCCTCTTTATTCGGTTCAGTGGAGACACATTCCTCCATGAACTGCTTCTCCTGTCCTCCCCTTTGTTCATGCAACATGCGACCCACCCATTCCGAGACTTGTGATTTTCCCCTCAGAGGCTAATCATTGCTAGATAGAGACTGAAAAGTTTCAGTCGGGGCTTTCAATTTCCAGGAATGTCTCCGGTTTTAGAAGAATCTCCATTGGAGCCAAATTAGAATAATAGGATTACTGTAGGATCGGAAGAGCCAAATTCTGCCCAAATTGGAATTTTATCCTATGAAGTTTCACTCTGAGGATATGAATTCGTGTTTGGATTCGGGAGACCAATATTCTAAACTTTCCTTCTGCAAAAGTTCTCAGAGATTCTTTGGGCAACTTGTAACCACACATCTGATTGGGAAAGGTTCTTTGGGAGAGGATATTTTTAAAGTAAATATTATAATATGAAAAAAAAAAACCCACATTTGTTTGGAATAGAAGCTTTTAAAACGCTGTAAAATAGAAATCCTAAACATGTACAGTTAATCCTCGACCTATAACAGTTTGTTTTGTGACCATTCAGAGTCAAAGGTGAGTTATGACCATTTTTCACACTTATGAATGTTGCAGCATCCCCTTGCTCATGTGATCAAAATTCAGACTCTTGGCAACTGACTCATTTTTATGACAATTAGAGTGTCCTGGAGTCATGTGATCACCTTTTGGGATCTTCTGACAAGCAAAATCAATAGGGAAGCCAGATTCATTTAACAACTGTGTCACTAAGTGCAGTTGATTCACTTAACAACTGTTAAAAGGTCATAAAATGGGGCAAAATTCACTGAACAAGTGTTTCAGGAACAAAAATTTGGGGCTCAATTGTGGTCAGTCAAGGACTACCTGTATATGCAATTCAGTATCAGTTTATCGGTCTTCCCTATCTTGCCTCATGCTCCAAATAAGCTTTAAATATCTTTAAAACCGTTAATGTTTCGTTAACGTTTATTTATATTAATATTTTACTCAAAAATGTTTTTTATCTGGAAGTTACTGTCCAAAGTAAAAACAACAACAATGGAAGTATTCCACTGACTGTACTTACATTGACTAACTAGTGCCTGCAGAGATAATGAAAACTGCCTTCGTTATTAGGCTGTGTCTCTGGCAGCCATTGGCTGGTTCCATTTACATGATATATTTAAATATATCATTTAAAAGCTGGTGAATTTAAAAAAACAGAGTTATTTCTGAGCCAGAGACTGCGCTCTATCTCCTCTCCCAAGTCAGCAAGGTCTGTGGTAGGGTTATTTATAATCTATCCAGCCAATGCTTGTTGTTTGACTCCATTACTGAGCAGTCGATAATTCAATAAGTCCATTATTATCCAACTTCTTCCATGTATTTTTGAAGATAGGCAGGTGGAGAGAAAGAGATAAAATATGAACATAACTTGCTGTAAGCATTTCTTTTTCCTTCCACCAACTCCCCTTACCACTAGCTCCCCAAACATCTATCGGAATGAAGCAAAGACAGAAAAGAGGTGAGACTAATTCCACATATCATCAGCCCATGCTCGTTGCATATATGTGTATATACCACATGCATGCATGCACAATGGAAATGACAATGGTTCCCTCACAACAAAGATGGCTGCTTGTGATATGATCAGAGCAGCCATTCTCACTCCAGGACTGTCTAGCACCAATTAATTACCTGTAGATTGAGCTAGACTGAGCTTGCTGTGTAGTGCAAGAAGAGCCCCTGTATTTACAACCCACAGAGAATCATCATTAATTCTATCTATTGTTTAGGTTGTTTAATGGTTTCATGTAACACACTGAACCAGAAACTATCTAACTTAGCCTGACACAGTGTGTGAACCCGACAGGAATGGCTCCTAGAAGCAGTCTGAAGAAAACAAAGAGCCCAGAGTTAAAAACAAAATAAAACCCAAGATGAGGGTGAAGATCTCAAGAAGTTTTTGCAGAAAAGAGTCTTATCCAACAAATCAGCTGCTTTTAGTCCTTCCTGTTGCTTTGACTGATGAGTATTTTATTTTGATTGCAGGAGAACAGTGTGGAGTTTGAAGCTTGCCTGGTCGCCCAGTGTGATGCACTTATTGACGCTCTCAACAGACGGAAAGCCCAGCTGTTGTCACGGGTTAACAAAGAACATGAGCACAAACTGAAGGTAAGTCTGAGGATAATGAAATTTAAGCAATCCACTTCTCTTGGATGGAAGAGGTTGGTGGACATGGCTAGAAAAATGCCTCTGTATCCATGTAAGGTGCCAGGTATGTCAAGCCAGGCACTTTGAGACAGTTGCAGTTCATGGGTGAATAAATCAGCTAGTCCTATTGAAAATAGCCAAAATATGCTGTTATATCTACTGGCTCAGTAGAAGACTTAATTTTAAAAAGGTTTTTTTCCTTTTTAAAAAAACCTCTTTTCCAATAGGATTGCTTTCTTCATTTCCTGTTCCTTGCATAAATATTTCCTTCCCTGCAGACATTTTATCCTCATGAAGAAAAATCTATCTACTGATTGCTAAGAGTCTACACTGACTTGAAGACACATAATCAATCAGTCAATCAATTATTCAGGCAGCATTTTAGGACCCATACATTGTGCTAAGCCATGCTATATTTATTGGTAACAAAACTCAATTAGATGGTTTGTACAATGCCCTAAATCAAAGCCAAAAATATATATATGATGACTTAGAGCAGCCGCAGACTAAGTTCAGAGAACACACTAAAGTACAAACTAGTCAACCATAGCTCATGTGCTAAATTTATGGTTGTCTTCCATAGCCAGAAAATCGTGTTATTGAACAAATGTTGACTTGTTCAATACTAATCAGTATTTGTTCAATACTACTTAATTATTAGTAAACACATTGCATGAACTTAGGTGAGTCTTAAATGTTCAAATAGGAATCTTTGCTATTAGATGAGGAATACTGCAAGTGTGTGTGTGTATTCATCTAATAACAACGATTCCTATTTGAACATCAGGACTCTCCTCAGTTCAATATGTATATTTGGAACAAATCCAAATTATTTTTAAAAGCCTGTGTTTTCTCACACTTCTGCATCAGGAATCTATTTAATGTTACTACATTTTTAAAAAGAAATGCACCTTTTTGAGGCTTGGTTAATGAATAAAGATGCTATGTTCATGTTGTGCAGTCCAAAGGCTTCTTCCAAATCTTCTCTGAAGCGTGCAAAGCTGCATTGATTTCCTCTTACTCCTTGGTTTAATGCTTTGGTCCAGCTTCTTTCTGCCTCCCAAGTACCTCTGAATCCACTGGGGGGGAAAACAAGGATCCTTTGCAGCACTCAGACTAATGCAGGAGCCGAAATGAATTAGCAGTGGGTGCAGGAGTCTGTGTAAGGGAGGGCCTGAATATTTGCCATGGCAGCTGTTGCCATAGAGACCTCCCAGGATGGAGGGAGGGAGGGAAGACACTGTGGCCGCTAAGGACCAGCAACCCAGAGGAGTAAATCTGAAAGGGGGAGACAATGGGTTGGCCATAATGTACATTTGCTGTGAAAATGTTATGACCCTCTTTGAGGGAAAGGTTTGTGGCTGCCTGAGAGAACTGATGGAAAGAGAATTGCTTGTGGAGAAACAAGGATTTGAGAGATGTTTAATGGCAGCCCTAGAAAGTTTCTCTGCATTGAGTCAGTGGTATTATAGGTTTTTCCCCTGGCACTTAAAAAAGCATGGAGGTCTTTTCCAGCTAGTTGACCCAGATGGCTTTTGTTCAATAGGGAAAAAAAATAACCAAGAGATTTCTGGGTCTCCTTGCTTTGAATGCAGTGACATTTCACTCATGGTATTTAGGATTCCTTAAATGCATGTCCCTCATTCCATTAAGTTTTCGTTATTTGAACCCTATTGGCTTTTATAGAGCAGAGTCAGAATTGCCGTTTAACAAAGTTGGAAAGTACCTTGGAGGTCTTCTAGTCCAATCCCCTACTCAAGCAGGAGACCCTATACAATTTCAGACAAATGATTGTCCAAATGAGTCACCCATGTTCTTCCTTTTAAGTAGTATATAGGGGAAGGGTTAAGATTAGGGTTGTCTGGATTCATGGAAAGCATTAAATCATGGTTTACAGACTATAGACTCTGAATTTCCACAACATGCTAAGCCAACATGTCTACTGTTAGTTTGTGGTTTAGTGTGGGACTCTAGCCAGTGTTTTTATAATTTTAATGTATGTTTAACATGTTGTTCAAACCCAGCCAATTGTGGTTTATTCACTGATCAGTGATAATAATGTTCTGTGAGACAGCTTCTGCCTCATCACAACATGTGAAGGCAGACCAACATTTTTGCTGCCTTTAATGGCTCTTCTGATATGATATCTGAACCACCAATTAGCCAACCATAATATTAGTTCAGTGGGTTTGGCAAACAAAGTCTATGTGATTAATTTGTGGTTGAGTCTTTTGTGCGAAATCAGAAAATTAGGTCAATTAAATAAGCATAATTTAATTAATTATTGGAAAGTGTCTTGTGTGAATATTGCCAGTGCATAAATTATGATATTCTATGGTTTGGTATGTCTTACTCAGATCAGGGTAATACCTGGGGTGGAGTACTTCCTGATTCTACTACTACAACAGGAGAATAGGAGAAAGAAACAGTTAATTCTGCAAAGCCAATAATAAGCTTTGTGGTCTCTTAAATGCCTGGACATAAATGTTTTTTTTCCTTCAGCATCTATTAACTCAACAATCACACATTGTCAACAAACATCAAATCTCCCTCTTTGTTTTTTTTTTCTTTTTTTTCTTTTTTTTCTTTTTTAAACAAATTTTATTAATTTTACAGAAAACACAATCTTAAACATACAAAACACAAAACATAAACATGACTAAAAGATCTTTTCTGAAGGCTGTCTGATCCCGGGTTGAAACTCTTCGCAAATCTCCCTCTTTGGTTGTTTTAATCCCCTTTTTTTATGATTTATTAGCTATAAAATTACTGAGGATTCAGATATTTTACTGCTGGAAAGAATTCAGTTGTGTAAATAAAACATTCAACCCTATGGATCAATCTTCCACATATAATATTTTGCAGAAACATTCATCAATATGGATGAAGGTGCTGCAGCCCAACCTGCCCAAAGGGGTCCCAGTTAGACAAGACAAGACTGACACACATATTTTAGCCTTTTGAGAACCGATCTTTATCATTTCCAATTTGCAAAATTAAATCTTTTCAAACTCTTGCCAAAACTCAAGAGTTTTGTTCCCATTAATTTTACCAAAGGCATGACAGTGATGTTCCCATTAATTTTACCAAAGGCATGACAGTGATGTTCCCATTAATTTTACCAAAGGCATGACACAGCTTGAGTACCATCTCAACATTATCAAGGTTTCTCTTTCCAAAAATTTTTGGGAATCCTTATTAGTTCTGAGCCTCTAAACAATATTCTCTACATTTCTGCTTCTTTTGTATGCAGGTAGATCTTACCATTTGTTTGTTTATTTATTTTCTTTTTATGGCCCTTTCATCCCTTTATTCGGGGTGGAGTCAGGATGACTGAATGGAGCTGAATGTTTACTGGCCGGATAACCTTCCTGATACCTAGGTAGAGTTCACAGCAGATATTTTCTCTTTATGCCCTCATAGAGAAACATCTGCCACTGCCTAGGATTAAACTCTCAGCCTTTCAAGTGGGAGGAAACATCTTCACCTCTAGGCCACCACATCATACCATTTATATATTGCCTTAATTTTCTTGCTCTTGCATAAAGCACTGATTTGAGGACCAGGTGCAGCTACCCTTTCAGATGGAAAGAAAATGGCCCTGGAGAGAAATTAAATAGGAGAACAAGATAATCCCCGATCATTTATCAACTCATTTTTCTTGCTCGCACATAGAGCTATTTTTTGATCCTTTTGTGGGGAACTGGGCTTATGCCACAGCTTCCTCCTTCCACTTGTCAGGAATAATCTTTTTTAGTAAAATTAGTTAGCAGGGAATTCAGTCATTAATCATCTCCCATGCAGCTTCATGCCCAAGACGGACATTTTGAAGATCACCTTAGGTCCACTTCCTTGTTAAGTGTTGAGATGAATTGCAAGGGAGTAGAGAGAAATGAAGTAGAAAGGAGGTAAAGAGAGAGACAGAGGCATTTAAAACTTTTAGCAGTCTGAGTCTGGCAGCTGTGCAGGAAGACATTTGTCTGTGTCATTGATGTTCTCCCATAATGCCAAATTATGTTTTTTTTTAATTGAATAAAGGACAGTTGGATGGGTTTGCCCAACAGGCTATCATACAATATATTCTACAAATCATGATGCCTGGGTTCACCAGTACACGAAGCTACAAATAAATGAACTACGTTAAACATGTTGTATGTGTGTGTCCCAATGTGTTAAGACTGCAACTCCTATACAGTGGCATCCACAGCAAATTGTAATGAAGCCAAAATGATATGCTTGCAGTGGAATCTCACATAAATGTGGCAATTACAATATATTATTTTGTCTTGCACAAGTACATAATTTCAGAGGTGGTATTCAGCAGTTCTGACCAGTCCTGGAGAACCAGTGGCAGACATTTTGAGTAGTTCGGAAAACCGGCAAATACCACCCCTGACTGGAGATTTTACAGTATTCTTCCCCTGCCACGCCCACCAAGCCACACCCACAGAACTGGTAGTAAAAAAAAAAATTGTAATCCCACCACTGATAATTATGCACAAGTACATAAATTGTTGCATTATGTTGTCACCATACGTGGTTCATCATCTTCCTCCTCATTCCCATGTTCTCAGAATTCCCAGGCTGGGCAATATGGTATTAGTCCTTGCCAAACAGCCCTCCAGTGCCTTGAATAATAAACTAGAACAATAAAAAGCATCATGCATAGTTGGGCACCAATTATGCAAACATATTTGCTATGGTTTATAAGCATCATTTAGTTAGAGTACAGTTTTGGATGGCTTGGGACTTGCAGGTTTTTTTTTTGTTCCCCTAGAATTGTGTACAATATACCCAAATTATTAAATCTCTATTGCCAGAGAGACAGGATTAAAGAAATGAGATGCCATTTAGCATAAGTACAATTCTTTAAGTAACTTAGAATGTCATCAAGACATTTAGAGCCAAGAGACCATTTCTCTGAAATAATCTGGAGATTTTGCAAAAATGTACACAACAGTAATTTCTATCATATGCAGAATTATAACATTTAGCTAACCTTGTTTGGGTTCCCATGTTAAACAGGATTTGACCTGGTTAGTAACTGGAGTGGTGGTGGGGGCTAAAAGTGAACTGGAGGTCTGTAAACTAGTCTGTGAAATTGAAAAAAAAATCTCCAAGCCAATTTGGTGATCCTTTTCCTGAGACCTTTTCACTGGGTGCACTTAAGCCAGCTGAATAAAATAAGCAATAATTGAAATAATCATTTATTTCAATGCTGTTGCCAAGAAAATGGCATAGTTATGCCCCTGTAGGTACCAGGACTTCAATTCAACTCAAGAGTATGTAGACATGTTGATTAGCCTTGTGGTTGGTGAAATAAAATTGCTGGTATCATTCCATTGATGCATTCAAATGTTTTGGCTGTGGATAACGTGTTTGGCATTTATTTATTACAAGATTTATCACTGGCCTCCTGAGTAATTTTATAATTTAAAAACAAAACCAAATCAATAAAAAGTTGGCAAGATGCAAGCCAAAATGAAATAAAAATGCATAAAAGCGACATAAAATCCAATTTATGGAAAGTAACATTATTTAACAGATTATGGAGGAAAGGGTATTTTCTGTAATGGTGCAAAAATAAGGGCAAATATCTTCTCTGGGGGGGAAAATTCCAAAGGTGTGCCATCACAGGTGCCATCACAGAATCTCTTCTTCCTGGAGATGATGGCTCACTTCCCTTCAGATGGCATCTAGACAGAACTTCCAAAGAACTTTACACACAGGCAGGCCATGTTCGGCCAGCAGACTTAATCTTGTCAGCCACTAACTTTCCTTTCCCTTTCTTGGAAAAGTGGCTATAGTAGATATTGGAAATTAGCCCATTTTTATTTAATTGAGTCATGGTGTTCGAATGACACAGTTGACAAGGGGAGACGTTTAATCCAAAATAAATTCAGAGTGGTTTGGGGGTGAGGCTAACGCTAACCTTTCCTGCCCCGCTGCTGATTAAATGATGATGTTTGCACAATGTATGTACTTGAGGATGCGCTAATTGAGTGGATTATGTGACTTGGGGCTAAAAGTTTAAAAATTTGGTGATCCTTTTCATGAGACCTTTTCACTGGGTGCACTTAAGCCAGCTGAACAATTTCCATGCAAATTGACACTCACAGGACAACAGTTACTTTGGTAACAGGCAAATGCCAACTTGCTATGTTGGTAACAGGCAAAGTTTATGTTTAGCCTGGTCCAATGCAGTGACAAAATGCCCCCAGAGACTGCACCTGTCAACTCATAAAATATTTTTATGGTCTTTTTAGAGTTGCCAACAGAAAGCGGGGGGGGGGGAGCAGTGCAGCAGCTTGCAAAACCGAAATTACATTCCATAAATGTTTTCAAAGATAGCAACTCGGTGATCAAAGTTTCTACCATGCAATATTCTAATTGGAGAGCATGATTGATGACTCTTGGCTATGGATGTTTCCCATTGGAAAATATGAATTATGATATACCCAGGGCATGGGGGAAAACCAGAGTCAAGGGTGACAATGAATTATGTATCTCAGAGTCTCCTTTTTGAAGTTTTGGAAGTTTGGCTCGAGACTCATGATTTACATGGGGTTAAGTGCCAGACTCCTGACAGCACCATTATTAGGGGAGTTTACTAGAGAGTACATGGGCAGCTTTGTTTCTTTTTCAGAAAGTCAACACAGTGTCACTCTAAGTCAAAGGTCTCCAAACTTGGCAACTTTAAGACTTGTGGACTTCAACTCCCAGAATTCTCCAGCCAGCTATGCTAGCTGGAGAATTCTGGGAGTTGAAGTCCACAAGTCTTAAAGTTGCCAAGTTTGGGGATCCCTGCTCTAAGCCAAGGCTGTGATTGCCTGGCTCCTTATTTCTCCCAGAATGCCTCTGGGCTTTTGATTTAGGACAGGGGTCTCCAACCTTGGCTCCTGGAAGCCTGGCGGACTTCAACTCCCAGAGTTCCACAGCCGCTGGCTGTGGAACTCTGGGAGTTGAAGTCCGCCAGGCTTCCAGGAGCCAAGGTTGGAGACCCCTGATTTAGGAGGACATTCTGGCAAAATGAAGACAGATGGTAGCCACAACTTTGGCATCTGCTTTGCTTCATACGGTAGTGTGCTACTTGCATCAATAAACATTTTTTAAAAGGATGATGAGAGATTTTTTTTTTTTAAAAAAAAGCTAGGTTTTCCATCTCCAATGAATGATAAGTGCCTGTTAATAAAGGAGCTTTAAAATTGAAGTTGTCACATGCCTCCCTCTAGTGGTCAACTGTTGAATTAAATTACAATGCAGAGTGAATTAAATTACAATGCCACTCTTTCTACCTTCCCGTGAAATCCCTAAGCAAAGCTAGTGTAAGATGTAGCTCCCTTCCTTTTTCTGGTTTTCAAGGCTAGAAACTGTTGGAAGAAAGAGCCATCTGGTTCAGTACCAAACTGGAAGAAAGACACTGGAAACATGGAGGCTGCTTGGAAAGATGATTTAATAATGAAGCAGAACCACATGGGTTTGAGGTCCTGGTAGCTGACCACAAGGAGTTGAGAGGGGGGCGTTTGTATCTTCTCTTGGGCATTGTACTTGAACTTCCTGTTCCTGGTAGCTGGCCACATAGAATTGAGAGGGGCAGTTTATACCAGAGGTGGCATTCAGCAGGTTCTGACCAGTTCTGGAGAACTGGTAGCAGAAATTTTGAGTAGTTCGGAGAACCGGTAAATGCCACTTCTGACTGGAGATTTTACAGTATCCTTCCCCAGTATCTAGCAGATACCAGTGGTGCCCAGTAAAATAGAGTCAAGGCTGGAGCTTCTGACTAGGCCTCTGGATGATCTCAACTTTGGAATTTTGTTTTGACAATGCTAAAACTAGAAAGCGTGGATGAAGAAAGTCCAGGCCCCTTTCCCACTTCCAAGAGTCATTTGGTTTACACACTGCCATGCTATGCTTTGTTTATCATTTTTTAATGAAATTATCATTAGCCAGATTCACTCCACATGCTAAACCAAAGCCATATAAACCCTGTTGTGCCTTAGTAAGGATGCAGCCAATTTATTTGTTCCTCTGTTTATGGGAGAGACCATTGTTCAAACAGAGTCACTGGCAACAGGATGATTAACCCCCATATACTCTGAATCAAGTTGCTGTCAAATTCCATCAGGGTTGCACAATGTTGCCTCTGAGCACATTAGCAAACATTACAGCTTGAGGAAGAGGTTTTGTACAGCGCTAGAATTAAACAGACAGCGTGGTGTTTGCCAGAATTAGAATTCCAAGCCCTTAAGGTTTCTTAGACTTTGAGCTCACACTCTCCCCCAATTCTCCAGCCATGACCCTTATCTGCAGGTCTTTATAATTTCTGCATTTTATTGCAGGTGGTACGTGATCAGATCTCTCACTGCACAGTGAAGCTGCGCCAGACCACGGGGCTGATGGAATACTGTCTGGAGGTCATCAAAGAGAATGACCCCAGTGGATTCTTGCAGGTGACCACTTGATTTTTCTTTTTCTTTTTCTCCCAGTTAAGGAAGTATGGATTGGCTCTTCTCACGGCTTCTCCCACTGTGAGCCGAGTAACATGTTATAATGTTTCAAAAGGCCCATTCCATGATGTCACAACAATTTCCCAAGGAATAGAATGGAAACTAATCAGTCCATGGTTGGGATTGTGCTGTGATCCTCTCATTCAAAATTTGTTGAGGCAAGAATATATGAAAGTAAGGGAAGGCTATGTTATTCGGGGTATTTTGACAAGATAGCTTTAATGCATTTCCCTGTGATGACCCAGGGCATGGCACAAAAGCAACACAGTCACAAAAAGTAAGAAGAGTCCCTTTAGTACCTCCAATTTTGCCCCAATATCCAGGTTACCTTCGGCTGGAGAAAAAAACTCTCCCAAGAACAGTCTTTAAGTGGAGGAAATTCAGTCCGAAAACAAAGTACATACAAACTGTAAATAAAAATCCACACAAACCACACTGCAGTAATTAACTTGACGGGTCAGGAGAAGGAATTGCAGACTTGAAAGGCTAACAAAACACCCAGTTGGGAAGATGCCAGGAACCCAGATAAGCCTCATCAATATCAGATAATTCACTATTTGCTCTCAACAGTGTTCTGTGCGCAACTTCCCTTTTTAAACACTGTTCCCAGCTGCAGCTAATGAAAGGAATCAGGGCCCTTTCCTTCCCTGTAAAACATGCAACTCACATTGCTCCCTTCTCCGTTCCTCCCTGCATTCCCTAGGATGAAGAAGGGGTGGGCCTGGGTCTGCCTCTGAATTCCCTCTGCCTTGCTCTACCTCTCCCCTGCTCTCCTCAGCCAGATTTTGCCCTTCCCCAGTTTCTTCCACAGCCAACAGAGCCACACTCCCACTCCCTGTCAGCTGCTTGGCCTCCCCCTCTGAATCCGATTCTGACATGGGCATGACACTCCTCAAACACCTAAACCCATTTCCCATTGAATCCAATGAAAGTCATTACAATCCCTCCCTTATTTGCCTCTCCCTGCCTGGATTAATTTTCTATCTTACAAGAAGTTAGATTCAGGAACATAAATTATTTAAAGGGACACCGAGAACAGAAATAACAATGGAGTTGACTTGAGAAAATAAGCTATTTAGTCTTTTTAAGTATTTAGGATATTCTGTCAAGAACTAGGCAGAATTAAAGCCACCTTTTTACACGGGTCATGATAGAAAAGAAATACAGCTTCAATTGCATAATTAGGGTCACCATTTTGACTTTTTCGACTCCTTCTTGGGAGATCACCCTGTTCTTTCCTCCTTGCAGTTTAGATAAATGAATAAAATTCCTCTCTATAAATACTTTGGTGAGTGTTGCTATGGAAATTCTCAGTCAACCAGGTCATGATTGTCCAAAAGATTCTTTAAAAAAAAAAAAAAGTTTTTCAAAATTTTCTGGTTTTTCTTTGAAGACATTTCTCTTCTCATCCAAGAAGCTTCTTCAGTTTCTTGGAGAGTGTTGCATATCAGTAGATAATCTTTGGATGATTTGATCAGTAAACCCTTCGTCAGTTTCTCTGACCTCCAGGAAACCAGAAAAGATGCTGAGAGGCTGATATTTCCAGTCCCATTCATGAGAATATAAAAGCCCCACAAATTAAAGCCATGATGGCATCATGAGGGTCTATATCAATCCTTTTTAGGTCCTTTCCCTCTCCTCCCAATGTGACTGGTGGTAAGGGTGAAAAACAAAATGGCCATATAGATCTTATTCTCAGTTATGGACAGAATGAACAACATAGGAAAAAGTGGTTGAGTGTAGGGGGTCCATTTGCACCCCCCTCCCCCTCCCCTCAAAAGTTTGGTTCTATATATGCCTAGACAAAGATCCTCAAGTCACCCCAAAAGTGCTTTTTAAAAGGAAAGTGCTTCTCCAGGAAAGTCCAGTTGCCTTTTGAAAAGGACCTTTGGGACAACCATGACCAATGTCCACAATGATAGAGAATCTCCATAGACATTAAGATCCCCACAGTTAATTAGCTATGTCATCATCCTATTGGATGATCTCATGTATGGGAATGAAGGTGTCACTGTATCTCTGCCTTGCACAAGTATACGTGGTCACTACTGTACTGATTGACTGACTGATTTCAAGCTAAGTCCTTGATGAACTTCCTTGAAGCAACAGGTTCTTAAAGTTTAATCCCTTTTAGTGAAATTAACATTTCCCCCGGTGAGTTAACATGATCCCAAAAAATATTGGAATTGTTAGGTTTTACATTAATTTCATATATGAACAACAACACTGTGTATGTCTTTGTCATCAGTGTCACTTTCCAATACATAAAACCGCATATTATGTAGAACAGGGGTGTCAAACTCAAGGCCCAGGGGCTAGATCTGGCCTGCGAGGTACTTAGATCTGGCCCATGGACCCACCTTGCAAACAGCAAAGGACTGGCCTCTATGCTTCTATCATCAAAAACAGAGCTCGGGAGGGCCAGATGCAGGGGGCTGTCATAGCCAAAATGGAGGTTGGGAGCCCATTTTCACTGGCAGAACTCTTGGGCCACCACAGGCGCCCCCGACACAAATGACATCAAGCTGGCCATGCCTAACCCGGCCACACCCACCTGCCCCCCCCCCCCCAAGATCAAACATAACCCTGATGTGCCTCTCAATGAAATCGAGTTTGACATCCCTGATGTAGAATGTAATCAGCTTCAATAATGTCTGACCCATCATAGGTCGGTTGTCAGGGGATAATAGGAATTGTAATGCATTGTTTCCCCTTAAGGCAGGGGTGTCAAACTCACATTGTCATGGCGGCATCATGCAACATATCAGGACTTTCCTTCCCATTGCTAAACTGGGCATGGCCAGCACATGAAGCATCTGCTCCTTGGGCCAAGAGTTTGAGAGACCAGCCTTAGAGGGATAAGCAACACTCATATTTATTTGTTCCATTAATAGGGGCACCTAACTGAGTATTCAAATTCTCCAATTAGGCTTAGGTGCAATCAAGAACATACTGAGATTCAAAATGGGTTTTACATTATCTATTGAGGTTTATGAGCCATGGTGGTGCAGTGGTTAGGATGCATTATTGCAGGCTAACTCATTGCTCACTGCCAGGAGTTCAATTTTGACCGGTTCAAGGTTGACTCAGCCTTCCATCCTTCTGAGGTTGGTAAAATGAGGACCCAGATTGTTGGGAGCAATGTGTTGACTCTGCTTAGGTCTGTAAAGCACTATGAAGCAATATATAAATCTAAGTGTTATTGCTATTATCCTCCCAAGCTATTCTTCTCACAGAGATCTATGCATAATCATATTGATTCTTGGATTTTGCTTCTCAACAGATTTCTGATGCACTGATACGAAGGGTGCACCTGACTGAGGATCAGTGGGGGAAAGGGACACTCTCTCCAAGGATGACCACCGATTTCGACCTCAACCTTGATAGTGCCCCTTTGTTGCAGTCCATCCACCAACTTGACTTCATGCAAATGAAATGTAAATGCATTTATCTGTCTGCTTTCAAAATGGCAATTGACTTAAAGTACTATCCAAAGCTATCTTAAATATCCGTATAATTAAATATATATTAAAATAATGAAGGTTCTACAGATTTAAATAGAGTGAAAAGGAGAAAGAATTGTGTCTTAGTCTCACACGTTCTTGGCCTCATCCCATCTGTTTAATCTGGATTCCAAATCCAATGTTTGTCTATCAGTATCCTTCATTCCGGTCTCAGAAGGAAATTAGGCAGGCCCTGGGCTACCAGAAACTCAATGGAGGATGTATGGCCAATAGATGTGAATTTTTTCTGCTTTACATAACTATAATTATATAAACTATATACATATTACATACCTGTAATATTATGTAAATATTACATATTTAGATAATATGTAATGTGTGGGGTGGGATGGGATGGGGTTGCATCAGTCCCAATTCCTGGCAATTAGACAGGCAAGTCTACCTAGAACTTCTTTCTAGGTAGACATTTTGGAAATTATTCACCACTGCCTTTTTCCTAAGATCAAAATGACTTGAGGCAGGGTTAGAACTCAGGTCTTCTTACTTCTAATCCAATGGCTTAACCACTTGATCAAACAATTTCTGTAATATATGAATAGGGTTTATGTATTAGATACATCAAGTCCTCAACAGGACTTGAGGAATGTTTCTCCTTCTAGGATCCATCTGTGGATGGTCAGAATAAAATAATTGAGTCTAACCTTCCACAGCTGAGACATCCTATTGCATAAAGGAATCCAGAGCCCATCCTATGTGGGATTTTGGTTTTTACTTACTTGAGACGAGTAAAGCCAAACTAATGGCTTACGCATCTTATTTTGGAAACCAATAAGAAACTTCATCATCATTTGAGATCTGCTCTCTTGCTTTCATAGATAATTAATAAAATACATAAATAATTTGGGATTTGCTACTGAATTTTAATGGAATTTTTGGAGAGGTTGGGAACTTTCGTCCAAAGTAAAATTGATTACCTCTGAAACTTATTTCCTTTTTGTAACTGATCTTCAAATAAGATTGCAATGGAGTGGCAACATCTTTAAAAGGAAACAGTCCTAGTCTCACCTAAGCTCAGGTTTCCCCTGGCAGTCTCCTTTTTGATTAATCAGGCCTGCCTTTTTTATCCATTAAGAAACCATTGAGAACAATTCTGAAAGCTCGGAGTTTGGAGATTTTAACAGGATGTGCTTGCTCCAAAAAGTCTTATACTGTTGGATGGCTTAATTGTAGTCAACGCTCAGTAACCTAGGAAGTGTCACATTCATTAAAAACAATTTCAGTTTTTCAGAATAATAAATGCATATATTTTTCTTCCAAGCTTCTTTCTACACTGTTGGACATACAAAGTTTTTACCACTCTGAATTTCATTTTTTTCTGATAGGAAGAGAGGAAATATATTTCTGGGAATTGTTTATTTGCCAATTCGTGTTTCTGCATCCATATCCTCAATCACATTCTTTCTTTGATCTGATTCTTCTTGGGCTGCCTTTGTACCAGAACCCAATGAATCACAATAGGCATGGTTGACACATAAAGAAAAAAATTGAAAACTGTCTTCAAATATGGTTTGAATCAACAATCTAACAATAAAAAATTATCTAAAAAATTAAAGTAGGTTTTAACTGGCTCTCTCAGAATCAACAAACAGGTATCATAAACTTTCTGAGACTGTTAATTTCTAGATTTGCTCTCAGATTAAAACATTTTAGCTGAGTTGGTGTATGAACCCAAATTATTAAGTTCACAACTTGCTGGCTCATGGAAGTTAGCCTCTTTCTAAACTTCCAAGAGAAGCTTCAGAATGAGATTATTTCATGATGTAGCCTTGTTTAATAAAGGCATTCCAAAATATGATACGTAGGCAGAGTTTTGCAGCAACACAGAACATCTGTTGATGTTCTCTAGAGGAAGTATTCTCATTGCATACCTTTGCTATTGAGTGAAATATTCTTGGGTCCTCTCCTCCAGGACCAAGCTAACTCTTGTAGAACCCAGAAGCCACAGTTTTCATCTTGGCTGGAGGTAGAAGTCAGGGTTACACTAATTTCTGTTTAGCTTCCTCCCCAGTGCCAGCCCCACCAATCCTTCAACTAGAAGAATGTTGTACCCATAACAACAGTGCCACATTGTCATGGAAGCAGCCACCTCTGTCCACAGTGCAGGTGGAAGGATACATCTTGGAACTGGATGATGGGAATGGTGGTCAGTTCAGGGTAAGCAATTAATAAAGAAAAGTGAGGTGAGTGTGGAAAGGAATTTGGCTACTTGATGAACAAATCCAATTGAACTGTGTTTGAGCTGGAGCTCCAAGTGTCACCCTTTTTCCTGAAAAAATTAGGTCACTCTGATACAGAAATCTAATCCAGCCTTCTGCTCACAATTGTACAGTACTCTAGCATTCAGAGAGATAGCAGGGGAGGCTAGTTTTATCCCTTATATTTCCAAATTTAAGAATGACATGTTGGGAAACATGAGAACACCTGCTGCTATCTGGAAGAATTACTACCAGACAGAGAAATCAGAACTTGACAAATTGGAAAAGAAGTAATTCCCATTACAAGGCAATTTTGTGTGTTTCATGTTTAGGAGGTTTACGTTGGGAAGGAGACAATGTGCACTGTGGATGGTCTGCACTTCAACAGCACCTACAGTGCTCGAGTAAAGGCCTTCAACAAGACAGGGGTCAGCCCCTACAGCAAGACATTGGTCCTGCAGACTTCAGAGGGTAAGTTCTGATTGGAAGGCTTTTCAACAGAAGAGAATATAGGTAGCTCAGGGTTGGATGGTTGAATCTTTGGTGCTCTCTGAGCTTGGTTGTTTGCTTGCAGATGTTTCATTACCCAGTTAGGTGACATCGATAGTGCAAGTGTGTGTGTGGGGGGGGGGGGTTCATATTCTTATTCTATTTGCCAAGTCAGAGTCTCATTTCCTCAACCCCAAAAGTAACAGAGAAAAAAAAAAGAAAGTTGGTCAAGGGATACTTTTTTGTTCATTTTTAAATTGCAAAAGGACTTGGGGAAGGGAGTGCCAAAATTCATGGAGGGTTTGTGTCTGTATGTGTGCTTGTTTTAATTCTTGGACTTCTTGTTAACTTCTCCCTGGCCTCTTTTGGACCTTGGCAACTTCTTGTGCCTTAGTTTCTATTTACATAATAATAATTCAGTTAATTGCTTGGTATTTGAATTATAAACCTATTGTGTAAGCTACCCAGTCCTTTTCAGTGGGTAGCTATAACAAATTAATAAATTAAATGAATATGTTAAGGATACGGTACTCTATGTTAAGAACTCATCAGCTGAAGTATTTCAGTATTGTGTGAAGCAGATTATTATCTTTGCCTTCTATAGTTTAGCCATACAATCGTTTCTATTTAATTACTTAGAAGACATTCCCAAATGTGAATTGTTAAAATATAAAATACTTTAAGGGTTACACTTTATCAAAACTAAACTTCATTTATATCTGTTCTAAATGCAGTATTTACAACTTCAAAAAGATATTTTCCCATTTTCTTCCAGAATAGGATTAAGTCTTATTCTGTAAACCATGTACAGTCTTTCCACATTATAAGATTCATTTCTCATGCCAAGTCTGGTACTTGTTTTTCTAAAGATGAAAGACACGGTGAATCAATTATATGTCAATATTATGTCTGTCGTATGTTCCATTATTGCTCGATTTTCCCAGTTGTTGATAGCACTAATATGTGGATTTTGCTCCCCTACACTGTTCTAGTTTGGTTATAAATCAATACAAAATCTATTTTGAAATAGACAGGGCCAGTGGTTTAAAAACAGATAAGATGAACCTGGTAGTATCAGCTATTTCAGGACCTCAGACAGCTCCATGTCTTGCAGACATTGCTCCAGTAGTGCCAGTAGTTTGTGAACTAATACTAAATAACTGCTACAATCCTTGAAGTAAAGTGGTGACTAATTTACACAAGGGAGGGCTGTGACATGTAGGCATGAACAATAAATGATTGTCAATGTGGCCACTTGTCTTTAGGTCTCAACTTTTGTAGTGATTCGAGCTTCTTACAGAAAAGTTTATGATTTCCTGATAATTTGATTTTTTTTTCCTTTCTGACCTGAGAGATTGAGAAGGGTATCAGAATAGAAATGTCAACCTGCAGCTATCAATAAACCAAACATGTGGAAACTCTTGACAATGAAAGCTGAGCATAAGATTAGATAGTATCTATCGCAAAACTGGATTTTTTCCCCCCTATTCAATTGTGCCAAGTTATTGGACACTTCTCACTGTTTCCTTCCTAGGACTGAGAGAAAGTGCCTTGCCCAAGATTACCCAGCTGGCTGGATGTTCATTGTGAGACGAGCTTACTGTCTTCCAGTCTCTAGCCTGATGCCTTAACCATTACACCAAACTGGTTTCTCCTGGAAATTATAACTCTGGGAAATTTTATGTGGACTCTAGGAAGCATGCTCATTTTGATCAAGGAAAGAGGGATAACTGGACAAGAAATTCAAGTATTCAAGCAACATCTACCCTCAGAATTTAGAGAGGCCATTTGGATATAGCTGGAGAAGGCCAATCAAGTAAAGAGCGTCTTTTCCTGAATTGTAGTTTATGAAATTTTCATGGAGCAAAGACTCAGAATGAAACTCAAACTAAAATTTCATTTACTTGAAATATAGATCTTTAAACAACTAGGTTTGATCATCAGTCCACTTTTGAAAAATGCAATGTTCTCCTCCTGGTTAACAAATCCATTGCTGTTGTATTTACAATGTAAACTTGTGTTTAAAATGCATGTTGTGGCAGTGACTGGGCATTGCGTGTTAAGTGATTGGTGCCTGTATTACAGTCTTTCACTCTACCATCCTCTGCCCTGGTGTAAGAGATCCTGGGACACTTATTTCGGATTATGTTGCACAGAAATTATGTACAGAACATTGATCTGCTTTGTTGGACTGACCTGATCCTACCCTGTACATCTAAAGAATCATTCTTCATACTGCTACAGTTGCTATTATGAGATGTATTGGCTTGGTTAGGACATAGCACCAAGCCTTAATTTTTTTGATATGGTGTGTTGTGTGAATCTAGCCATTTTAGCTTGTTGAATATACTATGCTTAAAGCAAACCATGGCTTCATGTGAATCCAGATGTTCAACAATTGTGGAGGACTCTTCCCTATCTTTAATATGTTAGTTGCAATAACAGAAGCTTCTTATAGTTCTTTCTAAAGAGATGTGGTAAATGAGTATTGAACAACTTTTGGATAAAAAAGAAACTGAAATTCCCCAAGTAGGCTTTCTTTTTTAAACAGAAATAGCAGGAACTGGAAAACACACTAGAGATTTGTATGGAAAGTAGTGGGAGAAACCTCATGTGCTAGTTAACTTTCCTACCTCTTCTGCAATGTTTTAATATTGACAGCCCTCGATTTACAATGTAGTTTCACTTAAAACTACACCAACACTGGAAAAAGTGACTTATGGCCACTCATCACCCTTAATGGTCCCATTACAGCATCCCCATGGTCATGTAATCAAAGTTTGGGTGCTTGGCAATTGGCATTTATTTATGATGGTAGTAGCATCCCTGGTCATGTGATCACCATTTCTGACCTTCCCAGGCAGCTTCCGACAAATCAACGGGAAAGCTGGATTTATTTAATGTCCGCATGATTTACTTAACAACTGCAATGATTTGCTTAACAACAATAGCAAAAAAAAAAAAGGCTTAACAATGGAAATTCTTGTTCTAATTGCGATCATAAGTTGAGGATTACCTCTACATCCAGGTTAATGTGGGCAGGGGAGTTCTCCTCTTCTTCCGCAGCTGCTCTGTAAGTACTCACTGGGGAGTTGACATTTCTTTTTTTTTTTTTTTGTCCTAGAATTGTGATCTTATTATTTAGAACTGCATTCCCTCCTATCCCACTGCATTGACACCAACGGCGGTTGTGGTAGCTTGTTGAAGTGTGTCTATGTAAATAGCATACAGTTTCTCAACAGAGTTCTGACCTTGAGTTTGCCTTGATCTTACATTTAGACTCCGAACCTGAGGAGCAGGCCCTGACATTCCCAGTGCCTTTGGAAAGGCTGCCGCTGCGTAGATCAAGTCCTTTCTCTTCCACCCTTAACCTGCAAAACAGCTTTCCGGGGAGATCCTACTTTGAGCTAAGATCCTCGTCCCACCAAATGAGTTTACACTCCTCTTTACAATCTCTGAATTCGGCCGGTGGGTGAGCCGAGCACGCTTAGCATTGCCTCTTGAGCTGCGCTTCTGGGCATTTTTTTTTTTTTGTTTGTTTGTTTCAGGGTGTGCTTCTTGTTTTGTTGCTATTTTGCTTTTGCTTTCCTTTTTGGATTTTTTTTTTTTTTTGAGGGAATCCCCTCTTCCTGCCCCCATCCTGCCCATGACATCCGTATGAAATGGGACCAAGTGTTCTATGTTGTCGGTGGCCGGCTGCTTTCCACCTGTGAAGAAGACTGATGGTGTAGATGTGTGACATGTTTGTCTCTCTGTGACAAGGCTGTGGTACATTGAAATGCACTAGTGAGCAAGCAAGAAAACCTCTCAGAACTAGTGAAGGAGCTGCTTCTGTGAGGCTGGCTGTAGTAGGCATGGGTCCCTAGTTCACCATTTGCCTTCCATAGAATAAAGAAGCTCCATTTTGCCATCCCCTTTACCATATCCATATACGTACACATGTGCATAGGCAAATTGGCCAGGTGCAAATTACATTTAGAATATATATTGATTTCAAAATGCAAATTAGGCAACTTTGATGGTGGCCAAAAATGTTCCAGCCCCAGAGTTAGTCTGGGGGGGGGACGACTGCTGGCAGTTCGTGGGGTTTCGGGAGGACCCCTAGCTAAGATTCTGTGCAGTTTGGAGAACCCCCAAATCCCACTCCTGGCTGGCCCGGCCCACCCCGCCCCTCCCAGGAATCCCCATGTGGCCCATTTTGGATGTAGGTACATGCAGGGTGCGCATGGAGGCCCGGGGAGGGTGAAAAATGGATCTCCCAGAAGTTCAGGAAGGCCAGAAACAGGGTTGTTTCTGGCTTCTAGAGAGCCTCCGGAGCCCAGAGAGGCCATTTTCTCCCTCTCTGAGCCTTGAGAAAAGCCTCAGGAGGCTGGGGAGGGCAAAAACACCCCCCTGCCATGGTGCAGGAGGCCAACTAGGCCACACCCACCATGGCCATGCCCACCCAGCAATCAGGCAGAGAACCCCTTGGTAAAAATTTTGAAGCCCACCTCTGAATTGGTCTAATAAATATTTTATTTTTTTAGGGATTTTAGCATTATAGATAACCTTGCTTTGTCTTACTATGTGGCTTAATTATACTAACGGATTTAAAGATAACATTTGAGATAAGATGATACCAGATTTATCATTATTGATACCCTACAATGATTATTCATTATTAAGACATTTATTGTAAGGCACATGGACATAGGGACCGAGTTGTTCCGTTTTCCCTCTTTCTGTAGATATTGATATACCTTATCTATGGAACATATTTGAGAAGGCTGCCTTAGGGAAAACTTTACAAGAAGGGCAAGACTGGTTAAATTAGCCTTGCTACTACAACCACCGTAAGAATCTGGAGTAGAAGAAAGATGTGGCTTCTCTGTCTCCTTGGTTTCCCTCCACACACATACCCTTAAAAAGGTCAATGAGAATCATTTGTTGTTACAGCTGACATGCAGTCTAGTGGTTAGATTATTTATCTGACCAGACCTGATTCTCAAATTATTTTTATGAGTGCAAGGTTTCATGGGAAGATAATTTTGGTAGAACTGCATTTGCTGAGTGCTGGGATAACCTGTCTTGATACATTCCCCAAAGTACATGTACAAATATTTTTTAAAGAACTATTTTGGCTAAATGCTTAGAGTATGTTTTTTCTCTCTTCTATAAATAGTTGGGGTTTCTAATACAGTACTTTTGGAGGGACCAGAAGATAAGATCCAATGAGATCAAGTATAGTACACTTTTTATTGGTTAAATTCTGCTGGATTTCATTGTATCCAAAATAGTGCTGTGTACTGGAATGCAGATACATATGTGTTTGTTACTCATATAATTATTAAGTGTTCAGTTATTCAGAAATTCATTCAAATCTTCTTTGAATCTATAAAAGGCTCTTAGAGCCAAGCACAATGTAAGCTTGGAAGGAAGAATTCACTTTATGTTCTTACCAAGGGGAAAAACGTCCTTTCTCTATTGCAATGTTTCCCCATAAGTAGTTCCCTGAAGGATACTGCTAGCATTTTTAAAAATATGCATGTTAAATGTAAACCTGAATTAAATCAAAAACATAGTTTCGTCATCAATATCCCCATTTTACATATGAGTAACTAAAAGTCATTTGAAGAAGACACCCAGCATGTTCAGGAATAAGCCAGATTCTTACCAATGGATTATTATTACAACTTTATTTTATTTATTTATCACATTTCTACATCACCCATCTCACCTAACTGACTCACAGGTGTAGTAATAAACATGTAATAATAACTATGCTAAGCAATAATACTGTACTAGTGAATGGAAATCATGGTTTACATTTAATGTGTTGTATGAAATAAGTCCATTGAGATTTTTTCAATTACTTATGGCTTTGCAATTCATGGCAACAACTACAAAATGCTGGAGCAGAAGTTTCTCCAAGATATGCCAGCTTCCCACTGGCCTTGCAGAACATTCAGGAAAACAAGTCCCAAACACTCTGATTAAGGGGTGATAAATATAGGTGATTGCCTGGGAAGGAAAGTTTAGCTGCCTTTTAAATTTTCCATGTGACAAACTGAAGGAACAGAGAGTGTTTGCATCAGTGAACTTTCAGTCAGGATATCTTTGAACATGATTTTAGTGTCCTTCAGGAAGGCTATTAGACTTGCATTTTGAAATAAATTAATTGACTGGTCAGAAAGTATGAAGAGCATTTGAGGCACCTTCTTCTACTTCATCCAGTTACTCTCTGACATATTGTTCTTGTCAATTTCACCCCAGTTCTTTTTACATGGCCCCCTTTATACATAATACAGAATAACAGAGTTGGAAGGGACCTTCTAGTCCAACCACCTGCTTAGGCAGGAAACCCTATACCGTTTCAGACAAATGGTTGTCTGATCTCTTCTTAAAAACTTCCAGTGTTGGAGCATCCGCAACTTCTGGAGGCAACTTGTTCCACTGATTCATTGTTTTAACTGTTTGGAAATTTCTCCTTAGTTCTAGGTTGCGTCTCTTCTTGTTTAGTTTCCATCTTTTGCTTCTTGTCCTCTCTTCAGGTGTTTGGAGAAGAGCTTGACTCCCTCTTCTTTGTGGCAACCCCTGAGATATTGGAACATGACTATCATGTCACCCAGTCCTTCTTTACGTTAAACTGTATACCAGATGTTAATTGCAAGATGTTGATAAAGTTGAGGTTGCTGTCACATAGTTATCCCAAATTGATATATATTTCAAGGAGATATCAAGGTTGGCAGTGAATGGCCATTGTTCAGCCAACAAGACTAAGCAATTTTCCATAGACTAGGCAAAGTACTGCAATAAAAAGAGATAAAAATATAGTGGTGCAAAACCTCTTCTCAGTAGAGCTAGAAGAAAACCTACAATGCATTCATTGGGCCCAAACCAGCAGAAGTCATCCCTCTTTCCCAGACGTTCTGTGCCAGGGGTGTCAAACACACCTTGTCACAGTGGCATCACATGATGTATTGGGACTTTCCCCTCCTTCGCTAAACCAGCCATGGGCGTGGCCAGTACGTGACACATCCGAGCCATGGCCTGGGAATTTGACAGCCCTGTTCTATGCAACACAGTACTAACACCCTTTTTAAAAAAATACAGATCTAGCACTCTTTCAAAAAAACCCAGTAAACCTGTGTTTAAATACAGGCCCATTACTCTTTGAAAAGCACAAACCCTTGTATTCCGAAGTGTCAGCTGGACATTTTTAGAAAGATACCTCTGTGGAAGCAAGATCTCCAGGATCTGCTCCAGTCCAGATCTAAGTTGGCCACGAAAGGCAATATGCCCCGCATCTGGAGAAACCTAAAATGGCCAATGCGAACTGGGCACATCCCACTCTATGTCTGGGTCATCAACCATATTCTTGAGGAATTGCTGTATATCAAGAGTCTTCGAACTTGGCAAGTTTAAGACTTGTGGAGTTCAACTCCCAGAATTAAGAATTGAGCTAACATGATTGGAGGAGGAATTCTGGGAGTTGAAATCCACAAGTCTTAAAGCTGTCAAGTTTGAAGACCCTGCTGTATATCATGTGCAGAGCAAAAAAAAAAAAAAGTGTCTGGAAAAGTGGGAAAGCATAATTTTAAACTGGAAATGATATGAAAGCAGCCTAATCAGAATATGTTCTTTAAAAATACATAGGAATCATACGGTAATGCCAAATCCTGTCCTTTTTTAAATCTTTAGCAAGGGGATACCCAAGAAGGAATTCTAGATATTGGCTCTGTGCATTATTGGATTTTCCCAGAGGTCTTTAATCTTCTAAATCAACAGGCACATTTGGAATGTTCAGAATATATTGCAGGGTCTACAACAGTTCTGGTGAGATGGAGGGTTCTTTCAACACTAAATGACTGTCACAATGTGTGGGACCAGTCATAAAACATGAAAGGCAGGGAGGACAGGAAATCTGGTGGGCCCTAAGGAAAGAGTGTGTGGACAAACTGGATCCACAGTCATACTATTGAAGTTCCCAAGATTATATGGAGCCATCTTATCTTAACATATGCACTGAGACTTCAGCAAAGTTGAGGTCTCTCTGTAGTTGTGATTAGCTCTACTAACTCTATTAGCTCTATTAGCCAGCGTCTTTGCTTTGGTTTTCCTTTCCGTTTCGGATTATCCTGTATCACTAGCTTACCCCAATGTCCTTCCTGACATTGTCATAAATCAGAGGCCTCCAAACTTGGCAACTTTAAGACTTGTGGACTTCAACTCAGCATAGTTGGCTGAGGAATTCTGGGAATTGAAGTCCACAAGTTTTAAAGGTGCCAAATTTGGAGACCCCTGTCATGAATGAAGGAACATAGCTCTGACACCTCTGTGCTTTCAAAAGAGGAACGGTGCAGCATTTCAGTTGCTGGCCTACACCAGGGGCCACCCTCTGGCCTTTGTTATCTTTGTTATATTGTTTCCCCATTGTGCTTTTATAGGTTTTGCATCCCATTGCCTTGGCTTTCAACGTTTTCATACTTGAATGTTTTGATCTCTCGTCCTGTGTACTAAGCGTTAATGATTCTTTCTGTTTCCCTGTATGTGGAATTTATATATTTTGCAGGAGTCTAATGTTAATGTGGGCACAAAGTTTGGGGGAGATGGGGTTGGAGGGCCTCATTCCCAAATTGAGAATATGTGCTTCTCTTTGTACTATTTATGGAGGAAATGTACTGTATAATATATGAGTTCACAATTTTCCAAGCTGGTAAAGATTCATAATCGTTTAAAAGTCCTTATGGGATCCTTATAAACAGGGTTGTGTTGCATTTTCCATATTCATGTGCAAAATTCTACCACCACATTTCTAAGCAGATATTTATGCAAACTAAATTATGCATACAATTGCTTACTTCTGCATACATTATTGTTTTCAAGTCTAGATGCTCAGGGGGAAAGAGTGATAAAGAAAAAGGTGGAACTCTTTCTAATTCTGCTTTCATTGGAAAAGAAAATTAATGGGGGAGGGGGAGGAAGAGGAGGAAATAAAAGCAGAAATTTCCAATACAGGTATGTTGAATTCCATACTGTTTCCATACTGCAGCTCATTCCATCAGTTCAGCATCTCATTCCATCATAGGGACATGCCAGATGTTTGGGGAAGACTTACAAGCAAAGCTTCAGCCATTGGTCATTCTCATTTTCTAGCAACGGATATTTTGGGGTACACTGCCATTGAATGTGGAAATTTCATTTTACTTTCCACTGATGCACTCCAACTTCATTGAACTAAGGAAGCACAATGTGAAGAACAATTGTCTTGGTTTGCTCTGACTCTGCTGCCACTTAGTTCCAAAGGCCAACTGGGAATTCTGGATGTCCAAGTTCACATTTATCATCCATAGGCCAACTCCTACGGAAAACAGAGACAGCTCTGTTTTTACATCCGGTCGTCTTCAGCCTTTAGAGTAAACCTGGCAGTTTGCTTGTACAAGAAGTCCCAGGGTTAAGAATGCCCTATTTCAAGGAAGACCCATAATTAAGAATGGAGCCTATTGTAGCAAAACTAGAGTTAAATACCCAGTGATTCAAGTTAAATACAGGGTGGTTAAAATTCATTACGCAATATTATTTTACACAGTATTAAAAAAAAATGTTGTTCTGACTTATATACACCTTTAACATAAGGACAGGCCTTGGGAATGGAACCTGTCCTTAAATTGGGGCTACCTGTATACCTGATAAACGCAAGCACCCATTGTTGCTTGCATCTGGTTGCAATTTCTTGGTATCAGTGTGTGAAATGTAGTATCTCTTTATAGGTTTTGAGGCTCAGTCAGGACCTTTCTCCCAATTAGGCAAGTATATTTGTTCCACTTCAGTGATGTGGCCTTTATTCTGGTCTTTTGTTTCTCCAACTTTCTTGTTTGTGCAAAGATCTACATTTAGTCTAAGACAATGTCTGTTCTGCTATAGTGTGTGACCATTCTGAGACAAGGGTGATACTGCAGAATATTCCATGATGGAGGGGCTTTCAAAATCAGGGAAACTTGGAAGATTACAAGGGTTAGTTTGTTGAAGAGAGAACAGGCAACAGGCTCCAATTGATACACAACTTAATTAATATTCCCCCTCATTCATTTCAGTGGTCAAAACGTCATGCATGCGTCCTCCATGCATTCTACATACATTCCTACACTCTCCTATAATATACTAATAGGTTCCTGAATCCTCTTTTGGTGTAAGGGCCTCCAGGAAAACAGATTTAGATCCCTACAGATTTGAGGTTTTTCTACTGATTAGGTCATCTAACTGGGATATTCAAAATAGTAGCCCAGAGTGGAAAGCACCAATTCAAGCACACAGGTAGAGGGAAATGTATGACACAAGGGCTGTGGAATTCTACAGTGAAAATCCTACACAATTAGGAAGCAAAACAAGCTTCCAATGCAAGCATAGGCAAGGGTATTCCAAGTCCATGAGATGCATTCTGCAAAATGCATCTATTTCATATTTAGTTTTCAGACTGGAAGTTCATGTAGGGCTGGGGAAAATTTGTGATCAGCTGCAACAAGCCAAGAAAAACAATCAAATCTCAAGCCTCAAGAAGTCCGTGGCTTGCCACCAACATCTAATAACTCAAGGTTCCTTTTTGACACACCTGACTCCATTTTTAGCCAATGAACATGGCTACAAATGGTGGACTTTTACTCACTATTGACTCAGAAGCAGACCAGAAGGCGTGACTGGGTTATTAAACCAAATTCCATGAATGGATTCAGCTATTGCAATAAAGAAATTGAGGCCTGAATATTCTTTTTATTAAACCATATGGAAACTGAGGAATGTTCAATTTCCATTTGGTTCTGAAAGAGTTTTTGGAAAGGCAGGTGATCCCCCCCAAAAAAGAAACCATCCTGGTTTAAGTTGATTTGCTCATACCTTTCCCTTCCCATCTGTACAGCTATGTAGTCTTCATTGTTTCTTTTGTATAATTACATAGGGGTTTTTTTTTGTTATCACCTAGCTGATGGAACAGCTCTGGAAGCAGGGCTAAGTAAGAGAGAAATGATGCAGTTAACCTCCATTGTGAATATTGTAAAGATCATAAATGGAAGTTTAATTTGTGTATAATTGCAAATTTTACTTATTGCTTATTCTCCTTCATGCATTCCACTTGGAATGACAACAGTTGATATTAAAAAAATGGTAGCAGGTATGAGTTATCTTGGGTGCATGGGGAACATGTGCGTGTGTGTGTATAGGCAAACTGCACTAATTGGCATTGACTGGATATGTATGTTTATTTTACATATTTGTGGCATGACATCAAAAATTATGTTCCTCTTGTGTTGTGGTATCTTTTCAACTATACAGATGGGTTGTGCTAGATAGCTACATAAAAGTTCTGTAGAGTCAGGAAGGCAATTATAGGAGAAAGGTGGCCAGGTGTGTTAAAACCTCTCTTAAGAGCTACTGTTTCTCCTTCGTATTTCACTTTGCAAACTGCCTTTCTCTGCCCTCTCCTTTTGGGATATATATCTCCATTCCAGCTCTGAAATGAAATAAGAGCCGTGGTGGCACAGTGGTTAGAATGCAGTACTGCAGGCTACTTCTGCTGACTGCCGATTGCCATCAGTTTGGCAGTTCGAGTCTCACCAGGCTCAAGGTTGACTCTGCCTTTCATCCTTATGAGGTTGGTAAAATGAGGACCCAGATTGTTTGGGGGTAATATGCTGACTCTGTAAACCGCTGAGGGAGGGCTGTAAGGCACTGTGAAGTGGCATATAAGACTAAGTGCCACTGCTATTTAATGGAGCCGCAGCATTACAATTGCTTGGAGTACCAAGTTCTGGCCCACTGGCTGACATTCATAAAATAAATATTCAATAGCTGCAAATAAGGCTGGAATGATTCTACATAGTTTGAAGTGATAGAGAAATTGCTTTAGGATATGGCTTTTTCATTTCTGACATTCGCTTGGCTCCTCACCATCTGAAGTCTTGCCAGGTCTAAAATATTTATTTGTCTTTCCCAGTGCCACTTAGAAAAAGGTGTTTAAAATATCAGAACAGAATAACAGTCAATATTTTTGAGTTAAGTCTCAACCTTGAGTGAAATGGTAATTTTTGTGTGTGTGTGCTTTTGTCCATTTTTTCACAAAATGCATGAAAGGCTGTTTTTGTTTTTGTTTTACTTTACAGAGCCTGATTTAACTTCTATATTTGCAATACAGTATACCCTTGTGTTTGTGACCCCTACTAAAACCATTAGCTGAATATCAGGCTAATGTAGCCCCAGTTTAACCGTGGGACCCATGTTAGAGAGGGTGTATTTGGAATGCATTTTAATCTAGATTCCTGCATTGAGCAAGGGATTGAACTCAGTGGCCTGAATGGCCTTTTCTAAGTCTAATATTCACAGATAGAATCCTACCAGGTTGATTACTATGCATGTTAGCTCCAGGCATGCTAGTTTTCTGATGCTATGGGATATCTTTCACATGATGAATGTCGCACAGTCTTGGTCTTCCATTTCATTTCAGCTCATCCATTCACTAAGCCTTAGGCTTTTTCACAGAGCTTTCTCTGAACAGACCAGAGTTTCTCAATGTCAACAATTTTAAGATGTGTGGACTTCAACTCCCAGAATTCCCCAACCAGCATTGCATAGCATAGCATGGCTAGCTGGGGAATTCTGGGAATTGAAATCTACACATCTTTAAATTTTTCAAGGTTGAAAAACTTGAAAATTTTTCCAACCGTCTTACTTTTTAAGCCAACTCAGTTTGCCTCTTGGATGTGCTGCAGAAACATTCAGCAAAAACCTTTTGAGGGGACTTTTACTGAATGCAGATCCAAATTCTTTCCCTGCATGGCAGCATGCAATGCTTTTTGCAGCAACTGTATGTCTCTACCTACCACTATAGTCACATTGATAACTCTTCCACGCTTTTGTGCATTGCAGTGGCTTGGTTTTCGTTTGACCCCAGCACTGCTCACTCCGACATCATCTTCTCAAATGACAACCTGACAGTTACCTGCAACAGCTATGATGACCGGATTGTGTTGGGAAAAACTGGCTTCTCCAAGGGGCTCCACTACTGGGAGTTATCCATTGATCGCTATGACAACCACCCGGATCCAGCTTTTGGAGTTGCCCGAATGGATGTTCTCAAGGATGTCATGCTAGGGAAAGATGACAAGGCTTGGGCCATGTATGTGGACAATAACCGAAGCTGGTTCATGCATAACAACTCACATACCAACAGGTACCTGCCTCCAAATTGGTCCACTGTTGTTCTTGTTTTGTGCACTTGAAATCTTTTTAATTAAAATATCTGGGAATGAGGGACTAAATTGTCTTCATAAAAAGCATGCAACAGGAGAGTACATCATCAAACTAAATCATTTTAACCAGACTGAAGTTAACAGCTTTACAGAATCAGAGGGAACTCTGTTTCCTAAACCACTTATTCCCTCCTGAACTGGGACATTCAAATTGGCATTTATAACATCACCATTTGTTACCTATAGTGGAAATGTTTCGGATCCTTAGAAAGCATGCCAGAAATTCCCCATTTTGAGGTAGAGGACAGAAGAGGAAAGTAGTTTTCAGTTCAAAGGTTTTTTTAAAGGAAGCCAATATGGGAGATCCAGAATCCATTCCATGTGAAAAGACCTTAACCGGTCTTCCACCTTGGTCGTGAATTTATGCTCAGCCTGTTTTTATTTTCTTGAGCCCAAACTCCACTTGCAATAAAAATGCAACAAAGCACATCTTTCAATAAAAAAATTAGGCACTTAGCCAAGCATAAGCTTGCTGGAATAAAATTGTCTTTCCTCCTCTGATGAAAGATAGTTAGATTGGGGGCAACCTAAACTCTGTGAGATAAATATTCTTCAACAACTAAGAATGTTTTATTCCCCTCTCCCCGCATCCTCTTCCATATTTCTGCCTTGGTGGGTAGATTGAGCCAGATGATTTTGTAAGTGGTATATACAGCTTAAATATAAATTCCAGCCAGAATGATCTTCAGCTGATTTAGAGCTCCAAGTATAATAATTAAAATCCTGAATTCAGCCCAAAGCAATGTGTAATAAATCCCAACTAATATTTTACATTCTGGACCAAAAAGAACCTAAAGACTCTTCAAAAACAGGTCTGGGTGGAGGCCATTGTAGACATACAATTTTGATGTAATTCAGGCATACCATAATCAATTCTAACTTGCTCAGGTAGCCACTAGAAGTTCCCAGAACAAGCCAGTGCTGAATCCTGTTCTTGATTCTTCAGCCTATCTACAGTGCAGTCACTAGACCAGAAACCCTGGGTTGTCTATTGAGCATCTAAGTAGATGGCATGGCTCTTTATGGAGAATGTATGCGTTCCTCTGTTAGTGGAACACATACATTCTCCACAAGCAGCTGTTCTATCTAAAAGACCAACTTGGATGCCCTTGCAGGATAATTCCTCAAATGTCAACCTGCAGCAGTAGTCGAGGACATTGAACTAGGATGGGGAAAGTAGGTTTAAATCTTAATTGAACCATAAATCTCACAGAAAAACTAGAGGCAGTCATTACCTCTAAGTCTGACTTGCTTCTCAGAACTGTTGTGAAAAACAATGTATAGGTATCCATCTAACCCACCTTTAAGTTGGAAGAAGAGAAGTGTCAATTAAATAGATGCTAACTGGCATTTCTTTTCAACAGGACTGAAGGAGGTATCACCAAGGGTGCCACTGTAGGTATCTTGCTTGATTTGACCAGGAGGACCTTGATGTTCTCCATCAATGAAGACCAGCAAGGACCAGTGGCCTTTGAGAATATGGAGGGTATATTCTTTCCTGCTGTCAGTCTCAACCGGAATGTGCAAGTAAGGATGGGATGAGATCTGGCTGATTGAAAAATGCCAGTTGGAAGTTGTGTCTTGGTATGTGCAGTGGAAATGGGGGTAGACAACAGCTATATGGATGGCAGGAATAAAATCTAGGGCTGAGGTGGCAAAAACTAGAGTGAAGCAAAAGTCATGGAATAATCTTCCTCAAAGCGACCACCTTCAACATGTGTAAACTTCAATTCCCAGAATTGGGCAATAGCTACATTGGCTGAAATTTTCAAGAGTAACTCCATATTACTGGAACACACAGTCTGGGGAAAGCTGGCCTAAGCCATAGGTCCAGCAGTGTTGTTTATGATTGTCACTTCCTTTTGGCCATGCTGGCTGAGAGTGAGGGAGGTAGAGCTCAACAGTTTACTATCCTTGCCTATAATATGCCAAGACAGCTCCAAATTTAAAGGAGACAGTATTCTCTGGTTCTCTTCCCCAGGGTGACAAGGCATGCAATAATGGATAGAGTTTATTATGAAACAGTGCTACCAACTGCATCTACCTGATACTCTTCCACAATATATCTTTATTGCAAGCCACCTAATATCACATAAAAGTGAGATGGGTGCTATACATTGAGTGAGGATTTAAATAATTAAATAATTATCTGAGAGGTATTATATTAGGGGCGATTTAGAAAACTGAATTGATGTAATATCTGTCTGCCTTGTGGCCAAAGACTTAAGCTGAGAAAGTTAAATTTTGGAAACTAGAAAAGAACATGTATAGCTCAGGATCGAACCATGGGTTCTTGGTGCTCCTTGAACTTGTTGACATTTGCTTGTCAACATTTCATTACCCAACTAGGTGAAATGTCAGCAAGAAAATAACCAAGTTCAGAAAACACCAAGAAATCTAAATATTGGAAATTTGAAGACAAATGTCAGTTGTGGGATTTATTGACAACGCTGAACTCTCAGTCTGTGTAATCTGATGCTCAGAATCAATTTTTCTATCTTTTAGAGTTGTGGCAAAAAATGTTCTAAGTTAGAAAAATAATATTAGTAAAGGGAGGAGATCACCTTAACTTCGCTTTTTGACAGTCATCATTCATTTTGCAGGAAAGGGTAACTGTATGTGGGAATGTCCTTAAGAGACAGGGTCTCATAAATGAAATCTGAGTCCAAAGGAGGACAGGTGGCATAACAGTCTCAGAAAGGATCCTTCCTCATTCTCATGGAAGTAAATGTGAGGGGGGCAGAGATACACTTTCAGACTTACAAGATTCTCTTAATGTAACCTCACAATAAAGTTAGAGCTAGTACTCCTAGTTGTGCTTCTTGTCTGGACTACTTTATAAGGATAACATTAATTTTGCAAGTCTGAAAATACCTCTCCCATCCTTCACTTTTACTCTCCTGAAAACTAGAGAGGGTCCTTTCTGGGACACTTTGGCCACTTCTCCTTTGGACTAAATTTTATCAGACCATTGTGTTGGCTGCAGCTGTTCCTCCTGTCTCCCATCGTCATTCCCACATACCTTTACATAAAAACACTTACCAACCATGAACAGGAAGCCATTGATTTTTTTCCACACTGGTCTTGCAAGCTATTAAATCTTGTAGATCATTAAACTTCGATGGAGCATTCTGGGGATGTGAAGGAAGAATGAGAAAATGAATCTCCCAATGAGCTAATTTATTTTCATTTATTAAGATTATTTACATAGATTATTATTCTTATAAATTCTTCTCAGAACAATGCTTTTGCAACTCTCCCACCCAAATTCAACTCAAAACAGTGTTCTGTGATAATATAGGTCAGGAACAGTGGTGGGTTTCAAAAATATTTCCTACCAGTTTGGAAAGACACAGGGCTCAGGGACTGCTCTCTGTGTCAACGCTGGTGAGATGTGCTGTTTTTTAGCTCAGCTGAGGCATGAATCAGCTGAGCTAAAAAGCAAGGGAATATAGGAGAGGTAAGAGTGAGGGTAGGTGGGCCGGAGGTGGTATTTGCTGGTTCTCCAAACCAGTCAAAATTTCCACTACTGGTATACCAGAACCAGTCCAAACCAGCTGAATACCACCTCCAGCCAGGAAGCTTGGAGGAGTAGGGTATAAGAGAACAGGGAGCTCCATGCTACAAATGTTAAATTTACTCTGGACCAAAACCGTACAAATCCCATCTCTTTTTCCATTTTATTCCCTAGGGCACCATTCTGTTTAAGATTACTTTTTGCTTTTCTGTGGGATTAAAAAAAACTCTCTACATTTGTAACTATGCATAATCCAGTAAAGGACTCACTTTAAAAATATGATCTTGGTCTAGCCAAAGTTGGGATGGATAAGAAAAATTTAAGCATTTGTTTAGCTTCACAATCCCTGGGGAATTAAAGTGTCTTAGTTGTTTACATTTTGGTGTACAATTTAATATCTTCCCATTTAGCTATTATTCTTGTACCAAATCATTTTCAATTTGTTGTATATTTGGGAGTATAGGTGTGTTTTTATGGATTTGTACACTGAGAGTTGGTTCTACGACCATGGAAAAGCAAAATCTAGCCGATCAAAAGCTGATTTAAAATGCTGTCCAGGTTGCACACTGTCCAATCCGTCCTTGGTTTCAGGTAACACTTCACACTGGCCTGCCGGTTCCAGACTTCTACAATGCACGGGGTTCCCTGCAGTAGAGCCGCCCTCATGCTTTTTTCTCAGGACACATCAAGAGAGCTGCACTGACCTTCTTCAAGAATTGACCTCACAGGAGCAAGAAGCAGGAGCAAGAAGGAGAATATCTGGTCATCTGGCAACTCCAGAGCAGCAAAAACCATTTTTAAAACAAAAAAAAAAGCAGAGGGGCAGAAACTAAAGAAAATTAAGGACAACCAGACTGTGTACCTCAATAAGGTGCAGCAATTGACCTCCTCACACCCACCCCTTAGTTTCTCTAACCCCACATGCTGTGCGTGAGTTAGCTTTGCTATTTTTGCTTTTGGGTTTTTCTGAACAATCTGAGGTGTAACTCTTATTTCCAGTTTGGTTTTATTTCTTGCTAAAGGGTTTTTCCTTGTCCTTGAATGCAAATCAGATGTCATGACATAGCAGATGTGATTGAACCACTTTGACTCCCAGGGAAGAGATGGTTATATTCATATTGCTGTTGATTAAGTTCAAAAATGGCACGCCAAACATTTCTGCGAGTTGATGGCTTGCAAGAATTGCTTTCTCTGAGTCCATCTAACTTTATCTCCACCTTCTCCTCCTTTGCAGTCTTTCTCAATGAAGAGTATCATCAGAAAGTATTGGACTTGGATTGCCATGTAGTTGGTGTTTGTAAGGACAAATAATAATAATAATAATAATAATAATAATAATAATAATAATAATAATAATAATAATAATACCACAATGGAAGCTCCACCCTTGCCGTATTTGCATGCAATGTTGTGATGCAGGTATGAAAGGGTGGAGTTTATATTGTGACACCACAGCACATATCTTGTATTGGCATCATCCTGGCTAGTTATGGAAGTCTACGTGTGTCTCCAAATATCACAAAATCCTTCGGAGACCATCGCATAAGCAGATGTCATCAAACATAGTAGCCACAGGATCCCAGAATTAAATAAGAAATTGATTTTTAAAAAATGGCCCAAATCTCAGAAGATTGCCAAATCTCATGAGACTAATTTGGAGCAGGACTGCCCAAATTTATGGGGCTCTTTTACATTTTTATTGTCTCCTTTAAAAAATAACTTTATATTGGTACTCATGACAGGGATGCCTTGTGTCTTCTTATGGACTATCACTAGTCCTGAGATTAAAGATTGAGAATCTATATACAAAGCCATGCAGAATTAATAGTTTTTAAAAGTCAGTGTTTTATTTTTCCAGTGAAAGCAAACAGAAAGATGATCATACAATTTCCACAGACATGGTAGGCAAGCACTTGTGCTGGAACAAAGAGAGCTCACAACTTCCATACATTTATTAAAGGAATTCATTCTTCATTTTTAATTCACAGACCATTTTTTCAATCAGAACAATAGCCACTGCAGATCATCATCAATGCAGAAAATGGGAAACTAACAGTTTTATTTTTTTGAACAACAGCAGGAACCTCTAGGGTACATGCACTGAGGCTGCCATGTTTGTTCCTTAGGATAGCAACAACAATAGCAAGAACATTAGAGTTACATCAAATTTTTCTCTTGGATCTCAATCTAGCTTCCATAAGAATTCTTCCCTCACTTTATTTCCCACAAATCATAAAAGACAGGTTGAGCTGGGTAAGTGGAAGATGAATGCAAAGTTGGCTGTAAATTGAAACCATGATTGGTTTACCCTAGGTTGACCTTCTGAGATGGGAAATCTATCAGATACTCTTGATTTTCTTTTGTTCAAATAATCTAGTGCAGATTTTTTAAATTTTAACTTCCGGTCTTGAGAGTGTGTTGAAATCAAAGGGAATCTAAACAATGTAGGATTCTTAGTTTGTATCAGTTTTGTCATATGAAACAGGTCCAAAGCCAGAGTTTCCTATATCATCATCATCATCACCACCACCACCACCAAGTAATGGAGACAAATGCAATAAACCCAAGCTATGTTGCAGAATCAACATCCTGCTAGAGAAAACAAGTGGGTGTCATTCAAAGATAGCCAGTATCTTCTGCCAAACCATCCGAGATGGTTCTACCTCTCCATGCCAAGCTAACAGGCAAAACAGATGATTCAGATAAGTTCATCTTATGATTATTGTATCTGAAGAGCCCTATTGAGCCATCAGCCTAACCAGGACCAAATGTTGCCAATTTGCTGTGCTCCATGATAGTTGGGAAAATTGCGGCCACAGGCGGAAACCATCAGTTTGGAGAACCCTGTCCATGACTCAGACTCCTGAAGAGGCAGCTGGGATTCTGGATGCTGACTCCTGCTTTGGACTCCTGGGTGGTTTGCAAAGCAACCAACTTGACTTATGGCTTCCTACAGATGTCATTTACTTACCACTTTGGGAAAATACAAGGCAACCATTTTGCTATTGTTATGGTTCTTAAAGGGAATTTCCCTGATCATATCAACACAGAGCATTATTTCTTGACAATATTTCTAAATTAACTATGGGGATGGGGGAAGTATCTCTTGAGGTATTTTTTTCTTTTTCTGTAAGCAAACTATTATATGGGTATGACTTTCTCTTGATTGTACACTGGCACTTATCACATGTCTTTTCTCCCAGACATAAATGTGAGCAGTTTGTTAGCCATTTTAGGTACCAGCATTTTTCATAACTAATAGTGAAAGTGTTGCATCTATAAAAAAAGAAAAAAGAGAGCATCTGTATCAAACTGAGGACGTGTTTGTGGCTAATGTAGGGAAAAGCAAAGATGCCTCCTCTGTGTGTTTTCTTTTCAAGAAATGAATTCTGTCATGGTAACATTTCAAGATTCCTAGCTATGAAACTAGGCCAATTCATGTTGGGTCATCAAAAGATGCTCCATGACTGTCAATATTCTCTTTTATCTTGATCATTGCTTTATTTCCCTATCCTGGCATTGTTAACATTTTGCAACTGTAATGCTGCAATCCTATATTTCTGCTGGGTTAGAATGAATGGTTTTGCAGTGGCTTATCATTCAAGAAGACCTACCATTATGTCTAGCTGCAGTGCAAAATGAGAGAAGTAGTGGTGCACAATGTAAGCAGATATTGGTGCACATTTATTTTATTAGCATGAAAAATTAGTTATGGCCTGGGTACTCGTACAGTTGTATGTATTCTATGGAACTTTGCTACTTTCTGTGGAAGATCTAGAGGCTTGCTTGGCAATGCCATAAGATAATAGTTTCTTATAAGTTCACATCCAGCAATGAACAAGGTAGCAAAGCAGTAAGTGAATATCAGATAGTAGAAGTTGGGAGTGCTTGGAAACAGCTAAGATGCTGTTCCAGCAGGAGACAAAATGAGCTCTAGTGTTTTGAATGGTCCAGACCTGAGTTCTCCTGATGCCCCTCAACTTGGAGAGAAGGATCTGAAAAGAGAGGGCCTTTTTGAAACTTAGTAGTTTCCTGGCAGTTAGAAATAGTAAAAATTGTATAGCTTGGTCTAGCTCAAAAAGAGATTGTGCTGCCCATGTAGGCTGTGAGTTTTTGAGATTGTGGTGGATGGTCATTCACAGGTTGGGACTTCCACTGCTTCTAATCTACATGAATGCATGTGGCCCCTTTGGGGGATTCAGATTGGTGCTATTTGAGAGGAAGTCACCTCCAAAAGTTATGCTTATCACTCTCTGCCAATGGATCTTGCTCCCCACTTGAAGGTGACCGATTATTTAGGCTAGTTATGTACATAATGCATTTTCCACATTCGTTTGTTGCTGTCATTGTATTTTTTTTCCCTCCAACCACAGATAGCATGCTGGTCTCCATAGTGTTTGCTTTCAATTTAATGCTCTCTCTCTTTCCCCCTCTCCCTCCCTCCCTCTCTCTCTCATACACACACACCAAAGCAAGAAAAAAAACCAGTTGCGTTTAACAATGGCAATAGGGTGTTTTTTTTCTTTACCACTGTATCATATCATTAAATTATTAATGATTTCTTCATTATTTTAACGAGGAGTGGAGATAAGCCAAGAAGAAAAAGATCATGTGTAGCAATGTGACCACCCCAAAAATAAAATAAAATAAACACTCTGAAACAAAACAAGAAAAGACATGTCTGTAAATAGGTTGCTGGTTCCCACCAAGGATTCCTTCCCTGTAGAATTCACCTTTCTCTGTGGTGATGGTATTCTTGATTTGTTTGCCTTGTTTATGTTTACCTAATTTATTCAATGGGTGCTATTTTGCATTCATATTGTTAATTTTCTTTGCTGCAAAGGAGTCAGGTTCCAAGATGATACATATCTCCTCACGGTTTTACATTTCTAAAGAGGCTTGGTGGCTGGGCCACTACAGCCCTGTTTTCCACAGGCATCTGTTCTGCTTCCTTACAATGTTCTTGATGCTTAGAATAGATTCCTAGTGATTCATAACATGTCATTGGCAATTGTTAGCTCTAAACAGCTGCCTTCCAGGCCCACCAGGGTCCTATGTATTGTTCTAATAAAAAGAATAGGTGGAGAACTACAATTTTCTGCTGCATTTTGGATGTATATTTGAGGAAGTGTGTGTATGTGTATGTGTGTGGGGTGTGTGTGTGTGTGTTCAAATTTGAACAGGAAAGCTATAATATCAGCAACAGCCACAGGGGTTAAAAAGTCAAGACAGTGGCCACAACTGCACAGCCCTTCTCCTTTTTGTATATAGCAGAAAGAGGCGGAGACCTTTTTGTACATAGCAGAAAGAGGCGGAGAGTATACATATTTATTACTAGATACTGGTATGGGTAGACATGATATATTACTAGAATAATTTGTTTTCTTAAGTTTTTGCGGGTACTTACATGTATGGTATTCAGCTTTGTTCGGGTATTTTCCCACGTCATTATAGTTGTGCTTTTAAAGTTGTAGCAACGTTTCGGCAGAATCTCATCTGCCATCATCAGGCTTCTGTATTGTGTTCGTCTGAGTCAGACTTTCACAGCCATTTTTGTGTTAAATTTGGTGCTAGTCTACGCTCTGCCAGAATGGTTTTTTCTTCATCCCAGTGGTGGGATTCAAAAAATTTTTACTACCAGTTCTGGGGGCATAGCTTGGTGGGTGTGGCAGGGGAAGGATACTGTAAAATCCCCATTCCCGCCCCACCCCACTAACCTGCTTTCCAGCTCTGTTCTCCTGTGCAGGGCAACAAAAGACCCAGCCGATCAGCTGGGACTTGGGAGGCAGAGAATAGGTGGGGGCAGGGCCAGTCAGAGGTGGTATTTGCCGGTTCTCCGAACTACTCAAAAGTTCCACTACTGGTTCTCCAGAACTGGTCAAAACATGCTGAATGTCACCTCTGCGTGGTGCCCTTGGTGGATCTCCTTCATCTGCTCCAACAATTGCCACAAAATGGTAATATTAATGTTGCAGAAAAGAGAAATTTAATTAAATTCCTGTCATGTCTACCAGTGGTGGGATTCAATTTTTTTTACTACCAGTTCTGTGGGCGTGTCTTGGTGGGCAAGGCAGGGGAAGCATACAGTAAAATCTCCAGTTAGAGGTGGTATTTGCCAGTTTTTCGAACTATTCAAAATTTCCGCTACCGGTTCTCCAGAACTGCTCAGAACCTGCTGAATACCACCTCTGATGTCTACCCATACCAGTATCTCCTTGTTTCTCTCATGCATGACCTCCTGACCTCCTGTGACAACTACAGTTTCCTGGTCATTCTTAATGTATGAGTATTGGGGCAAAATATGAGCTTGAGTGTGCATTTGTGAGAGAACATATTTGACAGGATTCTGCACAATCCCAGGTACTTTCTCATCAAACTAAGAAATCCCTTTTCTCTTTGGGAAAATAGCAGAAATACCAAGCTGCCCATGCATTTCCGTCCTCAGAATCTCTCAGCTCATGAATAACATCTCAGAAAATAGTCTAATTACCTGCAATAGGGTCTGAAAGAAGAATGCTCATTTTATAAATCCAATTATAATGTAATTTTTTTAAAAAAATAAAACAACCAGGAAAATATCACAAAGAGCAAACTGGATGTCTCTTGTATAACATCTCTCTGCTTATACTGTACTGGGCATATTTCCAAGGCCTAAGAGGAGAGGAGAGAACAACTTCTATAAATTGTAGATGGATGCTTTTGTGTGGATGCGTGGTGTCCAGTTAGTATATTGGTGGTTTTTCTGGACAAGTCCCTGCAGTTTTCTTTGCAAAATTTCAGAAGTGGTTTGTCCATACCTGTTTCCTAGGGCTGAGAGAAACTGGCCCAAGATCACTCAGTTGGCTTTGTGCCTAAGGCAGGATCAGAACTTATGGCTTCCCTGTTTCTAGCCTGAAGCCTTAACCACTATGCCAAACTGGTTCTCCCCATGCATACTTTAGCTCAGGGTTGCCTAACCTTAGCAACTTTAAGACTTGTGGACTTCAACTCCCAGAATTCCTCAGCTAGCAATGCTTCTGAATTCTGGGAGTTGAAGTCCACAAGTCTTAAATGTATCAAGGTTGGAGACCCCTGCTTTAGCTGATGTGTATTTAAGTTTTATCAAAACTTCATAATGTCAGAATATTTTCTTGAATTGGTAAACGTAAAAATGAATAGGAAATAATATTTGGAGGCATTAATTGGCAATATTCAGTCTCACTCATGCCAGAGGTTAGTATGAACTCAGGTGTTCTTCAGTACAATGAAATGCAGGCTCAGAGGAAATCTATAGGCCAGTTCATTTTACCCTGCCCCCTTGTCTGTTCCTTTCCACATGATGGCAGTGTAACCATGCCTTATTTATTATTTATCTATATGGATGGTATTCTGTAAAGAAAACGTTTTCTTCCAAAGCTTTATACTAGTTTTACTGCATTCCAAATAGAGCCTGGGTTCACATTGTCATTCAAAACCATGGTTTACTTAGCTAGTATAGTTTCAGTGCTCAATATAATCAATATTTCTCAAAAATAGTCACATTCCATGATTTTGGAAATATAATGCAGAACAGTATTCTCATGTTTAACTTCAGAACATTTACTTACAGAGTTAACAATTCCTTGATCATATAGGTAGTCCTCGAATTATGACACCAGTTGGGACCAGAACTTCCTAAGCGATGCAGTTATTAAGTGAGTCATGCCTGATTTTACCATTTTTGTTGTGGTTGTTAAGAGAATCACATAGTTATTAAGTGAATCCAGCTTCTCCCATTGACTTTGATTGTCAGAAGCTCCTGGGAGGCTGGCAAATGGTGATCATGTGACACCAGGACACTGAAATCATTGCAAATCCAGGCCGGTTGCCAAGTAGCCACATTTTGTGCCTCCATGCTGGCTCAGGAATTCTGGGAGTTTAAGTCTATATGTTGTAAAAGTGCCATAGCTGCCCAACCCAGCTCCAAAGTAAGTGCTGAAGTGAATGTTTTGTTCAACTTTCCAGAGTTCTGCTCCCCATATTTTGTTTTTTTTCTTTTGTCTTATCAGTGTTTTTATTAAATATAGAAAGAGCAAAATTTTCAATGTCTATATAAACAGTGTGTTGCTTTCTGATGGCATCCATTCAGGTACGAAGCAGGTCAGATCCAGTTTATTTCCAGCCTTCACAAGGTCAGACGGATGATGCTATCTGGCAAGTCTACTCACATTCTCCTCAGCAGGTTTTGCTCTGGCAATTAATTAAACATTATGTTTAATCTCATTATGAGATAACTGTTACTACATTCTTTTATTACTTATACAACCAATAATTATTAACATTTCCAAATGATAAAAAAGAGTATCTCATAACACTTTAAAGAACTGCAAAAAAAAAACCCAGATGTGTCTACAAAATTTTTTCCACTTGGTTTAATGACTCTTCAGACTTTGTTACATAATGTATTTGGCCATTCTGGTTACATTTAACTGCAACTAAATTTTCATTGTCCCTTTCTTCTGCTTTGCCTGGCTCCTATATAGATACACATTATCCCTTCATTAAACCCCACAAATCAGTTCTATGCTCAACTATGCCTTTATTCCCAGAAGAAATGCATGAAATGAAATGGTCCTGGATGACTGAGAATCTCCATAGACTTGTCTACCTTGAAGGTTCCTCCCTTTTCTCACAACCTTCCTTTGCCCTTGAGGGGGAAAAAAATCGCTCTGAAGTACACCTCGCCAGCAGGGCTCGCTCGTCCTATTACCCAAGATTACATTTGTTCCCTCGTACGCCTTTTCCGCTGTCTCCCGCTGCTCTTCCTTATCGAACATGGCAAGATCCTGCCAGCCTTTCCAGTTCGGGCAAACTCAGTGCTTCCAAACTGGCCGGAAGCCCAGCTCTGGAGCCAAGAGAAACACAGGCGGATGGGCCCGCATCGGGCAGGTTGAATCCACGCCCTTCAAGGCACCGAAGCCGTCTTCCGCTTTCCTTCACCAGCAGCCCAGCTCGCCGCTCCATTCCACCCGCTTCCTTTCCTCACCCCACCCCATCCCTCCCCCCGCGGGCAAGAAAAACTTCCCCATCCAACGATGAGGAGGCGGTGCCAGCCTCCGGACAGGCGTGAAACCTGACAAATGAGCTATAAAAAAGAGGGCTTGGGTCTGTCCCTTTCCTGGAAGGAAACTACTTCGGCTCACTCGAGCGCCAAGAGAAGAGGAGGAGGAGGAAAAAGACCCCTGGTCTTAGGATCGAGAGCAGGTAGAGTGGGTGAGTCTGCTCTTTTACGCCGATCGGGCTCTGTATTTGCCTTGCGTAGACTTTTTGTCTTGCGTGGACGAGGCGCAGGCAGGGTGGACCTGAGGACACGCCCTGTGGCTCCTGGAAGGCGGAAGAGCTTCGAAGTAGTTACCTAGCGGTAGCGTCGGAGCACCGGAAAAAAGCGCTGATCGATCTCTCTTGCGAAGTGCAGGGGGAAGCCAGGGAAGAAGGGTCCCCTTTCTCGCCCTGTAAATGTAAGAGGAAGGGTGGCTCTGCCCGCTTTCTACACTGCCGCCTCCTCCGGGTGGAAGTCTGGCGGGTAAGAAAGTCGCTGCGCAAAAGTGACAGGTAAGTAACCACTGTGCAACGCCCACACAGCTCTGCGGAAAGAAAGTGAACACGCTCTTTCACAATAGAGAGAGTTGGAAGGGACCTTGTAGGTCATCTCATCCACCCCCACCCCCACCCCAAAAAACAGGAGACCCTGCACCATTTCTGACAAATGGCAGACCGACAGAAACTAGTCCTCAATGTGTTTGCTTTTGTCTTGGATCAAAAGGTGTGAACTGATTGTGTGGTGCTTTTCCAACCAGGTCTGGTGGTTTAGCTTGAGCATATTCACCAGGTTCTGCCCTAGATAGCAGGCCATGATGAAATAAATTATGGCTTAGTGGCATTTCGGACTTCTGTTACAGTATTGTTCTAAGATTGGGGAGAACTGATGTTTTTGCCCACCTGCCCACCCAGCCTCTGATCTTTATTTCCTGATTTTTCAACTTCAGCTGATGAATGAGCCACAGCTGCAGTTAAAAAAAACAAGAAAAGAGGGCTGTTTCAAAGGCTGCTTCTCTGCAGGCAGCATGCTAATGACATGCTAATGATGATTTATGATGATTTACAGGCATATGCAAGTTCAACAACATAACGCTTGGGCAGGGGATTGGACTAGATGACCTACAAGGTCCCTTCCAACTCTGATTATCTGATCTAGCTGTGTGGCATATTGTTGAACTTGCATATGTCACTCTAAGAAAGTGTTAACAAGTGGTACTTGTAGTCTGCCACCTGTGTTTAACTTGCACTGGCATAATCACTTTGTCTTCCCCTCCCTCACTTTAATGTATATATCTTCCATCAGTTTAGCCCTTCTATGCTTCTGGTGAAATGTGATTCAGCTGACAAAATCTTATGCCTTTTAACAAAATGTGTTAGTCTGAGAAGGTTCCTTTCCAGTTTTCAATTTTTCTCCTGATTATTGACAACCACAGACTAACACAGATCTCTTCCTAGTAAATTACACCCAGCTTAACATTTTAGTTGATGTATTGGCTCTCCCCATGTAAGCTGTCCCTTGGGTTAACAACCAGAAAATGAAGAAATCAGGCCTTTTCTCTGATCCCTCTCTGTAAGCAACAAACAAACATTTGTCCTGCTATTTCAACTTCTCCCCAACTTGTTGTCTATCAGATATAACTTCCACCAACGACCAATATGATGTTGCTGGCTTAGTGCATACCAGGAGTTGCAGTCTGAACAGCATTGATAGTCTCTTCCTTGCCCTTCCCTCTGACATTACTCAATTTTTTTTCTTCCAAAATGGACAACTAGCTTCCAGGATGTACTAACTAAAGTGCAACCAAGAACTCCCATAACGTTGTTCCTCATAAGAAAGAAGAGCCTCTGAAATCCGTGTCCTGAACTGCTCATCTTGTGTGTGTGTGTTCAGGATTATCTCTGTTTTGGAGGAAAGACCTTTTTGGGTGGATGTTTTCTCCTTTTTGGCCTCTTGTACTCTTGGAACAGATTCAGCATTCAGATGTGGCAAGTTTCTTTGGAGGCATTTCTTTAAACCTGGTTTCATTTGCATTTCTAATATAATATGAAGAATTAGATAATCTGAGTTGGACCCAGCTCGATGCATTTGAGTTTGGTTGTGGATCTCTCCTTCTCTCTTTCTCTCTGCCCTACTCTCTCTCTCACACACACACACCTACCTCTTTGGAGAGAGGCTGTGATTCAGCTTTGGAGGCCTGCTTAAAGCTGGACACTCTCAGCATTAAACTCCTCACTTTGAGCATAAGAGAGAGGAGAGAATCTGGAGAGGAGAGAATCTGGCTGCAGGACCCAGAGGTCAGTGCTTGGTTGGTCCTGAAAGCAGACCAGATTAAAATTTTCCTGCTCTGTTTCTCCAGATCACAGTCTTGGCAACCATGTCTCGGCCCCTCACCGACCAGGAGAAGCGTAAACAGATCAGCATTCGTGGCATTGTTGGAGTGGAGAATGTGGCTGAGCTGAAAAAGGGCTTTAACCGACACCTACATTTTACCCTTGTTAAGGACCGCAATGTGGCCACTCCTCGGGACTACTACTTTGCCCTGGCCCACACTGTACGGGATCACCTGGTGGGCAGGTGGATCCGCACCCAGCAATACTACTACGAAAAGGACCCCAAGGTAATAAAGTAGGAGAGATTGGGAAGCTAAAAATTCATTGGTTAGCATAAATGGTCAAACGTTTTATGCAAGTCTTCATTCAGCATGGAACATGTTCAATGGGACTCTGAGGTGACACACTCAACCATGTTCTATGAATGACAGTTGTCTCTGTTGACATTTAGAAGGAAGAAGAACCTTGACCCAAATCAATAAAATGAGATTTTTAAAAGAGAGTTGAAGGCAAGTAAGCATTTTTCTTCTCAAGTTTTGGGAAAGGGAAAAAAAAGAGTTCTTCATACAAGACAGAATCAATATATCAGTCATGTTTCAAATATCTGGTATCCACAAAATTAGAAGATTTTTAAAAAGATATTAGCCTGTGGTCTCCTCAGTGTGGTAGGTTTATAATTGAAAATGGCTTACAGCTTTGTCCCTATTGGCCAGGAATTCTGGGAATTGTAGTCTCATCTCAACTGAGGCTAGAGTGTAACTGCAGAGGCTGGTATGTAGAAAAAGACACATATTCAGAGACAGTATATGTTTGAATGGCTTTTTTTTTTTAGCAATGTCTTGTAAACTTCTTAGAAATACCTATCTGGCTAGTGCAAGTACCTGTTTTATTTATTTATTTATTTGCTTGCTTGCTTGTTTGTTTAATTAGATGAACTCAATCTGATTAAATAAGATCCCCATGTAGATAGAAATCCCTTATCTAAATGATCAAAGGAATTCATCATTCAATAACATGTGTTACTATGTTGTATTTTTAAAAAATTTCATCACAAAAACATTGGCATACCTGGAAGGAAAAGAAAATAAGGCAAGAATGTATCCTTTGTCATAATTTATTTATAAATATGCCAGAAAAGGAAATACGTATTTCTGTAGCAGGCAGCAGAGCTGTTCCTTTTACATCAGATTTAAGTGTCGATGTCACTTTTTCAATAATCAATAAATTCAAGGAGAGCCAATGTACATACAGTACAACACAGCAGGTTTACATAGATAACATCCCTGTGAATCAGAGAAACAGTGTATTTAAAATAAGCTTTTAGCAAACTTACCCTCCGAATTAAAATGCAGATTTTGAATTGATTCTGTACTCTCTTAGTTCCTAATATAGAGCTGAACGATATACTTGATGGAGTCAATTAATAGGTTCTGGGAGGACTGAAGTTAAAAATTGTTAAGGCAAAAAGGGAAACTAGGTGAGATTATGTCACATATTATGTGGAACTATGGTAATATTTTGGGGGGAGGAGACTTTACCTTGGTTTTGTGGGGAGAGCAAATTCCTTATTTCAAAATCTATATTGGGGAATGCAAAGGAATGCTTATGCTTGTCTTTCATCTATCACCTTTGAACTGAATCTTCAGGACGTCAAGGAAAAAAGCACACATTTGAGTAAATTGAGTTTAATCAAACCATGTATTTGTTAAAGGGCCTGGCCTTTATTTACTTCAGCAAGGCCAGCCAAATCTATAACAGCAAGATTACTGTTAGGTGTTTGGCTCCTGAGATGATTTTTTTTTTTAAAAAAAAAAAGTTTGCTTACTAAATAGTGAAAAAGCGGGGGAAATACTTTTGGAGTGCTACACACAGGGCTGGTAATGAATGAATTGCCTTCGGTTTTGCTAGGCTAATCCTTGAAAGTGATGTTGAATCATCTGGGCCAAAGGTGAGTTTGAGCCGATTTCACAATCTGGTAATAGTTTATCAAGTGAATTTCTGTACTTTCTAGATAAGGTCCATCAAGCTCGGCGTTCTTTGTATCCATCCTAGGAGGTTAAAAAAACAAGTCCACAAGTGGATGATAAACATTTCTGAAATATACCCAGGAGTACAGAAAGCCATCCTGTACTATCTTACTGATCTAGCCCAGTGCTAATTACTGTGCTCCAATATCAATGGTTCTTCAGAGCTTCTGGATGAGAAGACTATTCCCCATAATCTGTTACCTGGAAGTTTCCAGGGTTTCTTGCAGACCTTGAAAACTACAACCCTCAGAGACTCCAAAGCTTATTAGATTATTATTGCATGTTAATACATGTTAATACAACAAAAGATGAAATCATGGCTGTAATCTTATTAGGTTGTATATTGATTACATTGAATTGCAATTCAAATATTGTCCCAGCCTTATAGACTATTGTTTTTAAAGAAGACCCCCAACTAGCATGCCACTCAGTAGCTGAATGAAACTTAGAAACTTGGCCTCTGAGAAGGGTTTGCACCTTGATAAGGGCCCAGAGATGCTCTGTATTCCTTTGATTTAAACTCTTTAGGGTTCCATTGATTGAGATAATTCCAAGGCATTGTTCCATTGGTGGTTTGTTTGTTTGTTTTGCTTGTTGGAGGAGCTTCTCTTTGGGTTTCTCCAAATATGGATGGGTCATGGAATCAGGAGTCCCAGACTGAGTGAGATTTTATTATATACTCTGATTTTATTTTTCCTCCCAGAGAATCTACTACCTTTCCTTGGAATTTTACATGGGCCGGACCTTGCAAAATACCATGATCAACCTAGGACTACAGAATGCCTGTGATGAGGCAATTTATCAGGTAAAGAAAGAAAATTGCCAGTCATGTCCTTCTGAAGGTGAAAGTCACATACTGTCTGATAAACGAACTATTCTGACACCTGTCTAGTTGAGATGGTGATTATGGTTGTTCCAGTTTTCACTAGCAATAGCACTTAAACTTACTGCCCTCAACCACCCAGAGTCAATATATTGCCCCAACAATCTGGCCCCTCATTTTACCAGCCTCAGAAGGACAGAAGGCTAAGTCAGTCTTGAGCTGGTGAGAATCAAACTCCTGGAGAGAGCAGCAAGTTAGCCTGCACTACTAGATTCTAACCACTACACAACCACAGCTCTTACAATTACACTAGATTCCAGTCTAGCTGGAAGATATGGTGAAGTAAAGTTTTTTTTTTAAACAAATTTTATTGATTTTCAAAAACAATACACAAACAAACAAAATATAAAACATAGAAACATAAAACATCTTTTCTGAAAGCAGCTTGATCCCGGGTTACATCTCTTCATATAGACACAAATTCAAATTCATGCTCATTTTATATACCATTCCATATCTTATTGCCATTCTACATTTTCTAGATAGCTTCTCCCCTCTTTTAACTTTCTTAGTTTTATTTTATTTATCTCATCTCAGTTCAGATCATTATGCTTATATTCTTTGTCTGTCCTGTTTCCGGCTGTCTAATATCTTTTCTCTGAACAAAATTTCTCCTGTAATCACTGATTGGAGTATGACGCCTTTATCTCCTTCTCCTAAATTTATAACAGTATAGTACATAACTTCCATTTGGATTCTGCTTAGTACATTCTAAAATTACACACTATATTTTGAAAAGAAAAAAAAATTATAGATATATAATATAATTAAAACAATCCATATCAATTCAAATCTATCATTAATATTGATATTTATTTAAATCTTAAACATTTTACACATTACTTTTCAGTTAAGTATCATACTTCTATGGGAACACTTATAAACTTTCCATAATTATTTCCACCCCACTTCACTTATATTTTAAAACATTGTATCATTAAAATGTTCCCATTCCTTCCTAATTCAATTATCTCATTTATTCCATTTCCTTCCTTTTGTTTACAAAAGTTTCACTGAATTACACTGAGTATTTTATCCCACTTTTTAATCACATGTTGTTTCCAATTTTATAACATTATTTCTAATACAAATATAACAATACAATCTTATGTACCTTTGCAGAATCACTTTTTCAAATAAGTTTTTACCCATTATCTCCAAATAAGTCCTGTTTCTTTACATCTTGCTCCACGCTTTTGAAGCTTCTCGTCCCTTCCTCCCTCCCTTGCTTTTTCTCTCTGCCCTTTTTACCCCCTTGTCTCTTCACCTCCATTTCTCTCTTCTGTATTCTCCCTTTCTGTTGCTTTCTAAAATTATGTCCACTTTTCACCTTATTTTTCCCTTTTTTGGTTGTTTTTTTAGATCTTAAAGTCTCCATTTTCTTTTCCTCCTTTCCCCTTTCTTCCCCAAGTAAAATTACTTGTTCATTAAAGATGGCTTCTTCTTTGTCCCAATCTTCTTGTTGTGCAGTCAGTTTCTCATAGGTACAAATCGCTATTTCTAAGAATTGAAAAAGAGAGCCAAGAGAGCCCTTCGCTTCTTGTTCCTCTTCTTTGTATTTTTTAAATTCCATTTTCAGTTCATCCACAACTGATGCCATTGTAAAAAAAAAGTTTTTTCAAACAACCACCCAAGTGTTTTTAGTCATTGAAATATAATTTTCAAAAGTCCCAAAGTCACCAAACAATCCAAATATACACAAGCTGTGTTTTTGACACTTTCTTCTTTTTTCACTTTCTCTTCCTGGGGTTACTGTTCAGTTACAAAATTCCAGTTAAAATGTATCTTTTAGAAGTCTTGTTAGTATTTAATCAAATTCTTTTCAGTTCTAGGCAGTCTCCTCCTTCCAAATCTTGCTCTTATTCTTTTCCTCTCCCTTCCCACTTACAGCAAAAAAAATTTTTTTTTAGTATTCAGAAATCCTTATCCCCTTGACATTTAATTATCCAGTTTAATTACCTTGATGCCAAAATGGGTTTTTCCGATTTCTCATTCATTTCTATTTGCTGTCAACGTTAGGAAGAAAAGTGAAAAAAAAACTTTTCACTTTCATTCGCCGCTTCCGAGTCTTCTTTGGGAACGATGTATCTTTTGCAAAATTTAAATTCCAGGGTACCTTAGTTGATGCTTTTTGTCCCGGTCAGCCAAAAACTTTCATTTCTTAACTTCCTCCTGCACTTTCTTTTCTGGCTGAGTGCTTCTTTGAGGCGGCCATTTCTGACCGCCGCTCTTACCGCCTTCGGAAAAGGGAGTTTAGCCAGCTGGGGTGGAGAGGTGTGATTCAGCTTGACCCTGCCAGATCTCCCCTGTCTTCAACCACCTCTACAGGGTGGCTTAGCCCTGAAACCGGCTGGCTCGGGGCACTCCAGCGGGGAGCGCAGGTAGAAACCATGCACAATCACAGATTCCTGCCTGCCCCAAAGCGCTGCAAACCAGAACTCCTGAAGTAAAATTTTCTTGAGCACTGTTGATCAACACTCTCCAGATGTATTTGATCTGCATCTCCTTAATCCCAGTCAGGAATAGAAGCAATACAATATAGTATTATACTGTATAGAGTATAGAAATTATTATAATAATAGCAATGGCAATAGCACAGACTTATATACCACTTCATAGTATTTACAGCCCTCTCTAAGTGATTTACAGAGTCAGCATATTGCCCTCAACAATCTGGGTCCCCATTTTACCAATCTTGGAAGGATGGAAGGCTGAGTCATCTTTGAGCCGGTGACATTCGAACTGCTGACAATTGGCATTCAGCAGATTTAGCCTGCAATGTTGCATTCTAATCACTGTGCCACCACAGCCCGGACAGTAATAGTATAGAAATGATAGCGAAGAATAGGATATAGGATAAAAGTAATAGGAAGCACTCATATATAGATTTGTTAAGTTTCATGTGTCGCTTTTATATTTTTATATCGCAAAATAAAACATCTTATCAGCGGTGGTGGGATTCAAATTGTTTTACCACCGGTTCAGTGGGCATGGCTTGGTGTGCTTTGCCGAACAGCTTTCCCCACATCAGCTGAGACCTGCAGTGCCAATCAGCTGAGAGGATAAAGAAGAGAAAAGCACGGGCAGGTGGGAGAGCTGATCCTGCACTTTTCTCTTCTTTTTCCTATCAGCTGATTGTGGAGGATTTTGTTTCTCTCCTCTCAGCTGATGGTCGGCTTTTTTTTTTACTACCAGTTCGTGTGAACCAGTCTGAACTGTTAGCATACCACCACTGCTCCTAGCCCTTACAGGAGATATAATGGAGTCACCAAGTTCAGGACATTTAAAGAAGCCACCAAGGATCCAGTGCTTTTATGTATCTGTTGATTCTAAGTTAATATAATTGGCCATGATTTAAAAAAGAACCTGTGATGGGTACCTATGAGATTCATGCCAATTCAGATGTGACATTTTCAGTTGGTGATGGATCTGCCATCATCGCTTGCCAGTGAGCTTGCTAGCTAGGACTGATTTTGGTTGAGATTCAAGAATGTCTTTTCCATAATTTCCCTATTTAAGATCTAATCTTTCCTACGTTGGAACAGTGTCCTCTTCAAAAATGCCTACCAAAGCTGGATTCTGCTAATCACAGGAAATGCCAATCATGCTGAGCATTGAAGTTTAAATCAGAGCAAATGTTGCTCTTATTTTTGGGAAGGGAGGTACTTATTTCCATTTGTATCACTTTACGTACCTTGGAGCCTCTCTTAACAACTCTAAGGCAGGGTTGGGCAATGCTGTTTCCTTAGCATGTGGCTTCTAGATCCTCTTTTTGCAGCCCTCAGACACCACCAGCCATGCTTACTGAAAACTGCTAGCAAAATTTCCTTCATTTTCATTTGGGAAACAAATAAGAAATCCAATGTCATTTCTAGAATGGGCATACAAAACAATTAGAACAAAAGCAATGCTCCTTTCCATTTTCTAAAAAAAATACTCTTCAAAAAATATTCCCCAGCGTCCCCAAAACGTTAGCTGTAAACATGGCCATCAGAATATTATCCATCCCTGCTCTAAAAGGTATAGTGTTTTCTGTGAATTTGTGTGTGTGAGTGTTTTTAATAAGAACGTTGTTAGAATGCTTGCTGTGTAGAACCTAACATTCCACGCGAAAGAAATCTGTGCAGACTTGCTGTCTTTTTCTTCACACCTTCAGGGTAGCCAGAAGAAAGATATGGCCCCATGTTCACAGCAAGTTAGTTATGAAAACTTATCTTGATCGCCAAATAGCCAAAGAGGATACTGTGGTTTAAAGAGTATTTCTGCAATAAGGCCTTATGCAATAAAGGAAAATGACTATTTTCTCTTTAAATTGAGGCCAAATGAACTTGACTTTCTCTAAATGGCAACTCTATACTGCAGCTTGGCACCATGCTGTGGCTCTTCTTTTATAATAAACCTAATTAATTCTGAGCACTTCTTTTGACTTTGCAGATGTTCTCATTTTTTTGTAGATCTGTTGAAGCATTAAATCCAGTCTACATTTCCTTTCCTTTTCTTTTTCTGTTTGAATGCACTCTGGAGTGATTCCGTTATTTGTAATGAACCACTATGTGAAGCAATGTTTAGAAGGAACCTTCGGAAATATGCAAGAGGTACAGGCATATATTGCCTTGCAGAAATTTGACTAATCCATAACAAAATTGTATTTCTCTTGCAAGCCTTTTCCCATTTTAATCCTAGCCAACTGTAGGGAATTCCTTCAGAACCACTGTGCAGATCTCTGAACCTGATGCTATGAATAATTGAGCAAGCTTCGACAACCTTAATGGCAAAAGCCTTTCTCATGTTTTTTTATTTTTATTTTTTTTAAAACAAATTTTATTAATTTTACAGAGAACACAAAACATAAACAAAACTAAAAGATCTTTTCTGAAGGTTGTCTAATCCCGGGTTGAAACTCTTCACACAGACACAAATTCAAACATCATATTCACTTTATATATCCTTCCATATCTTATTATCATTTTCTTTTTTATATATATATATAAACCATTTTTATCAGTTTTATATAAACAATGCACAAGGCATAACAGCTTATAAGTTCTTTTCTAAGAAAAAATAATAAAAGAAGAAAACCAATAGAACATAACAATTCCAAATTATAGTATCAATACTTTGTCTATTTAACTTCATATCTTATCCCAACTTCTCCTTTTCATCCAAATTATTTCTTATTAATTAAATTTTTTTTTGCCTTTTTTCAATATACATCTAAAAAAAAAAAATAACAAAACCTTTATATATCCTTTCATATCTTATTATCATTTTCAATAATATTCTTTGTCTGTTCTATTTCCAACTATCCATTCATCTTTTTTCTTTTATTATACTGCTCCTGTACACCAATTGGAGTAACGTCTATAACTCATTACCCTAACTTAAAAATACTTCATATAACAATTTTTCTTGGGATTCTGTTTAAAAGATTCTAAAATTACACAATGAATTTTATACTCTAAATACACATATAAAAAACACAATCTTATGTACCCTCCAGAATCCCTCTTTTATCCTAAATTAAATTCACCCATTGTCTCTGAATAAAATTTTTTTCTTTAGATCTTGCTTCCCCCCATTGAGGCTTCTCCTCCCCCCCTTTCTCTCTTGCTTATTCTTCTCCTTGCCCTTTTTACCCCTTTGTCTTTCCTCCTCCCTTTTCTTACTCCCTTTCCTTTGCTTTCTAACCTTGCCTCCACCTTTCCGCTCATTTTTCTCTTCTTTGGTTGTTTTTATAATTCTTAAAATCCCCTTTTTCTTATCCTTTTTCTCCTCCTCCCCGGAAAGAACCCATTGTTCATCAAAGATGGCTTCTTCTTCCTCTTTTTCTTTGTCCCAGTCCTTCTGCTGCGTAGTCAACTTTTCATAAGTACATAACGCCATTTCTAAGAATTGAAACAAAGTGCCCAAAGTATCTTCTTTTTTATATTTTTGATATTCAGTCTTTAGTTCATCCACAAGCAATGCCATTATGAAAAAAGAAACTTTTCCCAAAACAACCACAAATATTTTTAATCAAGAATAATTCAAAAAAAAAAAGAATTCCAAAAATTAATACTTTTCTTCCTTCTTCTCTTTCTCTTTCTGGGGTTAATGTTCAATCAAAGAGGTCCAGTTACCATATACCTTTCTTTGGGATTCTAGGCAATCTCCTCCTTTTTCAGCTTCTGCTCCAATTTTTTTTTCCTCTCCCTTCCCACGTGCAATATCAATTTTAAATAATCAGAAATCCATACCTCCAACAAGGGTTTTCCAATTTCTTAAGTTTTTCAATGTCCAAAAACCCTTTTGTCCCTTAGCTTCAACTCTCAAAACAATTCACTTTCAATGTCCAATATGTCCAAACATATCTGCTGTTTCCATGGGGTGGGAGAGTGAAGAAAAAAAAAAGTTCCCTTTAACAGCTTCTCCGCCGCTTTCGATCTTCTTAGGGATACATTGTATCCTCCAGCAACTCAAACAGCTCAGTTCTAACCAATTTGAAAGATGTTACTTGACCCAGCTCAGACAGCACTTTCACTCTTCTTACTTCCTCCAGCGCAATCTTACCCGGTTGCTGGCTTCTTCGTGGCGGCCATTGCTGACCGCCGCTCCACCGCCTTGGGAAAAAGGGGTTTTTCCGGAGGAGGAGGGGATCTGCGACACCCCCAACCCCCTGTCCGACTCCTCTCTCTCTTCAGTTGTCCCTACAGGGCAGCCATATCCCCCTGACCCATCTGGATCGGGGGTACCTCGGCGGCTAGCACAGCAGGAATCGCGAGCTGTCGCGAATTCCTGCTGCCCCGAAGCCACGCGAAACCGGAAAACCCTCATTTTTTTTTATTTGTATTCATCAAATTTTGAAACTGTATTTATAATAGTGCAGTGTATAGTATATGCTGTATTTATAGTAGCTCTTCCAGCCCTCTCTGACTTTTAATATCCAAGCACAATTTCGATTGGATTTCATTTGTGGTGTGTGTTTTTTTTAGCTAGGACTGGACATAGAAGAGCTGGAAGAGATTGAAGAAGATGCTGGTCTGGGCAATGGAGGTCTTGGCAGGCTGGCAGGTAAGCAGTCATTGCATAAACATACATACATTGCATACACATCATTGCTAGGATGTAGCAATGGCCTATTGACAGCCTGTCCCTACTTTTGTTCTTCCTTTAAAGTCAAATTAAGATTGCATCAGGGATGGACAAGACAAGCCATTTATGGGTTTCATGATTCCCATGATGCATTAATGATGGCCTTCTTCTCTACCTGTCATCCAAATCTGGAAATAGTATTCTGTTTGAGCAATTGTAATGCTTTTAGAAAGAAGAGCTAAAATGTGTAATGATATCTCTCTCTCTCTCTCTCTCTCTCTCTCTCTCCCTCCCTCTCTCTCTCTCCCTCCCTCTCACTTTCTCCCTCCTCTTCTCTCTCTCCCTTTCTCTCTGTCTCTGTCTCTGTCTCTCTCTCTTTGAGTAACACCTATTGGTAGCATGCCACTTAGGCAAAAAGTTGCCCTCCTAGTGTGCCCTCCCTGGACCCTGCTTTTAAGTTTTTGATAAAGCAGTGAAAAGGGTGCATGGTGGAATTTTCTAATTTCTTGCCCTTCAGCTTATGCTGGAGACATTACTCCAGGGGCTCAACTCAGCTCTGAAACTTCTACATCCCCCTATATCACGTTTTATTTCTCCCCACTCCCATTAGATCACCCTAGAACCACTTTCTCCCCTAAATCCTTGGCTGAATGAAACTGTGTTGAGGTGTGGGGGATGCATTGCTGCCCAAGGAGCTGAGCCCAATTTTGTTTCCCTTCCATAGCCTGCTTCCTGGATTCAATGGCCACCCTTGGGCTTGCAGCCTATGGTTATGGAATACGCTACGAGTATGGCATTTTCAATCAGAAGATCAGAGAAGGATGGCAGGTAATTACAAAGCCTTAAACAACTGGAGGTGCTTCCCATCCAACATTATCACTCCAAGTGCTGGACTAGAAGACGATTTTATGGCACATAGAGATGATAGAAATGCATTTTTTCCTGGATCTTTTTATTTATTTTATCTCGCCTTTATTATTTTTATAATAATAACTCAAGGTAGCAAACATAACTAATATTCCTTCCTCCTTCTATTTTTCCCATAACAACAACTTTGTTGGGCTGAGAGAGAGAGGGACTGGCCCAAAGTCACCATTCAGCTTTCCTGCCTAATTCAGGACTAGGTCTCCAAGATGATTTTACATATTTTTTATCAATCAAATTAATAAAGCTGCCAATCTCATCAAAAGCGACTTCGTGTGGCACACAACAATTAGATAAAAACAACAAATGTAAAAACAATGTTAAATATAAACATCCATATTAATCATAAACACCAAAGATGCAAACCATAGATGAAGGGAAGATAAAAAATGACCATTTCAACAATGGTAAAATCTTCAGCAAAAATTTGGTTTAAAAGCAACAAAGTATGTGCAAGGGCTTTACACATAAGTTAGCAAAATCATTCTGTCCTGTTGCATGAAGTGTTTTATTAAAATATAGAATACTTCATGCAACCTCTTAAGGTTCAGGAGTTTCCAAAATCAAAAAATTCAAGATGCTTATATGAACAGAAACAAGGAGGGAATGAATGCAATTAGCCCTTCTAGACTCTAGAAGCATCAAAGACTAATTAAGAATTGCAGGTTAATAAAATGCCTAAGGAATAAATTAGTAAATAAATAAATTAAATAAATAAATTAGAATAAACTAATTAAGATCCTAGAATATCCAGTCTAGTATCTAAGTACCTTCAGGGATGTTAAAAATATCTTCATTTTGTCATTGGAAGTAGTTATAAAATGTCAATATGTTGGAATGAAGTTGAATTTTTTTTTTTCAAACAAATTTTATTAATTTTACAAAAGACAATACACAATCCAGGCATAACAACTTAAAAAATCTTTTCTAAAAAAAATAATAATAATTAAAGAAGAAAGCCAATAGAACATATAAAATAACTCCAAATTGTAATATCAATATTTACATTATCTATTTAACTTCATATCTTATCCAGACTTCTCCTTTTATCCAAATTATATTTTTTGCTTATTAAATTTTATTGCCTTTCATAAACATACAAAACACAAAACATAAACAAAACTAAAACATCTTTTCTGAAGGCTGCCTGATCCTGGGTTGAAACTCTTCACACAGACACAAATTCAAACATCATATTCACTTTATATATCCTTCCATATCTTATTATCATTTTCTTTTCTTTTTTATATAAACCAATTTTATCAATTTTACAAAAACAGTGCCCAAACAATTAAGGCATAACAGCTTATAAATTCTTTTCTAAAAATAATAATAATTAAAGAAGAAAACCAATAGAACATAATGATTCCAAATTATAATATCAATATTTACTTTATCTATTTAACTTCCTATCTTATCCCAGCTTCTCCTTTTCATCCAAATTATTTCTTGTTAATTAAAATTTTATTGCCTTTTATCAATATACAAAAAAAAACCATAACAAAACCTTTATATATATTTCCATATCTTATTACCATTTTCTTTTTTTCTTTTTTTAAACAAATTTTATTAATTTTACAGAAAACACAGTAAAACAAACAAAACTAAAAGATCTTTTCTGAAGGTTGTCTGATCCCGGGTTGAAACTCTTCACACAGACACAAATTCAAACATCATATTCACTTTATATATCCTTCCATATCTTATTATCATTTTCTTTTTTATATATATATATAAACCATTTTTATCAGTTTTATATAAACAATGCACAAGGCATAACAGCTTATAAGTTCTTTTCTAAGAAAAAATAATAAAAGAAGAAAACCAATAGAACATAACAATTCCAAATTATAGTATCAATACTTTGTCTATTTAACTTCATATCTTATCCCAACTTCTCCTTTTCATCCAAATTATTTCTTATTAATTAAATTTTTTTTTGCCTTTTTTCAATATACATCTAAAAAAAAAAAATAACAAAACCTTTATATATCCTTTCATATCTTATTATCATTTTCAATAATATTCTTTGTCTGTTCTATTTCCAACTATCCATTCATCTTTTTTCTTTTATTATACTGCTCCTGTACACCAATTGGAGTAACGTCTATAACTCATTACCCTAACTTAAAAGTACTTCATATAACAATTTTTCTTGGGATTCTGTTTAATAGATTCTAAAATTACACAATGAATCTTATACTCTAAATACACATATAAAAAACACAATCTTATGTACCCTCCAGAATCCCTCTTTTATCCTAAATTAAATTCACCCATTGTCTCTGAATAAACTTTTTTTCTTTAGATCTTGCTTCCCCCCATTGAGGCTTCTCCTCCCCCCCTCTCTCTCTTGTTTATTCTTCTCCTTGCCCTTTTTACCCCTTTGTCTTTCCTCCTCCCTTTTCTTACTCCCTTTCCTTTGCTTTCTAACCTTGCCTCCACCTTTCCGCTCACTTTTCTCTTCTTTGGTTGTTTTTATAATTCTTAAAATCCCCTTTTTCTTATCCTTTTTCTCCTCCTCCCCAGAAAGAACCCATTGTTCATCAAAGATGGCTTCTTCTTCCTCTTCTTCTTTGTCCCAGTCCTTCTGCTGCGTAGTCAATTTTTCATAAGTACATAACACCATTTCTAAGAATTGAAACAAAGTGCCCAAAGTATCTTCCTTTTTATATTTTTGATATTCAGTCTTTAGTTCATCCACAAGCGATGCCATCATGAAAAAAGAAACTTTTCCCAAAACAACCACAAATATTTTTAATCAAAAATAATTCAAAAAAAAATTCCAAAAATTAATACTTTTCTTCCTTCTTCTCTTTCTCTTTCTGGGGTTAATGTTTAATCAAAGAGGTCCAATTACCATATACCTTTCTTTGGGATACTAGGCAATCTCCTCCTTTTTCAGCTTCTGCTCCAATTTTTTTTTCTCTCCTTTTCCACTTGCAATATCAACTTTAAATAATCAGAAATCCATACCTCTAATAAGGGTTTTCCAATTTCTTAAGTTTTTCAATGTCCAGAAACCCTTTTGTCCCTTAGCTTCAACTTTCAGAATAATTCACTTTCAATGTCCAATATGTCCAAACATATCTGCTTTTTCCATGGGGTGGGAGAGTGAAGAAAAAAAAAAAGTTCCCTTTAACAGCTTCTCCGCCGCTTTCGATCTTCTTAGGGATACAATGTATCCTCCAGCAACTCAAACAGCTCAATTCCAACAAATTTGAAAGATGTTACTTGACCCGGCTCAGACAGCACTTTCACTCTTCTTACTTCCTCCAGCGCAATCTTACCCGGTTGCTGGCTTCTTCGTGGCGGCCATTGCTGACCGCCGCTCCACCGCCTTGGGAAAAAGGGGTTTTTCCGGAGGAGGAGGGGGTCTGCGACACCCCCAACCCCCTGTCCGACTCCCCTCTCTCTTCAGCTGTCCCTACAGGGCAGCCATATCCCCCTGACCCATCTGGATCGGGGGTACCTCGGCGGCTAGCACAGCAGGAATCGCGAGCAGTCGCGAATTCCTGCTGCCCCGAAGCCACGCGAAACCGGAAAACCCCCGGAATGAAGTTGAAATTTTTATCTGTGGCCTTTGTTGGCACAATGTTTTTATTATCTGGTGCTGTATTTAGTTGTGTGGATTTTCTTCAGATTCTTTGTATGGTGGAATTTATCTTGGCTTTCTGTTGTAAGATGGATTTGTAAACTGTTGTATATATTTTGATTAAAAATGCCAAATGCCATCAGACTGCAGCCAAATTCATTTCCTGCTCTATTTTTGTTCTTTTAAGGAGTATAGTTCTTCAAAGAACTATATAAAAAAGAGTGAACATTTACAGTAAAGTCTGACTTCCTGGATTGTGCAAATAAGAGAGGGAGGCCTTGGGGAAATGGGTTAAGATAATGATTAACGAAAAATAATTTGACAAGTAGGTCACTAGGGTTTAGGTGAAAGGATTACAACGTGGTATTCATTGACTGATTCTTTTTTAAAAAAAAAATTTTTTTACTGGTTTTTAAAACAAACATAAACAAACAAAACATAAAAACATCAGGCCATCTTCCATATATGCACATACAGTGTGCCAGTTGGTTTACAAATTGGTCTGTGCTTCCATTTCATAGTCTTCAATTACAATTACATTGTATATGATCTTGTATTTTCAATCCAATATTAAATACATTGCTATAATTATTAATCATTTGTCTATACTGTTATTCATTCATGCTTTAGGAAATAATCATATTTTACTTAATTTGTTTTGTGACAATTCAAATTATCATCCCAAATCTATCTTTTTTTAAAAAAAAAAACAAGTTTTATTGATTTTAAAGACAAACAAAACATAAGACATCAAAGTATAAAACCTCCTTTCTCAAAAATTACTTATAAGTTTTAACAAGGCAAATAAAACATTATTTTTTAAAGCATAGTTCCACATTATCACATTTCCATTTAAACACACATATATCTTTTCCAAATTTCTCATTGTTTCTCCCTTCACTTTTATTCAATTATATTTCTTTCTATCAAGGTTTTATTAATTCTCAATCAAGCATAAACAGACAAAATACAAGACATAAAAAGATAAAACCTCCTTAATTATCATTTATACATGTCTTTTCCAAATTTATCTCCCTTTAGTTTTATTCCTCCAAGGTTTTATTAATTCACAATCAAAACATAGCTAACCAAAACACAAAACATAAAACTTCTTTTGAAAAGTGGCTTAGCCCCGGGTTACATCTTTTTTTTACAGACCTAAATCAAATTCATGCTCACCTTATATACCATTCATATCTTATTAACCATTCTATATTTTCTATATAACTTCTCCCTTCTTTTCACTCTCTTAATTATATTTTGTTTATTTCATCTTATTTCAAAATCATTATGTTTGTATCTTTTGTCGTTCTTTTCCAATCATCTATTTATCTCTTCTCTTTAGCAAAGAATTTTCCCTGTAATCACTTTTAAGGAGTGATGCCTTTCCCTAAAGTAACACTTAAAATAATACATAATTTCTATCCTGATTCTGCTTAGTACATTCTACATGTTGCATTTTGAAAAAAAAGAATAGTAAACTTATAATATAGTTAAGTATATAATTTCCATTCTAATTCTAATTCTAATTAATAGTATAACTAAGCATTAATCATTTTATACATTAATATTTTATTAAATATTGAAATCTATCATTATAAAACATTTTAATATTTTAATATTTTGTTAAATCTTATAATATTCCAATAGACTACTTCAAATGCAAATACTACAATACTATCTTATGTACTCTTGCAGAATCTTTCTTAAATTATACACTATCCTTTATCTAAAAAAAATATCTTGTTTCAGACCGTGGCTTTTTTTCCCTTTTTCCCTCCCTTTCTTCTCCTGGTCTTTTTGCCCCCCCCCCCTCCTAACCTCCACCTTTTTAGCTTCCCCTCTCTGTTGTAATTCTCTTTTCAATTGCTTTCTAACATTGTATCTTTTTTCACCTTATTTTTCTTTTTCTTGGTTGTTTTATTGAATCTTAAATTCTCATTTTTCCTTCCTCTCTTCCTATTTTCTTTCTTAATCGAACTTTTTTGTCCATTAAAAATGGCTTCTTCCTTTTCTTCTTCTTCTTCTCCTTCTCCTTCCTCAAGTATTTGCTGGTACGTAGAAACCGCCATTTCTAAAAAGTGGAAGACAGCTCCCAATGAATCCTTGCCAATTTGTTCTCTTTCTTTTAATTTTTCATATTCCATTTTTAGTTGATCCACAGATGGTGCCATTGTAAATTTTTAAGAACAACCCAGATGTTTTTAATCTTAAAGTAATTTGCAAATGTCAAAGTTATCAAGCAATCCAAACAGATAGAAATTATTTCATCTTCTTCTCTTTGCAACTTTTCCTCCTGGGGCAAAATCCCAAATATATTTTAAAGCCATATTACAGTTAGTTGTTGGTCTTATAATCTTCAAAGCATCTCCTCCAACAAATTTTTAAAGATTTTTTTTTTTAGTCCTCTCTTTCCCACTTATAACAAAGAGCTTGTTTTTACCTTAAAGAAGCAGGTTTTCCTGTGCTCATTTGCTTTCTCCGTAAGGAAGGGGAGTAAAATTTCCTTCAGCACTTTCGCCGCCGTAACAACTTCTTTTGGAAACTAATGTATCAATCCGAAAGTCAGGTTTCCAGGGTGTTTTAAAAGTAACTTTGTCCCGGTTCAGCCAAGAAAACTTCTCCTTCTGTCTTCCTCCTGCACAGTCTTATCCGGTTGAAGATTCCTTTGTGGCTGCCATTTCTGACAGCCGCTCCACAGCCTCAGGAAAAAGGAGTCTAGCCGGCTGAGGAAAGGGTGTGCGATATCCCCAGACCCCTGCCTGGATCTCCTCTGTCTTCCGCTGCCTCTCCAGGGCAGCGACAACTCCCAAATCCAGTTGGATCGGGGGTACCTCAGTGGCAAGCGCAGCAGGGACCCGCAGAGAAGCGGATTCCTGCCGCCGCCAAAGCCTTGCAACCGGAAGTCCATTGACTGATTCTTGATTAAGTGAGACAACTTTCCTCAGGTGACAGACAGGAAATTCTGTTGGATCATTGATGTACAGTTGTGAAATTCTCAGTGCAAAGGGAAAATGGAACTATCTGATCCCAAGCAAGGAGAGAATTCTGTTTTCTCAGCTTTGTACATTGATATTCAACTGATGAGTGTCAATTTACTGTTAAAGAGAGTTAAAAAGAGCCAGTGATTGAAATGGGAAATTTGTGTTTTCCATATAAAAGTTCCATCCCTGATCACATCAATAAAATGATATGGCTGCAAATCATCTAGAAGACAAATAAAGACCAATGGACTCATTTCTTCTTGTCCTGCATAGCTTGAAGTATCTTTCTAATTCTTGGCCTTTTCTTGCTGCAGGTGGAAGAAGCTGATGATTGGCTAAGACATGGAAACCCCTGGGAGAAGGCTCGCCCGGAGTACATGCTTCCTATTCATTTTTATGGAAGAGTGGAGAATACAGAGATGGGCATGAGATGGGTTGATACTCAGGTAAAGTCCCTTGGGGAAGGAAAGCACATTTCAGTTGTCATAGTTGTGGGGTGGGAGAGTTTTAAATGTTCTCTGCAACCATCAAGTTTAATTGTGCGAGCTTAAGCAGATAATTCCTACCAAGCAAGTCTACTGTGCATCCCAGCTTGTAGAGGAGAATCATGCCTGGTGGCCCAAATTCTTTGCATAAATAAGATTAATATGTCAATGCATCACAAAACCTAAGTAGGGGTAGACATTGTTTCAGTTTTGCACTGAATTCATGCACCATTTTTGGTCTCTGGTCTATAACTCTAATAAACTGAATTGAATTGAATATACCACTTTTTTTCCCCCAATAAAATGCTTAAGTAGCTTAGAACAGTGGTCTCTATTCTTTTTGGCACTAGAGACCCTTTTTGTGGAAGTTTTTCCATGGAGAGTTGCGGGGGTGGGAGGGGGAGGAAGAGTATTGCAGCTTAGATCCCTCATGTACACAGTTTACACAGTAGGGTTCACACTCCTATGAGTATCTAACGCCTGATGATCTGAGGTGGAGTTGAGGCAGTGATGCCAGCACTGGGGAGCGGCTGCAAATACAGATGAAGCTTTCCTTGCTTTCCTACCACTCACCTCCAGCTGTGTCATGCCCCTGGTGGAGACTGACTCTGAGGGAGAGGAGGAACAGCCAACAGGGAGTGGAAGGGTGGCTCCAGAGGTGGTGGAGGAAGCTGGAGAAGGGCAGAGGCTGGCTGAGCAGTCAGAGGAGAACCCAGGCCCATCCCCTATCCATCCTAGGGCACGCGGGGAGGAGAGGAGCAGGGAAAATCATGGTCTACTCGGGAGGAGAGGGCCATGATCCTCTTCATGGGTTGCAGGTGTGAGATCCGCATAAGAGTTTGGACCTGCGTGCTAACAAACGCTGGAGACAAATTAGTATTTTATTCCTGGATGAGGTTTATCTTGGCTGGTCTTCTTCCAACGGACTATACCTGGTTATCTTTTTGAAGTTTGTAATTATTTATCCTGGTCTGTCGTGGAATTTTCTTCAGTGCGGTTTGTTTTTGTTTTTTGCTTCATTACCTGCTCTTTGAATTTGAACCTTATTTCTTTCGTTTGGAATGTTATTTTGAAAATAGTTTAATCTTCAACTGTGAACAATTAAACAGTGAAGCCAAGTTGAAGGCATTAAAGGACCTTTATTTATGTTTTGGTTTTTATTATATTTCTGATACGCTCCGGGTCATCACAAGCTGTGCAGTCTGGTTCTTAACAGGAAGTTGGGGATCCCTGGCTTAGAATAAACTGTGTCTGTGTTTTGTTTTGTTTTTCATTGTGGTGGCAAGTATAGATTGAAATGACAATTATGTTTCGTAGCATAGGGGCATCCTGTAAGATAGTGATTCTCACATCCACAGAAGTCGCAAGGCAACCATAACCGCAAGGAACTGTAGGAAAAGAGCAAGGAAAGACTGGGAGCAAGTAAAGAGAGGAGTCAGCCCAGAATCATTATGTTATGGATTAAGCCAACGCAGCGATACAACCCTCAACAGCTTTGTCTTACAGCAGGCTTGTTCCTGCAATTCTCATTGGCCCGTAGATAGCGAGTTGTGATTGGTCAGGTTTGGCCAATCTGATTGGCTGTTAACGGGAACCCCTGATTGGACGCTTGTGAAAGCGATAGACTCAGTTCATTGATTGTTTTGACAGCAGCAAGCTCTATAAAAGAGCTACTGCTGCCCAGATATTTTGCTCCATTCTTTCCTGTTAATAAAGAGTTGAAGTCACCATCCGATGTCTCATCTCCATTCCTTGCGCCCATGCCCAGGACTTAACACATTAGGTGTCCACAAACATTCTAAGCCCAGTCCTCCCCCCTTGAATTCTGTTTACTCTTATCTAGTGCCAATTTAGTGTTGACCATTAGTTGACTAGATTCTTGTGTATAGGCTTGAGCAATAAATCTTTTGAACTGATGTACCTATTTTTCACACCTAACAGGAAGCACTGAATGCTAGAATGGGTTTCTCTAGAATCAAATTCACGTCGTCCTGGTGTTGTCATGTCAGATATCGAAACTTTTTTCCCCTTTGCTAAATCGGGCACGGGCGTGGCCAGCACGTGATGCATCTGGCCTGCAGGCCATGAGTTTGATACCCCTGCTCTAGAATAACATTCCATTTTTAACCCAATATAACTCGGGCAATCTCTGCCTTTAGGTTGTTTTGGCTTTGCCCTATGATACTCCTATTCCTGGTTATATGAACAACACGGTTAACACAATGAGACTCTGGTCTGCTCGAGCGCCTAATGACTTTAATCTCCGTGACTGTAAGTATTGTCAATGGACTTCTCATTGTTTGCCTGGAGGAAACGTTAGGAAAACTGTTCTCTTCAGGCATAGGCAGACCTAATTTTGAAGCCACCAAGGCCCACTTCACTGATCACACTGCCAAAGTTTGAAGGTAGTTTCCTCACTGGAAAACAATGATAGAAGAATGGAAAAGCTCATATGTACAGCATTTGTATAAAAACAAATACTTTGAATGATTATTTTGAAGGGATTTTCCATTGATCTTCGTGCTTTCATTATGGGCCCATCCATGGTAGGCTTCATTATGGATTGAACCTTGGCAATGACAGAACTGAAGATTATAGCCCATAATAATCTACCATAAAGAAACAAGGCTTTCTTTACTTAGTCACTGAAGTGTGTGGCTGCAGTTCCTAGTGTGATCAGCAGTTCTCAAACCCAAATACAGATTGGAGAGTGTCAGGGATTTGGGGAAGGACATTACATTTTTTCTGGCCTGCTGATAGCTATGAAAAACAGAATTCTGAGTTCCTCTTCTGCAAACTAGTATAATGTCAGATTAATAATGGGGAAAGAGGTTTATTTTTCTGCCTCTTAACCCTCTTGGTCAGGGTGTTTTCCTTTCCTAAGGAGAGTCGACACTGTTTTTTTTCTTCAGCAATGTTGCTAAGAAAATAATTAGGAGGCAACTAGATACATGGATGAGAGAAAAGAAAATATCTCTGAGAACAGGGATAGAAAACACGTGGTCCTCATGTGACTGAACTACATTTCCTAGCAGCCCCTGCACAGTCAAAGATGCCGGGAATTGGTATTTAACAATTGGAGGACCACGGCTTTCTCTACCTTGCCTTAAATACAGTAGGAGTAGCTCCAAAGCATTTTCTCGGGGCCTAGGGATTCATGAGAAAGCTGGAGACAACTAAATAAAGGGAGAAATAAATGGATAAATTGAGGAAGCAGAGATTCTTGGAAAAATTGGTATCACTTGAGGCAAAGGAAGATCTAATAAAGTGTTTCCCAATCTTAGCCATTTTAAGATGTGTGGATTTCAACTCCCAGAATACCCCAGCCAGGAATGCTGGCTACAGTATTCTGGGAATGGAAGTTCATGCATCTTAAAATGGCTAAAGTTGGGAAACACTGGTCTATTAGCTCAGCATCAGGAAGAAAGGAAAAGGATAGTCCCTTGCATTTCCTTCCTCTGATGTCTTAACACTTCTGGTAAGGGAAGACTGAAAAGAAACTAGAGCAGGCTTTCCCAATCTGGACATCCAAATTTCTAATCTGTATGACCAATGGCTGAAAGTTCTGGAAGTCATAGTCCCAACATAACTCAAGAACACCAGGCTGAGGAGAGCTGGGATAAAGGACTCCTTTTGAAGAGGAAATTTGATAGTTCACATAGCAAATTGACTTTTAAAAGTTAAGCAAATGCCTTGTTTTGGGAAGAAGCCCCGAACATTCCTAAAATAATTCTGTGCTAAGTAGACAGGGAAAAAGTTGTTTTTCAACTCCCACTGATACTGAACAGCCATGCATGTTTTATTTCAACTTCTCTGTGCAGTTAATGTTGGTGATTACATTCAAGCGGTGTTGGACAGAAACTTAGCGGAGAACATCTCCCGTGTCCTCTATCCAAACGATAACGTAAGTTCCAAGCACTGTGAAGTGTTGCCTGCTGGTGGGAGGGAATGAAAGAAATTAGGGCTTTGACCAGTTTACTTTTTAAGTGGGCACCATTCTAATCATTCAGAACCAAACATGGTAGCAAGTTGCCTCTTTTTGTATGTGTTGCAGAGCTGGTTGTCTTAAGTCAAAGGTCTTCAAACTTGGCAGAACTGGTTGTCTTAAGTCAAAGGTCTTCAAACTTGGCAAGTTTAACTCTTGTGGACTTCAACTCCCAGAATTCCTGAGCTAACATGACTGGAGGAGGAATTCTGGGAGTTGAAGTCCACAAGTCTTAAAGCTGTCAAGTTTGAAGACCCCTGTCTTAAGTCATCAAGCCCATAACCAACTAAAGGGGATCCATCCTCATTCTAAAGTAGGGTCTGGGAGATCAACCAGGACTTAAATGGTTTATGAAAGGTCAGAAAGTTGGGAGCAGTATGAATATTCAGGGGGATATTGTTCCAGAGAGCAGGAGCCATTCCTGTAAAGCCATTCCTAGGTCCCACCAGGTGACACTGATTGATAGGTGGGACATGTAGCATGCATGCTCTACCAACCCTGACCCGATGAGCAGAAACATATGAAAACAAATGCTCCATCACGTACTCTAACTAGACTAATGTGCACACTTGTGGGGGTTTATAGATGATAATACACACCTTGAATTGTCCCAGAAGCCAGCTGGGAAATCATGTACTCATGAAGCAATGATGTCATGTGACAAATCCATCAGAGCGCCCCCCCCAGTGCATTTTGGATCAGCTGTAGCTTCTGAGTGGTCTTCAAGGACAGCCCTGATGGTAAACCAATCAAGAGGTGGCCAAGGCATGAATGACAATCTGAAGACCCTTCCAGTCCAGGAATGGTCACACTTGATATGCTTGATAAACCCACACAAAGACTCTCCTGGCTACAGCTGCCATCTGATTTTTGATCCAAGGGATCCCCACTCCATCCCAGATTGTGCATCAGTCCCACATGGGGTAATGCTACTCTATGGATAATGAAATATGGAGGGTCCAGAGGACAAACAAAGGCATCTGGTTTTCTTTAAGTCTGAGTCTGTCTCTCCCCATCTGGACCTGCAAAACCTCCAGGCATTGGGTCAGGATTTTGACAGCATCGTTTAGTGATCCTAGGGTCAAGTTGTATAATTGGGTAATCATCAGCATATAGATGATCTCTGACTCCAGACTGATGGATCAATAGTTTTCATGTAGAAGCTGAACGCTTGTTTCAACACTTCCCCCTAACAAGCCCACAACAGAACCACAGTTTATCTCACTGTATAAAGAGGAAGTTGAAACAGAGAGGGACATGCAAAATTACCAATTGCATTCATAAGGCATCTACAACAACTTATACTAAAAGCATACAATTTCTTGCAAAGTAAAGCTGAAATCTCTGGCATATGTTAACCGTGTGAATTTTTCCACTTATTAGCCTATTTTGCACCCAGACTCTATACTGCTAACCCCTAGAAAATATGCTATTTTCTGTGATTATTAACCTGGCTTTCCTGTTTCCAATATTGAGATTTGATTGGGCGATGTGATGTGTCAGGACTTCAACATGCACTCCCATTCAAATCATGCTTTCCCCCACTCCCTTTCTGCTGGCAACTAAAAAGACCAAAGAAATATATTTTAGTTGACATTCAGCTCCCCTCACTTCTTGAAGGTTACCTGTACAACACAAAAAGAAAACAAAATTTATTGCAGGTCTAGAACTTAGGGTTGCGAACCCCCCCCCCCACAAGTTTGACCATGGGGGCTGGGGGTTGACGAGGTGGTGGCCTCAAGGTCAATCCCACCACAGGTTTTAAGAGGCTACTATGGAATACCGGGTGTATTTTCCCTAACAGTCAGGGCAACTTCAGTTGTGCCGTGACTGGGTTGATGACCTTTACTATGGGGAAAGGTCCCATGAACTTTGGCCTCAACTTCTTACTAGGGAGCCTTAACCTCAAGTATTTGGTGGAGAGGTAGAACTTCTCCCCATAGTAAAAGTCATCAACCCAGTCACAGCGCAACTGAAGTTGCCCCGACTGTTAGGAAAAACCAGGGAAGACCAGGGTCAAGGATGAAATGAATGATGTGTCAGAGTTGGCTGACTGTCAGGACTCCAACATGCACCTCCATTCAAATCATAAGTCTTTAGCTGCATCTCTCAGAGTAAAAAAAGATTGATTTATTAGGAGTTGACATGTCAGCTTTTCCTGGATGCAGCCGACTCTGACACATCATTCATTTCACCCTTGACCGTGGTCTTCCCTCCACCGCCTGGATGGATATTCTCCAATGAGACACATCCGAAGCCAAGAGTCATCAATCATGCTCTCCAGTAATATTTTTTCACGTGCCAGAAATTTTGGTTGCCAAAGCGATTATCTGAAGCACTTAAGGAATGCACTGCTATACCCCACTTCCTTTCTGCTGGCAACTAAAAAGACCAAAGAAGTATTTTTATTTTAGTTGACATGATGGACTAACGGGTGTAGGGGATGGATCTTTGATTTTCTTTTGGGAAGGGAAAACCCGGAACTCTCAGATTCGGGTTTTCCCAGATGTGCCAATATGACAACTCTAATAAAATGGAACTTTGAGGAAATGTATGTCTTGGAGTTTATTGGTATGGAATTGGTCAATTGGATCACTGATATGCAGTTGATATCGTTAATTTATAATTCCTATCCCACAATTTCTGCCATTTATCTAACTCTATGTGATAAATACAATTAATGGACTTTGATTCTCCTCATACTCACTTTGCATTTTTCTTCCCCACCTGACATTCTTTCTTCATCTGGCAGTTTTTTGAAGGCAAGGAGCTGCGTCTGAAGCAGGAATACTTTGTGGTAGCTGCCACCTTACAAGACATCATCCGACGGTACAAAGCCTCCAAGTTTGGGACTACTGAAAGTGTCCGGACTGCTTTTGATTCATTCCCAGATCAGGTCATTGCTTTTGGGATGATATATCTGGGGAGGAATTGGGTTGAGGCATATCATGATCTGGCAGGCAGAACTTGGTTGTGAAGTGGAATACCATCTTGGGTGTAGAAAACCAGTGGGATGAAGTCAGGAAAGCATTAGGCTAGGTGTCAGGATTCTGGAAGTTAAACATTTAAATCATGAGTCTCAAGCCAAATTTCCAAAACTTAAAAAGGATTTATTGGGAGTTAAACTGTCCGGCATTGCCTGGGTGTAGCCGACTCTGAAACACATCATTCATTATCACCCTTGACCCATATTTTTCCCCACCTTCTGGGTGTATCGTAATTCATATTCTCCAATGGGACACATCCATAGCCAAGAATCATCAATCATTGTTCTCCAGTTAGAATTTTGTGGGGCAGAAACTTCAGGCACCTGGTTACTATCTATTACATTTATGGAATGCAGTTTCGGTTTGCAAGCTGCTGCACTGCTCCCCTTCCTTTTCTGTTGGCAACTCTAAAAAAACCATAGGAAAACTTTACGAGTTGACACTAGGACCAGGAAGACCCAATGATCATATCTAGACTCAGCCTTAGAAGCTCTTTGGGGGATGTTGACCAGACACCATCGCCCCACTCAATCTCACTGGTTTGTTCGAGAGATAAAATTGGGAGATGGGAGTGTTAAGTGGGCCACCTTAAGTCCTAGAGCAGGGGTGTATGTATGTGATGTATTGGGATTCCCCCCCTTTGCTAAACCGGGTGTGGGTGTGGCCAGTGCATGACTCATCAGGCCCACGCGCCAGGAGTTTGACAGCCCTGTCCTGGAGGAAAGGGAAATTTGGAGTCTAACAAATACAACAAAAGCAAACTGAGAATAGTTTGATTACTTACCCTAACCCTAACCTGGACTTTTGCCCAAGAACCTTTTTATTAAGATGTTCCTCTGGGAGATGTGTGGGAGTAATAATGGCAGCATGCAATCTACATGGAAAATTGAATGCCACCAATCTACAAGCATTGCTTTCCCTAGCTTGACTTAACGTTTAGCTCCTTACTTCTTGCAAATTATCCAGCGGGTTGATAGATTCTTCTATTCCATTTTCCTGCTTAAAACTTTTTTTTAACATATTTTGTTTCTTGGTTTTCCATAGGTTGCAATCCAGCTGAATGATACACATCCTTCCATGGCTATTCCTGAGTTGATGCGGGTCTTCTTGGATATAGAGAAGCTGCCCTGGTCTAAGGTTGAGATCACTTTTCTGTCGTCAACTCTGTCTCTAGGATTTATAAAACCTTCACTGTGTTTTCCAGGGGCCTTCATTTAATTCAGCTTCCTGCCTAATTCTATAGTCTCTGTGCCAGGGCCTCAAATCTTCTTTTGCTTCCTGTTTCCAGTTTTCAGACAAACACAAGTTGGTTTACAAAATATGCTGAACCCTAAATCTAAAAAAAATAAGTTGTTGTGCAATGCCCAAACAAATAAAATGCTTCATTTGATGGCGTGGTTCATGCAACATTTAAACCACATTTTGATTTAGTCTAGCATACTGTGTACACTGAATCATACAGTCATTGTCTTAGATCTCAAAATTTGCGGACTGGGGTACTAATTAGGGGTACTAATACCCTCAGATTTGTCTCAAGGGTATAATCTTATCACATAGTAACAGTCCCATGGTGATGAGGGCTATTGTAAAGCAATCACCCTTTAGACTGCATTCTGTTCCAACATAACTTCAAAGATTGCTATCAAAATCACCAGACTTCTTACAGTCATAAAGGCAACATGATGAAATAAATATTTACACTAGAATTGTTTTAAAAATTAACAAAAAGGGAAAAGAGGCATACAGGGAGGAGGTGGGATCCATTAACTACTAATTAATTAGTCCATTAATAAGCTTTAATTAAATTTAGATGTAAACTAAATTAAATTTGATGTTTGACTTGGCCCAGCCTCTAATTTGGTGGGAGTGTGGCACCATGCAAACCACTTAAGGCTAAGGGGTGGCCTTCAGCCTAGAAGCTATTTAGTTCCCCTAGAAAGGGTTCCATTGTGGCATGGAAGTTCACACTAGCTCCACCTTCTGGTTTGGACTGTTTTATAGTTCTATAGAATTGTAAGTCACTTGGCTGAGATGGGTGGCTATAGAAATTGAAAAGAGAAAGAAAGAAAGAAAGAAAGAAAGAAAGAAAGAAAGAAAGAAAGAAAGAAAGAAAGGAAGGAAGGAAGGAAGGAAGGAAGGAAGGAAGGAAGGAAGGAAGGAAGGAAGGAAGGAAGGAAGGAAGGAAGGAAGGAAGGAAGGAAGGAAGGAAGGAAGGAAGGAAGGAAGAAAGAGAAAAAAGGAAAAGAAAAGAGAGTTGACCATAGCCACCTTCATGAGAAAATGGAATAATATGGAATGGATGGTCTTGTTACCAGATGGATTTAGTTGATCAAACTATATGGATCTATGTCTACATTCAAGGAGGTGTGCAGTGAAGTATCCCAAGGTTCTGCCCTGGACTTAGTTATGTTCAACATTATCAATATGATTTAAATAAGAAGATAGAAGGGATGCTTATCACATTTGCATATAACAAAAAGCTGGGCGGGTTGGCTGACACAGCAGAAAGTAGGCTGTGGATTGAGAATAATCTTGATATCTAATAATATGCACCATTCTCAAGAGTGAGAAATGTAATGTAAGATTTCTGCATTCTAGTAAGAAAACTATATGCTCAGATACAAGGTATGTGGCTTTGGAGTAGCAGTTGGGAGAGGATGCATAAGAATAATTACATACATTGTTTTCTCAGTTTGCCTTATTATCTTTCTCTTCAAAAACACAAGGCCTGGGATATCACTACAAAGACCTTTGCTTATACAAACCACACAGTTCTCCCTGAAGCTCTTGAACGCTGGCCAGTCGAGCTGGTGGAGAAGCTGCTTCCAAGACACTTGCAGATTATCTATGAGATCAATCAGAGGCATTTGGATGTAAGTAGGGTTTCATTAAACCTTCTCTTTTTTACTTTTATTTTATTTATTTTTGTTGAGCATGTATTAGATAACAGATATAAGTATAAACATGATTATTAATACATGAAATGAATATGAATAAAAGGGAACATTAGGACAGGGACGGTAGGCACGTTAGTGCACTTATGCACGCCCCTTAAAGACCTCTTAGGAATGGGGTGAGGTCAACAGTAGACAGACTGAGGTTAAAGTTTTGGGGTTGGGAGAAGAAACCACAGAGTCAAGTAGTATATTCCAGGCATTGACCACTCTGTTGCTGAAGTCATATTTCCTGCAATCAAGTTTGGTGCAGTTTACTTTGAGTTTGTATCGATTGTGTGCTTGTGTATTGTTGTGGTTCTCTGACAGCTCTTAATTTTCTGGATGAATTTAAGAAAAGATAAAGCAATGGTTTTATGAAAACTGGCTTCCCCCCAAGTCCCTTTTCAAGCAGGAAAAGTTGGATTGAGCTTTTGATTCAGTCTAGAAATCTCTGTTCAGGTAGCCATATTGAAATGGAAAAAAGTTATGCCGATTGTATAGCATTTGCCTTTAAAATGTGGTTAATCCAAGGATCCTTTCTTGCTAAAATCCAGATTGAATTGGATAGTTGGGAATGCACTTGAACGGGATTAACTGATGTTGCTTTTCACCTTCACACATGCTCAGAAAATCAGAGCCCTGTTTCCCAAGGATGTTGACCGCCTCAGGCGGATGTCCTTGATTGAAGAGGAAGGAGTCAAACGTATTAACATGGCCCATCTTTGCATTGTTGGCTCTCACGCTGTGAATGGAGTTGCAAAGATTCACTCAGATATCATCAAATCTCAAGTGTGAGTAGTGGTCTGTATTTTGTTTGTCTGTAGCAACCTGGGATAATTTCCTTTTACTTTTGCCAACAGAAAAGTTTTGATTTGATTTAGACTTCCGAACGTTCTACTGTGGGATCAAATGTTGAAATTTAGGACTGAATTCTGGGTGCCACTGAGTTCGTGCTAATCTATAATTTTGTCTGTTGCTTTGATAATTTTCTGCCCTCCCAAATTTTGTGCTCTATAATTAAATTCCTGATCGTTGTCATATGCATTCTTCGATGAAAGACTGCAGGACAAATTTTCCCAAAGTTGCCTCATATCTAGTAATTTGACATCTTCATTTTCAATTTACTTCAGAGTTTGTAGGCAGTGTCACAATTAAACCCCCACATGAATAATTTTAGACATTTATGCAAAATATTAAGATTCAGATCTGGGCTACTTTTGTTCTTCTGCAATTAACTAGCTATTCAACTTAGCTTTCCATAGTTACTGAATTAACCCATTTTCAGAATATCTACAATATACTAAATCATATGCGAATCGGTTAAAAACTAAGACCCTCTGCAAGGACAGCCCATTAAATCTACTGGTTCTTTAAATGAACTAATTAAGCAGATTAGGTGAACTGTAAACCTTATGAGAGCAAATAAATACAGTAAAGGTCTGTGAAATCATTTTGTACTACATATAACATAAATACACACACAAAAAATGATGCTGTTGCTTCCAGCCTTGCTGTGGGCTTTCAATCTATTTTTGCAAAAAATAAGTTTATAAAAAAGTATAGGGTAATTATGCAATTAGTATTAATTTAAAATTTAAAAGATTGGATGGCCAATGTTTTCCATCACATTTGCTTAACTAGTAAATCTTGACGGTTTTTCCATGAACATTTTTCTTGATTTTTTTTTTGTTTAGGTTCAAGGATTTTGCAGAGTTGGAGCCAGAAAAATTTCAGAATAAAACAAATGGGATCACTCCTCGTCGCTGGCTCCTGCTTTGCAATCCAGGACTTGCAGAATTAATTGCGGAGGTAAAAAAAAAAAAAGCTCAGTTGTTCTACTTCGTAAAATAATTATTGAAATAATTTGTATGTGCTTTCTTAATAAATTTTATTTTATTTTTTAAAAATAGTTCCTGATATACAATCAGGCAGTTTCCATCTCCTTTCCAAGCTCTGAAAACAGTTTTAAGTAGGATCTCTGCTTCCGCTGTCTACTCATCTACTATCATTCTGGTTAAATAGTCTTTGTAGGCATCTACGGAGATTCTCAGTCATAGAGGTCATGGATGTCACAAAGGTGCTTTATCAAAAGGCTGCTGGACTTTTATCTTCCTTGAAGATGTTTTGCTTCTCATCTCAAAAATCATCTTTGAGATAATCTTTGTAGGTCTTGATATCATTTCATAACCTGCAGAACTCATTGAATAATAAAAGGAAAGATGGTTGGTGCTCTCTGAGTTTGGTTGGGGTTTTTTTACAGACATTTCATTACCCAACTAGGTAACATCATCCAGATATTGATAATGCTACCTGTTGGATAATGAAAGTAAGCTCAGAGAGAGTGAAGGACTTTGCAGTTCAAATCTAAGCCACATATATCGAGCCTAAAATATCTTTGAGAGATCAATATGCTTAGATGCAGTAGGTGCCACAATGAGTATCAGTGGGTGGTGACAATGGAATGATTCTGGATTCTTAAAGCGTTCTACCTGTTAAGATGATGCATATGTGAAATCTCTTTCTTCTTTGTACAGAAAATAGGGGAGGAATACGTGAAAGATTTGAGTCAGCTAACAAAGCTGCATCGGTTTGTGAATGATGATGTTTTCATCAGAGAGGTGGCCAAAGTCAAGCAGGTAAGGGGAACGAAAGGAGGGAATGGGAATTTTCCCTTTTCAAATAATTTTCTATCTCCAAAGCACTTTACAGATAATCTTTCATTGCATTTTGTTTATATATGGCAAATACAAGAAGATTCAAGTGACAAACATAGAACATCATTTCATTTTATCATGCCAGCATCAGGTTAGACTAAAACAGATAATTTGTCCAAGGTGATGTAGGGACCTCTGTGCTTAAGTAAATACTATTTAACCCAGTTCTCTGGAAAATTATTATTATTATTATTATTTTGTAAATTTTATTTGAGTTTTCACAAAGAGAAAAAAAATACAAATAAAACATCTTTTTTGAAAGTAGCATAATCCCGGGTTACATTTCTTTGTACAGACACAAATTCAAGTTCATGCTCATTTTTATATTCTATTCCATATCTTATTACTATTTTACATTTTCTGCATAGCTTCTCCCCTCCTTTAATTTCCTCAATTTTATTTTAATTATCTCATCTCAAATCATTGTATTTATATTTTTTGTCTGTCCTGTTTCAATTATCTATTATCTTTTCTCATTAAACAAAATTTCTCCTGTAGTTACTGATTGGAGTATGACGCCTTTATATCTTTTCCCTAAAGTTGTAACATTCAATATAATACATAACTTCCATTCGGATTCTGCTTGGTACATTCTTAAAATACACACTGTTTTCTTAAAAAAAGAAAAAATTATAAATGTATATAATTAAAACAACATTCCATTCCAATTCAATTCTATCATTAATATTAATATTCATTAAAGTCTTAACATCTTTAACATTACTTTTCAATTAAATATCATACTTCTATGGGTAACAATTATAAGCTTTCCATAGTCAATTCCCCACCCCTTCACTTATATTTTATAAAACATTAACTAATTAAAATGTTCCCGTTCCTTCCTAATTCAATTTTCTCCTTTATTTTATTTCACTTATTTTATTCACAAACATTTCACTAAATTACACTAACTATTTTATCCCTCATTTTAATCATACATTGTTTCCAATTTTCTAAAGTTATTTCTATTACTAATATAACAATACAATCTTATGTACCTTTACAGAATCCCTTTTTCAGTTAGATTTTCACCCATTATCTCTAAATAGGTCCTGTTTCTCTATATCTTGCTCCGGTCCTTTGTAACTTCTTTTCCTTTCCTTCTTCCCTCTCTTCTTCTCTCTCCCCTTTTTACCCCTTTGTCTCTCTACCTCTATTTCTCTCTTCAGTATTCCCCTTTTCTGTTGCTTTCCAGTATTATACTTATTTTTCGAATTATTTTTCTTTTCTTTGCTTGTTTTTTAAAGTCTTAAATTCTCCATTCTCTTTCTCCCCTTTCCTTTTTCTTCCCCACATAGAATTACTTGTTCATTAAAGATGGCTTCTTCTTTGTCCCAGTCTTCTTGTTTTGCAGTCTTTTCTTGTTGTTTCTCATAGTTCCAAATCTCCATTTCTAAGAATTGAAAAACGAAGCCAAAAGAACCCTTCCTTTCTTGTGCATCTTCTTTGTACTTTTTGAGTTCAATTTTCAATTCATCCAGAAGTGGTGCCATTGTATAAATTTTTAAACAACCACCCGATTGATTTTAGTCATTCAAATATAATAACTAAGAATCCAAAGATCACCAAATAATCCAAATACACACAAGCTGTTTCTTTTTTGCTCTTTTTTTTCACTTTCTTTTCCTGGGGTTACTATTTAGTTGCAAAGTTTCAGTTAAAATGTATCTTTTAGAAGTCTTGTTGAAGTTTTACTGTAGATTCTTTTTAATTCCAGGCAGTCTCCTCCCTCTTCCAGATCCTGCCCTTATTATTTTTCTCTCCCTTCCTGCTTATGAAAAAGAAAAATTTTAATGTCCAGAAATCTTTATTATCCCTTTGGCATTTTGTTTTATTTTCAGCTTAATTGCCTATTGATGTCAAAGCGGATTTTTCTGATTTCTTATTTAAGTCTCTTAGTTGTCAGTATAGGGAAGGAGAGAGAAGGAAAAAAACTCCAAACCTTTCCCTTTTCACTTTCCTTCGCTGCTTCTGACTCTTCTTTGGGAGCGATGTTATTTTTTGTAAGTTTAAATTCCAGGGTATCTTAGTTGTTGCTTTTACAATTTTAACCCGGTCAGCCAAAACTTTCACTTCTTATCTTCCTCCTACACATTCTTTTCCGGTCGAGTTCTCCTTTGTGGTCGCCATTTCTTTCTTTTTTTTTTTTCAAACAAATTTTATTAATTTTACAAAAACAGTACACAAACAAACAAGGCATAACAGCTTATAAATTCTTTTCCAAAAAAAAAAATAGTAATAATTAAAGAAGAAAACCAATAGAACATAATGATTCCAAATTATAATATCAATATTTACTTTATCTATTTAACTTCATATCTTATCCCAACTTCTTCTTTTCATCCAAATTATTTCTTGCTAATTAAAATTTTATGCCTTTTCTCAACATACAAAACGCAGAAAACATAACAAAACTTAAAACATCTTTTCTGAAAGCTGCTTGATTCCAAGTTAAAACTCTTCACACAGACAAAATTTACACATCATATTCACTTTATATATCCTTCCCTTTCTTATTACCATTTTCAATAACATTCTTTGTCTGTTCTATTTCCAACTATCCATTCATATTTTTTCTTTTACTATACTTCTCCCATAGACTAATTGGAGTGACGCCTTTAACTCATTGCCCTAACTTAAAAATACTTCACATAACACTTAATTTATCTTGGGATTCTGTTTAAAATTACACAATAAATTTTATAAGAAAGATTCTACTCTAAATACACATATAAAAACACAATCTTATGTACCTTCCAGAATCCCTCACTTTTTTTATCCTTCACCCATTGTCTCTAAATAAGCTTTTTTTCTTTAGATCTTGCTTCTCACCATTGAGGCTTCTCCTCCCCCCTTTCTCTCTTGCTTATTCTTCTCCTTGCCCTTTTTACCCCTTTGTCTCTCCTCCTCCATTTTCTTACTCCCTTTCCATTGCTTTCTAACCTTGAATCCACCTTTCCTCTCATTTTTCTCTTTTTTGGTTGTTTTTTCAAACCTTAAAATCCCCTTTTTCTTATCCTCTTTCTCCTCCTCCCCGGAAAAAACCCATTGTTCATCAAAGATGGCTTCTTGTTCCTCTTCTTCTTTGTCCCAGTCATTCTGCTGCATAATCAACTTTTCATAAGTGCATAACGCCATTTCTAAAAATTGAAATAAAGTGCCCAAAGTATCTTTTCCATCTTGTTCTTCCTTTTTATATTTTTGATATTCAGTCTTTAGTACATCCACAAGTGATGCCATCATGAAAAGAGAAACTTTTCCCAAAACAACCACAAATATTTTTAATCAAAAATAGTTCAAAAAAAGTTCCAAAAGTTAATACTTTTCTTCCTTCTTCTATTTCTCTTTCTGGGGTTACTGTTTAATCAAAGAGGCCCAATTACCATATATCTTTCTTTGGGATTCTAGGCCAATTTCCTCCTTTTTCCACTTCTGCTCCAATTTTTTTCCTCTCCCTTCCCACTTGCAACATCAATTTTTAAATGATCAAAAATCCATACCTCTAATAAGGGTTTTCCAATTCCTTAAATTTTTAAGTCCAATGTCCAAGAAGTCTTTTATCCCTTGACTTCAACTTTCAAAATAGTTCACCTTCAGTGCCCAAATAAATTTCAAATCTTCATCTGCTGTTTCTATGGGGTGGGAGAGTGAAGAAAAAAAAAGTTCCCTTTAAGAGCTTCTCTGCCGCTTTCCGCTCTTCTTAGGGATACAATGTATCCTCCAGCAATTCAGACAGTTCAGTTCCAGCGAGTTTAAAAGATGTTGATTGACCCGGCTCAGCCAGCATTTTCACTTTTCTTGCTTCCTCCAGCACGATCTTACCCGGTTGCAGGCTTCTTCGTGGCGGCCATTACTGACCGCTGCTCCACCATCTTGGGAAAAAGGGGTTTTTCCAGATGAGGAGGGGGTCTGGGACACCCCCAACCCCCTGTCTGGCTCCCCTCTCTCTTTGGCTGTCCCTACAGGGCAGCCATATCCCCCTGACCCATTTGGATCGGGGGTACCTCGGCGGCAAGCGCAGTAGGAATCGCGAACAGTCGCAAATTCCTGCTGCCACCGAAGCCACGCGGAACCGGAAACCCTGGTCGCCATTTCTGACCACCACTACAACCGCCTTTGGGAAAGGGAGTAATGGCCAGCTAAGGAGGAGAGATGTGGCTCTCCTCAACCCTGCTGGTGGTCTCCCCCCTCTTCACCACCTCTACAGGGTGGCTTAGCCCCGAAACCAGCCAGCTCGGGGCGCTGCAGCAGTGAGCCCAGACAGAAACCGCACACGATCACGGATTTCTGTCTGTCGCCGAAGCCCTTTGAAGCGGAAGTCTCCTCTGGAAAATTATTGTATAGAGAAAGAATTAGAAGATACATGTAAGTTGATCGTTGCTTGGTAGGAAATCTAGAGAGTATCAGGTTTTGGAAAACTGCAATAAGACTTTCAGAAAAGCTTTGGAGTGAACTGATAAGGGCCATTTAAGAGGCACTGTTGAGCAAGTCTGTCATATTTCTTATTTGCTGCTTACCAGAGGGAATACAAATCTCAGGGAAGACTCACATTTGGTCTTTCACAAAGTACAACACACTTTCTACCAAAGCATGTTGGTGTGGGCAGGCTACAACAACATGCATATACACAAACAAGAAAATAATGGCTGGTTAAGTTTCTGCATTCTCCATAGGTGAAGTACAAGTGACTATGGGTCTCACAGTCCAATGACTAGATGAGAGGAAGCAGCCTTCACAGCGGACCAATTGAAAACCAACTGGGGAACACCAAACTCCAAAAATATTTCCTGTGTGCTACCTAGAATGTCCATATAGGAGGTTTTCCTTCATTTTCCTGAAGAAAACGTTATACTCAAGCTGTAGTACTTAAAAATACTTCATCTTCCCTCACTGGTGGGCTGGTTACAAAATGGAAGTAGTGTTTCAAAGACATGTCCTTAGCTAAAAGCAAATCAGTCATGTTTTTGCTGATGCAAGACAGCTGTGTAGATTAGCCCTATGTTCTTCAGGGACAGTAGAAGTAGTTGTTCCATTGCCAACCTAGTCGATCATTGCAAACAGAATTGAAAGGAACACCTAGAGCACAAGGTTTTGGGCTGGTTCAGTTTTCTTTTCACAAAACCAAAAGGAGTGGTCATACCTCCCTTTCTGTTCACAGGAAAACAAAGTCAAGTTTGCCCAGTACCTGGAGCAGGAGTACAAAGTGAAGATCAACCCAGCTTCCATGTTTGATGTGCAAGTCAAGAGAATTCATGAATACAAGCGGCAGCTCATGAATTGTCTACATGTGATCACCATGTACAACCGTGAGTAAAGTTGTACAGCAAACAGAGCGTTTTATTTATAGCTTTTCTGCTTGCATAAATGTAACAGCATTGCTTTAAAATAGAATCAAATGGTAAACCAAAATACCTAATAATTTATAAAGACTTACAATCTGAAACAAAAATTCTACCAATCCGTGGGAATAACAGAACATTTTAGGGTGCTCATTTTAAGCGTGATGCACAGTCTACAGAAATAAAATAAGAACTATTCAAATTGTGAGGGTCATAAGGAAAGATACTGCTGCCCTGGCTTAATTCCAGGTCCTGTCTCTCTGATGGCTTCGATGCCTTTATTTCTTTTTGAACCTTTTTTCAAAGCCAGTAATTCTCACCAGGTGCCTGATGTAGGTAAAAAAAAACCTTCAGAATTACATTTCATTTTATCTCAATGTTCCTCACTGTAGAAGCTGTTCATTGCCAGACATTCTAGGCACAGTCTTCCATTTTTAGTATGGTTGTGTAACAAGTCACATGATTAATAGAGCACATGATTAATAGAGCCCTGCAGAAGCTGACAATGTGAACATGGGCCACACAGTAATACACCAGGTTTGTGATTCCTTTTGTTATATTTCGTTTTGCCTTTTTTTCTGGATTCTTTTACAGCAGAGGTCTCCAACCTTGGCAACTTTAAGCCCGGCGGATTTCAACTCCCAGAATTCCTCAGCCAGCAAAGTGGCTGGGGAATTCTGGGAGTTGAAGTCCACCAGGCTTAAAGTTGCCAAAGTTGGAGACCGTTGCTTTACAGTGTTCAGGATCTGACACCTGAAAATACCAGAGATAATTAAGATAGAATGAAGTGCCTCCATGATTCTTTTGTGAATTAGTCCATGGGCCAGGCCAGATATCGGTACCATCTTGGGTGACCAAATCTTAATGGTACTAAAATGTTTATGGGTCCATACCAAGTACATTAAGATGTGATAGCCTTTTCAGATATGTAGCTTTGTATGTTTTTTAAGAAACCATCAATTTGACTGAATAGCGGCCTTGTGATATCACATGATAACACATATATTTGCGAAATGAAGCTGTAAATCATTAGAATTAAACCTAATTGATGTTGATAATTTATTAAAATCATGTGCAGAGACTTTTTGTGGTAAATGTAGAGCATCATAGCAAATTAAAATGTATTTCGTAAATTGCTAATATGTTTTTTTTTTCTCTTCCAACATCGTTACAAAGAGTTTTGAACTCAATTTCTCAATGCGGACTACTGTTGAATAATTGCAGTTCTCTGTTATATTGTGACAAACTACTAAGGCCCACATGATGGATTCAAGTGGAGACAAGGCCACTGCATTGCCAAAGAAAGGAGTGCGGCCAGGCTGCATTATTCACTGTTCTGGTGAAGACACGTCTACCTTCGTGTTACTAAAAGACTTGGACTCATGGAAGACACTGCTAAGAGCAGCAGAGATTAGACAACATGCTCCACTTCTGGACATTGCAAAAGACTTGGAAGAAGGCCAAATACCGCAGATCCAGTATCATCGCAAATGTCGCAGCATCTTTACCATGAAGAAGACTCTCGACTCCATCCTTTCTAAAGACAGGCCGAGTGCAGAAGAACAGACTGGTGTCCATGGTGTCAGAAGATCATCTAGGGATGCACCGAGTACATCAAGAGTGTATGACAAGACATGCATCTTCTGCTGCAAGTCAAGCAAGTACCTGAAAGGAAGACAGACAAGGGAACCTATCATCCAGTGTGTTGAGTTACGTGCAGATGACAGAATCCGCAGTGCAGCAACCCAAAAAATGGACCAGCGAATCCTCGCGTTGTTAAGCAGAGACCTTGTTGCCGCAGAGGGGCACTACCACAAGTCGTGCTACAAAGTGTATACAAAGGAAGGGGCATCCACCAGTTCTGGTGCATGCGATGAGCAGGAGCAGTCTGAGCAGGCAGTATACGAGGAAGCCGAGAAACAATCCTACGAAGAGCTATTCCTATATATCAGGAATGAACTCATTCTCAACCCTGAGGTGCTGCCTATGACAGATCTGACAGCTAGACTTGAGAAAGCCATGCACTCTCGCGGAATTTCTCAGATCAGACCATCAACCAAGAAACATGTCCGTCGTAAACTTGAAAGTGAGATAGGAGGATCGCTTTGCTTCGTTTCTGATGAGAAAGGGAAGCTTCTCATATATCCAGAGAGCTTGTCATTTGATGAGCTTGTCAAGCATGCCTACAGACTAGGGAAAGAACTCCACGAAGCAAGGGCTGCCAACTCTGGGGATGTCCTAGCCAAAGCAGCAATGCAGCTGAGGAATCAGATTAAGAAGCAAGATGTAAGCCAGACATGGCCCCCTGACACAGAGCAGAATGTCATTCCTGAATCTGTCACTGAATTCCTGTATACCGTGCTCACTGGAGAGTGTGAGTGTGCAGATCCTTCTGACAGAGTCCAAAGGCTTGCCACTTCTCTTGCCAGTGATCTGATATTTGCTGTCACATGTGGCAAGACAAAGCCATCCAAGCACGTACTTTTGTCATTTGCTGTGAAGACCTTGACAGGCAATACAGAACTTGTACGCACACTCAATCGCCTGGGCCACTGCATTTCTTATTCACAGATTGAGGAGATCGATACAGCACTGTGCATTCAGAAGCTGGAGCGTGCACAGGAAGACATCCCACTGCCAGCAGACATCTGCCAAGGTGTGTTCACAACCCTGGCATGGGATAACATTGACCGACTTGAGGAGACACTCAGCGGAGAAGGTACTTCTCACAGAGTCAATGGCATTGCTGTCCAGCCCAAGATTGCAGGCCCCAAGCCACAGAATCTCTTCCCATCTGTCAGCAAGTCCAAGAAAAGGAGCATCAGTCCAGCCCCAACAATGTTACCAACCTACAATGTTGGTAAGCGAGCCCAGCCTCCAAAGACCGAGACTGTAGATGTTGACAGCATGAAGGAGGTCCACGAAGCCAAGATGAAGAATTTTATCTGGTTACTGACTCGACTGTCAGACCCTGAGAACCAGACTGTCAGCAGCTGGACTGGGTTCAACATCATGGTCCGCAATGATGTCACGGTGAACCAAGACATTGTGGGCTACCTGCCCACTATCAATGCTCCTGCAACAGACATGTCCACGGTCAATGAAGTGCTGGAGCGGACCCTACACATCATGCAGGCCCTTCAGCTGAACCAGATTGTCTGTGTCTTTGACCAGGCGCTTTATGCGAAGGCTGTTGAGATAGTATGGAAACATGACAAGTTCAACAGCATCGTCGTCAGGATGGGAGACTTCCACACAATCTGCAATATGCTCTCCATCATAGGGAAGCGATTTCAAGATGCAGGGCTCAGGGATCTCTGTGTTGAAGCTGGTGTCATTGCAGAAGGCTCAGTGAATGGTGTGATGGATGGTCACAAGTACAACAGAGCAGTAAGATGTCACAAGCTGGTTTATGAAGCACTATTGAGGCTTGCCTGGAAAGGATTCCTCCGATGGCTGGAGGAACACCATGCAAGAGACATTCACCACCTTGATGAAACCCTGAAGAAGATTGCCAGCTTCCACGACGGTGTCTCTCAGGCTGCACTGCAAGACCTGCTTAATAACGAGTCATGTGTGCACACAATAAAGCTGTTTAAAGTCTACCTGGAGTCTCTCAGAAATGCAGATAACCTCTCTGCATTCTGGATGTCCTACTTGGACATGGCAGAGATCATGCTGTGCCTGATCCGAGCATCCAGAGAGGGCAACTGGATGCTTCACCTGGCAGCAATCAGGCAGATGATCCCATGGTGCTTTGCCTATGACAAGGTGAACTATGCCCGCTTCTTGACCTACTACTATGCCAAAATGTCTCGACTGCCAATAGAACACCCTGAAGTGCATGCCCACTTCATGCAGGGAGGTTTTTCTGTCCAGATTGGGAGTCAGAACCCATTTGGGCGGATACCTGTGGACCAGACAATTGAGGAGACGGTTAACAAAGACACGCAGACACCAGGAGGCACCAAGGGCTTCAGCCTGAAAGGTGGAGCTGTGGCAAGGTACTATCTGACATCTGAGTACCGCAGTAGATACTTGAGGCAACTGAGGAACATGGTAGGTCAGCATGACACTGACTTCCATCATCCAGACCTACAGCTGCCAAGGATAAGAAGAGATGAAGCTGATGTTTTCCACGTGGGGGGGTGGTGGCAAATGACCCCCCTTGCCCCCCACCCTCCCTCCGGACGCCCATGACTAGACTGTTCATGCATACTAACAATGAAAGGGTTCTGGAGATATTTTGGATAGTATATTTGGTCATTAGCATAAACGTGGTGATGTTCAGAATAGAGAATATTGTCAAAGTATGTGTTCACCCTTTCTTTCCGTGTACATAGGGTGCATCTATTCTAAGAGTGATAACCTCGATTAAGCTACGAGTTAACAAGGGCTATCACATCAAAACATAAACTAGAGACATAAAAGAAGCCAAAAACACCTAAGATTATTAGTCACCTCGGGTGGTACCAATATGTGAAAATTCAGGTCTTGGCTCATGGACTAAATAGGGAGAAGAAGGGTTACTTGCCAAGTTCCCAGTGAGGAACTTTGGGACTTCCCTTGGCAAATGCCAGATGTCATGACCTAATCTTATTTAATAGGTAGCCTTTGACGCACAACCCTTTGTTCATGACTGTTCAAAGTTACAATGGCCCTGAAAACAGTTACCTACAACCAATCCCCATATCCGACACAGCATACTCATAGTCACGTGATTCAGGTGCTTGGCAAGGGTCACATGATTGCCATTTGTGATCTTCCCAGCCAACTTTTGACAAGCAAAGTCAATGAGGGAAACTGGATTCACTTAACGACCAAGTGATTTACCTCACAACTGGTGTGATTCACTTAAGAACCACGGCAATGAAGGTTGTAAAATCATGAGGCGTGACTCATTTAGCAATCACCTTGCTTAACAATGGAATTTTTTACCTCAATTGTAGTCATAAGTTGAGAACTACCTGCTAGTAACCTTCCTTTATTAAAAATAAATGGGAATGTTGCATTTTGTACAGAAAAGAGTCAGTTCCCACATAGATATCCCTTGCCTTCACAGAAAATAAAAATTAGGTGATTTCGGTTGTATCTTTTATTTGGAAATATTCTTCTCAGAAAAATGACATAGTGGCAGAGAAGCTAGAAGAATGTGGAGCCATCAAGGCCAGTTTGTCTTCTGCTAAAGGAGAGTTTTGTGGTTTGACCAAATCCTCTATAAAAATCACTTGATGTCAACCATCCTACTCGGTCATCTACTAAAGGACTCCCGGCCCTTTGCTTTCACCAAAAATATATTTTACTAAGCCAAAATGGTTACAGAAGTAGTGAATCTGGATCTAGCATTTTCACCCACAAACTGCATGATTAACTTTCCCTTTTCCCCAGCTATCCCCCTGTTATAAGTCAATGTCCAATTGGGCACCTTCATATTGTTTGGGTAATGGACCCTCAGTTTGCGGCTTTCCAGCTCTGTGTTCCAATGGGCGACCTTGGCTGACGGGTGTGTCTCACACCTTGGGCCAACACAGCTTGGTTCCCATCCCAACCCCGATTCCTCTCTACATTCCAATCTCTTCCCCCTCCCCCCCCAGTTACTAATGTCAGGTTATCAGCTTGCAGTGTGAGGTTAGAAGAATGGCAGCCATGACACTTGAAGAAAATATTCATAACATTATCTGAGAATTCCAGAGATGTCCATCAGCACCCTCAAAATTAGAAACTTCTTGTCTAGGAAGGGCAAAGTAAGCAAATTGCTGGCAGTTGTTTTTAGAAAGAGCTGAGCTGACATGATGGGCCTCAAAGACAGCAACTCCAGGGAAGCAAAGGGAGATGAGAGCTGGAAGAGGCAAATATGACTACTTAATGCCTGGACAGAAGTCAAGCTTAGCATCTCTTGTCTTTCTCCTTTGCAGGCATTAAACGCGATCCAGCGAAGCCATTTGTGCCCAGGACTGTGATAATCGGAGGAAAAGTGAGTGGTGAATTTGAGGCTCAAGATTCAACTTTTAGGTGTTCTGCAAAGCAAATTATAACATTGCTAGAAATGCCATTTTCAGCCTCTATCCTGAACTCTCAATACTAATCCATTTTTAATTATGCAAATAGGTAGCATTTTTTAAAATTTGATTTGTCAGTCACTTACAGGATAATAGATATAAGTATAAACATGAGTAAGAATACAGGAAATAGGTACGAATAAATGGGGACAATAGGACAGGGATGCTAGGTACGATGGTGCACTTATGCACACCCCTTACAGACCTCTTAGGAACTGTGTGATGTCAATAGTGGATAATTTAAGGTTAAAAAAATGGGGGTTAGAGGATGTAACAACAGAGTCAAGTAGTGCATTCCAGGCAATGACCACTTTGTTGCTTATAGGTAATATTAAATATTAAATAAATTAATATTAAATATTAAATAAATAGGTAGCATTAAGAGAGACTTCCTTGTTTTCTCACTAGGCTAAATTGTATGTGCGTGTGTGTGCATGCTCACATGCATGTGTGTTAATGTACATATATACAGAGTAGAGATGGATATATCTTATAAAAAACAGATTATCCAGGCACCTTCAGAATTATGGTCTTTTAGCTTGTTTCTTATGGAAATCTCTGCCATTGTCTTCTTTTTTTAAAAAAAAAAATCTCTATTAAGCCTACAGTCCTGAAATTTCCTGAAATTTTCCTATTAAACTACTAACTAGATTCACATTCATTTGACATTTAAAGAGCAGTGAAGATGACAAAAATATTCATCCATCCATCCATCCATCCATCCATCCATCCATCCATCCATCCATCCATCCATCCATCCATCCATCCATCCATCTATCTATCTATCTATCTATCTATCTATCTATCTATCTATCTATCTATCTATCTATCTATCTATCTATCTATCTCTATGTCTGTCTATCTGTCTGACTACCTATCTATCATCTATTTACTCTCTCTCTCTTTCTCTCTCTCTGTCTTCAGTAAAAATTAATCCTCCTTAAACATATGCATCTATTAATATCCCATTTTCCCCTGCCACCTGTCCCCCCAGGAAAAATCTCATGCATTCTAGCTCACTTTTTCCAAATGATACCTTCTAGGTGCATTGGAGTTATGCAACTCTCCAAATTCTTTTGGGCCTCTTTGGAAATTCTGGGAGTTGTAGTCCCATTTCATTTGAAAGCGTAGCAGGTTGGGTAAGGCTGCTCCGACAATTTCTTAGATGCTAGTAGTCAGGAGATGCTTGCTTGGTTAAGTTGGTTTTCTGCAGGTTTTATTCAGTTTGGGATTAGAATTGGTAGCCATGAATATCATAATCTCATCTCCTAACTGCTGTATTGCTTTCTTCCTTCCAGGCTGCTCCTGGGTATCATATGGCTAAAATGATAATAAAGCTGATCACTGCTGTAGGCCATGTAGTAAACAATGATCCTGGGATTGGAAACAAGCTAAAGGTCATTTTTTTGGAGAATTACAGAGTTTCGCTGGCTGAAAAAGGTAATACTATCCATCTTGAGGTACCAGGTTGCGATATGTAGGAAAGAGAGCAGTTTGATGACTAATAGTCATGCTATGCCTAAGAAATTAATGAATAGGGCTGACCAGAGTTTAAAGTCCTTGAACAAAGAATTAAGTTGGATGCTGTTATACTATTCATCCAGTGATGGATTAGGAAGGGTTTTGGATGCATAGGTGTTGAATTTGAATGACTCCTGGGATTTTATACATCCTGCACTTATATTATACTTAATATTAACAGCAACAAGAAATATTTCCTAACTCCCTATACTGAACCTCCTCCAGACCACGCCATTCATGGGAGCAGGTTTTTGGGAACAAATCCCAACCGGAAGTAATTCAAAGTGTTCCCAGATATGGCTTTCCAGACACAGTAGTCTCTTTTCAGGATCAGATCATTCCCAGAACACCTTAAATCAGGGGTGTCAAATCGCATCGTCACAGCATCATCATGTGACATATCGCAACTTTTTCCCCCTTCGTTAAACTGGGTGTGGGCATGCATCCAGCCCGCAGCCCATGAGTTTGACATCCCTGTTTTAAATCATTTGCGGTTTAGAGGATTTGCTTCCAGAATCTTATAGTCTGCTTCACTTAGTTGAAGGAGAGGAAAATATTCTGGCTTCTTCTACAAGGTTGTATCTCAGATTGATAAGTTTTGTGCATCTCTTTTACTTGTATTACGTAATCATTCATAATAGCAATTTGTCTTTTTTACTATTTCATAAAAAGGGGATGAAAAGGTCTTATCTTTGTGCACTTCAATTAGGTCTCATAAATGAAATTTTAAGCGTGAAACAAATATACAAGCCTACCTAGATGTTAAAACTGGCGTTGAAATGTAACACTTTTCAGGATGCTGAATAATAACCTCCTATGAACAGAAACATCTCTGCTTTCTTAGATTTTTCCAAACGAATTGGCAGGTTTTATTATTGTCATTCTTACCAGCTCTAACACGAAGGAGCCTGGCACCCACCACAAGAGATGTTTGAGTTCAAAAAGTGCACAAGTCAGCAACATGGAATCAGCCTTGCTACATGGCCAACCAGTTGGATAGACTTAGTCTCTAATCAGTCTCTAATCATTAGCTCTAATTTACTCCTGGTTGCATCTGAACTGAACTTCTCAAGTTTCCTATGTAGAACTTCTCATCCATCCCCATAAAATTTAAGTCTTCACTCTGCAGCTTAAAAAGTGATTCATGTGTTATATCTGGGTTCTGATCATGTATAAATGTTTTAAATACATGAATAAATAAATGCTGGGTTGTTATCTCAAGTATTCTGCAGTGTTACATTTTGTGGCAAATTCTGCTCTGTCCGTGCATGATTTATTCTGCTGAGGACTATTTAGGAGTGTGTGTTTCTTGCTTATCTCCATGCTTTAAAAAGTAAGAAGATTAAAATGCAAATGTGGGAAAAAGGAATGCCCAGACACTAAGATAATATTTTTTTGGCAGTAATCCCTGCTACAGATTTATCAGAACAGATTTCAACAGCTGGCACCGAAGCCTCAGGCACTGGCAACATGAAATTCATGCTCAATGGGGCTCTGACCATCGGAACCATGGATGGTGCTAATGTAGAAATGGCAGAAGAAGCTGGAGAAGAGAATCTTTTCATATTTGGCATGAGAGTGCCAGATGTGGAAGAGTTGGACCGGAGAGGGTAAGGCTGGTTAGCAGCTCAATTTGGGCACAAGTGGTTGTAGGAAATTTTTTCAATTGTCTGGAGTTTTGGATTTCCAAAACTTGAATAGAGGAGGAAGACACAGCATAGATAAATGGCATTTGTGTGACCTCACATTTTAATGGCATAAGATTTAGCACTATGAGTGCTATAAATTTATATTATTGGGATGAACATGCATGGGGTTCTATTCATGCCTTAATAAGAACCTAGGCCTGGAGATAGTGTGTTCTCTTGAACTTCCCACTTCCTGCAGTCATTTTTTTTTTTTGATCCATGTGTTAATGTCACATTAAAAAGGGGAAATGGGTCGAATCAATCAAAATGCTGAAATAGATATTGAGTTATATGTTCATGGATTAATTGCTTTAAATGAAAAACATCTGAGCATTTCAGATAATAAACCCTCATGCTATGGATCCCATCTGTTAGGGAACTATGTATACTTGGTGGGTCTCAAGAGGCGAGCCTTTTCTGCCCTAGCACCCAACTTCTGGAATCTTCTCTCCCTGACACAAGGTTAGGTCCATCCCTGTTAACATCCCACTAGTCCAAGAGTCTTCAGACTTGGCAAGTTTAAGACTTGTGGATTTCAACTCCCAGAATTCCTGAGCTAACATGACTGGAGGAGGAATTCCGGGAGTTGAAGTGCACACATCTTAAAAGCTGTCAAGTTTGAAGACTCCTGCATTAGCCCCTCAAGAACTGGTTGTCATCTCCCTGGGGATGCCAGGGACCTGTGAGACTTTGTGACAGCTCCCTTGGTGTGGTTAATATTATCTTCTCTTAAGCTTGTGCTTTTAATATATTTTTAGAAATGAATGCTTTTATGTGTATTGTTTTTAATTAAGAGTTGTCTGCCACCCAATGTTCCTTTTTTAGGGAGATTGGCAATCATACAAATTTGATCGATCAGTAACATAAATAAAGCATCTTTTTGATTCAGTGCCTCCACTCCACCCAAAATAGGCCCTGATTCTTTCCCATGATGCATTTCTGCATCTCGTCTCCACTCTTTGTGTGCACCTTCCCTGGTCTGCTCTCAAGATGAATATTTTGTGGCATCTGTTGCTCATCTAATAGTGATATTATAGTGGTATTATAGGATAATAGTGACTTCTTCCACCAGGTACCATGCTCAGGAATATTATGACAAGCTTCCTGAATTGAAGCAAACTATGGATCAGATCAAGAGCGGTTTCTTTTCACCACAACAACCTGACCTGTTCAAAGATTTGGTCAACATGCTGTTCCACCATGACCGGTGGGTAAAGATTCCTTATAGATTTGTTCTTTAAATGGCCATTTGAGTCCTCATCATTTGTTAGACAGACATTTGAGTACAAATAAGGTCAGTTTTCCTTGGTCCATGTAATTAAAAAGCACCAAGAAACTTAAACCCAGTATGAAGTTCTTCCCTTAAATCGTTTTGTTATGCCAATGAAATTCAGGGGAGAGTTGCAGGGTGGTGGTATGTGCGTACACATCACAGTTTTAATGTGTGGCATCACCAATTGTTAAAGAAAATGTGTTACTCCTCACCCAAGTGGTGACTTGTCAAAGGATTTTTGCAGTATCCTCTATTCTTGGAGATGGTTTTGGACTACTACTGAGCCAGTGGACTAATTCTAAATTTTGGGGACATACTTTTGCTTTGCTCACAAATTAGATGATATGGTTTGTTATCAAATTAGATGATGTGGTTTGTTATCATGGAGTACCCAATTATCAGGAACAGACTGATGTGGTTGTTCCCCACCATTCTCTTTTGCTTTCATAGATGCTTCTTATAAGACATGTTAAAATTGTTCTGGACACTTCTGGAATACAGTATTTGTTTCTATTCTGGACCAATCTGATCTAACCATTCTGCTCATGGTCTGGCAGTTTCCCAAAAGTTAATGCTTGGAACAAAAATTAATTTGTGCCACTCCAAAGGGAATGTGCTGGAACAGTGAATTTCAAGACTAACCAGAGGTTTAGGTCTACCAATCTAAAATTCAGATTGCCTTCAAAGCATTTCACACTTTTTGGTTTTTTCTTTTGGATAGGTTTAAAGTATTTGCAGACTATGAAGCTTACGTCAAGTGCCAAGACAGTGTCAGTAAACTCTATATGGTAAGCTGGGTGTAGAGAATATTTACAAATTTTATTGTGTACTGTAAGTATCTGAACAAATAACCAAAGTGTAAATCACCAGTGCTCTGTCCTGTGTATTCCTGACCACACAAATCAATCTTACCTACGATGAATTTGTACAACATACATACCCAGTTAAATTAACCATGTTTACTGTATCAAATTTTCTGAGTTTGCATGACATACTGGACTAACCACTAACTGAATTTGATGGATTAACAAAAACTAGAGTAAAAGTAATTCATGTATCATGCCAAACTACTCACTTTATTTTTTTCAATGCCTTACCCAATGTATCTGCTTAGTATGCATGACTTGAAAAGAATTCACTTTGTTGCCATTAAAAAATTGGTTTGAGGTGATCAATTTTATTCACTACAGTGACTAAATTAGCATGCTTTTAAGTCTTTCTATATCTCAGATTCGATTACTCTATAATTAGTGACTTAGATTTTACTAGTGAACAAATAACAAAAATAATTAAGCAACTTTTACAGCCCAAAGAGTGCTGCAAAGTGCTATGGGGCAGTATATAAGCCTAAAATGCTAATGCTATTTTACTTAAGACAGCATTAGATTATTGCTAGGTCATGAAGTTGATCAGAGTATGTCTAATTTTATGGACAGTAGCAAAACATACTCAAGAAAATGAAAGCATTACTGATCTGATAAAAGCAACTGTGCATAAAATAAATCAATTGTTTGAGTACTTCACTAGGTCTGTAGAGATTCTCAGTCATTCAGGTCATGGTTGACCCAAAGGTGCTTTTTCAGGAGGCAACTGGACTTTCTTGTTTTTTCTTTGAAGATGTTTCACTTCTCACCCAAGAAGCTTCTTCAGCTTTGACTGGATGGTGGGGAATGGAAAGATTCATATTCCTTGCAGATAACTGGTCATTTGCATCCTTTTAGAGCAGGGGTGTCAAACTCACATTGTCATGGCATCATCACATGACGTATTGGGACTTTTTTCCCCTTTGCTAAACTGGGCATGGGTGTGGCCAGCACATGACGCATCTAGCCCATGGGCCAGGAGTTTGACAGCCCTGTTTCAGAGGGTTGTTGCAGTACTTGGGAGGTCTATCTATGTCCTTAGCCACCTGAGTTCCTGTAGTCTGCCATTTTTTCCTCTGGAAATCCATTCCTACTCTCTGCCATTCAAAGGATGTTCATCCCAAATTGTATAGCTAAAAGTCTATAGAGATTCTTGTCCCAAAAGTGTTAGGTTTTTTTTCACAAGGCAACTGTACTTGATTGTTTTTTCTTTGAAGAAATTATTCTTCCTTTAAAGACATTTTATAATTCCTATTACTAGATAGGAATGATAAAATGGGCCTTTAAGTCTTTTTAGGAAGGTTCAGTGTAACAAGACATGTGTGGGACGTAGTCCAGAGTTGCAGGAGGGAAGGACTGTTTCCCAGGGAGCAAAGAGACAGCATAGCTTGAAATCTTTAGTCTGCAGGAAAAGGAGGAAGGCAGACACCATTCCCTTCACCAGCAGTGCACAGGTATATCTAATAGTTATACAGATAAGTGCTTTAGTTTTTGGCAAGATGTCTGTCTGTAAGCAAACAGTAAAGTACTCCTATTGTTCTTGGTTCCTTTGGCCTGGTAGGACATGAGCTATGGATTTGAGAGTTTTGGTAGTTTCTTCTCCATGAGAATATAATCTTAACTCAAAAGGCAAGGCTCTTCAAATTTGGCAAGTTTAAGACTTGTGGACTTCAACTCCCAGAATTCCCAAGCTAACATGACTGGAGGAGGAATTCTGGGAGCTAAAGTCCACAAGTCTTAAAGCTGTCAAGTTTGAAGAGCCCTGTTGTAAGGGATGGTTTTGTATTTGCCCCCAAGGACAGTTTTTGGAAAGACATTGGAATATGTTAGTGTTTGCAATTTAAATATCTAGCTAACCTACAAAAGGAGTAGGACTACTCAGGAATGTGTTCCTCGGTAGGGCAGATCGACAATCACAATGTCCTGGGGGTTATGTGAGCACCTTTTATGACCTTCTGATAAGCAAAGTCAATGGGGAAGCCAGATTCACTTAACAACGGGGTGACTAACTTAACAACTGCAGTAATTCACTTAACAAATGAAGCGAGAAAAGTCATAAAACTTAGGAAATTTCTCACTTAACATACATTTTGGGCTCCATTGTGGTCGTAAGTTGAGAACTACCTGTAGGTGGCTTAAACAGTAATAGCATTTGCAGCTTCTTCATAGTAACTCTTCCAGTTCTGACTGATCTACCAGTTGTTATTTACCTCCTCCTCTTGATACATTTGGAGATTAGTTTAGTTCAGTTCACCACATAACCAAGGCTGCTGCTGGCTGAACTGACAGAAACAGTCCCGGATAGATTTATTGTATGTTATATTCCTTCCTCAATGTAGAGGGAAGCTGTATGAGCAGCTGCATGTCTATGGAGATTCTCAGTCACCCAGGTCATGGTTGTCTCAAAGGTGCTTTTTCAAGAAGCAACTGGACTTTCTGGTTTTATTTTGAAAACATTTCGCTTCTCATCCAAGAAGCACCTTTGGGACATATATGAGCAGTTGATTTTCAATCTTATTTGTAAATCCCATTCTAAGAGAATCACAAGTGATTGGCAGGCATATGAGGCTTAAATTAAAACACCAAAGACAGCTGCTTATTTGCTTCTTTTCAAACACCTGGGAGGTTTGGTTGAATTCTGTGCACACTGTGTCTTCTTTCTTTTCCTCCTACTCCACTCCACTCCTTCCAACCAAGCACAAAATGAAAAACACTTACAAATGATTTCTTAAACAAAAAAAGCATAGAATCATTCCTAAAATAGTGAACTAATTTGCCAAATAAAACCCTAAAAGCTAAAATAATGTTTATATAAGACTGAACAGCTTTTGAACAAACTCCTGTCCCATTAGCTTCCTCCTGCCAATACACAGTAGAGATGTGGGGTTTTAGCACTCAAACCCTGAGTGCTCATCTCAGTAGACAGCAACAGCTGTCTCTCCTATGTTCTTTCACCTTGAGATTCTTTTTACCGGCTTCAAGCCTTACAATATATCCTCTACCTCTCTTGGTCTGCCTCTTCTAATATACTGAACTAGCAGGGTACCTGTGCTTCGCTACGAAACTGTGTGATCGGGCAAGTTTTTGGGGAGGAAAGTAAGAGGGGGAAATTGTGCCTCTGGCCACCAGCATCCAACGGTATTCATCTGGTTAGCATCCAGTCAGTGTGTGAGAGAGTTGAGGGTTGTTTGGAAACTGAAACAGTATTTGCTGTGTGAGCAAGGAGACAGCAAGGAGCCTGGGTGTGGCTTAGCTCAACTGCAGTTGGAACGGATTTCTTTTCAGTGAGAGAGTTGAGGGCTATTTGGAAACTGATTTCTTTTTAGGTGGGGAGGGGGAGTAGAACTCTAGCATCAGAGTGTGTTAATAATAATATAGGAAATACTAATGCTCTGATGGTCATTTCAAAAAATCCTTTGTTAGCGAGCACCTAGAAGCCAAGAGGAACATACATGCCAAATTTCAAGTTTGTAGGCTTTACAGTTCTGGAGATTTTGTGATGATGCCTGAGTGGTATTTCATTTATACACTATGTCTGGCATTCAGCTTTGTTCGGGTATTTTCCCATGTCATAGTAGTGGTGCTTTTAAAGTTGTAGCAACGTTTCAGCAGAATCTCATCTGCCATCATCAGGCTTCTGTATAGTGTTTGTCTGTGAGTCAGACTTTTACAGTGGTTTCAGATTTAAATTTGGGGCAGCCTGTTGCTGTGTCAGAATGGTTTTTTCTTCCTCCTGATTGGTTGAGAGTCTTGGTCTGTGTTTATTGGACTTGGAGTTTGCTGTGTTCTGCTACTGATATCTTCTGTCTGTTGTTTTTTTTGGGGGGGGGGGTCTTTTTGTATCTTGATTGGCTGGCAACATTGTGTTACTTTATTGGAGGCCTTTAGTGCAGCTTGGCTTCTGGTAAATGGATGGCTATCATTAGTTAGGAAGCTGGGTTTCATCTGGGTGCCTGGTTGGGGTGTGTTTGAGATGGAGGTATCAGGGGGGATCTGTTTGTGCCCAGGTGTTTGCCTGGCTTGCAGTGTGGAGATTTTTTTGTTTGTGAGTGCAGGCTTCCAAGGACAGGTAAGAGCCCAGGTGGGCGGGTGGGCCCAACAGCAGCAAACACAGAACCGGTTCAGTGTCTGCTGCTCTTCAGAGCTACCGGTTCTATAGAGCCAGGCAGAACCGATAGCATCCCACCCCTGGTATTTACCATTGTCCCTGCTACATGATGCAGGGGACACTTGGCAGTGATATGTGCCATCAGAGGAAGTTAAAACAATATCTGTTATTTTGGTAATACAAATTACACATCATTGAACCTTGGGGAAACATTTTGCACCAATTTTACTTTCTTTTCAATCCAAAATTAATAACTGTCCATATATTTATGCCTTCTTGAAGGACTGCAGAAATGGGGTTGGGTTATACCTCTAGAAGCTGTTACTTGCCTGCTCCTGATCTAACATTGCTGGTTTGGAATTTGAGATGATCTAACATTGCTGGTTTGGAATTTGAGATGATCTAACATTGCTGGTTTGGAATTTGAGATGAATTACAAGGTGTCATACCTGTTCAGTAGTAATCCTGAATCTGACTGTCATGCAAGAGCCGAGTTCACATACGCTCTTTCTTACAGAACTCCAAAGAATGGACCAAAATGGTCATCAGGAACATTGCAGCCTCTGGGAAGTTTTCCAGTGACAGGACCATCAAAGAATATGCCCGTGATATCTGGAATGTGGAACCTTCTGATCTCAAGATCCCACCACCTAATGTACCTCGCGATGTTGCCGATGAGATGCTGGCCAATGACTCAGCTGAAAAGTTGAGTATGTAAATCTGAGAAGTCCTGCAACTCTGCATGGATAACACACAGTACCATACATTGGGAAAAGCATGCGTAGATTTGATTAGCAAGTAACGGTAATAAAGTGGCCTCCTCTTTTCTCTTTTGCTTATAAGCACTGAGAGCAGTTGGGGAATTTTATGCATTGTCTACATCAAGGGTCTTCAAACTTGCAAGTTTAAGACTTGTGGACTTCAATTCCCAGAATTCCTGAGCTAACATAACTGGAGGAAGAATTCTGGGAGTTGAAGTCCACAAGTCTTAAAGCTGTCAAGTTTGAAGATCCTGGTCTCCATTTATCTGTTCTCTCCCTTCCTTTCTTTGGGAACTTTGGGAATTGTTCCCAAACTTTCTATTTCACCTGATGGGTCCGAAGTGCGCTGGACCATTTATCTCTCATGCTAGCTGATATTCTCACTGACCATGCTAGGTACCAGTCCCAGCACAACTAGAGAGGACCAGCTTGAAGTAGGCCACCCAAGCAGCTCAAAGGGTGCATTTTTACTAATTTATAGCGTTATTAAAAAATGCCATTAGCAAACCAAATAATCTGTTTACTCAAAATTGTTGACTTTTAATGAAAATGAAAGGGCTTGTCCAAGATCTGTATTCATAAAGTGAACTATTAGCAGAAAGAATACATTTTAAGAGAGGAAGTCTTCAACACAGAATTCGTCTAGTTTTTTAATAGAACCTGGATTACCTGTTCTTCCTTCAAGGGGTGAATATGTGCTCCTACTTAGTAATGATAATTCAAATAATGATAATTATTTGAAGTCGTCTGAAAAGCATCTTGTGCTTTTCAGCAAGTTAATTACAGCACTGAGCCTTTGAGGAGGTTGCCCTATATAGTACACCATAAATCAAATTGATTCAGCTGTGAGTAAGAAGACATGCTGAGACTAGAAAGGATGTTCTGCTGAAATAAGGCCTATAGTAACCAAGATAAGATGCATTTATAGAAAAAGAAGAAAGCTTTGGTAGGCTCAAAAACTCCTCTATTATTGCCTAGTAATGTTGTTCTGTAGTGTACATTTGCAAATTCACATGGTAAAATAAACTGAAATCCACTTTTTTATCTTCCAACTGTTTGTTGTTTTAATATCCATGGCAAGAACTGATGTCTCCTTGAGGTTGCTATGAAGTCACTGTCCACTTGATTGCTGATCCCACGTAATGCTCTGGAGGAAGTCTCTGTTATGGAACACACAAAGAAGTTATGTTTCTTGGATTTGGTGTCCTATAAAATCAACCTCCTGCTCAAATTGTCTGATTCACTTGGCCAGGGTTGTGTAGGCTATTCTGTGCAGAAAAAATATGAAACTATCTACAAACTATGGCAGCAGAAGCTGTAATTACACACATCCTTCAACATAATATCCTGCCTTTCTACACATAGGAAACTCAAGGCAGCTAAAAGTTAAGAATGAAATATTAAGCAATTAGAAAACAATATATCTGAATGTAATACTTTAAGCCCTGGTAGGCAGTGGTTAAAGTACAGTATTATAGGTAAACTCTGCCCACAGCCTGGAGTTCGATCCTGATTTGGGGGGGGGGAGGGGGGGGTCTCAAGGTTGACTTACAATGTTGGTGAAATGAGGACCCAGACTGTTGAGCTGAAAATATGCAAATAATGCTTCTACATTGCAGAAAGTGCTATTATGGGGTGGTATCAATGGTGGGATCCAAAACATTTACTACGGGTTCTGTGGGCATGGTTTGGTGGGCGTGGCAGGGGAAGGATACTGTAAAATCTCCAGTCAGAGGTGGTATTTGCTGGTTCTCCGAACTACTCAAAAATTTTGCTTCAGAACTGGGTCTCCAGAACTGCTCAGAACCTGCTGAATACCTAAGTGTCTAGGTGCTGTTGCTATTGCTTTTTAAACTAGGGCTAGAAAAAGAAATAGTCCACTGATCACTCAGTGGAGCTCATCTGGACTTTCCCATTTATTGAGGTTCATCGTCCCCAACCCCATCACAGCAGAACAATATGTAGCAATAAAAACTGGGCAATTTGAGCATGCATGGAACAGAAGTATTGCATGATACATTTTCAGCCACTACTACTGGAGTTCCCTTTCTAAGGGAAATCTCTCTCTTGAAATCCCAGAAGCCCTAGCTCACCTACTTGATTAAGCTACTGTTAATCAAGTAAGACGAAATCTACATTTTGCCAGTAAAAATGGATTTTCTGTACTTGGGCCTAGTTTATATAACAGACATCCTGAAATTTATATAACACAAGAGGAAACGTAAATGTGGTTGCTTGGGTTTTCATTTAATATATTCCACGAATTCTGTCCTTTGGGCTTATTCAGTAAAGAATTGTAAGCAAATCATGGCTTCATATAAATATAATCAAACTTGTAGCGTATTGGGTTGGACTGTATTCTGTGTCCTTCCCAATCTCAAGCCACTGAAGCATCAAAAGAGAAAACTATTTTCACAGAAGTCTTAACAGTAGCATGAACTTGGCTCAGTGTGCTTACCTGAGAATGGAAGCCAGCTCAGGATGAGAGGAGATGTGGTCGTGCCCCAAACCCATGGAAGATGGGAAGGAGAGAAACTTGATGTTGTCTTTCTTCTCAGAGGCACTGTGTGTGATCTCAAAAAGCTGTACATTTAGAAAAAGAAGAGTGAGCATGAATCTCCAACTGGACTGTTAAGTATTGCTGCACAACTGATTTCTCATCCCCTCAAGAATGAGTAATCCTCATCTTATGACCAGTGGTGGGATGTTGCTGGTTCGGTGAGCTCACACAGTTGTAACTCACTTTTTTCAGTGCCTTTGTAACTGAACAGTCACTTAACACACAGGCTGAAGGTCAAGGAGACATAGTTCAATGGTGTAACTCAAACTGCTATCCAGCTCAGAGCCTCCCAAATCTGAACAAATTACTAAGTGAAGGCACTTCTTTTCTAGGGAATTCCCCTGAAGGCTTATGGAGCAACAGTACTGAAATAATCAGAGGCCATGGCCTCATTTCTACTGTTGAAATCCTACTGCTTATTCCTGGCTAATGTATAATTGTAACATGGTAAGCCACCCAGAGTAACCTGGTGGTGAGATGGATGGCCAATAAATTTAATAACTAAATAAATAATGCACATTTGCAGGAGCCCCTTGAAATAAAAGATGGGTTGCTCTGTTTGTTCAGGATATGGCTATGTTATCAAGGATTTAGGACAATGTTTTAAAGGGAGATATTAAAAGAAAATCCTGATAAGCCCTGGTGGCACCATGGTTAGAATGCAGTATTGCAGGTGGACTCTGCCTACAGCCAGGAGTTTAATCCTGACTGGTTCAAGATTGACTCAGCCTTCCAGCTTTCCAAGGTCAGTAAAATGAGGACTCACATTGCTGGGGGCAATATGCTGACTCTCTAAACCAGTGGTTGCCAACTGGTGGGCCGCAGCCCAATGGTGGGCCGTGAGAAAATTTTGGTGGGCCGCAGAGAAATCTCACCCTCAGAGCACCCCCCCAAAGCAATTCATCCAGGCTGCACAGAAACACAAGGCTGCTCAGCCCACATGGCCCGTGGGAACCTTCCCCACCTACTCACTCCTTACCCAACAAACCTGTCTGCTAAGTTGCTATTTTTCCTTTTTTCCGACCATCAGCTGTTCTGCTGTGCTGGGAAATTTAGACTAGCTAGGAAGCAGGAAATGGTTGGATTTCTTGCTTTCTAGCTAAGCACAGCCCAACCTCCCTTAGGACTGAAGGTTTGCTTGCAAGCAAATTCAGTGCAGACTCACAGCAAGCAAATTTGAGAGACTGAGCTAGCTGATGGCAGAGAGATAGATCACTGAATGATTCTGTGAGCAACTCAATCTGCCTGCCTGCTTTGCCTGATTTTGGATAAAAGTTACTTTTTTAAAAATAAAAAATTCAATATTTACATACATGGTTTATTGTGAGTTAATTTTGTGAGTTTGCTTGCAAGCAAATTTTATGTGACAGACTGAGCTAGCCAATGGCAGATAGATAGATTTCTGAATGAATCTGTGATTCTGTGAGCAACTCAATCTGCCTGCCTGCTTTGCCTGATTTGGGTAAAAGTTGCTCCTTTTTTTATAAAAAATTCAATATTTATATAAATATTTATAATATTTACATACAAGCCATGCCCAGGCAGTCACATGACCACCAAGCCACACCCACAAATTAGGCTATGCCCACAGAACCAGTTAGTTAGCTCCCTGGGATCTAAAATTATGAGTTTGTTAGTCCCTGAGGTCCAAAAGGTTGGTGACCCCTGCTCTAAACCATCCAGGGAATTCTGGAAAGCACTATGGGGCAGTATATAAATCTAAATGCTATTGCTATAATTTCTCAGAAAAGGAAAACCTCAATTTTATGATGACTGATCTACAATGAGGAAGAACCATCCTGAGAACTTCTCTCCAGTGCTATAACAGGGGTCCCCAATCCCTGGTCCATGGAGCAGCATTGGTTCATGGCATGCTAGAACCAGACTGCATAAACAGGCAAAGCCCCATCCACAGGATGCAAGCAGCACACGAGACCATGCCCCCTCCAGTCCACAAAATCAGTCCCTAGTGCCCAAAAGGCTGGGGGTCTCTGTACTAAAACTTCCACAAATAATCAAAGGTATATTTTGCTAACGTCATTTGCATTTTTTTCCAAGACTGCTATGGAAACATAAAACTATATTGATGATGGATGCTGCAAAAGTACAATTCACCATTAGCAGAAAAACAAAACCTGTTGTTATATGCAGTGACTTTCCACTTATATAGCTTATACATATAGAAAGATATCTATATTTTTTATATTATCCCTTCATGCTGTAAATATGTATAACCCTTTTAAAAGAGTAATTGACTGCAGTTACTGTTTAGTTACCTTTCTTCCATGTTGTACAGGTATCATGTAGTCATCTTCTGAATGCAAGATCAAAATAGGACTAGATAATGCTTTGACACTATGGACAAGAAAAACAATGTTTTAACTCAATTCAACTGTTTTTGGAGATCTTCATCCTGCTTTTCAATCAAAAACTGTCTTTCAAGTAGTTGAGTAACATTTCTAACCATTAATGAGACCTTAAGTCATTGTGGGTTGTCACCCTTTGATTCCTGGCAAAATATCTCATGAAGTCATAGGATTACATAGCTCTCCCACTCCAAAGATGGAGAGAAATCCACTTTTATAGGACCAATAAAGGATAGTATTTGTAGCTCAGGTTTGAAATGAAGAGTCCCTGGTGCTCTCTGAGTTTGTTTTATTCTGCAGACGTTTCATTACTCAAACTAAATAACATCATCAGTGCTACTAGTTAGCTAGTTCAGGTAATAGAATAGAATAACAGAGTTGAAAGGGACCTTGGAGGTCTTCTAGTCCAATCCCCTGCTTAGGCAAGAAGCCCTACACCACTTCAGACAAATAATGAAACATCTGCATGAAAACAACCAAGCTCAGAGAGCACCAAGGACTCCTCACCCTTGTAGGAAGAGCTCTTAACTTAGGAAAACACTTCAGAAATGTTTAAAAATTTTAAAAGTCACTCATTTTTCTTTCCATAACAGTACTATTTATTTGCAGCTGTGCCTTCAGTATCCCGGTATCTTGAATTTCCCATCTTTCCTGAATACAGAATCCAGACAGTGGATTTCAAATCACTGATCAAGCCTATCTCCCATCTGAGTTCATCAAACTCGGATTCTTCTCTATTCCTCCTCTCCTGAATATCACAAATGTTGTATATCAAGTTATCAGGGCCAGCAGACAAATGGTGGAATCCATGCCTTCAGATGCTGCCATATTCAACCAAGAGTGTCTGCAGGATCTTGTTGCTTTTGTCATACTGATGAAAGCACTGAGGTAGCATCCTAACGTAATGTCTTTCTCTTTTGGACAAGTGTGTAATATCTCCAGGCGCACAGAGAAGGGGCAGGGCTGGCATACTGCATAGTAACATTTGTCAATCTCTCCCTCTATGCAAATGCCACTGGATCTACCATTTTGAAAGAAGCAAATCAAGCCTAACATTTGATAGCAGCATACAGTCAGTTCTCAGAACAGTATTCCAGAACCTGGCACATTCCACATAGTTTGGGATTGTGTAACTCTGAACTCACTTTTTGTCATTCAGAAAGTACATGTCACTTCGGGCCATGCTGTCCAAAATTAAATATTCAAAGCCAGGAAACTTGCGATAGATCTGGTTAAAGAAAACAAGCAAAGATATTTTCCATTCTGGAAACTCCTTTGTCAACTGCTATAAGAAATACCTTGATTTAGTTGTTTGTTTACAATGATTATGTGCCACTTCAGTCAAACTAACTCTGAGCAGCATGCAATTCCCATCTTCACAGATTCAGATGAAAAGCAAAATTAAACATAATATGGGGGGGGGGGAGGAATGAAAAAAAAGGAAGTACCGTGCTGAATGGAGCAGTAATTAAACCATCATTCCTCATCAGAAAATTGTTGTAATGGACTTTGATGACTGAGATTCTCTATAGACTGTTTTAATGGACTTTCTAACTATCAGGAGGGATGGGGCCTTTTGGATATTTGTACGGAAGATATTCCAGGCAATGGCATCCAAAAATGAAAGGCTCACTTCCAAGATCTCTACAATTGGCAAGCTCTGAGAGAGGGGACCCAGAATGAATCTGCCTTACTTGATCTTATTGGGCAGGCAAATGTTAGTGGGAGAAGACAGTCCCCCAAAGGGACTGAGTTATTCTCCAAAGCATTAGAGGGCAAGACAAGGAGTAATGGATGGATGCTTGTTAAAGAAAGATCCAACCTAGAAGTAAAGAGATTTTTTTTTTGACAGTGAGAACAATTAATCAATGGAATAACTTGCCTCCCGGAGTTTGGTGGGGCTTCATCACTGGGGGTTTTCAAAAGTAGACTGGACAACCTTTTAAGCAGCATGGTATAAGGTTTACTGCCTTGGGCAGGGTGTTGGACTAGAAGATCTCTGAGGTCCTTTTCACCCCTAGGATTCTTTGTTCTACATAGAACAAAGCATAGAGCATATCAGAGCATTCACATAACTTAAATTGCTGCGTTCTGGAGTAGCTATATCTTCCCAATGCTCTTTAATTGCAAGCCCATGTGGAGTGTATTCCAACAAGAGGTGATTATGACATAAATTTTAATCTCCCATCCCAAAGGACATTGTAAAGTCTCCCACCCCAACGAACATTGTTACTGGAACAGAAGGTGGAAGGCCTCTTGGTCAATGCTGCCACCTGCTCAAGCGGCAGCGATGAGTACAGCAGGACCTCCAAATTATGGCCCAGGTCTATGTAGGAAATGCAATCTCATTTACAACTAAAGATGGAATATCTACAGATTGAAATGGCTTATGAGTGCAGAGCCATTCTATTTTGATAAAATTAAGCTTCCATCTGTTCTTCCTCAACCAGACCCTAAGAACCTCCAGCACATCAACAGCATACCTTGGCTGACCTGAGAAGTAAAGAAATAAGGCTGATATCATGTCAGTAGATGACCTCACCCAGCTCAAGCAACATGGAATGGTGTGATTTCCCCCATGCCAGTTTTGCCAGCCAAAGATCAGCTACCCAGTGTGATCAATGTGGTCTTGGTGCCCTTCCCAGATTTGTAATCTGACTGAAATAGTTCTGTATAACCTGTTTCTTCCAGGGCTCTCTGCAGTTGCAACCCCCACTGTTTTCTCAACAATTTTCCCCAAAAAAGAAAAGTTAAGATACTAACTGATAATAATCTGGATTGAGCAATGGTTTCTTGAGAACAAGATGCAATACTCCCTCACTCAAGGATACGTTGTTATCACATATATGCTGAAAATCTAGTACCTATTTTGTTCTTAATAATAAAAGTAAGAATATTAATGGAGAAATATACATTATTCTTCTTATCAGGAATCCTTTTTCTTTTGCTAAACACATTTCATACAATATGGAAGATCCTTGGAACATAAATGTGACTTTCTAATTGTAGCTGAACTACAATTCCTAGCATCCTTCATTGCTATACGAGTCTATGGCAGGTCAGAGTTTTTGTTCAGCAACACCAGGAATGACCCGATTCCTGTTCCTTCTTCCAGTTTTGTTCTGATATCTATTTTCTCTTCTGCATGAACCCATAAGTCCAGGTTGTCCCCTAGATGGACCCAACTGCAGGTATTCTCAAAATTCATATGAGCCAGGAACATATTTTTGCAACAGCTTGGCAGGCTGCCACATAAAAAGTGCCAAAAGTATATGTGGAACTAAAAATAAGAGTGCCAAGACTTACTTTTGATAGTGGGATGGTGGCAGCTGCATCCCGGATGGTGGTATAAGCAGCCTCCAGGATGATTGCATCTACTATGATACCTTCTAGAGGGAAAAAAGGAGGGGGGATTTTATTAGAAAAACAAAAATCAATGGAAAAGAACAAAAGAGGAGCTGGTTGTTTTCTGAGACTAAATCCCTCCTCCTGAAAACCCATGTATGGATTGCCAATTGCACAGTGGCAGATAGGACAGTACTCCAGTTAATGTCATTGCCCAGAAGATCATTGGTTGCCCTCTCCACTATTTGGAAGAACTATTTTCTAGAATAGAATAGAATAGAATAGAATAGAATAGAATAGAATAGAATGGAATGGAATGGAATGGAGTGGAGTGGAGTGGAGTGGAGTGGAGTGGAGTGGAGTGGAGTGGAGTGGAGTGATGACCCGTAGTCTCTCAAAATAACCCAAAACCCAAAACATATATTAAAGTCCGGTAAAGCCTTCAATTTAACTTTACTGCTTTATTAGGCACAGTTTAAAGTCACAAAAGTAAATAATGAGGCAAACAAACCGTATTGATGAGAGCTCCAAAGCAAGCCAAGATAACTAATCATAAACTCCAGGAAAATAACCGAGAAAAGTCCATGGGAAGAACGCCAGCAAAGATGAACCTCTTTCAACGAAAACACTAAACATTGACTCCAGCAATCCTGACTGTGCAGTTGCAAACTTATATACATAGCTCCCAGCTGCAAGCCACGAGGAGGATCATGGTAATCTCCTCTTGAGTAGACCTCGCTTTTCCCTGATCCTCTCCTCCCTGCGTGACCTAAGATGGAGAGGGGATGGGCCTGGATCCTCCTCTGACTGCTCAGCCAGCCTCGGCCCTTCCCCAGCCTCCTCCACCACCTCTGGAGCCACACTCCCACTCCCTGTTGTCTATTCCTCCTCTTCCTCAGAGTCAGACTCCACTAGGGATATGACAAGTGGAGTGGAGTGGAACGGAACAGAATGGAACAGAACAGAACAGAACAGAACAGAATAGAATAGAATAGAATGGAATTCTTTATTGGCCAAGTGTGATTGGACACACAAGGCATTTGTCTTGGTGCAAATGCTCTCACTACATAAAAGAAAAGATACATTCGTCAAGAATCATAAGGTACAACACTTAATAATAGTCATAGGGTACAATAAGCAATCAAATCATACTAGGGAACAGTCCATATAAATTGTAAGGATACAAGCAACAACATTACTACAGTCATACAGTCACAAGTGGGAGGGGATGGGTGATAGGGAGTGATGAGAAGGTGAATAGTAATAGTTGTGCAATGCTCTTCTTTATAGCTTTATAGCTCCTCCTGTCTTAAGAAAGTTCAAAACATTCTCAAAGATCCATCTCATCCTGGGCACCCATTTTTTAAACTATTGCCATCTGGCAGACGTACAGGATAGTACAAACAAGGACAAATAGGCTGAAAAACAGCTTCTATCCCAGGGCAGTAACTCTATTGAATTCTACTGTATAGTGCAATATTAATGCAATATCAGGGGTTTTCAATTCAATGTATAGAATGTGAAGGATGTGTGTTTGTGTTTATTGTCATAGTCATAAAGTACACTGAAGTTGGTATTTAATTTCATTGTACGAGATGAAATGACATAAAGTAAACTAAACTAAAAACCAGAGAAACAAGATACACTGGTCTAGCAGAGACAAAGTATATCAAAGCCTCAAGGCTGAATATATAAATCCACAATGTCAACATCAGATTAAAGAAACAGGATTAAGGGAGAAGGTCCAATTAACCATTAAAAAAAAAAAAAAAAATCAGGATTAAGGGAGAAAGCTGAATTAGCCATCCAAAACACTCTCATGAGGAGCTGAGTTTTATCGTAAACTATTCTCTTCTTATCCATGGTTTTCTTGAAAAATTAAGACTGCTACTGACATTCCTCCCATCTCTTTAACTCTTGCTGCTCTCAGCTTTTCTAAACTGGAGGATCTTGAAGGATCGGCTTCCAAAATAGGCGGTGGAGTAGGTGGAGCTAAACAAAACTAAATATGTTTGTATGAAATTAATTCAATGCAATTACTACAATTACACTCATGATTTTCCCATTTGAGCATCTTGAAAACTACAATTTGATGGCAGATTTTACAAGAGTTCTGAAACCACCAGCCAAAGGAGCCCAAAAGCAATGGATTGCACTTTTGCTTGAAATGCTGGGGCAATTTACACACAATTTGGCAATGGAAAACATGTCTGGCGCCCTTTCCCATTTTTTTTCCCATTCAACAATGATAGAACCAGTGAAAAAAATGCACCACAAAAGTGTTAACATGCTCAAACAGCAGAAGTAAGTGAAACAGGTAAGAACTTCTTGTCCCATTCTTCATAGGCAGAGATAACTGCCAGGGGTGTCAAAAAAGTCAAGATGGCAGTCATGTCGCACAATAAAAACCTTGACCCCAAAGCACTTGCAAAGTGCTGAAGCGAAAGATCCAAACTGTAATGAAGATAACAAAAAGGTGCATGAGCCGCTAAGGCAACCGGGAGCACAGACAGACAGACAGACACACACACACACAAAGACACACACACAACTGGGCAGTATTTTGGTGTATGTGCAACAGGTAATGATGTTGGGGAAGGCAGTTTGCATGAATGGGTAACTGTTATGGCTCCCCCTTCAAAGTTCCAACAAAACAAAACCAAAGGCAGCCACCTCAAAACTCAAATCCAACAGAAAGGAGTCTTACAAGATTATATTACACACGCCCTGTTTATCACAACAGTTCAGGCACAAATTCTCAAAGCTCCGAGCCTCTGCCGAAAACCTCTGCACGTAATCAATCACTTTGTTCCTGGCAAACTTCTCCCACACAGCTGTGTCCTTTTATAATCTTTGAAGCAACGTGCTAATTACTAATTAGGCTCGCCCTCCCTTCTAACTGAGTTTGTTTCTGTAAACCATCTAGATGGGCATGACAATCTCTCTAACAATTCAGATTCCAAAATCTCAGCAGGCTCCAGTCTTTCATCATCAGTCATCAGAGTCAAAAGTCACAGCAGGATCGATCCTTTCCGACACAACAGGTAACAATGCAAAATTAGTAAAGCTGATCATGCATTACATTTTCAGATTTTACTTTTTTGTTGTTTGTGGATATTTGGATTATACTTGTTAACAGTGTTAAACATATATTGTAGCTCCCCTGCCTTGTGCTTTATATTGGCCAAAATGTCCTTGGGATATAGTAAAAAGTGTCAGGGTTTATAAGGCCAGTTTGATCTAGTGATTAAGTCAGGAGGTTAGAAACCGGCAGACCATGAGTTCTGCCTTAACCATCAAAGCCAGCTGGTGATCTTGGGTCCGTTAATTTTTTTCTCAGACCTATTCACTTCACAGGGTTATTGTTTTCCCTCTGGGAAAACAGAGGGCAGAAGATGTGTTGGATATGTTTGTGGCCTTGGTTATTTGTAAAAATAAGAAAGGTAGGATACAAACAAATAAGTTGACTGCCCCTTGCAATAAACTCACCCCCAAGCCAATTTTGCAGAGGAAAAATGTTTGATATTTGATTAAGCACTTGGGATCTGCCGTTATACACCTGGAGGAGAGGTATACATTACCTACAATTATGTACATAACCTATATAATTGTGCCATTTTCATTAAACTGATAGAGATTGGAGAAGAAGCTACAAGGATCTGGAAAGTGAACATTAAAGAAGGAAGGAATATTATGTTTTACAGATTCTTAACAGTTCTGGTAATTCTGGTAACTCAATCATAACAGAGCTGAAGAAACTTCTTGTATGAGAAGTGGAACATCTTCCAAACAAAAACCAGAAAGTTCAGCTGCCTTTTGAAAAAGCACCTTGGTACTTGTCAACTTTAAGATGTTTGGACTTTAATTCCCAGAATTCTCCAGCCAGCTACTGCATGCCTGTCAGGACCAGTGTTCCAGATATTTTACACTAAATATGTTCCTCCTTCCCTCCGCATCTGTTTTTTTTTTTAACCAGCTTTAGCACATTTCCAATATGCTATTTGTGTAAACCAGTGGTTTTCAAACACTTGTGGACATCAACTCCTGGAACTTGAAGGGTGTTGAAGTCCATATACAGTATTTGAAAGTTGTCAAGTTCTAAGTCAGGGGTGTCAAACTGGATAGTCACACACAGGCCACGTCCACCCCAGCTCCACGAAAGGGGAAAACACCATAATACATCACGTGATGGCAGTGTGACGCTGGGAGTTTGACACTCGTATTCTAGGTCATATGGACAATGCAAAAAAAGAGACAGAATCTTCCACAACAATTCAGTGAGAAATGTTATTTTGTCCATTCATATAATAGTTACCTTGTTCTTTCAGCCTTCTGGCAGTATTGGTAGCAATTCTGCAAGGAAAGAAGAACGAGTGAGGATTGAAAAAGTCTTAACATTATCTATTCCAGGGGTGTCCAACCTTGGCAACTTTAAGACTTGTGGACTTCAACTCCCAGAATTCCTCAGCCAGCAAAGCTGAAGTCCACAAGTCTTAAAGTTGCCAAGGTTGGACACCCCTGATCTATTCTGAAGCAAGTCCCATCCATGTTGTTTGTTTTGGCATAAATTAGGGAAGAGCTACTGCCTTGATCAAACCTTCTAAACCAGTAGTTCTCAACCTGTGGTCTGCAGAACCCTGGGAGGACCACAATGTCATCACAGAGAAATGTTATATTTAACCATTTATTGGTGGTCTGTGGCCACAAAAGGTATTTAAAGGGGCTCCATGGTGAAGAAGAGGTTGAGAACCACTGGGCTAAACAAGCATGAACTTATTTCATGACTGCCACAGAGGTCCCTCGCAAATCCACTGAAAGCTTCTGAAATCAGTGCTTAGTACATTTTAGCTATTTTAGTGTTTTAGAGTTCAAAAAGATTTTCTTTTAAAATACTACTGAAGTTGAAATTCATCAGGATTTGCACTGGTGATCCATAGCTTATATATTCCTTTTAAGACTTCCTTATAATGCTATAGTGGCTTGGTTTGGGACGGGGTGGAATTAAGAATTTTTAAAGAATGTGCACTCATACACATGCACCAATGTCCAATTCATAGTGAGCTATCGGATGCAAAGAAACATTTTTTCTTGCACTGGAGATCAAAATAACAAACCTACCCGGTGCCCAGGGAATGTCCCCAGAAGATGATTGTGCTGTTTCCACTCCTTGCTTTCACCCAGTTGTAAAGGCAGAGAATATCTGTTGTAAAGCCTTTTTCACTAGGATTACCCGTGGAGTCTGCGTAGCCTTGGAGAAATCATGAGGCAAATTAGAGGGGAATATACTCCTAGAAATCAACACCTAGAAATCAACTTTGCCTTGAAACTTACCTCTGTAGTCCACAGCAAAAACATGGAAGCCACCACCACTCATTGTCTGCATTCAAACACAAACAACTTTCTAAAACAAAGAAAGTCATATCCCAAAACAAAGTGAGCTATTCACAAAACGCTACCACTAAGACGTAATATCAACCCTTCTAGGAGATCAGACTAGGAAGCCAGTGTCATGTACATCAGCACTACTTTTTTTTTTTGATAAAGCTAGACAAGTAATCCTGAACTCATGACTACAACTGAGCCCAAAATTTATGTTACTTTGTTTGTCAGAAGGTAGCAAATGTGACCCCGGGACACTGCAACCGTCATAAATAGGAACCGTTGCCAAGCATCCGGATTTTGATCATGTGACCATTGGAATGCTGCAATGGTCGTTAAGTGTGAAAAACTGTCATAAGTTCACTTTTTGTAACTTTGTCTGGTCACTAAATGAACTGTTGCAAGTCAAGTATTTCCTGGAACAAGAGAAACTTGAAGTCTGAATGTGCTTCCCTCCTCCCTCCTTTTATCTTTACAACACCTAGGGACATTTGCTCAGAGACATTTGCTCAGTTACATTCTAACCCACATGTCTTCCTTTTATCCGACCACTGTCTTGGCAGTAGCTCTTCCTCCTGTTCTTCAAGGCCATTCACACTGTCATTTATGCATAATGCAGTTGGGTTGGGTTGGGTAGGGTAGGGTAGGGTTGGAATTAGAATATTGTCCACCCAGCTATTTAGAAGAAAGCTATGGTTTATAACCTGTGGGAACTGTATAAACCAGCGGTCCCCAACCTTTGAAGTGGTGGGCTGAGGATGGGATGAAGGCATTGAGGATACGCCATATAAAAATAATTACCAGGATATATTTGTGCTGGGGTTTAAGGCAATATAAGGATGGGGGTTTAGGGCAATATAAGGATGAGTCCTGGGTAAGCCACTTCTAAAAGGATTTGCATAAGTATCCATATCATATCTGGATAATCCAGCCAACTGTTGGGTTCTTGGTGTTCTCTGCTGATGTTGATTTCCTGCAGATGTTACCAAGTTGTGTAACATTATCAATATATGAGGGAATGGAATTTGCTAATTATTTATTCCCAGCAACTTGCCTTGCTAGTGATTTATAGAGACTACAAATTATTGTCATGCAGTTTAAAGAGAACAATGAAAGTATCTGTATTGGCAGATTTAGCAGTAGGAAGTTCAAAGTGCATAATTTGTTATGTAACTGCTAAGAATAAGACCCTCAGTCCCAGAGAGTGAAAGGGAATGCACAGAACAGGTAGCTGAAATGGAAGCATTTGGATATCAAGAAAACTATTAATTCTGCCCTTAAGGCTGACACATTCACAAATAAGCCGTCTTCGGTCCGATCTAAGTATGGTATAGAAAATCATACATTGCAATATCCTACCTGTCAATGAATACTTCAGCTTCAACCATAACAATACAAGAGCATACAATAGATACAAACTCAAGGTAAACCGCACCAAACTTGATTGCAGAAAATACAACTTCAGCAACAGAGTGGTCAATTTCTGGAATAATCTACCTGACTCTGTGATTTCTTCCCCAAAAGCCAAAAACTTTAACCTTAGCCTGTCTACTATTGACCTCACCCCTTTCCTAAGAGGTCTGTAGGGGGCATGCATAAGCGCACCAATGTGCCTACTGTCCCTGTCCTATTGTTTCTTTTTATTTTTCTTATATGTATCCATTTCATGTATTCATAACTATGTTTATATTTATACCTATTATCTTGTAAGCGATTGGCAAATCAAATCAAATCAATCAATCAATAAATTAAGCTCGCCAATCTCAGAATAAAAAGCAAGACAAGCATAGGTATGGATCTGTGAAAACTAAGGCAATGTAATCCAGACCAACTTAACTAGACACAGATTATTTAATACATACCTTTATGAATCTAATTCGGTGACTTGTTGCCCTGGAAGAGAGTTTACAAATTAACTACTGCAAAATACTTAAGGAACAAGGATGCTGTAGCTGCCTACTTCACTGCTTCTAGAAGCATCTACTTAACTTTTATGATCATCAGAATCCTGGTCTAGGTGAGTATTTGGTCTGATTCAGCAGCCAAGCTCTTTAGATGTTCTTTGATAGCCTTCCACCAACTGGGTGCCCTCCAGCTGTCCTGGCTTCCAGTGCAGCCACGCAGCCTAACAAATACAGGAATTAAGGTGTAATATAACTGGAGGGCATCAGATTGGGCAAGGTGTATTGATGTCCTCAGAATATTTGTTGGCTTTATTTTAAAATTCTTATTTCATGAATGGTTCTTGAGGGGGAAAAGGAAAGAAATGAATCATTTTTTCCATAACAACTGGTATTTTAATGTGAGTTAGAAAACCTTGCACTGATGATGTTCCCTTGGCTGATTAAAAAAAAAAAAACTGAAAGAAGAAAACCAAGCTCCAACAGCAAGTCAAGAACTTGTAGGCAACTAAGGTACAGTTAGATTTTACTCAGTAATATATATAACAACATAAAAAGGTAAAATTAGACTCTGTAGAATAGGCATGTCCAACCTTTTGGCTTGCCTAGGCTGCATTAAGAGGAATTGTCTTGGGCTACATATAAAATATATAATGTAATTAATGTCACTAAATATCACTAAACATAACATTAGAAGTTTATGGTCTTGTGGGGCCACATTACTAGCTATACAGGGCCACATACAGCCCATTGGTTGGACATGCCCGCCACAGAAACTGACTTCCTTCTTTGTGTTGAAAAAAAGAACAAATAAGTATCAAGCCTGTTAATGATTTATTTACTTATTTATTAAATCAATTTATATATGCATCACCTCTCTCTTCAACTAAGTATATAAACATATGAGCAGACAAACCTCATCATCATCAAAAACTTTTCTGAGGACCACCACAAATGATCTTGGTATCTGTGTATACCACTGACACAGCATTTGTGACTCTCCATTCAGAAAGTAGAATGATGAAATTCTGTGGGATCATTGAACAATTTTGTGTTCCCTTATTCAGTCTTGTACAGTTTGGGGAACAAACACTAAACTTTTTTTCAAGATTTCAAATATGAACAAAACCAGGCAGAATTTATAAGATTTAAGAAATTGTATTTGTAGTACATGTGGGCAGGCCGTTTATGGAGATATTTTTATGAGGCCTAATCTGCAGCATCACTGATTCCTGACTACATTGGGAATATCTGACTCAAGGCATTGTTTTATTATATTTATTTTATGAAATATTATATTGCCCAATAAAAGAAATTCTTTAAACTGACAGTGGAGTCAGCCTGAATTGGTGAAAAGACAACTAATAGATGGTACTAATTGACTGGCATCTGTAATGTCATCAACCTATTTCTCCCCACATGTATACAGTGGTTTTTAAATATTTTTTACATAGATTTTAATGTTGTTTAGTGGTTTTTTAATAATTTTTACATAGATTTTAATGTTGTTTAGTTATAAGGGAAAGGAAGAATGCATATATGAACAAGCATCTCCCAGCTGTTTCAAAACAACAAAACCTGTGAAGGAGAATAAAATAATGGGAACTCAATTTTAAGTTTGCCTTAGAGAATCTTCTACAACTCCCCTTTAAATTCTCCTTTGTCTTCTCTTGGATGCGAGCTATGAAGTTTCTCTAATTTCTATTTCCAGTTGGAAAATTTGAATGGATACTCTTGTCACTAAACATGCATTTAAGTAGTATTATATCATAAATAAAACACAATAATTAAACAACCGAAAGAAGCCACTAAAAAGACTAATAAAAATTGCAGACTTTTACAAAAAGAGAGAGAGAGAGAGAACTAATTCTGCAAAATAAATGCAACCGACTCACTATTTGCAAATATGAGCAGGTGTTATGAGAACCTCTGCTAAGAGAGACAAGGTTTTGTTTGCCAACAAAGAGATAATGAAAACCTCTGCAAGATAAAGGATGAAAACCATCTCTTTCCTCTTCCTTTTCTTTTAACATGTCAATCATGACTCCTGTTTATGCAGAAAGGGGCCTCTGGGTATTCATACCTCTTGCTGGATGAGAAACCAGATGCGTTTCCCAGACTTTAGCTAGGTTGTGCCTGCATTCTTGCAAAAGAAGCTAGAACAATGCTTGGAGAGAGAGAGGTTTTGCTCAGTCCTCCTCCAGACAATAAAATGAGCATAATTCCAGCATTTTTCATAATGATTATGAATGCCAAATCCTGACTGTCACTATTCCCAGGGTTATCATTTTAAATGCAAAAGGAACTAAATACATTATTAGCCTTGTGCAAGACCTCAGATTTCACAAAAGGTTTGCCTCTGATGTCACTGCTCAACTCCTCCAAAGCTTTTCTTGCTTAATCCTAGGGAAAATGCAAATGCAGAGAGAAAATTCAGTGCACATTATTTGGAAGCAGGGAGATTCTGAGGATGACACAGAATTGGAGCTTCCTATCTGTTCTGTTCGCCAGAACCAGCCCTTAATCTTGTCCTACATTGTTCCAGCCATGTGCCTTTGCCAGTCTTCCTGCCTTTAGACTCCTGAATTTCTTGTTACTTCATCTGTTTCAATACAATGGTACTTGAATTCTTGCTTTGAATTATGATTATGCTGAATGTCTATGGAGATTCTCAGTCATCCAGGTCATGGCTATCCCAAAGGTGCTTTTTCAAGAGACATCTGGACTTTCTGGTTTTTCTTTGAAGACCTTTCACTTCTCATCCAAGATGGGAAGCAAAACGACTTCAAAGAAAAACCAGAAAGTCCAGTTGTCTCTTGAAAAAGCACCTTTCGGATATGGTTATGCTGAGATTGGAAGCCCCAGTGGTTCCAAAACAATAAACAGATGGGCAATTCTGACAACATGTTACAGACACTCTTGCAAAATGGCGGCTATGGTGATGGCTCATAAAATATCCACCATCAGCAGACAAATAGATAAAGTAGCTGTCCATTACCTTCTCAACTACCTCTGGCTTTTCACTAAGCACAGAAATCTACTTCTAAACTGAGCTCTGGGTTATAGTCTTCAATTACATTTACTTTATTATAACATCTCTGGAACTCTATATAGACCCCAGAAACTTTCTTGGAAAGAAAGATTATAGCTGAGATTGGCTCTATGCTCTATAGCAGGCCTGTTAAATTGGCGGTCCACAGGCCGGATGCATCACACGCAGGCTCTACAAAGGCAAAAAATATGTCATAATAAGTCATGATACATCATGTGACGCGATCAAGTTTGACATTAGTGCTCTGCAGGATGCTGCTTTTCCATCAAACTATTTCAGGGACCTCAAATTGATGTTTGGTATCTTCCAAAGATCACAAACAAGTTGGGAATTGGTAAAAATTGTTTTTTTCTCTCCCAACCTGGTTCCAAGCACATGAAGACTAAACCCCTGAATGATTTTGGATAGTTAATCCAAATTTATTCTGAGGTCTAGGCTTCATGTGCAAGCTACAAAGGACAGTTGCTATATCACAAAGTTAGAGAAATCCTACAGTATAGATTTAAATGGCATATTTAATTCTTGAACAACTCTAGCACTAATATAATTCTTAAGAGAATTATTTTTAAATAAAACTCTAGTATTAATGAAATTATTAGCATTAGTCATGGGAGAATCGTATTGCTGACCTCCAGGAGAAAATGGAAAAAGAAAACAGTTTCATTGAAAGCGGAGCCAACAATGAGCAGATGGGCTCTTAGAAATTCTTCTCTAATGGAAGAATTAGAGGAAATTACTTGGGATCACCCACAAATGTTCCAGAGAATTGCTCCTCACAAGGAGACTGGAAGATAGCATGTTCTAGGATATTATTTGAATGGAGTAGAAAACAAGATTGTCAAAAGTAAAAGGAAGGAATATAAAGTTGGTTTATTTGATCTAAGTTAAAACAGATAGGTTATCTCTTGTAGCCCTTCATGGTCTTTTGTTAACCAGGACTAAGGATCATTTATAGATAAGAAAAAAAAGAGAATTCACTGCATTTTAACAGAAAGTGATAAGTTATTAAAATTGTTTACACTTGTCATTAGAGAGGAAGTATTTCTTCATATGTTTCCATTTTTTTACTATAATCTTGGTTTTTTTCCCCCCCTTTTCTGTTTTTTTTGTATTTTTTTTTACTTTTCTGCACTTTTAGTTTTATTGAATTAGTTTTTATCTATTTAATTGAATTGTTTAATAAAATTACTACAAAAAAAGGAAAGTCATATAGCTTAATTCATCATTTTATAGGATTGCCATATTACAAGTTAAGACAGCTGGCAACTAACAAAAAAAATTCAGCCCGTGATACAGAAGGTTGCTTCTCAACCCAGCAGAGACCTGAAGCCACTTTCTCCCTCCCTGGATTGCCACCCCAACATAGATCACATAGGATAATCTCAGCACTAATGTTTCTGCTGAGAGTACGAAATTCACCTGGTACCCCCATTGCCATGGAGATAGATGATGATGGGGTTATCATCTGTGAGGGCCTCTTCATACCAGCTGAAGTCTTTTCCTTCAGCTTCCTTCCATCTGTTTTCTGCTAGAGTATACCTAAGACAGGAAGCCAACAGATCAGACAGGCCTCTTTTTAGTCCTCCAAGGTAGGCCAGACAAGCCAACCTCAGAAGTATTAACTTTACATTTATTGTAAGATTACATTAACATTAATCTTGCAAGTCTGAAAATATTTCTCCCCTTGTTTCCTTTTATTCTCCAGAAAACTACAGAGGATCATTTCTGAAATGTTTCCCATGCCTTCCCTCCTTCTGCAGCTGAGATTATCTTTTACAAGCTGGTTGTCCAAAGGTAGTAAGCTACCTTTGTCTAAATTGCTTAATGAACCAGGTCACTGAATTAACTGAAGTAGCCTAGATGTTTATTTTAAAAAAGAACACATGCAACAACAGAAAGAAAGCAAAAATGGGAGAACACTGATAGCTTCTCTACTAAGGTTATCACAGGAGCTGTCAAAAAGATCAATGTGGCAACTTCAATCATGCAAAGATGCTTTGTGCATGGATAAAAGGACAGGAATCAATTATACAGTTGTGGCCGCCATCTTGCCTTTGTTTATTCTTCCATGAATGCTTCACCTTGCTACTTTGAAGTAGAATGGGACAACTTGCTGCAGCCAACTTGCCCCGGTCGACTCACCCTAGCCAACTCAACCCGGCCAGCGCACTGAGGGACAATTCAATGTGGCATAACTCAAGAGAGGGTTAAGTAAATTGCAGTGGGCCTTGCCCCACTGTAGGTTTGAATCTTCTCATATTAGAAGTCCACGAGGCCGGGGTGAGCTGCAATTCACTTGTCCCTCTCTTGAATTATACTTCGTTGAATTGTCCTATGGTGAGTTGGCCAGCACACATTGTCCTAAACCTACTTTGAAATAATGGTCTCATGGCCACAGATCTGATCTCAAGTGAGCATGACCAAGGGAACTCTAAGTTGGACCTATATATACTGTAATTTATTTATTTATTATTTATTTATTCATTCATTCATTTATGGAAATTTATATTGCCGCCTATTCGCACATGGCAACTCATATCACCTATCCCAAAGAGGCTGATGGAGCCAAGTCCTTACTCACCAAATACCAAAAGTGACTCCTGGTTCAGAGGTAAGATAGAAGTTTTTGGTGTTCTTTAGAAATACCTCAGGGTTCTTATAATCTACTCCATAAGGGTAAACCACTGCAAAAGAAAATAATGATGAAGTTTGCTTTTAGTGAAATCAGTTGACCGCCCCTCCCATTTCCAACTCCCTATGCCATAACAAAGACTCTGAAAACGTCAAAAATTTGAAATTGCTTTAACTAGTCTATTTTCCCTGCACCCACAGAATGCTAGGAGTTTATAATATTGTGATGGACAGAACCACAAATCCTTCAGAGAGAATGATCCACAGATTCTATCCAACCTCAATTCTGGTGATGTTTTGGATCAAGGACCTGAAACATTTTTTATAAGCCAAGCACTGTTGTGATTTTGTTCAATAGTATGGGCACTGAATACATTTTTTTTAAATGTATTTAAAGGGATCAAGATCTCACACAAGACCAACAAACATATATGTCAGATGCATGAGCTCACATCTGGAAGAAAGGCACAATCTCAAAGCAACCTGTTTTTGCAATAAGAGTAGAGCTGGGCCATTTCTTTTTTTAAATGTATGTTTATTTAAATGGATATAATCTAAAGCAGGCACCAGCTTTGGAAAATCAGAATATCAGTTGGAAACAAGTGGGAAACATCTTAAAATCCCTGCCCCATGCAGTAATTATTAAACTAGTAAGATACATTTTTTGAATGTATCTTTTACATCTTTTCTGTTTTAAAGAGCATTAAAATATCAAGGAGAACATTTCTTTTATTTATGATTGTAGCCTACTTCCACATTTATTTTTTCCCCTGACTGGTGGAGTATGTTTAGAAACTAGTGCTATGCAATTGTTAACTATCCATCTTTATTTAAACAAGCTTCTTTTAACTATCAGCATGGCTTTGGAGAGCTTGCTTGGCATCATGGTTAAAAGCACTGGTCTTAAAACTGGAAGTTCTAGTCCTGGTTTAGGCATGGTTTCAGCTGAATGCCTTCGCCCTCCCACCTCTTAGTTGTTAAAAAACCTCCCTGCACTTGTCCACATATCTGTCAGAATCAATACTGATTCAGATGAAGAAAACAGCATTTTAAAAAATTGTCTTTATTTGATTACACAGGAAAAAGAGAACAGAGTGAAGCATAATATTGTGACCATCCTTCGTTAAAATGTTTATGTAAAAAAGTATATTCATCATTTTAACCTAGTAATTTGGAAACCTTAAGGACACTATTAAGTTGATCTTTTGCAACAATATTTTGAATAGATTTATTGAGTAAGATGTAGATCCATCCTGTGTTTGAGTTACAACTGCATTATCTGATATTTTCAATAAAGAGTAACTTAGTCAAGTTGATAAAAACAAAGATATTTGGGGGTGGGTTCCAATGTTCTTAATCAGTAATAGATCTGTGAATTACTGCAGGCATACAGGAAGAACTTTATAGAGACTTCTATTTTCAACTGAGATAAGTGGATAAAACAACAGGAATACTTACAAAAATTGAGGTAGACAAATTTTTGTAACAGTGAAGGGAATAGTCGAATAGCCAATGGTACAGAGACATATATAATAAATATATACAGTAAAACTGCCATGACTATAGATATATAATTCAGAAGTTCCCTAGAGGAAAAAAAACAGAATAAGATTTAATATTTTGTTACTTACAATAATTATATTGCATACAGTGATAATCCAAGGACAAAATGCTAATAGTTGTGATGGTTACAGGTAGATCTATGACTACAATTGAGCCCAAAATTTAGGTTGTTTAGCAAGGCAATTGTTAAGTGGGTATAACTCCATTTTACAATCTTTTTATTTATTGAATTTTTATTGCCGCCTATTTGCCCATAGCGATTCAAGGCGGCTTACAGAATATAAAACCACATTTAAAACAATAAAACTAACAAAAAGAATCAAATAAATTAATATAGTACAATATAACAATATCACCCCAGAGTTGGGCTGCTGCAGATTCATACCGGTTTGGGCAAACCGGTAGTTAAGATTCTGTGTAGTTAAGATTTGCGAATCAGCAAATCTCACCACTGGCTGCGCCCCTCCCCCTCATTTTTCGGGTTGTTTTTCAGGCCATTTTTGCAGCTGTTTTTCAGTCTGGTATTTTTGGCTGCTTTTTGGGGCCAAAAATGCCCCCCTCCAAAAAAAAACAGCCTTAAAAGTGGCCCAAAAATGGGTGGGGGCAGCCCAACTAGCTGAATCCTACCTCTGACTTTGAGTTGAGTGGCCAGGAGGCGGGGCTGTGTGTGATGAGTGACATCACCCACCCAGTCACATGACCAACCAGCCACACCTACCCAACCAGAGAACCGGTTGTTAAGTTATTCAAATCCCACCAATAAATCAGCCCCACCTCCTGCCCCCCCCCACCCCAGCAATAGCAGTTCACAAAAGCCATTTAATGGGCTCCATCCCGCTCTGGGTTCCCCAGGTCTGCTGGCAGAACCATACCTTCAGCACCTTCTGGAAAGAGTGTTAGAGTGGGGTCCGTTCTAAGCTCTGAGGGAATGATATTCCAGAGAGAGGGAGCCACCATGGAGAAGGCCCTTCTCTGGGTCCCACCAGGTGTATTTCCCTCAGGGATGGGACCCACAACATTCCTTACCTCCCCACTCTGGTGGGTCAGGTAGATGTGACTGGCAAGAGACGGTCCCTCAGATAACCTGGTCCCAAGCCACGAAGGGCTTTAAAGGTGACAACCAGCACCTTGAATTACACCTGGAAGCAAATCGGCAACCAACACAAGTTCCACAGGAGAGGTGATACATGTGTACACTGAGGTATGCACAAAACCATGCAGGCCACTGCATTTTACACCAACTAGAGCTTCCGGATGCCCTTCAAGTGCAGTCCCATGTGGAGTGTGTTTTTTAACCATGGTTCAATGAATCAGTGAAGCTGTTAAGCGAATCATGTGATCATTAAGCAAATCCAGGTTCCCCCACTGATTTTGCTTGTCAGAAGCTGGCTGGGAAGATCATAAATGGACATTTTAGGATCCACTGTCAAAAACGTATAATTTCGAACAGTCACTTAACAAATGGTTAGAGGCACTACTTGCCTCTATTACCTCTAGTACTGGAAGCAAGGGAACCTAAAGAAGAGAGAGACAACTGGTTGGCCACTGAAAGAGCAGAAAGGTTTAGGAACTTAGGAACCAGTCACTTACAAAGTGTTGGAAGTTATGACAGCCTCCTCACAACCAATCCCCCAAAAAGTTACTTAACACCCAGTTTTAAAATTCTGATGGCTGGGCTCTTCCTGCAGTCATGTAAATCCATTTCAGATGCTAAGCAACTTGTGAACAGTGGGTTAGCTTAACACCCATATTATTTGCTTAACAACCAGAGGGGTCACTTTATAACTGCAGCATTCAACCATAACAATACAAGAGCACAAAATAGATACAAACTCAAGGTAAACCGCACCAAACTTGATTGCAGGAAATACAACTTCAGCAACAGAGTGGTCAATGTCTGGAATACTCTACCTGGCTCTGTGGTTTCTTCCCCAAACCCCAAAAACTTTACCCTTAGACTGTCTACTATTGACCTCACCCCTTTCCTAAGAGGTCTGTAAGGGGCATGCATAAGTGCACCAATGTACCTACCGTCCCCGTCCTATTGTTTCTTTTTTATTTTTCTTATATGTATCCATTTCATGTATCCATAACTATGTTTATACTTATACCTGGTATCTTATAATTGCTTCTCAAAATAAATAAAATAAATAAATAAAAGAATTTGCTGCAAAAAAGTTCATAAAATCGAGCATGCTCATGTGATGGGCTACTTAATGACAGCACAATTTACAAAGGTAACTCCAGCCTCAATTAAGGTCATAAATCAGGGACTGACTGTCCATGGACTGGCACAATATAAAATGGGGGAAACAATGGTTCCTCAAATGTTGGTCCATTGGTCCAGAGGTGGTATTCAGCAGATTCTGACCAGTTCTGGAGAACCGGTAGGGAAATTTTGAGTAGTTTGGAGAACCGACAAATACTACCTCTGACTGGAGATTTTACAGTATCCTTCCCCTGCCACGCCCATCAAGCCATGCCCACAGAACTGGCAGTAAAAAAATTTGAATCCCACCACTGCATTGGTCTCATTATCCCGATCGTGAGCCTTGAAATATTGGCCAAATCAAGGCCAACAGCTATTGGACTTGGTTATTTTCAGCCACATTGCTTCTTGTGATTTGAAATTACAATTTCTGCCATAGAAAATTTCTGCCCAAGGCAAGAGCAAACTGAAACCTACTAGACAACACCGGAACTGTAGAAATCTCCCCAGCTTCCAGTTATTCATCATGAAACTAATTATCCAGATTTTGATACAATAACATGTACTAGTGACAATGACGCTTATGCAAAATCTAGCTAATAGAGCATTTTTAAAAGGAAACTCAAGAGTCAAGACCATTTTAAAAGGATACCTCCCAAAAATACCCCAAATGTCTAGCCAATATGTGTACTGAACTGAATTCTTTATTGGCCAAGTGTGATTGGACACAGAAGGAATTTGTCTTGGTGCAAATGCTCTCAGTATGCATAAAAGAAAAGATACATTCGTCAAGAATTAACAATCATAAGGTACAACACTTAATAATAGTCATAGGGTACAATAAGCAATCAAATCATACTAGGAAACAGTCAATATAAATCATAAGGATACAAGCGATAAAGTTACAGTCATACTGTCACAAGTGGGAAGGGATGGGTGATAAGGAGTGATGAGAAGATTAATAGTAATAGTAGTGCAGACTTTGTAAGTAGTTGGATAGTGTTGAGGGAATTATTTTTTAGCAGAGTGATGATGTTCGGGGAAAAACTGTCCTTGTGTCTAGCTGTTCTCGTGTGCTCTATAGCGTCGTGTATGTGTACAATATAGGCAACATTATCAATGTCATCATCTTCATCCTACATCAGCTAGAATCTGTTATTTTCCATCTGAAGTACAACCACCAGAAATTCCAAACACTATTCCCATAAATCATAACTAGGGATCACAACTACACCCTGGTTTATGTAACTGCCTAAGCAATAATATAACATACTCCACTCAAATTTAGCATGTTCTTTCAACCTAATCATATTTGTTTATATAACAAGCATAGTTAAACAAACTTTGGTCTACAATAAGATGTAAACCAAATCTAAATAGGGCAGTCCTATCAAGTTCAAAAAATCAAGAGTCCGGGAAGTTCAAATGAGTATATAGGTTTATTGCAGGATCCAATCTGGGTTAATCACCATGACCAGAAGTTTAGTCTTCCAAGTTTTCGGACTTATGCTGGAGCCCATACTTAGGGAACTTCTTTCTAACAGACATCCTATTCTGGGTTTGTCATTAAGAGAACTTAATCTGGGTGCCTCAATTTATGATCATAATGACATTAAATGTGCTCTGATTGGGTTGTATATCAAGAACAATCTATAGGTACACACAGACATAAACACACACAAATAAGAATCTGCAAACTCTGGAACTTGAACTCTGATAGAAAAATGAATAATAGATTCTTAATTATCTCAAAAAAATGATATTCTTATAAACCTGTTTCCTTAGCAGAGCCAAGAAAAGGCTTGCTCAAAAAGGCAATTCTAGTTGAATTTCTGGGAAAGAAGTGGTGCACTGAAGACAGCTCCACTAAAAGCAGAGTAGACAACCACAATGGAATGAAGAACCAGCGAGTAGATCAGCTCTTCATAATTCTTCTCCAAACAAGAGATGTCTTGAGATTGTACATTCCAGACACTTGCTCCTTCCAATGAGATTGCAAGAAAAACTGGTCTCCAGCATGTCACAAATTGGTGACGAAGATGATACAATCAATCTTTGCTCAAAATTTGGTCAACATCCTTAAGGGTTGGGTTTGCCTATTTCCTTTTTAAATCATTTTTGGAAATTGCTTGTTAATTGCTTTTCAGATATTGGGAACCTATGGAGGAACAAGTTTCTTTACAGCACCAGGTAAATTTAATTCTAGCACATTATTTGAGATAAAGATTGTTAAAAGTAAAAGGAAGGAATACAACACTGGTTTATTTGACCAAGGTTAAAATAGGTATGTTATCTCTGTTAACCCTTAATGGACTTTTGCTGACCAGAATTGAACAAGGCTTATAGATAAGAGATGAAACATGGGAAGATTATTTGTTGTATTAGGTTACTAAAATCACTTATACATATGATGAAGGGGGATGTCATATACGTATATGTATATATGTATGTATGCATGTATGGCATTCAGCTTTGTTTGGGTATTTTCCCACGTCATAGTAGTGGTGCTTTTAAAGTTGTAGCAACGTTTCAGCAGAATCTCATCTGCCATCATCAGGCTTCTGTATAGTGTTCATCTGTATGCATGTATATACATACATACTACACACACATTCTTATTTTTCTGATTTTCTTTTCCTTTTCTCTCTTTACTTCTTTTTAATCTTTGTTTTGTATTAGTTTTTATTTTTTTAATTGTAATATTTGATAAAATTACAAAATGAAAAAATGCAACACCAATGTTAGGACATGACAATTTTCTAAGAATAGATTTTTCCCCACTTACATTTATTTCACAATAATATATCTACTTAGTTTTGTTAACATTGATTCTCTCTCTGCCAGAATTTTATCTGATCAGGTTCAACATCCCCAAAGAACTAGGATCACACAGACAGACTCAGAAGGGACCAATTTGTGAGCCATGTCAGTGGAGGAAGAACAGATGCCACTCCAGCAGGGAAAAGGGGCCAGTCCTTTGTCTGAATGCCAGGCTGGGTTGCTTTAGTTGAAAACTTTACATACCGATACACTTCTCACTGTTTTCATTCAACCACCCTGCCCCTAGTATAATCATTGTTTTGACCATCTTTGGCTTGCCAAAATACTCTAAAATATTATTATTTTCTTAATTGTTCAAAGCAGCTTTAAATGCTTGTGTCACATTGGATAAGTGTCTTAACACGAACAGTGCCTGCATAATCAGAGCTCTTATCTCTGCACACCTAGGCACACCTGCCCAGCCTATCTATAATCTAAAAAGTCTATCATTAGACATGTCTTGCCTATTTTCAAATCTGCCCAGCTTGCATTCTGCAAATTTTCTATTCCAAATAAATATATGAAGTCCCAAATCTTGGAAAATGGATTAAAACAGGAAAGTTTCTAAATCAGCAGTCTCCTCCAATTACCAGCACATTAAACTAAAACTTCAACTTAGTGCTGGAAAGATATTATGGCAGTTGAGTGCAGTACATCAAGGAAGGCTAAATTTTGGGCAGTTTTATCACAGTCCCACAAGCATATCCAAGATATACTACAAATTAGTGTATCAAATATCATGTTAAACCATGGTTTGTTTCAACATACATTGTTGAACAAGCCACAGTTGAATAAATTTCTTAAATAAACTAAAATGGAAGGGGAAATAAATCATACATTAATCTACATACTATATTTATATAATATACATTGGTGATTAAAATGAATTAAGACTTAAAGAAAAAGTTCCGCTTTTTGAAAATTTATGTTCCCCAAAACCCATGTTAATTGTGCAAGTTACTGGATCAGTTTTTCTCAATCTTGATTACTTTTAAGATATGTGGACTTCAACTCCCATAATTCCACATGTTAGCTGGTGGCTTCTGGAAGTTGAAATTCATACATCTTAAGGACCAACAGTTCCTAAATTTGAGGCTATAACCTGTTCTATTTTCCATCAGTAGTTCTTGGAGGATGTGTTTGAGCACAGTAGTAAAATAGTTGGATTTTAGTGAGATCCATTGCCTAAGTTTAAATGACACACAAAACCAGGCTACTGAAATATCTCACTTATGCAATATACTGATTCATAAACTAATCGAATGAGCTGGATTTTGTCCACGAATTAAACAGTTCTGATCATGTCAGAGTCCATCAGGTTCTGCCAAAGTCAACTCAAGTACCTTGTCTTTTAAAGGCACAAAAAAGGCACCAGTGTATTTTTGGGCACTTTATGTAGTTGAAATCACAACAGCTCACTTAGACCAGAGATTGGAAACGAAGAGTTGGAAATCTCTTTAAGACTTAAGCAAGTTCACCGGATAGCCTTGACTCGCTTCCATCACTCGGCCCATTTGACTCGGGCGAATGTAAGGATACGAAAGAATCCCTTCCGATTCCGTCTGGAATCAGGCTGAGATTTTAACTGGAGCAGTAGGCAAAGTGCCCGAACAAGCCCTCTTGGAGAGGCTGTGCGTCCGGAGCGCGTTTTCGATCCGTTTCCGGCTCCTTTGATTTATCCCGCTTTCTAAAACCGCGCTGCGCTCCCAGGCTCCTTTCCAATGCGCTTCATTTTCAAACGGTCGGAAAACTGTTCGGAATTTAGTTCGGAGAAGAGCTCCGTTCCCGCCCGCCCCTTTCACCCCCGCGATCGACGGATGAAATGGGCAGCAGAAAAAGGAGCAGAGGGTCCAGCGAAGCGGCGGCGAGATGGCCGGACGCAAGGAGGAATCCTAAGAGGCCGGCGCCGGGAGGCAGCAACCCGGGGTCCCCGTCCTCTCACCGGGCCTCGCAGCAGCGCCTTACCCGTCAAACTCGTCGGAGGAGGTGGCGTGGCCCATGGCAGCCGAGGCGATCTCCTTTTCTTGATGACCGACAGGTTTCCGCGGATACCGGCACGTATATACCGCGCCGCTTCACAGGCTGCTGGTAAAGGAAGTTGCCAACAACTCTCCGTCTTCAAGCAAGGGGGCGGATGGGAGCTGGGAGTCAGCCGACGTCGCCCAATCGGTGGATGAGCGGCAAAGCTTTGAGGAACGAGCTCACCGGCAGCCTTCGCAGAGCCGGCACTGCAGGCCTACGCCCTCGACGCGGGTTGAACGGCCGGAGCCAGTCACTCCAAGCCACGCCCAGGACCTCCGAGACCAGTTTCTTCGTTTTTATTTATTTATTTGATTTGTCAATCGCTTACAAGATAACAGGTATAAGTATAAACATAACTAAACATAACTATGAATACATGACATGGATACATGTAAGAGAAATAAAAAGAAACAAAGGACAGGGACGATTGGTGTACTTATGCACGCCCCCTACAGACCTCTTAGGAAAAGGGTGAGGTCAATAGTAGACAGGCTAAGTTAAAGTTTTTGGGGTTTGGGGAAGAAACCACAGAGTCAGGTAGAGTATTCCAGACATTGACCACTCTGTTACTGAAGTCGTATTTCCTGCAATCAAGTTTGGTGCAGTTAACCTTGAGTGTATATCTATTGTGTGCTCTTGTGTTGTTATGGTTGAAGCTGAAGTATTCATTGACAGGACAATACTTCCTTCTCTCAATAATTTTTGCATCTGTTATAACGGGTATGGTGTGTGTGTGTGTGTGTGTTAATATGATAATGGGGATGCGGTGTTTAAAAAAAGTGTATAAGTGAACATATAAACATCATTTATCTGTGGGCTTATGCAACATTCAAAATTACAAACGGGCAACTGCAGAGAACTACTCATTTTTAAGTGACCTCTGGTTTTTGTTTTTATTTATTTATTTGTCAATCACTTACAAGATAATAGGTATAAGTATAAACATGAGTAAGAATACAGGAAATAGGTACGAATAAATGGGGACAATAGGACAGGGACTGTAGGCACGATGGTGCACTTATGCACGCCCCTTACAGACCTCAGGAATGGGGTGTGGCCAATTATGGTTAGGCCTATTATGTAAACCTTTCCAGATGAAATAACCTTGCAGTCCTTGGGTGACAGCTTGAAGCCAGCTAGATGTCAGCTGGATGAAACAAAGCAAATAAACTTGAGTTCTAAATGCATGATTTGCACCATAGAACTGTTTCAAGGAGATGATGCCATCCCCAAATGTGATGTGAGAGAATTAAAAAGATCAGGAGAAGCTCACATGTTGCCCATGTTGGAAGAAAAATCCATCTAGTTCAATTCCAAACTGAGAGAAAGACACTGGAAACATGGAGGCTGATTGGAAAGATGATTTAATGATGAACAGAACCACCAGCCTTTATGGTCCTGGTGCAGCTGGCCAATTGGTTTGATGAGTACATGGATTTTTATAAATTTAAGAGATGCTGCTAGGGGGTGGTGCAATGTCTGAAATGCCCTTAAGAGATTGTGAAATGTAGTGAGCTCTGTGTCTTCTGCTAAATGGTAGTGGGTTAATCCTATTATGTCCTGAAGGATCATGTCCTGTTCTTCTCAATCCCATCATCCCAGAGCTGAAGGTCTTTTGTTTTGTAGATAGGCTGGCCCAGTCTTTCTTAATGGCACAAAATATCTGCTGACGACTATTAAAAAGACTGAGTCTGCTTCCTGCCTCTAAAAAAACATGTTTTTTCATTTTTCATTTAAGGAAATATAATATTCTGTCTTTTTAATATTCCTAAAAATATTTCATTCTTCTAGGAGAGCGGGGGTGGGGGACGGACTTCCCACACCCAAGACTGACAATGCCACTGTCCCATATGTTTAATGCTTAAAATATTCCCCCTTCCTCTTTAATCTACTTTTATTACTGGCTTTGACTGCATTTCCATCATGCCTGTTGCAATGTTTATCTTTGTGTAAATCAATATCTTTTTAATCTTGGAAACATTTAAGGTATATGGACTTCAACCTCATAATTCCTGAGGAATCCTCCTGCCTTATTGCTGGCTAGGGAATTCTAGGAGCTAACCACACATCTTTAAATTGCCAAGGTTGAAAAGCACTGGTTTAAACCCTTTTGTAGATTTTGAACCAAAATGGGATACAAATGAGATAAATCAGCATAGCAAACATATCCATTGTTGCAACAGAGCATCCTGGGAATCCTTCCTGCCATGTTATATCTTATACTTTTTTGGGTGCTGGTATATTATTAAGGAGATTAAATGAGTTATTGAAAGACCGGTAGTCAGGGATAAGTTTGTATGTTGTGGATTGCAAGTAAATTTCTGCCAGAGGCAATGTAACAAAACTGAACCTATTTCTGGTGACTCTATAAGCACACAGGCCTGTTCCAGTATGCAATTATCATGTTAGGTTTTGTCATCTCATGAAGCCTTTTTCTCAAAGTCAGCCCTAAGTTCTGATCTGGGAGATGTAATCAGGAAGAATATGCCTCCATTAGCTAATACTGAATCTTTGAGTACAGTATTTAATTTTAGCTATCTATTAAATCCTGTCCCCCTCCCTCAAATCCTGCCATGCTGCCTCATCATGGCAGGAGTGCGTTGCTGCAAGGGATGAACAAAGAACATTGGGACGGCGTATCAAGAGTATACATGCCACTAGGGTCACCCAAGGTGTGAAGGTCATCCCAGCTGCCCAGCTAAAGCAAGCAGGCACCTAGATTGGGCAGCAGCATCGTAGACCATTGGAAGTTGCCAGAGGCAGATGATCACTTTAGTGACAATCTCAAAGGCATCAATTCATACTGCGTAGGAGGAGGTGGCCATGGAAAACCTCTCCCACATTTTTAACCAAAAAACCCCACATGAATAGAAATTATTAAATGATGACGATGTACCCCAGGAATGATGGGCCCCTTCAGGTCTGATGACACTCATCATGATGTCAAGGAAGAGCTGTAAATCTTTTGGAGTACTAATGGTGTTTATGATGTGTCTCAATTAAAGCCTTGGAAGTGTCTAGTTTTTGATGTTGTCATATGGGAAAAGAAAATTTGTAGTTGCAAAAACAGAATTACAGTAGGAACATGGAAGATAAGAAGCATAAAAATGAGAAGGCTGAACAGAATGAAAGATGAAAAGAAACAATTACAACCTGGCATGTAATTAAGATGGATCGAGATAGGGCACTTTCAGTCAGAATATCATATTATTATTACTACTCATGACACGATAAACAAAGGCTTAGCAGAATGTGCAAAAAATCATATAATATCCTTAATTTCACATGCTAACAAAATAATGTTTAGAATCATCCAACAAGCCCTGCATGGAAAAAGAGATGCCCGATGTGCAAACTGGCTTTAGGAAAAAAAAAACCTGGGGAATACAAGACATTATTGTTGAAGAATGCGAAATGGGAAAGTAAAAACAAAACAAAAACAAAGCATGTGCTTCACTGATTACAGAAAGGCCTTTGGTTGTGTTCATTACATCAGGTTGTGCAATGCACTTAGAAAATTGGGAATCCCAGAACATCTCCTTATCCTCACGAGAAACCTATACACCAAAACCTAAAGTTGGACTTTGGAGAAGCCCAATAAGGAGGCTATTCATCCTTTTGAATTTTAGTGTTGGGGAAAATTCCAAAGCCGGGGTGGGCAATTACCGTATTTACTCGAGTATAAGCCGAGTTTTTCAGCCCATTTTTTGTGCTGAAAAAACCGCCCTCGGCTTATACTCGAATCAGATTCCCCTCTGAAAAAAAATGGTGTGGAGTTCCAGAGCTGGGCAGCCGCTTTCCTGCAGGCAAGCCCCACTTCATGGACTCCGTCCATCCTCGCTCCCATCCACCACCCACCCAAAGCGACGAAGTCCCCCAATTGCGCAGCCCAGAATTGCCCTCCCCTCAGGGGGCAGCAACGACGCCCGGTGTTTCCCGAGACAAGAAGCTCCACCGTGCAATGAAAGCGCCCTGGCTCTAGGCTCAGAAAACAACGCGAGGCGAGGTCGCTTCGGCTCCGCTGAGCTTCGTTTCCTAGCTGCTTTCACTCCGTTCGGGAGGAGGGGGAGGAGGTAGTGGCGGCAGCTTGCGTTGTTTTCTGAGCTCTAGGCCACCACCTCCTCCCCCTCCTCCTGAGCGGACTGAAAGCAGCTAGGAAACGAAGCTGAGCGGAGCCTAGAGCTCAGAAAACAACGCGAGGCGAGGTCGCTTTGGCTCCGCTGAGCTTTGTTTCCCAGCTGCTTTCAATCCGCTCGGGAGGAGGGGGAGGAGGTAGTGGCGGCAGCTTGCGTTGTTTTCTGAGCTCTAGGCCACCACCTCCTCCCCCTCCTCCTGAGCGGACTGAAAGCAGCTAGGAAACGAAGCTGAGCTGAGCCTAGAGCTCAGAAAACAACGCAAGGCGAGGTCGCTTCGGTTCCGCTCAGCTTCGTTTCCTAGCTGCTTTCAGTCTGCTCGGGAGGAGGGGGAGGAGGTGGTGGCCTAGAGCTCAGAAAACAACGCAAGCTGCCACCACCACCTCCTCCCCCTCCTCCCGAGCAGACTGAAAGCAGCTAGGAAACGAAGCGGAGCGGAGCCTAGAGCTCAGAAAACAACGCGAGGCGAGGTCGCTTCAGTTCCGCTGAGCTTCGTTTCCTAGCTGCTTTCAGTCCGCTTGGGAGGAGGGGGATGAGGTGGTGGCCTAGAGCTCAGAAAACAACGCAAGCTGCCGCCACCACCTCCTCCCCCTCCTCCCGAGCGGACTGAAAGCAGCTAGGAAACGAAGCTGAGCAGAGCTGAAGCGACCTCGCCTCGCGTTGTTTTCTGAACCCGCGAGCCTAGAGCCAGGGTGCTTTCATTGCATGGTGGAGCTTCATCTCGGGAAATACTGGGCGTCGTTGCTGCCCTGAGGGGAGGGCGATTCTGGGCTGTGCAATTGGGGGACTTCGTGGCTTTGGGTAGGTGGGAGCGAGAACGTTGACTTTAAGCGCTGCCAACCAAGTGTTTCACAAATACCAGTGGGACCTCCGTCCACCACCACCCCTACCTCTTTTGCCTCCTTCCTTCTGATCAATCAGGTTTTCCTAGTATTTGCTCACAGCTGCGTTTTCTCTTCTGCTGTGCTAGGCATTGAACGCGGGGATTTCTGATTCCCCTTACACGCGCGTGGATATGCCGCAAGGCATTTTCTTCCAAATGCCCACTGGCAGAGAACACTGACTTTCATAATAGTGAGATCATTTCCCAAATTAATTGATTCACTAACCCAAAAGAAGATGTCGATGACAGTGGGAGGCAGGAGTCACTCTCTCCCTTGCAAGAAAAAAGCAAGAGCCGTTCTTATGATCTCTCTCTCTCTCCCCGTAATACAGTCAAGCCCTTTCCAGCATGCGGGATCCGCCCCCGCCGCTTTGCACCTTGCAAATGCAAAAACCCCGGCGGCAGATCGCACGTGCTGGAAAGGGCTTGACTGTATTACGGGGAGAGAGAGAGAGAGAGATCATAAGAACGGCTCTTGCTTTTTTCTTGCAAGGGAGAGAGTGACTCCTGCCTCCCACTGTCATCGACATCTTCTTTTGGGTTAGTGAATCAATTAAACCTTTCATGATAGTGAGATCGTTTCCCAAATTGATTAATCTGTTTTTCTTTGAAATAAATATTCAAAAACTTTTAATCTACTGATGCCTCAATTAATGTAATTTTATTAGTATCTATTTTTATTTTTGAAATTTACCAGTAGCTGCTGCATTTCCCACCCTCGGCTTATACTCGAGTCAATAAGTTTTCCCAGTTTTTTGTGGTAAAATTGGGTGCCTCAGCTTATATTCGGGTCGACTTATACTCGAGTATATACGGTTATTTTCCCAAAGGGACACCTGAGAAATTGGAACTGTTGTGGAAGGCCACTGCTGTTGCCCCACCTGCCCCCTGCTACCACCATGCCATCCCCTGCCATCTAATACCCTGCCCCCCACTGATATCAATGCCATGGGCCAGACAGGGAAGCTGATGTGGACCACAGGCAGGGGTGGGATTCTACCAGTTCGCACCTATTTGCTAGAACCGGTTGTTAACATTCTAAGCAGTTCGGAGAACTGGTTGTTGCAAGAAATTACTGGCCTAATCCTGTAAGGAAGGAAACATTCCGGTGTTGCTTACAGAAACTGCCTCTCGGTTAACTCTTATTACATTCTTGGCAGGACTAGACTTCCTGTCTCAGCAACTTCTCTGGAGTTTTTTTTTTTTTCCTTTGCTGGTATCTTGCTTGTGTGGAGTAACCATTCAAAGTTACAATGGCACTGAAAAAAGTGACTTATGATCGTTTTTTACACTTACGACTGTTGCAGCATCCCCACAGACATGAGAGGCCAGACGAGGAGATGTGTGCCTTGATGTGAGTGATATTGAGTTGGCCACACCCAGCCAATAACATGACCACCCAGCCATGTCCACCCAGTCACATGACCACCAAGCCACACCCACCACCTAAGCCACGCCCACAAAACTGGTTGCTAAATTTGAATCCCATCCCTGCCCACAGGCCATAAAGTGTCTGCTCCAGAGAATACTTGAGTTCTCATTTAAGATACAAATGACTAGATTCAAATTATCCTACTTGGGACATATTAGAAGACCTAGTTCTCTGGAGAAGACCTTGGAGATCTTCTAGTCCAACCCACTGCTCAAGACTCTAATGATGGAAAAAGTGGAGGAAAGAGAAGAAAACAACTAGTAACAAGGTGGATGAACTCAATTATAGCTGTGCTGGGTGTTGCAACACTGATGGGGACAGATTGTCAGAAATAAAATCTTTCTTTGTATTTGCTGACAATGGATCATAACTTCATGGTATTAAATTAACTACTTGGAACATGTCATAGCATGGGCCAGAATTTAGAAATCTAATTCCAACTGTTACCAAATTGTTACCAAAGTCCCAGAATGCCTTACCCTTGAATAAGCCAATTAGAGCTACTGAGTGCATAAGGGCCACACATTCTTCATCCCTGACTTAGATTCATATGCCAGCCAGAATTTGGTTGTACAGTTAATGGTCAGCATATTGATCCCACATTATCACCAGATTGCATTTTCATGGATCTTCGGAATATTTCTCAAAAACTATAAAATAAACTATTAAATCACTAAAGTGAAAAATGCCTTCAAAACTCACAAGACTGCCCAATCTTGCAACAAATGGTTTCTCATATATTTTCACATCAGTTTTCAAATGATGCACATGTGAGATCTGGTGATATTTTTCGGTTGATTTTTGTTAACTGTTTGAAATTTTTACTTTACATTTTAATCATAGGTGACTAAGCCAACATACAAAATTATGCTAGCATAGTAAACCCAGCTCCAGGAGATCAGCCTTTTGCTGACAGAAAAAATATCTTGCTGGCAAGGCAAGTAAGTGCTGAAAACCTCATTTACTTTGGTGCATAATACCATTATTCCATTTGTCATGAATATAATATTAAGAGCCTCATTACTTTATATGTCTGAATTTGGAAGCATTGTCAACTGCATAAAATGTACACAGCCTGAAGATGCTTATCATGACACATGGCATATAATTTTGTTTTTAAAAAGACATAAATATATACCTAGGCTACTTCCTGTGCCTGACCTGAGGTAAATATTTATTGTAATTGTTCACTCAGCTGTCATCCCCTAGCAACCATTAATTTCTAAAGTATTCTGTTACTCCCTTCTCACAGGTCACTGTAACTAAGGTGTTAGAGTTTGACTTAATCATAATTTGACAATCTTTGAGGGCACACAAAAATCTTTTTAGACTGAAGGTGGCTTCAAAAGTCCCATTCTTGTTAGAAAAGTGGAAGCAAGGGGTCGTGGTGCAGAGCAACACCTTTTGGAGGTAGCACTTTTTTCAGTTCTTTTTTATGTGCTTACTTTATCTATTATAGATGGTATCTATCATCTATCTATCATCTGTCTGTCTGTCTATCTATTTGTATCCTGTGTGTCAACTCATAAAATATCTCTATGGTCTTTTTAGAGTTGCCAACAGAAAGGGAGGAGGGGAGCAGTGCAGCCGCTTGCAAACCAAAACTGCATTCCATAAATGTTTTCTAACTAGGTGACTGAAGTTTCTGCCGCGCAAAATTCTAATTGGAGAGCATGATTGATGACTCTTGGTTATGGATGTGTCCCACTGGAGAATATGAATTACGATATATCCAGGGGAAAAACCTGGGTCAAAGGTGACAATGAATTTTGCGTCTCAGAGTCAGCTACACCCAGGCAATGCTGGACAGTTTAATTCCCAATAAATCTTTTTTAAGTTTTGGGTGTTTGGCTCGAGACTCATGATTTAAATGGGATAACTGCTGGAATCCTGACACTGTGTTTATTATTTTTACAAATATGTCTCTCATTTGGACACGCCCAGAAAAAGGGGAGAGAAAACACCAATTAGTATTTTGAGGTAGTTGAAACAATTGAATGCAAGAGGGGCATTTATGGGGGATGGTCAGAAAAGTCAAGATGGCAGCTTCAACCACAAGATCAGACATCTCCCTTTTTAGATGGGCTGCATATTAAAAAGGGAATAGGGCTTCAGTTGCACAGCCATGGCTGCTACCGATTTATTTATTTATTTTTACATTCTCCTCATCCCCAACACACATGCAGAGGTGCATTTGAATAACAAAAAACTTGTAATACCAAGATTAATGCTAAACCATCAATCAAGAAGTAAACAATACCCAGATAAACAAGTATCAGTAAACTATTTATTTGTATCCCCCCTTTCTTATTTTTACAAACAACTGAAGGAGGAAAACATATTCAACACATCATCTTCCTCCTATATTCTCCACAACAGGGCTGCAAACTCACTGCCCACAGACCAGACATGTCACATGTGGCCACGCCCATGCCTGGTTTAGTGAAGAGGAAAAAAGTCCCGATACATCATGTGATGCTACCGTGACGACGTGAGTTTGACACTCCTGCTCCACAACAATCCTTTGAGATGAATTGGGCTGAGAAAGAGTGACAGGCCCAAAGTCACTCAGCTGGCTTTCATGCCTAAGGTAGAGCTTGAGTTTACATCTCCTGTGTTCTAGCCTGCTATTTTAACCACTAGACCAAACTGACTCTAATACATAAAAAGAGAACAAGCCCCATTCCCTTCTAGCACTGATGATATTAGCTAGCTTGGTAATGAAATGTCTTCAAGAAAACAGCCAAGCTCAGAGAGCACCAAAGACCCCACAGCTCAAACTACAAATGTTTTCAAGCTAGAAACTAGAGACTATGAATTCTAGTCCCATCCTAGATTAAAAATCTAGCTGGTTGACCTTGAAATAATCATTTCCACTCAGCCCAAGGAAATAGGCAATGGCAAAGCACTTCTGAAAATCCTTACCAAGAAAGGCCTTCGTTCAGGCAGTCACCAGAGGTCAACACTGACTCAATCTAGGGGGAAAAGTACTCCTACCCCAACTTTCAGGAAGTAAAGGGAAGTGTTGCTTTTCAATGGCAGTGCCAAACTTCTGAAAGAGTTTTCTAACAGTGATGTGGCTGACACCAGAAACGAATACAGGTAATGTTGAGGTAATTTCCCATTAGGAGAGTGAGCACACACAGGGAGACATAGTGAGAGTATTGAGGAATAACACACAACCAGCACACAGATACACTGTATAGTAAAATGTAGGTTTTTAACTTCCAGTAAACGGTTAAGCAAAGTCCAAACACAGTCCAAGTCATTCATGGTTAAAAAAGCAGTCAGTTTTCAGTCCAGGGATAATCCAAATAACAAAGTTCAGTATCATAAACAGTTTAGTAACAGACTTACATCAACTCCAAGAATAATGATGATCAGCAACAATCAATAGGGAAATGCAAGAACAGGGTTGCCAGATCGCAGCTTGGCTCTGCGGCCAAACTCAAGTAAAAATATGGCCAAATTCGGCCAAATTATTTTCTCTCACGGCCAAATTTTTTAATGCAATATAACATGAGGATATATTGGTTTTTGTTTTTTTAACTGTTTTTAAATAATCAAATCATAAAAAATAGTCAACCAGGGGGCTCAGGATCGCGTGCAACACTCACCCATCTCCTCTGGCACCTCCTGCTCCCACGCTCTACTTCGCAGCTGCCTCTCCTCCTCGTTGGCTCGTTCTCTCTCGTTCCCCTTGCACGAAGGTTGGGGTGGGGTGGTTCTTGTGGGGCACGTCCGAGGCGCAGCTCTGGGCAGAGGGAAAAGGGAGCAAGAGCGAGAGCGAGGCGTGTGAGTGAGCTGGAGTGGGGTGGAATGAAGGGGCTCAGATCCTGATCCAGACCCCTCATGGGAGCCCCCCGAAAGCAGCCCTGCACTTGTCCGGGGTGCCAGAGGGGTGCCGGGGCCATGGCTCGGCGGCAGCAGAGCTGTCAGCCGGGGGAGGACGAGGGTGCGCGCCGAAAGGCGCCGGGCGGAGGCGAAGTCAGTCGCCGCCCGAAACAACTGGGAGAGGAGAAGAGAAGAGAACAAAAGAGATGAGAATCCTAAAACACACAGGGCAGAATGTTGCTTTAGCCAAGCTACACAGTGAATATCTACTAAAAGTTTGACTGGTTTAATATGGATTTATTCCCAGGTAATTGAAAGTCTTATTTCAGCTGGAAGAATTCTAGACAATGCTCTGCTTGCCAAGTACCTTCACAAAAGCAAAAAATACACTGTGTTGTTTCCCTGTGTCATATAATCTATAAATGTGGGTATACGCATAATTTTGTATTTTTATTTATTACTTTATTTTAGTGGTACTACCTGATAAAAGCCATGAAATAAGACTTTAGGGTATAGAGTTTTGCTTATCTTGAGTTTATCAAGAGTTTTAATTTGTATGAAGGGACTTTATTTGTATTTCAATTTATATTTGGTACCAAATGGTGCTATTTTGGGTTGATCAATAGATACTCGGGAGTCCTCCTCTTTCATTTGTAACGTGCATGTCCATTTCTGCACATTCCATTATTTTTTGCTGAACTAAATCCTCTTTAGGAGGGTTAGGGATCATTTTTTGTTATACCTGTTAGGGATACACACCCTAGCAGAACGTGCAACGGCAGTCTAGCAGGCAGGCAAATGATTTGAGATAAACGTTGTTGTAGTTTACACTCAGTAAAACAGATACACTGTGCCAGTTAAATAGGTTTTTTTATTCCAGCAAGAGTTATAGCATAGTCAAAACAGTGCATATGTCATAAACTAGTTCAGTCCATCCAGGGGTTAACCAGTTGCAAAGTCCAGTGTTGAAAGCAGAGGTCAGTAAACGTACATATAATCAGTCCAGCAATATATCTCTTTTGCAGTCAGAGATATGAAGAAAATCAAACCCCTTTTCTTCGTTTCAGCAACAGCACGGAAACACACAGTAATCACCATCAATCCAACATTGTCAGTTACTACAGGAAAAGCCAACTAACAGTGAGCTCTCTTGCTCACTCTTATGGTGATTTTACAACCGCACCCAAAATACATGTTTTGCAGTTAAAGTGATACACACACTTATACTCACTAACATAGTTTATATATTATTTCTACCCAAACTAAGTTAGGTAACCAATGTTATCCCTAACATTCTCCCCTTTTGGATAATATAATAATATATAAATCTATTTACAATTTCAACCCATAGTTTTCACAATTTTCTTTGTGCTTGACTGCACCTTGGGCTTTTGTAATCCATCAGCAATGTTTTCATCAGTCATGCAATATTTCAATTTCATTAAACCATTTTTTACAGATTGTCTTACATTGAAATATCTAAGGTCAGTATGTTTAGATCTAGTTTTTACAGCAATATTTGTAGCCAACCGTATGGCTGCTTGATTGTCGTCATAAATTACAATGGCATCTTTAACAGTTACTCCCATATCTAACAATAACTGTTTATACAGAATTAAATCAGTACATAATAAAGATAGACATGAAAATTCTGCTTCCATTGTGGACATACTTATGTGTTGCTGTCTAATTGACCTCCAACCAATCAGTGTTTTACCTAATAGTATAGCCATGCCTGAAGTTGATTTTCTAGTTTTTATATCTGTTGCAAAACTTGCATCAGCATCAGCATATGCATTTAAAATCAAATCATCTTTTGGCTCCAAATACAATGCACAGTGCATTGTCTTTTTAAGATACCTTAATATACGCTTTAGCGCTTGCCAGTGTTTTTCATTGGGTTCAGCATTGAATCTTGCCAATTGATTAATGCTATAGGCAATGTCTGGCCTTGACCAATTACTTATATATGTTAAACTACCTATTAATGATTGATTAAATAGTCTTATCAAATTTTGAACTTTGAGCATCAGTATGACAAAATTCCTGACTCATTGGAGTTTTTGCCGGCTTACAAAGTTCCATTTTATACATTTTTAGCAATTGGTAAATTTTATCTTCTTGTGATATCTTATATCCACTATTGGTTTTGTTTATTGTCAATCCTAGATATTGTCTTATTTCTCCTAATTGCTTTAATTTTATCCTCTTACTTAATAATGATATTATCTCAGTAGCTTCATTATTAGTCTTAGTAATTAAAGCAATGTCATCTGTAAACAACAATAAGAATGACACCGTACCATTTGTCTCTTTTTTAAATAAACATGGATCAGCTAAACTAGCTTTAAATCCTATATTGTTTAACTTTTTACAATATATTGGTTCCATTCATAACCAGATTGTTTCAATCCATAGAGACTTTTATTCAGTTTCCAACAGTCATTATTATTTTTATCATCCTCTATACCTACTGGTTTTCTTAAATATTTAAATTTGATGCAAATACCTCATCATAATCACATGCAGTTTGATTAAATCCTTGAGCTACCAACCTAGCCTTAATCGGTAACAGTCCCATTTTTACCAGTTTTTAACTTAAATATCCATTTGCAACCAATGGACTTTTCACCTGGAGGTAATTTGGCATTTTCATAAACTTTCATTTCTTTCAATGAATTTAATTCTTTCTCCATTGCTCTATGCCAATTTTCCTGTTCCTTTGCAGGATACATCCTAAGTTCTTCAACAGTAGTTGGAACTTTACTAACTTGGCAAACTATACTTGCTTGATACCTGTCAGGTGGTCTAGTTACACGTATAGAATGTCTAGGTATTACAGCGCTTACAGGTGAACTTTCATGTTCTACCTGTTCCTGATTATCTATTTCTTCCTATTCTGGTATTTCTTCCTGTTCTGGTCCTATATGCTCTTCCTGTACTTCCTCTTTAGTTGGACTTTTCTTATTACTGATTTTTTTCTTTTGGTCTTTTGTAGGTTTCTATAATTACATCCTTACTTGAATCTTGTTCCAGTTTTTCCCATCCTACATGTTCTAGGAATTTGGCACTAGCACTACAGTAAACTCTAGATGTACCTTTTTCCCAGAATCTGTATGATTTGTGATTAGATTCATAACCTACAAAGAATAACTTTTTAGCCCTATGTTGCCCCTTATTTCTCAGTTGTGTAGGAATATGCACCCATGCTGGTGCTCCAAATGTGTGCATGTAACTTAGATCAGGTTTTTTACCATGCCACCGTGTGAATGGTAATTTGTGGGAATAAACTTTGACTTCAGTATTGGGTAATGATTAGTCTAAGACCTTATACATACATGTCTGCCTAAGGGTCACTGAGATAAGCAAGGAAATTAAAAACAAACACCAGAAACAATTAAGCAGCTCAGACAATTGTAAACAGTTTTGTGTGCTATATCTAATTATTGTAATCCACAATGTGAATGCTTACTATGTACAAATTTCTCAATAAAAGGGGGCACTAGAATTTGCTCTAGACTCCCATCCCAAGTACACCAGCCTCTGTGTCTCATTCTTTCCATGGGAGTCCACCACAGTAATTCACCTATTGTTGAGTTAACAACATTATTCAGTATATGATTACCACACATTATTGCTTCTCCCCACAAGTTTTCAGGTAATCCTGAATCTGACAACATAGTACGAGCCATTGCTTGAATTGTTTGGCCTCGTCTTTCTATAAAGGCATTATGTTGTGGCCTATATGGTGCAGACTTTTTATGTTCAACACCTGCCATCTTCAGTTTATTTTGGAATTTATTGTTTATAAATTCCGTACCATTATCAGTGATAAGAGTTACTAACTTCCTTTTAGTTTTTCTTTCAGCGAATTTAAGCCAATTAAAGAAATTTTGATATGTTTCTGTTTTGCTCTTCATTAGATAACAGAAACCATATCTGGAATAATGGTCCATTATACTTAGTATATAACGAGCACCTCCCACACTTGGTTTTTTAGGACCTATAATATCAGCAAATACGACCTCTAGAGGCTCTTTTGTTTTAAATCCATTAACTCTATTTGCTGGTATTTCCTTGCTTTTTTCTTGACTGCATGCATTCCAGTGCAAATACTTACTGCAAGGCTTCAGTTTTATACCCTTAGATAGTTCTACTGTTTGTTTAAGCATTTTAAAATTTATATGCCCCAAATGTCTGTGTAACAAATGAATGCACTCATTATGAGTTTTAACATTATTATAAACTGTGTTAGCTACCTCTGAATTATCATTTAATACATACAATTCACCTTTTAAAGTTGCAGTCACTTTTTTACCTTCTTTTTCAATTATGCAATTGTCTCCCCTAAAGATAATTACATAACCTAGTTTAACCAAAACTCTAACTGAAAGCAAATTAAACTTAAGTTATGGTACATATAACATTTTTACATTTTCTCTTATACAAGAACAATATGATATACCTTGACCTTTAGCTTTCAGTTTCCATCCATTAGCTAACGATATCTGTTGTGAACTTGTGGACATCTTAATAAATCTTTTCTTATCTTTCGTTATACAGTGCGATGCTCCACTATCTACCACCCATATATTACTATTCACAGTTTCATTGCTATACATGGCTAACTTTAAGCATTTTTCTTTCTTTTGATGCCTTTTATCTTTCTGGCTGGCATTTTGGCTTTTTACTTTCTTGCAGAATCTTGCTAAATGTCCTTTTCCTCCACAATTAAAACATTTTCTAATTGTATAGGCTGACGAAGATATTTTCTCTTCTTCACATTGTGGTTGTTCCCTTCTGAGTTGATCCCTTTCAAGCCTTCTCCTGGCTTCTTCAATTAATCTGCCAATAATGTCAGTTAATGTGAGGTTATCTTTTGGCAGAACCTCAAGTGAAGTTACGAAGTCATCATAGCCATTATCTAAAGAAGATAAAATTATATAAACTTGGTATAGTTCATTGAAGATAAGTTCTTTTTCATGCAGTTCCTGAAAAATTCTCTTCATTATATTTAAATGACTCAGCATATCTCCATTCTTTTGAAGATGTGTTCTGAACAGTTTCCGTGTAAGATTTATATGTACTCCTACACTGTCTCGAACATAAATCTTCTTTAAATTCTCCCAACATTTGACAGCTGTTTCTTCTCCTTGAATATGTACAAGCTGCTCATTACAGAGTGTCAGTCCTATTATACAGAGAGCTTGCTCATTCTTCAGTTGATATTCTTGTATTTTCTGGGCATCATCCTCATCCTCCGGATCCCATGCATCTACTTCTGGTGGGTTTTAAATTATACTCCACAAACCTTCTCTGCATAGAAGTAGGCTACATTTCATAGACCATGAAACATAGTTTGTTCCATCCAGTTTGGATATTAGAGACAAACTTTATAAATTGATTTGTGCCATCTTTATCTGGATATAAAAACTATAATTAATAAAACACAGCTGTCTGTTTACAGTATTGTGTAACTACACAAACTCTCACTTTAATCTAAGCCTGTTATATCCTGGTTAGTCTGACTGTACACCTGGGCCCATAATCAGTGCTATACACACACTAGCAGAACGTGCAATGGCAGTCTAGCAGGCAGGCAAATGTGTGGTGGTCTCTCATGAGGGAAGACACTGAGACGACGTCTTGAAGCAAGATAGGGATGAGAGCCCAGAGCAGACTCTAACAACCTCTTTTATTAGAAGCAATCCTTGTTAACGTAGCAATTTTTCTTAGCGTCTTATCACAAACACGTTACATCATACAGAATGCATTGATCATTCACATAAGCATACAAAGCTGCAAAGTTTAAGTTTGCTACAATTCTGGGTAAGAAATGGCAACAGTTTGTCCTTGCTCCTTGTTCCATGTTGCAGTCAACTACCAGAAGGCCCGTTGTCCCAGCACGTACACAAAGAACAATTCCCACATCTCCCCTGTTTTTCTTTTTTTAGAGATAGGGAGTGTTTTAGTCCCAATAGGCAAGAGTGCTGTGCATGCTGATGTCATCCACGGTGTTTGTGACTTCTTCAACCATCACAAACATCTCATCCTCGTCTGGATCATCACAGGTTGGCTCTCTTATTTCATCTTCGGATGGCAGTGGTTCATATGTGTCAGTCACTTGTTGATTCCAGAGAGCCATTACCTGCACAGTGGCATTTCTCTCAGCCAAGAGGGATAAACTGTTAGAAACAGTGCGTACAAAGATGGGTAATACACAAGGCAATATAACACATCCTGCAGCAATCTTACCAATAAGTGCTACAATAGCTTGCAAACCAGGCAATTTTGGGAACCAGGATCCAAACATGTCTCTAAAATCAAGACCATTCCATGTTTGTACAGGTACATGCGCACTCTTGATCATTCTATCAGTAATTTGTTGAATAACTTTTCCGCTATCATCTATCTCAATACAACAATTACTAAGATTAAATTTTCCACACACCCCTCCCTCCTTGGCAAGAAGGTAATCTAAAGCCAAGCGATTTTGCATGATATATGTTCTAGACAATGCACTTTCTTTAGCTAGTGCTTTCAAAGCAAGAGCAGTTTCATTGGTTATAATTTCTAATACAGCTTGCAACCTTATAATTCTATTGAGCATATATATGGGGGTACGGTACCCCCAAGTCCCATCCTGGGCCCAAGTAGCCAGCCCATAATAGTGGATGATGCGCTCTGGTGGCCACTCATTGTCCTTCCAATTACCAATTTGAACAGATCGTTTGGAGAGATGGCTGATGTCATCATAGACAGGTACTCCAAGGTGTTGTTTTGTGCGTAATGGCAAGAGAAAGAAAGAGGGAGAAATGGTGCATAATACGCAGGAGCCATACCATCCAGCTGGTAATATATTATATGCATACCGTCCACATATCCAATATAATCCATCCGGGGAGTGCCATTGAAGGGTGTTATTTTCCGGGTCTTTCAGAAAAGTCATATTAGTCATTTGGGCTAACGAATTGTTAGGGGCAGGAGATGATGAATTCGACCACCAGGTGTTGTTATTCCATACTCCGAGGCATAGCAAACTACCAACCGGTATGGTATGATTGGTGCTGTTTCTTTCAAAGCAGACATGGCCCACCAGATTAACTGACAAAAGCCATGTTTCATTAGAGGATTGCGTATAGATGAAATTCTGTTGTTCCTGAAGAAGATCGGTGTAGTTAGCTTCTTGCGCATTCCATGGCCATTGGTCGCCCATATTTGTGCCCCCACACACAAAGCAATTTTTAACAGTCAATTCTTTGGCTGTAGTCTCTGCCAAGTTAATAAACATGTTGTGAGCTTTTGGGGGAATCGGGAGTTGATTGAGCTTACAGATTTGTTCTTGGTATTCCCAGAAGACTTTAGATGGGGTTGACTTTATAGAAGTGGTGTGAATTTTTAAAACAAGATAACCATAAGGATCACGTCCTGAGCTATCAATGCCTAAACCCAAAAAGCGGTATTGTACTCCTTCAGACTGGGGCAGGTTTGTATGTAGGCAGATTGGATTGCAGCTGTCCAAAGAACATGAAGTGGAGCTTGATTTGAGAGTGATGTTCACGTTTTGGGGACCTCTGATTTGGGCTGAGTCTATTGGTGGGGTGTACCAATAGTTGTAAACAGTGGTGGCCGCCACGTTAGTCCCGGACACATTTTGAAAGAGATATTTCTTTTGCTGTAGATAAGATCTCTGCCAGCTGTATGAGCCGCAGGTAACTCCTGCGGCGTCGTTAGGACCTTGGCCTTTGCTGATGGCAAAGCAAGCATCAAAACACACAGAAGTGTTGGTACCCCCCCCCCCCGAGTGACATTATGGGTTATGTACCCATTTTTTGTTTGACTGGTTGAGAACATTCCTGCAAGATCAGAGCTGGAGCCACCTTTGTATGCATAAACATAGAGGGAAGCTGAAATGGGTCCCACTGCTTTGGGCTCGTAACACTGAATGCCTTCGGCAGTGTAACATCGCGCATATTGAGTGTTGTTCTGCAGACAAGGGGAGAACGTGGTGGAGTTGCCCTCAGGTTTCAAAGTATGATAGATCAGGGTGGATTGGATTGTCGTTCCGCTGCGAGTAGTTTTGATGCAGGCATCGCAGGAGGGTGGGGTGGCTGTCATATCGGCAGGAACGATGTGGAAACCCAGGAAGCAGATGATGAATGCAGCGGGCAGTTTCATGATGCTGATGTAGGCAAGGCTGGTTTGAGTAGAAAAGGCCTCACTTGTCATCCGAGGACCCAGATGTTGTTGTTGTTGTAGGAAACAGCAGCGTACTCTCGTCCCCAGGTTATAAGTTCAGCAGGACCTTTCCACTGAGGATCTGGAAGCTGACGAAAATATACCGTTGGTCTGGGTTCAGGATGAGGTGAAGAAGCGAAATGATGTGATGCCGCCGTGCATGGGGGAGATCCGGACTCATTGAGGAAGTTAAGAGTAAATAAACAAACATTTAATGCATTCTGGAGTCCCGGCAACCCTGTGACAGTCTTAAATTTGAATTTTTCCAAATTGTTTTTAAGGGTTTGATTAGCTCGTTCAACAATGGCTTGTCCCTGAGAATTGAATGGAATGCCAAATTTGTGAGTGATTTGCCATTGGGAGCAGAATTATGCAAAAGCAGTACTGGTATATGCAGGGCTGTTGTCTGTTTTTATCTCCTTAGGTTTTCCCATGGAGGCGAATGTTTTAATGCAGTGGTTGATAACATGTTTTGTGGCCTCACCCCTTTGAGGTGTGGCTATGATAAATCCTGAATGAGTGTCCACGGTAATATGAAGATATTTCCATGGATTAAAGGGCGGATATTGAGTGACATCCATTTGCCAAAGTTCTAAGGCATTTATGCCTCAAGGGTTTACCCCCATGGGTAAAGAAACGCCTTGGTGAGAGCAAGTGGGGCATTGCTGGATTATTGCCGCCGCTTCACTCTGAGATATTTTAAACTGTCTGGCCAAGGCTTTTTTGTTTTGATGAAAATAGCTATGACTGTCCCAGGGTGTTTGTTGTGAAAGAATCATGCAAGAGATGGCGCTGTCTGTGGTTGCAGCTGCAGCCGCCGCATCAGCCATATTGTTGCCCTCTTGCAAAGAACTGGGAAATGGCTGATGACTGCGGATATGAGCAACATAGTAGAGGTGAGAGCGATTAACAAGCAAGGTTTGTAAGGCAAGAAATTGCTGTAATAAGTCGGGCTGTAACAGCGGGGAGAGATAAGCATAGGCAATGTTCTTGATTAAGTAAACGACATACAAGCTATCTAAAATTAAATTAAAAGGTTGGTGCTTGAATTCAGCGAACGCAATGATAGCAGCAGCCAATTCAGAGCGTTGCGCAGACTTTTGAGGAGAGGTTATTTTTGTTTTCCAACCGCTATCGATTTTCCAAACACATGCCCCATATTTTTTTCCTCCGTCGGCGTAGACAGTAATCGCCGAAGAGATAGGACCGGGCGCTTCTTTTGTAGCCAATTCAAAGGGAACAGTTTTTAACAGAGTTAGCCTCCCATCAGGAGGGGGATGGCATGAGATTTTCACTGGCCAGTCCCCCAGCACTGACTGGAGAGACTCGGAGTTGATCAGTAGGGTATTCCAGTCTGACAGGGACATGGGGACATAAAGTACACTTGGCTCTATGCCAGCCAGGGATTTGCTGCGTTGGCGACTCTTGTTAATCAGCTCGGTACATAAAGAAGCTTTTGTACTAAGAGATTTTTTAGGGGTGTGAGGAAGATGTATCCATTCTAAGATAAGGAGGTTGCTAGTATGCTGGGACTTTTGGGTTAATACAGCAGTAGGTAAGGAGGGGGCATTAAGCAAAAGAAGGGAAAGAGGAGTTGAGGTCTCACGTCTATCAACCCATCGACTTCTCATGATATCATTAACTTTATCTATGACACTCATTTGAGTGTCGGTCATGTGTATTATATCTGCCGGGGATTTCCCTTGTCGCAAAGCCTCAAACAGGGGGCTAAGCAGATGAGTAGTGATGCCAAAATAGGGACATACCCAATTGATGGCTCCTAAAAGTTGTAAACGCACTAGGGTCGTCGTGCGAGAGAGGGTCAGTTTTGGCACCACCGGGGCAGATGAGGCTTGTAACAATTTGTGACCTAGATATTGATATGGAGCCTTCATCTGGATTTTCTCAGGCACTACCAAAAGGCCTCCTGCAGTTAAGAGCTCTTGTAATTTCTGCAGTGAGGCAGCCACAGAGCCAGGAGCCCCTGGGGCTGCTACTAAGTTGTCATCCATATAATGTTAAATAATGAAGTGAGGATGTGATTTTCTAAAGGGATCAATAATGTAATGTACATAAGCCTGGCACATGGTAGGGCTGTTTAACATTCCCTGTGGTAGCATCTTCCATTGATAACGTGCTGCCGGTGCTTCATTGTTAAGAGTGGGGATAGTAAAGGCAAACAAGCGTCTGTCTTCCTTATGTAAAGGTATAGAGAAAAAACAGTCCTTAAGATCTATGACCACAAGGTCATAGTCCTTGGGAATCATATTGGGGTTGGGCATGCCACATTGCAGGGGTTCCTTTGGTTGGATTACAGTGTTGATGGCTCGGAGATCATGCAAAAATCTCCATTTGCCTGATTTCTTTTTTATGACAAATACAGGGGTGTTAGAGGGGCTGTTAGAGGGCTCAATGTGTCCCTGAGTAAGTTGTTCTTTAACCAATTGTTTCAAGGCAGCCGGTTTCGGAGCCATCAAGGGCCATTGATCCATCCAACAGGGACTGGTGTGGTTAGTTGCAAGCGAAGAGGAAAAGAATGGGTCATTTTAGCACAAGAGAAGCTTGAAACTGTGAGAGCAAGTCTCGCCCCCACAGATTGGTATGCAGGGGGAGCACAATAGGCTTGATTTGAGCAGTGCCTGTCAGATTTTTCCCAGTGACTGAGAACCAATTTGTGCTGATTCTGGCTGTTTGGGTTCCCCCCACTCCCCGAACTGATGGGGAGGGGGTTGTTGGCCACTCATCAGGCCACTCTGCAGACCTTATCACAGAGACATCCGCACCAGAGTCCAGAAGTCCTTGAAAAGAGCGACCCTGCACAGAAAGTAGAAGCATGGGCTTAGTCTCGGTGAGAATCTCTGTGATAGTCAGGATGTCAGGGGACTTTTTCGGCAACAGGCTGAGTTTCGCCAAAATGTCCCCTTGTAATGAATTGTAGTGGGCAAGGTAGCACAAACAGAGAGAATTATGGTAGATCCTAACATGTCCTCCGAAAGCACCATCGGGGAGATATAAAGACCTTTTAACTGCGCAATAGGGTGCGGCTGGACGATAGCATCAGCAGGGAAAACAGACAGAGGAAGTGTAGATGTGGTAGGAAGAAAAGCGGGGGTAGGGAGGTGCAGATCAAGATTCTGAGCAGCGAACAGTTCAAAAACATTCTGGATACACAGTGGTGAGGGTTCAGCCTTGAGAGTGGGGCTAGCTGCTAGCCCCTTTACTCATTTCCCTGATCCTCTTCCTGAACAACATTGCGATATTGTGAATTGTTCTGGCCGGTACGGCATTGATTAGCCCAATGATAGCCCTTTTTGCATTTTGGACAGAGTGTTCTTGGGTAAACATCACGCCGGGTGGCAGAGCAGGAAGCGCCACCCCCTGGGGCTCTACATTGACTTTTAAGGTGGCCGGGCTTGCCTCAATTGAAGCAATTACCGGAGGATTTATTGCCTCGAATAATGGCGGCAGCCATCACTTGGGCAGTATATTGCTGCGTGCCAACAACTGCACAAGCCTGAAGAAACTGCGCTAAAGTAGAGCCAGGGACATTGATTAATGGAGCAAGAAGGTTTTTACAATCAGCGTTAGCGTTCTCATATGCTAGTCTTATGAGTATTTCTTGGCGAGCATCTTCATTGGAAATTTGTCGCCTGAGAGCTTGATGGAAGTGCTCAATGAAATCATTATAGGACAGAGTGGGCTTTGAATAATTTTTGCGAAAGACTGAGGAGCGGGGCCAGGGTCCTGCACTTTGGACAGAGCGTGAAGAGCAGCTTGGGCAGTCAAGTTAAGAGCAGTTGGAGGGGTATCATACTGAGCCGTGGCTGGGAGAAAAGCACCTTCTCCAGCTAGCTCGTCAACCTGGAGATTGGGGTTACGGGCTGCCAAAAGTTGGCAATGCCGAACAAATTCAGAAGACCACACAACAAACTGAGTGCCCGAGGTGACCATATAAATCAAGTTCTTCCAATCGGCTGAAATCATAAGGTGGGAATTTGATAAAGCAGCAAAGAGTCCTTGGGTAAAAGGGCCATTAACCCCATACATTTGGACGGCCAATTTAATATCTTTTATAAACTTGACGGGGATCGGCTCCCAAAGGGGAACATTATTACCCTGAGCGTTGGGAGTGAACACTAGCGGGAAAAGGCCAGGAGAATCTTCAAAGTCGAAATCACCCTCCCGAAGTCCCTTGGCAATAGCAGCATGAACTGCGCCCATGAGAGCTGGCGCGGGATGAGAAGGAGGCAAAAACTGCGAAGAGACGGGTGGAGGGGCTGAAGGAGAGGAAGAGGAAGAAGGAGAAGAGGAAGAAGAAGGCTTCGGAGGTTCGGGGGAAACAGGGGCTGCAGGGGTGACTAGTCGCACAGGAGCATTAGCGTAAGGAGGAGGACAGTGCAAGGGGGTAAGGAGAGGTTGCTCATGAGACCGCAAGGCTTCAAAAACCACCCGCCATGCCAAAAGAATTTTCGGGGGTGTGCTCGGGGAAGTGTGTAAGTGTTTCCCCAATCATTGCCATACGGAAGCCTTAAGACTCCCTTTATGCAGGTAGGAGGGGTAATGGGACCAAATAAAACTAAGTAAATCCTCTAAAGAGGCTCTACTGAGAGGCTTTTCAAGAGAGCCCCCTCTTTTAAAAATGAAAGAAATTTCGTTTGGTTAATTCTCTTAACTCCTCAATATGCAATTTCTGGTCCTGAGAGAATCCTCCACCCATACTCACGAGAGATCCACGGCGATCGCCTGTGACCGAATCAGGGATGAGGTATACCAAGGCTATGCCAGCCGATGAGTATGGATGGTCCAAAGACGTACCACCACGCAGATGATCACGTCGGGGTCACCAGTTGTGGTGGTCTGTCATGAGGGAAGACACTGAGACGACGTCTTGAAGCAAGATCGGGATGAGAGCCCAGAGCAGACTCTAACACCCTCTTTTATTAGAAGCAATCCTTGTTAACGTAGCAATTTTTCTTCGCGACTTATCACAAACGCGTTACATCATACAGAATGCACTGATCATTCACATAATATACAAAGCTGCAAAGTTTAAGTTTACTACAATTTTGGGTAAGAAATGGCAACAGTTTGTCCTTGCTCCTTGTTCTGTGTTGCAGTCAACTGCCAGAAGGCCCGTTGTCCTAGCACATACACAAAGAACAATTCCCACACAAATGATTTGAGATAAACGTTGTTGTAGTTTACACTCAGTAAGACAGATACACTGCCAGTTAAATAGTTTTTTTTATTCCAGCAAGAGTTATAGCATAGTCAAAACAGTCCATATGTCATAAACTAGTTCAGTCCATCCAGGGGTTAATCAGTTGCAAAGTCCAGTGTTGAAAATAGAGGTCAGTAAACTTACATATAATCAGTCCAGCAATATGTCTCTTTTGCAGTCAGAGATATGAAGAAAATCAAACCCCTTTTCTTCGTTTCAGCAACAGCAGGGAAACAAACAGTAATCACCATCAATCCAACATTGTCAGCTACTCCAGTAAAAGCCAGCTAACAGTGAGCTCTCTTGCTCCCTCTTATGGTGATTTTACAACCGCACCCAAAATACATGTTTTGCAGTTAAAGTGATACACACACTTATACTCACTAACATAGTTTATATATTATTTCTACCCAAACTAAGTTAGGTAACCAATGTTATCCCTAACATTACCCTATATACGCTATATAGCGTATCTTATGGCCATCTTTGGCTGTTTGAGGAACCACACCCAATTAGAATTTTAACATTCCCTTAAAGAGACAGTATTAAAATGTCTATCCTGGTTTATATATTTTCCAACCCAACTGTTAGGTGATTTACATTCCTAACAGGTAGGACTCGACTTACAACAGTTCATTCAGTGAGCATTCAAAGTTGGTCGCCAAGTCAAGGCCTACCTGTACATTGAGAAGAACTTGAAATCAGAGCTATTAACCTGTCCAGAGTCTCTCTTTTGTTTTCCATATTTTTGTTTTGTTCTTTCATTTATGAATTTTTGCAGGTGCTTTGAATTCGCTTCCTATTATATCAGCTGCCAAGAGCTGAGTTGTGATCAGGTCACAAAATGTAAGAAGTAAATAAATAAGCAAAGCTCAGTAAGAAGATAGGGATCATAGCAGCAAGGATGCTATTGCTAATGTAGATGAGGACCAATTATTCATGGATTAGGGCCATTGGCTTTGCAAGCTCCTTTGTTTACTAGTTAATTCTGCAGTTAATTACTCCTTCAGCTGTGCATGTTTTTACTCACCAGAGGGATTAAATCACTTTAATACAAGTTGCACAAAACAGAAAATAACCTCTTTCAAAGAGTTTATTTCAAAATAAGGAGCAATTGCACTGCCAATTTGTAATAAATAAAATGCCTTCCAAAATGATGGCAGCTGATGTCTAAGTAAACAAAGAAGAAGCGGTCATTGCCACTGATGCAGAGAGGAACAATATGCCATATATATGGCACATTGCTTTTCTCTGCATCAGTGGCACTGGGAGAAATTGAAATGTTAATTGGAGTAATTCCTCAGCGGTACTCCAATCACTAACCCAGGAACTAGCAAAGCTACTACGGCCCAGGAGAGTCCTTATGGTTCCTACATGATGAGACATAGCATGAGCTACAGCCTCCTTCTAGGGCAGGGGTGTCAAACTGAGGGCCCACAGGCCACATCTGGCCCGCAAGATGCTTAGATCTGGCCCGTGAGGCCACCTTGGAAACCATGAAGGACCGACCCATGTCGTTTCTTCCAGTGAAAACAGAGCTCAAGAGGATTGCAGGCGACCCCTCTTGAGCTCTGTTTTTGCTGGCAGAGGGTTGCAGGAAGCCATTGCAATCAAAAATGGAGCTTAGGAGCGCTTGGGCCACCACAGCCCCCCCCGCAACACAAGTGATGTCAAGCTGGCCACGCCCACCCTGGCCACGCCCACCCCGACCCTCTGAGGTCAAACACAACCCTGATGCAGCCCTCAGTGAAATCGAGTTTGACACCCTTGCTCTAGGGCAGTGGAAATCAACCTGGTCCCTACTGCCCACTAGTGGGCGGTAAGGGTTTTGACCCCTACTTTATAAATCACCATTACTGTGGAACCAGTGGGCAGTTAGAAAATTTTACTACTAACAGAGATACAAAAGTGGGCGGTAGGTATAAAAAGGTTGACTACCCCTGATCTAGGGGAATGGGATTGTATTTCAAAATAAATGAGTTAGAAGGAATCTTGGAAGTCTTCTACTGAAACCCCCTGCTGAAGTAGGAGACGCGACCATTCCAGACAAATGGCTGTCCAAGCTCTTCTCAAAAACCTCTAGAGCAGAGATGTCCAACCTTTCACCTTCCCTGGGCCACATTAGAAGATGAAAATTTGGTTTGGGCCGCACATAAGAATAAAATAAAAAATAAATAATAAAATAATAAATAAAATAAAATAAAATAAAATAAAATAAAATAAAATAAAATAAAATAAAATAAAATAAAATAAAATAAAATAAAATAAAATAAAATAAAATAAAATAAAATAAAATAAAATAAAATAAAATAAAATAAAATAAAATAAAATAAAATAATAAAATAAAATAAAATAAAATAAAATAAAATAAAATAAAATAAAATAAAATAAAATAAAATAAAATAAAATAAAATAAAATAAAATAAAATAAAATAAAATAAAATAAAATAAAATAAAAAAAATAAAATAAAATAAAATATTTTTATTATTTATTAAAAATTATTTATTTTTTATTTTATAATTTTCTGGCCAAATTTTGCAGGGGGGAGGGGGGGAGTAGCCTCGTGCCTACCTCTCCTCCTGCAAATGCAGCAGCGGTGGCAGTGGAGGCAGAAGCAGGAGGTGGCGGGGCGGGACTTTTGGGCTGGGGCTGCTTGCCTTTTCTGTTGCTCGCCTCGCCCCGCCTCGCGCCTACCTCTCCTCCTCCTCCTCGCTGGATCTTTCACGAAGGTTGGGGTGGGCGTTGGGCTGCATTACGAGGTGACCTGGGCTGCATGCAGCCCGTGGGCCGCGGGTTGGACAAGCCTGCTCCAGAGATTTCAATATTAGTGGATATAGGTCAACTTAAAGCCATTCATTTAATAGTTCAGAATTATGATAGTGTTGAAAAAACAACTTATGACCTGCACTCAAAGTTACCAAAGTTTATTGGCCAAGTGTGATTGGACACGCAAGGAATTTGTCTTGGTGCACATGCTCTCAGTGTACATAAAAGAAAAGATACATTCATCAAGAGTCAAGAATCATAAGGTACAACACTTAATAATAGTCATAGGGTACAATAAGCTATCAAATCATACTAGGAAACAGTCAATATAAATCATAAGGTTACAAGCAACAGTTACAGTCACAAGTGGGAGGAGATGTGTGAAAGGAAGGATAGGAGGATTAATAGTAATAGTAATGCAGACTTTGTATAGTTGGACAGTGTTGAGGGAATTATTTGTTTAGCAGAGTAATTGCGTTTGGGGAAAAAGCTGTCCTTGTGTCTAGTTGTTTTGGTGTACTGTGCTCTATAGCATCGTTTCAAGGGTAGAAGTTGCAACAATTCATGTCCAGGATGTGAGGGGTCTATAGATATTTTCACAGCCCTCTTTTTGACTCGTGCAGTATACCGGTCCTCGATGGAAGGCAAGTTGGTAGTAATTGTTTTTTCTGCAGTCCTAATTACTCTCTGAAATCTGTGTCTGTCTTGTTGGGTTGCAGAACCAAACCAGACAGTTATAGAAGTCCTGATGACAGACTCAATAATTCCTCTATGGAACTGTATCAGCAGCTCCTTGGGCAGTTTGAGCTTTCTGAGTTGGGAAAGAAAGGAAGGAAGGAAGGAAGGAAGGAAGGAAGGAAGGAAGGAAGGAAGGAAGGAGAAAAAGAAAGGAAGGAAGGAGAGAAAGAAAGAAAGAAAGAAAGAAAGAAAGAAAGAAAGAAAGAAAGAAAGAAAGAAAGAAAGAAAGAAAGAAAGAAAGAAAGAAGATAGTTTTGTTACCAGGCTAGGTAACATCTTCAGCAGAGTTTAGGGGATGTCAGTGGTTCTTCTGCTTACAAGGGCCTCAGGTGTGAGTGTGTCAAGTGAAGGTCTTGTGATGGGTCAGGTGTGAATGGGCTGGGCTTGTTGGCTGGAAAGCCAGCAAACCAGGTTTGAGAACCAAATTTCAGGCAACGGGGTGTGCTCCCATCCTCGCCCCAACTCTTGCCAACCTAGCAGTTTGAAAGCATAAATATGCAAGTAGATAAATAGGTACCACTTTGGTGGGAAAGTAATAGTGCTCCATGATGGTCACAAATGACCACAGAAAAATCTTCAGATAGCTGGAGCTTATGAACGCTTCCCCCCTAGAATCAGCAGTGACTGGCAGAATAAAATCCTCAGGAACTCTTTTACCTCTTTCTCTTTCCTTCTTTTTCCAGTGCAGCTGTCTTTCCCCTTCTTTCATTTCCATCTTGCTTTTCTCTTCTTTTGTTGTTTTGGTGTTTTTGCTGAAAAGCAGACAGGGAACATGTGTGCATATACTTGTGTGCTTCTCTGTGTGAGACTGATTGGTAGGTACAAATAGAGAAAGTCACTTAATTTTATTTACAGGCAATTAATTTTAATGTAGATTTTTGCTCAAGCATTATTGCTACTAGAGTGTGCTTTCCAGCAGGGATGTGTACACATATGTTTACAAAGGAGAGGAAAATCTTCAGAAGTGGTTTCATTTGAAATCATCAGCCTTGGGCTGTAGAGGAAAGGAACCTGTGTATTACAAAGGACAATTAACTGTGGGATATACATTCAGTAACGAACAACTTGTCATAAAAAAAATACTAATAGGAAACAGACAGCAACACAAACAAAAATTCTTACTTTAAGATCAGAGGTTTATTGTTTCTAATAATTTGGAACATAAGAAATGCATAGATATAAAACATATAGGAGCAATAATACACTTACATTAATAAGCCATTGCAATGGGGTCCAATGACATATAACAGGTCCTGCAAGGATGGCCATAAATCAAAGGCCCCGAGCTGATCTCCAACCCTATCCTTTATACTTTTCTTCTAACCACATACACCCTTCACAATTTCACTAACCGTCACTTTCAGTAAACCTGTGTATATTACTTTCAGTTCCTCATTTCCAACTGTTTCATTCTTCCTGTTTTAAACTTATCCATCCAAATGCATACTTTGCAAAAAGGTGTTTTCACACTTAGCAACGGCTTAGCAGGATTACAAATAGTTCTGGTGTATTTTGAAACCATCCTAGCTGGAAACTTTGGTTCATGTCTCTTTCTTCTGGGACCTGCTATCATCCATAGAATTAATTGGATCTAATAGATCAATAAGCTATATCCTTGATTCTCACAAGCTGAATTTGAATTTCATTGCTGTTTTTGTCCTTGGTTAGCTACATTAAGCAACTTCTGCCAGTGAAAAGAGGATAGATACAGATCCTGGAAAGAATTACATGGATTCAGGAAAATAAAAGACAAGTGATTTAATTTGCTCAATGGTTAAAGAAGGTCCCCAGCCTGATTTTCTTTGTGTGCCAGGAGGACTTAAATAATGATGGCAAAAATAAGAAACATGATTAAAACAGATGGTGTTTACATTAAAATAAGTTATATTTTAACTACGGATTCTCTACTAAGCTAGAATAGGCTGGATGCATCGATCAGTTTTAGGCATACTGTATAAGCAGACTTGGGCAAGTTATATTCTGATTAGTAGCTTGCCCTAACAATCATCATTAGTAAAGAGGTCTCAAAACTAGAAGTTCTGCTAAAAAAAATGGAAGTATAGCTAAAATAGACAGTTCTTTACTAATTAATGTAGTCATGGTCAGAGTTATTTATTTAGCAGAATAACAGAGTTGAAAGGGACCTTGAAGGTCATCTAGTCCACCCCCTGCTCAAGCAGGAGGCACTATACCAGGGGTGTCAAATTCAATTTCATTGAGGGCCACATCAGGTTTGTGTTTGACCTCAGGGGGCAACAGGGTGGACATGGCCAGGGGTGGGTTTCTACCAGTTCTGTCCACCTCTGTAGAACTGGTAGCTCTGAAGAGCAGCAGACATAGAACCGGTTCTAGGTCTGCTGATGTTTTTGCCCACCCGCCCACCTGGGCTCTTACCTGATCTTTATTTCCTGATTTTTCCATTTCAGCTGTCAAATTGCAGTTTAAAAAGCAGAAAAAAAGGGCGTTTTTTCAAAGGCTGCTTCTCTGCACGTGTGCTGATGACAATTTACAGGCGCGCCAGTGCAGCGTGCAGGGAAGCACATTGTAAATCACTGAACCTTGTAAATCATCAAACGGATAGTTAACCCTGTCAGATCCCATCCCTGGGCGTGGCCAGTACATGACGGCACCTGTGGTGGCCCGAGCACCCTGCCAGCAAAAATGAGCTTCCGAGCTCTGTTTTCAGCTGCGACGGCCTCCTGAAACCTTCTGCCAGTAACAATGGAGCTCAGTGGGCTATGTGTGGCCCTCACAAGCTTCATTTTCAGCTGGGATGGCCTCCTGTAACCCTCTGCCAGGGAAAACGGAGCTCAGAAGGGCCACATGCAGCCCTCCAAAGCTCCATTTTCCCTGGCAGAGGCACAGTGGGCTGGTCCTTTGCTATTTCCAGGGCAGCCCTGCGGGCCAGAACTAAACACCCCACAGGCCAGATTCAGACCTTAAGTTTGACACTCCTGCACTATACCATTTCAGACAATTGGCTGTCCAGTCTCTTCTTGAATGCCTCCAGTGATTTTATTTGTTTATTCATTCACACATTCATTTTTGTGGCTCCAGATCAGTGTTGCCTCTTGGCCACCCCTTGGATTAATCCCTGCCCTTTTTTGTTTTTTGAAACTAGCTTGCCCTTGGCTTCTTTTTCCCTGAGGCTGAACGAGTCCAAAATAGTCCTGAGACTAGCTTCCTAAACTCTTATGAACAGCTGAACTCTCCCAGCCCTAGGAAGAAGGTAATGGCAAACCCCTTCTGAAACCTTACCAAGAAAACTGCAGGGAGGTATCCACATAGTTGCCAGGAATCAACAAAGATGCACACACACATCCTTAAAGACTGACTTCATTCTGTTGTTCCATCTGTTGAAGGTAACTGCTGGTATTATGACCTTAAATCAACTTCCCTCTTCACCAGTTGAAAATCAATGTTCAAAAAATGGGGCCAGTGGGAGGATTTAAGTATCCATTTATTTGGTATTCTACAGTCACCTGGCTTACTCATTTTTCTAGCTGAGCTGAAAATGGAGCCTATTAAACAAGATAGTATTGAATTACCACTTTAAGCATCCTAGCCTTGTTGGTGATGGTCAATGTCTCACATCCCATACTGTTGTCTAAATAAACTCGTCTCTACAGGAGACATTCCTGGTTAGTTGGGCTCTTCCCGATTCAGTAGAAGGTAGCAGCTCCTGATGCCAAGAGATGGGGGCAGAGCTTGATGGGAAGCCCCTTTACTAGGTCTTCACTTATGCTTCACATCATATCCTGGATCTTTCCAGAATATGGTTCCCGCAGGTTGCTCGGCTGTCTTTATTTTCCATTACCAACACCACAGCCACCGAAATGTGTCTCTGTGCATTTCTTCTTCTCATCTGCCCTTGTGTAGTAAGCTTAATGAGCATTCCCTAGAGCTGAAAAACAGAGAGTATCGGGTGCCTCTTGGGGTCATAGTGTGTTCAACAAAACACACAGCTGCTGGCTCTAAAAACACAGAACATAATGTGAGGTGTAAAATAACAATGGGCTTAAGATTTTTTTAAAAAGACATGTAGGCTATTAACATTTGTGGTTTGCCACTAGGACAGAATCTATGCTGGAACCCTTTCCGTATCATGAGCCATCCCACCTCACCCCAGCAATGAGAATGGTCCAAAGTTCAATTAAAAAATGCAGATCTTTGGAAGATTTATGCAAAGCCTCCCCTCACCCACATTCTGGCATTTAGCAGACCTTATAAGCAACTGCGTCCTCTTTGCAGATGACATAAAACTATACAACATTACCGACAATGCTACTATCCTTCAAAGCGATCTTGATTATCTGTCAGAATGGTCAAACATCTGGCAACTCCAAATCTCGACCAACAAATGCTCTGTCCTACACATTGGTAAAAAAAAATCAGTACACCAAATACAAACTAAGTGGACATGACCTCGTTGATGATCCTCACTCTGTCAAGGACTTTGGAGTTCTCATATCAAATGACCTAAGCGCCAGAGCTCACTGTAACAGCATTGCTAAAAAGGCATTAGGAGTTGTAAATCTAATCTTACAAAGCTTCTCCTCCAGAAATATCAAATTGCTAACTAGAGCATACAAAACTTTTGCCAGACCAATACTCGAATACAGGTCATCAGTCTGGAATCTGCACTGTATATTGGACGTTAGTACAATCGAGTGAGTCCAGAAGTATTTCATGAGAAGAGTACTACACTCCTCTGCTCGCAACAAAATACCCTATATCACCGGGCTTGAGATTTTGGGCTTGGACAACCTTGAACTACGCTGCCTATGGTTAGACTTAAGTGTAATACACAAAATTATCTGCTACAATGTCATTGACTACTTCAGCTTCAACCACAACAATACTTGAGCACACAACAGATACAAACTCAATGTAAACCACTTCAAACTCAATTGCAGAAAGTACAACTTCAGCAACAGAGTGGTCAATGCACTACCTGACTCTGTTGTTACATCCTCTAACCCCCACTCCTTTAACCTCAAACTAACCACTATTGACCTCACCCCATTCCTAAGAGGTCTGTAAGGGGTGTGCATAAGTGCACTATTGTGCCTACTGTCCTGTCCTATTGTCCCCATTTATTTGTACCTATTTCCTGTATTCTTACTCATGTTTATACTTATACCTATTATTTTGTAAGCGATTGACAAATCAAATAAATAAATAAATAAATAAATGCAGACAATAAAGTTGATTGGGTACTTTCTGGAAATCTGGAAACCCAGCACAGAGTGACAAACCATAAGGTAAACAAAGTCAGTGCTATTGTGGTTTAACCCTCCACCCCTTAAATGCATTCTACTCCATCCCTGTGGTTCCACCTCCTGGGCCCCACCCCATATAATTCCCAACCCTCACACTTTGCCGCATCTTTGCAGCACCCCAAAGATGAGTAGTAAAAAAAAAAGTGACCTGTTTACTTCTGAGATAAATCACAATCTTTCTTTTGATGAAAAGAATCATAGCAACCACCAACAGTGCTAAGCTCTTCCATAAGTTGAAGCCAAGGTGCCTTACACAGACACAAAACATAATATTTGCTCAATAGACACAGGAATGCAGTTAAGGAACACAGCTTGCAACTATGGGAGAAGGAAGAGGTATCAAAAACAACTTGGGTTCTGGGCAACCTACTGAAGTGCAGATGCAGATTCTGTATATTGCTAGACAGGGGTGTCTGTAGGACATGGACAAAAGAGTCAAGTTGGTAGCCATGATGGTGTGATCACAGTTTCCTCTCTTCCTTTTGATAAGTCATTAGGTATTTTGGAGATAGGTTATGTCAGGCCCAAGCCCATAGATGGGACAGTGAAATCAAATCAAGTCCCATCTTTTATTTGCTTATACCTAATGGACAGAATCTTCCTAAGTTAAAGCTATAACCATCTAACATGCTAGGGCTAGGTATATCCTAGCCGGGGATACACTAAACTTTTCCCTCTGTTAAGCCTGGTCCCCCAACCAATGTTAAGGAAACACGCTAAACAGAATGTGCAGCGTTAGTCAGTTAGGCAGACAGGTAAATGTGTGAGATAAGTTTGTATGTTAGTTAACACTCAGTAAAAAGCAGATATGCTTGTGCTATCAAAAATATAGTTTATTCCATTAGGATTTATAGCATAGTCAAAAACAGTCCATTAGTCATGTATCATTTCAGTCAGTCCATTCGGGGATACTCAATTTGCAAAGTCCGTGTTGAATATTCAATGTCAGTTCACTTATAATAAATCAGTCCGTATTATCTCTTCTCACCGTTGAGAAATCAACACTCCTTTCTCTCTCCCGTTCCAGTAGGAAAAAACGCAGTCATCAATCCATCCAGTAATTAAGGATCATTAAGCCAGAGAGCAAGCTGCCGTTGTCTTGCTCCTTTTATGGTGCTTTTACAACCACACCCTTAATTACATTCTTGCAGTTAAAGTTACACACACTTTAACCAACAAACCATGATAACTTATTTATTTTACCTAAACCAGTTAGGGTAAACAATGTTATCCCTAACACCCTCCTCCATCCAGCTTGAAACTATCCAATCGCTTAACCCAGACCTCTCTCTCTGAGAAAGCTCTGGTTTTCCAGAAGTCCCTTCCTCCACTCCTCTAGGTGTACATTCCATCACAGGTCAGGATGTTTTGTCAATCTGCTAATAGTGACAGCTCCAAAACATTTCCCTTTGTTTTAGGGCATTTATTAAACCCCTTCTTGTCCACAGTCCCTTGGGTGAAAGAGAATTTAATAGCAATAGTATTTAGACTTATATACCCCTTTATAGTGCTTTACAACCCTCTTTAAGCAGTTTACAGAGTCAGCATATTATTGCCCCCAACAATCTGGGTCCTTATTTTACCAACCTCGGAAGGATGGAAGGCTCAGTCAACCTTGAGTCAGTCAGGATTGAACTCCTGACTGTGGGTAGAGTTAGCCCGCAATACTGCATTCTAACCACTGCACCACCATGGCTCTTAATGCCTAATTATAGCACCTCGGTGGCGCAGTGGTTAGAGTGCAGTACTGCAAGCTACTCCCACTGCAATTTGGCAGATTGAATCTCATCAAGCTCAAGGTTGACTCAGCCTTCCATCCTTCTGAGGTGGTTAAAATGAGGACCCAAATTGTTGGGGACAATATGCTGACTCTGTAAACCGCTTTGAGAGGGCTGTCAAAGCACTATAAAGCAGTATATAAATCTAAGTGCTATTGCTATTTGTGGCCCTCCCAGTTGTTGCATTCCCAGCTCTCTTGCCAATTTCCAGGGTGATCTTATGGGAGGATTCCATTTTAATTCTTTCTACTCAGTTCTACAAAGCCCGTAAGAAGCTCCTGGCCTGATGCTCCCTGCCGTGAAATGTAACACACTTTTTGCTCCGACAGTACTCCACTGAACCAAGTCCGCAGTATGAAAATTATTTCACTTCTTCCCCCACTCAAGAAAAACAAACAAACCCCACCAAACCTAACAGTGCTGAAAAGGGAAGCTGGCAAAAGAGCTATCCTCTCCCTCTTTCCATTTGGGCTGCCTGGATTACAAAAACCCAAGCCATAAGGTGGCAAGGGGGGGAAAATCATTTACTGCCATCTAGTGGTCATTTGTATCTTTGCAGCTCAGATACAGCAGCCTGGAGGGGAGCAGCAAAAAGGTTAGGCTAGCATTTCATTTATAGGTCCTGAAGTTGCAAAAGCTAAGAAAAAAGGTAGTTCCCACCAATGAAGAAATAAAAAGGCTGCATTTGAAGTAATATTCTAGCTTTGCAGCAAAACGTTGCACCTGAGTCAGAAATAATCAGCTCACTCTCCAGTGTTGCAATTATCACTGGGGACATAGCAGTCTGGGGGGTTGTTTTCAAACTGATGTAGACATCTCCAATGGTAGGATATGGATATTCATCAGCTATGTTGGAATTTGGCTTATATAAAGCTACACTCTAGATAACCACACACACTGTGTGGGTCCAAACAGCTCGATACCCCTCTAAGATCATCAGTGAGAAGGATTTACTTTATGAAAGAATGCAACTGCCACCTGGCAGGAAGCCCACAAACGTTTATATCACAGTTTGCTAATCCCTTTGGAATCTCATGGGAGGCTGCGGGGTTTTCATTAAAACGTCTTAAAATTGGAGTGGAAAAGAAAAACAGACTTCTGTTTCTTCTGTTTCTTTAAATGGGAATTACAGAATTTTCTCTTCATACAGGCACTTTGACAAGCACTGCTGTCATACAAACCTACCTCCAATCAGAATCTTCTCTTTACTTTCAAAAAAACAACACCACTAATCAGCAGCAATCATTGTAAGCACCCGTCTTGCTCTTGAAATTGGCATCCCATCAAAAATGTCAGAAGCTGCAGCTGTGTGAAGATGAAATTGGCCTTGTGCACAGAACAATCCCATTAGATTAGAGCACTGGAAACCCTGAACTAGGTTTGACTTCATGTTAGGGATAGCTTTTTTTAAAAGCAGATATGTAAAGAAATCTTTTTTTAAAAAACAATTTTATTAGTTTTTAAAAACAAACAAAACAAACAAAACAAACAAAACATAAAAACATCAGCTTTCTTTCTTAAATATATACAAACCGTGTGTCGGTTGGTTTACCAGTTTTTGTGCATTCATTTCATAGTCTCAATTACAGTTACGTTACATAATAACACATATTGTCAATCAAAAATTGTATATCCTAGTATCACTATTAAACAATCATTTGACTATAATTTTATTCATTCATACTTTACAAGATAACTATAATTTACTTAGTTTATTTTATAACAAATCATATAGTCATACCAAATCTATCCTAAAAACATTTTATAGATATAATATCAAATAACAAAGAAAAAAAATCTCTTTATACATTATTATCTAAAATTCTAAATATTCTATTATTATATTTTATCATCCAACCATTGATAGAAAAGGTCCCAAATTTTATAGAATTGTTTATCCTCTTGCTCTCTAATTTCAAATGTCAATCTACTCATTTCAGTACATTCCAATATTTTCTTAATAATTTCTTCCTGCAATGGTATTTTCTCATTTTTCCAATTTTTAGCAAATACAATCCTAGCCGCTGTTAATACATTTACAATCAGGTATTTCAAGTCTTTACTATATGTATCAGGTAAGATTCCCAATAAAAAGATCTCTTGTTTCAAATCTATGTGTTTCTTTGTCATTTTTTCCAAGTACATGCAGATTTTAGTCCAGTATTTTCTAGCGTCCTCACAAGTCCACCACATATGGTAATATGAGCCAGCTATCTGATGACATTTCCAGCATTTTTCAGATTTGTTCTTGAACATTCTTGCTATTCTTGTTGGGGAAAAGTGCCACCTGTAAAACATCTTATACAAATTTTCTTTATAAGCTATTGACATTGTCATTTTATAATTTTGAGACCACAATTTTTGCCATTTCTCTAAATCAATCCCATATCCAAAATTCTTCCCCCAGGCAATCATAGTTTCTTTCACTTGTTCTTCCTCTAGTTTAAGTCCCAGTAAATAACCATATAATTTTTTAATCACCTTTTCATCAGTACCTGTCAAAATCTTATCTAGATCAGTCAGTTTATCATAAAATCCCTCTGTTTTAGAATCTTCATCATAGCTTGAATGTATTCATGCATGTGAAAACCAATTCATCTTTATATCTTGTTCCTCTAGATTTTGCATCGATTTAAGTTCACCCTTTTCATCCAATATTTCCCCATATCTAACTGTTTGTTCCTTCTTATAAATTATAGGATAGGAAAATGCTTCAATGGTCGATAATCAAACTGGAATTTTCGAATAACATTGTCTTTTGATCTTCTTCCAATTTAACCACAAAGACTCCCGTATATAATGTCTTCTAAAATAACCCTGTGTTTTAGTTCCCTTATACCATAAAAAGGCATGCCAACCCAACAGCAAATCATGACCTTCTAATGTCAACAATCTGGTCTTTCTTAATGTTATCCATTCCTTGGCCCACATCAAATTTGCAGCTTGATAGTACAACTCCCAATTAGACAAACCAAAACCTCCTCTAATTCTAGCGTCTTGTAAAAGTTTTAGCTTTATTCTCGCTTTCTTACCTTGCCATATATACTTCAACACAATTTTATTTAAGTCTTCAAAATAATCTTTCCTGAGCCTAATTGGTATTGGTTTGAAACAAATATAAGATTCTGGGTAAGATATTTATCTTGATTGTTGAGATTCTCCCTATTAATGACAATTGTAGATTTTCCCATTTCTTCAAATCTAAGGCTATCTGTTGTTTAAGTTTAATATAATTATTCTCTTTTAATGTACTACATCTTGATGTCAAATATATCCCCAGATACTTGACCTTGTTCATGACTTGAATTTTCAATAGGTCTGCCAGTTCTTCTCTTTGTCTTAGTAACATATTCTTTGTCAAAATCTTTGTTTTATCTTTATTTATTTTCAGACCAGCCACCTCACTATTTGCCTCTATCTTTTCCAGTAGTTTTGGAGCTGTTTCTAAAGGATCTTCCAAAATAAAGGCTACGTCATCCGCAAAGGCTTGCAGTTTAAATTCTTCCTTTTTAATTTTCATTCCTTTTATGCTTTTATCATCTCTAATATTTCTATTCAACACTTCCAAAGTCAATACAAATAGCAAAGGTGATAGGGGGCATCCTTGTCTTGTACCTTTTCTTATATTAATAGAATCTGTGAATTCTCCCTCTATCATTACCTTTGCCATTTGCTTATGATATATGGCTTCTATTGTTTGAATAAATTTTCTGGCAAAACCCATCTGTTCCAATAGTAGTAACATAAATCTCCAGTTCACATTATCAAATGCCTTTTGGGCATCTAGGAATATCAAAGCCATTTGCTTTTCAGGATGTGCCTCATAATATTCCAAAGTATCCAGAATTACTCTCATATTGTCTTTAATTTGTCTTTGGCAGAAATCCATTTTGATCTGGGTGAATAAAGTTATTTAGATTTTTTTTAAGTCTTTCTGCTAAGATTGAAGTAAAGATTTTATAGTCTGCGTTTAGTAAAGAAATAGGTCTATAGTTCTTAATTTGCAGTGGATCAGCCTCTTCTTTTGGAATAAGTGTAATATAAGCCTCTGTAAAGAAATCTTAATTATCTAAGATTACCATATCCAGTTTACAGAATTTCAGGAAATCACTAGATGGCAGCATACATTTTAAAAAAACTGTTTGTTGCCATCTAATGGACACCCATACTTTTGCAGTCTGGTAGCCTTATTTTATATATTAAATGTATTTATTTTATTTTATTTATTTGTCAATCACAAAATAACAGGTATAAGAATAAACATGAGTAAGAATACAGGAAATAGGTATGAATAAATGGGGGCAATAGGACAGGGATGGGAGGCATGAAGGTGCACTTATGCACGCCCCTTACAGACCTCTTAGGAATGGGTGAGGTCAATAGTGGATAGTTTAAGGTTAAAGGAGTGGGGTTTAGAGGATGTAACTACAGAGTCAGATAGTGCATTCCAGGCATTCACCATTCTGTACTTTCTGCAATCAAGTTTGGTTGGCATCGAGTTTGTATCTGTTGTATGCTCTTGTATTGTTGCAGTTGAAACTGAATTAGTCATTGATTTGTAGAACATTGTAGCTTATAATTGTCTCCCTGAGTTCTTGTTGATTCAGTCATTGATTAACTTTCCACAAGCTCCCTTGAGAACAACTGAAGTACTGCTACAGGGAACAAACTCCCATTTTGCTGTACCTTTCTCCACGTTTCCCCACAGTTTAGATTTAGAATATTCAGAACAATCCTGCAAACATCCAAATTGGAGTGGGGATTTCAACGCAGTCTGAACACCAATCCTGAACTATCTCGCAAAAGCCACAAGGGTTGGATATAGTTAGTTCTTGGTCTATAGACCAATAGGAAATCTGAGATCTGCAGATCATATTGACAGAAACGACACGGTTATTTTTGAGCCTACCAGGAATTCAGCTCGGCTCAGCTCAAGTGAGTCTTAACTTACTATTTAAAAATGGTGGGGGAAATGTATTTTCTTTCATGAATTCTGATGATTCTTTTTTGAAGAACTCTTAATACATTTCCACCAATATCATCAACATTCTTCCAGAACATAATCTGGGGTGGTTCAGAGATCTTCTTTAAAAGAAAGAGGTCAGGAGAACCTTCTGCCTTCCTTTTCCTGTTGCTGCTCTTTGCTAAATGGCATAGAGGAGAAGTAGAGAGCCCAGAAGGTTGAAATTGGAGCCTGCAGATTTTTGTTTTCCAGATGTTAGCTCTATCCATTACTTCTTGTCCTGCCTTCAGGTACTTTGGAGAATAGCTTGACTCCCTCTTCTTTGTGGCAGCTCCTTAGAATACGGAACGCTGCTATCATGTCACCTCTAGTCCTTCTTTTCATTAAACTAGACATACCTGATTCCAGCAATTGTTCTTCCTATGTTTTAGCCTCTAGTCCCCTAATCATCTTAGTTACCGTTTGTACTCTTTCTAGAGTCTCAACATCTTTTTTACATGGTGGTGATCAAAACTAAATTTAGTTTCATGTAAGCCCAGGGTGTACATTTTTTAACTCCCTTATGAATAACTACATGCCTGACACAGAGCACAGTGCAGAAGGCACAATTTGTGCTTGGGGGCTCCAGCTGAACTTCTGGGTTGCAGAACATCCAACAATGCTGTGCCATCTTTGAAGGGATAAACCTGGGGGGGGGAACCCTTCTTTTTTGCCTATGGACAGTTTTAAAGGTAGGGAAGGAAACAGGAAGCCATCCAAAGGCAAATTAAAGTCACATTGAAAAATGTATCCATGTTGCATAGATGAAATCTGCAATTTTGCCACAAGATAGCTGTCTTATAATACACTATGCTAATCTGAAATTGCAGAAGAAAAGGGAAGGGTTGATCATGCTCTCACAACAGTCTCGGAATCATTCTTGTTTTGTATACATAATCCATCTGCCAAATTATGTCCTCCATGCAGAATTGAAGACTACCCTGTTATCCAATTTTCCATCTTTTTTCCACTATTATTAGAACATAGAAGTGTAAAAGTTTGAACAATAAAATGCCATGCCCTTTGGGACTATTCTTGCTCATTAACCAGAGTTGTTACCAGTGGCTTTACAGAGTTCTGTACCTTTTAATATAGACATTCACATTATAATGTAAATTGGTCACCCTTCGTTCTCCCTGCCTTTGCCTTTTTGATGTTTGCGAATATTTAAGGAATCAATAGTAAGCTACATTTTTGGCCAGGCATATTAAGTGGTGTGCATGCTTGCTCAATTGTGGTTAAATGGGAATGCTCACTAAACTAGAAATTATTCACAATTCTTACCTTAGCTTTGATCTAAGCTTTGAAGAATGAATAAAGTCTTTCATCCACCATTGTAAAATTGGTTTTCCACAATACCCATGTTTGTTTGTTTGTTTGTATTTGGGAAGGTGGTGAATCTCAGCATCCATAACTGGCAAATTTCAAACAAATCACACCATCCTTTTCTAAATGTTCACAAATAAATAATAATATTCGGCAAAGGCTGAACATTTGCTTCTGAATGTCAATCTCCTGAAACAGCAGGTGCTTTTCTGATTTCCTTATGTTCTTTTAATGTCAGATACAGCTTACCTGCTTTGACCTCATATCTTGTGTTTGCTTTACTATCTCACCTCTCCTCTTGCTGGGGTGCTAGAAGATGCTGAACAAGAATGGAGAAATGAGTGTAAAATGTCATGAATTTAAGACCGGGAAATGAAGTCTTTCATGTCATGGAATGAATGAATGAGATATGCAAATGAAAGTACATAATGGCAGCTGTATTAATTCCACATATGGAACCCTTGGCATCAGAAGAATTTATTAAATAAACAAAATTAACCGGATTCACAATGCTCCAGACAAAAATTGATGCCTTTTAATGACACAGTTCGGGGCCTTTTTTACAAAATGTCAAGTAGAGGCATGGGGGATACAAAAACACAATCATGTAAAGTCACATCTGCAGCTAAAAAAATGGAGCAGTTGCAACCATCTTATTTTTTTCTATATCCTCTGCCCCATATATGCATCTGCTTAAAGCAGGGGTGTCAAACTCACGGCGTGTGGGCCAGATGCGTCATGTGTTGGCCTCGCCCCCACCTGATTTAGCGAAGGGGAGAAAGTCCCAATACATCATGTGACACCACGTGTGACACCATGAGTTTGACATTCCTGCCTTAAGAGTCTTGCAGATATGTTGACCGTTTGTGTTAACCTTGGTATTTTTTTTGTGATTCAGTCGGTCATGTGAACTTATACTGCAAACCCAGAGTACACAATGACCCTAGAAAATGAGTGAGTGTCCAAGTGAAGCATTGTTGTATGAGTTTTCCTGCTGTTTTGCAAATCACAGCACACTATACCTTCATGTATTCAATTATCCTTGTCACTGTTGTCCCTTACCTTCCCATTTAATCAACACAGAATAGTATTTGTAGCTTAGGATTGAAAGGATGAGTCCTTGGTGCTCTCTGAGCTGGCTTGTTTTCTTGCAGATGTTTCATTACTCAAAGTAGGCAACATCATCAGTGCTAGTTTGGGTAATGAAAAATCTGCAAAAAAAAGTCACAAAGCACCAAGGATCCCTCATTCCCATTTCATGCCTATCATTTGCCAGTCTGAACTCAGCCTCCATTGTGAGTGAGATTTGTTTGTGGGCTGCCTAGCAGGAATCTGGCTAGTAAATTTAACAGTCTGGCACATACATTTAATGGATGGATGGATGGATGGATGGATGGATGGATGGATGGATGGATAGATAGATAGATAGATAGATAGATAGATAGATAGATAGATAGATAGATAGATAGATAGATAGATAGATAGATAGATGCTGGACTAAATGGGATTTTGTTCAGACTAAATAGGGCAGCCTCATGTTAATCCTGAACCCTCTGGAAGGGCTCTATCCAGATTTATGTTGCTCTGTGTCAAACATCTTGCAACAATGAATCTTCCCATCTTTATTTAAAACCACCCATTAGCGGAACGCCTCTTTTTAGTGATCTACAATAAAGCCCACTAAAAATGCAATCTAAATAAAAACATCTACAGTACGATTAAATCAAATTCAGAACAAATGCTCCATATAAACGAGGAAACAGCCAAGCAGTCATTCAAAAGGTATGAACTAAAATATAATTCAAATACCAATTCAAAATCCTTGGATTTTTTTTTTCTTCAAGTCTGACATGATGCTCATAACGGCACCAGTCCAGTCCAGACCCACCTGGGGAGGGAATTCAAAAAAGAATTCTATGGAGGAACCACAGAAAAAGTTATCCTGGCCAGTACAGGTAGTCCTCAACTTACGATCACACATTTTCTGTTGCTAAGCAAGACATTTTTTTAAAGTGAGTTTTGCCTGGTTTTACAACCATTCTTGCCATGTTGTTAAGCAAATCACTGCAGTTAAGTTAGTAACCTGGTTATGTAAATCTGGCTTTCCCCTTGACTTTTCTTGTCAGAAGGTCGCAAAAGCGGATCACATGACCCCAGGACACTGCAATGGTCACAAGTTGGTTCAGTACCATTGTAGGTTTGGTCACTAAACGAATTGTTGTAAGTCGAGGACTGCCTGCACCTGCTCTTTTTAAAAAAACAAAACAAAACTGAAAGCCATCCTCCGACTGACAAGCCTTCGTATATATAGTGACTGTATGGAACGGGAAAGGCGGGAGAACAGGAGCTATACGAAGCATTGATTGCGGAGCGAAGGTTTGCCCGATCGGGGCATTTTTTTCCCCAGTGCTCCCATTCCTCATCTTGCTTGCTCGCGTGAAGCTGCGCCTGCGAAGGGAGGTCTCCGGCACCGGCTCTCCTCCTCCCGGGCGTTCCCAACGCGCAAGCCCGCCCTCCCCTCATCCGTTCTCGGCCTGCTTCTGCTTTCTCCCTTCCCCGTCGCCCAGTTCCGTCTCGATCGTCCAGAGCACCCACCCACCCACCGTGAGCCGGGGAGCTCCAGGGAGCAGCGCACGGGCAAGCGATGCCGCCGTGACCGCCGGAGGGAGCGCGGAGCCCCGAGGTTGGTATGGCCGGCTCCGTTTCGCGCCACGGTGGTTTGCGTAATTGCGCGCGGTTTGCCTCTCGCTGCCCGGGTAAGCTAGGAAACGTTCGCCGAGGGGGAGGTGCGAAGCGACCCCTACAGGGGGGTCGGGGGTACTGTGGGAGGGAAAAGGAGAGAGGGAGCCCCGAAAGGGGGCGGGGGGGGTGAAGGCGAGAATAAGAGGTCCGGACGGAAACTGGGGCAGCTGCCCGTCACCGCTTCCCAGAGTCAGGGTATGCGAGTCGTTTGAAGGCCGAGAGGCTGCCCTTTGCTGTGGGGATCGGCGAGTTGGGGGAAAGGTGGTGTGATTGAATGCAAAGTGGCTGCGGGAGAGGGGAGGGAAAGCCAGAGAGAGAGAGATGCAACCCCCGAGAAAGGGAGGCTTTTCAGCCTTTTCCAGCACTGTGGGGGGCCGGCTGGGGAGGATGGGGGTGGTGGTGTAGTCCAATATATCTGGAGAGTTAGCTGGTACGAAAAAACTAGTTGGGCGAAGGGCTGGATGCCTCAGAAAAGTGGGGTGCGTTTCCGAAGGCAAGGAATTAACCAAAGCTGGAGGAAAGCGACCGCGCCAGGGAGAGTTAACGGGAGGTGATAGCCGGGCAAACGGCGTAGTCTAATAATAGTAGACTTCGGGGTGGGTGAGTGGGAGACGCAGGCTGAGAAAGTGGACTGTTTTCTGGAGCGTCGGGAGCGGCTGGGAGAGAGAGGGGGGGAAGGAGAGAGAGAGAGAGAAAGCTGCTCCCGGCTAACGGAGGGTGGCTGCTGGGACTCGAGCAAAGGAGCCGCGATTGTGCGCCCGGCGCGGGTTTGTCAGGTGGATGTGAAGGCGGCGTTCACGTGTGGATGGTGTGGGGGGGGGGAGCTGACTACCCGAGGGAGGGATCCAGACAGAGGAGAGGAAAATCGGAGGCGGCTCACCTCTGCCCCCTTAGGGGCCGCCCCGTAGAGATGCTAATACCCTTCCAGTCCTCTCACACACACCCCTCACACTCCGCTCAAGACCCCGGCCCCGAGACGGCGGGCTACACAACAAAAGCCTCGTCTTTGGGGCTCTGACGGGATTGCTGGGAAAGCAGCAGGAGCTGAAACGGGAAGGGGTGACGTGCAGTTCCCGAGGCAGGTGAGAATTCGGGGTTGGGGTAGGAAAGTAGAGGTGTCCGAGACGCAGCTTTGGAGGACCCGGCGCCTCGTTCTCACGGCGCTTAGAATCAAACTCCCGCTGAACAGGGAGCCCCGTCTCCCTTAACATCTGCATCTCCGGAAGCTTTTCTGGCGATCCCTGGCCGCCTTCCCACTTTTAAGGTGCTGCATCTTTCTTTCTCCAGCGCTCATCCTCACTTCCTCTCGTAAGCCCACCTGTCTCCTGGAAGAAGAAGAAAAAACCCCTGAAGGTGAACGCTCCCCTCCCCCCCAACCTTCCTTTTCGTTTTGACTTGGACAATGGAGAAAGGAAGGGGGGGGAGGATTAGTCAGTTTCATTGTTTGTCAATTGCGCGCGGCTGTAACCTTTTCTCAAGAAGTAACGTTATTGGGAGGGGAGACAGTAGGAAGGGGATTGTTTAGTTAGCAGAAGCTTTGGAGTTTTTCCTTCAAATTTGCTCTTCCTTAGAAAAAGTTGAACGCCTCTTTGTGCTTGCACCTCTGTGGGAAGGCCGACAACTTAAAATGCAGGGGTGCCTACTAAGAGGGTTTTAGAAGTGCAACTGATCAGTCACTTTCAAAGCTTTAAGTAACTTCATAGGAAGTATTTGTCATTGGGCAGGTTGGGCAGATGGAGAAGGCAGTTCTTCCAAGCTTTAGATGGTAGCAACGTTTCTCTGTTCACGGAAAAAGAGGAGGATCAAATCAACTATGAAAGAATAGAATTCCTATTTTCATGGCTTAGTAGTATCTCTTCCCCCTTTCATCCCCAATACTCTTTCATTTTTTTTCCACACTTGGAGTAAAGAAAGGCATGAGCAGCATGTTTCTCAGAACAGCTAAAGAGGAAAAAGTTTATAAGGTAATATATTCCTACAAATCATTTACTATTGAAGTAATCATGGTTTACTCAGCTGATGTGATTGGGGTGGTGGTTTGCCATACGTTAAGAAACTAATGGGCTGAGTTCACAATATATTGGGCTAAAATATTCCTGGCTAGTTTGTGATTCAGTGGTAGAGTTCTTCTAATATAGTAGATTGGATAAAAATGAAAATGGATCATTTGGGATCCAGCTGTTGTTTTAGTATTTTATGTAAATGAAGCCCTCAGATTAAGCCAAGGTTTGTTGGAGCATAGCACAGAACAAACAATTCATTCACTTTTAATATGGTGCATGAATGACCTGAGTGCATCCTTTGTTTGTGTGAATGTGCTTGACTGTATGAGCTTCTTCCTTGGCATCTTTAAACATTTGTGTCGGCTTTGCCAAATACTGCTAAGGAAAATATTGCAACTATAATGTTTCCAAGTTTTCAGAATCTCAGTGTTTGAAACAAACTATCCGATAGGCTGAAGAACAAAAGATTATTCAGAATTACAGTATGGAAACTCTGATAATCATGTAATTGTTATTCCTGAACACAAATGGGACAAGGAGGGTCCCCCACTGCATGTTTCTCTCCCCCTTTCCAGACCACCTTTTGAAAGTAGAGGAGGGTAGGGGTTTTTTGTTTGTTTTTGAGGTTTTTCTCATGAGGGTTGGGTGAATTAATTGCTGCGTAGTACCCTTCTCTAATTTCCATTCACATTTCACAGAATAAAAACCGGTGGGTATGTGGGGTCCCTCTTCTCCTTATTAGTGGAATGGTTTATTATGGAAATACCCCCATTATGATGAAAACATTTAAATATTCACAGTGTTCAAGTCTAGTCTGCTTCAGGGCTATTATCATAAATTTCTAGGGCTTTAGAGGCAACTTTACCTTTGGCTGAGCTTTCCAGCCTGGTTAATCAACCCTCTTTCTTTGCAAATGTAAGAGAGGGTTTTAAAATTATTGGAAGTATTGCCTGACCTGAATTAGTGGGAAGGGGGAACACGGCTATGGCAGTGAGAAATGTTCAACTGCCTGGCACTGCGTGGTGCGAATGATTGGTCTGCTCAGCAAATGAGGACAGTTATCAGCTGTAAAACTGACTTTCTTGGTGACCCTTGAAGTGGCTTGTGACATGATTGACTGCTACCATGGGTGCTGCATGCTCCTTTGTGTTCTGAGCTTCCCCTTAAAGATTTTCTTCCTGTGTTGCTCTGCCAAAGCTTCTTCAGGCAATTTGTGTTCAATTTATGAGACCAGAGACATTATAAAATAGTTGATAAGCTGAAAATGGTTAGGAAACAAAATTGCATTTTGTTTGACTCCTGTGCTCATTTTTTATTATCTATTTGGTGGACATTTAGAAGCAACTTTTCTTTACCATACATATTGAATTGTTTTATGCATCAGGCTAAAGTGTGGTTGGTATCACCATGATTTATTGTATAAACTACAGTGTGTCCTTAGTCAGATACATAAGCCCAGCCATTGCTTCTGTAAGAGACTGTAATTTGTGGCCTAAAAGACTCGTATTTATTCAACTTGTACATCATAAGGATTGAAATGTTAGTAATAAGATTTAAAGCTAGTCAACCATATTTTAACTCAGGATTAGTAGAGTTAGCCTTGTATGGCACATATTGTGTGCTTCCAGATAGGAGAGGTGAGAACAACTTAGTTCAAAAGCAGAACAAATTTTACCATTCCTTTTTCTCAGGTACCGCAAGATCATTTCATTTCCCTTCTGCCTGATTCTTCTCCTATGAATGGGTCACCTTCTTGTATTTGAGACATTGCAAAAAACTCTACCATGCATCAGTTATTCTTCATTTCCACTGAAATAGGTTTCCAGATAACCAAAACACAGAATAATATAGAATGGAATCCAACAGTTTGGATTGTAGCAATTGTAAATTTTTATAATAGATAGAAATTAATAGGATCAAGTTACATTTAGAAATGGAGGAATCTGAAGTGATAAAACAGAAAAAGTCGCTATGTTGGTAAGGAAAGAAAATAAGAGTTATCTGTATTTTTCTGGTTTACTTGAGATCATCTTGCTTTGGGTCCTGTATTAAAAGGTATGGAATGATTCATTCATAAGCCAGATTGCTTAGCCATAGTTTATTGAAGAAACTGGTGATTGGATAATCCAAATACATGAAGCCAAAGCCCACATACCATTTATAATGTATGATACACAAAGAGTACAACTGAAAATTAACAGTTTTCCATCATTTTCAGGAACACCCTGAAATAGGCATAAAACAATTAAAACAACTATATCTCCCCCAAAAGTGAAATCCCGACCCCAATTTCTGTTACATGCATAATTATATCTTTACCTAAAATATGTTCTCTTATGCTTAGCATTTTATGTAAACCCAGTTAAGTAATCTAAATATAGTATATGCATTAACTCATCCTACAGTTGGGTTCATGTAATACAATATGCCATAGGTTCAAATGCAAATGACAAGCCTTATGCAACATGCTAAAGTAAATCAGCCATATGTTGGCTCACTTCAATGTATGAACCCAGTTAGAATCTGACTTTCTAATCAAGGAGATAAAAGCCTCGTTTCCTATGGTGAATATAAATGTCTTCCTGGTAACCACCCCCAAGTGGTCTTTGTTCTCTCTTTAATCCAGCCGGTTAGGACTGTGCAACATTTCAGATTCAAAGACCCAAAAGTGCTTTGAAAGGTAAAGGATGCTAATGTAAATCTGCCATTTGTTAAACTAAATACAGTACTTCTTTTTCTGAGATTAAGGGGACATGTTTGCTTTAAGAAGTTGAGGGTAGGTAACAGTGATTGTACAGCCTGGTATCCTGAAACATCTTTTTGCTTTTGAATGTGAAGTACTACTGGGCCTGCCTGTCTGTTGCAAATTACTAACATGCAAATATGTGATTAGGAAGGTTGATAGAAACATAGGCGACTCATCATAAACCAATTGTTCCTTACTCAGTTTTTCCTTACATGGCTGGAACAGCAGGAGGTGATGGAACTTCAAATCCAAGCTATTGGGGCAGAGCAGGGGTCTCCAAACTTGGCAACTTTATGACTAATGGACTTCAACTCCCAGAATTCCTCTTGGCAACTGTACAAATTATGGAGTTTGGAGACAGCTGGGGCGGAGGGACCAACATATGGAAGGCTGCCTGCACCAGAAGGATCCTTGTGGCTCTACCCTCTTTCACAAACCAGTGTCTGAACTGCTGGAAACAACTCTTACAAAGCTCTGCTGGTGAAAATCAAATACCTGATGGTTGGGAATTGCCTGACTTCCTGACAATTAATCACACCTGCAGCCAGAAACATAATAACTGAGAGCAGTGGGAAATCTCGGAATGATTTTCCTGTCTTGGAAGAGCTAACTAGGTTTGTTTTGGAGAGCAGCATTATTATCAGCACTCCATAGAAATTGGTTCATTTAAAAATGGTTTTGGCAAAGCAAGCTCAGTTTCATGAATAAACAGTAGCAGGAGAGCTAAGTGATTCTAAGGGTGAGATATATGGGATAACTTTTTCCCAGATTCTAATGGGGGACTGGGACCAGGAGACTAAACCTTCCCAGCTTTAAAGGGCCAGGACCTCCTCTTTTCTGATATTTTGGGAAGGCCCACAAAGACTGAAATGGGAGGAACTGACTTCCAACATCTTCTGAGTCTGATCCTCTTTCCAAGATGACAAAGCAGCTAAAATGGAAAAAATTAATTTGCCTTAGCATGGGAGGTGGGATGTTAAAAGGAAATATGAAAAGTCATGCTGCTGAAATGTCTTTATCGTAACACTGAATTTCCATTCAGGGGTTCTGGAGGCCCTCCCAAAAAGGGTGCTGCTGAGCGGATTTCATGCAAGCCATTGTCCCTTGCTTTATCCAAATCTGAAGTGAAGGGTTAAGCCTGGAGAAATCAGCTTAGTGCCCTTCCACTTAATTTGCTAGCTTTTACAGACAAGATTTTGAAGTTTTTGAGGGAGAAGTATTTTCCAACCATGATTGTGTTTGCACATGCACACTCCTGATTGAATATGTAGAAAGTTCCAGTTTATTGTCCCCCAAACAGGTGGCTTTTAATTGAAGCTGCAGGCTTACAATATAGTGGCAACCTGAAATGGCTGGCATGTTGGATTATTTATCAAGCAGATGTTGCAAGAAATAGTCCTCAGATCTAGCAACCAATTAGTTCCTTTGGATAGTGACATGGGCAGCATATACATTTATTAAACAGAATGATCCAGGAGGCAATTTGGGCTTTGAGTGTCATAAAAAGTCTAGCTTGTTGAAAAGTTTTATGGAATGGGTTCATCTGTATAAAATAGATCCATATATGTGCTGGCTAATTGAATTGGGTGGCTATAATAAATTTAAATGCACGGAATAATTGAGATGGGGAGTTGAGCATATTTTGTAAACAGAACTAATATTTCATGCACCTCTACTGTCTCCAAATAGAGGGGAAAATATTTTGAAGGATAAAAGTAGCAACAGAGCTTGGCAACATACCAGAAGCCGGTGCAAAATCTGTTGGGAGAATTTGTGTTGTTCCACATCTGTCGGGAAAATATGCAACCTTGGATGCCAGGAGCTTTTTGGGAAGGTGAAGATTCTACGGTTGGAATGATATTGCAAAGTGCTAGGATGATGGATGGGGCTTCATGTTTCAGGGTGGGATTTTAAGAGAACCTTTAAGATTCTTAGTTTTAATCTTAAAATAGGCTTAATTAGCATTTACACTGTTGTTTCCTACCTCAAAATGGCAAGAATCTGCTGCTGATTGTCACTAATCATACATACAGGAAGATATAGGAAAAGGGTCTTGGGCTGTTTACTTGCTTAGGTACTGGGAGACTGTTTAGCGTGTGATATATTTTCAAATAATCATGCCCAGATTGGCTGAAGATGTATTCTTTCTATCCCTTTTAAGTAGTTCGGGGATATTTTGATTCATATATACAGTGTGTAGTTCGTCATCACTTCTGCTCAGTTGCTGGTCCAGCTGTCTTCCCCTGAGCTGTTCCAAATATTTAAAAGGCTTTCATGTTCCTTTGAATGGAAGCAGAATTCTCGGCATCTCTTCCTCCCTTTTGCAGATTTATAAGTAAATATTAATTTAAAATAAGCCAATTCTATTATTGTTAGTAGTTTCTGCAAACTACCTTATCAACTCAGTCACCTATCTCTTTGCGAGCTTTTGTTGGAACCTTTAAGTTTGCAGTGGATCTGATCTTTACACTTTAATAAGCATTTCTCATATTCCTGACAGTTGATAATTTCTTTTGTCTTCTCTTTCCTTGCTGAATTAAGACTGGAAAGAAATTTTGCACAGCTAGAACTGCCTTTCCTAATCCTTCTGATGAGTTGGTGAGTGTTTCCATCATTACCCAGCCTTTTGGCTATTGATGGAAATGTAGACCAACCATCTGAAGGACACAGTGTTAGGGAAGAGTATCCTGAGTGTATAATTTTTGTCTTAACTCAGGAATGAGAAGGAGAAAAGAAAAAGTATTTTAAAATAGAGGAGTGATTTGATGGCTAAACATGACTTCAGTTTTATATGTGTTTGGCTGTATAGGTATAATGAATGAATGCCCAGATGTGTATATACTCACACTAAACTAGTATGTATACGAAGTACTTTCACCTAGGTTCTTTACAGTATCTGAGCCCAGTGGTTTACACAGGGGCTAGCAGCAACTTCCAGTAGCTGTGGCAGTGAATTCCCCCCCCCCCTTCCAATTTCTCTGCTTTCTAGAAGTGTTTTAAAGTTAGGACTTTGCAAATGCCAGAAATTGTTTCATTATATCTAAGTTTGATATAGTGCAAGCTGTTTCCAAGACTTGGCCAATTTAATATGTATGGATGGTTGGGGAATTCTGGGAGTTGAAGTCCCCATTTCTTAAAATTGCCAAGTTTGAAAAAGAGTGATCTATAATCTGAACTGTTTTTCTTTTTTTTTTCAGCTTTTTTTTCCAAATGAACTCATAAACTTTCTGGACTTACAATAAACATAGTGTGAATTCTAAGTACCTATTGTGAGTGACCTATTGTGAGTGGCCATGACTGGTCACACAAACCAACATCCATTATTACAAGGAATATTGGGATGTTGTATCCATCTACGTATATCTATATCCAAGTTTCCTTTTTTTCCCTTGGGCATGTAGGCACACTTCCAAGCAAGTTGTAACCAGTTTGCGCCCCCCCCCCGGCCCCTCTTGGAATATCTTTGCGTTTCTTGTAGGGCCCAGGAAATTTCTTGAGATGAGAGAGGAAGGTGGCACTTTGTATACTAGCTTCCCATTTATTACTTTTCTGTAAAAAAAACATATACCTTCAAAAAGTTGTGTGAGATTAAGAACATGCAAGTATCAAAAAGATGTGCAGCTTGCTGTAGACTTCTTATAGGGCTAAAGAGTGGGATAAAGAGTTGGGAATAGAGGTGGTGTTCAAATTTTGACTCTGGTATGGTATGGCTGTAGGCATAAATAACCTGGAACATAAAATAGAAGTAAGAGTCCACGTCATATAAGCTGTGGAACTCTTTGCTAAAAGTTACATTTCATACGGGAAGTGCAGGTGTGTTATTATCAAACAAATAATGCCTGGTTTATTGTGTGTGGGAGGGAGTTGTGCTATGATCTGCAACTAGAACACTGAATAAATTGGCAATTCCCTGGACAACCTCTCCAAGGAAGAACAAGCGGTTGCTAGGAGACAGACCAATCTTTGCATGTCACCGGGACACTCACATGGCTTTCTGTTGTTGTTCAGTGTACACTGCAAACTTGAGGCAGGCTTTCCAACTATCAGAATTCAGACTGAGTAAACTTTCTGAATGTAATTTCCCCATGACTAAAGTGCTCATGAAACTATATAAGCTGGCTTTGCTCGTTGCACTTATTTATTAACAGGATAACAAAGCAGAGTTGGAGGGGATGTTGGAGGCCTTCCAGTCCAACCCCACGCTCAGCCAGGAAACCCTGTACCCATGATGGCAAACCTATGGCACATATACCACAGGTGGTACGCAGAGCCCTCTCTGTGGGCTCTGTGAACCGTTGCCCTGGCTCAGCTCCAACGTGCATGTGCGCACACCTCCTGCCAGCCAGCTGGTCTTCAGGTCTCTGCCATGCATGTGTGGGAGGTGGGGTGCATATTTGGGAGCAGGGCGCATGTGTAGGGGTGTAGGGGCATATGCATGGGGATGCACATGTATCCATGGGAGTGCATGTTCAGGGGCAAGCACGCATTGCATTTTGGGGATGCGTGCATGCACTTTGGATACTTGGTACTGGAAAGGTTAGCCATCACTGCCATATACCATGTCAGACAAACAGTTCTCCAATCACTTCTTTCTAACTTCCAGTGTTGGAACATTCACAACTCCTGGAGGCAAGTTGTTCCATTGATCAACTGTTCTAACTGTCAGGAAATGTCTCCTTAGTTCTAAGTTGCTTCTCTCCTTGATTAGTTTCCACCCATTGCTTCTTGTCCTGCCCTCAGTTATTTTGGAGAATAGCTTGACTCCCTCTTCTTTGGGGCAGCCCCAGAGATATTGGAACCCTGCTATCATGTCTCCCCAGTTCTTTTCATCAAACTAGACATACCCAATTCCAGCAGCTGTTCTTTATATGTTTTAGCCTCCAGTCCCTAATCATCTTTGTTGCTCTTACTTTATTTATCTATCTATTTATTTATTTATTTTGTCAAACAATTATTAGATAACAGGTATAAGTATAAACAGGGTTATAAATATATGAAATGGATACGAATAAGAAAAGAAACAATAGGACAGGGACGGTAGGCACATTTTGGTGCGCTTATGCACGCCCACTCTTAGGAAAGGAGTGAGGTTAATAATAGACAGTGTAATGTTGAAGATCTTGGGGTTTGGGGAAGAAACCACAGAGTCAGGTAGAGTATTCTAGACATTGACCACTCTGTTGCTGAAGTCGTATTTCCTGCAATCAAGTTTGGTGCGGTTTATCTTTAGTTTGTATCTATTTAGTGCTCTTGTATTGTTTTGGTTGAAGCTGAAGTATTCATTGATAGGTAGGACATTGCAATATATAATGTTATATACTATATTTAGATCGAACCGAAGGCGGCATAGTTCTAGGTTGTCTAGGTCTAAAATTTCTAAAATTTTCTCTGCACTCTTTCTAGAGTCTCTTTTTTACATTGTGGCAACTAAAATGGGATGCAATATTCCAAGTATGGTCTTACCCCCAAGGCATTATAGAGTGGTATTAACACCTCATGTGATCTTGATTTTATCCATCTGTTAGTGCAGCCTAGGACTGCTTTGTTTTGTTTTGTTTTGGCAGCTCCCCCACATGCTGCTGGCTCATATTTAAGTGATTGTCCATTAGGACTCCAAGGTCTCTCTCACAGTTACTACTATTGGGCCAGGTACCACCTATATCAGAAGTCTTCAAACTTGGCAACTTTAAGACTTGTGGGAGTTGAAGCCCACAAGTCTTACAGTTGCCAAGTTTGGGGACCCCTGACCTATACTATATCTGCACATTTGGTTTTTCTTGCCTAAATGTATAACGTTACGTATTAAGCCACAACCATAAAGTCCTGGTACAAAGATCTGTGAATTTTCTGGTATATAGGAAGGGAACTTTTTCCCAAAGCATTTGCTTTGAATTGGGTCTTTCTGTTCCTGTAAATTTGTTTTTCTTTTTCCTGCTCTGAAAAAGCATCACTTCAAACACCTAGGGACTCCATGAAATGCAAGGGGATATTTTCTCCCTGCTTACCTCAGCTAATGCTCTTTAGTGGAACTAAAGAGATCACTTTGGTGGATGAATGGCTGGAGCTCCTGTTTAAAGAAAGAGATTGTTTACACAGAGACGTTCCCAAGTGCACTGTGTGTGTGTGTGTGTGTGTATGTGTGCTTGAAGAAACTAATAGGAACATTCTATACTACTCTAGTAATGGGAATTCAAAGAGCATGTTATTACCATATGGCCTTGTATGCAGGTGGAATATTCAGGTATAGCAAAGAAGCTTATGTGTGGCCTCTTAATGTGCATTGATCCTAGGGTGCACCTTGATTTACTGAGGGGCTCTGGGAGATGAAATGCCAAAAGAGATGCTTGGGGTACTATTGAATGAAAAAGTTGTTTTTTTTTGTTTTTTTTTTGTGGTGAGACCAGTGTATTGGGGCAACCTGGTCTACACAAATATGGGATGGAGCATACTGCTTCCACTTTTGCCTTTTAGCTCCAATCCAGGAATCTTCACAGGCAGTTGCTTACATGACAAACTATTTTTGTGTTAAATTTAAATTTACCAACAAAAATAAAGGGAGACTAGTACAGCTATTTCAAGCTGTTTAAGCACTCATCAGCTAGCTATACCCTTCTGGGATTCGAACCCAGGCTAGTTGCATATTAGGCAGATTATTGGATGAAGACTTGGAGTGATTCTAGCTGGACTTGGGTAAAAGCCTATATTAGGGATTACCTTGTGGTAACAAGGGTAGCAAAATGTCAATAATTCGGCACCCTTATTGCATCCACTGATAGCCATCCAGCAGCTCTGTTTTGGATAACCTGCTTCCTGTAGAGTAAGGAAGGGCCCCTTGGAAGATCTATTGGGCCTCTATGCTGATTATTCAGGCTATCTGATGGATAAAGTTACTCAGATTTGCTCTGACATGGACTCTGACTGAGCAGAATAGGCTGAGGTGCCCAGGACATGGTCTGGAAGGACAACTGGGATAAGTTTGAGCTAGTGACTCCCCAAAAAGTGCAAATCCTGATATTTTGTAATTTGTTTTTCCTATTTGTTTTTCTCAATTGTGGCATCATCTGGCATAGCAGCATTAATGAACTAGACTTTCTTCTTTTCAATGAATGTCATATTATGAACAAGGCCTGTCTATTTGGAACTTAAAAGTTGCATAAGTTCATAATTTTCTCATTTTCTAAAACATTCTCAACTTGATGGTGTCAGAGTTTTTATCAATTCAGATCCAAACTTTGGGCAAAATTTCCACTGAATAATTCTGGTAATTTGTTCGTGACTGTTTTTAGTCAGTTGGTGAATTTTTGCTGATCAAATGGTCAATGGTTTGATTCTTTTCACTGCAAAACCAACAAATTTGCTGTTACATGTTTAACTTTTGCCTTCATGCAATTAATTGGCGAAGCTTGTTCTTAAGTCACTAAAATAAATCCTATTTTTATCAACTCCATGTGGGGTTATTTATCAGCTTTTCCTTCTTCATCTTTCAGGTATTGACCATGTATTAGCTTGTTCTTCCAAATAACAAATCAATTTTAAATTATTTCTTTTCTATATTCAACCTTCATCTTTGTTATTTCAAGAGTTTTCTTTGATTGACAGATGTCAGCAAGGGTTCTTGGCTTTTCTTAAAAGCTATGCTTTTCTTCCTCCAATTTGTTTCAGCTGTAGAATCCTATATTATGTAATTTTGGGTCTTTATGATTAGAGCTAAAGTAAGGTAAATAAATGAAGTATAAATCTCATGAATCTCACCTTACATGTGAGATTCATGGTTTAGGACAGCCATTTGTCTCTCTGCCTCACCTATCTCACAGGAATGTTTTGTGGATTAGGGAATGGAGGAGGGAGAACTCTAGATCCTCCTTAAGAAAGGCAAGGTACAGATTTCATGAATGATAGCAGTGATAGCAGTGATACAGATTTCATGAATGATAGCACCTTAACTTATATTATGGGCAGCAGATGGATTGGCCAATCTTGGCCAGCTGGTAATCTTGTTCACTTGGTGTTCTCCAAAGATTCTAGATTGCAGTTTCCAGAATCCCAAGATAGTTTGTTTTAGGTAAGGGATTCTGGGAATCGTAGTCTGGAACATCTGAATGACAGATATCCTAGCTCTGTTTCTGGATAAGAAGACCTTGCTCCTAGGCAAGACAAAAACTAGCTCTGATGAAGACTTGAAATGGAAACTTTGTACTTTTCTGTCCCTGTGTTGCCTATGAATATTTAATGAAATCACATGTAAAATAAAACCGGTGAAGAAAGATGAGAAGCCTAGGAGAAGAAAGCAAGAGGAACACCACATTCTTGAAACTTCCCTCTAGGAGAAAAGCAGATTCTAGTTATAGACATTTCTAACAGGATGCCTGAATGGGGCACTTTTCTACCTTTTAAAAATAAACAAATAAATAAAATTATCTAGCACATAATTAAGATGAAGCAAATAGTGTCAAGACATTATAGAGATATATCCAGAGACAAAGATCCTCATGAGTATTGCTTATTCTGTCTTTAATTAGTGGGAGTTGTCTGTACATTTTGGGTGAATTTCTCTATGTGTAATTGATGCTAAATGTTTTTACCAAGAATGGTCAACATGAAATACTGTTTTCCAAGATTGCATCACTAACCAATTTCTTCATTTGGTTTATTTACAGCAGCATAATTGGTAGGACCCAAACATTCTCATATATCCAGAAATTTCACCTTGTTTTATCTTTTGTGAAAGTCCAGTCATTTTAATTTGTTGCAGTAAATACTGAGAATAATTGAACAGCAACTTTCCTTATACTGTCTACATTTTAAATTGCGATGCACAGAATACACTGGTTTATTGTATCAAGTGTCTTGTTCCCTTTCTATTGTATCATACTTCCATTGCATAGACTTGGCCTTTATTTATTCTTCATTTCACAAGATTGTGGTCTCTAACCCATGATATATAGCTTATTTACTGGGCTGTGTCAATAGCAAATCAGAAGGCAATCATAAACTATTTCTGTTCTGTTGCTAAGATAACGTCCTGGCTGTGTCCTTGAAATTATCAGCAGCTGAGTTCAATTCAGAGGTGACTTGCCTGGAACTAAATAATAGCAAATGGATGCTTTTAGGAAGTCTGTTAGCAGATCATCAAGACAGCCTCTTTGTTCCTAGCACTAAAATACATTTGTCCTGAATATATGGAGATCCGCCACTCTTCTGTTTCTACCCCTGTCTGGGCTTACTTATGATGTATTCACTGATATACTCTGCACAAGGCCACCCCCTCCTATGAGTAGAGTACTATATGTAGCTAATAATCCAACTTCTTAGCTAATAGGCATACCGCCTAATAGGCAGGTAAACCTCTTCTCCTATTCCATGGATTTTGTGAAAGCCAGCTTTCTCTCAGATTATGTCTTCTGTATAAATTGAGATTTTAACTTCCACTATTTCTAACACGTATGGCCAATGAGGACAATGCAGAGGTGGTATTCAGCCAGTTCTGACAGGTTCTGGAGAACAGGTAGCAGAAATTTTGAGTAATTTGGAGAAGCGGTAAATACCACCTCTGGTTGGCTCTGCCCCCATCTATTTACTGCCTCCCAAGTCCCAGCTGATCGGCTGGGTCTTCTTTTGTTGCCCTGCACAGGAGAATGGAGCTGGAAAGCAGGTGGGTTGGAAATGGGGATTTTACAGTATCCTTCCCCTGCCACACCTACCAAACCACACCCACAGAACCGGTATTAAAAAAAATTGAATACCACCACTGGGACAATGGTGGGCACTGAGATGGGAATGGCCAATCTGGTCACTTTCCAAGCTAGCTGGGCATTATTCCATCAAGGGTCATAATGAAGAGCAGACTTTGGCCGGATTTATTATTATTATTTACATTAATTGGCCGCCCAATTCCAGCAGCTCTTTTATAAGATACCCTGAGCCACAAACCAGCCGACTATGTTATCTCACAGTGTGTTGTGTAAATTTAGGGAACTGAGCAAGATTCAGTGAATCCTAAATAAGCATATCGTACATACATTAGACATCAGTTCTGCATCTATGCAAACATTGCTGCTTACATCTCTTTGGAATGGGGTGCCAGCCTATTTGATTGGCATGCCTGGAGATCTGTAATTATGAAAAAAAGGGAAAAGCGCCCCATCTCCCCTTTCCACACCTATCATAATTTTTATAAAGCTGTCTAATATCCTCTTTGTCTTCCCCCAGAATCTTTTTGTTTGCTTTTCCCAAAGCAGAGGTAGAAAATCTGGAGTCAGAGTGCCATTGGCTCTTCCTTAGCATTTCCTGCCTGTAACACAGCCAAGCATGCATCTGTGTATTGGCACATGTTCATATACAGCCCTATCTAATCAGCTCTTTCTTATTCCAGGGCTATAGGATCTGATTTCCAATAGACTACAGCAGAGGTTTCCAACGCTGGCTGAGGAATTCTGGGAGTTGAAGTCTGCAAATCTTAAAAGTTGCCAAAGTTGGAGACCCCTGGACTAGAGTATCCCAACTCCTGGGACCCCCTTGTCCTTTCTGACCAGTAGAGGCCCTCCAGCCTTGTTTTCATGTCTCTCTTTCTTAGTGTTTAAATTTTTATTAGTTTCTCAAAATATAAAATACAAAGAGAAATAAATGTAAAGGGAAGGGAGGGGGAAAAAAGGAAAAGGAAAAAGTGTAAGGGAAAAAAAGAAAGAAAAGCTTTGACTTCTGGCTCTTTTTAACACAAATAGAATAAAATCATAACCATGTCTGTAACAAAATAAACCTACAGAATCAACAAAACTCAAAGTTTTATGTGTTTTTGTCCTTTTTTAAAAAACATTTTTAATGTTTTTTTAAAGATAACTTCTCTATTCTAGCGAGTTTTTGACAGCTCAAAAGAGTGATCAGACTGTTTATATTTGACAGGAGTTCAGTTGTGGTATTAAGCCAGAACCCCTTTATTACATGGTGTTAAAGTGCCCCCAAGAATCCATATCCAAAATTCAGCAACAAACCTCAAGATTACAGTCATATATTTTCCTTCTCTAAAAAAAAAGTTTAAAAAAGTGTCGCATTTTTGAGTGTCAATGTCCGTATTTTATTTTTTAAAAATGGTCTAACCCCTCTAAATTTCACTGATCTATGTGCAGTGCAAAGATAGACATGAGGAAAAGGATTGTCTTTCTGCAACTCTCGTTCTTTTCCTAGAACACAGAACATAGAATAATAGAGTAGGAAGGGACCCTGGAGATCTTCCAGTCCAACCCCCTCCTTGAGCAGACTACCAACCAGACTACTGGTTGTCCAGTCTCTTTTTGAAAGCCTCCAGTGATGGAGCGCCTACAACTTCTGAATGCAAACTGTTCCATAGATTGATATCAGGAAATTGTCAAGAAATTTCTCCTTAGTTCTAGGCTGCTTCTCTCGTTGGTTAGTTTCCAATCATTTTTTTCCTGTCTTGTCTTTTGGTGCTTTGGAAAATAGTTTTATTCCCCTCATCTTTGTAGGACCCTTCAAATATTGGTAAACGGTGCTATGTCCCCTCTAGTCCTTCTTTTAATTAGACTAGAGATACCCAATTCCTGTAAAAATTCTTTGTATGTTTTACCCTCCCTTTTTTTTTTACCCGCCCTCCCTAATCATTTTTGGTGTTCTTCTCTGTCCTCTTTCCAGCATCTTTTTTTGTATTGTGGTGGCCAGAACTGGATGCAGTATTCTTAGCGTGGTCCTCCCTGACCATATCCTGAGAATGGCCATTCACTCCTACCAGAGAACTCTAAATTATGGCAGAGGCTGCCATAAAGAATGCAATTTGTTTTTAAAAGGAGAAATTCGGGAAGATAAGAGATTTCTTATCATTCTTAAGCATGCTTTTGCTCCAAATTATATGTGGGAGGTGGGGGGGGCAAATTATGGAGGCATTTCACATTTTGCTGTTGGCAGTTAAGATAAAGTTTGCAGGAGATGAACTGAATTATAAAATTGACCTCTGAAGAGGTTGGCTTCTCTGCAATTTAGATAAGACTGGCAGTGGAGGAAGGCAGAGCCAGCCAAAAGGCAATTAACTGCCGAATGTTGTTCAACAGTAATGATCTTGATTAGGTGTTTGCTTTTGCTATCTGACTGGAAATGTCTAAAATAATACTTGGCATGCAGTGGATGAGAAGGGATAATCCAAACATTGCCAAGAAATGTGAGAAAGAGTCCATGAAACAAATGAAGAATTATTAAGAAATCTATCTTCATTTTCTAAACTATTCATGTTGGATACAGCCCAAATATACTTGTGTTGATGATTGAAGAGTATATACAGTGGGATCAGAATTAGCTTAGTGTTTTAGTGACAAATCTTTGCAAAACTTTTGGTCAAAGATATATATATCCATCCTGAAGTCAATACAGTTTATCATGTTTCTGTACAACTGGTGACTTTATTAAACTGGTAATATTGTGTGCTGCATAATATTATGAGTTACAGCTTGTCATGCAACTTTTAATTTAAAGCTCTTTATTTTGTGGCTTTATAATTGTTAATATAATTAGGTAATTACATCCATTTTATTCTGTGTTTGTACTGTTTTTAATTATAAGTGCTTTATATAAACTGCTCCTACTGCTGTCAGGGGTGATAATGGCAAAATAGCTTAAACTTTTATTACTATCTTTGAGATATGATCAATGAATACAAACTATCTTGAAAGTGGATTTACAAATGACAGGCTACAAAATAAAGATGCTACCTGGATAAAGATGCTACGCTGGACATACAAAAGAAATCAACTGATATTTTAATAATTAAAAGTAATATGCAGACAGTAAACCAAGAGAATAATCTGGATAATTTTCCTATGTTATATTTATAAAAGTGGCTTGTGAGATTCTTCTAAACTCTAACAACTAGAGGAAACGTGTGAAATCAAAATCAAGTATAAACTGGAATTCTTTTTATTGGAAATTAATATAGAGAGATATAATAAACATATGATGTACCTATTAATACATGTGATTATGGCTGAAAGACTAGCCTATGCTCAAAAAATGGAAGCTTAAGGAAATTCCACATGAAATAGAGATAATTAAAAAGATATGGACATGCGCAGAAATAGATAAATTAACACAGGAATTAAAAAATAAATATGAATCTGAATATTATAAAGTATGGGGAAAGTTTTACCACTGGTTGGGAAAAAGGAAGGACTCAAAATGTAAAGCAAAATAAGATAAGGATATTAAAAGGATATACTACGATTAATTAAGAATTGTTAATATTGATGTATATATAGTATTATGTACCTACTATGTAAATATGTATTATTTACCATACAAAACAATTATGTAAGACAATTAGGTGTGTCAGAATGATTATACCACGTTCAATGTTTTTAAATGTTTCTTTTTTTGTTCAACAAAAAGATATTTTAAAAAACTTTGACAACAAACCATTTTTAAATGTTATGGGGGTATTTTAAGTGATTCATATATATGGGGGAAGAAACATCTTATACGTTTGGTTGTGAATTCATCTCACAAGTGTGGAAGAAGGCATATGAACTTGTGGGGCAGTGAATTTAGTTAATCTGAAAGTCTGGATTACTTAGGTAGGTGTTAGATCACTTGAAGGCTGATCATCCAATAAAGGGGTTTTGTCCAGGATGGATATAGGTCACAGAATGATTTTAGCTGTGATCCATTGCCTATAGTAGCATTTCATAACAGTTTATCACTGGGTAATAATTTGGTCTTACTTTGTGTTTTATATCTATGAGAAGGTATTGTTAAGACATTTGATTCATATCTGTTATAAATATATCTTTTAACTTTGGGGTCTTTGGGTTTATATATCACACTAAGTCACGGTGTGTTTATTTATGGAATACTGCATAAATTAAACTTAAACATGGCTGAAGGGTTACAATGGCTACGTTCACAAAGCATGCTAAACCGAAACCCATCTAACTAAGCCCATTGCATCCTAGGACCATTGCAGGCAATAAATTTTATATATTCTAAATGATGGTTGAAAATGTACACATTTGTTTAAAACTTTAAATCGAAGAAAACGCCTGTGTTATAGATATATTGCTTCCATACACTCCTCGATATAAAGTGGATGGGATAATTGTTCACTTAGCATCTGGAGAAAGAGAGAAAGAGAAACACCTGGGTCCTAAGAGAGAGAAACATCTGGGTCCTAAGAAGTTATACTACTGTGATAAGTCTATTAAGACCTTAAATTATCACCAAAAAATGTGGACTAGCATAAAGTTGCAGTTTTCCAAAACAATTTATAATTTCTTAAAATATTGGATTTAATACATATTTTGGAAAGGATAGCCCTAGATAAGCCAGAGTTGGGAGAGACAGCCAAACCAAGATCTATGATCACCATTTAAAGCTAATTTTGCAAGCCATAGCTTGGTCAGGTTTTGATTTAATATAATATCTAAAGTCACATTTGCCTGTGGAAGAGTCCATTGCTTAGGAAAATATGCTGGGTTTCTCAAAGAAAATGGAGATTAGAACTGCATAAAATACAATTTACTTATAGTTGGGAGTGTAAGTCCCGATTAGTATTGTGTCTGAAATGTAATATGCAGGGTTGCTTTTTGGTTGTAGTCGAGAACTGCAGCTGCTTGTCCTCCAGGATTCACCCAGGAATGTTGCTATTTCTCTTTGTGACTTTCTTCTCTTTTCTTCCCTCCACCTCTCCCCTACCCTCAACAGTGAAGCTTGGTGGGCTATGGGATGGATGAAGCTGAGCAGGACCAGTACGAAGCCCATCTCAAAGAGCTCTTTGACAGCTTTGATGTCACCGGCACTGGCTGTCTGGGGCAGGACGAACTGACTGAACTTTGCCACGTGTTACATCTTGAAGAAGTAGCTCCAGGAGCATTGCAGGAGACCCTTCTGCAGGACGGTCTCCCTAGGCAGGTAAGAACAGCTCTGGTGGCCTAGAGTGGAGCTCTTGCCTAGCAATCAGGAGGCTGCAAGTTCGATCCTAGGTAGAGGCTAATATTTGGAATAGAGTCTCCTGCTCGAGCAGGGGGGTTGGACTAGATAATCTCCAAGGTCCCTTCCAACGCTGTTGTTCTATGATTAACATACTCTCTGTAGATGGGCACAGCTGTCTTCCCCAGCCTTGGAAAATCTGGATCAGTTGCAGGGTGTTCTTGGATCCAGAGGAGGGAAAGTGGAGATTGGAATGGAAAGAGAGAACAAAGTAGAAATAATAGAAGGAAAGGTTCAGAGATAAAAAGAGAGCATGCCACGTCAAATTGTAACATCACCATACATGAACCATTGTGACTGAGTTCATAGATCAGGGGTCCCCAAACTTGGCAATGCTATATTAAAAATTGGAGGTCTTCTTGTCCAGCGGTCCCCAACTTTTGGAACTTGGAGGCCCAGCTGGGGGGGAGGGGAGGGGGGAACTGGGCTGTGGGAGCAGCAGGCCAGTGTACCTGCTCCTGCACACAATCCTTACATGAGTGGTAGGCTGGTGCAAATGCGTGCAACTTGATTTGCTCAAGCGGCAGGCCAGTGAGCACACGAGTGAATACCTGCTTGCTTGCCGCTTACGTGAGTTGAGCTGTGCATGTGCATGCTCCAACCAGTCACTCATGCAGCCCAATTCCAAGTAGGCCACGAACTGGTAGGGGGCCATGGCCTGGGCATTGGGGACCCCTGTTCTAGTCCAACCCTCTGATCAAGCAGGAGACCTGATATCATTTCAGACATGTGGCTGTCCAGTCTCTTCTTAAAGACCTCCAGTGATGAAGCACCCACAATTTCTGAAGGCAAGCTGTTCTACTAGTTAATTGTTCTCACTGTTAGGAAGTTTCTCTGTTAGGAAGCTTTATGCTGCCCATGAAATGGCTTAGGGCTGTGATGGCGAACCTATGGCACACTTGCCAGAGGTGTCACGCAGAGCCCTCTCTGTGTGCATGTGTGCTGTTGCCAGCTGCTCTTCTGGTTTCTGGAATGCACATGCGTCCCAGGCAGCTGGCCTTCCCAGGCACCAGAGTGCTGGAAAACAGCCTGAAAAATGGCCAAAAAATGGACCTTTTTCAGGCTATTTATCAGGGCCGTTTTTTTGGCCCCCAAAACAGCCCAAAATGGCCTGAAAATAGCCCCCAAATGGCCCAAAACCAGGCATGTGTGCATAGCCAACTGGTCTTCAGGTTTCCGGCACTCGGCACGCGCACATGCACAGGGATGTACGTGCATTCCGATTTGGGCACTCGGTGTCGAAAAGGCTTAGGCCATTATTGCTTTTTCAACTCTCTTGAAACCTCCTGATGTTATTTGTGAATGCAATCCCACTGAAGCACAACTCACACAGTAGACCTTCCTCTCCCAACCTGGCATCCTTCCTGGACTACAGTTCCCTTGCACCTTAGCTAACATAATCATACTGACCGGGAATTCTGGGAGTTGTTCTGCAACACATGGGGATTATGTCAAGTTGGGGGAAGGCTGAGATAACACCTTTCTTATCTCCCTGAATGTATTCTTTTTCTCTCTCTTGTGTTTCTTCCATCTACATTTTCTCATTTTTCTCTCCCCATCTATCGTAACAAGCACTTAAAAGAAAGGCGAGTCCTTCCCCTTAATGTATAATTTTATGGCCATTGTGTTATGGGTCCCTAATTTATACATGGTTGGTCCTTTGTGTGAATGCTCCTACGCCTTTGTATTCTTAAACCAAATCTCCCTTAGGAAAACAAAGCCCACCCTTGCTCCACTCAAAAGCCCTTTTCTGTCTCTTCCTTTGGAATTAATCCCACTCTCACTTTGGTCTATGATGTTAAGAAGTGAATCTCTGGGAAGTAGCAAGAAAAGAGCTTTCTGGCTCAAAATGGACAAATCCTTTCTTTCTGAAAGGAGGGGGGAGGATTGGAGGGCTCCATCCTCCCTGAGGGAAGAGTCTGTATCTCGAAGGGCACCTGGGAATTTGCACTGTGCAGAAAAGGAGGGGGTTGGATAATGAGCAGCTCACAGTGCCTTTATTGTGTTCATCAAGGCACTGGTTCTGAGTTACCCTCCTTCTCAAATGGAATCTCCAATATTATTTCCTTTTGCTGCCTGGCACTCAGAAAACTCATCACTCAAAAGTTCAATGAAGCACTATGTAATGCACCACACCTAGAGTGCTGTACACATATAGACTGAGTGAAACCAGGCTCAATAGCAGTAACTGTGAGAGGGATCTTGGAGTCTTAGTAGACAACCAGGTAAATATGAGCCAGCAGTGTGCAGCAGCAGCCAGAAAAGCTAATGCAATCCCAAATTGTATTAACAGATGGATACAATCAAGATCAAGGGAAGTACTAATACCACTCTATAAAGCCTTAGTAAAACCACACCTAGAGTGCTGCATCCAGTTTTGTTCACCACATTATAAAAAAGATGTTGAGACTCTAGAAAAAGTACAGAGAAGAGCAACCAGGATGATTAGGGGACTGGGGGCTAAAACATACAACGAACGGTTGCAGGAACTGGGCTTGGCTAGTCTAGTAAAGAGAAGGACCAGGGGAGACATGATAGAGGTCTTCCAATATTTGAGGGGCTGCCACAGAGAGAAAGGGGTCAACCTATTTTCCAGAGCACCTGAAGGCCAGACAAGGAATAATGGATGGAAATGGAAGAAGGAGAGATTTAACCTGGAAATAAGGAGAAACTTTCTGACAGTGAGAACAATCAACCAATGGAACAGTTTGCCCTCAGAAGTTGTGGGAGCGCCATCACTTGAGACCTTCAAGAAGAGATTGGACTGCCATTTGTCAGAAATGGTGTACGGTCTCCTGCTTGGACTAGATGACCTACAAGGTCCCTTCCAACTCTGATTATCTGTTATCACTAGCTAGCATTGTGGAAACAAACTGAACTCTCGGTATATAGAGCACCCTGCTAATATTATCACCTTTATAATTTTCTTTGCCTTTACCATCCTGAATGGCCTCTAATGAAAAAGATGAATAGGTACATGATAGGTACATAATAAAATCCATCTCTTTTTACTTCTGGGGCCATGAGGCTCATCGAGGTAACATAGAGGGGAATGAAGAATTGGTGGATGGGACAATTTTCTGTGTTTTTTGTTTCTGCCTCTTACACTATCGTCTTAAATCAGGTAGTGTAGCAACAGAAACAGGCCCCAGATCTGGCAGTGTTGCAACCAATGATGATTGATTCATCTTGTGTGCCTCTGCATTTAGAGAAACACCCAAGTGAAAACATTTGCTACCCTTTGGTGAAGTTTTGGAGAAGCTGATACCCTGCCACATCCTAGTTTCCCTCTAAAGCCCCTCACATTGCAGAATTAAAGTCAAAGCTTTGGTCTCCCTCCACCCAAGGGGTGATGTGGGTGAGATGCCTGGGTTTCCAGGGCTGTATTTTTTTGTACTTGTGCTTTAAATGAGGCTTGTGATATCATCTGATAACTCCTTCCAGCAACATAAGTTATTTTAAGTGATGGCATTGATTTAGCTTTAGAGCAAAATTTTTCTGGGAATCTAAGCCTCCCAGTCTTGAATGGATTTTGGGTTATTTTTAGATTTCCTTCGACATTTCTTCTCCACACTGCCATTCAATTCAAGACTTTGTATGGTTGCTGCTCCCCGTGAATGATAGGTTCTAATTCGTGTCAGTTATCTGATTTAGCCTCTCCTAATCATTCTTCCTTTGACCAGGTTTCCCCAAGTAAAAAATCTCATGCCCTACAGAAGCAGAACTGCCCTCCTGGAGGTCAGAATGCATCCATTGCATCTAGTGGAGTCTTTATGCTCTAGAATGAGGTTTCTAGACTGGGTTCAGGGGGACCTTAGAACCTGGATGGAACCTACAAGGGGCCTGGCAGAGAGGACTCTCAAATCTTGAATGCACAGACAGCCATCCTCTCTATTTTCACCTCAATGCTGCTTTTGCCTTTACGCTGTCTCTACAGCACCAGGCCCACATGTAGGGATTTGCTGCCTTTCTTTTCTATCACTCAACTCTTCCCACAAAATGACTTCCCAGTTGTCCCCAAACTCCAACACTTTCTTCAGCAGCCTAGGTTTTCTAAAGGGTGGTAGAGGAAGTTGAAAGAAGAGTTGGGAGCATCTAACTTAGCAGCACAAAAATAATTATGGCGAGTTCCTCACTGCCATGTTAATATTGAATTTACACAAGAGTTTGTTACTTTATTATCAGTTTTCTATCACTAGAACTTTGCCTCTTGATCTGGATTTCAGAGGGTTCTTTTTTTAACAAACAGGTTCCATAACCTGAAAAGGCTTGAAAATCCCTGTTCTAAAACAGTGTTTCTCAACCTTGATGACTTTAAGATTCATGGACTTCAACTCCCAAATTTTGGCAGTATGGGAATTCTGGGAGCTGAAGTCCACACATCTTAAAATCACCAAGGTTGAGAAACACCATTCTAGAACTATTGGAATATGTTAAAGGAGGACGTTCAATATCACCTTGTCTGTCTGAATGCAGCAATTCAGACAGGCCTACTCAAACAGCTGTTGGGTTCAACAACAAGGTAAATGCTGCAGTAGCTTTCTGTAATTTAGTTACAGAAGTTACTTTAGTTACTTTCTGTAATTTAGTTCCTCCAAATATGGTGGGTCTAATACTCTGGAATTTTGTTATACCTGGTGGGAGTCCTGGACATTTTACTCCCAACATACCTGTGGAATTGAGAGATTTTATTTATTTATTTGATTTTGATGCTGCCAGGTCCAGAAGGATAGCTCAGTTAGGTCTCATGAAAACACTACTTGTAACTTTTTTTTTCTTTACCTTTTTCTACTTTATAAGCTCAACATCACCTTGTGTAAATTTTGATTCATACATTTTTAAAAATGAGCTTCTCAAAGTGGAAGCTGGGCTTTTTTTTAAACCCCAGAAACCCCAGAGGGACTGACATCACAAACACTTTGAAAGGAACATTAAAAATGTAATATTTTATGGTTCTTCGGTCTGTCTTTGCTTTCCACGCTACAGTGCTTAAAATTTTAACCTGCTGTGGTCTGGAACAGGCTGCTCAGTGATCATATCTGATATGGCATCTTTTGGCTAAATTGGACTAGCAAAATTTTAGTCTTAAGAGAACCGGAAGGCACCAAATTGGGGAAAAAACTGATGCATGGTTATTTGTGTCACTTGAACTCTATATTGGGAAAGAATGTAGCCACTTTAGAGCTTTTGTTTAGAAGCTTTGTTCACCAGTACAAGGAGTACAACAGTTCATTTAGCGACCATTCAAAGTTATGATGACACTGAAAAATGGGACCTATGACAGTTTCTCACAGTTATGACCTTCACAGTATCCCCAGGATCATGTGATCAAAATTCAGACATTTGACAACTGATTCATTTTTATGACCATTGCTGTGTCTCAGGGTCACGTGATCACCTTTTGCTACCTTCTCCCAAACAAAGTCAATGGGGAAGCTAGGTTCATGATCAACAGCAGTGATTCACTTAACACTTAACTGTGGCAAGAAAAGTCGTAAAATGGAGCAAAACTCACTTAACAAATGTCTCCCTTAAAACAACAGAAATTTTGGGCTCAATTGTAGTCATAAGTTGTGTTATGTTCTGCGCATGGGCGCAAGGAACGGAGACGAGGCAGTGAACAGTGAACTTCAACTCTTTATTAATCATTCTGAACAGAGCCAAAAACCCTAGGGTAGCCGCAGCCCTTTTATAGGGCAGGCTGCTGACCTATTAGCCAATGAGAAACATGGAAGTGTTAAAACCTTGAACCAATGAGAGTTGGCCCGTTAACAGCCAATCAGATTCCCCAGAACGGACCAATCCGATATCGCTATTATCAGCCAATCAGAAGTGCAGGATTAGAACCCTGCTTTTTCTTAAGGTTTATGAAAACTTTATTTAAGCGCTTTTATTAGTTCATAACAAGTTGAGGTCTACCTGTAGTCCCTTTCTGATCTTCTATTCTTCTGTGTCCAAATCCTATGACTAGATTCACACATGGGACAGTAATTGGTGCATTTTCTGGCGCTAACTAGGCAGTATTTGCACTATAATACACTTTGGTTTCCCATGACCCTCTCGACATATGCTACACACCTCCACTGCATGTTCTTCACCTGGGGCCCAACTGGAATATTCTGTAGCCTTGGTTGAAAAGCACTCCTTTAGAGCATAAAGGCCCTTTCTAGTCTAATAATAAATCCCATTTATAATCCAAGTTCTTTTTCCCCTATAGTGAACTGTATAAAGTGATCCAAAGGTGCTTTTTTAAGAGGCAACTGGAGTTCCTGGTTTTTCTTTGAAGATGTTTCGCTTCTTGTCCAAGAAGCTTCTTCAGCTCTGATTTCCCCAAACTGATTTTTAAGTATTGATGAAATGCCTTAAGGCACAAAGGTGTTAAAATATTTTCAACTGAATATGCAGAGTGAGATGTAATATTCTGAAAAACAATGGTGCGGGTGTAGATTTGATATATCCTACAACAGGTCCATAGCATAGTTTTTAACAGAGCATCTCGCTGTTCCTGTGTCTAATTTTTTTTCCTCCCATGTCTTTATTTTATTTATTTATTTGATTTATCAATCGCTTACAAGATAATAGGTATAAGTATATACAGAGTTATGAATACACAAAATGCGCATAGATAAGAAAAATAAAAAAAAACAATAGGACAGGGACGGTAGGCATTGTGATCCATCCATGTGGGCCAGGCTGCATTCCAGGAACCCAAGGATATTTCAGCAAAGAATTGATACAAAATCCAGTGTTAAAAATAACAATGAATCCAATTGCTAGAGTCTTGATTAGGAGCAACAAAGCCTATGCTGGGCAACTTTGATCCATTTTCCACTCAGCTCGCCCTGTCAAATTGTGATATTGTTTCCCTCTCCACACCCCACCCCTTCTGAACTTGGTTTAAATTCACTCTTCTTAATCTTTCCTTTGAGCTTCAGTCACGGTAAAATTGCTTCATGTGATCCAAACCCCGGCCATCTGTTCTGCTTGCAGCTGCAGTTTCAAGGAAGGAATTTCAACCCCAACAGAGAAACGTTCACTTCTTCTGCTCAATCAAACGAAATACCCTTCCGTCTTCTCACCCATTTTCCTTTTCCTTTTTTAACATTACCTTAAAATTTTAGTCCCATTTAGTCCAATAGTGGAGTCCTTGATGCTCTCTGGGTTTGGTTGTTTGCTTATAGACATTTCATTACCCAACTAGGTAACATCATCAGTGCGAGGAAGGTGAGGTTTGCTCCAGTAGTGGGATTCAAATTTTTTTACTACTGGTTCTGTGGGCATGGCTTCGTGGGTGTGGCAGGGGAAGGATACTGTAAAATGTCCAGTCAGAGGTGGTATTTGTCGGTTTTCCGAACTACTCCCACTACCAGTTCTCCAGAACTGGTCAGAACCTGCTGAATCCCACCTCTGGTTTGCTCCCTGTTTATATACAGAAATATGTCCTGCCAATGTGGTAGGAGTGTTGTTTTATCCTTCGTGGTTCCTTGATTAGAGTATTGCTTCAGGAAAGAAAACAAGCAAGCTTAGAGAGCACCAAGGACCCCTCATTTTAACCCCGAGCTACAAATATTCTTCTTTATTGGTAGTATTGCTTTCTTCTTGATTGTTTGTCTAGTGTTACTCCTTATCTAGATATGAGTTGCTGAATGTGCCTGGTCTTTTTTTCCTTCTTAGTTTTTTTTATTGTCTCTTTTTAATGATGTGTAAATGTGGTTTATTTCAGTGTGTCTGTTGATATCTGGTTTGTCTGAATGTCAAGCCTCCAGGAATTCCTGAATTTAGCTTGGCCTAGGATGCTCACAGTTTCCCAGTTGAAAATATGGTGAAGTCTGCCCACATATTGTAAGATGTCTTCTGACTGCAAGTTGGTGTTCATGGATATGCTGTGCTAGTCTTCTGCTTATCTGTCCTACATAGTGACTGTTACAGTGTATGTTACGGATGATTCCTTTTTTTGCTTCTGGGCTTACTGTACTGGGTCTTTGGTTTATTTAAGGTGTTTGGGATGACTTTAGTTGTTATGTATACTACAGTTATTCTGTATGATTGTTATAGTCGGTTGTTCCTGAGATGCTTTTGATATATGACAGAGACAACCACCTTTTGTGGTGGTTGTGCTATAGTGAATTAACTGGTCAGGCAACCCTAAGATACATGTATTCTCTTATATTGAAATGATAGTGTTTTGAAAAAGTGGTAGGAGAGATGCTGAGCCATTTCTAAGATTTTAGCTGGTTGTATTTCAACTATCTCCTTTTAAGGCATAAATGTTTTGTTGATAAAGGAAGATAATATACTCCTGTTTGTTTATGGAGACCTCATATGCTATTTTAATTGATTCCTGGCTATTGCAATTAATGAAATAATCTCTCTGTATTGATTAGATATTGCAGCAAATGAAAATGTTCAGGAACAGAATTCTTGCTTTTCATCATGGCATCCCAGGGTTTATTTTCTGCCATTTTCTTTTTTGAAAATTAAATTGAGATGAGAATGACCCTAGAAATCTGCTTTTAGTCAGATTAAGTACAGAATGAAGTCATGGACTAAAGATTACTGGATGAATCTGCACATACGCCTAAATAAAACAAGCCATAGTATGTCTTAGCATATTGGTGAATTTAGACAAATGTGATTTACTCAATAAATTGTGATGAAACAATGGCTTCATTATCAAGCCTTAATTTGTTTTAACTGCAGTCCAATAGGTTGTTACAGATCTTTTCACCTAAAATAGTAAGCTATAAACTATGATTTATAAACCACAATATTGGGTTCATACCACATACTAAACCAAAACCAGGCCACACTTTGGCTTATCATGATACGTGTACCCAACTTTATATGTTAGTGGAGTTAGTGGACTTTAAAAAAAAATTCTTCTTGTGGTAAGCCTTGACTTTGAAGCTGAGATGTTGTGTAAAATTTCCAGAAATAATATTAATGCGATCATAACATTAACCTACTTGACCAAGCATATAACAGTTAGTGAGAGTAACATGTTCAAAATGTTGTGAACAATGAAAGCATCTGGGCTCAAAATTATGAACGTCCCTTTGAAATATTTAACATTTTCCTAATTATGACCCTTGGTTTAATTGTTCATTGGAATTCTGAAAAGTTCTCAGTGCTTTGAATATTTGGATTTTTGCAGTTTAGTAGCACCTAAATTTGAGAGTAAGTAAATAGCATCTTAAACCCAAAGTAACTGATTACTTCTGTTAAATGTTGGCGAGTGTGCTGTTGTGTTACACTTTTTAGTTAGTGAAAGAGTGCTGTGGATGAGTAGATGACTAGATCTTGCAAGTTCCTTCCCCCATGATTAATTGTAATGCACAGTGTGCTGTGCACAGAGCCGTGCATAATCTAGCTCAGTCCTCTTATAGTCAAGCTCATTTATTTTAAATGTCAAGGTATTTTTTTTTTAATCAGGAAAATCTTCCTCTCTGCAAACTGCTTTCTTTTAAGTACACCAGCATTTTGAAATATTCGTAGGATGAATGGCAGCTCTTAATGTATAAATGAGGCCACTGCTATGAGGTTTAATTGAGCTGATTCCCAAGATGCTTTTAATTACTTCTTGTGATATGTTCAGTTTCTGAAGTATTTATTGAGGTGGCACTGTTTGCGTGCATGTAGGCACATGCACACATGGCAATTGTAGAATGGCTCCATACAGATTTAGCTTATGCTAAGCTAAAAAGGGGGCTTGGTGTTTTGTCAGCCATTGTTTTAGTAAGTTGTGTGAAACAGGTTGTTGCTTTAAGCCACAATATGATTGTACGGGATGCGGGGAAAGAGGAAGCAGAGAATGCTGCATGAGCTCAGCTATTATGTTTTGTTAATTCAGGTTTGGTGATAAAATGTTGCATGGAGGGCTAATGTAGTGGTTGAAATATTATGTCCAGAAGCAGAGAAGGGATCATTCAGTTGAGAGAGAAAGTCAATTGAATTGGCAAGCAATGTTTGCACAAAAACCCTTAATCAGGTTACTACCGGTATGTAGGGTGAAGCCCTACACCTTGCCAGCTTAAGCCCGGGGAAGTATACTTCAAATCAGAATAAACCACAGGGCCCTTCCATAGTCAACTGTTGTGTGAATACTAGGACAGTAAAAAGCGAAGAGGTTGCTCAGCCTTGACTGCACAATACTGTACAAAAAAAGAAAAAGCCGGAGTTGTAGAGTTGCTGGAAAAGCCAGTGGCAGAATGGATTGGAAGGGGGGGCACAAAATCCTTGGGAAGTTCCCAATGTTTCTGAGACTTGGAGATGAGACTTCCAGAATTGTTTGCATGATGAAATAAGCCAAATTTGGCACTAAGTAGGGGTAAGGCACCTTGTACTACAATATACCAGATGTACTAATAGGTCCTTCTTCTTTTTTTGTTTAAAGGTCCACTTTGATCAGTTTAAAGATGCACTAATCCTCATCTTGTCTAGCACATTAACAAATGAAGAGTCCTTTCAGCAACCAGGTAAGACCTGTTTGGGAAATGTTGAGATTCTGGCAACCATTAGGAAAGGAGAAGTAAATAGTGTAACCATAATCCATTTAGAAAAGTTTCCGTGTGTATAATGAAGTGTGAAATAGTATTTGGGCCAAGTGGCTTTGATTTCCTATATTAAGTTCTCCTCTAAGTAGGAACTGGTGGCTTTATTATATAAATATTCTGCTTAGTTTATATGCAATTTAGAAGAAGCAGCTGCAAGCAGAAGGAGGGACATGTCAACTTATCGAAAGGTTAACAGGTTTTGATTGGTTGGCAAATGGGAATTAGAAATATTAGTATCAAACAAATTCAGGTAGTCACAGCATACTATGATCTAATTTTTAAAACTATTTGTGAGGAAGTTGCGGATAATATGGTACTCATGGGCCAATCCCTAATCCAGTGTTTCTCAAATTTGACCATTTGAAGGTGTATGGACTTCAAGTTGAAGGTATGAAGCTTCAACTTGAAGCAAGAGCAATAACACTTAGATGTATATACTGCTTCATAGTGCTTTATAGTCCTCTTTAACCAGTTTACAGTATCTTTCTATTTCCCCCCAACAATCTGGGTTTTCATTTTACTAATCTCAGAAGGATGGAAGGCTAAATCAACCTTGATCTGTTCAAGATCAAACTGCTGGCAGTCAGCAGAGTTGGCCTGCAACACTACATTCTAACCAGTGTGCCACCATAGAGCAGTGGTAGCTGAAGTCCGCATATCTTCAGTAATAGATTTTCCAAAGACCTGTAAAGTATTTGTTTTCCCAGATTCTGTCTCCAAGACCTAGATCACAAGATGTATTGAACTTTAACATCATTTACTTGACTTTGATGCAGTGTATTAGGTAAAAATACTGTAAGCATTTGAGGGTTGGTCAATAAACTATAAGTATAGTAAACAAACCAGGGCTTAATGGAAGGTATGAAAGCAGTTTTTATGTGATCACAGTTGTTTTCTTTCAGGGTGTAACATATGGCCCTTTTCCTTTGCATTCTGGTATTCACCTTTATGATCTCAGAGACAGGCAATGTGAGACTTCTTGCCTGATGTTCCAGGCTTGTCAGAATGAAACTATTTTTGACCATCTGTCAGAGTTTTTAAAGTGTATTTATTCAGTTTATATGACTGCCCATCACAGACATGTGACTCAGGGTGGTAAGCAATCATAAAATCAATTAAAAAGTAGAGTTCTTAATTCTAACTCATTTAGTCAATCAATTGCTCAGTCATGTTCATATCCTTGCATTTGGACAGCCAGCCTAAAATGAGTGAGGGGGGAAGAGGAGAAGATAATTGTTCCATGGCTGTGGACTATAGACCAGGGGTGTCAAACTCGGAATGACACATTGTCATCACGTGACATATTACAACTTTTTCTCCCTTTGCTAAACCAGGGGTGGGAGTGGCCAGTGGGTGACGCATCTAGCCCATGGACCCTCTCACTCTCAAACTAAGACTTTTATAAGAATCATTTTCTCAAAGGAGCCATCATCTTTGATAGCATAATGTTCAAATTCTGCTCATGGAAGTCGTTTGATTTTTCATTATTTCTAACATTGCTTGTCCATGTCTTGACCAGCAAATCTACAAGAAGCCAATGTAGAATGACTTCCAGCTTACATGGAAGCATTGGTGTGTATTCAGATGTTAAATATTGTAGGCAACCATTCTATAAACAGGCAGGGAGATTGTCTCTGGAGATTCTCAATCATCCAACTCATGGTTGTCCCAGAGGTGCTTTTTCAAAAGGCAACTTCACTTCGTTTTTTCTTGAAGACATTTCACTTCTCACCCAAGAAGCATTCTCAGTTCTGATTCCATTCCCCAGCATTCACTCAGAACTGAGGATGCTTCTTGGATGAGAAGTGAAACTTCTTCTAGAAAAAACAAAATCCAGTTGTATCTGAGTTTTCAAGGAAAAAGACCAAGAAAGTCCAGTTGCCTTTTGAAAAAGCACCTTTGGGATGAAAACAGTTTTCGTCAGTATAAGATAATATACTTAGCTTAAAGTTGAACTATGGAGTCCTGGGTGCTCTCAGAATTTGGTTGTTTGTTTACAGACTTTTTGTTACAACACAAAGCCAGCTAGCCTCTCAATAGGCTACTGACCTTGATGGTCATTGACTTGTTCTTTTTCTTTTATGCATATGGTCTGTCTCAGGTTTGCTCTTGTTTTTATTGTTCTTTGTGTGCTGTGTTTTTTCCTGACCTTTGAAATTTTTTTCATGTATCCATCAGACCTACAATAAAACGACTACATACAAAGCGGTGCTTTTTGTAACTGGCTACATGTGTATTGCTTCTTTCCAACCCAACAAAATCTTGGAACGGAATTGTGAAAAGGGTCTTGGGACCCAGTCCATCAGCAGGGATAATTCTTTGAAACAAAACAAAATTGGAACAAATTTGGCATAGGGTGAGAAGGTGGCCAACCGGAAAAAGATTGAGTTTTTGAAGTGTTGAATCTGGCCAGAAGCTGAAGGGAGAAAAAAAGAAGAAAACAAGAAAAAGAATTTCCCAATATATCCCTAGGGGAGAGGGAGATGGACCCCCCTTCCTCCTCCCCATTCACACTACCCAGGGTGGAGCATGTGCAGTCTTTCCTGTATTCACCGTACATGCATAAAGTTATAAATCGAGCAATATGAGGGAACAGAAAAAACACGTCCATGTGCAAATAGGCCACATTGTTTTGTTACACAGGAAAAAATATAAATACCTCCTATGGCGACTGCTAGTAAAAGAGCTGGGAATAATTCCCAAGACTTGCTGCCTGTGCTTTCTGTTCTTTGTTTTGAAATGGCAGCTGTAGGGCAGAGGTGGTGCCCCTCCTGTGTAGCAAGAGCTAAACCAACATTATCTGAGCTGTGGTATCCTCCAGAGCAGCGTTTCTCAATCTCAGCAACTTTAAGATGTGTGGACTTCAACTCCCAGAAATCCCTCCAGCATGCTGGCTCCCTACCTCCACCCCAATGTTTGAATAATGGCAGATATGGCTTCCAGGCTGTACTGAGTGCAGTGTATTTTCAAGACCATTAGTTGCACTTATGAAATTCTTCTAAAGAAAAGAAATGCTTATCTAAGGAAAAAAATTAATTAACCCATGGGTTTCTGAGCATTTGTGAAAGCAAACCCCATTCCCTACTACCACTGATGATGTTACCTAGCTTGGTAATGAAAATATTTGTAAGAAACAACCAAACTCAGAGAGTACCAAGGACCCCATAGTTCAACCATGAGCTACCAATATTCTTTTCTAATGGGGGTCGATATATCTATTCGCAAATTCTCTTTTAGAAAACCACCACCAAAATTTATTTATCTACAGGGCTCTCCGGTGTATATTTTGCTTGAGAAGACAGACTAGATTGGTTTTTGATCTGATTCAGTAAGTTGCCTTGGTGTTTGCTTCATGTGGTCCTATGAATGGGCATCGCCCAGCAAGATCTGGAGATCTCTAGTATTAGGTATTTTAATGGCCTTATCGCTGGATGGGTATGGTAATATGTCAGCACATACAACTGCTCTTCTGAAATATAATATCTGCTTGTTCTGAACTATGTATCTATTTAATAAGATAAAATCTTTGAGTCAAGGTCAGCTCCAGGGGATTTCAGGGACAAATCTATGTAATATTGTTAGCAACCATAGAAAATTGTTGTTCCACTGTTATCTTCAGCAATTTTTTTCAACTTCCCAATTTAGCCAAAAGCTGTGGTTTTTCATCCAGATGCTGAGCACATTTAATCCTCCTCCTATGCCTATGCCCTATTTAATGCCTGTTAGCCACTGTTGCCAAATTTGAGGTGCTGATGGATTGGAATTTGATTCTTGCAGAAGGCCCTACATGAAATCCATAGGTGAGAAACAGAACTGTACTCAAAAATAAAATATGGAAGGAACACAGTTGCTTTGCCTTTCTCTAGCCCAGCCCAGCCCAGAGTATAATGGACAGAACCCATGAAATTAGTTCTGCCTAAGACCAGCAAAGTACAAGGAGTTCTCAACTTAGAACCATTCATTTAGTGACTGTCTGAAGTTATAACGGCACTGAAAAAAGTGACATGACCATTTTTCACACTTAACATCCATCGCAACATCTGGCTTCCCCAGTCAGAAGGTCGCGAAAGGTGATCACTTAATTCTGGGACATACATATATGCCAGTTGCCAAGTGTTAGAGTTTTGTTCACATGACCATGGAGATCATGTGATCAAACTTCAGACGCTTGGCAACTGGAATGTGTGTATGACGGTTGCAGGGTCCCGGGGTCATGTGATCACCTTTTGTGACCTTCTGACAAGCAAAGACAGTGGGGAAGCCAGATTCATTTAACAACCATGTTACTCATTTAACAACTGCAGTGATTCACTTAACAATTGTGGCAAGGCCATAAAATGAGGCCAACCTCACTTAACAACAGTCTTGCTTAGCAATTGAATTCAATTGCGGTCGTAAGTTGACCTTACTTCCATTTGTCCTATTAATTGCTATGAAGGGTAACATTTCAGCAGCTTCTCTAGGAGAATTTGTGTGGGTCTTAGGCAGCCTTACCCATTCTGCCTCTCTTCCAGGTGTGTTGACAATGCAGCTTCTAGGATTCCCAACCAGCGTTAAAGAAAAGCCAAGCTGGTCCTCTTGGGACCCACAATGTGGCCGAATGCCAGGTTTGGAAAAGCTGCATTATCCCCGAAAAGCCATTCTGGGAAAAAATCTGGCAAGCAAACCAATCAAAGCTATGAATAAATAAAATGCCTTTTAAACGTACGACTGTTTTATCATCTCTGGCCCTGCAGTCTGAGGGTTTTTTAAAAAAAAAAAGATAAAAAGAAAAATATAAGCAATGTGAAGCTCATCATCGCTCGGCGGGATGGGCATAAATATTTCATGGCCAGACCTTTGCTTGCTCAGAAATCAAGAGCTTCTCCCACCCCGACACCCCCACAGCTGCTCGGTCCACCCCCACTCTGCAAGCTGAGTGTGTGGAGAAAGTTAATATGGGAAGGTGGTGCTTGTCCTGATGGAAAAGCTTTGGCATCAAACGCTGATACATAACAAAGCATAGCCTCGAGCAATGGCTGATTGGGGATGTAGTCAATCAGCTCGGTGGAAGCCCACAAAAATTCTCCAACTGAGATCTGATTTCATGCACTTGAGTCCACCTTGCCCCATACCACAATTGCCTCTGATCTCAGCTAGATTCCAGCTACAATTCTGGCAGGAGCCCAAGGCCTCTGACATCAAGGAGGTTTTTTCCCCCCCTGTCCATGATCTTTGGGGCCCCTCATTTCAGTTTAAGACAGAAAATCTATATTTAACAAAAGCCACAAGGAGGGGAGAGTGGTTGGCTTTCCTGTCTGTGCCAGCCTCCATCTCTGTCTTGGTCAGGAGGAAAATTGGGCCTAGAAAAATAATCCTTTCCTTCCTTTCACTCTTTCGGAATTCTCTCTTACCTTTCCAAAACATCTAGTACTCTTCTGTGAATGCCCAAGGACCTACTCCAAATAATAATTTTATGATAGTCTAGTCATAATCCTAGCTATGTGTAAGCTTCAAAATGAATAAACACTTCATTATACACGAAGGCCTAGAAAAGAGAAGGTTGAAAAAAAGCAAGCCCGATATTAGAAATATTCCTGTTTTATTAGTCTAGTGAAAAGAAGGACCAGGGGAAATGTGATAGCAGCGCTCCAATATTTGAAGGGCTGCCACAGAGAAGAGGGAGTCAGCCTATTCTCCAAAGGACCTGAAAGCGAGACAAGAAACAATAGATGGAGACTAATCGAGAAGAGATGCAACCTAGAACTAAGGAGAAATTTCTTGACAGTGAGAACTGTTAACCAGTGGAACAGCGTGCCTTCAGAAGTTATGGGTGATCCATCACTGGAGGCTTTTAAAAAGAGTCTGAATAGCCAGCCATCTGTCTGAAATGTATAGGGTCTCCTCCTTGAGAAGAGAGTTGGACTAGAACAGTGGTGGCTAACCTTTTTGGTACCGAGTGCTGAAACAGGAGCGAGCGTGCCGGGAACCAGAAGAGCAGCTCCCCAACACATGCGGGGAGCACTGGAAATTGGAAGGTTAGCTTCCCAGCGCATGCATGTGCACCCCAGCCACCTGGTCTTCCAGTTTCTAATGCACATGCACTCACAAAGACCAGCTGGCTGGCACGCATCTGCACGCCAAAACCCAGAAGAGCAATGGGCAGCGGCTAATGTTCCCGGAGAAAGATGGCTCTACATGCCACTTCCACCACATGTGGCATAGGTTTGCCGTCATGGGACTAGATTTCCAAAGTCCCTTCCAACTCTGATATTCTGTGGTCTACATTCCTGCTTGCAGATACGCAACTCCAACTATATTATGGGACAAAGCAGACACAGATGGAAAAAGGAATCTAGATACAGGAAAGGGAAATTGTGGTTTGAGAAATTATTTTCATACACAATGTATGAATGTATGGGAAAGATTTGCTTGAATTGCTGGACAAAACCCCTTATAAAATGGCTGATTAATGTAACTGTAAATTGCTAACAGGGGCAAAATAACCTCTTAAAGGATACAAAGGAGCGTGACTTAATGCTTCTTGTCCATTATAAAAATTGTGGACAGAAAGGTGAGAGACACACAAGTTTTGGGAGAGATCTTGTATCCTTTCTTCTGCACAAAATAGAAGTTTTTTCAGTCTCCACCCTGGTGTGTTCTTCATTGGGCTTTCATACACTGGACACTAATCCAGGATTATGACCTCTATATGGCCACCCAACTCAAAGCAATGTGACTCTGGGCAGGGTAGAATTTGTTTAAAATGCCAGCTAAGCTGTAATAGGTGGGGTTCACCTATTCCTTCAAACCAATATTGTGGCTTCATGCAAAGACTGAAACCAGTCACAACATAACCCATTGCCCAATAGCTATTATTATTTTTATTTATAAAATAATTATTATTTTTATTTATTAAATTGGTTTGCCACCCAGGTGACTTTGTGCAGTTTGCAAATTGTGCAGAAGATATATCTGTCTATTGAAGTAGGTTATGTTGTGGCTGATTTCAAACTTTGTGTGAAGCCACAATATTGGTTTGATTTTGGTTCGGTGGCTTAATTCTGAACGAGATCTTGATGACTTTTCCATCAAGCTTTAAAAAAATCTTGACTTAATTCAATGCATAAATCTAGACGATGTGTCCAAGTGTGATCATTATTAAGGGCATCTTGGCATCATTTACTGTAATTTTTTGTGTACTGTATATTCACTGAATAAAACCTAGAATGTTTTGAAGCAGATCTAGTTCTGTAGTGCCCTCACATATCTATTGAATCCCTTCTACCAGCCTAATAAGTTTCTCTCCAAAGCAAGGTGGGGGGAAAAGGAATGGGACAGAGAGAGAATCTGTCATTGCTAACATGCCAGAGATTATAGTGGTAGGGAAGCAGTTTGCCAGCAGCCCAGCTTTAATGGTAATTATGAGGTTTGCTTTTGTTCTTTTGGGTCTTATTTAATCAGCTTGACTCGTTTCTGATTTTTCCTATCAGTGTTTCATCCTATGGCTTTTATGCCCAGGTTCCCAGCTGCAGGAAACCTTGTTAAAATTGCCTTCTTCAAACATGAGTGCCTGCTTGCATTCCCCAGAGTTTGCAATATGTATGGATGGGGAAGAAATCCAGGAGAAATGAGAAGGGGTTAGCAAAGGATTTCTGTTCCTGTGTATTTTATAATTCATTGCATAGCTAAGCTAAAGAATACATTTTCACTAACAAGGTCTTGAGCAGAATCTATATAGAAAGGGTATTCAGGACGACATGAAGAGATTGGACCTGAACCCCTTGTATGTTCCTCTGCATGTTTAAACATGCTTCTTGCTACTTTGCTTTAAATCCCAACAGCCTTCATGAGGATTCTCTTCAGAATCTCATCAACAGTTTTCAGTCTTGAATTTTTCAATTGTCCTTCCTCGATCAATTACTTTTCTTTTGTATATTTGATTATTTGATCTTCATTCATTCAGCCATTGTGTACAACCAAACCACTCCAGTGTATTTCTTTCATACCAGTCACTCATATATTCAATCAGTATTCACATAGTACTAATTCATTTTGTAGTTCAATTCCGCACAATTCTATGACACTCTGTAGCCTGATTATAATCATTCTTTTCCAAGCAGCTTCCACCTCTTTTTTTGTATCCACTTTCCACTCATTTTGTTGGGAGATTTATCTACTGACTTCTTTCAAACCAGGAAAAATTATCTTTCTGAAATTGCTGTACATTCACTTTTGTTTATTTCACTTCTTTCTCCTTCTTGCATGTCTTTTTCCCCCCAAGATCCTTTTTTTTTGGTCATTTTGAATTTCAGAGCAGCTATTCTGTAATATTGGTAGATCCTTTTGCAACATAGAATGAGCTATCCGCACTGAAATAAATACTAAAATAGTATCTTTGTAGAATATATATTTCACAATGTAAACCTGTGTACTGTGAAGTGATTTTCTGGTATCTCTCATTTTGAGAGACTTAAATGCCCAGAATAAATGAGTTTCCCCTATACTCACCATCTGACCCTTTTGTAGAGAGAGGAGGCAATATATTTTGGTTGGAAAATGACCGAAGGAGACATCCAATAAAATAAAGCTGTGAGGAAGGGAGATTCCCTCAGAAAGTGCCCTGCAATGCAGTTGTGTGAAGAAGTGTTAGTTCATGAGTTAGTTGTAATTATGCATAAAAAAAGAAGGGCCAAAAGAAAACAAATCTTCGCATTAGCATTTTTCCTGCTTATTTGGTAGTGTAGGTGATGAAGAACGCATTAGATGTGTCTGGCATTGTGATTTTTCAGAAGTTAAATTTTGAGCGAGATTTACTACAGTAGAATGGATTGCAGCAAAAGCAATATTCTTTTTCAGTATTCTTCCATGTGATACGTTCCCTCAAATTAAAAAAAAAATAACTGGCACAGTAGAGGGAGAAACCATCCTTCTTCATTTGAAGAGATTTGACATACTTTTACCATGCCAAGGCTCTGCTCCAGCTTGTAATGCTGTAGGAGTTCATTCCATTATAAAGCAATGGTTGCAGAATTCTGGGAGTTGAAGTCCACACATCTTCAAGGGACCAAGGTTGAGAAACATTGATCTAACCTATTTGCTATTGCAGACAGGCCCTAGACCAGTCTGTTCTGTTCTTAATATTATGGATTCCATCTCATCTCTAGATTCTTCACCTGAAGCCCAGCCCAAATACATCAAGGATGGAAAGCGCTATGGGAGGCGATCCTTACCAGAGTTTCAGCAATCTGTGGAGGAATTTGCAGAGGTGACCGTGATTGAGTCTTTGAACAAGGATGCCCTCTCTTCCCGCCTCTCCAACAATGACTGTGATGAGGTAAGGATTTAAAAGCAAGCAAAGAAGATGAGGAGAAGGGATGTTGGAGTTGAGATTGAAAATCCTTTGGTGTGCATGTATGGAAAGCATTTTAATGTTTCTTTCAAGAATTATGATATTTTAAGATATGTGGACTTCAGTTCCCAGAATTCACTAGCCAGAATGCATAAGTTCAAAGTTTCTGAAGTTGAAAAACACTGCTGTGGGCAATGGTATGAAAGTTTTGCTTCCTCAAGTCCATACCTTCCTACTGCAGCTTATTATAGTTTCTGGCTTTATAGGCACCATGGAAAAGCGCATTGAAAAAAACTTTTTAAAAGTAATTAAAAATGAAGCAGAAAATGCAAAATGTAGAGAAACTTAAGTTGAACTAAAACAATGTAATTATGCTGCATCTTACATCGACAGGTTACAGTGGCGTAGGTCTGCAAGAGGCACAGTTATACTCTTGAGAAAAGAATATTGTGTTAGTGCTGTGCAAATCTGGGAGGGATGCTTTGATTCATAGACTGATAAGACTTGCAGGTGACCTAAGAGATCCTCAAGTACAATTTCCTGCACACTGCAGGACACACTACATTATTGCTGATAAATGGCTATCTAGCTGTTTAAAACTCTATAGTGAAGGAAAGAAAACATTTCCTGCAATAACCTGTTCCACTGATTGACTGTTCTTAATGTCAAGACATTTGTCCTTGTATCTAATTTGCATCTACACCCTTGAAATTTCATCCCATTAGTTCTACTCTTGCCCTCTGTAGCAAATAAAAATATTCAAAATAATATAACATGACATCCCTTAGATATTTGAAAGCTAGTAGCATATTCTTCTCAATGTTCTCATCTCAAGAAAACATGTCTAGATCTTTTAACATGTCTACATTCCTCATAGGACTTAATTTCCAGTCCTTTCATCATTGTGGTAGCTTTCTATTGACTTGGTCAAGTTTATCTTCTTTTTAAGTAAGAGTGTGAAGAACTGAATGCACTATTCCAAGTAAGACTTGATTAAGCAGAATTGGGTGGGATAATTACTTCCTATGACTGGATTCTCTGCTTCTCTTGATGTTCTTTAACATGTCATTGAACCTCTTTGCAGTTGCATTACATTGTTGGACATGTTGAGCTTGTGATCTGTTAGTACACCCACATCCTTCTCATGTGTGCTGTTCTTGAGCCACATTTTCCCCATCCTGTATCAATTTCTTTCATTTTTCTAAGCTTGCCTAGATGCTAAATTTCATTTGATTTGTTTCTACTCATTGTTCTAGCCTAAGTTTTGAATTATTTCCTCTCCTCCCTAAACTCCTTCTGTGGAGTTTTGAGCAAAGGATCCTACAAACACACATGTTCACATACTTTTCCGTGAACCATATTTAAAGTTAAGCAATCTGTCACTAGATCTTAACCTGATTAAGCAATTAAGTTAAGAACCAATTACTGCTTCCCTTACCACATTTTTTGGCCCCACTTGGCTCCCCAAACTTCTGTTGCCCCTAACACATGACTTTCTTAATGAAGAGACTCCTGTAGGAAGAATCCAGAAGCATTTGCTTCATCTCTGGTCCGCAAGAAGCTTATTTCATTTCTCCTCAATGTTGTTACATTATTTGTTTACCAGTAGGCTCTTTGAAAATTAACAGACCAACTATTCTCCAAATTGTTTTATTTCTTCCCAATCCACAGTATGCTCACTGTATTTCTTCCATTCTACATTTGATGAGTCAACTCCATCCTATCATTCTGTCTTCTGGATTTTTGCATTTGGTTAACATCTGTTGGCAGAATTTGTTCAGCTTTTTTTGTGGTCCTGTATTTCAAGTGTTGCTTAGCATTTTTCAGGTTTTGAGAGATGCTCTAAAGCAAGGGATAAGAGCAATGACCATGTCATTTTACTCTTCACAAATATCTATGTGACCTTCAGAATTACCATTTCCTAGTAGGATTCTCTCTCCTCTTGCAGCTGCTTCTTTTTACAGGTCAAGTGGGTAGAAATAGACCAAATACTTCAAATGCAAATGTAGTCAGTGTGAAAAGTTTAAAAATAGAATTACTCCTGTTGAAAATACATTAAAAATGCAGTCTAATTGCTGTCCAACTTTCTAGTGTTGATGCTCCCAGAGCATCATCCAACTTTGCAAATGTCAAGATCTTACTGAAATATTGAGATAGTTTAGATACTAAAATAGTTCATAAAGGTTGGAGCACATGAGGAAGGTCTTAGCTCTTCTCTGGCCTCTTTTTTTATGTCCCAGGTCAGGTATTTATAAACTTTTCCTAATGACCCAGCATTTGTCAAGGATACTGGAAGAATGGCTAGAGGGGAAAACCAAGTTTTCAGTGCAAATATAGATTTGCCCAAGGAAGTCATCCGTTCCCCAGTGGTATGGGGAGAATTGATCCTTTGGGCTATACTTCCATTCCTGCTTGAGGTTCATGTACAACAGGAATGTGATGCTCATTAATGAAAAGAGATTCTGGAAAAATCTTTTTGAATTGGAAGCTACATTTCTGATCCTAGCAGTTCTCTCACTCTCTCTCTGGGTAGATAGACATTATCACATATATTTTAATTCATGTGTGCGTACAAGCATATATACACAATCTTTCTGATAAAGATGATGCAGTCATGCTACCTGAGACTTCCTAATAGTCCCTGAGATTCATTTTGGAGTGTATTCAGTCATAGAATGCCTCCAAATATTCCCTTTCTCTCCTACTATCTCTTTGCCATAATAGACAGAAGAATCATAAATGAATTATGGCTATAACTTGACCCCCCCTTGCTTGTGGAAGTTGTATAGAATTGATAAGGAAAATGTGTTCATTTACTAAGTCATATCTGACTCTTCACAACCCCTTGAACCATAGCATGCCAGCCCCTCCCCTGTCCTCACTGTCTTCAAGAGTTTGCTCAAATTCATGTTCATTGCATCAGTGACACTATCAAACTATCACATCCTCTGCTGTCTCCTTCTGCTGATGACAAAAAGGTAAACTGGTAAATGCATCAACAGGCAATCAACAGTCAGAAAAAACTAGTACCGGAATTGCTATCTTAAGTCTTGTTCTACTCCTAGGTACCTCCAAAATTCAAGGAGGATGAGCACTCCCAAAATGGTGGCCAATATGAATGGAGCTGTGGCCCAGGACAATTACTGGTGGCTTTTAAACTTATGGTGAATTTCTTCTTGCCTTATTTGTGCTTATCCCTTGCCTCAAAATGGAATGCAGTTCCAATCTTTACTTGCAAAGAACATCCAGAGGGGACAGAAGCAAACGAAGAGAATTCGTAGTGCATTCAGAGTACAATTTATTAGCTGCCAAGAGTGAACTGCTGGAACTGTGCATCGACCAAGAGCTACAGTTAGTAATCTCTTTGATAACTATGGGAAAGGTTATCTTTGGACAAAGCCCAGAATTGTAACCACTGAGCAACTTATGCAACTTTAGGAAAGACAAAGTTGAGCCAAAAGAATATTCCGTAAATACTTTTCAGCCCAAGTACTAAGTTGCTGCAGTTGAATCATAAGTAAGTCTGATGTTCCAGTGAAGATACTGAACTAGGTTTGAGGAGATCCATGGTCTCCTCATGGTCATGGAAAGTTACTATAAGATTTAGGACTAGACACTCTTTCTCAGCCAACCTACCTGAAAGGATTGTTCTGGAAAAAAAAACCTGGAAGATAGAATGCACTATATGCTTTGAGTTGCTGGAAAAAAAAATTGGCTACACATCAAGCAAATAATAAACCTAACAAATAGAAGAGTAAGAGAAGGAAATAAATGATGGAAATTTCTTTTTACAAGCCTATCCATCCATCCATCGTGGAGTTGGAAAGGGCCATTACGGCACTGAGAAACCCTTGCTCAGTGCAGGAATCTGCACTACAGCATCCTTAACAGATGAGTGCCTGGTTTCCATTTGAACACGCTCATCATCTTTCTGGATAATTGGGTCCATTGTCAAACTGTTCTGATCATTAGAATTTTTCCCCCTAAATGTTTGCAGATCTCTCTCTCTCTATCCTCTTTCTCTCTCTCTCTCCCCCTCCCTCCTCCTCCTCTCTTTCTCCCTATCTCAGCAATCACCTGTGGAAACATGTCTTCTAGAATTAGCACAAGGTCTAACTGTCCTAGGACTGCAGTGGACAGATGTCACTGGGAAAGCCTGACAAGATGATTCAGTGCACAATACTATGCCTCTGCTTGTTTGCTCTGAGATCCAGCAACCTAAAAAATTCAATCTCTAATTATAAGATTTGGCATAGCAATTAGACTATTTGAATAGATTTGCACAACATGTTTAATTGGTTGTTGGACTGATCTATTATATGTGTTGGCACAATACTTTCCATAGGCTCATATGCTAACCAAATGGGCTGAGTATGCATAACATGCAAAACCCACCCCAAAAACTAGTCTTGTTTCAACATAGTTTGATGTAGTATGTTGGGCAAATTCATCTTTTAAACTGTTAATCTTGCTGAATGTGGGAGTAGTAATTTTTTTTTTGCTTGATTTAAGACATTGGGTGGGAGATTGGTGTCCTATGGTTGTAAAATAGGAGTATAAGACAGCTGGACATCTTTGTCTAGATACAGAAATTAAGCAAGATCAGCCTGCTTAATACTTGGGTGGAACATCAACAGAGAAGCCCAGGGCTATTTGTTTTAATGCAATCGGAGCTGAGCTTCATTTAAAGACACTTTGCCTTTTTATCATTGTAAAAAGCTGTGCACATTTCACATTATTGTGATTGCTGAGGGCATCTGGAGTATAACTCCATAACAGGTTCATTACAAAATAAATAATCCAAGTTAAACGTAGGCTTTTTGACCCTGTAGCTAAGCATAGGCCTTTTGACTACAAGGACTTAAAAGAACTCCTGTTTTCCTGACCAATCCGAGATGGGGAGTGGGATAACTTTGCTTTTTTTCTTTTCCTTTGGAGACAGCCATAAACAATGGCTTCATTTAGCTAGGGATTAACAACCCCTCTCAAAGGAAGATGTGACTTAAGGTCAGCGTGCATCAAGAATGGTCACTCAATATATCAAAATGCAAAATATCCGTATGTCTGAGGAAGTTTTCCGAATCAGCAAGAATTATATTTTGCTAAAGTGCAGTGCGACCAAGAGACGTTGATGCATTTTACATCAAGTGGGCATGATTTTAGACTCTTGTGTCACAGAGTCTAACATCTGAGGGCTTGGACATCATGAAATAGCAGCATGAAATATCTGCGCACTTGATCGTTTTCATTAATGATATATTTTGGGAGAGAAGAAAAGGCTGTCATGCGGTAGCAGATGGCCGGGTGGAAGAAGGAACTCTGAAAGAAGGGAGGAAAGATTGCATTAAGGAATTCTCAACCACAGATGCTTCTGTAGGTTTTGAGTATGGTCATTGTGAAACTTTCAGCCATCTGTTCTTGGGTCTATCAAAGTAATATATTCCTGGAATCTCACATGGGCAAGGACTTCCCCCCTCCCTAATGTGTGTGACCCTCATCCAGCTGCAGAACAATAGCTGTCTGTACAAGAGTACCTGGCATGGCTGAGGGAGGAGGTTTATGGTCCACAGAATCCATAGAAAGTGTCCCCTTTTGTCTTAGCTGCAATCTGTTGCCTTGCCTTTGGGGGCAGCCATTTTGGGTTTAGTGACCTCTGACCTCATTTGCCTTCCCTTCACAATGAAGCTCTTGTTGAGCATCGGATATGGTAATGAGGAAGCGTGTGCGCAAAGGAGATCTGCCAGCTGAGACTGTTGTGGCAGCATCCAGATACAATGGGGGGGGGCCTTAATACAATGCGGGGGGGCCAATTGGAGATGATTGTAAAAGAGCAGACTTGCCAGAGCTTTGCAATTTGTGACAGTTAGTCATCAAAATTAAGTTGAAGTTGACAGGTGTATGGATAGTCCTACAATTGATATGGATTGTCAGACTATCATAGGAAAGGGTGGGTGTTCTTTGATGAAATCCATTTAATAGGAAGACACAGAGAGCATCATTGTACGAAAAAAGCCTCCCCACCAATTCTTTTCTCCTGCTGTTTCCCTCCCTCTTCTTTTTCAATTATCTTCAACACTTTCCTGGAATTTCACACTTTTTTTCTTCTTCTTGCAGTGTTCTGCTCTGCAAGTTGCAAATATCTAAACACCTTTGGGCCGTTTGAGGCTTTGCCTCTCCTATCACAATTCTCTCTGGTTCTTAAGTTCTGGAAAATCATTTATTTTAAAGATCTCCTCATTGCAGCCTTACTCCACAGGGGACTTTGACAGCTGATGTTGCCCAGGGTGGAATTAATGCCATCATGTTACTTTACTTTCCTGTGATGTGATGTGATAGGATGCGATGATTTTAAGAGCTAATTTGTTGTGGTAGTTAAGGAACCAGGGTAGAAAAGTAGAGACTGTGAGAGCTCTAATCCCTCCTTAGGCAAGAAACCAGCTGGGTGTCTTTGAGCCAGTGACACCCTCTCAGCCCTAGGAAGGATGGCAAACCACTTCCAAAATCTTGACAAGAAAAGTGCAGGCCCTTCTCCAGGAAATTGCCAGGAGTCGACACTGACACAGGCACCAATTTTTTTTAATGATTTTACTATATTTATTTATGGTTATAAATAATGTTTGAAAACTATGGCGAATCAATTGATTTTAATTGTATATATACCAGGGGTCTCCAACCTTGACTACGTTAAGTCTGGCAGATTTCAACTCCCAGAACTCACAGCCAGCTCTGCTGAGAGTTTTGAAAGTTGAAGTCCGCCAGGCTTAAGGTTGCCAAGATTGGAGACTCCTGGTATATGAAACTAACAAATATTTTTGACATAAAGGGGACATCTAACATCAAAAACATCATCAAAAAAGCACAAGAAAGAAAGCTCAAACTGCCCAAGGAGCTGCTGATCCAGTTCTACAGAGGAATTATTAAGTCTGTCATCTGCACCTCTATAACTGTCTGGTTGGGTTCTGCAACCCAACAAGACAGACACAGATTTCAGAGAGTAATTAGGACTGCAGAAAAAACAATTACTACCAACCTGCCTTTCATCGAGGACCTGTATACTGCACGAGTCAAAAAGAGGGCTGTGAAAATATCTACAGACGCCTCACAACCCGGACATAAACTGTTTCAACTCCTTCCCTCAAAACGACACTATAGAGCACTGCACACCAAAACAACTAGACACAAGGACAGTTTTTCCCTAAATGCCATCACTCTGCTAAACAAATAATTCCCTCAACACTGTCCAACTATTTACAAAGTCTGCACTACTATTATTATTAACCTCATCACTCCTTATCATCCATCCCCTCCCACTTGTGACTGTATGATTGAAACGTTGTTGCTTGTCCTTACGATTTATATGGACTGTTCCCTATATGATTTGATTGCTTATTGTACCCTATGACTATTATTAAGTGTTGTACCTTATGATTCTTGACAAATGTATCTTTTCTTTTATGTACACTGAGAGCATTTGCACCAAGACAAATTCCTTGTGTGTCCAATCACACTTGATCAATAAAAATAATTCCATAAAGAATTCTATTCTATTCTATTCTATTCTATTCTATTCTATTCTATTCTATCTGCTCGTGCATTGGTCTAGGCAATGAATGCACTCCTTTGAGAACTGTACAGGTAGTCCTCGGCTTACGGCCACATTTGAGCCCAATGTTGCTAAGTGAAACATTTGTTCAGTGAGTTTGCTCTCATTTTATGTCTTTCCTTGCCACAGTTGTTAAGTGAATCACTGTAGTTGCTAAAATAGGCAAACTGTTGTTGAGTGAATCTGGCTTCCCCATTGACTGCTGGTCAGGAGGTTGCAAAAGACGATCCCAGGACCCCGGAACGCTGCAACCGTCATAAATTATGAACCAGTTGTCAGCTGTCTGAATTTTGATTCCATGACCATGGGGATGCTTCAATGGTCGTAAGTGTGAAACATGATCATAAGTCACTTTTTTCAGTGCTGTTGTAATTTTGAATGGTCACTAAATGTACTGTTATTTGTTCTCCATATTCTTTCAATAGAGTGTTTTTAAAAGATATCATCCGGCTAGTTTGCTAGTTGCCCACATGAATTATTTTCCATGCATGTTTCTTAAAGTTCTCTCTAGCAAGATTTATTGAGATGAAAGGTGTAGGGGTAAAAGAATTTCAGCAAGGGAAGTATTTTTAATTTAAAACTAATACATCTCCATGTAGTTTAGGGTGGAGATGTTTTTATTCTTTTTCTTAGAGGCTTCCTATGAACCAGGGAAGAGTGGTTTGCAGCAGGTGGCTTATATTAATAGTCTCAAAATTATCTGTCTGCGAACAACTCCTTCATTGTGCCTCTTTCACCAGGTTTCAAACCATTCAGTGATTTCAGAATCTATTTAGTATTAATATGAATATATGTTTTTTGTTATTTTACATTCCATTTTTGGTTTTGAAAAAAATAAAGTGCTTGCCAAAGTAGAAAGACAGGGAATTAATAAAACAAGTAATTTCTGTTTGCATTGGAGAAAGAGAAAAAGATTGATGAACTACAAGGATACTATAAGGAGGAACTACTGTACATACAGCCAAAGATTCTTCTTACAATTTAACCCAAGCAATATTCTGGGTAAAGCATGTGCAAAGACTTTATTGCGACTGTTTCCAAAACATTAGTACCGAGAAGACTATCCTGTTAATATCCAGAATGGTCAGAGGTAATAACATAATATAAAGCAATGTTTCTCAATCTTGCCAGCTTTAAAATGTATGGACTTCAACGCCAAGGATTCACCACCCAGCATGCCTTTAAGATGGTTAGAGTTGAGAAACGGTGTTCTAAGGCAGGGGTGTCAAACTCACAGCCCACGGACGGATGCGTCATGTGCTGGTCACACCCACTCCGGTTTAGCAAAGGGGGGAAAAGTTGCGATATGTCATTTGACAACAATGTGATGCTGCGAGTTTGACAGCCCTGATCTAAGGCATGTCTTTCTAATCTCATGCCATCCAGATGGGCTGGAGTTCAGTCCCCTTATTTCTCCATCCACGGTAGACTTACATTAGATCTTGCAACAATTCTCTCATCCATACAAACCTGGGAACAGGGAGGGTTGCAATATTGGAATCCTGACCCCTCCTCAGCTTTTTGGATAATGAATAACAGAAATTATAATACAGAGCTTTTTCAAGGCAGAGGACCTGATCTAGGGCTCATTATTCTCCTGATAGTGTAGTAAGAATAAAAATGATTTCAGTTTTGCCTTAGGCAGCAATGCCCAACCTTTTGAGTACCAGGGATAGGTTCCAGGGAAAACATTTTTTCCACACACCGGGGGGAATGGCATGGTTTCATGAACTACCTAATGGACCACAGAGCAGTACTAATTCATGAACTAGGGATTGAGAACCACTGCCTTAGGGCATTAGTACCTTTCCTGGTACTTTTCAACTCTTCCCTCAGATCTGTTGATCATATAGAGTCAGTTTCTTGTTTCTTGCCTTCGGAAGTTGTGGGAGCTTCATCACTGGAGGCTTTCAAGAAGAGACTGGACTGCCATTTGTCAGAAATGGTGTAGGGTCTCCTGTTTGGGCAGGGGGTTGGATTAGATGACCTACAAGGTCCCTTCCAACTCTGTTAATCTAATTTTAATTTATTTTTTTTATACCTGAGATGCTGCTTTTAAACCATGCAACCTAAATATCCTGTTGAATATATGGGCCATTTCTATTTATTTTTTGCAGCTGTGGATATAAACAGTGAATTGCTTCATAAACAGCTGCAGAGGCAGATCTCCTAGAGTCGCATTGGGAAATATTATACCCATTTTGGTTACAACCATGTTTTGATGCCTATTTTAAAAATAAACCAACCATTACTTGTCACATCGGCTGAGTCTTTGCTACTGTCAGATTCTTACAGCCCAAAGCTCTCCGCATGGAATGACAGATGCTGAGCCCGAAGAAGAAAAACAAGCTCCCAAATCCTTGAAGCAATCATTTGTTCTAGTTCTAGATTTGTAAGGATTAGTTACGGAGTCCTCACTTCCTGCTGCAGTTTGGAAGTAGCATGCGTATTTGAAAAGTAGAAATGCTTTTGTTTTTTTACTCCCCGATCCTGTCCCTTTGCAAAATGAGATGGTCTAAATCAGGGGTCACCAACCTTTTGGACCTCAGGGACCACCAAACTCATAATTTAAAATCCTGCGGACCAGAGACCCTGGGAAAATCCCCAAAACAGTCTGCAGGAAAATTCCCCATCCCATTTTCCTACCAATCGATCATTTTTTATTTGGGATCACAGGATACTGTCTCTAGCTCCATTCTCAGGGGGAGGAGGGAGAGAGAGAGAGAGAGAGAGACTTTTGGTTTCATGCAAGGAAAGCAGCAGAAGCAGCAGAAGTCTTTTCTTTCTGTCCCCCAAACTCCGTCAGAAATGAGCCTTTGTGAGACTTGTTGAGCCAGTGCAGCCTCTTGGAGCAGGATGCCTTATAGGGTCCCAAAGACTCTAGTCTGGGGGAGAGAAAGAAAGACTTTTGCTGCTTTCCTTGTGTGCATTCCCAAAAGCAGAAGAAAGAAGCAGAAAGAAGCAGCCCAGAGGCCAGGCAAGCGCGTGGGGCGAGTGGGGCAAGTTCCCCCCCTCCACCCTTTCCCCCCCTCCCCTCACTACCTTGTGTGGGCAGCACAGCCTTGTGTTCCCATGCAGCCTGGATTAATTGCTTTGGGGGGTGCTTTGGGGGTGACATTTCTCTGCGGACCAACAAAATTTTCTCATGCACCACTGGTCTAAATCTTGCTGGAACATCTGAGTAAAAGGGATCTGCTGCTGAGCGTGATAAAGCCTCTCCTGCCCAGGTCCTTGGGTTCATCTTTTCAAAGGTTCACCGAGTGACAGGGTGCATTGCTCTCGTCTCTTTCCCCACTTTGCCTTTTTAATGTAAAAATGACCTCTTTTCTGCTGTATATATGAATGGGGATAGACATGTAAAAAAAAACCCATATTGCATTGGCCACTTAATGCTTTTTTGATGAATCTCATGAAGGAGAAGGACTCAGAGTCCTGATAACGCAGAGATCTTGCCTTGGTATTCAGCCCTGTCCTTAGGTGGCTTGTTTGCTAGGTGGTGACAGGAACATCTGGTTGTCTGACGTCTACGGATATTCTCTATTATCCAAATCATGGTTGTCTGATCTTTCTTGCGTGTGCAGGAAGCTGAGAGGGGTTTCCTAACCTTCTGTGAACAGCATTGGTATATTTCTATGCTGTAGATCAGCACTCATGTACAGAATCTTACTTTCTGCTTCCTTCCTTCATTTTTGTTGTGCTATGACTTTTGTCTCTTGCCTGCTTTTGTCAAGGGAAGAGATGTAATGCTTGCTTAACCGCAGGAAGATGTGCTTTTTCCCACAGGACCGTGAAACATTTTAATAGACTAATTGTTATTCATGTACTTACATTACATGTGAAATACTTTCATATTGCATCATTCATTCAATAACGATGCCATCGTTATGTAATCTACAGAAATGACGTAAAGTGGCACAAACTTACACAATTTGTGTCATATCTATGAAGACACATTAAGTAAATGATGTAAATTCTCACCAGAATTGGGCCTGTTACATGTAGAGTCCGTTCTGTGAGATCTGCTAAATTGAATTTACCCTGTATTTTAAATCCATCCAGGCCATGTAAAGTTGTATAATCCAGGACTCTGTAATAATCCTGTTTGTTTGTTCTATATCCTTTGTGGGGAATATCCTTTTACTGCTCATGCTCAGATTCTAAATAGATTGTATAATCCTGGCCAGGTTACACTGGTTTTTTGCTCTTTGTATATTTGGATTCCTAGGGCTTTGCTTGGGGAAGAACAAGGAAAAAGAACATTTACTGTGGTATAATGTAGTAGCTGTTCTTGAAAAAATCTAAGAACGCTGCTCCCTGGCTGTGTGTCTCCTTGGTTTCCCATTCTGTCAAATGGGAATGTTGTAACATTCTTGCATGTCCTGAATGCTGCGGTGGTATAATGATTGTAGTGCAGTATTGCAGACTAATTCTGCCCACTGCCAGGAGTTTGATCCTGACTGTCTCAAGGTTGACTCAGCCTTCTGTCCTTCTGAGGTCAGTAAAGTGAGGACCTAGATCAGGGGTCTCCAACCTTGGCTCCTGGAAGCCTGGCGGACTTCAACTCCCAGAGTTCCACAGCCAGCTGGCTGTGGAATTCTGGGAGTTGAAGTCCGCCAGGCTTCCAGGGGCCAAGGTTGGAGACCCCTGACCTAGATTGATGGGGGCAATATGCTGACTTTGTAAACTGCTTAGAAATGGCTGTAAAGCACTATGGAGCAGGATATAAGTGCTATTGCCAATGCTATTGCTGTGTCAGTAAAAAAAAATGCCATGGTAGGAAATATACCTACTATGATTGTTCTTTCTTTTGCCATTTTTTTTCTTTTATTTGATATTTATTTGATAGAAGCCAGACTAGAATAGGTACATACTGGTTGCCCATCCCTTCTCTCTCAAATTTGAGGCACATAATTCCTTGATATGCGAGTCTTTGAACACAAATAACCTAGTCCCCCTATATAGCAAACATCCACATGTATTAATTGTGTCCACCTATCTGACGGATTATTTTTTAAACAGGCCCGTCTTCAGCTCTTTGTATTTCAAGTACTTTTATTGCTTAAATAACAGCAGCTTGGGAATGGTGAGAGAGAAAGTAACGTAAAATCTACTTTGCAAATAATGTTAAAAGGAGATATAATCTTTTGCATGACAATCAGAAAGGCTCTGTGTCAAGAGCCTTCATGAAAACTTCAGGGATAAAAGATGAGGTAGCAGAAGGATACAAGCAGTTGGGACCAGAATTTCCATTGGTAAACAAGGTGGTTGTTAAATGACTTGCACCTGAATTTACACCAATTTTTTTTTGCCAAAGATAATGACTGAATCAAGCAGTCATTAAGTGAATCCAGGTTTCCCGATTGACAGAAGCTGATTGAAAAGGTTGCAAACAGCACATGATTTCAGGATGCTGCAACTATTGGAAGTACCATTGCCAAGCCCCTGAATTTTGATCATGTGACTGTGAGGGTGCTGTGTAAAAACCAATCATAAATCATTTTTTTCGGTGCCACTGTAAGTCAAGGACTACCTGTGTTTCTATTATTGGTAATGTATATTTGATTGTGAAATTGCTTTTTCAAAATACTATGAAACAGACAATTTTATGGGAAATAAGCTAATTTCCTTAGCTAAATGAATTGAAGTGCTCTCATTATTAAATGTTTTTACATCTGGAGTAGGAAAATATTGTTTTGTCTTCATCCCAGTTATCTGTTACATTTTAAAGGTGCCACTAGATTGGCACTAGTGACCCAACAGATTTATATGATTGCTTTATTTCTATTTTGGGTATACATATTTACTGCATTAAAATAAAATCTTATTTTCTTTCTTAGCATTGGCAATCACAGGACAGTGAAGAATATGAAGCTGAAGGTAAGAGAAGATTACGCCAGTTTCTTTTGAAATAAATGGAATGGAAAATGGACTGGGAGAAGGGTTGTTTGATTTGGGAGCAGGAAAAAAGAGGGAATTTTTATTTATTTTCTATATTTAAAAATTGTTTAATTTTCAGAGCTTCAAAATTGCTGTTACAACCTCATTTATTTAACATGTTACAATTCTGCATTTCACTGTATTTATAATTATAGGGAATGTACAATTAATTGTAACAGTACAGATGCAACAATAAAGTAATTTTCTTGGTTCAGACATTGTCAAGTGCTTTTGAACAACATATTAAAGATATCGTCAGGCCCAAAACCAAATATGATACATGAAGATTCTTCCAAGCTGAGTTCTTTATTGTTTTACACAAAATCTTGTAGACAGGACACTCTAATGTCACATCTGCATCTACAATATACTGCGCAGTATTAGGGAGTTCTTCATCTTTTCTCTCACACACACAACATCCAGACTGAGTTGCCTCTTACTCCCCTGGAATGCACCCCCTCCCTCCTGGAAATCTACCCCTCACTATATTCCATCACAGATACCATCTGTCTTCAAAGTATCCATACTGAGCAGAAGCCAGACTAGAATAGGTACATACTGGTTGTTCTGATCTGCATGTTATTTGGAAGATATGGAACTGTCCAAGGTGGCCCACAGGAGCTGAGCAGGTCCCAGCACATAATCAACTAAACTTTAATAGAACATTGTAGATTAGGTCTGAAACAAGCAGTATTGGAAGAAGAGGAAAATTGGAATAACGGAAAGCAATTTTAAACTATCTTAACCTGAACTAGAAATGAAATTAAGGCAATGTCATAATGAAAAAACTTTGTATGAAACAGCTGTATGATGCTGTTCATGCCACAGTTAGAACAACATGACGGTTAAGTTAGAAGTTAGCTTAAAGACAGAAGAATTTATGGTTGACCTATACCAAAAATGTTATCTTTAAATTCTTAATTTATTTTAAACTGTTCAAGGAGCTTATTAGACATTATAGTGTATTATGTAGGATGTGTAAATTATTTAAAATAAGCAGTAAGGAAAAGCAGTAGTCTTTATATTAGTATAACTAGAAAACATCAGGGAGAACATTGATAAGAATTTATACTGTTTCAAAGATTCACTAACTCTATGGCTTTTCATCTGTTTGCTTTTTCAAATGTAGGGGGTTTTCTTCTCTCCCAAATCAAGCTTTGTTGCTTTCTTTTTAGGCCAGTTGAGGTTCTGGAATCCTGATGACTTGAATACATCTCCAAATATCATCCCCTCTCAGGATTGGATAGAAGAGAAGTTACATGAGGTTTGCAAGGAACTTGGAATTTCCCGAGATGGTCACTTGAACAGAAAGAAGCTTGTCTCCATTTGTGAACAGTTTGGTTTGCAGAATATTGATACTCAGGTACCTAATGAGGATTCTGCCCTGCTCTGCCCTACTCTAGGTCAATATAACTGCTGGGAATTGTCATTCTTATTTCTTAACTTTGCAAATTTAAACGTATATTCTCATGGTTTGGGGAAAATATTCTGAGGTTTATAGGCTGCAGGCAGCCCCCTAAACAAGTTTTAGAGTTCTCTAGCACTTTGCTGAAATTTAGTAGCAAATCACCAGTGGCATGGTTTCCATTAATTTTTGCAGAACATACAAATTCCCCATATGGAATAATGAAATGACCATTCTCTCCTCCATCTCTTCAGAAAAATCAAAACAATGTTAACATTATGATTTTACTAACTCTGGAAGTAAAACAAAGACAAACAGTATCCCTACTGTCTGTTTTATAATTTTACAGGGCTATAGGTACATTTTGGTCTAATTGAACAGGTTTTTCACTATACTTCTTTTCCTTCATATTATCTACTTTTCCAAAACTATAGGAATTGTAAAAATCCCACCTTTATATTACTTTGGCATGAGGTTTTTTTTTTTAAGCTTGTCCTTCTTTGCGGTAGGAAGATTGCCACAAAAGCAGAGAAAAAGCTGCAGAGTCAAAGCTTTGGTTGTCCCATGCATTTGTGGGAACTTTTACTAAAGTTGAATTCTCATGAACAAAGTTACAGAGCCTTTCCTTAAATAACATAAGATCCAGGTCTACCTGTGCAACAATAGCTCTATTCTCAGCTTAAATGTTTAGCATTTAGAACAAATTTGAGTTCAGTAAGCCTAAAAACAGGAAAAGTCTTTTGGGGTTCAACTTAACTCCCAATAACTTCATGGATGCATGTGTGCTGTTTTCTTGGTAACAGTATGGGTTTGTCATTGCCTTCTGGGGTGCTTTGGGTCTCCACAGTCAGTAAGTCAGAGAGCCTAGTTGAAAATTACAGACCAATCTCTTTATGCTGTGTCATGGAATCAAATATTAACCAATCCATCATCCTCAACTTATAAACAAACAACCTGCTCTCTAATAAACAATTTGGTTTCAGGAAAAAAACTATCATGTAATCTGCAACTCTTACACTGCAAAAACATATGGACTACACAACTCGATCAGGGCAAAGCAATAGACGCAATCTACATAGACTTCTGTAAAGCTTTTGATTCAGTGGTACACGACAAACTACTCCTAAAACTAAATCTTATGGTATCTCTGGACACCTGCATAACTGGATAAAAGCATTCCTGTCAAACAGACAACAAATGGTCAAAATTGGGAGGGTCCTATCAAATTCTGTACCTGTCAACAGTGGTGTCCCCCAAGGCAGTGTTCTAGGACCAACTCTCTTCATACTCTACATAAATGACCTCTGTGATCATATCAACAGCAACTGTGTTCTCTTTGCTGATGATGTAAAGCTATTCAACACCATAGACAATACTGCTACCCTCAGAATGGTCAAACAAATGGCAACTTCAAATCTCAACAAATAAATGCTCTGTCCTACATATTGGCAAAAAAAATCAGAAAATAAAATACAGGCTGAATAGTCAAGACCTTGTTGATGATCCAAACTCTCTCAAGGATCTTGGAGTACTCATTTCTAATGATCTAAGTGCTGGAGCCCACTGTAACTACATAGCCAAAAAGGCATTAAGAGTTGTTAACCGAATCTTAGGTAGCTTTTTCTCTGGTAATATTACACTACTAACTAGAGCATACAAAACATTTGCTAGACCAATACTCGAATTACAGCTCATCAGTCTGGAACTCACATTACGTATCTGATATTAACAAAGTTGAGAAAGTCCAGAAATATTTCACAAGAAGAGTTCTTCATTCCTCTCCTCATTGCAGAATACCTTATGCCACCAGACTCGAAATTCTAGACCTAGAAAACCTACAACTATGCCGCCTTCGGTCTGATCTAAGTATAGTATATAAAATCATACATTGCAATGTCCTACCTGTCAATGAATACTTCAGCTTCAACCATAACAACACAAGAGCAAACAATAGATACAAACTCAAGGTTAATCACACCAAACTTGATCACAGAAAATACGACTTCAGCAACAGAGTGGTCAATGTCTGGAATACTCTACCTGACTCTGTGGTTTCTTCCCCAAACCCCAAAAACTTTAGCCTTAGACTGTCTATTATTGACCTCACCCCTTTCCTAAGAGGTCTGTAGGGGGAGTGCATAAGCGCACCAACGTGCCTGCCGTCCCTGTCCTATGTTTCTTTCATATTTTTATTTTTCTTAGATGTATCCATGTATTCATAACTGTGTTTTTACTTATACCTATTATCTTGTAAGCAATTGACAAAAATAAATAAATAAATAAATAAATAAATAAATAAATAAATAAATAAATAAATAAATAAAATAAAACAGAGTTCCCCGTCTGTAGTATTAATCAAGATCTACTTTTCCTAAGCCCAGATGAAGTTAACCAGATGCTGCCACCTGCTGTTCCCTAGTCTCATTTTTCTGGGTTTCGGACTACATCAGTGAATTTCAGTTACACTGAATTTTCTGAATTATACTAGGATGTTTTCCTGCCATGAGGCACTGCACATTTTTAATAATTTGAAACATCTGCTTCCTCTTAGATGCTGGAGGAAGTATTTCGCAACCTTGACCACAACAATGGTACAATGAGTATAGAAGACTTTTTCTATGGGCTCTTTAAAATAGGGAAGCCTCTCCCACCTTCTGCTTCTACTCCATATAGGCAGTTGAAACGTCATCTTTCTATGCAAGTAAGTGCTTTCAACGTGCTTTCTCCATGCCCGTCACTAAAATGTTCTGTTTTGCTCTCCAACCACATTTAATTCAATCTAGGTCAGGGGTGTCAAACTGGCAGCCCGTGGACCACATGTATCACACACAGGCAACACCCACCCCAGCTCAGCAAAGGCGAAAAACATTACAGTACATCACATGATGTCACATGATACGATCGAGTTTGACACCCATGATCTAGGTCAAGTTTTCCTGTGTTTTGTTTTGAAAATAGCACTTATAGCACAACTATTAAAGACAAGGAGGAAAATATTCTTGTCAAATATTTGTATTATCTCAATTGCTTTTTGGCACTATGTTTTTTCCCTTGACTGAGCTTTCTTATTTCCAGTTTTTCTTTATTTGTCCCAGAAGTTTATTGGATATTTATAGATGCTGCTGTTTAATTGACTGCGAATGGCCTGATCGATATAAGCCATCTTCATCAGCAAAATTGTAAAGCTCATCTGAAAAATGAAAATTGAAACTCCTGTTTGGCGATTATGAAACAAAAGAAAGTAACAGTGGCTCAATCTTAAATATTATCCTGAGGCCTTGTTGCATACAAATATCATAGAATTATAGAGCTGTAAAGAGCCACAAAGATTATCTAGTTCACTATTTTTCAAATTTGGCAACTTTAAAATATGGGGACTTCAACTGCTGGCTGTAGATTTCTGGGAATTGAAGTCCCCATATCTTATAGTTGCCAAATTTGAAAAACACTGATCTAGTCCAAATCTCTATCATGTACAGGAAAACCAGTTAAACTGTCCATGAAGGGTAGAAAGCCTCAAGAGGTGGAAAATCTAGATATGCTCAAGGGTTGCTCATTTGGACTTATTCTGAGAGAGCAAAACCATATCTATAGCTTTCAGGGGTCTCCAACCTTGGCAACTTTACAACTTGTGGACTTCAACTCCCAGAATTCCTTAGCTAGCACACACTGGCTGAGGAATTCTGGGAGTTGAAGTCCACAAGTCGTAAAGTTGCCAAGGTTGAAGACTCCTGGCTTAAATGTTACTGAGAGATGAGGCCTTACAAATATGGAGGGTGGAGGTGCTCAAATGAAAACACTTGCCTTCTTCTGGAAATCAAGCCCATCAAGAAGAAAGATTCCAAATTAATGTCCTGACATTATTGTTTTTTCCCCAGAGGGCAAAATTTACAGGCTACAGAAAAGCATCTTTCTCTCTCTTTCCCTCCCTCTCTCTTCCTTCTCCTCCTCCTCCCCCCTCCTCTTTCCAGGCCTTTGATGAAAGTGGGAGACGTACCACTCCTCCCTCAGCAATGACAAGTACAATCAGCTTCCGTGTCTTTTCCAGCCTGGATGATGGGATGGGATATGCTGAAGTGGAACAAATTCTTGATACTTGGCAAGAACAAGGCATAGAGAATAGCCAGGAGATCCTGAAGGTAATGTATTCCACGGTTACCCAGTTACTGATGCAGTTTCAGAAATATATCTGAACTGCAGATTCAAAGTACTATTCAGAATCCACAAAGGATTTTAATGGGATGCCACACATTTCAATCTGGGGAAGATGCTCAGAGCACTTTGTCAGGAAGCTTTCATCTTCCCCAACAATTACACACCCCACGGCTTCTGGTTGAACTAATGTGGTGCAGTTAAAACGTGGATTATTCAGGCCTTTGGGAGCAAAAGGAATTCCCCCATTGCAGTCTAGGCTGCTCATCTCCTATGCAACTCCCAGCTGTTTTTGAACCTCTTTTAAACATTTCGGGCCAGCATGTGGTTGTATTGATGTTCAATCAGGGCTGTGAGCACCACAAGATTTGATTGGTTATTCCCCTGCTTCTTGTTCCTCCCACCTGTGCAGGGAGGGCAACCCTCATTGGCTGGCTCCTGTACCTGCCTTTTTTTTGGAACAGTGTTCCTGAACCTCAGCCACTTTAAGATATGTGGACTTCCAAGCCCAGAATTCCTCAGTCAGAATGCTGTCTAGGGGATTCTGGGAGTTGACGTCCACACATCTTAAAGTGGCTGAGGTTGAGAAGCACTGTTTAGAAATTATCCCCCCGCCCCCGTTAATCTCCATGCCTTTGCTTTTGTAGGAGACAGTTTTCACAGATGTTTGCACATGGATGGCTTTCCCTTCCCTTGACACAAACAAAGGTTCTTCTGTCCCCCGACCCCCCCTTATTGTACTATCAGTGCTCTGAGGCTTCAGTAATCAAAGCAAAGGGAATCAATTGCCTTTTCATTCCTACACACAACTATAGGTCCAAATAAGCTTTAGGGCAAGGAAGAACTGATGATTCATCATCATAGAAGCCAAAATAACATTTTTGAAACCTTATAGCTTTATTCTAACACGTGCATTCAGATTTAAGAAAAAACAGAAATACTCTGAATAGGGGTGGGAAAGCAAAAATAAAATGTTTTGACCTGGGCAACAACTTAAAAGAAGTAAGGTTAGAATGGAGCAATGACCTTCTAGAGCAGGGTTGTTAAACTTGCATTGTCATGGAGGTAATTGTTGGCCCGCAATGAGTTAGGAATACCACTCGTTTCTTTCCAGTAGTGGCATCCTTTAAATTGTTGGTTTCCAGAAACATCTGGAAGCGATCCATATATGAGTCCCATCTTCTTGTGCCGGGTCGAATGGAGCGGGTGGTATGATGCTGCCGGACATGGTTCCGCCGTTGGTGCGTTCAGCCACGTGCTCGGTTATGGTTCTTTGTCGTTCAGCAAGCTCTGATGTCTCCACATCCCATCCTCGTCGTCAGTGTTATGTTCTTAGCATGGGTGCAAGGATGGAGACGAGCCAGTGAAACAGTGAACTTCAAACTCTTTATTTACATGTTAAACAGCTCCACCCAATGGCGACGATGGGCGCCTTTATATAGGCAACTCTTAACTTATTTAACCAATGAAACACAGGGAGCGCTAGCTCCATTAACCAATGGGAGAGGCTCGTTAATAGCCAATCAGATTCCCCTGAACGGACCAATCTGATGTCGCTATTGTCGGCCAATCAGAAGTGCAGGGCCTGAACCCTGCACTTTACTTCAAGCTCTTAATGATCTTTATTAGGCATTTATTGATTCACAACAGAAGGGAAGTCATTTTTAAAGGCACAAAAGGCTAAAACGTTTTTTCTTCTGGCATATGAGGGTTTTGTTTTGCTTTAGGTTCATTTTTTTGTGGAGGGGGAGGCAGGATTGTATGAAGAGGAGAACTGGAAAGAAACGGAAGAACTTTGTATCATCTGATTCTTCTCCAGGGATAGATTGAGGGAGAAAGTTGAGCCACATCTACTCGGGTAGAATGAAATGAGAAAAATCAGAAGTGGCATGTGGTGCTCTCTGAGCTTGGTGATTTTTTTGCAGACATTTCCTTACCAAACTAGGTAATACAATCTGACTGTATGGTAATGAAATGTCTGCAAGAAAGCCACCAAGCTCAAGAGAGCACCAAGGATCCCACAGTTCAATCCTGAGCTACAAATATTCTCTTCTATCAAAACTGACACCTTTGTCCATCCTAATTTTCTTGCAGGCCTTAGATTTCAGTTTGGATGGAAAAATTAACCTGGCTGAACTGACTTTTGCCCTGGAAAATGAGCTTCTCATAGCAAAGAATGGGATATACCAAGCAGCACTAGCTGCTTTTAAAATGGAGATTTGGCATTTGATGTGAGTATCTTAACATAAATGTGTGTACAATGATATGGAGATAGCAAATCAGCTTTAACAAAATTCTGAAATGTAAGGTTTTGGGGATTCCCCAATGAGGACTTCACTTTGACAAAGTTTCAGTCAAAACACCTCTTCAGGTGCTAGATCAGAGTTGCCCTGTGGCTTTGGTCTGAATGCTAAGCACAGAGGCCCATTTCCAGCTGGATGAAGCCTTCAGCTAGCTAGAGAGAATCTTTCTGCTTTGATTCAAGGCAATAACATTTAGGCTTATATATTGCCCCCTAGCGCTTTACAGCAGTGCCTGGGTCAGGAGTCTACAAGCTTAGCCACTTTAAGACTTGTGGACTTCAACTCCCAGAATTCCCCAGCCAACCATGCTGGCTGGGGAGTTGAAATCCATAAGTCTTAAAGTAGCCAAGATTGGAGACCCCTGCTCTGGGTGGTTCACAATGAAGATGCATTATTTTCATATTGCCTCCAACAATCTGGGTCCTCATTTTACTGATCTCAGAAAGATGGAAGACTGAGTCAACCTTGAACCCCATCAGGATCAAACTCCAGGCTGTGGACAGAGTTTGCCTGCAATAGGGCACTTAATCACTATACTACCTTGACTCGTTTGGCATTGCAACAAAGCAACTGATGAAACGCCTGGAAAACTCTGTATAAACGAAGGCTGACCAAAGCAGGAAGATAATAAGGAAACATCTCTACTTTCCAAATTGGGTTTGATTCCTAAAAATTGGTGAAATCCAGAACTCTGTTTCAGTGCCTTCAATGATTGTGGCAGAAGCAAATTAGCTGACTGTAGCCCCGGACCTTCATGTTTTCCATTTCTTGACACTCATAGACATATATCAGCTCAGGTGGCAGTTTCTTATCCTTACAAAAACTCTGAACTGGGCTAGCCTGTTGGCTGCAACATTTTGTTCAGGATCAGAGGGGGTTTTGGCAGGGGAAGGGAACTCTTTTAAATGGTAAACCCTTTTATAGCAGAAGCAAGATCTTTTTAAATTGTTGCTCTGTTTCTTAGCCATTCTGTTACCCTGGCAAATGAGCATGTATAGACTCCTGCAAATTCATTTCTCCCATCGCTGTCAGTGCCAATCTACTTTGACTCCTGTGATTCTCTAGAGCAGGGGTGTCCAACCTTGGCAACTTTAAGACTTGTGGACTTTAAGACTTGTGGACTTCAAGCTTTGCTGGCTGAGGAATTCTGGGAGTTGAAGTCCACAAGCCTTAAAGTTGCCAAGGTTGGACACCCCTGCTCCAGAGCTTGCTTTCTAGCATAACCTCACAGCCTGAAAGATTTCACTATTTGCCTAATAATGATTTATAAACTTCAACAAGATATTTGTGCATCAAGTAGACATACTCACAGGTATGCTTGTCTTGCTGGGAAGTTCAGCAAGCATTATCTGACAACTGGGGTTTATCTTTTTAGAGAACGGGCTGATCTGGTTCTAAGAGAAAAGGACAAACTACGTCTGGATTTGGAGAAAGTGGAGAAAAGAGCATCACTAATGGCCACCGAAGTGGATGACCATCATGCTGCCATTGAACGCCAAAATGAATACAATCTAAGGTATGTTGCCTTTATTTCAGGACTCACAATCTCGGTTCATGGAATCACTGTGACTTAAGTGGCAACCAGGTCTCTTGAAATAGCAATTGACAAGACTAGCTGACTCAACTGAGCCATGAATGTTAAAAACAGGCTGGGAAGTAGGTCTGTGGAGATACATCTTTAGCTTTTTGACGTATTTCATGATATGTAGGGAGGATAGACTAAGAACTGCAGGATGAGGCATCTTGAGGAGATTCATAACACCCTTGAAGGAAGGTAGGAAGACCATGTGCTGCTTACAAGCCCCAAATCCATGTTTACCGTTTCTTCTACCCCCAGGATCAAAATTAAATAATCATTGATTATTAGTGATGCAATTTTTCATATAAAAAAATATTAATATATATGCATAAAGCCTTCAAGTGACTTGCTTTCATTCCCATATTCAGTGACAAAGATGAAAAAGAAATGATGATAATAAATGACAATACATAGCCCTTTTTACACACCAAAGAATAGTAAAGACATTCAATGAAAACATACTGGAAAGATCAACCTCACAATTTACTAGCCTTCTGAAAGCACCAGGTTTTAACTGTTTTCCAAGATCGCAACTGGCCTGAGACTAGCTGCAAAAAAACAGGCAGAAACTGAGAAATATGACGATTTGCATCCATGAAAGAATGCAAGTAGTCTTCAACTTACAACAGTTCATTTAGTGACGGAAGTTACAACAGCACTGGAAAAAGGGACTTTTTCACATTTAACGGTCGTTGTGCCATCCTCATGGTCAGGTGGTTAAAAATTCAGGCGCTTGGCAACTGACTCATATTTATGATGATTGCAGTGGCACAGGCTCACGGGATTCCCTTTTGCAACCTCCTGACAAGCAAAGACAATGGGAAAGACAGATTCACTTAACAACCATGTTTCTCACTTAACGACTGCCGTGATTCACTTAACAAATGTGGCAAGAAAGTTTGTAATATCAAGGCAAAATTCACTTAACAAATGTCTCACTAAGCAACAGAAATTTTGGGCTCAGCTGTGGTCATAAGTCAAGGACTACTTGTATACAGTTCTCAATTCATCCAAATTTCCACATGCTGTCTTCTTGGGGCGATCCAGGATTCTATAGTAGTTTCAAACATTTAGAAATTCGGATGTATCATTTATCTTGGGAATGAGAAGGTTGTTTTTAAATCCTCTCTAATGAGGATACCCTGGGGTTATTTTATGAGGCCATTTACACTATCAGGAAGATCCCAACGTGAATGACTATTTTATTGATAAATACCACTGAATCTATGAGATTTTGTTAGGTTGCTGCCACTCACTGATTTCCAATACTCAACCCCTGGCTTTTCTGAATCTGTGTGCATAGCAAGCTGGATGAGGAGTACAAAGATCGTGTTGCAGTTCTCAAAACAGAGTTTCAGAAAGACTGTGAGCGGATACACCAGCAGACCAGCAAGCAACAAGCAGAATTGGAGCAGGAGATAGAGAAGATGAAAACCGAAGAGAATTATCTCCAGGACCGCCTTGCTCTGACACTGAAGGTAACGGCTGGCTTCAAACAGGAGGGCACCACTTATTTCATTCCACAGACCATGCTTGGCCTTTGAATGCTTGCAGGGAGCTTTATAGTATTCCCATTTAACATGGCCCGGCTAAAGAAAGAGGCAGGACCATGACAACAATTAAAATTAAAATAATCTAAATGCAATTCTTATTACTTCATCTATATTAAATAACTTTGCCACACTCATGTTTATTTGATCGATGCAATGAATTCCCAAGCTCTGTTTTTGGCTGCCACAGCCTCCTACAACCCTCTGCCAGTGAAAATGGAGCCCAGGCTCCATTTTCATTGGCAGAGGGTTGCAGGAGGCCATGGCAGCCGAAAACAGAGCTCAGGAGCCTGTTTTTCCCGGCAGAGCTCTTGGACTACCACAGGCACTGACAGGAGTGATGCTGAGCTGGGGGGGGGGGGCTCCCTGGCCACACACACCCAGGTCAAACACAACCCTGATGCGGCCTTTAATGAAATCAAGTTTGACACCCCTGATTTAGAAGCTGTACATGCATCTCAGGGCTTAAAAGAAGTAACCCAGTTCCTTAAAAAGGATACCAGTGTATATGAACCTCCTGTCTGCATGTAGATGGCTTTTATTACATGCGCCTAATTTTAATGTGTAAATCAATGGGCTGACATTTGGATTGATGTATTTTATTAAAAACCTTGATGTACGCTTTTTAAATTATGCAAAACAATAATTCTTCTGGGGCTTGGAGGCGGGATGGGAAAGATGAAGACCTTCTTCTAACATGATATTCCATGAGGCATCTGCATATTAATTTGAATGCATAAACTGAAAGTTAATTTTAAGGCAGTTAATTCGATTTTAAAACAAGGCAAGGGGTTTCTCCTTTAAATATTATAATGATTCTCCAGAGACCGAGCAAGAAATGAAGACATAGTGCATTCCCTTAGATTTTTAAACTAGCCTCCTCTGGACCTGGATAGCAGCCTTTTAATCTGCTATTGCCTACATTGATCTAACGTCACTCAACCTAGAGTTCTTTTTATTTATTAAAACCAGCATTTTCAGTAAGGCTGAATGAAAAATCCAGACGCTGTTAATAATATCAGGGTGAAGAAAACTGAAACTAGGGAAAACACAGTCACTTTATGTATTATTTGAGAACCAAACTAGATACTTTTGAGACCCTCTGGATTTCTTTTTAGGAAAACAGTCGCTTGGAGCATGAGCTACTGGAAACTGGGGAGAAGTTGGTGAAGTATGAAAGCATGATGAGCAAATTGCAGAATAATTGGGAAAACGTCTTAGCAGACAAGGTAAGATGCGATTGGCGATTAATTCAGCCTACTAGGAGGTTGGCTTTTAGGATAAGAAGAAAGCAAAACCCCAGAATATATTACAAATGTCTTTTGACTTTATGAAGATGTTAAAGTGCAGTTAATAAGGACTTTGGGTCTGGGTGAATCTGGCACAAACAAAGCCAAAGGAAAGAATGCAGAGATATTGAAAGTTAAATAGTAAGACTGATACAATAAAAGTCCACTGAGCCATCTGAAACTCTGCAAAGATGTTTGGAACTATATTTTTGGACTTGCAGTTCAATCACTTCAAAGAACCAGTTCAACCCCTTTAGCAAGTGACTGCAAGCATAAAGACCATATTCCTACCATCACCATAATTATGGAGTGGTCATCCTAGAAAGGCATTTTTTCTGGTGTCCTTCAAGTCTTGATTTTCAGAAACTTCATGATGTATTTTTTTGTAATCGGGTGGAGGGTGCTGTTTTGAATTCACAAATCACCATGTAAACTTTTTATTATACTGCAGCCTATAAATATACCATACTGTGGGGCTCACTGGGTGAGTTGTAGATGTTTTCAGATTTGTTTGCCATTTTATTGCTTAATATAATTTAAAGGATATAATTTAAAGGTAGTCCTAGCCTAATGACTGCTCATTCAGCGACCACTTGAACTTACCAGTGCTGAAGGAATGGTACTTATAACCATCCTCATACCTAGGACGGTTGCAATATCCCTATGGTCATATGACTGCAATCCGGTTGCTTGGCAACCAGTGCGTAGTTATGATGTGCAGCATCCCAGAGTCATGTGATCTGCAACCTTCAGTGCTGGCTTCTGACAAACAGAGTCAATGGGGAAGCCAGAAAGGGGCTGCAAAAGATATGCATCCGGCTTCACAATGTTGTAGGATTCATTGAATGTTGGCAAGTGGAAGTACCGCAACTGCTGTCACTAAATGGTGCAGTCCTATGCCATTGGGCTTTTATGACTGTGTCACTTTGCAATGGAAATTCAAGTCCCAATTACTTAATTGCTTAACGTTGTTAAGCCAGGACTGTATTTATGGGGGTTGTCTTTAATATGCCACCCAGAATCACAGGGTTTGAGACGGAGACAGCCATATAAGTGCAAAACCAATTAAATAGTACTTATATCTATATGCTATAGATATCCTAGTAGCAGCACTTGCCTTGCATACCTCCAGATTTGATCACTGACATATTTCCTAAAGCCGTGTTCCTTAGCTGGGTGCCTTCCTTCTGTTCAGTGCACCGGGTTTCCTTTCAAATCCAGTAATAAAGCTTCATTCCGTGGACCATCACCTAACTGCTGTACCAGTGAGGAAAGCAGGCTGTCTAAAGGTGGAGAAAAGATGACTATGTGTTCTTTGATTCTAGTTTGGAGACCTAGATCCTGGCAGCATGGAGTTCTTCCTTCAGGAGGAGCGGCTGAGCCAGATGAAGAAGAAATATGAACAGCAGTGCAGGGTAAGAATAAAATTCCTGCTGGAAGATAATACAGTTTTTCCAAGGCCTCTGCCTAGAGACTACAGTGGACCACTTTTCTTTATGTCGTCTGCCTCCATAAAGAGAGCTGGAAAATCATTTTATCAAAGGGAGCAGATTTAAAGGAGATTAAGTCCCATTACGTGTCCCAGATGTGAACTGACCAGCTTTGTTTCTTCCTCCCACTCAACATCTATAGAGCTACTTCCCAAATGACAACACATAGCCAACCTTGCTTGAACCCCCCCCCCAAAAAAAAATCAAAGAGTCAGACCTAGTTAGGATTTTAATGGCAGCCTCCCATGAATGCCTCCCATGAATGCCTTGGGTTTTAGGATAGAGGAATTGAAGAAACAGCCTAAAAGAAGGCAATACTGTTACCAGGAAAATTGTATGGACATGGACATGACATCAAGAGACTCAGTTTGGTTCAATCTTTAGACCAGGGGTCTCCAACCTTGGCCCCTGGAAGCCTGGTGGACTTCAACTCCCAGAATTCCACAGCCGGCTGTGGAACTCTGGGAGTTGAACTCCGCCAGGCTTCCAGGAGCCAAGGTTGGAGACCCCTGCTTTAGACACTTCAAATAATGTCATAGAACTTGTCTTTGAGATTCTCAGTCATTCAGGTCATGGTTTTACCAAAGGTGCTTTTTCAAGAGGCAACTGGACTTGTTTGTTTTTCTTTGAAGATGTTTCGCTTCTCATCCAAGAAGCTTCTTCAGTTCTGACTGGATGGTGGGGGATGGAAGGATTTATATTCCTTGCAGGTGACCAGCCATCTGCAACGAATATAAATCCTTTCATTCCCCACTTTCCAGCCTCTAAAATAGCCTCTTTCCAGAGTTGCATTTACTCTACCCTGTCATTATTTAAGCAATATATAAAGGGTAAGTTGTATTTTAATAACTATTGTTGTGTTAATATATGCCTAGATTTTACCTTTTGTAAAAAGGTGAGATATAAAGAAATACATAAATACCTCATCCATCATTAGCCATCTAAGAACAGAAGGTTCTTCACCCTGACCTGAAACTTACCCAGGGGTTTTTCTAAAGCTGCTCATTTTATGTTGATCTCAAGACATGTCATTATAGCTATACGCTGTAGCTGAAAAGATAGCTCTAATACTTAGTCCCCAAATTGCTGTATTTCAAGAGAAGCCAAGGTTCAGTTCTTGCCTCTCACGCAAATACATGTGGATTTGCTGCTGTTCAATTCTCCCAGGCCATAAGAATATTGCTGTTCCAGTCGATTGTTCTGCTGGGTTGCTCCTGATGAGATTGCTTCTGGTTTCCAGGAACTTCAAGATCACATAGATGAGCTTCAGTCTCAGCTGGAAGAGTATCAGATACAAGGCAGAATTATCCGGCCTTCACTGCAAAACTCTCTCTATGAGGAACTAAATGAGGGTGGAATGCAAGGTAGTCAAGGTACAATATGTCCTACCTACTATATATTATGGGGGAGTTGGCATTATTTGGGGGGCAATCGAGTCGTCTTTCCATATTAGCTTTTATGTAGCTAATATGCAACAAGGTACCAACACTTCAGAGAAAAGCTAAAGCAAGTGAGCAAATTTCTAAAAGTGTGAATCTGGGGAGGTCTCAGCAGTATGTGCAAAAGAAGTTGGATCTAAGGATTAAGCAGATTAACTAATGAGGCTGCCAAGTGCCTTGACTGGTGCTGCTAAGGGCAGCCTTCTAATACATTGTAATGTTTTATATATTTACATCAATGTAATCCATCATTGACTAGTTGTCCAAAAGGCTTTCATTTCTTTTTTGCTACCCTGTATTTTAGAGCCTGCTTCTGAAGACTGCAGCCGTCTAAACATGAGCATAGAAGCTGAAATAATTATTGAACAACTAAAGGATCAGCTGCACCAGGATATCTACAACTTGCAGCAGGAGCTTGAAAACACAGTAAGTTGTCCCCACTTTAGCATGAAGCTGAGATTCTCAGAGATTGTTACTACATTTGCCCAGGATATGTTTTTATTTAATTAAAATCTACTGTTTTCATAATCTTTAGTCTTCTTTTGGACAATTAAATTTTTTGCTTTCTGGAGCTTCTAGTTGATTAGTGAACTAAGGAGTATCCAAATGAGTGAAAATAACTGCAGCTAAGACTGGACCAGTGAGTAGACATAACTTCTCCAAATAAGGAGAAGGTGGGAGATAAAAATAGCACTTAGAGTTCTATACCACTTCATAGTGCTTTACAGCCCTCTCTAAGCGGTTTACAGAGTTAGCATATTGCCTCCAACAATCTGGATCCTCATTTTACCCACCTCGGAAGGATGGAAAGCTGTGTCAATCTTCAGCTGGTGAGACTTGAACTGCCAAACTGCTGGCAGCTGGCAGTCAACAGAAATAGCCTGCTGTACTGCGTTCTAACCACTGCGCCACAATGGCTCACTTGTGCTCTGGATAGCTGCCACTCATAAAGAGGCTACAGCACAGTGGTTTGAGCACCAGAAGATAAAGGGAAACATCATGCTCTCAATTCCGATACTGAGTTTTCTAATCATTTTCTGCAACTGCCTATTCAACTACCTTAAGGACACTAGAGATTTTCAAAACAGTAAGCTTGAGAAGAAATCTGGTGTTTTTCCTTCATTTTTGAATAAAAAAAATCAGCTTAAGGCCTTAAAAATTAGAAGTATACACAAACAGCTAAATTCAGAACTGATTTAAGCAATTTATAAAATAATTAAAGAGCCAGACAAACTTGGAATAATGGAAAATTAGACTTTTTGCTACAAGATTTTGGAAATAATTGTAGAAATGAACAGCACATTTGTGGGAACCAACTTGTTTAGTCTAGCTTAAGTAAAAACAGCAACTTGAGACTTCATGATTTTAGAAACTGAACGCTAGAGATTCCAGGTGGAAAGTGGGGGGAATGAAAAAGTGTCTCTTGTCAGCATTATAATAATGATAGAAAATGCTTTGATATTTGAAATGCTTCAGAAAGTTTTTGAAGAGTGGAGTAAAAAAAATAGAAGCCTCAATCTCAGCAATGATGTATACATCTATGACTAGATTATGTCTTAAAAATATTAAGAAAGAAATTACTGAGGTAAAAGAGAAATTGTGGAAGATTTACAAGGTAAAGGGATGAAAGAAAGTTTGCCTGATGTAGAAATATGAGAAAAGAAAACAAAAAGGATTAGAAAACAACTAAAGTGGAAGTACAAATGACAAACCAACAAATTGACTAGATAAGAATGTTTATGTCTTGAAGAAATTTTCAAAATGGGAAAAAGAAAAATGAAAGAGATATCAAATCCTATAATAGCATCTCAATGAATTAAAGATTAAGATAGTTAAAAGCAGAAGTTAGGACAAACTTAGATTGTTTGACCAAGATTAAAGTAAGACATGTTTGTATAAATCTGGCATCCTTTATAGACGTTTTGCTAACACTAGAAATTAAAGGTTAATGATTTGTGGTTTTATATATGGGTTATGGGACAAAGTAATATAATGTTGTGGGGGTGAGATATTATTAAGTTTATGCTTGCAATCAGAAGCTTCAGAGAACTGATGATGGTTTCATGGATCACCAGATCAGACTGTTCTTTGCAGACCTCTATATTAAGCTTGAGAGTCATGGTGGCACAGTGATTAGAATACAGTATTACAGGCTAATTCTGCCAACTGCCAGCAGTTCGATTTTCATCAGTTCAAGGTTGGCTCACCCTTCCATCCTTCCAATGTTGGTAAATGAGGACCTAGATTCTTGGGGGCAATATGCTGACTCTGTAAACCACTTAGAGAGGGCTATAAAGCCCAAGGAAGTGGTATATAAGTCTAAGTGCTATTGCTATTAGAAGACTCAGCAGCAGAGAACGTATTATTGAAGACAGGCTGTTCATAAAGTAGCTCCTGGGAGGCAAAAGTATAGAGTTATTTCCTCCCCTCTTGGGCATCTTTGTCCCTGATGGACACAATCACCACAGAAGGAAACTCTGCATAGAGCAACTACAAAGGCTTATTGAATGAAAGTTTGAATACAGTTATCTCTAATAGATTTTCCAGTTCATTTAGCTAATTAGAGATACACATCGATCAATATGATTTTCCCAACTAAAATAAGAGGTTAGCGAAATTACAAATCAATAGTTACAAACAATTGTCATGTAGCTCCTTGATTTCAGAAAGATTTTCCAAGAAAAATACAAAACATACCAGGCAAAATAGTATGCTATAGAATGGAAATGCTTTGCATAGTACATGCAACCACTGCGTTTTTATTGTGTCACCTATTTTATACCTAAATGCTTTGGACTCTGACAAACTAGTGTTCATCAGCCTTGTCATGAACTATTGTTACAATTTAGAAAACAATTGGGGAGAGGCTCTGTCAAGTCTTGATTGTGGAAGTTCTTGTCTGAATATTGATACTTCTAAGCAAAGTATCATTGATACTTTGATGTTCTCCTGATAACTGGCACACTGTTGTTCCAACATCCTGTTATATATCCATGGACCTATGCATTCAGATGACCTGTATGAGTTTTGTAAGACTATATATTCATCCTAATAGTTCATTGTCCATCATAGTCACTGACAGTGGTCAACTCTGTTCATGGTGAGGATTGTCTGGTTCCCTGGGTTTCTGTATCTCTAAGTATTCTTCTAATGGTAGCTGGCCTAAGAATTGGTTTATATAGTTTGTTGCATTAGCAGCTTTCTGGCAGCAAATGAACATTTGTGAGCCTTTTATAAAAGTTATGTTGGCTGGACATATTGAGAACTATATTCCTACATACCTGGAGGGTATCAGGTTGGGAATGTTTGTTAGGGATACACCCTAGCAGAAATCTGCACGGCAGTCAGGCAGGTAGACAAATATATGAGATAAACGTTTTTGTAGCTTACATTAGTAAAACAGATACACTGTGCTAGTTAAATAATTTATTCCATTAAGATTTTTAGCATAGTCAAAACAGTCCATATATCATTCACTAGTTCAGTCCGTCCGGGGATTATTCAGTTGCAAAGTCCAGTGTCGAAAAAGAGGTCAGTAAACTTACAAATATCAGTCCAGTAATATATCTCTTCGCAGGAGAGATATGAAGAAGTCAAACCTCCTTTCTTCCTTCAGCAACAGGGAACACACAGTTAACAAACCATCAATCCATCATCATCAGCAAGCAATCCAGTAAGCCAGTAATCAATCAAGTTCTCTTGCTCCCCCTTATGATGGTTTTACAACCGCACCCAAAATTACATGCTTTGCAGTTTAAAGTGACACACACTTAAACTTACTATCATAGTTTATATATATTATTTTACCCAGACTACGTTAGGTAACCTTGTTATTCCTAACAGCCTTTTTCCAGGTTGGGGAAGTCTTCCCTCTTTTAAAAATATTTTAAAAGGTTATGAGTGGTGGAGGTCACATTCATTTTCAGTTATATCTACTATTGAACCAAACTGTCTGGAATTGTTTATGCAGTGCTTCTATTGAGTTATGCAGAAATACTAATCATAATCTTTCCCTTCACTTAGGTGTGCCATTATGAAAAGCAGCTTGAGGAGACCAAGGCCAACTATGAGGAGGGACAAGAGAACCTCCAGGAGAAGTACTGTCAGGAGAGACAAGTGTTAGAAGAACAAATTGGATGTCTGCAAATCCAGATTTCTGAGCTTCAGGGACAATTGGAAAGCTTGAGGCAGGCCAACTCCCAGCAGAATGTCGAAGGGAACAGTCTTCAGATATGCATGGATGAGAAGGCTAGCCTTATAGAATGCCTGAAGATCGATCATGAGCGGGAGCTCCAAGCCAGACTGAAAGAGGCAGAAGAAAACTTTAGTCATGAAAAGGAAGAGTTGATTCAGTCTAAAGCCTGGTTGGAAGAAAGAATGAGAACTTTAGCACAGGCTATCCAAGAAGAAAAAATTGAGCTAGAAAATGGGTTCCATGAGAAGTTGCAAAGATTGATGGAGAAGCATACCCTGGAAATGGAGCAGCTACAGCAAGAGCTACTAAGAGAGCATCAGCGAGAGCTCCAGGAACAAAAGTGAGTAACTTTTTTTTTACAACAACATAGAATTTACCTTGAATTTCCCATTTTATCTTAGGAACCCTGACAACTGCAGTTCTGGGATAAGCATTGGGTAGCTTTAGATCTCTAATAGAAGCTAAATCATATCCTTGGTAATGAGTGAAATGCAGAATCTTTTGGAAGATTTCTGAGTTAGGATTTAGGAAAATCCAGTAGGGGAAAAGCAAGAAAACCCATAATTGTATTTGTATCTGATAAATTATTTGTATTTATTTTATCAAAATTTGTAACTGCCCATCTCCTTCGCAGAGTGGCTCTGGGCAGCGCACAAATAAAATATCAAAACATAAAAAATCAGTATAATTATCTTTCAAGAGTGTATAATAATATCTACATTGGTTACATGGATCTGGTTGCTTTATATATTGTGGGGATGCGTTGAATTGTAAAACATCTATATATATATTTAATTATGATAAGGTATATTTGAAACAATTCGTTCAATATTCCATTATAACAAATCACTAGTTTTATACTAGTTTTGAAGTGTGTTTCCTGTCTTGAGCGATAATTTTTTGATTGTTTTTAAATGGGGCATTTCTACCTCCAAAAACAAGCTTTGAATCTAAACCTGCACATCCCACAATGATGAGAAGATCTTAGTGAGGTACCTTTTATTGTTCCAGCTTCTATTGACAACATTAGTTGTGAACAATTGAATGACATTTTTCATCTTTGTGAAAGGAACTGTAGATCCCATCATGTGCAGCATATGTAAATATCTTAAAGGGAATGCTAGTTTCTTTTAAATATTACTAATTATCCATTAATATTTTACCCGAGACTGAAAACCATACTCACACCAATATCCCTCGTTTGGACATTATTACTGTTACAGTTATTACAACTACTATTACATTTTAGTCCCTCTCAAAAATTAGATATTAGCTCAGAAGGCAGAACTTCTTAATAAAATAGGTTTTGAGACTGGCTGTATACACATGAAGGTATTAAAGATACATCAAATGTTTAGTAGTGGTACAATACTGCTTTGTTTGATCATGGACTTCATATGTTGGTGCCTCTGTTCGGTTTGATCTGAACGAATGCAGTATCTCATGTGCTGCCGATTGTTTGCTCTGCCCTGTAAATGGCAGAAATCCCCAAGCAAGGGTAAATGGATCCAAATGATGAATATTTGTCAAGCCTTTGATGCTTCTAAATCTGTATCACACCCCCAGCATCCATCTTCTTTTCTTTGCAGAATAAAAGGAAAGTCCTAAGGCACCTTATAGTCAGTCATCTTATTTGTAGACACTTGCCTTTGAAGAATAATTAGCAGCTTCAAGTGGGCCAGAATGAACATCCTTGGCAGTTATAAGCACACCTTGGTATAATTCCAAGTGTAATTCCAGGTGTTGGCTATGATCTGTAAGACCCTTCATGGCATAGGGCCTGACTGAAGAACCACCTTTCTCCTATTGCTTCTGCCTGAATGGTAAAATCTTCTGAAGAGGTCATGTTCCAGGGGTCCATCTTTAAAACCATACCATCCGATGTGACTTCGGCAACATGCCTTCTCTGTTGCAGCACCTACCCTCTGGACCCTATCTGAAAATTGGGTTGCTCCAATCCTTCTGCCCTTCAACAAGCCTTAAAAACCTGGATCTCGTAAAGCACTTGATTAGGAGCATGTGCCTTGGGGAATCTTTATACGTGTTTTGTTATTTTAGTCCCTAATTTATTGCTTTGTATTATTTTTATATTGTATTGAATGTGGTTTTTTTGTATTCCACCTGTAATTATTTTCAGGCGGGTTAGCCATTAATGTGAGCAAAGAATGAACAAAGAAATAAATTGTACAGACAATTTTGGCAATTAAATGGGACTCTTGGTCTTACAAATATCTAGAGCTTCAGGGTGCCCACCCTTGCTTTCTAGCATCTCTTGCTTCCAGTTTTACTGGTCCAATTAAATCTGGCTCTTTTTGTGAGTCATAAATTTAGTATGGACTTCAACAATTCTAAGCATCCGTAATATATAAATATAATTTATATATAAATATAAACCTAATAAGATAAAAATCTTCTTTTGGATTTTGTTAGGCTATTTAGGAGATCATTGTACTCTAAGCTGATAATCTGTTCATACAAAATGTATTTTACTGTTTAAATGATAATTTATTATATTAAATAGAGCATCCTGTATTAAGAAAATCTGTAGTTATTTTGCTAGATCATTATCCTTAACTTAACTCATGATTGAACATGAGCCCCTTTTTAAAAGAAAAAAGAAAAATAAGCAGGGGACAGGAATTAATCAGAACAGGATTAAAAAAAAATACCAGGCTAAAAATTACAGATGGCCATTGTTGCAATTTGCTGCTAAAACTGCATTCCAGATCTAAGACAACTAAAAACCAGTACAGTAGGTGGTCTACAATCCTTTGTCCCTGAATGTGTAGAAATTTCAGTAATGTATTGTGTTGACCACATTTAGGATAAAAATGGAAAATGAGTATAATGGAAGAATATTTCAGAAAGAGGAATGGTTCACCACTGAACAACAAACACTTGCAAGAAAGTATGAGGAAACCATAGACAAACTTAACAAGCAGCATCAACAAGAATTGCTTAAGCTCTCCAGGCTGCAGCTAGATGAGAAATCCCAATGGGAATCTGAAAAAAATGAAATTCTCCAGAAAGGCATTGAGGTCCAGGCAAAATGGAAAGAAAATCTGGAGAAAGAGAAAGCAATCTCTTCATTACTGGAACAAGACAAGAAACGTCTAGAGACAAATTACAAGGAGCATGTGAACTTGTTGATCTTGGAGAACAAGCAACTTCAACAAGGGGTTCAGGACCTGAAAAAGCAAGAAAATGAATTGTGTGAGAAACTTCTGAAGATTCAATCCAGCCATGAGATGGAGCTAAGGAAAAGAGAAGAAATGCCAACATTAGAGGAAGAACAAAGACAACTTAGCAAAAAGCTTGGAAGACTAGAAACAGAATTTGCACATGAACAAGAAGAACAGAATTCTAAGACTTTGGATTATTTGAAGCAAGAGATGCCCAGCAGAGCAATAGAAGAAAAAAATGAATTGAGGTCAAAAATCTCAGTGCTTGGAAATAAAACAGAAGATCTACAACAGGAATTGCAATGTCAGTCCAAACTGCAAAGCAATCTTGTTTCTTTAAACAAGGACGAAGAAGCAAAAGGAAGTGATTTTCTAGAATCTGTCCAACACCAGGACTCTGGAAAGGAGATAAATGTTCTTTCAAAACAAGAAATAGTTCAAGATCCAGGAGAAGAAAATAGTGTAGGAACTACCTCTCTGATGGATGACTCTTTGAAAGAACCAGAAAGAGAATCAACCCAATACCCTGGATTCATCCCATTAGTTCCAGAAACATTGGTCGATGCTCAGCTCCTAAGTGTGACTGACAAAGACAGTCAAGTTGTAACAGAAGATGGGATGATAAAATTAGACAAGATTGCAATTCCAAACATGAAAAATGGAGGGACAACAGTTGAAGAAACCATGGAGACTTCACGTGTCTTGCAGAAGGCCTATGAAGAAATTCTGGCAGAGAATGAAGCCCTTAAGCTGAGACAGAATCAGCTTCTGGAGAGGATCGTTCTGCTGGAAACTGAATGCAATCAAGCAGCTCATGCTCGACAAGACATGGCTTCACAGGTTCAGAAGGAGCTTGAGGAGATCCTTAAAACTATCCCCCAGCCACATGTGTTGCCATGTGGAAGTCATGAGAAGGGGGGAAGTTTGCATTGGGAAAAATTACCTACTGGCAATGCAACAGAAAACCAAATGCTCTTTGCTGAAGCTTTGGATACTGATTTAAGTGTTGAGGAAATGAGTGCCTATTCTCTTTTATTTGAGGCAGATCATGCAGAAGAAGTTAGAACTGGCAAGGGAGACCTCCATGATGTAGTATCAGAATTCTGGGGTGTGGATATGGTGGAAGACGCAGACTCCAGAATAGGATCTAAAATTTTCCAATTCCCAGAAGAACTCAAACTGGAAAACCAGGCCCTAAAAACAGAGATAATTAAATTGCTAGAACGTAACAATAAATTGGAGGGATACATGCCAATATTTATAAGCCTACAATCCAGGCTAGATGAAACCAACCAAGACTGCTTCACACTTAAGGAGGAGAAAGAGCAACTGCTGCAGAAAGTGAAAGACCTGGAAAAGAAACAGGACCAGTTGGTGATGGAAAACACCAACCTGCAGACTTCCAAGCTGATTTTGCTCGGCAAACTAGATGAGCTCATGCTGACTCTGCAGCCCCAGAAGAGTGGACGGCTGGGCCGTTGTGATAATGTCACCAAAGATGCAGAAGTGGACAGGAAAGGGCTCCATGAGCTGAACAGAAAGCTCAAAGAGAAAATAGCAGTGCTCTTGAAGCAGAAAGGCACCCATACACAGGAGAAAGAGAGTCTGAATGCTGTCCTTCACAATTTGCAGAGCACCTACAATGAGCAGCTTCAGAAGATTGAGTTTTTGAGGTAATGTGGAATCCTTCCATGGTCTAAATCCTGCCACTTGGCTCTGCTTTTTGAAACTAACTACCTAATACTTCACTGTCTACCTCGCATGACTTGGATTAACATATAGATTAACTTTGCCTAGAAGACAAACACTCTGTGATTTCTAACATGAATTAATAACATTTCATATATATTTGAATAATAAATAACCAAGCATAACTTTTATGGAGTATTAGAAAGCTGAATTGTTTAGATGGTAGGCTTGTTAGGAGTTGTGCAAATTTCATGAGATAATCATTTTTGTGTACTGCTTAATTTAATGCTTTTATATATCCTCATTACAATGCTACCTTTTGTATCATTCCTCCTTTTTTTTCCTCGTCTTAATTCCTTGTTTCTAAATGATCATAATTCTGATCAGTTAACTCTTAGCACTTTTAACGTATTTTGTTTCAACATCATATCATTGTAGACATTTCCTATAAAATAGAACAAGTTACTCTGTTTGCTAACAATATAGTAAGAAACATTGTCACAGGTTGATGGCCTGCATCATAAAATAATATCAGGGCAGAATTTCCTTTAAGTTAAGAGCAGCTGATGACTTCATCGAGATTGATAATGGTGTTTTAGGCAATAATATGGGAGTGGTTTGCTATTGAATGTTTCAACTTCCCACTCTAGTCTACACATCTGGAATTTCCTAGTGGTCTCCCACTCATCTACTAATAAAGCTTAGAAGCTTGGCTCTTTAAGGTCATCTAAGATTAACTAGATGAAGTTACTTGCTACAGGCATAAATGATATGCATTTCAATGAACTAATTCAGGCTGAAATAGTTCAAAGTATCTTGGGTATCCTAAAGACTATATTTTTGCATCACAGATGCAAGCATCTTAGAGAGGAAAATACTGCCAAGAAGAATGAGATTGCCTTATTAAATGAAAAAAGGAATAATCTCCACTATATAACTCAGGAGGCCTAATACAGGTAGTCCTCGACTTACAACAGTTCATTTAGCAACCTTTTGAAGTTACAATGGCATTGAAAAAAGTGGCTTATGACCATTGTTCACACTTATGACTATTGGAACATTCCCATTACATTTGGATGCTTGACAACTAGTTCATATTTGTGACAGATGCAATGTCCCAGGGTCATGTGATCACCTTTTGTACACTTCTCACAAGCAAAGACAATGTGGTAGCCAGATTCACTTAACAGCTATGTTACTAACTTATCAACTCCAATGATTAACTTAACAAATGTGACAAGAAAAGACATGAAATGGAACAAAACTCAACAAATTTGTCACTTGGTAACATAAATTTGGGGCTCAATTGTGGTCATTAAGTCAAGAACTACCTGTATTTAAAACAATATTTCAGCTGTTTTGAGATGCTTTTATAGTTCCTGTTAATACTCATCCACATACGCATGTACATTGAATTTCACCTTCCAAAATATTTAGGCAGCCTGCCATTCAACCCCAAAGTATACAGATGGACCTACCTGGGAGAAAATTGCCATACTGTTGAATGTTCTATGTACTGTGCATTTTTAGGCAAAAAACAGAGACTGTACTGAAGGAGAAAATGGCCCTGCAGAAGATAGCTGAAAGCTTGAAGAAGCAGGTAAGATTTTCTGCATTTAGGCAATCTTTTTTGACCCAAAAACCCTGAATTCAGATTGATTGTAAAATTGATTGTAATTTTATAGGTCCCTTCCCAGTTTTCATCCTCATACTTGTAGTTTTACATTAATACTTTAATTTATTTTTACCTAAATTCTATCATGATGTTTCATTTTTACTTCTATTTTAGAGTAACTGTTATATTATTAGTTTTATAGTAGTCTAGGATGGAAATAAAACACAGAATTTGAATCAAGGGTGATTGAGAAAGAGGGTTAACTCTTAACTATAAAATTCACTGATGGCAAGTGCTAATATGATCAAATATTAACTTTACCTCCAGTCTAATATGCAGATTGGAACTTGGCTATTCCCTGGCTTTATGCTTACTCATCATAAGATAAGATTCACAATTTAAACCTCCTCCTTTCAAAGTGCACTTTTTTATATATATTTTTTCTGGATAATATGTTTCTAAATAATTATTTAGCAATCAAAGCCATATTGCTGCCCATCTCACAGAGACTCTGGGCAGAAAGCAAGAATTAGCAAGAATAATAAATAAAAACAAAAAAAATGTATTATATAAATTTAAGCCTTATTAAAAAAAAACATAAACATGAAAATAGAAACCACAGGAGAAAGAGAATAAAAGTAGCCACCTCAACAATGGAGCCATCTAAGCAGTTCACCTGGGAGCCCCAGACCTGACAATATAGCCAAGATTGGAGGGGTTTGGGGAATATCAAAATGGGGATGGAACTAGCGTAATTTCAGGGGGAAGAATATTCTATAAGGCAGTTGCCATGGCAGAGAAGGCACATCTTCTAAAGTCCATCAAATGAAGGTCCTTGATTAGTATTACCCACAACCTACTTTGCTATACATACCCACTGGGATAGGCTGATGTAATCAGGGAGAGGCAGTCCCCCTGATAACCCAGTCCATTGACATAAAGGGCTTGAAAGGTTAAAACCAGCATTTTGATTTGGACCCTGAAGCAAATTGGTAACTAATGCAACTTGCAGAGTAGAGATGTAATGTATTGTTCTAGGAGCACACGTAGCTTTTTTTATGCCAGCTTTTTACTGCATGAATCCTAGAGGTCAGGACCAAGAAAGGTATTGATATTTTGGTTGGGGAATTATGGAAAATAAAATTCTGCCCGCTGGGAGAATATTAGATTTGTGTTAAAGTGATAGTCAGTAGTCTCCACTACTTACGATCAATGCTGGCTTTTTCAAGAGAGTACAGTATGGCCCAGTTCTCCTCATATCCTGAAACCAATTTCTGTTCACTGAAGAGTAACCTTCATTCCCTTCTCCATTGGAATTATTTTGCAGAAGGAAAGAGGCTTGAAAAGTATGGTTTCTTTTGTCCAAGGAAAGTTTTCTTACCATTAATTTTGGTTGGGTTCTTGTTTCCTAATCAGGTATCTGAACTGAAAGCCAGGAATCAGCAATTAGAATTGGAAAATGCTGAACTTGGCCATCGAAACTCTCCAAATGTAACAGATGTACAAGATTCTAACCAACAGTTTATGAAAACATTTCGGCAAAAGGAAAATGAGGCTAGGAAATATATGTCAGAAGAATGGGAAAGAGAGAATTCCCAGCTCAAAGAAGAATTGGAGAACTCTATAATTCAGGTACAAGAGGCTACAATGAGTATTAGAACCAAAGTTGAATAGTAAGATGTCAGATTCAGATCTTAGTTTGACCTCCCTGATTGACCTCCCTCACTTCCTCTGAGAATAATACCTGCCACCATTATCACAATTGTCCTTATTTTTACTATTTCAATGTATAGTTTTTTATTCTTTTATATTAGTTTTAGTGTTTTTATATGAGATTTTATATGAGGTTTTACATTCTGCAAGCCACCTTGAGTCACCATGTGTGAATAGGTGGCAATATAAATTCCCTAAATAAATAAAATAAATAGGCTGCTTAATAAAAAAAGAGACTCAATGTGACATAAAAAACAAAATAAAGCACATTTTAAAGAAAAAATAAATTTAAATTTTATTTTACCCAATTCTTACTCTGCACATTAACCAACCTTTGAGGCTTTCAAATTTAATTTAATTTTCTTCAATTGACTTCTAGTCCTCATCATCGGTCTCATCCTTGGAAACAGAGCTAGCTCAGTTCAGAATTCAGGTTCATGGTCTGGAGCAGGAGAACCATTTCCTCAAAGAAGAACTGGAGAATGTGAAACAGGTAATGATGGGCAGAATGCCTTTTTTCCAAAAGGGAATGGATTTCTGTTTCTGGGAACCAGTTGGTTTATGAAGGTCACTCCTGAGTTGTAGACAGTCTCCATTTAGCTGCAAACATTTCAAATACATTATTGAGAAGTTCTTCTTGAATACAGTTTAAACATACTCATCTCAAAAATTAAAACAGAGATTTTTCCATAGCTACCCAGTTGCCTGGATCTCTCTGAACTGGAGAATGAGATATCCAGTGTCATCATAAAAAATGAGAAGCTACTGAAAGAGAAAGAAGCCCTGAGTGAAGAGCTGAACCGGTACATAGAGAAGGTGAGGGCACAGAATAATATCCCATCCAAGTACACTCTTTGTTTCAAGCTACACATCCCAACACATTACTTTTGGTAGGGTGGTGCTCATAGCCAGCTTCCTTGGTCTTTTTTTTTTTTTTTAGCCGTCTTTACTTTCTAAGATCAAAGATAATGCACAAGAAACCATGCCTCTTCATTATATGTAAGTTCAAATAGAAATTAGGGATAAGATGCAGTCCATTGCTTCAGCAGAAACTTATTCAGCCATCCAGAAAATAATGATAATATGAGGGAGCAAGAGAATGCCATAGAAGAGCCAGGAATGCTATCTGGATGACTGGAGGCAATGGCAAGTTACCTTTTAGCACATGGTAACACCAAAACTGGTGAAATGTGCATTTAGGCATCATAATGCAAGTTTCACCTCTTATGTATCTTTGTGCAACATCATGATGCAACTACAGAAGGGATGGAATTTACATCATGATGCACATTTGGCCTCTCTTGGTTCCCTTTTGTAGACATCCGTGCCTTAGTCTTTCCATTAAGATGTTGCAGAGCACTGATAGTTCAGCAATTCAAGGGGTTACACAAACATAATTACATCCAATTACTTTGGTATTGAGATTGCTTGAGCCAGTAGAAAAACTATTTAGGGTTAGGCACTGATAGTACATTTGCAGACTGCTAGGGTCTTGGTAGCTGACTGTAGATAGTAATAGCAGTCCTGCCTGGACTTTACTATCGTTGCAGGCAACTAAAGTGGCTTTCCTAGAGAGCCTCACTGCTTCCTTGAGGGAGGAGAACTCATCTTTGGAGCACCAGAATCAGCATCTGAAAGCACAAATGGCAGTATCACATGACAAGGTATGTTATTATCCTGTGAAAACACTTATGATTCTAGACTGTTGATACATTTACCCACATGTTGATAAAAATGGCTTCTAGATGGCTTAGAGTTTAACAGTTAATTTGATTCTGTGCAGTTAAGTTGCAGCTATGATTTCTCTCCCACAAAAGCATTAGATTAACATAATATTTGTGGAGAAGAACAATATCATCATTACACCTTTGGTTCCATTAGGTTTACTTGCTTCCACAATAAACCAAAAAGTTTTTTTCCATCTGCTCTTGCCTCAGCATTTATCCATGGATGTCTCTATCTGTCAACTAAAGATGAACTTTATTGAGCAATAAAATAACCTTCATAGTACTATATGTTCCTTTCATGATTAAAAAAAATCTGTTGAGTTGGTCATGCTGGCTAGTTCTGATTAATCTTTTCTTTCAGCTCCCACCTGTACTGAAAGAGTTTATTCTGCATTATCTTGATTGTTTCACTGTTTGAAAAATGTCTCAAGAACAAGAACTGTTTCTTATTCACTTCGTTGGTATAACGGAGAGAAACAACCCATGTTTCTCTACCTTCAAGAACAGAGAAAGTGTCTTTGCTCTTATAAAAGTTTTTTTCATCTTGAAATACGTATTCTATACCTATAGTTTTTGATTGAGCAGGAAACAAGAGTGTGGAAAAAGCAACTTGTATTTGCTGGAATAACAATCTATTTCATGCCCCCAACTTTTTTTTCTCTTTGGCCCTTTTAGATCCAGAATTTCGATGATATTATGCAAAATGTTAGCCTTCAGGTATCCAGGCTCAAATCAGACCTGAGGGTCACCCAGCAGGAAAAAGAGAATCTAAAACAGGAAGTGACATCATTGAATAAGCAACTGCAAATGGCCAATGAGAAGGTACACCCAGATCGGTCTGATTTCAACAGTTGCTGAATCATCCTGATATTTATTTAAGGGAATTTTGGGCTGCTATGGGGAAGCAGAAGTCTTCCCACATCTTTAAATACAGGTGTTGACAGGTTTAAATAAATTGACATGTTTTAAGAATCTTTTCAAAACCCACCTTTTTATGCTGACCTTTCCTGCTGTTAATTAATTTATTTCTTTTTGATGAATTATCTTTGTTCTCTATTTTCTGTTTTATAAGTATTACTAACTACTTCAGGATTGTTTGTGATGAAAAATGGTGCACGCACATACACAGTACCACTCTCTCTAAACCCATTGCAGGATTTAGGAAAATGACAATTTAATATTTGTTCAGTTACCATGAAACCAAAATAGCTGCATGAAATGGTTTATACAGAATACCTCACACTAATTAAATATTCTAAACCAATTCATTCTTCAATTATTCACACAGCTGGATTGAAATCAAAATACTTTCAGAGTTGTCTTTACCATTAGAGTAAATGAAAAATGTGGATTAGATAGTCCTTTCTAATTGGAAAAATATCTATTTAGTTTGGGCATACCCCATCTTTTCTCTTCAGACCCCAGGTGGTAAATGGAGATCTCCACTCATTTATTTCTCAGACAGAATTTGATGAGGTGGGTTAAATATCAGTGCTTCTCAAATTTGGCAACTTGAAGATGTATGGACTTCAACTCCCAGAATTGCACAGTCAGGGGAATGGAAATTGGGAGTTGAAGTCCATCTTCAAGTTATCAAGGTTTAGAAACCATTGGCTTAGACTGAGACAAAGTGATTAGCTTCTATTTTCAGGATTCCGAGCAGCTTTCTAAACTAAACAATAGTATGTGTGCTTGTGTGTTGTCAATCCTTGTCTTGAATGATAAATATTTGTTCATTTTTTTTTAGCAATTATGTGTATCCCATCTGGGTTTGATTGAATAGAACACTTTTGAACTATTTCCATCCCATTCAAAATTCTTCACCATAAGTTCCAAATGAACAAAAGCTTGTTGTATTACCCTTTAATTGCAGTTCACTTTTGTTTTGTCTTTCCAATAGTCCTATAAGGCAACCCTTTCTAATTCTTACCTTTTGGGGGGGAATGTAGCCAAGTTAAGAGGAAACAACTGACTCATAGGAGCCAAGGTAGAAAGTGGCTTTGAATCCAAGCCTCTGAGCAATCAATCTTCCTAGGTTGTATCATAAGTTTGACTCTGTCTGCTCGCTTTCTTGCTTCAGAGTCGATTCCTGGAAGCAGCTGTGCATTCATCAGGGATACAGAACCAGCAGAAGAAGGTTTGTTGGGGTGAACTGGAGCTCATCAAGCAGGAGCAGCAGCTTCTGAGGCAGGAGAATGAGCAGCGGCAGAGGGAATTCCAGGGTGCCAAATCAGAGCTATCTCATTCTAGGGAAAAGGTGAATTGGAATAATTGTCAAGTGCTAATATGTTAGGCAGCTCACTATATTCCAAGGGCCAGAGGTAGTCTCTTGTTAGATATTTGAATGACCAAAAATTGCTGACGTTGGTCATTTCATCATTATAATTTCTACTGCTGAAACAAAGAAATTGGATAAAGAAGGTGGGAGGGATAGGAAGTTTTTTTTTGATTCCGATATTTAAAATGATTTACCGTTTCAGTCTAATACTGTAGCTCCCATGTATCTCTTTGCACCAGGCTCTGCTTAGTGAGCTTAAATAAATGAGAAGAATAGATCCCCCAATATTGAATTACTATTCATTCCTGTATAAAATCATTTCTATTGCTATTTCATAAAGAATATTAAACCTGGTGCCTGTTTTAATAAGTTACCGTGAATCTGAGACTGACACAGAGCAATTAATACAATGATGTAGTGAATTTAACTCCTTTGCTGCAAGGATTCAAATGAATCTGCAATGAGGAAAGTAATATCCCAATTGCTACTGTTGACCTTGGTTCATGGTACATTCTGGAAGGTTTCCCCTCTATCAGTAGAAGCAACATTGTAGGGAGAAGAAAGGAGGTCCCACATCACACACACTTATGTAAATGTCTAGCAAGTGTGGGAAAATTTAATTTAATTTGGGAATCTTTTCTGTCTATGTCAAAGTTCTTCATCCTTTTGCATGGGGTGGGGGATGGTTCCATGGGCAAATCTCCCTTTGCACAAATGGGGATGTGTCGCACATCCTCACCCACCCCTTCTGCGTCCTGGTTCCAAAAGGCTTAAGGTCTGGTAGTGGGCCGTGGCCGGGATTAGGGACTCCTGGTCTATGGAGATTCCCAATCATCCAGACCATGGTTATCCCAAAGGTGCTTTTCAAAAGGCAATTGGACTTTCTTGTATGTTTTTTTTTTCTTAAAACGTTTTGCTTCTCATCTAAGAAACTTCTACAGGTCTGATTGAATGGTAGGGAATAGAGGGATTTATATGCTTTTATGATCTGTTGTCCAGTAAATCATTTGGTTTTATTAATAAGTCCCAGTGTATTCCTCTGTGTTTGAGAGAGAGGGAGGGAGGGAGGAAGAAAGGATATTTAAATGAAGATAGAGTATATTTTCTCATTTATGCTTGGAAGAGTTGAAACTAAATAAATTATGCCACTTTTCCCCCTCTAAAATGATACTAAAATCTTTGGGCTAGTCCAACATAGATTTTCAAAATGGCAGAACAATTAGCTGAACTTATTTTGATTTAGGAATTGACAGCAAAGGAGCAGAATTTTCTCAGTTATGAATGAGATTGACCTTGCAGTTTTCACCGATGTAGATTTTGCCATAAGAGATGTGAGCACAGCTGAAATCGGATTTCAATTCCAGTTGGTTTGTGGATTTTATTGAGTGATTTTGAGCTAAATATACCCTTTAACTGCACTGCTCAAAAAAAAAAAAAAAAAAGGGAACACAAAAATAAGACATCCTAGATCTGAATGAATGAAATATTCTTATTAAACACTTTCTTCTTACATAATTGAATGTGCTGACAACAAAATCACACAAAAATTATCAATGGAAATCAAATTTAACAACCCATGGAGGTCTGAATTTGGAGCTACACTCAAAATTAAAGTGGAAAAAAACACTACAGGCTGATCCAACTTTGATGTAATGTCCTTAAAACATGTCAAAATGAGGCTCAGTAGTGTGTGAGACCTCCACGTGCCTCCCTACAACACCTGGGCATGCTCCTGATGAGGTGGCAGATGGTCTCCTGAGGGATCTCCTTCCACACCTGGACTAAAGCATCCCCAACTCCTGGATAGTCTGTGGTGCAACGTGGCACTGGTGGATGGAGCGAGACATGATGTCCCAGATGTGCTCAATTGGATTCAGGTCTGGGGAACGGGCGGGCCAGTCCACAGCATCAATGCCTTCATCTTGCAGGAACTGTTGACACACTCCAGCCACATGAGGTCTAGTGTTGTCTTGCATTAGGAGGAACCCAGGGCCAACCGCACCAGCATATGGTCTCACAAGGAGTCTGAGGATCTCATCTCGGTACCTAATGGCAGTCAGGCTACCTCTGGAGAGCACATGGAGGGCTGTGTGGCCCCCTAAAGAAATGCCACCCCACACCACTACTGACCCACTGCCAAACCGGTCATGCTGGAGGATGTTGCAGGCAGCAGAACATTCTCATGGCGTCTCCAAACCCTGTCATGTCTTTCACATGTGCTCAGTGTGAACCTGCTTTCATCTGTGAAGATCATTGGGTGCCAGTGGTGAATTTGCCAGTCTTGGTGTTCCCTGGCAAATGCCAAATGTCCTGCACGGTGTTGGGCTGTAAGCACAACCCCCACCTGTGGACGTCGGGCCCTCATACCACCCAGAGTCTGTTTCTGACCGTTTGAGCAGCCACATGCACATTTGTGGTCTGCTGGAGGTCATTTTGCAGGACTCTGGCAGTGCTCCTCCTGTCCCTCCATGCACAAAGATGGAGGTAGTGGTCCTGATGCTGGGTTGTTGCCCTCCTATGGCCTCCTCCATGTCTCCTGATGTACTGGCCTGTCTCCTGGTCGCGCCTCCATGCTCTGGACATTACGCTGACAGACACAGCAAACCTTGCCACAGCTCGCATTGATGTGCCATCCTGGATGAGCTGCACTAGCTGAACCACTTGTGTGGGTTGTAGACTCCGTCTCATGCTACCACTAGAGTGACAGCACCGCCAGCATTGAAAAGCGACCAAACCATCAGCCAAAAAAGCATAGGAACTGAGAAGTGGTCTGTGGTCACCACCTGCAGAACCACTCCTGTATTGGGGATGTCTTGCTAACTGCCTGTGCTTTCCACCTGTTGTCTATTCCATTTGCACAACAGCATGTGAAATAGATTGTCAATCAGTGTTGCTACCTAAGTGGACAGTTTGATTTCATAGAAGTGTGATTGACTTGGAGTTACACTGTGTTGTTTAAGTGTTCCCTTTATTTTTTTGAGCAGTGTATAATTAGGGTGGCATGGTGGCTCATCAGTTAAGACACTAGGCTTTTCATCTAGAAAGCCAGCAGCCCAGGTTCAAGACCTGAGTGCACATGACAGGGTAAGCTCCTGTCCTTGCCCCAGCTCCTGCCAACCTAGCAGTTCGAAAGCATGCAAATGCAAGTAGATAAATAGGTACCACTTCAGAGGGAAATTAACACTGTTTTGTGATGTCATGCTGGCCACATGACCACAGAAATGTGTTTGGACAGTGCTGACCCAGTGCCTTGAAACAGAAACAAGTACTGCCTCTATAGTCTGCAACAACTAGCAGAGTAAAATCTAAAGGGACTTTTTTATATACTTTCGAAACCTTATTACCTCAGAGTGATTGGAATAATAAAATTCTAGAAGATCTTTAAGTCACCTTGAGTTTGGAAGGATATAAATGTAATAAATCAATATTTTTGTGGAAAAGGAAGCCGCTGGGGAAGGAGAAATGGTGTTTGGAAAGTCAGGTTCAACATAAAATAGTTTCATTAAACTTAGTAGAGTCTGAGCTCAAATATTTTCAATTTTAAGCACAAAAAAATATCTAAATTGTCCCTCTGGGAACAGATATTTTATTGCTGAATTTTAATGGCACAAAAATTCAAGAAGCTTTGCTTTCAATCAATTCTTAAATCAAACTTTTGTCTCCAACAATGGCACATTTTGTGATCCAAATGAATTCAGAAAAGAAACATGTTGCCCAATTTATTTTGGTTCTACCAGTTACTGTATGTAAGGCCAGCAGTCATCCAAGGTTTGGAAATCCATCCAACCCACTGCTGCTCTGACCACTAGAACACTGAAATATTGATTCAGCTCCCATCCACCCTTTGCTTCTGACATTTAATTGGACGTTATTTCCCGTGTTCAAACATTAGTCATAAGATATTGAAACCTGTTCTTACTTTTAACTCAAACCAGATCTCTTAAGAAGTGGAGTTCTGTACATATTAAATGTGCAGGACACACTTAGCCCAGCCTATATTCTCTTGAAGAGAGTAGACTCAAAAGAGAGACTCTATTTACATGTCCTACCAGCAGCTCTTTTCTGTTTCTCTGAAAAAGTTCTTATCTTTTTGTATTTTATTACTCTTTTTCTATGCAAGTTTCATTTGGCCCTTTGATTCCCATAATTGTTTCTCCTTCTTGTGTTTTTTCTTCTTCCTTTCTGGCTAACCTATGCCTAGACCTTGGTGGCTGGAACTAGCAGAGACGAATGCAGTGCTCTGCCTGACTTAACGTGTGAAGGTAGAACCAACTCTTTTCTTCTATAATCCCACTGCATGGAGAGAAAAGAAATGACATTACCTAGTACCTGCCATCTCATATTTCCTTTCATTTGTTACCGACTTGGTCCTGAACATTAAGGCAGTAACCTGTCTCATTTGAAGGAGCTACTCTTCATTTTAATGGAAGTATTAATGGTCTTGTTCAAGCATCATAGGGATAATAGGCAAATAATTTTTCTAGTTTCAGGAAGAAAGAGAAAAGGCTTATCTTTAAAATCTGCACTTTCCAAGAATATGAGACAGGATGCTTAATACAAAACTGAACTTCAGAAAAAAAATGAAAAGTGGCTCTGAGATTCCATTTTCTTCCCCCTGCCCCCAATTTTTTGTTAATTGTTGGATGGATTGTTTATTTCGTGAGATAACGAGTTGCTTTTCCTTCCATGATTTTCCAATTGCATGCCCTTAGAGGAATGGTGAGATTGACATTTGCATGGCCAGATTTACTGATCTTTGATGATCTCCAAACTATGCAATTTCCCCTATATTTCTTCACTTTGTAGAGCCAAGTAAGCCATGTGCTCAGAGAAAATGCTCTTTGTAAGCTAATTGTGATTACAAAATCTTTCTCCAATTTGTATTTCATTTTGAGCTCCAGCTAAATTTCCTATGAACATTGTGCTGATGATGATTATGGTGGTTGATAGCTTGTATGGTTTCCCACAAAGTTCAGAGCATGTGAACTGGATGTGCATGCAAGAGAACAGTTGCACATGCCCTTTCCACTTCATTAGTCCTCTATTCTACCATAACCAAAAAAACATATAAAAGATGGTTTATATAATTCAGGTAAGAAGTTCTTGTAGATGATTTTCCCCAAAGGAACAATTACAGAACCTTCATGATGAAACACAGTACAAATGTCTTCCTTCTCTGATGCTTCATATTTGAATTTCAACAAATATTGATTTGTATTATTTTTCTGTAATCGTTTTAATGTAATCTCAACCAACCTGGTAATTTCCAAATGTGTTGCAATACAACACTTAAAGACTGCGAATTTTGTCTGGGAATTCTGAAGTTGCAGCTGAACCAAAGAGCATCATATTAGTTATATAAAATTATATAAAACTGTGTCATAAGCTGGTTCTGATATTTCAGGATAAAAGCTAGTAAAATATTCTAGCAAATAAATAACATATCAAAAGCTTTCTCACATTGTTCAAAATCTTAATATAGTAATTCACTACCACTTTAAAAGCTATTTTCATTATATTGCTGTATTGCCTTACAACAGCAGCTCCCTATAGAGCTCGCAGTGTAAAAGGATTACTTTTGAGTTCGTAATTAGTACATTGTATGGTTTTATAATGAGAAAAATCTCCAATTAGAACTGCAGTTAATGTAATGTAATGTAATATTCTCTTCAGAAGGCCTGCTGAGTTTAATATTATTCATTCCAAGGTAAAGATATATTCAATTGCAGTGTAATCTGGGGAGTGAAGATGGGGAGGTGAATTCTTAATAACATTTGGCAATTAATTATTTTTAGAGTCAACTGCTTTTAGTCTTGGTGATGTCTGAGTTGGGAATCATAACACAGAACTGGAAAGGTGTTTTTGTTTCCTTATCAATTTACTATGTATGTCTTCAACATAAATTTATTTCCTCAGCTCAAAAAATGAGAAGAAATTACTAAAATAATAAAAGCGTTACACATTCTATTTATATTAAAATAAAGCTTTAGGGATATGTGGTGCTTCAGATCCAGAGCCAACAATGTTCTTAGCAGGGATATGGATGTGCAACACCAGCTCTATTGGTGCCTCCTAAAGACTGATTGTTTCTATGCCATTAAGTCAGTGTTAAGTCAGTAAGCCTTCCTCAGAATGATCTGCCCCAACTGGCCCTTCAGGTCTCCCAGCAGTGCAGCCATTGTCTCAGTCCTTTCCTACTCCTATTGTTATTCCTTTTACTATTCCCAGCATTGTGAACATCTCAAGGAATTCCTTAAGGAAGCAACACTTTTTCTTGAGCTAGCTTTGTGAATCGGGGAGAAAATGTATTGAAGTTCAAGAGACACCAAATATGTGTCCATACCACTTCAAAATGCCTTTTTGGCCTCAGCTCCAAATTGTGGCACTATCTTATGAAGCACGAATGTAACAGAAAACCTTCACTTAATAGAACAGCATTAGAAAAGTACTTTATTCCTAAAAACATATTAAAAAAGAAAAGTACTTTACAAAGGCCATATTCTCTCCTTCTCTTCTTCTTCTTTTTTTTTTTTTTGCAATCTACAGATTCATGAAGCAAAAATTGTACAGGGAGACCCATGTTTCTGTTTTAATTCTGAGGTTCTTCCAAAGAGGTGCACTTCTCCTAAAGAGAGATTTTCCTAATTAAACACTAAACTTGTTCAGCTAAAATTCCATCATCCCCAGACAACTTGACAGATACCCTCTGTCACTGATGGCAATTCTAGTACAATACTTCTGGAAGGGACCTGATTGGATAAAGTGCCTTAAAGTAGCAATCTAATCTGGGAGGGGGAGAGGGGAGGACTAGTATATGGAATAATATGTTGCAAAGTGTTGTGCTAGTGCTGTATTTAAATAGAGGGGAAAGAGGGGCACAAGCCCATGATTAGCAATATGATACCATATCCAACAAGCTTTTGCTTTTCCTTTCTCACAACTCCATTTCTCCTTTATTCTGGAGCATGGCAGAAGGTGGTTGAGGGTTGTTGTTTTTTTGCCTAGATCCCCGATGAGAAGCCTTTCCTCCTCCCTCCTCCTTTTCTCTCCCTCGCCTTCAATGAGTCCTTTGCCAAAAATAAAACCTTACTGCATGTGCTGTGACAGTGTGCAGTAGATTTGTATGATTTAAATTTGCACGCACAATCTAAAGGGAACATTAGACCAGTTACCGTGAGTCCACCTTTGCATTCTTCCTGACTGATCTTGATGCTCAGATGGTCTAGACTGCAAGGCATCTCTTTTATATTTTCCTACCCATCTTCTCTGATGCAGCTGCTTCACTCAAACTCCAGCATGATGCTTAGCCCACCCCAGCACCCTCGAGAACTTCAGGAGATCCAGCAACAAGGATGTCCTGTTGTCCCATCTGAACAATACCAGCAGCTCCAGCACCAGTTCCTTCAGGCAGAGAGGAGGTGTCAACGCCTGCAGGAGGAGCTTGAGAATCGGCCCTTGGAAACAAACATGCCCCAGGTATGTTACAATCTGTTTCTTCTTCACTAAATGTAGAATAGTCATCTACCACTTCACTTTTTCTTCATTATGTCCCTTTCTCTGTTTATGCCAGTTTCAAATTTCTAGTGCAACAGATATAATCTTTCTATATATTGTGTCAAAGCATGCTTTCTTTGAACAAATGGCTATCTCAGCTAGGAGACTTCTGGGGAAGGGAAACTTGCCACTTATGATGCATCTTATTCTATTGGTTGACAGTCATGCCCTCAAAAAAAAATATCCTAGTACCAAGTTTGAATTTACCTCTGTAGTTTCATCTCACTGGTTCTTGTCCTACCATCAGTGACAGAGATCACGCCCACACCTTTCTTTATATGAATATCTGAAGACTCCTACCATATCTCCTTTGAGTGTATTTTGTTGCAAGCTAAACATATCCTGTTCTTTTCAACATTCTTTGAAGGACTGGCCATCTTAATAACACCCTTTTGAACAAGCTATAGTTTGTAATTCCTAGAAGTGAACATAGTAAGATACCAGTTTAACAGCGAAATCTTTTATTGGATTACCTGTACAGCACAATTCAGTAGCAATCTAAGCTGCTGGTGTTTCTCAGTTGAATATGGAAATTATTTAATATGAGGACAATCTGCATAAGATAACTTTTCATTTTGTCAAGTATCTGTGCATCAAAATACACCTTTTATAATGAAAAATTCCAACTATCTGTAGCCATTTAGACATTGGATTCCAATTCTAATCTGACCCCAGCAAGCCTGTCAGTTAGTCAAGATGCATGAGAATTATTCTTTAGTAACATTTATATGGTTTCTCTCTTACATCCAATTCTAGAAAATGGGCTGAGCTTCCTTGTATTCTGCTTATTGTACCATTTAGTTATAAAAATACAAAAATGCTAGCAATCTGACATACTTGTATCACTACTAATCCATGGCTGAAAATTAAGCATAGATAAAATGTAATAATAGAAATGGAGGATCCAACAATGATTCTGATTTATGGTAACACAACTCTATTTTAGCTTCTCTGTATTAAATACTAAAAGATAGGATAAGGGCTTTTTGCTTAACATATAGCTGACACTGACATATTTAATTATATCTGAGATTTATGCTGCATCTTTCTCCTCCTCCTCCCTTTCTCTGCCTGTTTCCCTCTTTTGAATAAACCATTATGACTATTATATCTAAAATAAGATACTTTGGTTAACATTTTCTTCTAAAACTTAACTAAAAAGCAAGATTTGAATGGGTTTCTAGTTTTGCAGTGTGGGCAAACTACAATGTGTAAATTATCAGTGTGATCAGTTTGGACGTAACAATAAATGACAGCTGACTTAAATAAGGAATGGGGTGATCATGCAAAGAAAGGAAGAGATGTGTTAGTTTGAGGCTTAGAATTGGCAATGAACTTCACCCCAATGTCAGAAAAAATAAGAGTCATTGGCTGCATGGTCTTTTTACAGAGCTATTGCTCTTTAAAGAACTACTGTCTGTCATGCATGGCCTATGTGGGTATGTGTGATTTCCTTGTTTTTACAATGGGCAGTAAGAATAACTTTGAGGAACAAAAGGAAGAGCCAGGAACCAAGACAACGGTCAGATAAAAGAAATGTGAGCTCAAAGTAGACATGTAATTTGAGAAAACAATTCAGCCTTTAACCCCCACTCCACCCCCCAAAAAAGTTCTCTTATGGATAAAGGCAGGGAGTGGGGAAGTGCTTTCAGACTTGTAAGAGGCTGCTCAGGCAACCCTATAATAAAAGTAGTAGAATTCATAACTTTTGTTACCTAGTCTGGTCTTACTTAAAGGGCTGACATCCATCTTAGTCACAAAAGAATTAGGGAGGGTCAAGTTTGACATATTTTTTCAAACTACATTTCTGCTTTGGACTCAATTTCTTTTATCTGACAGCAAAAGAACTTAGACTTATATATCATTTCATAGTGTTTTACAGCCCTCTCTAAGCAGTTTACAGAGTCAGCATATTGCCCCCACAATCTGGGTCCTCATTTTACTAACCTCGGAAGGATGGAAGGCTGAGTAAACGTTGAGCTGGTGAGAATCGAACTGCTGGCGTTTGTCAAGAGTTAGCCTGCAATTCTGCATTCTAACCACTGTGCCACCATGGCTCTTCTGATCACAGTTTGGCTCCTGTTCCTCAAAGTTAATCTCACAGCCCCTTGCAGTTCTTGTGTTTGTCTGTCTTGATGTGATGTTTAAATGGCACTTAGTGTTTGTGCTGCTTAAGTGTGATGTGCTGTTTTCAAAGGCCTGCGGGTCAAGTGTGTCCTCCTTGCCTTCTTTCCCCAGGCTTTGCTTCCGGAGCAACGATCATTGCATGCAGATACGTACAGGCGGATTGGTCATCTCTGACACCCCTTGGCTTCTAACACACCGCATTCCTTACACTAACTGGCATAAGCTGAGAAACCCAGGGATCAAATTGCATTTGTTAATTTAAAATCATCTTTAAAAAAAATGGTCTTGTATTTTCCCCCATCCTTTATTTATTTGTGTCAGAATCTATTTTTATTTTAAATGTTTTTAATTTTGTTATGTCAATTTCATTATTTATGCTATTTAAAGCTGGCTTAACCAGAGGAGTTTGGAAAGAGAAAAACTTATTTTGTCCCCATCAATTGTATACTGTAAGTATTTTTAAACAAAATGGTACTAAATTTTTTATATATTGGATTCGGAGAAGAAATTTTGGGTTATTTATACAAAATTTTGTACAAGATGTATAAATACTTTTTAAACAAGGAAAGAACAAAACTTTGGGACTTGTAACTGAATAAATAAAATACACATTTTTAAATATCTCCTTGTCTTTTTGTCTTACTAATTAATAGGGTTTTTGGATGCATTCCTTGATAAAGCTGGAGTATTTATTAGGTTGAGTCATTTTGTCATGGAAGTTCAATTAAGGCAATATTTTTTTCCCTTGGCAACTTCCAGATATGCCTATTTTAGTTCCCAGAATTCTTAGTAATAAGAATTTCTGAGAGACAAAGTCACACTTCAGAGAACTGCCAAGTCTGGAAAACACTGAATTAAGGCAAAACCATAGTTCAGTGATAGAGTACATGTTCTACATGCAAAGTCCCATTTTTTATCTAGCATCTGTAGTTATGGGTAGAATACTCCAGTCTGAAACCCTGGTTGCAATTAGTTTCAGCAATGCTAATGCCTATCTCTCTACCTATCTATCTATCATGTAGCAAGCTAGCTAAAACTATTTAAAAACAATCTGCAAGAAAAATGCACTCAGTTTCCCTAGCAATACAACCATTTTGTAGGCTGCATAACCATGTTACCAGATCCCAGATGACAAAACCATGATTTTAGTCCCTTCCAGAAGGTGAAGTAAATCTAACATTGGAGAGAATGATACCACAAAGAAAAGACAGCAGAGAAGATTCTCCTCCTGGGTCCCATCAGATGACCTTGGGTGGAATCTGCCACATGGCCTTCCTGCCATACCTGATGTGATGGATAGATGTGATTGAGGAGAGGTGGTCTCTCAAATAACTACCGTATATACTCGAGTATAAGTTGACCCGAATATAAGCTGAGGCACCTAATTTAACCACAAAAAACTGGGAAAACTTATTGATTCGAGTATAAGTCGAGGGTGGGAAATGCAGCAGCTACTGGTAAATTTCAAAAATAAAAATAGATGCCAATAAAAACTTTCACTAGGACAGTTGAGAATAAGTTTGATGTTCACAATTTCCTCTTTGAAAGAGACCAGTAAATAGGGAACAAGAAGATGAAGAAAAAGAAGTGTGTTTTTTCACACTTTTCACACTGAAGTGAACAAAAATGGCATCATAGGAACAAGCTTATTCTCAGCCCAAAGGTTTGTTTCTGATTTCTTCCCTGATTTAAGGGAAATTTGGGAAACGATCTCACTATCATGAAAGGTTTGATTGATTCACTAACCCAAAAGATGATGATGATGACAGTGGTAGGCAGGAGTCACTCTCTCCCTTGCAAGAAAAAACCAAGAGCCGTTCTTATGATATATCTCTCTCTCTCTCCCCCTCCTCCCGAGTGGACTGAAAGCAGCTGGAGCTGAGGAAATGAAGCTGAGTGGAGCGACCTCGGCTCGCATTGCTTTCTCAGCCTAGAGCTCAGAAAAGCCTCCCCCTCCCATGCTTAAAAGTTGCAAAGGAAACACGGAAGCAGGGAAGCGGCTGCCCAGCTTTGGAGCTCCACACCATTTTTTTTTCAGAGGGGAATCTGACTCGAGTATAAGCCGAGGGGTTTTTTTTCAGCACAAAAAATGTGCTGAAAAACTCGGCTTATACTCGAGTATATGCGGTATCCTCTTAATAAAACCTTCAAATAAAGAACCAACCCATGGTCTCTGATTCAGCTGGAGGAACTGTATTTTTGAGGATAAATCCAAGGGTAACAAAGCAGCTAGGCTAAAAGATTGTAATTTTTAATTCAATACCAGTAATAGAAATGAAATAAAGATCTTAATAGTTAAACTTTATTTATGGAAGAATTGGATTGTATCCTAGTAAAATATGACAATAATAAAATCTTAGAAAAGCCTAATAATTTGAGATATTCATATGAGACAGCTATCAATCTGTTATAGGCTAATTTATTAATGACAACAAATTATTCCCAGTTACAATAACAAAAACTGATAGCAAAAAAATTCAAATGGATCTCCTCATAATGAATAAACACTGAAATTTAATTACAAAATTTAGAAAATTGGGGCACAAATCCTATCCACTCACCCATCTACATACGCAAATACATAATACATAGCAAGGAAAAGAAATTATGGGATGAATATGGATTGTTGAATTAAAACATTGATTCTTGGTGTTTACACAAAGGATAAATACTTTTTAGGATATGCTGGAAGAGCATCTGAAAAAAGAACTTACGTTGTGACATCCATACATTTTTAGAATGTCTGTACAAAATCTGGGGTGTGATTTCACTTGTGAGTAGAGAGCTGCCACATCTCACCAAATATTTCTGGAAAGGATGCAGAAAGACTAACCAAAATGATCAAAAGTATTAATTAAATCAACATTATTAATAGAACAAGAGACACTAATTTGGACATCTTTAAAAGAGAATTGAGAAGAGTTTGACGTAGTGGTTAAGGCTAGAAACCTGGAGATAGTTGTAGTCTTGCCTTAGGCACAAAACTACTTAGGCTGGTCACTTACTTTCAGCTTTGTGCCTAAGCTTTTAGATAAATAGTTTTAGATGAGCTTGTCTTTTTTTTTTTTTAGTTTATGCTGGAAAGAATTGCTGATCCAGTTCATCACCAGAATTTATGTTGTTTTATTTCTGTGTTTTGTTTGATAAAAAATGGAAGAGTCTGCCAACTTAGTTTGGAATCAATTAAATGGCTATCAATTAAATGATTTTTTTAATCAAATGATGCACTTTTGATGAAAAAAGTTGTTCAAATGATCTAATAGCCTCTGTGAGTGCTAATTCCTTTGTGAGGTCTGTGGGCTATCTCATGACTACACGTACTGCCAAGAAAGGAACTAAGTTCACACAATATGGCTAAGTAAAACATAGTTGAGATTCAACCAATTGTGACCTATTGAATATATAAACTAACCACAATGGCTGGTTTTATATAATATGCTAAATTAAAATGAGGTAAGCTAGTTTGGTTCTAAAGTACTGTGTGAATGAAGCACAAGACCCCAAACTGCTATTTGAAATAAATTCCCTTCCAATTCTGCTAAAGCTTTTCACTTCAAAGTTGTTATTAGAAAAGTGTTCAATTTCACATGACACACTGGACACCCTTCCAGCCAACACAACTCTTAAATCAATGAAAGAAGAGTGTTGCTTTAAGTAGAAAGTTGAAGGATTTACTATCAAGCAGATGGAAATTGTTCAGCCCATCTAAAAACAACAGTACAGCTGCTTCCGCTCCCCCAGTTTCTGCAAAGGTTTTGAAGGGTATGGTATCCATATAATTAAGATGACCCTTGGATATGTTTTCACAACACATTTGATATGAATAGTGAACACTGAACTCTGATTTCACAAAATAGTTCAAAGCAGGATGGGTTTGCACAATAACCTTAACTATTAAAAAAAACCCTGAAACTTAACTCTTCTCCAAATTTAATATACTGTGCATATGTTTTTATTATATCCGGACCTGATTCCTTGTGAATTTTTAATTGCTAGGAACTGACAATTAACACACACCCTACATTTGTAGAACTTAACTATGAAGTCAGGAAAACACAGCAGCAAACCACCCATATACTGTTGACAAGAAAACTTTAAATCACCAGAGTGAAGCTCGATTTAGACACTTTAGCTCTGGATACCATTTAGAGGCAAGATAGACAACTTGGAATAGCTACCACTTTCAACTCTGAGAGGGCACCATGGCTTAAGAGATTTCATCTATTATCCACTTACCATACTACTGATTCACTGAGGTAGTAATGAAATAGACTTTGGGACGACTCAATTGGGCTTTTAAACTTTTTTAGTTTCAGCTTCAGATTCTCAACATCTCTTCAGATGATTCCATTACCCACTGAAAAGTAGAGCATGCGCATGGTACATCCTGGAAAAATGATAGCATAAATAGCATATGGTCTGTCTCCTAGGATGATTTGATTGCTTATTGTACCCTATGACTGTTATTAAGTGTTGTACCTTATGATTCTTCACTCTTGATGAATGTATCTTTTCTTTTATGTATACAGAGAGCATTTGCATCAAGACAAATTCCTTGTGTGTCCAATCACACTTGGCCAATAAAAAGAATTCTATTATTCTATTCTATTCTATTCTATTCTATTCTATTCTATTCTATTCTATTCTATTCTATTCTATTCTAAAACTATTCCATCCCATCCTATAAAGGACTATTTGTAAAGCCTTCACATTCAGTTCAATGGAAAACCTTTCTGCTCAGTTTTGTGCGGTTTCCTTGTGTGCATGGATCATGTCCATCTTGAAAGAGGCTGGAACGTGCCCATTCCTTTAAACACTTTTCTTGGATCTGAATATATTTGATAAATACAGGATAGCAACATTCCTGTTCTGGGGAAAGCTACATCAATGCAGTGATTGCTACCATCTGCTTACTTTCATTTAAACATTGCTTTTAGTAGATTTTTATATGTATTGTATTTATATTCTCTATATAGGGTTTTTCCCCATTAATATTATATTGTGGACATTTTAATACACAGTGATCTTGTCAGCTGCCAAGAGCTTTTGATTGTATCAAATTTAATAAACAACTAAGCAAATCTGAAATAGAGAATCACATGTACATAAAAAGTCTATGTCTTTGGATGCAGTTTATTGCTTGCTTTGCTTTCATGATATCATTTTTATCTGTACAAATAACCCACTATTTCTCAGACTTTTGCTTTCATTTTTTTCTTCCCTGTAAAGCTTATGTTGAACAGCCAATCACAAAGATCTTCAAAGTATTGTAATTGATTTCATGCACACATGCTCCATTACAGGGTGGATATGAGCAGCTACTACAGACGATGGAGAAACGCATGGTGGATGTTGAGCAACAATTGAGGCTTGTGAAACAGCTTCTCCAAGATAAAGTCAATCAGCTGAAAGAACAGGTGAGAATTCTAAGTGGTTTCTAAGTCAATGTGGCCATGATCCACAGCTGATACCTGAGGATTCCTTGCACAAGGTTTGAGGTAATATTACAATCTAAGGCTGGATTCACACTAAACCAGGGGTGTCCAACCTTGGCAATTTTAAGACTTGTGGACTTCAACTCCCAGAGTTCCTCAGCCAGCAAAGCTTTCAGCAAAGCTGGCTGAGGAACTCTGGGAGTTGAAGTCCACAAGTCTTAAAATTGCCAAGGTTGGACACCCCTGCACTTTACCATACGATTTGACAATGTGTTGTTTGAAACCAGCTGGCACTATTTGAAAATCAATTTACACCCAAGCATACAGATGTATATTGTTACAGACAGATTCTGAAACCTCAAAGCTCTCTTCCCTAGAGTTTCCAAAATTATTCTTTGAATCAGTAATTTGAATCAAGCAAAACACATTTAAACTAAACAAAATCAAATGTTGCTTTGTCCTGGCTCCATTCACCATTCTTTGGAGTATAGTGACCACATATGTTAATCAGATGATCAAATCTAGTCCTCGGGCTCAACAAAGTAATGCATCCTTATCTTAATATGATTTGAAAAAAGCAGGCAGTGGTTTAGATAATAAACTAGTATTATGCAAACCATGGCTTACTATATTGTATAACTGCAGAATGAGACTTTTAAGGGTTGATGTCAAAATACTTCATCCCAGTCCTATATAGATATAAATAGGCTTCATAGTGGATGAATCCCAAATACTTCATTCTAATTATGCTGAATGATCAATTGTCGGCAATTTATTATAGATGGCATACACTTGTATCAACACTTGTGTTAGACATGACATTATGGGGAGAAAATAGTAGCTAAAGCATTATTGTTATTTACACATAATCCATCCAATATTTTTGACTGGATTTGGTACTTTTGACTATTGGATCCCTCCCAAGGATCTAGGATAGTTAAAATATCATGATAATGAATTTTATGTATTTATTTTATTAACATGCCATCAAACATATTTAGTATGTTTTCCTCCTATTTTCCTCACAATAACAATTCTGTAAGATGAGTTGGGCTGAATGAAAATGACTGGCCCACAGTCACTTAGATGGCTTTCATGGCTAAGTTGGAATTAAAATTCATGGTCTCCCAGTTCCTAGCCTGGTCCTAACCACTAGACATAACTATTTAAATTAATGCAACTGTTTATAACTGGTAAGTTCAGATTCTACCCATTCCCATTGTATCAAAATGCTTTTCAGATATTTTGGTATTATTTACCATTTGTCTACTAAACATACACCACTCAAAAAAATAAAGGGAAAACAAAATAAGACATCCTAGATCTCAATGAATGAAATATTCTTATTAAATACTTCGTTCATTACATAGTTGAATGTGCTGACAACAAAATCACACAAAATTATCAATGGAAATCACATTTAGCAACCCATGGTGGTCTGAATTTGGAGCTACACTCAAAATTAAAGTGGAAAAAAACACTACAGGCTGATCCAACTTTGATGTAATGTCTTTAAAACAAGTCAAAATGAGGCTCAGTAGTGTGTGTGGCTTCCACGTGCCTCCCTACAACACCTGGGTATGTTCTGATGTGGTGGCGGATGGTCTCCTGAGGGATCTCCTTCCACACCTTGTCTAAAGCATCCCCAACTCCTGGATAGTCTGTGGTGCAACGTGGCACTGGTGGATGGAGCAAGACATGATGTCCCAGATGTGCTCAATTGGATTCAGGTCTGGGGAACGGGCGGGCCAGTCCACAGCATCAATGCCTTCATCTTGCAGGAACTGTTGACACACTCCAGCCACATGAGGTCCAGCGTTGTCTTGTATTAGGAGGAACCCAGGGCCAATCGCACCAGCATATGGTCTCACAAGGAGTCTGAGGATCTCATCTCGGTACCTAATGGCAGTTAGGCTACCTCTGGAGAGCACATGGAGGGCTGTGTGGCCCCCTAAAGAAATGCCACCCCACACCATTACTGACCCACTGCCAAACCGGTCATGCTGGAGGATGTTGCAGGCAGCAGAATGTTCTCCACGGCGTCTCCAAACCCTGTCATGTCTATCACATGTGCTCAGTGTGAACCTGCTTTCATCTGTGAAGATCATTGGGTGCCAGTGGCGAATTTGCCAGTCTTGGTGTTCCCTGGCAAATGCCAAATGTCCTGCACGGTGTTGGGCTGTAAGCTCAACCCCCACCTGTGGATGTCGGGCCCTCATACCACCCTCATGGAGTCTGTTTCTGACTGTTTGAGCAGCCACATGCACATTTATGGCCCTCTGGAGGTCATTTTGCAGGACTCTGGCAGTGCTCGTCCTGTCCCTCCTTGCACAAAGGTGGAGGTAGCGGTCCTGATGCTGGGTTGTTGCCCTCCTACGGCCTCTTCCACGTCTCCTGAGGTACTGGCCTGTCTTCTGGTAGCGCCTCCATGCTCTGGACACTATGTTGACAGACACAGCAAACCTTCTTGCCACAGCTCGCATTGAAGTGCCATTCTGGATGAGCTGCACTACCTGAGCCACTTGTGTGGGTTGTAGACTCTGTCTCATGCTACCACTAGAGTGACAGCACCGCCAGCATTCAAAAGTGACCAAACCATCAACCAGAAAGCATAGGAACCGAGAAGTGGCCTATGGTCACCACCTGCAGAACCACTCCTTTATTGGGGATGTCTTGCTAACTGCCTGTGCTTTCCACCTGTTGTCTATTCCATTTGCACAACAGCATGTGAAATAGATTGTCAATCAGTGTTGCTACCTAAGTGGACAGTTTGATTTCACAGAAGTGTGATCGACCTGGAGTTACATTGTGTTGTTGAAGTGTTCCCTTTATTTTTTTAAGCAGTGTATTTAGACAATATACAAAAGGATGACTACAATATAGACCTTTTACAACAGGAATGTCAAACTCATGACGGCTCGTCATGTGACATGTGGCAACTTTCCCCCCCTTCAGTAAACCGGTGGTGGGTGTGGCCAGCATGTGATGCATCCAACCTGTGAGCCATGAGTTTGATCCTCCTGCTTTATAGAGGCAGCTTAGCAATAGCAATAACACTTAGACTTATATACTGCTTTACAATGCTTTACAGCCCTCTCTAAGCAGTTTACAGAGTCAGCATATTACTCCAACAATTTGAGTCACCCACCTCAGAAGGATGGAAGGCTGAGTCAACCTTGAGCCTGGTGAGATTTGAACTGCCAAATTGCAGGTAGCCGGCAGTTAGCAGAAGTAGCCTGCTGTACTGCACTCTAACCACTGCGCCATTGAGGCTCAAAAATAATACTGAATTTAGCCACAACTGGAAAGTGCATGATTTGTTTCTCCATGTGGAAAAAATGTACCTTTTCTTAACTATGTTTCAGCTTGTAAGAAACACAAAAGCTGATGAAATGGTGAAGGATCTCTATGTTGAGAATGCTCAACTGTTAAAAGCTCTGGAGATGACAGAACGGAGGCAAAAGATGGAGGAGAAGAAGAACTATCTGCTAGAAGAAAAAATAGCCAATCTTGGCAGAATAATCAAGAATCTGACCTCCAATGTAGGATCATCAGCTCAACTAGGATCTAAGTGCCTTTCTCCACTTGCATTTAACTATAGTACAAACATGTCTTGAGTCTTGACCATTTATTATCTGCTGTATTGCAAGGCATTTACCCTCTAATCCCCAGCCTATGTGTAAAACTTCTTATGTCATACTTAGCTGTACCAGTGTTAAAATAGTATTTCCCTGCTTATTTTGACTTTAGGTGCAGCTCAACACATGTACAATCTGTTAGACCTACTGTATTACCTATTACTTTAGGGGAAAGTCAGATGACCAACATGACTTGAAGCAAAGGCAATGGAGAGTGGATAAAGATGGGCAATTGGATAGCAAATGTCATGCTGGCATAGTCCCCAAAAGGTGTGGATATTAGCACTTCAGAGTTGAGGAAAGGCCCTAACCTAACTACCTATTTATACAGAATTGTGCACTTTATTGAAATGTAAACATTTCATCTATTTTAATGCTGCATTTTGATAATTGCAACTTTGGGGCTGTGCTCAAAAGAAATCTCACCACTACTCTCAAAAACACAAAATTAATCTGTGTGTGGAAACACACTAAGCACAAATCCCAAACAAAGTGCCTTTATTTATTTATTTTGGTTTGCATGTTAGTTTGCAACGGTGTGAGGGGCAATAGATTTCATCTATTATCCACTCACCATATTACTGATTCACTTTCCATGAGCCTTCTATCCATTGCCCAAAGCAGACTGTGAATGGCAGGCATTCCCTGAATCTTCCACCCTCTGCTGAAGTTTTAGAGGTAGTATTACTATAACTGCATTTCGAAGGAAATTTGGAAAAGTATATGTCCTCTGAGTTTTCCCAGTTCCATTCAAAGGAACAATGGTAGCACAAACATCACCTTTTTGCCAGTCTCTAGGATACCTAGACTAGGAACTCTATGCCCTTTCAATTGACAAACACTAGTAAAGAAAGGTTAAGAAAGTAGATGGACAAGAAAAATCAAAGGTACACCAGAAGCAGCAGCTTGACTCTTAAGTGAAATCACAGCTAGATCTCTTCACCCTCAAATGCTCCCACCCTTAAGAAAATCATTTTAATGAGTAAGACAGAAAAAGGATAATTGTACAGGCAATCCTCAACTTACAACCATTCATTTTAACAACTGTTTGAAGTTACAATGGCACTGAGAAAAGGGACTCTACCAGTCCTTGCACTTACAGCTATTGCAGCTTTCCAACAGTCACATGGTTAAAATTTGGGTGCTTGACAACCAGCATGTATTTATGATTGTTGCAGTATCCAAGATCACATGATTGCCCTTTACAATCTTCCCAGCTGGCTTCCAACAAAGTAGATGGAAGAAGTCAAATTTATTTAACAACTGCAGTGATTTGTTTAACAACTGTGGCAAAAAAAGTTGTAAAATCAGGCACAACTCACTCAACAACTGCCCTTCTTAACAATGGAAATTCTGGTCCTATTTGTGATTGCTAAGTCGAGGACTATAGAAAAGTAGCAACAGAGAGCTATATGGTATGGAAACTGATGAGAAAACAAAGAACTGAACAATTCCAAAATTCTGATGCTATCTGGCACCAGTGGTTTGTACTGTCAGCATCCACACTGCTGAGTTAGTGCCTGCAGAAGACAGGAAAAAATATCTTGATTTGCAGGATAGGCTATTAGTTAGCCATAGTAGAACATTCTTTGCATGCAGAACATTCCTCTTAAGAATTTTAAATTCCAATGGTCTGTATATACAGCAGCAAAGCTTCATATGATTATTAAGGATTATGAACAACATGGCTGAGAAGTAGCTGACCTTCAGATACTAACTATGAATACTGTTTTTATTTTTACTAACATTTTCAGGAACCCAAATTTCTCATGTACATTTGAAGAAAGAAGATTGCATTTATAAAGAGAATACTTCTGTTTGAAACCAGAAGTGACTAGCAATGAATTTTGGACTGCCTAATTATTTGGCTGGGGTTTTTTTAATTTTATGACTTTATTTTAAATATCAATTTGATATTTAACATTCTGGTTTTACTGTAATTTATTGTAGTCAAGATATATTTATACATATGGATTTTTAATCACCCATTGTCTCTCACCAATGGAAAAAGAATAGTTGCTTTTTCTGTGCTACAGCTATATCCAGTGTGTGAACTGTTTTTACCACACTACCAATTATAACCTGAATAAAGAATGCAACCAGTGAGGCTAAGGCTAAAACATGTTGTAGAACAAAATATCTGCAGAACATTTAATTAGCCAATTGTGCCTTATCCTGTTTATAGCATGCTGATTCCACCTCTGTAATAGACTCATTCAGAATTCTGCAGAGGGAAACCTAATTCTTTCTAGTGTACCAAATAATGTTCATTTGCATCAGAAAAAGGTCAGGGATCTCTATCCAAGCAATTTTGATGCACTTGCTTTTTTGTAAATAACACCTGTGGAAAGAATTAACCAATCTTTGTAATTCTTATTTAGTACTGGCTAGAATGGACAGCTTTTTTGTGGATGGGACCAGAATTTCCTGGGAGTGGTTATTGCTGTGGGGAATGGGATATGTTGCAATTATTATTATTTTAAATAACATTTAACTATCTTATATTCAGTTCAAGGCTTGCACTACTTTCAGATTCTTTCCCATTTCAAAATAATAGAAAACCATGCCAGCAATTTCCAAAAATTGTGATAAGAGATGGGTATACAGAAGGGGCTATAAAAAAGGAATTCAGGACTCTGACTCCTGCCCTTAAACAGCTTTCCCCAACTGGATGCAATCCAGATGTTTTAAGTTGCTTTAGATTTTTAGCAAGATATCTGAGAATGCTGGGAATTGCACTTCCAGTGAATTTTGAGAGTATCAATACTTTCAATACTCTTTGGGAACAATAGTTCCCAAAGGGTTGCACATGCACAGAAAATTAGGTGATAAAATGGTAAATTTGTCATCCAAACACAGCTATTATTTTTGTTTTGCATGGGGCTGAAGAAAACCTGACTCAACTAAAATGAGTTCTTTTTTCATTTTTTTTTTTGGTATGGAAATTTATCACTCCAAAGTTTTTTATCTAAAGCAGGGGTCTCCAAATTTGGCAACTTTAAGACTTCTAGATTTCAACTCCCAGAATTCCCTGGTCAACTGTACAATACTGGCTGATGTGTTCTGGGACTTGAAGTCCACAAGTTTTAAAGTTTCCAAATTTGGAGAGCCCCTGATCTAAGCAAACAACTTAGTAGAGTGGTTAAAATGCTAGATGGAAAGCATGGAAACTACTCCACCATGATCACTCCCATCCATGGGCAAGCACCCAGTATTCAGTCTAACCTACCTCACAAAGTGAGTGTTGTGAGGATAAATTAAAAGTAGACTTTGAAGTGAAGGATAATTCTGTGACTTGAAAACTCTCCTCCAAAAAAGATGATTGATGCCAATGCTATGTTATTTGAGGCAACAGGGTAAAGCATTCTATTTGCCAGACAGCTTATCTTGCTACGATGTCTCAACCAGCATCATAGGATTTCTATAGCTTCTATAGCCTCTCAGATTTGTTAATTGAGGTTAATGTTGCCATTTATCAGATTTGTATTTGATAAAAGTATTTTGTTTCTATTGCACATTGCCATAAAAATAACTGGAGGATGGATAGTATTAAACATTTTAAATACGTAAAATCAACCTTTGTTCTTATATTGTTGATCTCCTATTTTGCAGCAGCTTTATTTTACTCCCATTATTTCTGACATCAATTCACAGAATTTATATTTCATGACCCCTTCATTAAGGCCTCTTCCTTGGGTATACTTGCATAGTCAGATATGCATAAAGGCTGGATCCTGTATTACTGGCATCAATCTGGCACTACAAAGTGTAGTCTCCTGCAAGTTCAGATCATTTAATGAATTCATGGATGTGTCTGTATAGTTTTCTTGACAATATGGAAATAGCTTGCCATTTCCTTCTTCAGTATTATTACTTTTATTGTCAGAGTACAACATGTGTACAATGGGATTTATGTTGAATCAACACTTCCGCCCCTGGAGCTCTTGCCTTTTTTCTGACTTCTGCTCCAAGATGGGATCAAAAATGCGAGGAGTACAGGCATTATAGCTGTGTTTTTTAAACTTGGCAATGTTAATATATTGTTGGCTGGGGAACACTGGGAGTTGACTTCCACACATCTTAAAACTGCTGAGGTTGGGAAACACTATATTAGAGCATCAGCCTTAGCTGGGAGACTAAACCATGTCTATATAATACATTTAACCTAAGCATTGACCCATTTTTCTGGGCTTGAACAATACACTGTGAAGCTATGTACACAAGTATTTATAACACAACTCCATTCACTCAGTATCAGGTTTCTTCCCTAGTTTCCCACCCAGGGACTCTCTCTCCCTCTAGCTCTCTTGCTAACAGTCTTGTTTTCCTTCCATTTTCACTCCAACTCCCTCCCTAATTTGAGGGCTTAACAAGAGAGAGAATGGGGGAGGGGGGAGAGTATAGCTGGAATTTTACTGTCTGATGCTCAGCTGAATGCTGGCTCTTCTACTGAGGGAAAAGCCTCTCTCAGGATCTTCTACCCAGTCCTTTCCCAGAGACCAGGACTTTGCCACCAACAACCAATCCTTCCCCTTTCAGGTCTTGGGTGAAGTTGTTGCCTACACTCAATTGGGTTCCTCCTTCTCCAGCCAAGCTTCTGTCCCTCTCAGTTTTCATTTCCCTTTTTTTCAGGAAAGCCACCTTTCTTCTCCAATCAGGAACCAACAACTGCACTGCACATTTAATTTCTCTTTCCAACTTTTCCCTCCAGCCACTAATGCAGTGACTTTTTCTTGCCTTCTCTCTCTAATTTTTATTCAAGCCAGCAGTATACCCACACACACACCCAGCAACTGCGAAGGTAGGTATCTCTCCCAGAGCTCTGGTCCCCAACATTTGTATACCAGGTTGATCAATGGGACTCCAGTCTCAAATCTCATCACAAACAGCTCATCAGCCCTTGTGATTGCTCACCTTCACTTCAAAATCAAAATTGGCCACTTCGCTTCTTTTACTTGTTCTATATCCTGGCTCATGGCACAGCAGTCTTGCCAAGGCATTAAAACCCATATGCCACACCTGCTTGAATGTGTTATATGAATACAGCAAATAAATTACAAACTAAACATTTAATCCAGATGTAGTACAAAATTTGTCTTGGTATGTGTGAGAATCCAGCAAATTGAGTTATTTCAGTTAATCAGGGGTAGTATATGGACAAACACAACTAGATAGTAAAGCAAATGCGTAACTTTCAATGGTCCTGCAAATATGCCTATATAAGTTGTAAGGATCACTTGGGCAAGTTCATACTACACATTGTCATAATATAATTTGCTTGCTTGCTTGCAGCTTAGCTTATGGTGTGCACCTAGGCACTGTGGTTAGTAAATCATTTTTTGTGGCTTCACTTGTGAATCTAATCAATTATAGTTTATTCAGTAAATAATGGTTATATACTTACATTTTATTTGAACACATTCGTACAAGATCCTGATTGCCTAAATTTAATTTTGGACAATCCATTTGGCAAATATTTTACACTAAGAATGCATTGTGCAAACCCATAAAATGAATTCAGAATCAGATTGTTTTGTTTGCGCACAGCAAAGGTTTTGGAATAATATGGATAAAGATTGAACAGATGCTAAAGCACAATATGTAACAAATAACACAGCCATCAGTAAGCATTACCATATCGTTGCATAGTCTCATCTATATACCCAATTGCATGGCAAAGTCAAGTTTTGGCACTCTCTTGGGATATCAACAAAGATTTTTGCTCATTAAGATTTCAGCCAGGGTATAATGCAACATGTCCCATGAAACAGGTTTAACTACTTACTTTAACGGGTTTTCATTTGATAATTACAGTACTCCAGAAACAGAGGTATCTAGAAATTCCTATTCTCTTCTTACCACAAAGTGATTGACTTTTAATTTCTCTACAAGTTCAAACTTACTACAGGGCAGGAGCAGCAATGTTCCTCAAGATGTCTCTCCCCCACCCCAAGAATTCAGTAGTATTAAAGACTCCCACAAGTGGACTCCCTCAAAGATTAATACATTACCTGAACACGTCTGGTTTTCATTTATGTTTTTGCCCACCAGCAGTGTCAAAATCTCATTTTAAAAAGCCCAAATCTTGCCAGTCTAACCTACAACCCTGGGGTCTTCCTGTTGGTCCCAGCCATGTACTGAGACGGCTAAATGTGTCCCGTTTTCTCAGCTATAAAGTTGTCCTCCGATGTCACAGGTTAAAACTACAAAGGATATTTATTTATTTATTTATTTGTTTATTTATTTAGTTATTCAATGTTTACCGAAATCCATCTCATTCTGGGAGGCTTACAGTTAAAAAAAAAAAATTAAAAACATTAAAAAACAATAAAAAGCGAAACCAATAAAAACACACAAAAAACCACAGAACTTAAATATACCCAAAGAGCAGGATACCTCGTCCAGTTGGCAATACAACCAGGAAACGGGGGAGGGGGGGGCACATTCAGCGACCCAGGCTTAGGAACATAAAATACAAATTTTAGGGAAGCTTTAGGAAAGGCGAACAGGACTTGGACTGTTCTGATTTCTGACTGCACTTTGCACAAACAGTCACACCTGAAGGAAGTACTTTCAGCAACAGCTGCTTCCAACGGCCAGGGAACGCCAAGCTTTCACACGAGGAAACACAAAGCCCTTTCCATCCAAGCCATGAGGTGGCGCACTTCCAACCGCCAGGTTTGGCTTTGTTTTTTTTTTTTTTTTTAATTGCGCCACTGTCTCCTTTCTAGGGCTGAGAGAGAGAGTGCCCGGCCCTACTGGCTTCATGGCGAAGGCAAGGCTAGAACTTATGATCTGCAGCCACTAGTACGCCAGACTGACTCAGCCGGACACGCCCTCCACAATCGCCAGCTGCTCTTCCTCTCCCTCCTTCCCTCCCTCCTCCTCCTCAGCTTTCCACGCTCCCAGCGCTGCCTTCCCATTGTTCCTTGCGCGCGGAGCAGCCGCTATTCCTTCAGAGCTCAGGCTGTGGGCGGGAACGGAAAGTTTAGTCCGGGAGCTTGTGAGGGAAGAGGGAAGAACTGTCCCACCCCTCCGACTCTTCTTCTTCCTCTCCCCCCCTCCCCCGCCGCCTCCTCCTGCTCGGGACAGGGAGACGTGGTGCGCGCGCTTGGCCGGTCTGAGGCGAGGGTGGGGGAGAGAGAAGGGCGAAGGCGGAGAGGCAGCGATGGATCCTGACCGGGAGAGAATCGTCCGAGGACGGCGGCGTTGGTGGCTCCTCCGGCGGCTGTGAAGGGGGGGGGCAGCGGCGGCGGCGGCGGCGGCGGGGAAAAGGGGGATGCTGTCCCGGAAGAAAACGCGCGCCGACCTCTCCAAACCGGGCGAGGTGCAGGGCAAGTACATGATCAAGGAGACCAGCCCGTTGCTCCGCAGTGAGTTTTGAGACCTGGTCGGGGAAAGGGGAGAGACGAGGGAGGAGGAAGGGAAAAGAGGAGGAAAAGACTAATATTTGCTTTTTCTGAGGGGGAAAAAAAAATGGGCCGAGGGGAAATGGGGGGTGTCTCAAAATCTAAGGGATGCTTCTTCCAAGGTGAGGGGTCGATTTTTTTACACAATGGTGGCCGAAGAGACCCAATGTAAGTTAGGTTTACATCCCAGGATCTTCTTGCAAGCTTCACTTAAGACATTCTACATTCCTTAAATAGGGACAAGCAGCTTCAAAAAGCATTTTTTTTTCTCTCCCGCAAATGAAGCCAACAACAACAAAGATTTGAGATCTTCTGGAAAACCTTTAGATAACGTTAGATCAGTAGAGGGTGCTGGTTCTTACTTGTCTAATTATAACAAATAACAAACTACTCCCTTTTCACCTCAATTTAAGCTGCTCTTTTCTTTTTTAACATGACTCTTTGGAGTGGGAACCCAAAGTAGAATATTTCTGAACTTAATCCTGGTACTGCTGACAAAGACCAGGGCTGAAATATGCTCACTAAGACACTATTTTTCTGAATTCTGAGTATTTGTCTGTCTATGAGCCATATGAGTATTTGTCTGAGAGCCAGTGTTTCATATGTTTGGGGCTGGGGGCTGGGAATAAAGTATAATGCCAAGCCTGAAGTCTGTCCACCCATGCCAGAACTTCAGAGGCCAGATAGGAAACTAATTGGACTTAAATCACCTGTAGTCATTAGTGTCTCTGTTCCTTTCTTTAAGGAGAGAAATTGTTCTTGTTTCAAAGGCCAAGTGTAGGCCACAAGACCTTAGCTTGTCACCTTATTATAATCTTTAAAAGATTATGCATGGTTAACCTACAACTTTCTGCTTTAGAGAGAAAACAGCTGTGACTGATCTCATTCCATTTGCAGAGGGAGAACAATTTTCTTCTGAATAAATTGGGGGAAAGATGCTGGTGGTGATTATAGATTATACCTTTCTTATCTTAATCATATCTAAGTCTCACAGGAGTTCTCATATTTATGGTTTGTATCACCTGGGAAGCTGAGCAGGACATATCTTGAAATGATTTGAAATGAATTCTTTTTTACAGTGCATAATTGCAGAAGCCTGCTTGAGTTGATGAAATAAAAAGTTTCAAAACGGCTGTTTGAATTAAATTTTCTTGCCCAAAGATGATATACAGTTCTAATATTAACGCAAAACAAGGATGGCTTTTATCTTTTCCATAAACTTTCAATTGCTTTGCAGTAAGTAGAAATGGAATAAAGACCTGCCAGACTTTTTAACGTATCAAGATAAACGCTAAATAAACACTAAATGTTTTTTTTATTGAAATGGAGTTCTTTGATCAAAAGAACCCAGGTAGGAACCAGTATTTTTTCTTTATTTTGAGTCCTGAATAAAGTTATAATTTGAATTAGCCAAAGCTTTTTATTTCAAAAATAAATCCTATTCATTGGAACTGTTACTACAATTTTCAAAAAGCCTATATGGTGCCTGCTGTGACAGATAATTAACAATTTTTTATAATTATAATAAATAGCCTTATTCCAATAGCTTGCTTAGATCCCTTTTATCTTAGAAAGTTAAGTTTTATCTTGGCTCAGACTTTTATGGGAAGTTATAAAGGTTGAGTTTGGTATAAAAGCCAAGAAGTCTGATCAGAGTTTAAAAAACATGTAACAGAAGAGATACACTACCAGAATTTCACATTAATTACTACTCAATGCTATCTCTGACTGCCCTTAGCCTTGTGGGATAAGATTGGTTGAAATGCAAACTTGGAAAGTGGCCGTTTTCCTGTTGACAAATCAAAAGGAGAGGCAAAAATGAGTAGCATTTAAGCTTGCCCTTGGAAGTTGTGGGAGCACCATCACTTGAGACCTTCAAGAAGAGATTGGACTGCCATTTGTCAGAAATGGTATAGGGTCTCCTGCTTGGGTGGAGGGTTGGGCTAGATGACCTACAGGGTCCCTTCCAACTCTGATTATCTGTTATCTGTTAATATTAATGAAGCTTAGAAATAGGTTTAGATCAGGTACTGTGTAGCAATCTGAGTGCAGGCTGTATGTATTTATAAAGTCTCATTTCTGCAGCTTTCAGATTTTCTTCTGACCATCATTATCTGAAACTGATAACATAATTTCCTACCATTTTGAGAGGACAAATTGAAGATTATAGGGTATGCATTAAAATGGCATAATACGGGTAAAAATGAAATTCACCACCACTGTCATTTGTTTTGCAACCCTTAGTTGCTCCTCACAAATACTAATTGTGGCCCAACTCTTTAAGAAAGTCTTCTATTTTAGATGAAGCTAATCAGTGGATGCTAAAATAATTTGACTTATTTTGCCTTAGAGAAGAAAAAAGAAAGGTTTTCTTACTGCTTTCCAAAAGAGCTCCCTGGGATTCTTTTATTAAACTATTTATTCTGTTGCTATCGTACTTAGCTCTGATTTTTAAAAAAGGGAAATTAGATTTGGGTTCAGTTTGGGTTCACATATAGGAAAAGATCTTCTCTGCACTGTTTCTTACCAGGTTACAGAACTGTGAAGAATCTAAATGAAATGTGTTTGCTCAAAACTTAATTGAGCAAACCTAACACTAGATAGATTTAGTTATTGTGATGGAGGAGAAATTAAGAGAGGGCTAGTGTAAGAGAATCACTGCCAGGAGTGAAGAATCTACTGGATTTATTGAACTTTTGTCTTCCAATAGCTTCAGTTTCTAGGCCATACAGTAGTATTTGGAAGGCTGTCCTTTATTCTGAGGCTTGAAAAGTTGTTACAGCATTTTCTATGACAAATTCTCATAACTGGAGATTTGGGGAATTATAGTTCCAACATAAGGGCACTATGTCAAGCAAGTTCACCCTATAGAGTAAGAAACCTATATCAGCAATATTCATAAGACAACAATAGTTATGCATTTATATTAAACACAAAATAGTCTGTGTTGGTTGTTGTCTCCCCAAACATATACACAGCTCACTCTTTCAAAATACCCGAGCTCATGCTGCATTATTATGATATATTGGAATTATAGGAAATAATTAAATTAAATAGAAATGTCAATAATGTAATGTGCCACTGTTTCAGCAATGTTTTATGCATCTTGTAATCCCTTTATTTCAGAAATAGACATAGATGATTATTGTTTTATATATCATGATAAGCCAGCATTTGTTAAGAGTGGTTAGAGTACAGTACTGCAGGCTGCTCCTACTGCAATTTGTAAGGGTTCCATCCTTCCAAGGTGGGTAAAATGAAGACCCATATTGATGGGGGCAATATGCTGACTCTGTAAACCGCTTTGAGAGGGGTGTAAAGCACTATAAAGCTGTATATAAGTCTTAATTGCTATTGCTATTTGGCTAGTTTGAGGATTTTTTTACTTGTCTTGTAGAAGTACCTATAATTACTTACTAATGATGTGCAAATCAAGTCATTATCTAATGCAATATAAGAATTATGTTATATTGAACAGTGTATGTACATACATCAGAAAAACTACAAATCTGACTAATGTCTAACTGGATCATGATTCCAGAAATATCAGGTGTACAAGTTCTATTTCGGAACATCCCACAAACTTTCTGAACATAATTTGGCATTCATGCTTATGATAGATTCATAAGGTGGCAGTGGGATACTTTTGACCTGGCCATGGTATTTATTCACGAAGAAGTGAAATTGGCTAAGATGTATAGAATTACCTTACTTTAAAGAAAATATTAAAATTTTTCTAAAAAATTTAATTCCAGCATTACAAGCTTGAAACAGAGTTTAAATACCTTGAGATTTCTTCCTGGAATGTTGTTGGAATTGTGCAGTTTGGGGTTCATGTTCATATAAAGGACCTCCTTGGGGCTTTCTTTTTGTTTTACAGGGTTTAAAATTTAATGTATCCACTCTTCATTAACATTTGTAAGTATCCTAAGTTCTGTGTATTTATAGTTACTATAACTTTCTGCCACAGATCTGATGCCTTCATTCATCCGTCATGGTCCAACCATTCCAAGGCGAACGGAAATCTGTCTTCCAGATCCAGTGCCTTCTGTCTATTCGGCAGGTGGGGATGGAGCCCTTTCCAGACATCAGAGCTTCCTAAGGACTCCAGTGCAGAGGCCTCCTCATGAAATAGTACGGCGGGAAAGCAACAGGCTATCTGCCCCTTCCTACCTTGCCAGGAGTTTAGCTGAGGTCCCTCGGGAATATGGCTTATCTTCACAGTCATTTTTAACAGAGGCCAACTCAGTTACTGAAAATGGAGATGCTGGATCTCGTTACTATTTTGGTCACTTTTATAATGATCAAAGACGACATCAACTGGGGGATCATGTTCAGGAAGAATATAGATACTATGAACATAATACTGACCTCATCCAACGGATGTCACAAAATCAGGGAAGACACAGTTCAGGTAAGTATCATTGGGTTTTTTACACATAATTCTATTTATTTATTTATTTTTGGCTGTATGTCAAAACATCTAAACAGTATGTTTTATGCTTTTACTAGTAGAATTCAGAATTGATTGAACATATCAACATCTGAAGCTGCCTTGCATTGGGTCACATAGGAACTATGCCCATGTAGTAATCACACCTTGTATTTTTTATTAACATTACCTTGATCCATTGACTTAAGAATCAAACTGTTGTGGAAAATGCAAAAAACTTGGGCAACAGCTGTGAACAACAGTACCCTATTAGTGTGTAAGAGGATCTGAATTGCAGGGCTTTGGTATTTCCTCCACTAATATAGATAAAGAGCTGATCTCAAAGAGCTGGTGTAATTAGCATCATTTAATGAGTCCGCCCATGGACCCTTTTCAAAGGTAAAAGTAAAGGTTTACTCTTTCTAGTCGTGTCTGACTCCAGGAGGTGGTGCTCATCTTCCTTTCTTAGCTGAGTGAGCCAGCATTGTCTGAAGACATTTCCATGGAAGTGGCCAGTTTGGCTATATGCTGAAGCGCGTTACCTTGCCACCATGGTTGTACCTATTTATCTACTCACATTTGCATGCTATTGAACTGCTAGGTGGGCAGGAGCTCATCCCGTCACATGTGACGGGATGAGCTCCTGCCCACCTAGCAGTTCAATAACATGCAAATGTGAGTAGATAAATAGGTACAACCTGGGCAGTCAACTTTCCAGCTGACAACCTCAACGTCTTTAACTGCTGAGCCGTCACATCCCCTTTTAAGAGGACCCATATAGAATCTCAGCCAAAAAAGGAATGGATCTTTCTCTTCAGCTCCTTTTTGTTTTGCTTGTTTGTATTTGCTTGACCCAGAAATGGGCTTTATCATTCTGATTTAAATTTGTTAAACTTAGAACTAATATAAAATTTTACTTATTCTACTAGACGTGCTAGTGATTCTTTTATCCCGCTGCCTCCACAGCGTATTTCTTTCTTAGCCTTTTAGTATATTATATGTTTCAAGCTCAAAACTGAGGAGTTAATTTTTATCTTCATGACTGACTTTCATAATTCTTAGCAGTACTTTCTACTCTGATTCCTATGGTGTGGCCTGAGCCTCATCTAAATTTGGTTATAGATAAAAGTGATTTTGGTTAAACAAAACTATATTCCAAGCAGTATACTGTTTCATCTCCTTATTGAAAATATTGAACCAATATTTGAGGGAAAGATTTTTAATTTGGGGAAAACAACTGATATATTTTAATCTTATATTTTGCTAATAGCATTCTAAAATATAAGTTGTATACATTTTTTGTAAGTATTCCCTCTCATTGGAAGTTTAGACTTAGTAACAGGTATCACCTGCATTGATATTAATTACTTCAATCAATAAAATTATTAATTTTTCCATCTGTCTGTAAAACATTGCTCCAGTGATCTGCTGGATTATTCAGGTGGACTTTTGCAAGCTTGAGATAGGTGGCAATGTGCTTTCTGGAGAGCACTAGTATTCTCTTACTATACGTGCGATTCTTGTTCAGTATTTCATTATTATGGTCTCACGAACCCAACATGTTATAATGCAAGAGTGACCTGCAGATCCATTGCTGTCAATTTAGAGTTGAATGCTATTTCCTGGAGTATTACATCTTTTGATCTTGAAAGAGTAGCATTGGTATTTCTTTTTTTTTATATATATAGTATCTATTGATCATGATGGATTGATGGAGGCCAAACACTTTGACAATTATTGTAGTCATTTTCGGACTCAAATGTATTGACAATCTATTTTCTGTAATGTAATAAATTTTGATTGGAACATGGTTCACATCCATAGACATGACATGAAAAATGGTATGTGCATTTTTAATGGGAGAGGGACCCTCAAACTCATTTTTATCTCATTGATTGGAACATCCAACTTGCCCTCTTAAAGAGAATTTCTTATTGTAGGACTGCACATACTTTTTTCCAACAAAGATAGCAAATGTGGTCATCAAGTTTTCAGGTGACCCCAGCTAATAACATAGTACATAGCACATAACATAGTATATTGTGTGTGATTTATTTAATCAGAATCTGTATATTAATAGGACTTAAATGAAGCTCTGATCACTTTATAGATCACATTGTTACAGGATCATAGATCTGAAAAGGGATTTTCAAGCTTTCCCCATTGTGAGGCCTATTCTATTGGATGACTTGTTTCACCAGACCAGAGATAGGCAATGTTTGAGAGGCCAAAAGTCAGCTTCTGGGCAGGCTTCAGGAGGCCATGGTGCTACCAACAGGAAAAAATGAGACTGAACATCTTGATGCTTTTTCTGTTTTAGAGATTTTTAAAAGATGAGAATGAAGACTTTGGGGAAGGTAATTCCACTCTCACCGTTAACTGTCCAAACATAAAAAAAAACCTGCCATCACTTAAAATATGCAATTTATTCTCTGCATCATATGGGTATATTTCAGCAGTCCCATCCCATTTTGCCTCTCAGAGCCCTTTTGCTTCCATTATGATCTGAATCTTGGAAAAGAAAGAATTGAAAATGTGTTTCTGAAAAAGGGCCCTTTTGTTGCCAAAAGCAAACTGTTTTATTGGAAATGTGAACTTGAGGTTCTGGGAGATTGCATAAAAGCAACTTATTGCCTACCCTAGCTTTGCAAGATTTATTTGTGCTTGTATATTGAAAACACAATTTTTATCAAAAAATATTAAGCACAAAGCTGGTTTTAGTGCCAAGGAGGCAGTTTAACAATTTAGGAACTGCTATTTAAAACAGAGTACAAAAGAGTAAGGAATACCAAACTTTGAATCTGAGTAAAAGCTTGATAGTAAAAAATACTTGTCTAAGAAATATGATTTTTTTTGGCATAAAAACATGTCATCAGATTTTTGAATGTGGTTTGTGTTTATGGGATGCAATAAATTTACCACTTGTAAAATTGTAGTCCTGGGAAGCCCATAAAGAGTTCAAAATACAACACATATTACATTGTAGTCAATGGGATATATAGACTATGTACTCATTGTATCTTATTGCAAACTGGAGCAGTCTGAAGACAGAAAGGGATGAGATTGTCAATTCCCTTCCCCCTTTTTGCAAAGATGGTTTTATCTGAAGAATTTCTGAGCCTCAGCAAGGAAAACGAGATGGTTTCTTTTTCAGTTCCACCCTCACTCTGGAGAGTATGTCTAATATTGACTATGCTTATCAGCCATATATCCTTTTTCCTTCACTTTATTTTGCTTTCTTTTCCCATTTCCATTTTTCCCTGAGCAAAACTCAGGGCTAGCAAATTCACAGGTGCCAACACATCAAAGCCCTTTTCTTATAGCAGAGGGTGAGCAAGAGGGTCATCTTTCAATTGGGCAACTATGCACAACCTCACTTCGGTCAAAACTGCAATTCCCAAGTCATTAGCCATGAGTCCCATCATTGCCCAATCCCCTCACCATCCTTTGCAAGAGTATAGTATTCTCATCAGATCCCTCTCCTTGCTCCTGTTGCAGAAGGCATGAATCCAGCCACTTAGATAGGATTGTGATGCTTCCCTTCGAACCCATTCAGATAAGAAAGAGGGTAAACTGTTGAGGAAGGGAACCTATAGGCAGCCTTTGAGTCTCAGATTTTCTAAAAAGTAGATTACCATGATTGCTCGGGAGGTCTGTAAATTCCTGGGCCTAGGAAATCCAGAACTTCATCTCCTTCCCAGATCTCTGATGGGTTTGCTGACAACAGAAGTCATGCCTGTGTTTAGCAACCCTACCACCTCTCTTTCTACAGAGCATAGTACAAGCTCTATGGGCAACAGGAAATGTTTATTCCTTGCTCCTAAACTGTATTTGTCCTCATCCAGTTCTAGTCCTGCTCAAATACTTCAGTGCATCTGTTTGTGGCAACCCTGATTTCAGGAGCTATCTTGAATAAATATCCAAAGATCAGGAAAATTGTGAATTTGCAGTGCAGAACACATGAGACAAAAGCTTTAGCTATTACAGGTTCCATGGCTATCTCAAGCTTTTGCCAGTTTTTTCTTTTCCTATAGGCTAACCCAACCATCTAGAACAAAGGATAGGCAGGTCAGACAGGCAAATTAACCAAGGTGGCCACCTTCATAGCAAAGACTAGTCTGGACAGTGCCCAATTTTCAGAGGTTTGGTGCCTAATTGTCTATTTGGTGCAGAAACCTCTGTCCTTAGTTTTGATTGGGGTTTGGTATGTCTCATTTCAGAATGTTCTGGCTTCCCTGTAGGAAAACAGGACATAAAGGGTCTACATCAGAAACAGGTCATCAAGCCCACTCAGGAATTAGTAAAAATAGATGAAACATCTATGGGGAAAAGCATTTAATTACAAAATTTTTACTTTGTGTCAATCCCAAAACTCTAAACCGATACAGAATCATTTTATATCTTTTTAAAAAACTTTTCTTTGCTCTCTCTTTATGGGTTATTTCAAAGCTGGGAAATTAGTTACCTCATTCCACAGGAAACAACACCAGAAATTCTCCTAGTTCTAGCTTTGAAGTGAGTGCATATAGAAAGCTAGGGAGATGGATTTGTAATAAATATTCAGAAACATCATGTAAACAAGGGTAAAATGGGAAGGGAGATAGTAATAAGAAGAGACTCATAATTTCTGTCTCACTGAGATATAGGAGGGAGAAGAGGAGTAGCACAACTGGACTTTAAGATTTTATTATTATAGCCTTTCTCAATAAAATATAGTTCTGGTCTTCCTGTGGAATGTGTTTCCTGATCTGGCCGACCTCAGAGCGCTGACAGTGGGAGAGAAATATCTACTTAGGATACCAATTGCTGTGGTAGAAAAAGGACCACTGTGGCAAGTCCAATGTAGCATTTTGGTTTGTTTGGGAAAATATAGTTGGTATATATAGCATACACAGATTGTCAGATCTCAAAATCCAGTTATGTTCTTCACTTTTTATTGGACTCTGATGATCTTATTGCTTCATAGAATATCAGTTTTAAAGAGCATAGGTAACTATGGTGTCATTGGGGTTTCTGTTGTGGGAATTTGGTGGTATGGCTGGCCTGACAGTGGAAGCAAAATGAAAAATTGCTGGGCTGTCTGGTTGCTTTTGTTTAATTCTGAGGTTTGAAAACAGTGACATTAAGACAGAGGAAAGAAAGGCCAAACCACAGCTGGTGCTTCTGCTTTCTCATGGTTTCCTTCTAAGGGATTGAAATAAGAGAAAATAAGATGTTTCAGTGAAATGGCAGGAAATTACTTTGAATTCTGGTCTCAGAGTTTGGAAGAAATAAAAGAAAAGTTGGCATCTTTGAGACATTGGAAGTAGATTGTTTCTTTTGCCATTGGCTAAGGAGCAGTTAATGTATGAATGGTCAGAAACTAAAAATGTGGATTGTCTATTCTATACAAATAACAGGACAGAGTAGACATATTAAAATGAGAAGGGATGGCAGATGTTATAATATCCTCAGGCATTTATTCTGTGGCTTAGACACCCCCGAAATATAATTCCATGTTAAGTAGGTAAGCTTAAATTGTTTTTTCACATTTTGTAGAGGCAAAAGTTTTAAAAGAGGGTTCTCAAACACACACTTGCTGAATGATTGTAGCAGAGAGCAGTTTTTACCGAACTACCCTAGTCCTTATTATGAAACCCTTCAAATTTAGGAGACATTTTAGTACTCCCAAGAACATACAGTGGTAGATTCTATATATTTCTTAATGAACCCTCAAATGGATGGCCTTTTAACACTTCAGTCAAAATGCATCTTGGATTTTTTCACTGAACAAGATATTTTCTGGTGAGAAAAAAATAGGAAAAAACAGGAAAATTCTTGTAATGGCATAGGTTACAACTGTAAGATGATGCAATTCCCTCACCATAACATTCCTTGAATGAAGTTTTTGCATACCAAAAGTCTTCTCTGGAAGCACTCTTGGAAATATCTCATTTAAGAGAATGAGATTGTTAAGTCAAACCAGATGCTCATATTTCTCTCTCCAGGTCCTTGTCTCACAGCCTCCATCTACCAAGGAAGAAAAGAATTTGTGCGTACAGCCACCATGACTCTAAAAAAATCTGGAAAATCATGCTAAGCGAATTAATGGACCACTATTACCACACATCCCCAAAAATCAGGCAGTGTGTTCAAAGGGGTTCAGCACAAAGAAACCTCTTATACAAAGCATATTCATCCCCAGCCTATGTGTTCAAAGAACACAAGGTAGATCCAGAGGATGGAGAGACAACATCAAAGTTACATTACATTAATTAACAGTGGTTGAGGCTGCCAGAAAGCAAGAACCAGATCTTTGTATCTGCTTTGACATCTGAAGCAGTAAAAGAGGAAGAGGAGGAGTGCCTCATGGTGGAGTGATATAGAGTTGCAATATTATTGAGCTGCCTAGGTGCAAATGAGTGGATAACTATTTCCTGGGAGCAACAATATCATATAATCACAATATTATACATTTTAGCCTCTCAGTGGTGTCATGGCAGTATTTGCAACATGGTTGCCCTGATAATTGAACTGTACAAATGGCTTGGATAATTTAAGCTTTTAAAACATGTAGGATGATCTTCGGCAATTTTGTTTTTGCTTTTTTCATCCCCCTCCCCAAAATTAACCAGTGAAAGGCTTTGATTGAAGTGTTGGCTGTCTTCTCTTTTCCTTCTAAATTGGCCTAAGAAAGCTGAGAAGGTCTCATAATTCCTTGCCAGCATTTAAAATAAGTCAAATTCTCCTTAAAATCAAATACTTGGGGAGAAGCTAATTAGGACACCTGTGGTCTTTGTGGCTTGATCACATCCTGTGGAAAGTAAGGGCAATGACCTTGACAGATATATGCAAAAATGTAAGGAGCTGAAGCAATCCTGAGGTAATATTTAATATTCAGAAGGGTGTCAGGCAGATGATTCACAGGACTAAAAGGTGAATGAGGTAAAGCAAATCAGACTTGCAAGTTTCCATTATAGGCTATGTTTCTACTACCTGTGTAATTGATTTCCTGGTTTGGTCTACCTAGAGGGGCTGACCAGTCTTGTCTTGTCACTGATAAGAGTAGTAATTTGATCTGCTCTACAGTAACAGTCTCTTTCAGCCATCAATGTTTTCCTCTGGAAAACTTGAACCAATTAGTCCTCTTGTTTAGAGCAATGGTGCAGAACTTTATTTCTGCAGGTAGACAGTATAATTTTCTTTGACTTCCATTGTATCTTCATTCTTTTTCACATGAGAGCGATAGAAGACAAACAAAGGTTCGAAGTGATGAGATGGTAGATGAGAACTAAGAACCTCCTTTTCCTATCAACTTAGAAATTTGATGCTGTTTGGAATAGAATGTACTAAATTACAGGAAGTTTAGTTAAGCCAATAACTAAACTTTCCTAAGGTATTGCCTAAGGAAGCTTTATTTGCTTCATCTTTTCTGAGATTCCATGCCTAAAACCAAAGGAAACCCAAATTTCATTTTGTCTCTCTTAATTTCTTGGAAAACTTTGGTTCCAAGTTTTTGGACACTAACTCCACAATAAAAACCCTTTTGTTTCCAAACAATCAGTTCTATATGATTTGTGACCTCAAGTATCTTTTTCTTTTTGTTTTCCTTATTGGAAAACATTGAAACTGGAAAATTGGAAAACTCCTTTTTAGCTGCTCTTTTATCTAGTTTAGAAGATTTTATATTTTTGACCACATCCTTTACAATGTCCTCAGTGTTATTGAGCCTTCTTACGGGTGAAGGGAGGTTAAGCTTTTCTTCTAAGGGCAAGCTTGTGCTAAAGCAAAATCTGATCCACAATTAATTGGTCATATTACATTTGGGTTGAGAAAGTACACAAATTTAGGCCTGGTTAGTACTTAGATGTGAGACTACCAGGGAAATATTTAGGATTTAGGCTAGACTGGGAAATCAAAAACATCCTGGAAGAAGGCAGTAGCAAATCACGAATGCATTGTTAAAACAATTTGTAATGTACTGTTTGTTACAATATTTGTTAACAAAGTCATTGAAAATTGAACTAATTAAAATATACTTTTCATAGTTTATTGATGAGTATATGTGAATTTCTGAAAGCAAAAAAAAGATTAGAGATGTATTCTCCATATTCTCCTTAGAGCCGTTCAGATCATCCAGAGAGTGGGAGGTGCTTCAGTCTGCGTCGTTGAAGGCTGAGCTTAATTACTGAGGAACGCTTCGCCCTCCATCACGTGGCTCCCTTGCATTCCCCAGTTTATGCTCAGCCTTTGTGAGAATAGGCTGTGCATTTTTCCACTCCTTGGCCGATTCAAGAAACTCCTTACTTCACGAAATTCCTTAATATTTCAGGTTTGCTTATTATTGTCTCGGTTCTTCCTTAGCCTCTGCGCATTGGGGTATTGCTGTAGCAGGGGAGCGCGTTCTTCGCCCCCAGGGGGGATAAAGAGCGGGTGGCTTTTGCGCTCCGGCGCCAATCCCTCCCCCCCAATTTGGTCTTTTTTCCTGCCGTTTCTCCATGCCGCACTCGTAGCGGCTTCATTCGATCGCGCTGATAAAGCGCAGTTGGTGTTCCCCCCCACCGCGAACACCGATGAATTTTGCTTGGTTGCCTCTCTTGGCCTCTAAACTTGCCGGAGAGGCTTAGTTTTGCTCTGAGCAGCCCGTTAGTAAGGGATTGTGGGCAGCTGCCATTTTGAGCGCTGCCATGTGTTCAGGCGCCATTTTAAAGGCCTAATTGCGGCTGCGAAGGGGCTAGTTCTAGTCACAGGCCTTCTAGCCTGTGAGAGCTGTATTGTGCATTAATAAAAATTGGCAAACTTGTTGGCTTTCCGCAGCATGCTCAGGGCAGGAAATTGCAGCCTATCCCTCCTGGTTGTTGCCTGGGAGCTCCAGCTGCCAGAGGCCTCATTCCAGCCTCAGGCGTTCATTTGGCGAATTGGAGATAATTGACATCAACTGTTAGGGATACACACCCTAGCAGAATGTGCAACGGCAGTCTAGCAGGCAGGCAAATGATGTGAGATAAACATTGTTGTAGTTTACACTCAGTAAGACAGATACACTGTGCCAATTAAATAGTTTTTATTCCAGCAAGAGTTATAGCATAGTCAAACAGTCCATATGTCATAAATTAGTTCAGTCCATCTAGGGATTAATCAGTTGCAAAGTCCAGTGTTGAAAATAGAGGTCAGTAAACTTACAAATAATCAGTCCAGCAATATATCTCTTTTGCAGTCAGAGATATGAAGAAAATCAAACCCCTTTTCTTCATTTCAGCAACAGCAGGGAAACACACAGTAATCACCATCAATCCAACATTGTCAGCTACTACAGTAAAAGCCAGCTAACAGTGAGCTCTCTTGCTCCCTCTTATGGTGATTTTCCAACCGCACCCAAAATACATGTTTTGCAGTTAAAGTGATACACACACTTATACTCACTAACATAGTTTATATATTATTTTTACCCAAACTAATTTAGGTAACCAATGTTATCCCTAACATCAACGTCTGGGGTCACTCCCTCCTGGGAGCACTGAACTAGTTCTCGAATTAGATATTTGTCAAATAATAATAATAATAATAATAAATATTATATTTATCTATCTATTTATCTATCTATCTATCTATCTATCTATCTAATCTATCTATCTATATAATCGATATGTGATTATAACACATCAATACTAATTGGATTATATATATTTAATTGTACGCATATGTATATATATATTAATAATTATAATAATAATAATATAGATTGTATACATCTAAATTCCAAAAGGGGGCGCGGGCCAGCTGGAAGGACACCCTGCCTTTGTTGTATGTCGAACCCTTGGCGAGCCAACCGCCTTTGGAATTTTATTACAGTCCTTTCTTCTAAAATGGCAGATGACAATTCCGCTAAAAGCCCTTCTTTGAAGGCCAGATCTAAGTCCTACCACCTGTGCAGATAGGCTAAGGAAGCTTCTAAGGAAACTTCCAAGGCTTCTCAGAGAGACGCCCTAAGACGTCATAAAGCACTGGAGAAAGAATTTGATAGGCGATCTAGAGAGTCACAATCGGTGCCTCCAGCCCTCCCACCCTCCATTCCTTCTACCTCCAGACATCCCCCCTCCAGATTGTTCTTCCCTCTCCAGGCGCAGCTCATCCCAGGGACACCAGGTCCCCGGACCAACGACCAGTCGGATGCCCAAAGCTACATTCACGCCCACGGCTGCTGGTCTGCGCCAGGAGGAGGCCGCCACAGTCGAGATCCCTGCACACATGCAGGCATGGATGGAACGGGCTATCTGCCAGGGGACTGCAGAGGGCCTCCAACAGATGTCCAGGTCCGGTCCCCCCTCGATGGCGCCCGAACACAAGTCGCCATCAGTCAGGTCCTCGCCTAGATTGGATCCTCCTCATGGTCAGGTACCTTTACAGAGGAACAGCCCTCTCCCAGAAGGGGAACTGGAGGAGGCCATAGAGGACCTGGATCGGTTCAGGGAGGAGGAGGAATTTGAATGGGGGTCTACGCACCACGGGGAGTCCCTATCGGAGATAGACCCTATGGAAGGAGACATGTCTGAGGACGAGGGTCTCACTCCCGATCAACCCACCTTTGTGGGTCTGTTCAAGCCACACATGTTTAAATCGCTCCTATTTAAGGCCAATAACATATCTGGCCTGTCGGTACAGTCCCCCTCGGCTCTCCCTTCCCCGGCGGAGGGACAAGAGGATGCCATTTTTAGGCAGCCCATGGTGGAAGCGGAGGTTATTCCGGCTCCACCCATATTTCACGACCTAGTTTTAAACCAGTTGGACTCTACAAGGGCCCCTCCTGCCCCATCCAGCCAGGACAAGAGGTTCTTTAACCTCGATTCAAGCTTCTGCAACCTGCTTAACACCCTCGAGGTAGATGAGCCCATCGTTGGCTTAGCATCCTCCTCCTCCCCCAGTGATTCTCTGGAGGTTCTGAGACCCGAGGACAAGAGGTCCGAACTAGCCTAACGTAGGGCTCACTAAGCTGACACCTGGGCCATTAGATCGGCCACGGCCGCCTCCCTCTTCACCAGGTCTTCGATCTGGTGGCTCCGCCAACTGAAACAGCATGTTCCTCCCTCTAACACAAGGGCACATCAGGACATCATAAAGTTGACGGCCGTGGCAGAATTCTCGGCCGACGCCACCTACCACGCGGTTAAGTTCTCCACCCGAGCAATAACCTCTCATGTTACAGCCTGCCGCCTGCTCTGGCTCAAACACACTGGCAGGCGGATGTAAAAAACAAGGTTAAGTTGGCCACTGCCCCCATCAAGGGGGACAAACTATTTGGCACTGCCCTGGAGCCATTACTAGCTGAAACCCAAAGCAAGAAAAAATTTCTTCCTCCCCTTTTTCGGAGGTCAGAGTCAAGAGCCCCTCAGCCATTTCGGAGAGGTTCCTCCCAACCTTTCTACCAGTCACCTTTCCCACCCAGGTATCCGAGAACCCCCTCTTTCCGGCCATTCCAGCCCCAGGATCGAGCCAATCCGGGCGACAGAAACAGGAGGGGCGGCAGCTACAGGCGTCCCTTCAGGGGTTCAGGAGGGAAGCCGTTCCGGCGCACCAGATAGATCCCGTCCCTACCTCCCCATTGGCGGACGCCTCAAGCATTTTGCCGACCGATGGGACTCCTCCACCTCTGATGCCTGGGTCCGGGACACCATCAGACTCGGTCTCGCTCTTGAATTCCAGCGCGCCCCCCCTGACTTTTTTATGGCATACCCCCCTCGAGGGATCCCACCAAACGCAACTTAATGGATTCAGCTATCCATCATCTCCTCAACATACAGGCTATACAACCCGTCCCACCATCCCAGCGGGGGCAAGGGTTTTACTCCCACGTCTTCATGGTCCCCAAATCCTCAGGTGGATGGAGGGCCATTCTGGACCTGAAACGCCTTAACCGTTACCTGATCCACCGCTGGTTTAAGATGCACACCCTACAGTCCATTCTACTGGGCATCAGGCAAGGGGACTGACTATCCTCTATAGACCTTTCAGAGGCGTATCTTCACATCCCAATCCGGCCCTCCCATTCCAAATTCCTCAGGTTCTGCTACAGCCACCGCCACTTCCGATATGTGGCCCTTCCCTTTGGGTTGGCCTCTGCCCAGAGAACCTTCACTAAGGTCCTCTTGACGCTTGATGAGAGAGGCCGAGCGTCTTTGCCGTTGGGCGGAGCGCAATCTCCTCTCTCTCAAAGCCGAACACATCTCAGGGGACTCAAATACCCAAGCAGACTGGCTGAGCAGAACCACGGTGGACCAGTCCGAGTGGCGCATCCACCCGTCACTGTTCAGGGAGGCGACCATGATGTTCGGTCTCCCGTCAGTAGACCTCTTCGCATCCCCCCTCAACACACAACTCCCCAGGTTTTTCTCAAGGTACCCCTCCCATGGGGCCGAGAATTACAATGCCCTCCGTTGCCTCTGGCCCACCGGGCTTCTATATGCATTCCCTCCATTAGCCCTGGTCCCCAGAGTCATCCAGAAGCTCATCTCCTAGAAAGCAGAACTGATTCTAGTGGCCCCCTACTGGCCCAGACACCCATGGTTTGCAGACCTCCGCAACTTATCAGTGGCCCCTCCCTGGAAAATCCCCCCGAACAGGATTTCCCTTTCTCAGGGGCCCCTCCAACACCCGGATCCTCAGTGGCTCCAGTTAGCCGTTGAGCGGGAATGTCTAAGAAAGGAGCAGTTTTCTGACCAGGTTATTGATACCATTTTAGCTGCCAGGCGGCCCTCAACAACCTGAATATACAATGCCACTTGGAATAGTTTCTGCAAGTGGTGCCATAGTTTCCAGGTCAACCCGTTTTCACCCTCCATCGCTCAAGTTTTGGAATTCCTCCAAGAAGGTCTGAGGAAAGGACTTTCCCCGAACACCCTGAGGCGTCAGATCGCAGCCCTCTCAACCGTCATTGCTTGTGACAATCTGGGTTCCCTTTCCCTCCAACCTCGCATTAGGGCATTCCTCAGAGGAGCCACTAACTTGTGTCCCCCAACAGTTCACCGGTACCCTACCTGGGACCACAATAAGGTCCTTATGTCCCTTACTAAACACCCCTTTGAGCCTCTCAGGAAATCCACACTCCAGTTTCTTACATTCAAAGTCGTGTTCCTGGTGGCCATTACTTCAGCTTGCCGAATATCGGAGAGAGCAGCCTTGTTGGTGAGGAAGGACCTTTGCATCTTCCATGCCGACTGGGTGGTTCTCCGGCCGGACCCTAGCTTCTTGCCCAGGGTCAACTCAGCCTTCCACAGGGCACAGGAACTCACTCTTCCGAACTTCTGTCCCAATCCCTCGCGGGAAAGGGAGAAGCTTTGGCACACCCTGGACGTGAGACGGGCTCTCCGCATTTACATTAAGCGCACCCAGCCCTTCAGGGGGTTCGAATCCCTATTCCTTTCCTTTCAGCCCAAATCATTAGGCCACAAAGTATCCCCTTCAACCATAGGCCGCTGGATTAGAGCTACTATTTCCAAAGCTTATTTGTCTCAGGCTCTGCCGGTACCCAGCGGAATAACAGCACACTCCACCAGAAGTGCAGCCACCTCAGCAGCTTGGGCCACCCAAGCTCCAATTGCTGATATTTGTCGGGCGGCCACCTGGGCCTCCCCATCTCCCTTCATTAGACATTATAAGATCGACATATTTGCCTCGGCGGAGGCTTCGTTTGGGAGACGAGTCCTCCAGCAAGTCCTCAAGGAACCACAGAGATTACCGAACCAGACGGAGTCCCTCCCATAGGACAGCCAAGCTTTGGTATGTCCCACTCTCTGGATGATCCGAACGGCTCTAAGGAGAATGGGCGTTGGTCCTTACCTGACACGCCATTTCTCTTGAGCCGTGAGGATCATCCAGCCCCACCCTTTTATTTCACCATCTGGTGGGGTCTTGTTTCGGCCAATGAACTTAGTATAGTAAGATGAGAGCACGATCTTCTCTTCACTCGCAATTTTGCATAAACTGGGGAACGCAAGGGAGCCACGTGATGGAGGGCGGAGCATTCCTCAGTAATTAAGCTCAGCCTTCAACAACGCAGACTGAAGCACCTCCCACTCTCTGGATGATCCTCCCGGCTCCAGAGAAATGGCGTGTCAGGTAAGGACCAATGCCCATTTACACGAGGAAACAGGATGCAAAGGTAATACATTATGAAACTGATCACAACCTGTTTTTCTGAGGAAAGAAATTACATTGTTAAATATTATTTGGTTTATTAATAACCCATTTGCCTTGGTTTTCCAGGCATTGGAAGGGTTGCTGCAACATCATTAGGAAATTTAACAAATCACAGTTCAGAAGATTTACCCCTCCCTCCTGGTTGGTCAGTAGATTGGACTCTTAGAGGAAGAAAGTACTACATAGACCATAATACGAACACAACACATTGGAGCCATCCACTTGAACGAGAAGGGCTGCCTCCAGGATGGGAACGTGTTGAATCGGCTGAATTTGGAGTGTATTATGTTGACCACATCAATAAAAGAGCACAATATAAACATCCTTGTGCTCCCAGGTAATATACTTGTGATCTTCACTATAGAATATTTGAAGAGATAGAGATAACTGTGCTACAAGCTAATTAATTTCTTTATTGCTTCTATGTATTTTCTCATAACTTATTTTAACTTATAATGATTACATGAATAATATCAGCAATTTTTTATTTTTGCATGTTTGTTCACAAAACATGTTAAAGTTGATTGAGCAAAACATTCCAGTTTGGCATAAAGCTTCGGAAAATATCCCATGAATATAAATGGTTTTCTAGCATTTTTGGAAACAATTGAAGCTTAAAACTCCTTCATGCAAAAAATGGAACATTTCCAAACTTTTTAATCTCCTGGATATTGAATGCCCAACAATTTATTAATAAGAGGTATCTATTATCAATCCCCACAACTCTCTTGTAGTAGAGAAACTGACATTATATACAATTACCTCTACCTCTGTTATACAAAGTCATTGAACTCTGAAGAATATATTTTAAAATATTTATATTTATTTATTTACTCTGGCAAGGAAAGTGAGTAGGCCAATACTCATATTTTACAAACAGAAAATACTAAAATGGAAAGAATTGTGGTGTGCCAAACCTAGATTAGAAAATTTGAACTAAAATGAATTCTTTTTCTTAGCATCTTTCTTGAAATCTAGTCATACTGGAAATTGTATAAATCCCCATGAATTTCTGAGAAGGATCATAATGTTTAATTTTATAATTGGCTCAAAATGAAGTCTTTAAAAACAGTGCATTCAAGTCAAAATGTTCAAATCATGTGATAGAAAATGATTCCTATTAATACTCCTAGATTTATGTCATTTTAAGTTTGATATTATTAGTAATTGGAGCTTTAAGAGGAACTGATAACTACTATCCAGAGTTGCTGGGAGTTGGGCTGCGTGTAAATTTTAATAAATTATTAGTATTATTAATAGTTCTCCTTCTCATATGTACTTGTGCATCTTACAGAAATTTTGCAGATCTGATGGAATGTAGCAGGTTGAATTCCAGCAGGGAGAGGGGATACATTCCTAGGAATATGTGGCAGCTCAATCCAGATAGAAAGATCCAGTGTGAGAGAAAGAGGCTGAAGACAGCCACTCCCTAATAGTTTTTAAGAGTATATGATAGATGCAGATAGCAGAGTTCTTCAGTTTGGCAAGATTCTCTCTATAGGTAAGGAACAATAAAGAACCCAGGTTGGAAGAATCACCATGTCTCTTTCTTGGTTTTGGGGCCTGTCATCAATTGTTTTAAAGCCTCTTGGTTAGACATATTAGACGACTGTATATGTTGAATAATTTCTACGTAGGCAGATGGGTAAATATGAGTTTATAGAAATTATTAGTACATTTAAATTATGACTCAATGGCAGCACTTAACCAGCATATTCCACCCCACCCCACCGTCCCCAAAGCCAAGAAGAGTCAGATTTCATTAGTATTTGAGTGAGATTCATCACCAAACTTGAATTCCCTAAGAACAATTTGGAAGGCACCATTGAAAACCACATTCATATTGTTGCCCTAAATTATATGAATGTGTCACTGAGTCACCAGGAGTCAGGATATATATGTGTGAGTGTGTGTGTGTGTGTGTGTTTGTGTGTACACAAGCCTGATGATGGCAGATAAGATTCTGCCAAAACGTTGCTACAACTTTAAAAGCACAACTATAATGACGTGGGAAAATACCCAAACAAAACTGAATACCAGACATATAAATACCCAAAGTCTCAGGAGCATCTGTCTAGTCACATCTTGCTCAATTTAAAGTTTTCTTGATCACAGATTGTGATAAAAAATACTTGCTGTCTGCTTTTTGGTGTGTCCGTTTGCAGCGTCCCCCGTTATGACCAACCACCTCCTGTGACATATCAACCACAGCCAGCTGACAGAAGTCAGCCTATTCTTGTACCTGCCAATCCATATCACACTGCAGAGATTCCAGACTGGCTGCAAGTCTATGCTAGGGCTCCTGTGAAGTGAGTATTGCTTAAACTTTTTTTCCTATACCTGATAGATAAATACATTTTATAACAAATATGTTATGTTGGAACCTTAAAGATACCAAGTGTAAATTATCAAAAATATTTCTTCTCCCTTAAATCAGTTTTGAGGTAGTGGGAAGTATTGAGTGTGTACTTCAGTAGTGTTCTAAATTAAAATGTTTCCGACGTATTCAGTGACATTAGCCTTTCCTTTATGTTCGTTTTATATACTGCGTTTTCTCAGATACGATCACATACTGAAATGGGAACTCTTCCAGTTGGCTGACCTGGATACATATCAGGGAATGCTGAAGTTGCTTTTCATGAAGGAACTGGAGCGGATTGTGAAGTTGTATGAAGCATATCGCCATGCCCTCCTCATGGAACTGGAGAATCGCAAGCAAAGGCAGCAGTGGTATGCGCAGCAGCACAGCAAGAACTTCTAAGCTCCTTTTTTGCTATGGACATTGATGAAGGTTTTTAGAACTCAGAGGGACTTCTCGTTCTCCTTAAAAAATTGTGAATGAGTGCTTTGGTTAAAAAGGCAGCTTCTCTTTGGATCTTGCACCTTTTGTAATTATCTTCTTTGTGCATCATGGCTTTTGAATACAAAATGTTTGTTGTATAAAAAGTTAGTTTCCTATTCTGAAAGCCACTGTTGAGGAAAAAGGCAAAAACAACTTTGTGATTATTTTGTCTTTCATGTTTTTCTAGCAAATGGTTCTACTTTGAAGAAGCAAAATTTCCTTTTTCAAATGGGAAATGTCATTGTATATTTTTCTTGAAAGTAGGCACATTTTAAAGAAATTCTAATTCCCATTGCACAGCTGGTGATTTCACAGGTGGTCTTGTATCTGGAAGATAAAGAGATACTTCTGCTGCAACAAATGAACTGTAAAGTTTGTAGCTTTCATATACAAGGTAACCACATAGGGGTTTTTCCAGTGGTTGCCTTGCAGAATAATAATTTTGTTTGAACCAAGCACTTAATAAATTACTGCCTTATTTTGTTCAACTTTGTTCTGATTTGCTACTGGGCATTTGTTTGAGGAAATGTTGTATGTAGGCTGGTGGAAGCAGTCTGTAACTTTGAAAGTATTCCAGGCAAGTAAGGACTGGACCAGCATTTAACTATAAACATGACGTTGGAGGACTGAGTTGTCTTGGCCATATGCAGTACATTTTATCATAATTAGAGTAGCAGTGAACAGTTTTATAAAACCTTTATTTGATGGCAAAGTAGTTTTACATTCACAACTCCAGAGCAACTAATTATTTTCATTCTGAATTGTTGCTTATGACTCCTCTGACATGTTTTCTGTAAAATAAATGTTTTTGTTTAAAATTTTTAATATATTCTGTTTCTAAATTTCAAACCTTTTTGCCTTGTCAACAAGAGGTGGGCTGTGGAATGGATTGGTCCAAGTCGGATTGCATTCATTACCTCATGTTGAAGAAATTTACCTTTAAATGCCTCTAGATGTGGTAATGTAGGACAAAACACCATTCATAGGCCTTGTGGGTTTGTTTGTGCTATATGGTTAGCCAGATTACTGAATTTATTTGTTTTCGAGATTCATATAGTCTACGTTCCATAAGCTTCTCTCATAGTCTGAGTTTGTGTTTGTGTAACATACTGAGCTGCAAAAATCTAACTAGAATTCATCCTAAATTCACCCTATAAGAATTGAACCACATACAATTCAGTTTTGATTGTTCTTTAAAAAGAATTTGTGCAGATTTTCCCCCTAAAGAGAGGCTGCTGTTAAGAAAAGCAGTTTCACTCTTGCAAGTGAAACAGATGCAGTGTAAATTCTTGTATTTAGTGTGAGACAGGGAAGTTTCTGCATGAATATTTAGAAATTAATAAAACAACATAGGTAATTGTCTTAGGAACAAACTTTTAATCAACAATAACATAATAAAACTAGGAACACTCTTTATGCACTAAACAAATATATATATATACAGTGGAATTTTCAAAGACATGTTAAAAAAGGCTTTTCCATCTCTTTAACATATCATAGCAAAAGAAATTTCTGCAACTTCAGAGAAGGCAAGTGAATAAGCTGTATGAAGAAAAGTGTGCCTATCAAAACCTTTAGGTGTACACTGGGCAATGTTAGGATAACTCCACTTAAATAAGTGTACAGATTACAGGTCGGCCATTACTTTTATTCATCAGGTTTTCCTCACAAAATCCTCCACGTGCACATAAGGGTTTAATTTGCATACTTCTCTTCATCAAACTGCATGGATGTGTCCATGAAGTTACCAGGAGTTGATTCTGACTCAAGAGTCTTTTATTTTTTTTTTCTCCTAGAAAGCCTGAAGTGGTCTTAATGACTCAAGGGACTCAGATTCAGAGAAGCCCACACAAGCAGTTGTGTACATGATCGTCAGCTGCATTGCTGCTACATCCCAATTTGCTCCTTTGGGATGGCATGGCTCAGCTGAAAGGAAAAAAATCTGATGTGAAAGGAGAAACAATGAGTATCTCCTGCTCTGGCCTTATGCTCTTAAAAAGATCTGAAAGTAACAGCAATTTCTAGAGAACCAAAGAGACCTGAGTCTGCAGCAAAATTAAGTCACTGCCTCCTTTTTTAAAAGAAAATGAAAGTCATGCTGATTCATCCGCTCTCAAGCAGGGCATTGTCCAAATTAAAGCAGCCACACTTAAGCCATTAGTGCATATGAATGAGTTACCATTTTTCTCTATCTTCCGTTTTGAGAAGTGCCAGAGATTGGTACAGGGATGCAGAAGTGATTAATGTGTTTTAATGAAGTATTTCTTGCATCTCTGTGGAAAGCATCTGGATTACACACTCTTCTTTTCTGTCCCTTCCTTGGGCTCCACTTTCTGGGCCGTAGGGAAAGCATGATGGTACAAATGTCTGTGTGTGGCAGCTGCGCTGTAAAGTTTATACAAAGCCTGAAAACCAAAACATAAAAAACAGGAGAGGAAAAAAGTTTTCAATTGTTCTTCTCACGGACGACTGCTAAGCAGACATGCTGCATGTGTTCAATCCTTTTAGCTTTATCTCAAGCGAATGCCTTGTTGTTTCAATTACTGATAGAATGTATGTAAAATGTGAAAACAGTGCAAATTCCTTAGTTCAACTACATGTATTCCACTGGCTGTGGAACTCTTTTTGCCAGAGGAATTGATGTTTTAAGTTATTTCAGGGATGGTAATTCTCTAGAGAGCTGACCCTGCTTCCTCTAGCATTAGGGACCTGGATCCTTTCCCAGCAAATATTACAGGGAAGAGCAGCAGATTTAATAGATACCCAGGGTCCTTTTCCTACTTGTTTTGCTAAAATCTGCTTGTGACAATGGGCTTTGCGGTATGTCCTGAGCGCCATATTAAGCAGGTTTTTTTGGTCTCTGATCTGCAGCTGCCTTCCCAATTCCAGACTATGATGGGAAAGATTTAATGAAAACTTCCAGTAATACAAATACCCTGAAGTAATATGGACCCACATGCATAGTCATTCATATATATGTATACTGGTGGAGAAGGAATTGCTTTTGCATAACAATAAGTTGGCTTACCTCATTTGTGTTGCCCTGCAGAAAAGCCAGTTGCAAAAAGAAAGAAGAAAAGCAAGATGAGAGAAAGAACACAAGATGTCCTTGCATTTGTATTCCCCGGGTTCCCACTGTACCCTAAAGCAATCTGGAGAGAGTACATTCAGTTTATTCTGCCTTCTCTTCCTTGTGCTAATTGAATCTATCAAGTTGCCTCATTCATTTTTCCAGCCACCAGTTCCTCCAAGTCAAAAGCTATCTATTAGCAACAAAAGCTATCTATTAGCCCTTCTAGATTTAAGTTAAGTGTTGACTTAACTATTTTAATATCAATTCTATATATTTGCAATTCTATATATTTGCTGTTTATTCTTTTACTTCCTTTGGAGTCTCTTGAACCATCAATAAAGGAGAGAATTTAGATTATTAAATACATGGTTTTCATGATTTTTGCCTGGAAAATAATATATAAACCATCTAAACATTAGATACACCTAAGATCTGAAGACAAGATTTCTAAAGTGCACTGTGCATAGATATTTATGTAAGGACTAAAACCCAGGATGCCTAGCTCAACACAATAATATACTTTAAACAAACCTTCCTCAACCTATTGGATTCGAACACCTTTTGCTATAGCCATCAAATAACTGTGGACACTATCTGTCACCCTTGTTTATCCAGGCACCCTTTAGCAGGACCAATGAATTTGGGCACAATCCAAATTCATGCATGTACTATACATTTGCTGTTGTTTTAATGATGTTCCATAATAATTCACCTTTCAACACCATCAAATTGGGAGTGATTTTTTAAACCAATCTCAATTACTTACAAAGCAACTTGGAGAATTCAGGAGAGGACTCAGCTGTAAAACAGACACTATAACACTGGTCCTCACAAGAAGAGAATGTCGAAGCATCCTGATTTCTATGTGCTTCTGCTTTAATGCCATATGGGACTTAGACATGATTTTTGTTAAGGATATTCTGATCAGAGATGCATTTGCTTTTAAATCTTTTACTTTAATTACTGAAAAGATAACCAGATCCTTTTATGGCTGCCTTCTGTGTTCTCATATCTAGAGCATAAATCTATTGGGGAACACTAATCTTTCTTCAAATTCGCTTCATATTGACTAGTAGCCTCTCTAGAGCAGTGTTTCTCAACCCATGGCAACTTTGAGACGGCTGGGTGGGGAATTCTGAGAGTTGAAGTCCACCCATCTTAAAGTCGCCAAAGTTGAGAAACATGGCTCTAGGGCTTTCCAAATCTTACCTGGAGAAATCAAGAGAGCAAACGGTACTTGACTTTTGATCTTTTCATTACCATTAAGATGCCTGCTAGCGATTTTCAGCTCTCTAAATTTCTATCATCGTCTCTGTGCAACTATTTCCTATGTTATAAAAGAACACGTGCTTTTGAACAGCAAACCTTCTCCAAACTGAGGGATCACGGAAAGCAAACTCCACTCCTTACTAGCACTGATGATGTTACCGGTATATCTAGTTTGGCTAATGAAACATTTGCAAGAAAACAAACTCAGAGAGCACCAAAGACTTATCATTTCAACCCTGAGCTACAAATTACTCTTGGTTTCTCCAAACCGCTGTCCTCACGGAATGTAGAATTTCAGTTTCTATCATTCCCATTTAGTGTAGCCAAGTAAGGGAACCAAAGGCCAGCAAAATGTGAAGACTCTGGATCAGAAAAGGCTCAGTCAAATATTATTAATATTTGAAATGTTAGTTGAAAAGTGCACAGACTGTGAAGGTCGTGGGCAGCTTTGGGAAGCTGTTGTGTGTGTCTGTTTATTCTAATGCCTTGTGTCATTGGGAATTGGATGGCAAACACGTTTAATAAATAAAATATTTATTATAAAATAATAAAATGTTGCTTTGGACTTAAGAGAAAATCATCTGTCTCTCTCTCTTTTCTCTTGTTCCCTCTGATTCTGTAGAGAAGCTCCATTGTTACAGAGTTTTCAAACTTTTTAAGCCTTCACTATTGTCCATTTTGGGTGCCATTCTTTCCTTTGTCTAGGGAGACTAGAAGCTTGATAGGTAAGCCAGTGTTTAAAGCTCAAGAATGGTTAATGATCTCTTACCTGGTCCCAGAGTGCTGCTGCCACTTGGTCTATGACAGCCCCCAGCTCCCTGTACTCCCCGGAGTATCTGATGTATGCCCATGTGCAAAGGGTGATCAGAGTTAGCCCCATGATCATATTGCAGAGACTGGCTATGATGTCCAATCCAATGAAGCCTGTGACACCAGCAATGACGTAAGTGATGAAGATGACAACAAACAGAGTGGCTGGGGTGCGAGCAGCATGGAAGATGTTCTTGCTGTCATTGTGCTTGATATACTGGACGTAGAGCTCGTCAATTTCTGCCTCTAATTGCTGGAGGTAGCGACGGCTGAATTCTTCACCCCCCATCTTTTTCACACTACGGAATTGCCGCACTGCCTCTTCCTTGAGTTCCAGGTGTTTATTCTGAAGGTCACTGGGAGCAAGAAAAGGTTTGTCACCTCCACACACCTGAAACAAGTAAGTAAAGCATTTTTTTAAAAAAACCACAGGGTAAACCCCGCTGATCAGAGAAATGTGGCATTCACCAGATTTGTTAGATTTGAATTCCCTGAAGTCCTAGACAGTATGAAAAAAAAAAACTCATACTAGTTGGGAATTTGAATTCAATTCAACAGGTTGAGAAAGCTGGCTTATTCACATGTAACTAAGCCATTACTCTCCTGCTCAGGACAGGAAGTGCAATTAAAAGATCCCCAATAAATGACTATCTACTCTGCTTGATTCCATCAAGTAAAGGGAAATTTTGGGAAACTAGTTAACTGTTGGACTGCCCTGAACATTTAAAGGATATGGATCATTGTTGCATGTCTTTCCCTTGGAACAAGTCTTGATCTGCTTGACATCCATGAGAGTCCATGGAATCTCTCATTTTGGATACAATAGTGCAGAGGTCCCCACATTTGGAGACCGCTGCTATAGTGATTTAACATATTTAGTTCTTTAAATCTTTCTTCATAAGACTTAGTTTCTACTGCTCTGATCATCTTCACTGTCCTTGTCTGACTTGTTCTATTACCTCTGAAACCTTGAAATGCAGGAGTTGGAAATGGATTCAAATGGGGTTTGACCAAAGCAGATTATCTAAAGTGAGATGAGAAATAGGTTGTTCTACATTTTTAGTGGGATAAAGTATTTTGGTACAGGTAATTGCTGAATATAAAAATACCCGAACAAAGCTGAATACCATATATGTAAGTACCCGCAAAAACTTAAGAAAACATGTGTGTATGTATGTATGTATGTTATTCAGCTTTGTTTGGGTATTTTCCCACGTCATTATAGTTGTACTTTTAAAGTTGTAGCAACGTTTCGACAGAATCTCATCTGCCATCATCAGGCTTCTGCATGTATGTGGCAGGGCATGATGCACAGAATGCCACCCACAAACCCAAACTATGGTTAAGATACATCGATGACACATTTGTGATTTGGCCCCATGGAAAAGAAAACCTAAACAATTTCCTAACACACCTAAACAGCACATACCCCAAAATCAAGTTCACCATGGAAACAGAAACAAACAACTGCCATTCCTAGATGTACTAATCTACAAAAAAACAGATGGCACACTAGGACACACCATATACCAGAAGAAAGCACACACCAACCGCTACCTCAATGCCCAATCCCACCAACACCCAGCACAGATAAACTCCGTAGCCAAAACACTAATTGCCAGAACCAAACGCCTGGCAGACAAGACACACATAAAGACTGAACTATGCACCCTGACTAAAGTACTGACAGCTAACGGCTTCCACAAAAGCAAAATCACCGGCTTGATCCACAAAAACACACTGAGACATAATGGAGACCTAGAAGATGAACAGACCTATGGAACAGCTGTCCTGCCCTACATAAGAGGTACTACAGACAAAACCAGTAAGATACTACACAGGCATCACATCAAGACTGCGTTCAAAACAGACAGAAAAATAGCAGCCATCCTAAGAAACCCCAAAGATAAAATTGACCTGGAAAACCAAGGCATATATAAAGTCCCCTGTGCATTATGCTCTGCCACATACATTGGACAGACCAATAGAAGAATAAGTACCCGCTGGATGAACACAAAAATGCAGTAAAAAATGCAGTAAAAAAGCTGGAACACTTCCTCACTAGTCCAACACATGAAAGCAACAGGTCATAGCATCGACTTCAATGGCACCAAAACCCTAGCCACTATAGAAAACCCCAGCCACAGAATTATCAGAGAAGCCATAGAGATTGAAAAAAGACCTGAAAGCATGAATAGAAGAGATGATTCCACTGTCAATTATTTGGAAGCCTGCACTCACAAACAAAAAAATTTCCACAACACAAGCCAGGCAAACACCTGGGCACAAACAGATCCCCCTGATACCTCCAGCTCAAACACACCCCAACCAGGCACCCAGATGAAACCTAGCTTCCTAATAAATGATAGCTGTCCATTTACTCGGAGCCAAGCTGCACTAAAAGCCTCCAATACAGGAACACAATGTTGCCAGCCAATCAAGACAAAAAAAGCCACAAAACAGACAGAAGATATTAGAAACACCAATCAAGCAGAACACAGCAAACTCCAAGACCAATAAACACAGACCAAGACTCCCAACCAATCAGGATGAAGAAAAAACCATTCTGGCACAGCAATAGGCTAGCCCCAAATTTAAAACAGAAACAACTGTAAAAGTCTGACTCACAGACGAACACAATACAGAAGCCTGATGATGGCAGATGAGATTCTGCCAAAACATTGCTACAACTTTAAAAACACAACTATAATGACATGGGAAAATACCCGAACAAAGCTGAATACCATATATATATGTTTTTGCGGGTATTTATATGTACGGTATTCAGCTTTGTTCGGGTATTTTCCCATGTCATTATAGTTGTGCTTTTAAAGTTGTAGCAACGTTTCAGCAGAATCTCATCTGCCGTCATCAGGCTTCTGTATAGTGTTTGTCTATGAGTCAGACTTTCACAGCCATTTCTGTTTTAAATTTGGTGCTAGCCTACTGTTGTGCCAGAATGGTTCAGGATGAAGAAAAAACCATTCTGGCACAGAAAAAATATATATGTATGTATGTATGTATGAATCATGAGTTAGTCAATGGTCCCTTATCCCAATTAAATCAATATACATATTTTTAAAAATAAAAGCCAGATTGAAATGGCCAAAATCTTGCAACAATACCATCAATTCACAAGATTTCAGATGACTTTTTGGGACAGGGTGACCATAGACCATAATAAGCAATGTTGAATGATGGCTGGGGGCTCAAAGACCTTCCCCTGAGATCCAGGACACACATTTTTGAAAGTACACTGTTCTTCCGAAGACACCGGATCACCGAAGGTTTTACATGGAGCAAAGGAGCTGCGGCTCCTTAGAAAAATGAAGAGGACGGAATCTGAGCCTTACCTCTTCCATTCGTTTGTTGTAAGTATCTTTTGCAGTGGCAACAGCTGCCAGATTGTTTGCTTCTGCAGTGGCCTGTAAAAGCAGAATAGGCAACAGGGACAAAGAGAAAAAAATGTTGCTATGGAAACAGGAGGCCGTTGACCATAACAGTTGGAAAATTTATTAATTGCAAGCAAGGAGGCTTTTTTGCCTAAAGCATCAGAGAACTCAAAGTCAGGGTCAAAGCAAACCATGTCAACAATAGGATTGTTCTGGAGGAATCATTCTCACTCAGCACAAGGGGGGAAAGGGGTTTTTTGGAAGAAATGTTTTGCACATTGCCTCAAACTCTTGGAGGAAAGGCAGGGATATAAATCTAAATGTTATATAAATAAGCACCCAACAGAATAATACACAAATATCTTCTCTACTACTTGTAAAAATTCTTTCGGGGTGACTCCAATCAGTTCTCTTTTTCCATCGCCAATCCCTTTTCTCTCCTAGCGAATGGACATTTAACCTGGGAATAGGTTATTATATGCTTTAATTAAACACTTTCCACAAAATCTCTCCTCTAGTCCACAGTAAATCAGTTAAGGAGCTGATGATAAAGCAGGGACTGGTTTTTTTCCTTACTGTTCAGCCATTTTGATGGAAAGGGGGGAAAAACAAGAGATAAGGGTAATATGTCTATGGAGATTCTCAGTCATCCAGATCATGGTTGTCCCAAAAGTGCTTTCTTCAAGAGGCAACTAGACTTTCTGGTTTTTCTTTGAAGAAAATTTTGCTTCTCATCCAAAAAGTTGAAGAAGCTTCTTGGATGAGAAGCGAAATGTCTTCAAAAAAAAAAAATCCGGTTGCCTTTTGAAAAAGCACCTTTGGCAGAGATAACGGAAGCCATTTGGATTGAGGGCATCAGCCAGGCTTTTGCAAGCTAAAGGAGGTTGTATGGCAGTCAGTAGATGGACCGGAGGAACATCGGGATCATCTACATCAGTGTTTCTCAAGCTCAGCAACGTTGAGATGTGTGGAAAATCAACTCCCAGAATTCCCCAGTCTATTACTGGGTTGAGAAATTGCTGAGGTTGAGAAACGTTGATGTACAGCAGGGGTATCAAACTTAAGGCCCGGGGGCTGGATCCTGCCCACAGGTGTTTAGATCTGGCCTGTGGACCCACCCTGGAAACAGCGAAGGTCCAGCCCATGGTGCCTCTGCCAGCGAAAATGGAGCTCGCGAGGACCCCCCAAACTCCATTTTTGCTGGCAGGGGGTTGCAGGACGGGAGCCCGTTTTCACTGGCAGAGTACTCAGGCCACCACAGCCCCACCTGACAAGTGATGTCATGCTGGCCACACACCATAGCCATCCCCCCCCTCAGGTCAAACACAACCCTGATGCGTCCCTCAATAAAATTGAGTTTGACACCTCTGATCTACAGCATACACCTTTCATTTCAAGGCTGCAGTCCAAATAGTTGGAAAGTGTCAAAGGCCTGTTTATAGTACTGAGAACTCTTTCCCAACTAAACATCTCCCCAAAGTGTTGAATTACAATGCTTACAATTCCCAGTCATTGTGGAGAAACTTTGAAAGCTACTATTTCGCACAGCTGGAGGGTACTAGTGTGGGAAAAGTTGGCCTAGACTACAGACACCCTTAGGACTCCTTCCCTACTTTCTATCTTCTTAGGGCCAAAGACAAACAAGTAAGATAGACCTGTAAAAGGCATTACAAATGATTTTGAACAAGATGCCTTGCTAAGCAATAAGTATAAATACTCACTTTGTCCACTAAATAACCTTTCTTGACATTTACTTTTTATTTATTTGAAAGTAAACTTTATTTTATTATACTTTAATAAAATTAATAACTGTTTTTCAACCATGCAGGTACACCTATATACATTAGCAAAGCATCAAAAAACTGGTTTACCTTTTTTTCTAAAAGCAAGACTTGATTGAATTGTGAGTGTTTTTGCTTATTTCTTATGACCTTTTGGCCATTTGCACCTAATAGTGTGTTCTCTGTTATGTTCTCCCATCACTGTATTCAATTCCATTAATTTGTTGACCTTCCCAAATTAATGGGAAGTGCAAGATCTGAGCATCTCACACATCTCTAAGGGACTTCATTAGCTCTGTAAGTCATCTCTCAGCATTGATAGGAATTGATAGGAAAACAAATGCTTTTTCCTTCTGATAGAAACATACGTTCCCAAACCCCCAGAATGCAGTAATTACCTGCAACATTGATTTTGGATGAGGGAGCTCTTCTCCTTGGTAGATCTTAATATAGGCCTGGGAGAAAGACAAGTTAAAAGACTCCAAGTTATATATGGGATATCATTTAAAACCTGCCCTTAAAATATTATGTCAAAAAATGTCAAAAGTGTTTCTAAGTTCCTATTTATAGAGATAAAATATTAATTAACCATATTAACCATGTAAAGTGTACTATGTCATGGAAGCTGTGCCTTTAATGATGATTCCAAATGTATCTTAAAAATGCTGTGTTTGTTTTTTTAAAGTTATTGAATTGGAAAGCTGTGACTTCTAAATATCATTTAAGTGAAACTCAAAGCAATCCTAATCACGAGCTGTACCACTGGAGACGGTAAAATTCTACTTCAGCCACACCTGAAAGGGTTTAAGCTCTAAACCAGAGGTCTCCAAACTTGGCAACTTTAAGACTTGTGGACTTCAATTTCCAGAATTCCTCAGCCAATCATGTTAGCTGAAGAATTCTGGGAGTTGAAGTGCACAAGTCTTAAACTTGTCAAGTTTGAAGACCCTTGCCATAGAGATTGTTTCTGTTTCCAATATGGCAAGGGGACTTAGCCACTGATCCCTAGAAAAAGCAGGTTTACAAGCCAGAAAGCTCTTTCTTTCATGTTTGCAGCTTACCTTGAAATATTCCACAAGGCCTCGGCAGGTGATCTTATTTCCGTTGATCTCCTTGACATCCAGGCTCTTGGGGCTCAATAGCCATGGAATCAGGATTTTCAAGTTTTTGATGAAATCATCATCTATTTCTGTAAGAGGAACATGAACCTTGTTTGTGTGTTTGCCTTTTGTAACGCAACACTAGAAACCCCAAGAACTCAAGAGACTTCGGAGTGAACCAATGGTTATCTAAATCAAAATAATGAATTCTACACCAAAGTGTCCAAAATACTGTCTCCTAATTTATGACATGGATCTTTTGGACACTTTCTGTTAATGTATTTTTAATTGCTATCCATGAATGAGCTATCAAGGCAGATATAACACAATGTGATTTATATGAACTTTTCCATAGTACCAATGGGGGTGAAAAGCTCAGGATGGCAATAGCATTTAATTTGACCAAAGAAGATAAATTTTATCAGGGTCAGATGGTCAACATAATAATAGAAGTTTGGAGAATCAGAAGACTAAATTGCTTACTCATGTATTGGCAAGAGTGGTTTGGTTCATACATTGTGCTAGATTCAAACTACAGTATGCTAAAGAAGCTACAATGACCAGGCTCAAAATAAACCATTAATTATGGATTACAAACCAAAACTGCTAAATTGATTCAACAAGCAAAACCGAAACCAAGTAGATCATATCATGGATTAACTAATTCATTAATTAGGAACCTGATGGCGCAGTGATCAGAATGCAGTATTGCAGGGTAACTCTGACTGCATCCTGGAGTTCGATCTTGACCAACTCAAGGTTGACTCAGACCTCCATCCTTCCGAGGTTGGCAAAATGAGGACCCAGATTGATGGGGGCAATATGCTGACACTGTAAACCTCCCAAAGAGTGCTGTAAAGTACTATGGGGCAGTATGTAAGTCTAAGTGCTAATGTGATGACCCAGGGTGGGATACAAAATAAACACAGTCACAAAAAACAGGTGAAGCCCCTTTCATTGCTTCATTTTGCTTCCCAAGCTCCAAATATCCTTGACTGGAGACAAAAAAACTCCCACATAAGCAGTTACAAGAAGGAGGAAATGCCGTTTAAATTATAAAGAGTAAAAAAACAACACAAACCAGGGAAGAAAAGGGCTTGAAGATGTCCACAGATATCAGAACACACACTGGGAAGGACGCCAAACTCAGAGAGGAACAATAAACTAGAGATATTTCCATGCTTTGCTTCCAGCACTCGCCCGTATGCATGCCCGCCTTCTTATCCAGTTGTCGCAGCTGCAGCCTATGAAGAGGATCAAGGCCCTCTCCTCCCCAGTAAACCATATCTCTCCCTTATCCTCTCTTCCCTGCATGCTCTAGGATGGAGAAGGGATGGGCCTGGGTCCTTCTCTGACTGCCCAGCTGGCCTCTGCCCTTCCCCAGCCTCCTCCAGTACTTCTGGAGCCACACTTCCACTCCCTGTTGGCTGTTCCTCCTCTCCCTCAGAGTCGGTCTCCATCAGGAGCATGACAGCTAATGCAATGGGTGAGCCACCATGCTCCTTTTGCCTAGTCTGGATTGTCCTCACTAATGTTTTATTGGTGGACCTTCTACCATGATCTACTATCTGTTACATCTTCCAAATCTTTACCTGGAGATGGCCATGACTGTTAGAATCACACAATTCTTGAAAGATTAATTCTGGAGGGTTGGAACTATCATGCTCATCTTAACATTAGGAATTAGGAGAGAACAATACCAGTAGTTTGTTCAAAGGTCTCCTCTTTCCCTGGACATTTCCATGGCATAGCCTGAGACACAGCTTTCTCCAAAGAACTTGGCACAATCTTACTTTCCTTCAAAAAAACGTTGAAATCTCTATCGCAATACTGTCGTTTTATTACTAGACTGGCCCTTTTGCCACCCTAAGCTTGAAAAATATTTATCAACAAATGTGTCTCTTAGGCCAAAAGAGTTTACTGCTTTTGCAAAACCTGGCTTGATGCCCATGAGCCCATAGGCCAGTGAGAATGGCCCAATCAAAAACCTAATTCAATCATGAAATGTCCCTAGATGATACTGCTGTGTTGTTCTCCTCTTCTGTGGTAGAGCTCATAGTTTTCCCTTTAAAAATAATATCTGATCATGTCGAAGGTATCTGAATGGGTAAAGGGAAATTCTCTCAGAATGGCAATCAGGAGGCAGCAGTATTCCAGTACTTGAGAGGTTGCCACAAAGAGGTGGGGGTCAACTTATTTACCAAAGCACCTGTAGGCAGGACAATGGATGGAAACTAATCAAGGAGAGAAGCAACTTGGAATTAAGGAGAAATTTCCTGACAATGAGAATAATTAACCAGTGGAACAGCTTGCTGTCAGACGTTGTAGTTGCTTCATCATTGGAGGTTTTAAAGAAGAGACTGGACAGTCACTTGTCTGAAATGGTATAAGGTCTCTTGCTTGAGCAGGGGGTTGGACTAGAAGACCTCCAAGGTCCCTTCCTGCTCTATTCCAATTAATTGATTGAAAATGAATGTTATCCCTAAAACGGGTCATAGACCCACACACACTCCTGCAAACCCTGACTCAAGATTTGTCTATGATACAGGACCTCCAACTTGGTAGCTGTGAATTCTACTGCGGTTTTTGTCCGCTTGGCTTCTTACTGGTGATAAATGAACTCACCTCTAAGTTTCCCATCAAAATTGGGATTTGTAGCTACTTTCAAACCCGGATGAGGTAAAAGGAAACAGGAGATGTTGGTGAAGCAGGAGTGTATATGCTTCCGCACATTTTGCAGCTCTTCATGCTGGTTTCCAGAAACCTGGGAACAAGCAGGCAATTACTTTTTCTAAAGGAGGACAAGTATAAATCTGTTATTCATAGTTATTCATCCATGGTTGTATCCTGGTACAGGTGGTCCTCGATTTACGACAACAATTCAACCCAAAGTTTCTGTTGCTCAGTTGTTAAAAGTGAATTTTGTCCCATTTTATGGTCTTTCTTGCCACAGTTGTTAAATGAATCACTGCAGCTGTTAAGTTAGTAACATGGTTCTTAAGTGAATTTGGCTTCCCCATTGATTTTGCTTGTCAGAAGGTGACAAAAGATAATCACAGTATCCTGGAATACAGCAACTGTGTTGTGGTTCGCCAATAGCAGGTGCAGATGGCTGAGGTCTCTGAAAGTGAGGACTCGGACGAGGGGCCTGCATGTGATGCAGGGATGGGGCCAGGACTATCGGAGAATGGGGTGCTGCCTTTGGAGGTTGTGGAGTCTGGCAGTAGTGACGAAGAGGACCCTGGGGAGCCTGTGCTCAGTGCACATACAAGCAAGGCTGCTCAAAGGAAAGAGCAGTTGAAGCAGCACGGGCGATTCGGGGCTAAGGCTGGAAGGTGATGGCCCCTCCCATAAGGGATAAAAGCCAGTCTTTGGGGTTGGCTTCTTTGCAGGAAGCAAAGAAGTTCTTTCTACTCAGCGTCTTCGTTGAAACCCTGCTTACTCCAGTTTGTTTTTTGAAACTTCTGGCTTTGGATATTTATCTGCAATTAGTATTTTGTTCTTGGCAGCCTTTTGCAACCTTGAAAGGGCTTGCTCTTATCTGAGACAATTAGTTTTGAATGACTCTTGGCTGTGAATGAACAGAATTCACAGCGCCACATTAAAAAGGTTTGCTTTTATACATACTTTGTGCTTGTTTGATTTGAACAAGGCTTGGGTCAGAACAAACCATCATAAATATGAGTCAGTTGCCAAGCATCCAACATTTGATCATGTGACCATGGAGATGCTGCAATGGTTGTACGTGTGAAAAACGGTCATAAATCACTTTTTTCAGTGGCATTATAACTTTGAATAGTTTAAATGAGCTGTCGTTAAGCTGAGCACTACCTATGTACAAAATTAACATAGATCCTTTCAAAGCGTAGCCTGTACACCAATCTTTTTCAAACTTGGCAACTTTAAGATGCATGGTCTCCAACTCCAGAATTCCTCAGACAGAATCCACATATCTTAATGTGTCCAAGTTTGAAAAACAGTGCTGTAAACTGTGCCCTGGAAAACCTTCTTGAATCAATGCCAGCCTCTATTTATCTTCAAGTAGAAGACAAATTCCCTCTGGATTCATCCCTCCTGCCACTGCTGAAATCCTATGTGCAGCACTTAAGGCCCAAATTCCTCCAAGTTAGTTGAAGAAGGCAGTTTCCACAAAGAAATGCTCATCTTCTCATCATGTGGCTGGAGAAAGTACTTAAGTGTGCTTTTGCATAATCACATATATGTTGTTTTTTTAAAAAAAGAACATGAATGTGGCTTCAGGTCACACTTCTACTGGCCCAAAAGTCATAAAGTGATCCATATCTTATTTTATGCATTGCCTTTTGGACAAAAGATTTAGCAGTAACCATCCCACAGCTTGAAGGCAATCCTCAAAGCCCATTATGCCCTCTCAGGACTGGGCCATAATATTCGACAGCAAAATTTCAATTTTTCAGAGTATGGTTTTCTGTGTTTTAAGATTTCTTTGGTTTTAAAAAGTACAAAACCAGTGCATTCAGTTTTTAGAAGACTTAATGCTTAAAATACTCGTTCTTATTTTAACCATCCAAAACCTTAAAATGACTCAGCCTTACCCATTTGACAAGATCATCACACAACAACTGATGCACCTTCTAGATTTCTTACGAGGCCAAAATCATCATCATCCTTTTGTGGCCCAGCTATAGAAAATAGTCTACTCCTATTGTGAGCCGCAGACATAAAAACTAGTCTGGAGAAAATTAATCTGCAACAGGCCAAGAGATGATGCAAGCAAAGGCTGTATATCAGGGGAGTAACCTGTGTCAGAGGGAATGGAGCTAGGATTTTTCAATTTTATTCCTGTTGAGAAAAACTGCATTTTTCCTTTTAAATGCATGAAGCCTATTTTAGGCTTCCAAAAAAGTTTTCATACCTTTCCATCTCAGAATTGCAGAAATTCTTTTTTTTTTCCAGTCACGGCACCAAAATTGAGTTAAAGTATGTTAAGGGACTGTAAACACCACACAAAAAATGTGACTCACAAATTCTCATTGGTCATCCACAGAAGTCCCATCTTGGCAAATTCCCAGAATTCCTCAGCCAGCAAAGCTGGCTGAGGAATTCTGGGAGTTGAAGTCCACAAGTCTTAAAATTGCTAAGATAGGAGATCCCTGGTCAACCAGGTAGCTTTTCTTCTCTGCTGCCCTCTGCAGTAAATTTAACAACATTACCTTAAAATTGTGATTGATCTTTTTTTCCTGCAAGAATGACTCTAATTTGATTTAAGGTTTTAACCAAATTTAGTTTAAACTAATAACCTTAAATCTGTGAGGATTATTTCATTATTGCCTGACCTAATGAACAAGTCTCCCTTAAGCTGGAAAATAAAATAAGAATATTGTGACTGAAAAAAACACATGCAACTGTTAATACCAACCTTGAGGCGTTTTTCCAAAAATTTGGCTCCACCTTCAGCCCCGTAAGCAAATTCATAGGGAAAACTCCAGTCACGAACAAGGAAAATAAGAGACTATAAATGCGATAAAAACCAAGAGCAAAGTGAATACAATGTGTAAGCAAGGAAAACATTGCATTCATTTAAATGCATTGTTTTTATCTGTTTATGATGTGAAGTTTAAATAAACTGCTTCATTTTGAAGAAATTAGCTGATTTGTAGCACATTGACATCTACCTGACCCATCAGAGTGGGGAGACAGGCAATGTTGTGGGTCCCATTCCTGAGGAAGATACACTTGGTAGGACTTTACTAGCCAAGTGTGATAGACACACAAGGAATCTGTCTCTGGCAGAAGCTCCAGATGTCACAGGGAGCATCTTAAGGAGTGGTAAGAGGGACAGGCTGATATAAACCACATTGCACACCCTGCCCTTTTCTGTACCTCATGATGTTGCTTCTCTACCCCAAACAGACAGAGCTTAGAATGTGGTTTTCACCTTCAAAAGCATTAAGATCCTACAGATATCAATGCTTGTCACTAAGAAAATCTGTTGTCTTCAGAGGACAGGGCATAGAATGATGATCTTAAGTTATGGAATGGCAGGTTTAATGTAGTTCTACAGTGGAACCAATTATCCAGTAAATGGTGAACTTACTGGCTGTATTCAAGCAGAGATTGGATAGACATCTGTCAGGGATACTTTAATCTGAATTTCTGCACTAAGCAGTGAATTGAATTTGTTGTGTGAAATGGCTCCTTCAACCTTCCAGATGCTGGGATGTGTCTATGCCTACAAAGATCAGAATCGTGCAGGAAATGGGAGCATAGTTCTTGGATGGGAACTGAGAAATCCAAAATATCAGAATAATATTGCAAAAAATAATGCTGCAGCACTGAATAGCAACTTGGTGATATAGCCTTGCCATAAGGCAGTCCAAGTGGTCATTTTGAAGAACTGAGTTATCTCTTCAGAATATAGAGGTTTCCATTTCTGTTTGAGTGCAACCTCAAGGTTATCTGTGCAGTAATAAAACATAACTTCTGCAGGTTGCACAGGAAATCTCTCAATTATCTTCTTACCTGAAACGGCTTTAGGAATGTTTCTTCCATGGCTAGCCTTCCATATTCTGTGAAGAGCTGAAACAAAAAGGAAGCCAGGAGGAAATTTTAAACAAGACTTGTGTGTTAACAAATAGTTTTGCTTATATTGCGCTGACCAGAGTGCTCTATTTTTAAATTGGAGCTGAATATTACACTGCTTCCATTGTTTCTAATTCAGGGTATTTATACTCTTCCCCCCCCCCCCCCCCCAAAAAAAAAAGAATAAGCTAAATCAACAAAACCACAAAGAGCACCAAGGGAAGCAGGCACCGTAAAATTTAGTCAATTTATTATGACATCGGCTTTTGCCGATGACATTTCTCTTGATCAAATACATGAAATGTGAATGCATCAATGGATTCCAGTCTCTAAACTTTTACAGCTAAGTGATCTAAGGTGTCACAAAGGTTATTGTCTTTATCTGGATGACTTTCATCCATAAGGCTGAAAACAGAGCTTTAAGTATGAAATTGAAAGTGTATAGATTACAATATGGTTGAATCCTTTTAATGTATTATTTTAAAATAAAGATACCACAAAGCTGAATTTGGGGCTTCTGTGTTATCTTTTCACAGCTCTAAAGGCATTTTTGAATCTTAAATATAACATTAAAGGCATCAAACATTTGGCCAAAATCTACTTTAAAAGTACTAGTAACTTGTCTGACATGTAAATATTTTTAAATCCTTTATCCAGAGGATGTTCCTATTCCCAGGCCTGATCACAAAGATATGGCTAGCAATAATAAGACTAAGGTAGTAAATAAACACATGAAATCATCAAAACTATTTAAATGTTAGCTGAATAAATAGTAATAATGCTGAGTCATAATTGCATATCTTTACACCATAAGAACAAACAGTATTTCTGTACCGAATTATAGCACATAGAACTATCCAACTCTTAGGGTTAGAGTAGGGATGGGTGATCACTATAGTTACCTGCAAGTGCTGAAGATCATCCTCTTGTACATTCTGTGACAAATTGTACACCTGAGTACAAAACAAAGCCAGAATTGTGTAAAAATGGCTGTGAAAATTATTGCCTTCTTGCTTGCTCTGTGTGTATGCAATTTCCTTCCTGCTACCTATAGTATGTTGTACTTCCTATAGCCAAGAAGGGGTCTCTGTCTAGAGTAATGTCTCCCAAGCTTAACAATTCTAAAACATGTAAGACATGCTGGCTGGGGAATTCTGGGAGTTGAAGTCTACATATCATAAGGAGCAGAAGTTAGGAAACACTGAATTGGATCTTATCAGTTCAGACCTCAAGCCAATGACATTTTTTTAGGGCAATATGTAACTATTTTATTCTCACCCCATCTGTCATATAGTCTGGCTTGCTCGTATTAACTATCACAATTTAGAAGTTCCACTGTCACCATTTTGCAGCCACACAGCCCTGTGTCTCCATTCAGATACTAAAACTGTGCATGCTCTGGCTCCTGCACTGAAAAGACTATATGACCACTGGATCTTGTGAACAGCAGGTCTTTAATGTCTAGTTTGATGAAAAGAAGGACTAGGGGTAACATGATAGCAGTGTTCCGATATCTGAGAGGCTGCCACAACGAAGAGGGAGTCAAGCTATTCTCCAAAGCACCCGAGGGCAGGACAAGAAGCAATGGGTGGAAACTGATCAAGGAGAGGAGCAACTTAGAATTAAGGAGAAATTTCTTTTTTTTTTATTTTTTTATTTTTTGAAAAAGATTTTATTAATTTTCCACAAACAAACAAGACAAACAAAACATAAAAACATCAACTCTCATATGTACATCCAGTGTGTCAGTTGGTTCATCATTTTTTTGCATTCATTCTGCAGTCTCAATTACAATTATGTTACATAACAACTCATATTGTCAATCCAAACTTATATATCCTAATATCACTAAAAAAAGAAGTTTTTGACTATATTTTTAATCATTCATGCTTTATGAGCTAACAATACTTTAAACCAGTTTACTCTATAACAAATCATATAATCATATCAAATCAATCCTAAAAAACCCTTCATAAATATAATGTCAAATAACAAAATAATAGCAAAATAGCAAAATAAAGATATTCCTTACTGTCTAGCATTCTAAATATTCTATTATCGTATTTTATCATCTAACCATTGATAAAAAAGATCCCAAATTTCATAAAATTGTTTCTCCTCTTGCTCTCTAATTTCAAATGTCAATCTACTCATCTCAGCACATTCCAATATTTTCTTAATAATTTCTTCCATTACGGGTATTTTCTCATTCTTCCAATTTTTAGCAAATACAATCCTGGCCGCTGTTAATACATTTACAATCAGGTACTTCAAATCTTTACTATATATATCAAGTAAAATTCCCAATAAGAAGATCTAAGAAGAACTAAGGAGAAATTTCTTGATAGTTAGAACAATTAATCAGTGGAACAACTTGCCTCCAGAAGTTGTAATGCTCCAACACTGGAAGTTTAAAAAAAGATGTTGGATAACCATTCATCTGAAGTGGTGTAGGCTTTCCTGCCGAATCAGGGGGTTGGATTAGAAGACCTTCAAGGTCTCTTCCAACTGTCATTCTGTTCTATTTTAAAAAATCATCAGTGGTTTCAACCTTAGTAAGACAGTAAAGGGCATTTAAGCTAGAAAGAGCACTGTGGCCTTTACTTTTCCCTCTTGAAACCTCAGCTAACCTGACATCATGTAGAAGAGCAGTGAAGGCACTAGGTTGATGTACTACTGCTTGGACAATTGCCTCCTTCCTAGGGCTGAGAGAGAGAGCCCAAGGTCATCCAGCTAGCTTTGTGCCTAAAGCAGGACTAGAATTCATGCTCTCCTGGTTTCTAGCCTGATGTCTTAACCTCTACACCAAATTGGCTCTCTTATATGGCCTATACAGAGTCAATATCCATCACTAATACTGCAGGTACTCCTCGACTTAGGATCACAATTGCACCCAAAATTTCGGTTGCTATGTGAAATATTCGTTAAGATATTTTGCCCCGTTTTATGACCTTTCCCCATTGACTTTGCTTGTCAGAAGGTCGCAAAAGATGATCCCATGACCTCAGGACACTGCAAGCAAAAGATGATCCCATGACCTCAGGACACTGCAACTGTCATAAATATGAGTCACTTGCCAAGCAGCTGAATTTTGATCACACGGTCATGGTGCTGCTTCAATGGCTGTTAAGTGTGAAAAATGATCATAAGTCCCTGCATTTTGACACTGCAGAGGCAGCACTACTGCCACTGTCTGTTACCTGGATGGAGCTGATCATGGTGCTCAGAGCAAAGACAGTGGCTGAATCTCGCAGTGTTGACTGGCTGTCGAAGGTACCCTGAGTATCCATTAGAAGTACAGCAACCTGTAAAAACATAAGAGGGAGTGGAGAATACAAGATGAGGCCTTTAGGCACTTTATTTGCTAAAAATAGATAGATAGATAGATAGATAGATAGATAGATAGATAGATAGATAGATAGATAGATTTCTTTATTGGCCAAGTGTGATTGGACACACAAGGAATTTGTCTTGGTGCAAATATTCTCAGTATACATAAAAGAAAGATACATTCATCAAGAGTCAGGAATCATAGGGTACAATAAGCAATCAAATCATACTAGGAAACAGTCAATAAAAATCGTAAAGACATAAGCAACACAATTACAATCATACAGTCATAAGTGGGAGGAGATGGGTGAAAGGAGGGATGAGAGGAGTAAGAGTAAGAGTAATGCAGACTTAGTAAATAGTTGGACAGTGTGAGGGAATTATTTGTTTAGCAGAGTGATGGCGTTCGGGGAAAAAACTGTTCTTGTGTCCAGCTGTTCTGGTGTGCAGTGCTCTGTAGTGTCGTTTTGAGGTTACGATATCAAAGCCTTTGGCTTCAGGTGTGTTATGGCACTGGAAAACTTCAAATCTGACTCACTTAAGGAATGTTCTCAATAGATTTTGTCTGCAATGAATGAAGATCCTATTGTTTTTCTATGCATTTCTCATTTGGAGGGCTACAGGTAGCCTAGATCATCCAGGAATCTAGGCTGATGTGCTCAAAAGGCATTTTGCTGTGAATTAATTACATTTCTTCCAAAGATGTTACACTTATTACTAATACACTCCTGAGCTAAGTTGACAATATTGTTAATGTAGGGATAAGTCATATGGTACCCAGAATATACTTTTTGGTTGCCTTCTAGTTTTCTGGTCCATCTGACTTTTTTAAATAGACAGAAAGCTGATCTACTACAGAACAAATCATTTTGCAGTTTTTAACTTTTATTATAAGCTTCCCTGACTCACTGTATTAGTGAGATGGGCAACACTGAAATCCCATAAATAAGCAAATTAGCCTTCAGCATCTTACTTATTTGCAAGCATGATCTGAGGTGCCACAAAATCCCACCAGAATGATAGAAAGCATGTGTGTGAGTTGGAGGGTTAATTTATCATTTGGTACATGGATGTTTTGTGATTGGCCACCACAACCCTGGGCAATCATTTTGTGAACAAGCAGATCACGCTTTGTAAGCTCCTCACATGTATCTAAATTTTTAAAGGAGCCTCCAGGTCAAAACTTTTGCTATCCCTTTGGCAAAGATCTATGCAGCATATGACTTGGATAGCTGATAGATTATCTCCCTTCTGAGCCCGCCTAGAAATTGAAGGCAAGACAAAAGGCTTTCTAGAAGGTGCTGCCCTTGCCAGATTTGCCATGTGATAACTCAAGGGAGAATATTTTTTTTTTGATACAGGAGCCTGAATAATAGAATTCCCTCTTGGTTTATTACATCTGGCACCACCCCAAGGCTTGTTAGCTTTCTGTGTCAATTAATCACCTCCTTACTCACCCAGCCTTCGGCTACTTCATACTATTATTTAATTGTTGTCATTGTTATTATGGTTCTCTTTTTTGGTTTTAACTCTTCCCAATCTTCTACTTTTTTAAGGATTTGCTTTGCACTACTATGTTCTGGATTTTTTTTTTTAAAGAGTAAACAACTGTGTGAATAAAATAAATGTACACTCAATCAGTCTTGACAGACCAGAGAAGTGTGCAGGAATGGTTGCAAATGGCAAATATCTGGACAATCAAAGCTCCATCCCTTTTAATGTGCTTTGCATACCTGCCATGCGCATAAAAGGGACAAAGCTTCACCTATCCAGTCAGACCCACCATTTTCATTTTGCTGACTATATTTGCAGATGTCCCTGGCTGATGCCACCTATAAAGCCAGAAAAACTTATAGTGGCTCTCCAGGTCAAGTTATCCATTCAGATTAAACAGAGGCAATACTTCTCCCATTAGCAATGGGATCCTGTGAAGAAGGAAGGAGAGGCTTGCTATTTCAACACTGTCTGGGCAGTGTAAAAAAAAAATAGCAATAGACTTATATATATTGCTTCACAGTGCTTTATAGCCCTCGCTAAGCAGTTTACAGAGTCAGCATACTGGCCCCAACAATCTGGGTCCTCATTTTACTGACGTTGGAAGGACGGGAGGCTGAGTCAACCTTGAACCTCTCGGATCAAATTGCTGGCAGTTAGCAGAATTAGCCTGCAATACTGCATTCTAACCACTGCGTCACCACGGCTCAGCTAATAAGTGTTGCCAACCTTCATACGGTGAGCTTATAAAGACATTACAGAATGGCCCCTTGGCCAGGTAAGGTTTGAAACAGAAAAAAATGTCTAACTAATAGTGCAGGTTTATATGACACAACGTCTTCTAAATGCACCAAAGGTGAGCTTCCATTTGTAGATGCAACTTACCATTTCTGGAGAACTTATCAGAGAAGGTAAATTTACCCAGGATATTTTTGAGTTTGTGATCAGTATAGTTAAGATGTTCCTCTTTGAACAGTTTCTAGGACAAGGGTCTTCAAACTTGGCAAGTTTAAAACTTGTGGACTTCAACTCCCAGAATTCCTGAGCTAACATGACTGGAAGAGGAATTCTAGGAGTTCAAATCCACAAGTCTTAAATCTTTCAAGTTTGAAGACCCCGGTTCAAGGGCAATAGGTTGATATCTGTTCTGGAATTGCAGGCAAGCTGTTCTTAGAATTTTAATATGTGCCCCCCTGTCTCTTAAGCTTTTCTGCCTTCTTCCTCCTGGACTGAGAGCCAGTTCCAGTGTCAAAGGCCAAGGACTTCTGGGTTCTGTTAGATGACATACTCTACCTTCAATCACTAATAGAAGGAACCATGAGAAAGTATTATTTTTAGTTATTGAACTTCTGTCAGATCCAGCAGTTCCTGCTAGTGAGGTTGCACATTTACCCATTCAGGTGCTGGTAGTCTCTTCCTACTACAGTACTCTTTGGATAGAGAGCCTTCCTTTGTTCAGAGGCACTGTTCTCGATCTTCCACATTTTTCCCACACAGGGCTTTATGATGGCTCCCTATTAGACCAGAGATTACTTTAAATTCTTGGCGGTAGCATTTATAGCCTTCTATTAGGTTTTTTTTTCCATCCCTATACTCCAGTTCTTTTCATGATAGCATTTTGTTTTATATAACTCAGTTGACATTTCCTTTTTCACATGTTGCCTGTCTTCTTTGCATGCATTTCAGGATCTGAGCCCTCAATTTTTTTTCTTCCCTTCCCTTCCAACTCTACATATCCTCAGGTTCATTTAAGAATCTATTTGTTCAATAAAGCTGAGTGAAGAGTAGAAGTGGTTGTAAACCCATACCAACAATGCCAATAAGGTTGGCATTCTGAAAACAGTATTTGTAAAGTTTAAGCAAATGGAAACCAATGGTTAGGTTCACACATTATGTTAACCAAACTTGGCAACTTTAAGACTTGAGGACTTCAACTGCCATAATTCCTCAGCCAGCCATGCTATCTGGAGAATTCTGGGAGTCCACACATCTTAAAGTTACCAAGTTGGGAGACCTCTGTGTTAAGCCACAATAAAATTTAGCTCTAAGTTAGTGTGTTCTATGAAATGACCCACTGTGCTTTGCCTGTCTATGATTTAGTCTTACTCATAAACAGGTAGTCCTTGACTTACAACAGTTTGTTTAGTGATGGTTCTAAGTTACAACAGCACTGAAAAATGTGACTTATGACCATTTTTTCACCCTTATGACCATTACAGCATCCCCATGGTCATATGATCTGTATTCAGATGCTTGACAACTGGTTCATATTTATGATAGTTACAGTGCCCCGGGGTCATGTGATCATCTTTTGCAACTTTCTGACAAGCCAAGTCAATGGTAAAGCCAGATTCACTTAACAACCATATGAGTAATTTAACAAGTGCAGTGATTCACTTAATAAACGTGACAAGAAAAGTTGTAAAATGGGGGCAAAACTCACTTCAGAAATGTCTTGCTGAGCAACATAAATTCTGGGCTCAATTGTGGTTGTAAGTTGAGGACTACCTGTAGTCAGCATGACAATTTATTCAATACATCACAGCTGGTTTGATACCAGCCAGTGGTTATGAGCATTCACAACAAATCACCAACTTTGTTCCCATCTGGCTTGTCCACAAGAAAGATTTCACTCCAAATCTGGATGCCAGTTGTCTCCCGTTCAGATCCACCTCTCCAAGAAAATCCTGTGAGTGGTTCATTAAAATCCCCAATCCAATCAACCAACTCCTGCAAAGGAATGGACAAGCAAGTTATTATCCTTAGAGCCATGGAAAACCATGTGTCTTTGTGGAAATAGCTTATTTCTAGTATTGGTGGTCACCCAACAGCTAACAACCAAACAATTACTTGGTATCTGGACATTTTCAGAAATTGTCTGTTTGAATGAGAAGTAAGATAACCCATTTCAATTTGGACAAAGCATTCTACTAGAGAAGAAATTAAATTTCTTATTTCAGATAGGTAATAAAAAGGTTAATTTTCAGATTCCCCTTCCGGGTGGTAATGTCAGAGAGTAATAGGTTACAGAGGGAGTGACATGTCAGATTACAGATTATCTCCATTTGTATGTGAAATGGTTGAAGAAATTCTCATTTATGAAATCACAGGTGCAAATCTACAAAACTGAGTCACAGGCAGGGATGGTATCCTACTGGTTCAGTCCAGTTTTATAGAACCGGTAGCTCCAAAGAGAGCAGCTGACATGGAACTGGTTCGCTGGGATGAGGTTTTGGTCTGCTGTTTGGCCTACCCACCCATCTGGGCTCGAGGCTGTCTCTTAGTGGCTGCATTTTCCTCCTCAGCTGCTTACCGCAGCACAGCTGAGTGCCGCTCGTCAGCTGGAGAAGGTAAATGCTTGCCAGAGATGGTGGTGCACACACGTGTTTGATGTGCATGCACGCACTTCCTGAACCGGTTGTTATGCTGGTCGGATCCCACCCTGGTCACAGGATACACTTAGGCATATTTTTGTTCTCCCAATCTTAATGTACCAAACACTTTTGGGTAAACTTACAAATAGCCATAAACAGCTGTGCTGTATCCTGAACCCTGTATGTTATAGTTGCACAACATGTGGAATCCCAACATGAAGTTTTCTACCAGTTTGGATGGATTCTGGCAGACAAATCCCACTTCCTACCCGCAACCACACATCTTGTCCCTTGTGACATTCTCACTATTCAAGTGTCAAATCAAGTATTCAAGGACACTTTGCTTAATAACATCTGCTTATAATTGCATCACATATATTGCAATCTGCAAGCTTGCTCATGTACTAAGCTCCTGAGCAGGAAGAATGAGGCCACAAACTCTACAGCAGCCAGTGCAAACCTACCATGTTGTGCATGTATCTCAGCATGAAGTCCATCAAGAATGATTTTCCCTTCCGAAAAGCCCCGGCCACGGACACAGCCACCACCTCCCGATCACAGACAGCTTTGGAGAGCAAGATGCGGTTGAGAGCAGCTTCGTCCAGCTCAAAGGAGTGGTCATCCTTCACAATGAGCACTTGTACTGGGTGGGCCTTCCCACCAGACTCTTCCTCTTCTGAGCTCCATTCATAGCTTTTTTCCGAAAACCCACCTGTGTGATCAAGTCCCAATGAGGTTATATAGAGGCTTAGGCCAGGGGTGTCAAACTCAAGACCCGCGGGCCGCATCCGGCCCATGAGGTGCTTAGACCAGGCCTGCGGGACTGCCCTGGAAATAGCAAAGGACCAGCCTGCAGTGCCTCTGCCAGTGAAAATGGAGCTTTCTTTTTGCTAGCAGAGAACTGCAGAGGCCATCGTGGCTGAAAATAGCATCTGGGCTCCATTTTCAGCCGCGATGGCCTTCTGCAGCCCTCTATCACTGAAAGCAAAGCTCCATTTTCACTGGCAGAAGGCTGCAGGAGAATCCCTCCAGCCCTGCCTGGGCCACCACAGGTGCCCCTGACACAGGTGATGTTGAGCTGGCCATAGCCATGCCCACCCCAGCCATGTCCTCCCAGCCCCCTAAGGTCAAACACAACCCCGATGCGGCCCTCAATGAAATCGAGTTTGACACTTCTGGCTTAGGCTAACATTTTACATCGACTAACCAAGCATAGGTTTGTACATATCAAGCCGCAGGAACATTGGGGACCAGAAGGGAGAAAGGATACAACAGAGGGGAAGAAAAGATGCTTAGCCACTCTTAATATTCTTTCCTCCAGACAGGTTTAAAGCCTTCCTAATAATTGGCTGCCTCAAGGGAAAGAGAAAATTCCCTCTGACAATTACAGAAATAGACTAGCAGCTGAATTTTACTTTATTTATGAAACATATTATATTACTGTCTAATAATACCTCTTGCTAATTTTCAATTACATTAATCATATTCTCTGCTTACACCCAAAGTTATTAGGGTAATGTAAAAGTTAGAAGAATGCTCAGAACTTTGTGTGCCAATATTTCACTTTCATTGTCTACCTGGCTCCTGCCACTGCTATAGGCATCGCACTCTGCATCCCTCAAAGAGACCTTGGGATCTCAATTTTTTTGTTTCAGATGCAGGAAAGAAGCCATTTAAATGGTCTGAGAGCAATAGGCTATAGGGAAATCTGGCAGCTAAATGAAGATGCAGGCATCCTCTTCCATCTCTTCATTTTCTCCAAAAAATAATCCACTGCCCCGCATTTGTTTCAAAAGGTTGATAAGTTCATAATATAACACCACAGTTCATAATATAAGTTCATAATATAACACCACATCCTCAGGTTTGCTCAGAAAGATTGCCTATACGAGAGAAGGCGGAGCTTCGTCGCCGCGATACAGCTGCGATCTCGGGGCTCCGAGATCACAGCTGATATCTTCGCCCCTGGTCGGTCCCAACGGACCTAAACCGTCTCGTAGTGACGGTGACAGTAAGGGGCGCGTTCTGTAGATTCCAGGGACATCGCAAGTCCCTGGTTGATCTAGAAGAAGCCCTTTTGCCAACGGCAGAGAGGCAGCCATTAGGCTGCGGAAGCTGGGACAGCTCCGGAAGAATGGGATAGAAAAAAGTGTATTGGCTGGTGAGGATCTTTTTTTTTTTTGCTTGGGACTTAAGAACACCTAATATGAGAAAAAATCTATAAACATATTGACAGAATTTGATTTAGCAGCGATTTTTTTTAGTAATGTCAAAGTGAGGCTTGGCTTTTTATTTTTACTTTTTTTTTTCTTTACTGAATTTCTATTGCGATCTAGTTAACCAGACTGGTTTTTTTCTTTTACATTTTTATATTTACTTGCTTTCTCTTCGCCTTCCTGATTGTTTATATTTTTTAAAATAGAGGCCCCCTTTAATATTTTTTTTTAATATAGATAAATATACATACATACTTTTTTTTTTCTCTTTTTGGGCTTTTTTCAGGGGGGAAGAAGGGGGAATGGATTGAAGAGACTTTGTAGCACTGCCAACTAGAGGCTTGAAAATATTCTGTTTGAAGTTGAAAAACTTCTGTTTGAAAAACTTTTCTCAAGGCTACTGGAAATGATAAGATAGAGGGAAGAGTACTGGAGGATGTTTTTACAGGTGCTCTTTGGAACTTCTATTATTAAATGAATATTTGAAGTTTGGCTTTGAAATTTGTGGAGAAGTCAAATAAGAGCCTTGGATAAATAAAAGGCAGTGTGTGTCTTTTTTTTTTTTTAACTCCTTATTAATTGTTTCATCCCTCCCCTCCAACCCCACACTATTTTGTAATATTGATATATTTATTTTTTATCTTGTATTATATCTCATTTTTATTTATTTTTTTTAAAGGGGAAGCCTCAGAATATTCTTTTTTTGCTTTTTTTCCCTTTTTCATGGGGATGTCTGCCTTTTGATTTCTATTTTTGACTTATTTTTATGCCTTTTTTTCATTTTCTGAGGTTTTTCAATTGGATTAAGGTGGGAAGAATTTGAAGAACTCTCTTTTTCTTTTTTTTCTTTTCCTTTTTCTTTGCTTATTATTTTTTGATATTATTGGGCTTTATTTTGCTTCTTTTTTTCTCTTCATTTTTTAATTTTTACTTTTGAATTATATTTGCGTATTTTACAATTGGATTAAGGTCCTGAAGAACCTGAAGAATTTTTTTCTTTTTAATTTTGGGCTTTTTACTTATTGCTGCTTTTGTTTTTCGTTTTTTGTGGTGTTTTCTTTTTTTTAAATTGGATTATAATTGGCTACCTCACTAATTGGATTAAAAGACCCGGAAGACCCTGAGTTATCGAAATGAGTAAGAAAATTTTACCTTCGGGCATCTCAACTTCTGCTCCTGTCTCCCCGTCATCTGGAGGACGACTCTCAACAATGGTGAAGCAAGACAAAGCGCAAGTGGATTTAACGATGGTTATGCAAGGAATACAAAATCTTAAAATGAGTATGGAACAAAGAATGGAGAGTATTGACCAAAGAATTGGAAAGATGGATGAGAAACTTGAAAATTTTCAACAAATGATGGTGAAACATGATGAGAGAATCCAAAGAATAGAAGAGAAAGACAAGCAAAGAGATGATACAATTGGGAATATCGATAACAGATTAACAATGGTCGAACAAGAAAAAAGTGGGATGTTGAAGTGGGAGATGGACAGGTCAGAATTTTATCTTAGGAGAGATTAGAAGAGAGTATCGATTTTTGACTAAAATGCTATTGAAAAAAGAGGTGAACTATAGATGGCTGATTCCAGAAGGATTAATGTTTACATGGCAAGAACAGAGACACAGAATTGATTCAATTGCGAAAGCAGAAATGTTTTACAAGGAATTTTTCGAAAGAAGAGAAATGGAGACAGAAAAAGAAAAGATTTTAACTGAATTTGAAGAGGACCAAATGGAGATGGAAAAAGAAGAAAGCGCAAATGGAGACCAAACAACAACGTGAAATAAGATCCACGAGAGCTGTTAGACCTAAATATAAAGCATAACCATGGGGGGGAAAAAACTGATTTCCAAGAATATAAATGGACTGAACTCAGCTATCAAAAGAAGGAAAACTTTCTATAAATTAGAGAAGCTAAAATTTGATAAAATTTGCTTACAAGAAGTACACATTAAAAAACAACATGAACAATTATTGATACGACCAAAGTTAGGGAAAATATTTACTGCTCTGACTCATTGTAAGAAAAGAGGAGTGGTTTTGTACGTCAAAGAAACCACTCCAGCCAAATTGATTTATACTGATGAAGACGGAAGAGTATTAATAGTTGAAATAGTGGATAATAATATAAAAACACTCTTGGTTGCAATTTATGCCCCAAATGATAAACAAGAAGAATTTTATAAAAAATTACCTATGAAAATAATTGAACTGGACTATGCTAATATACTTATGATGGGGGACTTTAATGGAATTGTAGACAATAAACTGGACTATATAGTAAAAACAACACGACAAAATAGGAAAACTCTCCCTAAATCCTTTTTTAAAATGACAGATGAACTAAATTTAAAAGATATATGGAGAGAAAGAAATGCTAAAACTCAACAATATACTTTTTATTCAAACAGGCATTTATCGTGGTCCAGAATAGATATGATTTGGACATCAACAGAATTATTATCTAATATCCAAGAAATAAATATTGAAACAAGTACATGGGCAGACCATAATCCAATGACAATTAAATGGAAAGGACAAAAAAGAAGATCTAGATGGACATTAAATAATACTATTCTAAAGGAAAAAGATTTTATACAATGGATGGAAAAAGAATTGGCCTTCTTCTTCAATGAAAATAAAAAAGAAGATACTTCAATACAGAATGTTTGGGATACAATGAAGGCATATGCAAGAGGATTAATAATTGACTATACAAAGAAAAAGAACATTAGGAGGAGGCAAATGATCAAAGCTCTAGAAGATGACCATAAAAAACGGGAAAAAGAATTACAGAAGATGCCACAGAAAAAAGATATCAAACTTAAAATGGACATAATTAAACATAAAATGGATCAAGCAGAGAAAGAAGAACTGGCACAAAAAATTAGAAGTGCTAAACAGAACTATTTCAAAGATGCAAATAGGCCAGGTAGATGGTTAGCATATAAGTTGAGAAAAGAGAAAGAGTAAAGGAAAATATCACAGTTAATAGATGATCATGGTCAAATTTGTTATGGTAATAAGGAGAAAAAGGCAATCATTCGAGATTTTTATGGACAATTATATAAACAGGAGGATCTTGATGAGGGAAAAATTAAACAGTATTTACAAAATGCTAACCTACCTAAGATACCTGATGAAACTTGGAAAATGTTAGAAAGTGCTATAACAATGATGGAATTAACTGAAGCACTCAACAGACAGAACACTGGAAAAGCACCAGGACCAGATGGTTTCCCGGCAGAATTTTATAAAACATTACAAGAATCGTTGAGCATTCCACTGTTAGAAGTCATGAATGAAGTTATGATAAATAAGAAAATACCTGAAACATGGTCAGAAGCTTATATTACACTTATTCCAAAAGAAGGGGTTGACCCATCACAAATTAAGAACTATAGACCTATTTCTTTATTGAATGCAGACTATAAAATCTTTGCTTCAATCTTGGCAGAAAGGCTTAAAAAATACCTAAATAACTTTATTCACTCTGACCAGAATGGATTTTTACCAAAGAGACAGATTAAAGACAATATGAGGGTAATCCTGGACACATTGGAATATTATGAGGCGCACCCGGAGAAACAAATGGCTTTGATATTCTTCGATGCCCAAAAGGCATTTGATAATGTGATAATTTGATAATGTGATAATGTGATAATTTGATAATGTGAACTATTATTTTATTACTATTGGAACAGATGGGCTTTGCTTGAAAATTTATCCAAGCAATAGAAGCCGTATATTATAAGCAAATGGCAAAAGAAATGATAGATGGAGAATTCACAGACTCTATTAATATTAAAAAAGGTACAAGACAAGGATGCCCATTATCTCCTTTGTTATTTGTATTGACCTTGGAAGTCTCAAATAGAAATATTAGAGAGGATATAAACATAAAAGGAATGAAAGTCAAAAGGGAGGAATTCAAATTGCAAGCCTTTGCGGATGACTTAGTCTTTATTTTGGAAGACCCTTTAGAGACAGCTTTAAAACTATTGGAAAAGATAGAGACGTATGGTGAGATGGCTGGTTTAAAAATAAATAAAGACAAAACAAAGATTCTGACAAAGAACATGTTATTAAGACAAAGAGAAGAGCTGGCAGATTTATTGAAAATTCAAGTTACGAACAAAGTTAAATATTTGGGGATATATTTGACGTCAAGATGTACTACACTGAAAGAGAATAACTATATTAAGCTTGAACAGCAGATAGCATCTGACATGAAAAAATGGGAAAACCTACAATTGTCATTGATAGGTAGAATTTCAACAATCAAGATGAATATTTCACCCAGAATTTTATATTTGTTCCAAATAATACCAATTAGGTTAAGTAAGGATTACTTCGAAGAACTAAATAAAATTGTGTTGAAGTATATATGGCAAGGCAAGAAAGCGATAATAAAATTAAAACTTTTACAGGATGCTAGAATTAGAGGAGGATTTGGCCTTCCTAATTGGGAGTTGTATTATCAAGCTGCAAACTTAATGTGGGTTAAAGAATGGATAACGTTAAGAAAGACTAGATTGTTGTTTTTCCGGTTTCGCGTGGCTTCGGGGCAGCAGGAATTCGCGACAGCTCGTGATTCCTGCTGTGCTAGCCACCGAGGTACCCCCGATCCAGATGGGTCAGGGGGATATGGCTGCCCTGTAGGGACAGCTGAAGAGAGAGGGGAGTCGGACAGGGGGTTGGGGGTGTCGCAGACCCCCTCCTTCTCCGGGAAAACCCCTTTTTCCCAAGGCGGTGGAACGGCAGTCAGCAATGGCCGCCACAAAGAAGCCAGCAACCGGGTAAGATTGCGCTGGAGGAAGTAAGAAGAGTGAAAGTGCTATCTGAGCCGGGTCAAGTAACATCTTTCAAATTGGTTGGAACTGAGCTGTTTGAATTGCTGGAGGATACATTGTATCCCTAAGAAGATCGAAAGCGGCGGAGAAGCTGTTAAAGGGAACTTTTTTTTTTCTTTACTCTCCCACCCCATGGAAACAGCAGAAATGTTTGGACATATTGGACATTGAAAGTGAATTGTTTTGAGAGTTGAAGCTAAGGGACAAAAGGATTTTTGGACATTGAAAAACTTAAGAAATTGGAAAACCCTTGTTGGAGGTATGGATTTCTGATTATTTAAAATTGATATTGCAAGTGGGAAGGGAGAGGAAAAAAAATTGGAGCAGAAGCTGAAAAAGGAGGAGATTGCCTAGAATCCCAAAGAAAGGTATATGGTAATTGGACCTCTTTGATTAAACATTAACCCCAGAAAGAGAAAGAGAAGAAGGAAGAAAAGTATTAATTTTTGGAACTTTCTTTTTGAATTATTTTTGATTAAAAATACTTGTGGTTGTTTTGGGAAAAGTTTCTCTTTTCATAATGGCATCGCTTGTGGATGAACTAAAGACTGAATATCAAAAATATAAAAAGGAAGATACTTTGGGCACTTTGTTTCAATTCTTAGAAATGGCGTTATGTACTTATGAAAAGTTGACTACGCAGCAGAAGGACTGGGACAAAGAAGAAGAGGAAGAAGAAGCCATCTTTGATGAACAATGGGTTCTTTCCGGGGAGGAGGAGAAAAAGGATAAGAAAAAGGGGATTTTAAGAATTATAAAAACAACCAAAGAAGAGAAAAATGAGCGGAAAGGTGGAGGCAAGGTTAGAAAGCAAAGGAAAAGGAGTAAGAAAAGGGAGGAGGAAAGACAAAGGGGTAAAAAGGGCAAGGAGAAGAATAAGCAAGAGAGAAAGTGGGGGAGGAGGAGCCTCAATGGGGGGAAGCAAGATCTAAAGAAAAAAAGTTTATTCAGAGACAATGGGTGAATTTAATTTAGGATAAAAGAGGGATTCTGGAGGGTACATAAGATTGTGTTTTTTATATGTGTATTTAGAGTATAAAATTCATTGTGTAATTTTAGAATCTTTTAAACAGAATCCCAAGAAAAATTGTTATATGAAGTACTTTTAAGTTAGGGTAATGAGTTATAGACGTTACTCCAATTGGTGTATAGGAGAAGTATAATAAAAGAAAAAAGATGAATGGATAGTTGGAAATAGAACAGACAAAGAATGTTATTGAAAATGGTAATAAGATATGAAAGGATATATAAAGGTTTTGTTATGCTTTTTTTTTTTTGGATGTTGTATATTGAAAAAAGGCAAAAAAAAATTTTTTTTAATTAATAAGAAATAATTTGGATGAAAAGGAGAAGTTGGGATAAGATATGAAGTTAAACAGACATAGTATTGATACTATAATTTGGGATTGTTATGTTCTATTGGTTTTCTTCTTTTATTATTTTTTCTTAGAAAAGAACTTATAAGCTGTTATGCCTTGTGCATTGTTTATATAAAATTGATACAAATGGTTTATATATATAATATAAAAAAGAAAATGATAATAAGATATGGAAGGATATATAAAGTGAATATGATGTTTGAATTTGTGTCTGTGCAAAGTTTCAACCCGGGATCAGACAACCTTCAGAAAAGATCTTTTAGTTTTGTTTGTGTTCTGTAAAATCAATAAAATTTGTTTAAAAAAAAAAAAGAAAGACTAGATTGTTGGCATTAGAAGGTCATGATTTATTATTGGGTTGGCATGCTTTTTTATGGTATAAGGGAACTAAATCACAGGGTTATTTTAGAAGGCATTATATACGGGAATCGTTATGGTTGAATTGGGAGAAAATTAAGAAACAATGTTATTTGAAAATTCCAGTTTGGTTATCAACTATTGAAGCTTTTTCATATCCTATAACTTATAAGAAGGAACAAACAGTTAGATATGAGGAAATATTGGATGAAAAGGGTGAACTTAAAACGATGCAAAATTTAGAAGAACAAGGTATAAAGATGAATTGGTTTTCATATGCGCAAATACATGCAAGGTATCTTAAAGATTCTAAAATAGAAGGATTTTATGATAAATTGACTAATTTAGATAGGATTTTGACAGGTTCTGATGAAAAAGTGATTAAAAAACTATATAGTTATTTGTTGGAAATTAAATTAGAGGAAGAACAAGTTAAAGAAACAATGATTGCTTGCGGGAAGAATTTTGGATATGGGATTGATTTAGAGAAATGGCAAAAATTGTGGTCACAAAATTATAAAATGACAATGTCAACAGCATATAAAGAAAATTTGTATAAGATGTTTTACAGGTGGCACTTTACCCCGACAAGAATAGCAAGAATGTTCAAGGATAAATCTGAAAAGTGCTGGAAATGTCATCAGATACCTGGCTCATATTACCATATGTGGTGGACTTGTGAGGAGGCCAGGAAATACTGGACTAGAATTTGCATATGGCTGGAAAAAATGACAAAGAAACACATAGATTTGAAAGCAGAGATTTTTTTATTGGGAATCGTACCTGATATATATAATAAAAATTTAAAGTATTTGATTGTAAATGTATTAATAGCAGCTAGGATTGTATTTGCTAAACATTGGAAGAGTGAGAAAATACCATTAGAGGAAGAAATTAATAAGAAAATATTGGAATGTGCTGAAATGAGTAGATTGACATTTGAAATTAGAGAACAAGAAGATAAACAATTTTATGAAGTTTGGGATCTTTTTTATCAATGGTTAGATCATACAATATAATTATAGAATATTTAGAAATTTAGGAAATAATGAATATATAATTTTTCTTGGTTTTGATAATTTTTTAAGAATATTTTATTAAGATAGATTTGGTATGATTCTATGATTTGTTATAAAATAATTTAACTTAATTATAGTTATCTCGCTTAAGTATGAATTAGTAAAATTATAGTCAAATGATTGTTCAATAATAATATTGGGATATTTTATTGATGATTGATAATGTGAGTTATTATGTAATATAATTATTTTGATGACTGTGAAATGGATGCACAAAAGGGAGTGGTAAACCAACCAATACACTGTAAATTTATGAAGAATGATGATTTTTTTTATGTTATGTTTTATGTCTTATATGTTTTTTGTCTGTCGTTAAAATCAATAAAACTTTTACCAAAAAAAAAAAGAAAGATTGCCTGTACATTGGCAAGTCAGATACATCAAATCAAAAAGCATCATTGCCCTGACTGGGGAATCATGCCAACCAAACAAGAGACTATCAAATGTTACCAGACAAGGAAAATAGGCAAAAGCAGCCCAACTGTTTACATTGAAATAATACATCCCAGGCAAATACAGTAGATAAAAGGATAAAAAAAAGCTCAACACTAGGATATTGTAAGGACAAGACATATACATGCAGCTATATTAATACATGGTTACTGTTTAATGAAAAACTGTCTAAACACTGAATAGTTGTCTTCCCATGTTCCAAGAGACATAGTGGCTCAGTGGCTCAATGACGCTGGAGATGGTCTCTGCTCTGGCGGTTTGAGCCTGTTGGGGTGAACTCCTGTTACTAGCTTCAGCTTCTGTCCAAGTAACACTTCAAGAGCATGTTCTATGCGAGTAGATAAATAGGCACCACTTTGGTGGGGAGATGAGTTGGCACTCCATGCAGGCAGTCAAATTTCTGTCATCTGAACCTTCCTGGCTGCAGTGCTCATTTGCAAGGCGGTTCTGGGAAGGGAGGGGCCTTGGATGACACTGCAGGAAGAGCTGCTCATTTTTCTTTCTAATGTGAAGTCAACTCATTCACCTGTGGCACATCTTGGGAAGTGTGACAGTATTTCCTACAACAGACCCTTGGCAGGTTCAGGTACCTTGGCAGCCAAACTACTACTCTGCAATAGCACTGTGGTCTGTTGGCCAATGTAACAATGCCCTACGCTGATGATGATGATGATGATGTTAATAATAATAATAATAATAATAATAATAATAATAATAATAATAATAATGCCATCAGTCAATTGCAGAAGACAGCTTTACTTGGAACAGGTTCCAGCTTCCTTCCTGCGGCGATATCTGTAACATCATCAAACATCCAGATTTGCCTATAGGTAGATAAAAATGCCAAACCCAGTCTGAACATCTGGCTGACTGTACGATGAATAATAATGTTGTTGTTGTTGTTGTTGTTGTTGTTGTTGTTGTTGTTGTTGTTATTATTATTATTATTATTATTATTATTATTATTATTATTATTATTATTATTATTATTCACATGTTCCAATTGTTGGCCAATGCAGTTGCTTCCAACCACAGCAAGGCTATTCTGAACGTGCATGCAGAACTTGAAGTTTTCACCATAAGACTCTATAGGAAAATACATTTCCATACCATCCTAGTTCTGGAATACCATCTGTATTATACTGTAGAATTGTGCTTGGGCTGCCCACTTACTATAAATATTTTTTAGCCCCATACAAAATGGATCTAATTATACTAGCAGATATTTTCTAGATAGAGATCTTTCACATTACCTGCTCGCTGAACCTCCAAATATTGAAGAAAAAAAAAACCCTGGAGATTTTTGAGATTTCATGGCTGCCAACTCTCACGCAATCAGCGTGAGACTCACGCAATTCAACCAATTTTGACTGTCTCACTCTGATAAACAAAATCTCACGCTAAACCCCCAAAATCATGGAATGTACAAAAATATCCCTACATTCTCTGATTATATTCCGAATATTCCCCTTAGCTTAGGAGAAGGATGAGCTCCCAGCGCCGCCCCGCCCTGCCCAGCCACCCCGCCCTGCCCAGCCACCCCACCGCGCCTCTTTTCCCGCCTTAATCCTTCTGCCGGCGTCCCGTAACTGTGCATGATGCTGATCATTAGCAAATCGCTTCAGGAAAGCGAAGAGCAAGAGGCTTCTTCCCGCCCGGGGCGCTCGCAGCCACTTTGCCCCGCCCTCTCCCTCTCTGCAATGTCCTCCGGGACAAGCCAGCTGCCCTTTTCAAAGAAGGACACGAGGGGGCTGGCAAAGCCTCTTTTGCAGGCAACAGCCTCGGCCAGTAATAACCCTGGTAAGCAAAGCTGAATTGTCCGCTGCCAGAGATGTAATCCTGTCAGTCCTCCAACCTTTCTATTTTGCAAAAAAGCTGCCCAGCCCCTTTATAGATCAGCCTGGTGCGCTTCTCGCCTTGCTGGTTTGGGAAGACTCTTTTAGATCAGCTAAAAGAGAGCATAAGGCGTGTAAAGGGGTGGTAATAATAATTATAATAATAATAAAATTTAAAATAATAATAATTTTATTCAGAGTTGTGTTGGATCTCTTTTTTTGGGGGGGGGGTTGTCCCATTCTTTCTTGGTGTTCTTTCTGTCCTTTTTGCTTTTTTAAATGGTCTTTCTCCCCTGGGTCAGAAATCCAGCCAGAGAAAATAAAGAAACATCTTTGGTGCTTAAATGGAAGCCACTCCGTAATGGCTTTGTTTCAGAAGAAGGAATCACTTTTTCCTCTTTCTCCTTTGAGTTTAAATCCTAGGTCTCCATGCACCAGATCGACAGGACTGTACTACATTATTATCATATTTTCAAACCCTTAGATAAGGACTCAATAAGGACTTTTTTTGATGCCAGTAGGCTTCTCAGCCCCAAATTGGGATAGCCCTGACTCAACTAGAACATATTCTAATCTTAACACAATTTACCATCCAAAGAGCAGTAAGACCATTAAGTTCAGAATCTAAACTTACCCAATAAATATTGTACGGCCGCACAGCAGGCCGCCACACCAGAAACCCGCTAAATTATTAGAGTTGACAGTTCATCTGTGATGAAGTGTAGTATTTAACCTGTGGCATTCAACTACTATTCCAGAGTTTCCTTGTGAATCAAGAGCTGCACTTGCTGTATTTTTTAGTCTCTACCAGGGCTTTGTTTTGGTTCTATAGCTTCTATGATGAAAGCTAGGGCCAAGCTTCAGAATACAGTAGATGAGTTTTACAGTTAACAATATGTATATTTATATGAAGCACTCATTATTCGATTAAATGTTTAGTTTATACATGTCTGAAATTATGAACCCCTATTTCAGTCAACAAGTTAGTATATAATTAAAGACTGAGACTATAGCATTTGATATTGGCATGTAGTATGGTATTTGATACAGAAAGAAGAATACCCATTGATGTATTTGCATTATCTCTGTAGTTGTTTCGGTTTTTTTGTCTTTTTGTTGCACATTGAATTCATCCTATAGTGGTCTATAGTACATCACTAAGCTAATAAAGTCAGTTGAGGTAGAATACTGCAGTTACAAGTCAGGAACTTCAATTATTCATGGTCAGTGAACTGCATTATTAATATCTTACAAATCCGGTTCAAGTACATTGGTGCTGCTTGCATGTATGTATGTATGTATATGTCCAAATCATGACTAAAGTATGCATCAGATTGCACCATTTAAAATGTAAAATTGTCAAAGCTCCCTACCGTGGAAGGGGGGACACCCCCCTTCCACACCATCCCCCCCTCGGTCGCTCCGCTCCCTCGCGTCTCACTCCGAACTATCACTCAAGGTTGGCAGCTCTGAGATTTAAACCTTTCTGCAAAAACATGTCCTGTTATTTAGCTACACCCTTCTGTAGTAATCATTCATTCCAATTACAAACTCACTCTCAATGATCAGTGAATTTTTGCTGTTGTTGTTCAGATGCTAAGTTGTGTCTGACACTCTGCGACCCCGTAGGCCAGGGTTTCCTGTCCTCCACTGTCTCTCAGAGTTTCCCCAAATTCAGTGAACTGGGCAGTGCTTTAAATTTCTTTCTCTAACGTAGGCAACAGGATGCTTCTGTTTCCTGATGTGGATGTGCAGTGATGACAAAACTATAGTTGGAATCAAATTATTTGTAATTGTCTAAGGAAAAAAATGAAATACAGGTAGCCCTGGACATATGACCATATTGGACCCTGCCAATTATAATAGTAAGAGCTCACTGTCATAAAGCAAGTCATCATGTGAACAATCCAATTTACAACCTTTCTTTTGCTGTGGTCATTAAGCAAATCCATTGTTTGCTATGGGGCATTTTTGCTGACAACCAGAATAAAATGCTGATTTTTAACAAATACATTGTAAATCAAAGTCATATGACTGTGGGATGCTACAAACATCCATAGATGTGGGTCATTTGCCAAATGTGCAACATGCCGGGGGGGGGGGCAGCTGCAGAAATTTCAGAATTGGGTCATAAGTACCTTTTGGAGGGACCATCCATAAGTTGAGGGCTATTTGTAGGTTGTATTGGATAATCCTATATCCATTTTTCCTGGGTACACTCTGGATTTTCCATTGCTCTGCCAACATCTTATTGTTACTTTTACTATTATATTAACATCAGGTTGCTTAAATTAAAGGATCACTGGGAATCATTTGCCTTAAAAAGCCTGTCTTCTCACAAGTACAATGGTATCTGAACTTCATCCACCACCATTCAGAATCCTTGGGATTTTTCAGGCCCTGGTACTTCTCTAGCTTCTGTTTCAACTGTTTCAACTCCTACCCTCAAAACGATGCTATAGAGCAGTGGCCCCCAACCTTTTTTGTGCCACGGCCCGGTACCGGCATCACAAAATGATCCACGGCCCGGTACCGGCATCAGCCCGGTACCGGCATCAGCACCCAAGGCAAGGCGAGCCAAGCGACCGGCCAGCCGGCCGTCCCCCGCTTCACCCTGCCACCTTCAACTCCTCCTTTGTACCTTTGTCGATGGGCTTCGCTTCAGGACGGCTTCGGGACGGTCGCTTGGCTCGCCTTGCCTTGGGTGCTGAAAGAATCCTTGCGCCTTAATTTCATTCGAAGCCCCCCCTTCAATGAAACTAAGGCGCGAGGATTTCTTCAGGACCCAAACGCCGCTTTCCAACCAGAAAAGCTCACCCGGAAGCACTTTCTCGTCAAACAAGATGGCGGCACCCAGCAAACCGGCGGCCCGATAGGAAATGTTCCACGGACTGGTACCAGTCCGCGGCCCGGTGGTTGGGGACCCCTGCTATAGAGCACTGCACACCAGAAAAACTACACACAAGGGCAGTTTCCCCCCCAAATGCTAACAAATAATTCCCTCAACACTGTGAAACTATTTACTAAGTCTGCATTACTATTACCATTAATCCTCTCATCCATCCTTTCACCCATCTCCTCCCACTTATGATTGTATGACTGTAACCTTGTTGCCTGTATCCTAACAATTTTTATTGACTGTTTCCTAGTATGATTTAATTGCTTATTGTACCCTATGACTATTATTAAGTGTTGTACCTTATGATTCTTGACTCTTGATGAATATATATTTTCTTTTATGTACACTGAGAGCATTTGCACCAAGACAAATTCCTTGTGTGTCCAATCACATTTGGCCAATAAAAATTCTATTCTATTCTATAGACACCCTCTTCCTGATATTGCTGTCACTTGGCACTACTACATCTATCACCATCATTGTCTTTTGGTTCTGGTCTACTACTACAACAACTGGCTTGTCCATGTGGAAGTCCCACAGGATCTTAAGACAAACACACACACACAGTGGGCACTTTGGCTAATTTGGATTTAAGAATTGTTTAAGAGTAAAACACCGATTAAAAATGGAACCTCCATCTACAAGACCGATATAGCTAATACCATGTTTTATAACAATAAGGCCTCCCCCAATCGGAAGTCCCAGCATATCGGAATAAAATCAAATTAAGCTCCTCCCCCCAAATTAAGGCCTATATTAAACATGCGAAATGGGGGGGGAATGGCGGGGGGGGGCTTGCCGTAAGGAAGTACTTTTGTTGCATACCCGGATATGGTGCTGCCTGCATTGACTTTGGCGTTGGTGGGGCAGTTCGTATCAGGAGACCTTCTGCCACCATTGCTTTCCCTTCTCCTGTGCTGCCGAGGTGTTTAGAGCAATGCCGTGGCATTTGGAGCAGCCACGCGCAGCCAGCCAGGGCTCCTCCCTGCAACTGGAGCCCAGCGGAGACATTCGACTTCAGGTGCTCCTGTCGCCTGTCTTCCCTTCGCCTTCAAAGACAAAGCCAATTCTTTTAAAAACAACGCCCTACTACTGGTACAACAAAGCCTCCCCTGCCCGAGAGGGCAGCCCAACCCCACGTGGGGAGGCAAATCTCCCAGGGCTGCAGCGCAGGATCGGCCCACCCTGGGAGAAGCGCCCAGCCTCCATCCCTGCCTGGTGCCGGGCAGAGTGCGAAGAGCTTTGCCTGGGGTGCCCAGCACAGCTGACAGGTGGGCCCTCCTGCCCAGCAGAGAAGCTCTCGCCAAGGCAGCGAGCGCCTCCCCACCGGGGCCTCCGGTCATCCCACCAGGGCCACGCCACAGCCACGTGGGCTGGGCAGAGCCTGGAAAGCAAGCCACGGGTGCGCGCCCACCTGCCAAGCGAAAGAGCCGGGCCGACCCGAGCTTGGCTTCCTTCCCAAGTCCCTCCAGCCTGAACTTGAAGGGACCACCGGGAGAGGCCGCCCGAGGCAGTGATAGTGCCTACCCATCCGTGGACAGGGAGGCAAAGCGACGGCCTGCGCTGCGTCCTCTTTCGAGCTAAGCCCCGCCGAGTCAGCACCTCTGCCCGATGCCCGTGCCGCTGCAGCATTTGGAGCTGTCATCGCATTTGGAACTGCATAGGGATGGGATGGGCGAAGGAAAGGAAAGGACAGGCAGCTTTGGGCTCTCTCTGCCAGACCCGGCGGCCAGGGAAGCAGCTCTGCCGTTGCCTTGCCTCCCGGTCCGCGGATGGGTGGGCGCTATCACTGCATCGGGAAGCCTCTCCTGGTGGCCCCTTCATGTTCGAGCTGGAGGGACTTGGGAAGGAAGCCAAGCTCGGGTTGGCCTGGCTCTTTTGCTTGGCAGGCTGGGAAAGCGGTTCTTTTGCTTGGAAAGCGGTTTGCTTTCCCGGCTCTGCCCAGTCCACAGAACTCTGGTGCGACCCTGGCGGGATGAGCAGAGGGTCCGGCGGGGAGGCGCTCACTGCCTTGGTGAGAGCTCCGCTGCCGGGCAGGAGGGCCCGCCTGTCAGCTGCGCTGGATGCCCCAGGCGAAGCTCTTTGTACTCTGCCCGGCACCAGGCAGGGATGGCGGCTGGGTGCTTCTCCCAGGGTGGGGTGATCCTGTGCTGTGGCCCCGGGAGATTCGCCTCCCCACGTGGGGTTGGGCTGCCCTCTCAGGCAGGGGAGGCTTTGTCGTACCAGTAGTAGGGCGTCATTTTTAAAAGAATTGGCTTTGCTTTCAAAGGCGAAGGGAAGGCGGCAACAGGAGCGTCTGAAGCCAAGTGTCTCCACACGGGAGAAGGGAAAGCAACGGTGGCGGAAGGTCTCCCGATACGAAGTGCCCCACCAATGCCGAGGTCGACATTCAAGCCGTTGCTGCCCGCCCACCCAAGGATGCAAGGGAGGCAATTAAGTCACCCCTGAAAAGACGGCCTAGCCGTTTTTTCAGGGGTCAAAAAAAAATTAGGCCCGGCCTTATTTTGTAAGAAACACGGTAGTACTATAACCTGGAAATCATATGCCAATAAACCTCCTTTATCTGAGGAAAATGGAGCCCTGTGGTTGGAAACAAAGCACTGGACTGAAGAGGTTTTTATAGGTAGTCCTTGACTTACAACAGCTGGTTTGGTGACCATTCAAAATTACAATGGTACTGAAAAAAAGTGATTTATAACCATTTTTCACACTTATGACTGCAATCTCCAAGGTCACATGATCAAAATTCAGATGCTTGGCAGCTGACTCATAGTTATGATGATTGCAGTGTGGCTGGGTCACGTGATCAATTTTTGTGACCTTCTAACAAGCAAAGTCAATGGAGAAGCCAGATTCATTTAATAATCTTGTTACTATCTCAACATTAGCAGTGATTCATTTAACAACTATGGCAAGCAAGTTCGTAAAACAGGTCAAAACTCATTTAACAAAGGTCTCATCTAGCAACAGAAATTTGGGCCTCCGTTGTGGTTGCAAGTCGAGGGCTATCTGTATTCAGGCTGTCCACCAAGGCAGCTCTTACATATCTCAACATTATACTGCATTGTTACCTGCAGAATATCATAGCACACTTGCAATTTTTTTTGAGCTATGCAGAATTTGTGTTATTTAACTTCTATTTCCACCCTCCCACCCCCCATTCTCTGGTTTAAGTGCAAAGCAAGCAGATCGTTCTCCCTTCACAGCTGCATGTTTAAGGGAGGGGAAGCAGAAGGAGGAATAAGAACTATGGGAAGAATTCTGTTAATCCTGACAACTGTTTCAAAGGTATTAACACTGGATGCCTGGCTAGAAAGACTTTCTTAGTGTTACAGCTGCTAGTATGCGATGTAAAAAGAATCCAAGGGGGCAGGATGGGGGAAAAGTCATGATGAGTTCCCCTTCCCCAAATACTTTACTTTCATTTTTCTTCTTCTTAGTTTGTAAAAAAGGAACCATTTCCTAATATTAAATAAAGAACACATGATATTTGCAAAGCTAATCTTCACCCTATCATCCGCATGCTAAAACTAAACACCAAAATTATGTCACAGCTGCTGATTCTAGTTGCCAGCTGTTACTTATAAAGTATTACTTATGTGGTAGGAGTTAGTGCTACACTTAAAAGCCCCACCCCAAGGTTTTATGACCAGGTTATCTGAAGCACCTCTCACTGCCCATTCAGTATAATTTGGCAGAGCGGGTACACAGCAGGTCCCTTCAATTAATCAGTGTGAACTATCAGGACTTAGGAAATAAAGCCTCTATAAAGATAGTCCTTGTTTAGTGACTGCCTCATTTAGCAATTGTTCACATTTATGATGGTGATGAAATAACTTTACAACCAATCATCTGTGGAGATTATCTTTCAACCAGGTCATGGTTGTCTCAAAGATGCTTTTTGAAAGAGGCAACTGGACTTTCTGGTTTTTCCGTGAAGGAGTTTCATGTCTCATCCAAGATTAAAGATTAACAGAGTTGGAAGGGACCTTCTAAGTCATCTAGTCTAACCTCCCCACCCAAGTAGACCTTACTCCACAAGTCTTAAACTTGCCAAGTTTGAAAACCCTTACCCTACACCATTTTTGACAGATAGCAGTCCAGTCTCTTCTTGAAAGCTTCCAGTGATGAAGCTCCCACAACTTCTGAAGGCAACAGTTTCCATTGGTTGATTGCTCTCCTTGTCAGAAAATTTCTCCTTATTTCCAGGTTAAATCTCTCCTTGTTCAGTTTCCATTCATTATTCCTTGTCTGGCCTACAGGCATTTTAGAAAATAGCTGGACCCCTTCCTTCCTGTGGCAGCCCCTCAAATATTGGAAGACCGCTATCATGTCTCCCCTGGTCCTTCTCTTCACTAGACTAGCCATGCCCAGTTCCTGCAACCATTCATCGATGAAGATGAAGAAGCTTCTTGAATGAGAAGCGAAACGTCTTCAAAGAAAAACCAGAAAGTCCAATTGCCTCTTGAAAAAAGCACTTTTGGGATTTACAACCAATCTTTACGTGTATGTCCTCTGTGGGTCTGTAAAGCAAAGGGAAAACTGAAGTAAAATCACAAACAGAGTTGTGTTTTCACTTAGCAACTGCTTCGTTGACAGTCCCAATCGTGGTAGCTAAACAAGGATTAACTGTGGTGCTGCCCTCCTCTGGGGTGGTATTCTTCCAGAGATAGATGTGGTTCCCACCCTGATGACATTGCAAAAGTCTTTGAAGACCTGCTTGTTGTCCCAAGACCTGGAGTAGAACTGTGGAAACAGAACTTTCTCAGTCAGTTCCTTGGTAGAGTCCTTGGTGCTATCTGAGTTTGGCTGTTTTCTTGCAGACATTTTATTACCAAACTAGGTAACATCATCACTGCTAGAACTGATCTCGCAGTAATGATGTTATCCACTTTGGTAATTAAAAGTCTGAAAGTAAACAGTCAAGCTCAGACAGTACCAAGGACTCCACAGTTCAACCTACAGCTACAAATATATACTCTAACACTGAGGAATTCTCAACCTCAGCAACTTTAAGATATGTGGACTTCAATTCCTGGCTGCCTAGAGAATTCTTGGAGTTGAAATGCACACATTTTAAAGTTGCCAAGGTTGAGAAATACTTCCCTTAGAACAATAAGGCTGTCAAGCAAGCAACTGCTGTTATTTATTGTTCACATATTTCAGCTGGCAGAGTTCAGCTAACTTCTTAGAGTTCTTAGTAACTATGCCATTAAGATTACATAAAGAGTTCACAATGAAGGAAAGTTTTCAATCATAGTCTGTACATGTTACTGTAAAGTAACTAAAAAATTTTCACATACCCACAAAAAATACATATTTATCTGGGTAAGCCTGCACACTGTTGCACTATGAGCTTCTCAGACACAACCATGCAAGAAATCTTATCTCCATCTATGATGTAGCACTATGTAGCAGATCAAGAAATAGACTCTACAGGAAGACCTGAGCTATATATTAATGAGTTAAGCCAGCGGTCTGCAACTCTGGAGCCACATGCGGCTCTTTCGGCCCTCTGCTATGGCTCCCTGTTGGCTGATCCCACCACTGGCTGGCCCCTCCCCTCCCCGTCACTCCTTGCCTGGCCTGAGAAAGTAACGGTAATGGCAGCGGTTGGAGATTCACTCCATATTCCAGAGCAGGAGGTGACTGGGTGGGAGTGAGCGATGTCGAGTTGGCTATGCCCACCCAGTCACACCAGTTGTTAAATTATTAGGTTTTCTTTCCTGTGAGAAATGGATACAAATGGCTCTTTGAGTGTTAAAGGTTGCAGACCCCTGAGTTAAGCTATATTAAGAAAATCTTGCAATCCTGTTCTATATTCTCTTCCTCTTATATCCCTATGAATCAGAATTATTGGCTGACTGATTAACCATCCATCTTACCTTACGGTAAATTTGGGTGGCTTAGAGTTATATAAAATCTAAAACATAAAAAGTTAAAAACAAACGTTAAAGTCAAAAACACATGGGGGAGGTGGGATCTGAGAGGTTCCCTCAAGTAACCTGGACCCATGCCATGAAGGTCTTTAAAGGTGATCACCAATATCTTGAATTGCACACGGAAGCAGATTGGTAACCTGTGCAGGAGCAGTGGTGTCACAGGGGCGATTCTTGGGTGGTGGTGGCGGAAACTACCCATGCTGCTGCACTCTGCACCAGCTGTAGCTTCCAAATGCTCTTCAAGGGTAGCTAACATGAGCTTCCTGAGCTAACATGACTGGAGGAGGAATTCTGGGAGTTGAAGTCCACAAGTCTTAAAGCTGTCAAGTTTGAAGATTCCTGATTTATATAATACTTCTTGCCCATTTCCCAAGAGATCACCTCCCTAATTCTTGGATAATCATTTGTTCAGGATGATATAAGAACTCCTGCTTGGGTAGGGGGAGAGACTAGAAAACCTCCAAGGTGCCTTCCAGCCCTATGATTCTCTACATACAATGCCAAGACTGGTTTATCATCCAACTCCTTAAAGACACCATTATGCTTTAAAGCTTCAAGACTGCATTTTTCCCTCATAATATGCTGCCTATCCACATTTGCCACCTGTTGCATGAACAGCTGCTACCTGCACAGTAATGTAGCGCAAATTCTGATCATAGACAATAATGATTTTCAGATATAAATCTTTTGAATTTGATCACAGAATCATAGAATTGTAAACCTGGATCCTCCATACCAATTCTACATAAGGATCATCCAGATCAATTCTCTGCCATGTGCAGGAAAACCAATTTAAATCATCCTCAAGAGATGGCCATTTAAATTTGACAGGGGTGTCAAACTCAAGGCCCCTGGGCTGGATCTGGCCCATTAGGCCGCCCTGGAAATACCAAAGGATCGGCCCACGGTGTCCCTGCCAGTGAAAACAGCATTCTTCCACTGGAGACAATGAATCACTTCCAGTCCCGCCTGGACCACCACAGGTGCCCCCAGCACGAGTGATGTCGAGCTGACCACGCCCACCCTGGCCACACCCACCCAGCCCCTTGAGTTCAAACACAACCCTGATGCGGCCTTCAGTGAAATCGAGATTGTCAACCCTGATCTAGATTCTTCTTAATGAACCAGCACGGAAATCCCACAATTCTACTGTTTTACAGATCTTACAACCAGGAGTTTTTTCTTTATATTTACATACAAAGAATACTGTACAAGAATTTAAAACTTATAATAATGGGAAGGGCTATATATAGATAGATGGATGGATAGATAGATAGATAGATAGATAGATAGATAGATAGATAGATAGATAGACAGACAGACAGACAGACATAGACAGACAGAGATAAAGGCCGACAGACATACAGATCCCCATTTTGCATCCCATTCTTCATATTAATCAATATGATATTAATCAATACCCAAGCATCTATGAGACATTTTTTTTATTTAATAAGATCATGCTGGCTAGGCATCTTGGGAGTTGCAGTCCCACAATATCTGGACACTATTGATGAAAGGCCCCTGTAGCATATCTTGACTCTAAGGGCCTTTCCAAACACCATGTCATTATACGTGAGCTAGCAGAAGTCTATATTGGCATGAAATTTGCTGTCTCTATCACCAGTCCTAATCTTATTTCTATTGTTTCTGTTCTGACATGTTGGCCAACAGATCTATTCTGATGATGTGTCTCCCAGTGCATCTTAAATTGGTTAAGTACTTTGTCTTTGCTATCTATCCTCTCTCTTCAGAACAGAGAGCCTTTGGTAGATGGGCAGCTATATCAGTTTGTTTAATAAATAAATAAATTGACAAGCATCACGAGGCAGTGGGAGGAAAAAAATCATTTCTGAACCAGTGCTACTGCAGCAGAAATGGGACAAGTCAGACTATACACTGTCAATCACTAATTTAAAAAAAAAATATTTGATTTTTTTTTTAGACACACAATTCCATTGGATTCTTGGTTCCTTCCTAATTCTCCTCTCCTATATTCCATTCTCTAATAATCCAAATTTAATAATATTTTTTATAAATACATTTTATTGTGCTATTACTCTGCTGAGCACCTAATTCTCACAATGCTTTCTAATGTCTATATGCATTTACCCATGTAGTATGGCTATAGTCAGGGGTGGGATTCTACTTGGTCGAACCGGTTCTATAAAACCAGTTGTTATGATTCTGCCCAATTTGGAGAACCGGCAAATTGCACCACTGGCTGGCCCCGCCCTGCCCTGCCCACTCACTGCTTATGTGGCATGCAGGCCATCAAACTTGCCTGCTAAGTTGCTATTTTTCCTTCTTTTCCCCCCCAACCATCAGCTGGGAGATTTAGATTAGCTAGAAAGCAGGAAATTGTTGGATTTCTTGCTTTCTAGCCAATCTAAAAGCAGAGCTGAACCTTCCTTAGAACTGAAGCTTCTATTTTTCAGTGCAGACTTAGGTAGCAGATTGCACATAGATAGAACTCTAAGTGAATCTATGATCCTGTGAGCAACTCAATCTGCCTCCCTGCTTTGCCTGATTTTAGGTAAAAGTTGCTCTTTTTTAAATAAAAAATTCAATATTTACATACATGAGTTAATTTTGTGAGTTTGCTTGCTAGCAAATTTTATGAGTTTGCTTGCAAGCAAATTTTATTTGATACACTCAGGTAGCAGATTGCAAAATGGTAGATCTCTAAGTGAATCTGTGATTCTGTGAGCAACTCAATCTGCCTGCCAGCTTTGCCTGATTTTAGGTAAAAATTGCTCTTTTTTAAATAAAAAATTAAATATTTACATGAATACTTACAATATTTATATACATGCTATGCCCAAGCCACACCCATTCAGCAAACTGCGCCCACCCGGTCACATGACCATCAAGCCACATCCACAAATTAGGCCATGCCCACAGAACTGGTTGTTAAGAAATTTGAATCCCACCCCTGGCTGTAGCTATATTATTTATCCTTTTTATTAGATTCTTTCCTCCCCCTTTTTATTGGTATGATTATGATGATGAAGATGATTATGATTATTCTGTTGCTTTGCATGTATACTGAGAGGTTCTGCACCAGACACAAATTTCTTGTGTGTCTAATCACACTTGGCCAAATAAAGTACTCAATTCAATTCAAAATCACAAAGGCAGCTGAGTCATTTAGGGTAACTCTCTTATTTCCTTTATACATATACATATACATATACATATACATATACATATACATATACATATACATATACATATACATATACATATACATATACATATACATATACATACATACATATGTGTGCGTGTGTCTGTGTCTGTGTCTGTGTGTATGGATGGTTTGGGAGGCACAGGGCGGGGGAGACCAGACTGTCTCTATCATTCTGCTTTTTCCTAAATTAGGAAGGCCAACAGAATTATACCATTTCCAGAACTGCTGTGTGATATTATGCATTTCTAACAGACTAGCAGCACAACAGTAGCTGGCTCTTTAGCAGCAAAATTAGGTTAAACAGTGACTGGGAGAAAAGGAGTATATTCTGGAATGAGCAATAAATACCACTCTGATGCCATCTGGATTTAAAGGGGAAAAGACTAGCATTGCTAATACTAAGGATGGCTGATGGGCTGGGAATGAGATGAACACAATGCCATAAGGACATGGGAGCAAAAATGTTGCTAGTTATGATTTACAGGTACCAGACAAACACCTGAAAGCCAAGGTTTTTATTTATTCATTTATTAAGAAATTTTATATGACCACCAAACGTGGTGATATTTGTATCTCAACCAATGTCTCAGCAAACCTCAGGCTGACTTAGAAAACCAACAAGGGTTGGCCTAGTTTAGTACTTCAGTGAGATACCACCAGTGGATTTCAGAGCTTTAGGTTAGACTGGGAAATGAAAACAAGAAGCCCAGAAGAAGACCATTCATTTTGATGAGTTACATAGCATAGATATATATAACTAAGATATACATCTGGTTACACCTACAGTGACACATAACTCAATGCCTGCTCCCATCAGGAAATCCCAAAAAATAAGGTGTATCTCTCATGCAGATTCTTTTAGAGTGGGTGGCCATTATGAAGTTAATTAATCATGATAATAATTTCTCTTGTTAAACTGTTGAGCCAGTGTTAAACACTCCATAGCTAAAGCTTCCTTGGCAGGCTACAAGATGACCCTGGAAGGCACAGGAGACCTATTTTAAAATATTAAATTTGTTCAGGTTGCTTAATTAAAGTACTGCTGCAAATTTAAGATAATAATAAATTAATCTGTAATGGGGGGGATGGTCAGAGGCAGGGGTGGGATTCTACCAGTTTGCACCTATTCGCTAGAACCGGTTGCTAACATTCTAAGCAGTTCGGAGAACCGGTTGTTAGAAGAAATTACTAGCCTAATCCTGTAAGGAAGGCAGGAAGGAAACATTCTGGTGTTGCTTACAGAAACTGCCTCTCCGTTAACCCTTATTACATTCTTGGTAGGACTAGACTTCCTGTCTCAGTAATGTCTGGAGTTTTTTTCCCTTCCTTTTCCAGTACTTTGCTTGTGTGGAGTGACCATTCAAAGTTACAATGGCACTGAAAAAAGTGACTTATGTCCCTTTTCACACTTACGACTGTTGCAGCATCCCCACAGTCATGAGAGGCCAGGTGAGGAGAAGCGCGCCTCAATGTGAGTGATATTGAGTTGGCCACGCCCAGCCAATACCATGACCAAGCCATGTTGACCCAGTCACATGACTACCAAGCCATGCCCACCACCTAAGCCACGCCCACAGAACTGGTTGTTAAAAAAATTGAATCCCACCCCTGGTCAGAGGTGAAGGCTCATACAGCTCAGATTAATGCTCTATACCAGGGGTCTTCAAACTCAACAGCTTTAAGACTTGTGGATGTCAACTCCCAGAATTCCTCCCCCAGTCATGTTAGCTCAGGAATTCTGGGAGTTGAAGTCCACAAGTCTTAAACTTGCCAAGTTTGAAGACCCTTGTTCTATACTCTTTGTTATAGGATTAATGTAACTTTTCCCCTTTGTTGATGCTATTTTATTTTTTGAATATACTTAGTTTTAATTTTCAAGGTTGTGAGGCTGCTGCATTTGTGTACGTTATATCTCACTAGTTAATGACTGTAAATAAAAATACCACTACAAGTAGGAAATCAGAATATTTCCAGCAGACGACTACCCAACCTCTCCCTCAAGATTTTTAGCAAGAAGGAACCAAAGCAAGTAACTGATTCAGCTGTTGAATGGCATTTATTCAACAATCTCTATTCTTTCCAAATTGGCTTGTATCTTTACATTATGAGATTATCAGATCTGTTTTTGTTAATATTAAAACCGCAAGATGCCTCCCTTCTTAAAGGAGATAATTACTGGATTCCCCTCTGAGGGGTGAAATTATAGGCTTGTCTCTAACTTTCCATGGCAGTTGAGTGAGAGGCTTCTCAATTAGAGGAAGCAGCTGAGAGGCAGATTATCTTGATTATTTTCAAACTGGCTTCAGATTGGGCTAAGCCTGTTTTGGTCAGTCTAAAAGAGGACCTGAGACAGGTTTACATGTCTTGATCTTTTAGTAGTGATGTTTAGTAGTGATGCTCACAATCGTTCAGAGAATGGTTATTATTACAACCCTGTATTTCTGTTCAATTTCATCTTATGTTGCTTGCAGACAGACGCTCCTTGAAATAGAGACAAATATATGGAATGTTTTATGACTTTATTTTTCTCCAGTGCTTTTCCATATGAAATTCCCTGGGAATTTCATCAAAAATGTGAGGCTGGGAGCTATCAATGATACCAAAATCTAATTCAGATTAATGAGAAAGCCCACAATGCCTCAAGTAACACATTGGATTAACCTTGTATGTGTGTGTGTATGGTATGTATGTATGTATATATGTATGTATGTATGTATGATGCATGTATTTTATATCCTGCCTTTATTATTTTATAAAATCAACTCAAGACGATGAACATACCTAATATTCCTTTCTCCTTCTGTTTTCCCCATTGAGAGAGAGGGACTGGCCAAAGTCACCCAGCCAGCTTTTGTACCTAAGGCAGGACTAGAATTTATTTATCAAATTTATTTGCCACCCTTCTCGAGGTGACGCTGAGCAATGATTGGCTCAAAGTCAGCCAATCAGCTTTCATGCCTAACTGCTGGTTTTTAGCTTGGTGCCTTGGTGTTATTACATAACAGAATTTTTCAAATTTCTACAATATATGAACCTTCAAATATGGGTTGGATTTGCACAAAACAATAGGTTAGAACAGTTGGTACTGTGTGATTTATTGTATCTTGCAAACACAGCTATAGTGTGCAACAGAAATATATATACCTGCAACTTAAATCTAAAAGTTACTGCTTTCTGGGTAGTCTTCCACATATTTGAAGAGAATGATCATGTCTTCATAAATTTCACTTATTAATCATATTTATATGGCTGCCCATCTCATAAGAAGCAATTATTATATTAACTATTATAAAAACAATCATTATAAAATATAGTAAGTCATATTAAAAATGAAAAAACATTCCAGCATCTTCTGGGTAGGGAGTGCCTGAGTCTGTCATATCTCTAGCCTCTTCTTCATGTTATACATTGTCAGCTCCTTTTACATTTCCCCATAAAAATTCACTAGGAATTTTTATTAACCTGTAAAATTGGGTGTCAGAACCAGCCACAGTTCACCAGAAAAGATGTGGATCTATTAAAAAAGAAATCTTGACTTAGCATGACTGAGAAATGCTAATAATGGAACTTAAAATTATGTTGGTCTTTTTTACCACCATGTCACATTGCTGACTCACTTAGGAAGTGATTACAATTCATAGGTAACATTTTCACATATTCTGCTGTTGCCACTCTATTTATGTGTATTTTTCCTGACATTAAGAATACCTTTCTTTTTCATCCATCCCAAGTCTAAAGTCTACATTTCTATCCATTGGATAGAATTTTTACATTTTTATCCACTGGATATCACCTACAACATATTTAAAGAAAAAACCATGAGGTGCTTTTAAAAATTACTTTTATCTTGTTAGCCTTTTTAGCATTTCCAAAGAGAGGCATAATGTAAATTAACTAAAATACATAGGTTCTCACCCACATTTATTTAACATGTGTGCATGCCATACCTTGCCGACTTCCAATAAATTAAACAACTCATTCTCTTCTTTCTCCCCACCGCATATAAAACTGCAGTCTAAAGAAAAACCCTTCCTGATGTAGAAAACTGGCTTCCTGATCCAAATTAAATGTAGGGTTTTGCTGTTTAGAGGAAGGGTTCCGAATCCCTTAAGGCAACTGGCATAATAAACAAACATACTTGCATTATTTTGTGCCCGTTTGTAAACGAGAAGGCTAGATCTAGCCCCTTTGCCAAACCGGTATCACTGGATGCCTTGGGACTATCCTTCCCATGACCCCCCAAAGAGGTTGCTGTCTGTCTTCATACTGAGGAAGGCTGCTCTAATGGGAAATTAGCAGCGTTGAAGGTGCGCTCAGCGAGCCTCCCATGGTGGAACAGACCCATCCAAACCAAAGCGAGCAAAACCCCACCCTATCTCTCTCTCTCTCTCTTCCCCCCCCCCCAACTTCGAGCGGTTTGGAAGGAGGGCGGACGATGATCGTGACAAGCAACGGAACGGGAGCTGCACTTCGCCATTCGGCCCATTGTCTCCCTTCCGCTTCTCTTGGCGCCCCCCATTCCCCCCACTCCCGGACAGGGGCAAAAGAAAGGACGGGAGGGCAATCACGGAGCAAAATAAAGCGAGAAGGGAAATCCGTTAGGTCCGGAGACCTAGCAATCTCCTCTGCCCAGTCCAGACGGCGGCCGGGGGACGATGGGCGGGGCCGTCTGAGACCCTTTCGCCACCTCTAGACTAGCCCGGGCAGGGTCCCGGCGCGGCGATAAGGCGTGGCGGAGCATGCAATGGGCCGAGGCGGGGAAGCTGCGCCCAGCAGTTCTCAGGCCCTCGACCAGCTACGGCTGGAAGTAGTCCAGATATGTCGAACCAGCCCACCCACTCCCGGGGCTCGTCCTCATCACCTACCCCAGCTGTTCCTCTCCTTGCGGGTCTTGGCCATGGTTACTCCGCCCGGCGGCTACCTGCTGCCACTCGGATCCGCCGGGCTTGAGGAGGCGGCGGTGGCTGCCGCTGTTGCTAAGATGAAGAAGGAAACCGCCGCTGCCGCTGCTTGGCCAAGAAAGGCGTCTCTCAGCTAAGCATCTCCTGAGGGAGGGTGCAAGGGAGTACACGAGACGCGTCCGGCGCAAACGCGGATCCGCAGGGAGAAGGGAGAGAAAGAGCGCGCCTACGACGGCGGGCCAGAGCTTGCTTCCCCACGCACACGTGTCCGGCCGGGGCTCGGAAAACACCCGCACTCCCTTCTAACCAGCCCGGCGCGCACCATCCGTGCGACCTGATCGCGCTGCAGAGCACCTGCGGACGAGGACGCGCGCATCACGGGGCGCGGCACCAGTATGCGCCTGCCCACCGGTGTGACTGAGTTCGGGCACACCCTGAGATGGGAATCGGTGCCCGCCACGCGCGGCCTGTTGTTTTGGACCCGTGGCTTTCGGACTGGCAGAGGGAAGAGTCTCAAGCCACGTGCGAAACTCACGTGTTTGTTCGGCCCGGCCGATAATTTGTGTTTTGGACTAGGGTACGGAGATTGCATTGTTTTTATGCGTCTGGCACCATCCGTGTGTGCGAGGAGTCGAGGACAGCCCTCGACAGATTACCAAGACGCAGGTCCCCACCCTAACAGTTTACAACCCGGTCCGGATACAAAGCAGCGAAGAAGGCCGTCAGAGCTGGAGAAAGCAGAAGAATAAGCATGGATGTCAGTGGCTGAGAATGCTGCAAGTTTTATTTCAGTGGCTGGATTTTCTGTAAGAAGCTTCTCCCCCCCCCCCCCCCCCCCCAGTATTTTCTGGCTTTGCAGATATAAATTATAAGCAGAGATAGGATCTGTCCAGGCAGAGACGAGAAAAGAATTACAACTAGGATACACCCATGTTCAAAATCCTGGATAGTGCCGGGACTATCAAGGAAGGTTCCTCCACACTAAGACCTCTTTGAAAAAAAAGCTTAATGGAACTACATCTACATGGAGGGAAGCAGTGGGATAGCACAAGGTTCTGTGTTAGGACCAGGACTCTTCAGTATCTTCATAAATGACTTAGATTAGGGGAATCGGAGGGGAACTTCTCAAATTTTGCAGATGATACTAAACTGGAAAGAAGACCCAATACCCTAGAACAGGGGTAAGGAACGTTGGCTCTTTTATCACTTATGGACTTCAACTCCCAGAATTCCTGAGGGAGCCATAAAAGGTTCCCCATCCCTGGCCTACTGGTTTTTTCAGTTGTGAGGGAAATCAATTTTTGACTTGAATGGGACTGTTTAATATACAAATGTAGGACATACAAAGAATATATATAAAAATATGTCCTACATTTGTATATTAAACAGTCCCATTCAAGTCAAAAATTGATTTCCCTCACAACTGAAAAAACCAGTAGGCCAGGGATGGAGAACCTTTTATGGCTCACTCAGGAATTCTGGGAGTTGAAGTCCGTAAGTGATAAAAGAGCCAACGTTCCTTACCCCTGCCCTAGAAGATAGGCTCAAGCTCCAAGATGGATCATGACAGATTTGAACACTGGGCCCTATCTAACAAAATGAAATTCAATGTAGAGAAAAGTAAAGTCTTACACTTAGGCAAGAAAAACCAAAAGTACATACAGGGTGAAACCAGGCTTAATAATAGTAACTGAGAGGGATCTTGGAGTCTTATTGGACAACCAACAGTGTGCAGTGGCAACTAAAAAAAGTCAATGCAATCCTAAATTGCATGAACTTTTTCATTCAATCATGATCATGTGAGGTACTAATACCACTCTATAAAGACCACAGCTAGAATACTGCATCCAGATTTGGTCACCATACTGTAAAAAGATGTTCAGACTTCAGAAAGAGTGCTGAGAAAAGCAACAAAGATGATTAGGGGACTGCAGACTGAAACATGATGAATGGTTATAAGAACTGGCTAGTTTAGTGAAGAGAAGAACCAAGGGAAACATGATAGCAGTGTTCCAATATTTGTACAGCTGTCAGAGAGGAGATGGTCAAGCTATTTTCCAAAGCACCTGAAGGCCAGACGAGGAATAATGGATGGAAACTAATCAAGGACAGATTCAACCTAGAAATAAAGAGAAATTTTCAGACAGTGAGAATAATCAACCAGTGAAACAGCTTGCCTTCAGAAGTTATAAGGAGCTTTATCACTGGAAGCTTTCAAGAAGACTGGACTGCCATCTGTCAGAAACGGTGTAGGGCAGGTCAAACTCCCAACCCATGGGCCAGATGTGTCATGCACTGGCCACACCCCCGCCTGGTTTAGCAAAGGGAGTGGGAAGTCCCGATATGTCACGTGAGTTTGACACCCCTGATGTAGGGTCTCCTGCTTGGGCGGGGGGTGGGGTGTTGGACTAGATGGTCCCTTCCAACTCTGTAATTCTGTTCTGTTCTTATTCTGCTTTAGCTTCAGAGCCTCTTTATGACTGTTACTACCTTGGGGTTTTGTGGCCTCTAGCTTATTTTGTAAAGGCTAGCGACCCATCAGAATAGAGAGAAAGAGTCTACAACAGCCCTCTTAATCAGCTGATCCCCATTTGTCTCCTGCATGAAAGTAAAACTCTGACTAGGTTCGGCTTTTCAGAATTTTCCTGGTTTTCACAAGTATCTATCATGACATTAGAACCACTGTTATGTTTGTTTTGAAAATTGCAATTAAAATTCTGTTAGAGAGTTAATGTATTAAATTATATACAAAGGCTCTTTTCAAAATCACACTCTAACTTGGACCAATTTCTTTACCAAAAGTGTCAGTCGTATATAAGCATATGTACTGACCTTTTATAAACACCTTTTGCATCACAAACCGTTTTCTCCAAAAAGTCCTTGGGAGTCAGAAGTAGCTGCAGGATTTGAAATGTTCACCAAATTGACAAAAACACAAGTCGCTTGTGACACAAGCTCTGCCATATTCAGCTGTTCATATGATGTAATGATACATGTTCAAAAAGAGTTCTGTAATTTCCATCCCCCCAACACCATGCTTCTGCCATGAGCACCAGTAAAGAAATGAGGTTCTGAGTTTTTATGCTTTCCATTGGGTTGGGCATACTGCCAATTGTGGCAGTTGTACTTGATATTGTCTGGGTATGCCAATGTACTCTATAATATGTCTTTTCAATTGCTCTTGGCAATTGAAAACAAGACTTATTGAAGTGAATCTCCAAATCTTTCCTAGAGATTGAACACTGTCTACTTTTGCCCAACATGTCTGATGGATCTGTTAGAATATCCCGAAGATACAGGGAAAAAAGCTGCAGACAAGACAATATATTTTATTTATTTATTTTATTTATTTGATTTGTCAATCGCTTCCAAGATAATAGGTATAAATATATACATAGTTATGAATACATGAAATGGGTACATATAAGAAAAATAAAAGAAACAGGGACGGTAGGCACATTGGTGCGCTTATGCACGCCCCCTACAGACCTCTTAGGAAAGGGGTGAGGTCAATCGTAGACAGTCAAAGCTTAAAGTTTTGGGGGTTTGGGGAAGAAACCACAGAGTCAGGTAGAGTATTCCAGACATTGACCACTCTGTTGCTGAAGTCGTATTTCCTGCAATCAAGTTTGGTGCGGTTAACCTTGAGTTTGTATCTATTGTGTGCTCTTGTGTTGTTATGGTTGAAGCTGAAGTATTCATTGACAAGTAAGTCATTGCAATGTATGATTTTATATACCATACTTAGATCAGACCAAAGACGGTGTAATTCAAGGTTTTTTAGGTCTAGAATTTCAAGTCTGGTGGCATAAGGTATTCTACAACGAGTACAGGAGTGGAGAACTCTTCTTGTGAAATATTTCTGGACTTTCTCAACTGCTGTCTCAAACTTGACTATTGCAATGCACTCTGCGTGGAGCTTCCCTTGAAGATCACCCAGAGGTTTTAACTGGTCCAGATTGCAAGGGTTGGGCAGTTTCCTTCCAGATGCAATTCAAGGTGCTTGGTTGCTATCTATAAAATCTTACATGGCATAAGGCTATCTTTCTATATGGTTGCTTTGATCTGGTAGGGTTGGTGTGCTCTGGGTTCTTGGGCCCCTGAAATGTACTCTGTCACAGCAGCTACCTTCTGGAATGAGGTTCCTCCCACTTGAGATATTGGTGGATCCCACCCTTCCAGCATTTCTGAAAGGCCTCAAAAGTCCTTGCTCTTTGGCTAGGATGGGTGTAGCCCCTTTCAAGGAAGAGGGGTGTGTTTGCTGCTGCTTGATTTACCCATTATTGGTCTTCCTTTATTGCTGTATTGTTTTATTGTTTTAAAGTTCTTATGCCTTCTTGTGAATCCCTCAGAATTACTGAAGCAATGCAAACCTTGAATAATATAAAATTAAACAAACAAACAAAAGCACTGAATTTCCACCCCAAATGCTTCCCATTGCTACCATTCCTTTGTTCTATTGAAAAATCCCTTTGAATTTACAAAGGTGAAATGTTGGCCTGTCAGCAATTTTGCAACTAGCAGCTTTTGGATTGGGGGATTGAGAATATGAGGTCTAAACAAAGCACATTGAAGCAGTTGAATTCCAGGAACAGGAAACAAAAGATCCATAGGAGGTGGAAAGAAATAGGGTTTTTTTTGCTCAGAAACTCGGTAAGAGTTTCTGCCCAGAAGATCTGCAGTCACAAGGGAAAATACCAGTTTTACTTCATATTCCAATAAGATGGAGCAAAATCAGTAATCAGTCAATACAGCTACCAGTGACAGATTAGATTTTTAAGATCAGCCGGGTCCACAGCCAATCCCAAAACGCATAGAATTGGTTTAGAGATGCCTGTAGCCCCCTCTCATTGATTCTTTTCATGTTTTCTAATTAGGGCTACACTTCAAATTCAGAAACTTGGTTGTAAATATTATAATTAGGCAAATACCTTGTGAAGATGAATACTATAATTAGGCAAATACCTTGTGAAGATGTTAAGACAGAATTTATGTTAGTCTCACTTTTGTACAAATGGCTCTGCCATTATTTTTTTGGAGGGAGGGAGGCACAATTTGAATGCTACTTCTATCCAGCAAGATCTTAGATAGATTGATCCTAGCTTATTTAAGGTATGACTGGGCAGAACTAATATTCCCTAAAGCATTGTCTTTATTACAATGAGAATTAAGATTTTCTGGTGAAACATTTTTTTAATCAAGCTTGTGCCGTGTAGTCCTTGACTTACAACAGTTCATTGACTGTTCAAAGTGACAAATGCACTGAAAAATGTGACTTACAGCCATTTTTCACGGTTAGGCTGTTTGCCACATCCCCATGATCATGTGATCAAAATTCAGATGGTTGGCAACTGGTTCATACTTATGACCATTGCTGGGTCCCAAGGTCATGTGATCATCTTTTGCAACAGAAATTTTGGGCTCAACTGTGTTTGTAAGTCAAGGACTACATGTATTTTATTATTTGCTCTTGGTTGTGATTTTAAATATGCACTGCTATAATGGGAGAGCCAGTTTGGTGGAGTGGTTAAGACATCAGGCTAGAAAAGCTGTGAATTTAGTTTTGCCCTAGGCACAAGTCAGCTGGGTGACTTTCCACCAGCCACTCTCTCTGCCCTAGGAAGGAGGTAATGGGAAACCCCTTCTGAATTGCAGAGACTTGTCCAGAAAGTTGCTAGGAGTTAGTACTTCTGATTCAAAGGCATATGCGTGTGCACACACACAAAATCATAATATCCCGAGGGAGGAAGAGAGGAATAGAAATTATTTTAATTACATTAATTTAGATGATGAAATAAAAAGTAATCAGTAAATTGAGCAAAGAAAACAGGATTCTTTATCAAGGGATTAATAATTAAGTTATTTAAAATAAATAAATAACTAAATAACTTTGAAAGCTTTGATTGATCCCATATGCTACCTCCTCACCCTCCTGCTTGTCAGAAGAAATAATTATTGATATATAAATACAGTATGTACACATGCACACATACACATTGTAATAGTACTTCACCAGTGGCATGGATAAGTCCATGCCACATGGTGGCAGACCATAAAAATATTTTTTCTTCCTGAAGATTACAGTTGATGCCTGTCTGAAAAGCAGGATCCAATTCTTTGATAATGTTGCAGGGAGTTTCATGATCTTTTACTTTCACAAAGGACTTTTCAGATCACAGGCTATATAATATAGTAGTAGGACCACAAACAAAAGCGTAACTTTTTAAGAGAAGTTATTTCCATCTTCCTGCCTCACATTATAGTGCAAGATGATTTATATCATTGGAAGAACCCCAACCATCAATGCATGTAGTTCAGTGTTTTTAAACTCTGGCAACTTTTAAGATGTGTGTGCTTCAACTCCCAGAACTCCTCTCCCCAGCCTGCAATTCTGGGAGTTAAGTCTGCACATCTTAAAATTTCTAAGACTGAAAAACTGGTGTAAATGGTGTATAGATTCAGAAACCTATAGATCCCTGAGAAAACTCACAAACCAATGACCAAACAATTCCCCTGAAGCACCAGTTGAACATTTTTGGGTTAGCGAAATTCAGAAGCACTACTGACAAATTCCCCAAATGCTAATCATATGTCCCAAAAAGATACTATGATCCATACTAGAGATTATCATTGGGGATAACCAATTGAAATAATTTCCCCAGGCAATTCTGTGGCATAAATAATCAACCAGGGCAATCAATGCTATTTTCCATCCCAAAAGTCTTTGAATCCAGATGTGGAAAAAATCCCAATGTATATAAGTCAAGAAAATCTAGGTGTATAGTTTTCATTTATTTTAAAGGGAGGGTTGCCAATATTGGGTTCACAAAACATATCAAGATAGACAGTGGTTTGTTTCACCTTGGCTTGTTGGATTGTATGAACCCAAACATTGCATTTTGCAAATTATAATAAATGGTTTTGCATGCTGTGTCAACATAGTCACTTGTGATATATTCAGTTATCTGTGGTTGAATGAGCAATGGCTTAGCACAGGGCTGTCAAACTTCCGGTCCGCGGACCAGATGCATCACACACTGGCCATGTCCATGCCCAGTTTAGCGAAGGGAAAACAGCCCTGATACATCACATGATGCCGCCATGATGATCTGAGTTTTACGCCCCTGGCTTAGCACAATATGTAAACCTGATCATAATACAATGGAAGTTCATGGAAAATGTAGTCTCACAAAATACTTTTTAATAGGAGTTGGGCCATAAGTCTCGTTCAAAGGGGATTACAATCTCTATTTCCCTGGTCAAATCAATTTTGGGCAGCTACTATGCATTGTTTTAGTTATTATCTATCTATCTATCTATCTATCTATCTATCTATCTATCTATCTATCTATCTATCTATCTTATCAGCAAGCCAGAATGAGTTTTATTTATTTGCCCATTTTTATCCTACCTTTCTGACTGACCATTAATCAAACCTTATTTTCCCAGGGAAGGTGATTTTCAGTTTGTTTGTTTTTTAACAAACAGGTTCCCCTGCCTGAAAAGATTTAAAAATCCCTGTTCTAGGGTAAGCTTGCTTTTCTTTAAATCATATTCACCTAAGTCAGTTTGCTACTTGTAGTTTATTGCTACCATTTGTGCTACTAGCAATTCCTTTGCATCTAATCATGTAGTTTACTGTCACCTTTATATATAGCATTGTAACTGATGTTTCTATTTGTTTCCTGTTTCTGATGTATCTATATATATATGCACGCCTACTGAGATATTGAGTATTTCCTCGGAAGAGATCTTAAGCATGAATTCAACCCTAGTTTTACTAGAATTAACAGCATGGCAGCATGGCTGAGATTCCCAATTATTTCCTCTAGATTATCTCCTCTTCCAGGATACAGTTGACCCTTACTCTTCTAGCTTCCATAAAGGTACTAAAAACTTGGTTTTCTCCCCAGGCTTTGGGACTGGGTTGACTGGAGTTACTGTCCAGAAAAAGGTGTCAATGTGACTTTGAGGTTGCCCATTACTTTGTAGGATTTTAACCAAAATTATCTTGTTTTATAGGCCCAAAATTGCAATGTTCAAATGAGATGGCTATATAATTTTTTAAAAGAAATAAATTACTACAGTAGTGGTTGACCAAACTGTTGGGCTCAAAGTTGGTTGCAGACTATCACGTGCATGATAGGACAAAGTTAACTAAGAAAATTTTTTATGCAGACTATGAAGAAGCCATTGAAACAGTTGATTATACTCTTGTCAACCTTAAAGTGCAATTCTTAAAACTGCTATAGCTTAATTCTGATCCCTTGCTTTTCTGCCCTTCCTATAGTTTAACAGATTTTTGCCTTGCACTTTTAGGCCAAGATCTGTTCATTGTTGACATAAGTGACATTTTTACTCTGAAATTCCTGATTTTCAAACTAACTCTGGTTCTAAGATAGTGATATGTTATCCTAATTCTGATTGTTCTTCAATATACAGGTGAAACTTGAAAAATTAGAATATCGTGCAAAAGTTCATTTGTTTCAGTAATGCAATTTAAAAGGTGAACCTAAAAATGAGACTCATTACATGCAAAGCAAGATAGTTCAAGCCGTGATTTGTCATAATTGAGATGATTATGGCTTACAGCTCATGAAAACTCCAAAGCCACAATCTTAGAAAATTAGAGTATTGTGACAAGATTCAATATTGAAGGCTCAAAGTGTCCCACTCTAATCAGCTAATTAAGCCATAACACCTGCAAAGGGTTCCTGAGCCTTTAAATGGTTTCTCAGTCTGGTTCAATAGGAAGCACAATCATGGGACAGACTGCCGATCTGACAGTTGTGCAGAAAACCATCATTGAAACCCTCCATAAGGAGGGAAAGCCTCAAAAGGTAATTGCTAAAGAAGTTAGATGTTCCCAAAGTGCTGTATCAAAGCACATTAATAGAAAGTTATGTGGAAGGGAAAAGTGTGGAAGAAAAAGGTGCACAAGCAGCAGGGATGACCGTAGCCTGGAGAGGATTGTCAGGAAAAGGCCATTCAAAAGTGTTGGGGACTTTCATAAGAAGTGGACTGAGGCTGGAGTCAGTGCATCAAGAGCCACCACACACAGACGGATCCTGGACATGGGCTTCAAATGTCATATTCCTCTTGTCAAGCCGCGCCTGAACAACAAACAACGTCAGAAGCGTCCTACCTGGGCTAAAGAAAAACAGAACTGGTCTGTTGCTCAGTGGTCCAAAGTCCTCTTTTCTGATGAGACCAACTTTTGCATCTCATTTGGAAACCCAGAGTCTGGAGGAAGAATGGAGAGGCACACACTGCAAGATGCCAGTGTGAAGTTTCCACAGTCTGTGTTGATTTGGGGAGCCATGTCATCTACTGATGTTTGTCCACTGTGCTTCATTAAGTTCAGGGTCAACACAGCCATCTACCAGGAGATTTTGGAGCACTTCATGCTTCCTTCTGCAGACGAGCTTTATGGGGATGCTGACTTCATTTTCCAGCAGGACTTGGCACCTGCCCACACTGCCAAAAGCACCAAAACTTGGTTCAATGACCCTGGGATTACGGTGCTTGATTGGCCAGCAAACTTGCGTGACCTGAACCCCATAGAGAATCTATGGGGCATTGCCAAGAGAAAGATGAGAGACATGAGACCGAACAATGCAGAAGAGCTGAAGGCTGTTATTGAAGCATCCTGATCTTCCATAACACCTCAGCAATGCCAGTCTGATAGCTTCCATGCCACACCGCATTGAGGCAGTAATTGCTGCAAAAGGGGCCCAAACCAAGTACTGAGTACATATGCATGCTTATACTTTTCAGAGGTCCAATACTGTTCGATGTACAATCCTTGTTTTATTGATTGCATGTAATATTCTAATTTTCTGAGATTGTGGATTTGGGGTTTTCATGAGCTGTAAGCCATAATCATCTCAATTATGACAAATCACAGCTGGAACTATCTTACTTTGCATATAATGAGTCTATCTCATATATTAGGTACATCTTTTAAGTTGCATTACTGAAACAAATGAACTTTTGCACAATATTCTAATTTTTCGAGTTTCACCTGTATATAGCCTGGTAGTGGTGAGAATTTTTTGGAGCTGCTTATTGGTTGATGAACAGTCAAACTGCATGCTGTCCATCCTAAGATATAAGTCATTTACTATTGAACAATCCATAATAGATTAAGCTCAGTAGATCACATGACCATATCCAAAGCTGTGGATGAAGAAGAATGTTAATATGCACTCATCCTACTCTCTGGTGGCTTCAACAGGAAAACTTGTTATTTTTCTAGATTGTTTAGGAGTGAAGTGTTTAATTCCTGATTCTTTGATCTCCTGAAAGAAGACACTTTCTCATAAGATCAAAGAGCAACATTATGATTGCCAAGGAGTTCTAGTGCTTATGTAAATGGCAAATTAAAAAAGGCCTTAGATGCAGGACCTCTATTTATGTTCACATACAAACACCGACTAAGGTCAAGAATAATTTACAATAAAACAAATATTAGTTTTAAAGGCATCATGGGATCAAATTCTTTTGTGGAAAATTTCTAAAAGGACAGAGATGGGAGTTCTGCAGTAAGTAGATTTCTTGAAGTTCTAATTAATTACTTCAACATTTAATTTGCAAAAATTGCACTGGTTTCTAATTAACCTTTAAGAAGATTTAAGCTTAATTGTTGACATATATATCCCTAAACTACATGGGATAAGGATATGTAATAGAACAGTGGTTTCTCAATCTTGGCAGCTTGAAGATGAATAGACTTCAACTCACAGAAATCCCCAGCCAGCACAGCTTTGTTAATCTGTGGTGGCAAAAAATCAGGAGATGGATACTGTAATGTCTAATGACATGCTAGAATAACTTTGGGAAACAAGAAAAAGAACCAAAGATTAGACCATGGCATTGAATGTGGATGTAGCAGAAGAGACCCTCCCCAATTTCTTGAAATGCAAAGGCGAGGGCAGAACAGACTTACAGTCTTGTCAACCTTATGAGATGGTCCAAACAAGAAGCACATTCTAAAATACTAGCTTTAAATTTATTGTAAGGTTACACTGATAGAATCTTGCAAAACTGAAAATACATCTCTACCACCACTTGTGCATTCCAAGAAACCGAGGAAGGGTCCCTTCTGAAATTTTTGCCATGCCCCATTCCTTCTATAGACCGAGAGCCCCTTATTTGACCACAGTGTAATCTGCAGTTCTTCCTCTTGTCCCAAGGATCTTTTTCCATACCATTACAGGTATCTAACTTCATCAACTGCATGTAATGGCTAGATTGATACAGACCTCAAAGTGACTGTCTTGGAAAAGCAGTACTATTTATAGATCATTAATCAAAAAATAGTTGAATTCACACACATCAAAAGATTACATGCAATCTCAAAAGAGCTCAACAAACAAAGGCTTTCTAGCAAAGAAAAATGTTAATCAATAAGGTACTGGTAATCTCTCCACGCACGCCCGTTTTTGAGTACGCTGCCAGAGCTGCCCGTGGTGATAAAGACATACAAAAAAAGGTTTTATTGCCATCAAAGTTTCATAAACCTATGCATATAATGGTAATTTTAAAAGGTGGGATTCCTCAAGCAGCAATAATTGCTCATTACATCCCCACTCTCCGCTAATCACTAATAAGTCCTACTCTATCTAACAAATATAAGGAATTTGTATATGTTTGTGCACATATTCAGAGAGAGGGAGGGAGGGAAAGGTTGGATCAAATAATTCAAATCATTTTTAAAAGGCACACTTCATAAATGATCTCAGAAAGGTTTGAGATCTTATTTCAAAAGTATAATTAAATACAATCTTAAAAGAGTTAAAACTTGTAAAAATCCATTCAGGTTGACCTAGATTCTTTCATGGATACATCCATTACATTTTCTTGCCAACAATATGGAGGTGGTTTGTATTTGCGTTTTTTTAGTCAGTTTTTCAGTCTGGCTTATATCAGTGAGATTTCCAACTGGTATTCCATTGACACTAATTCTGAAGCTGGAAAGAACTGAAGAAGGCCACAAACCAGATTGCCCCAGCCATTCATATAGGGAAGGTTTAGGTGAAAACAGAAGGAAAGCCGTCCTATGAAAATAGGCCTAGCCAGAAAGATGCAAGACTTTTGCCCTCTGAATGTTACAATATGACTTTCTTAGATCACCTAATTAACAAATTGTATTAAAGGGCTTATGCTTTTGAGGCTCAGTTCTTCTCTTCATCAGCTACACAGACTAACATAGAATTTAAACTGGGATAAGGTGAGGAGGAAATGAAGATAGGTTGGTTAAGCAGATACAGGTTACCCATGAGACAAAACAACTGTTCCTCAGCATGATTTGATGTAGAAATATGTAAACCACGCGTTTCTTTATGGGGTTTGTCGAGGCAGAGAATAAACATGGATTAAGCCTACGTGAGGATCCTCTGCGAGGACATCCCTCCAATTCATCCAGATATCAAGCAGCCCGGGCGAAATTTCGCCAGGGAGCCGGTGAGTCAATGCGGAGTGTTTCTTCCGAAGGGAAAAGAAAGGCAGGCAGGCGGCCGGCCGTGCTGAAACAGAGGCCTTCGAGGATGGGACAGTCGTTTACTCGAAAACAGATCCATTCGGAAGACCCACGCCGGGGCGCTGTCGCTCTGTTTAACACGGGCCCGGCCCTTCTATGGCGCTGCCGCTGCCGCCGCCGCCGCCGCCGCCGCCAAGAAGGCGGGACCGATAGGGCGGGACTCCGGAGAGGAGGTGGCCAAGGCGGCGGCTCATCTGTCTGGTGTGGCCCGGCCCGGCGCGGGTTCGAGCGACGCGCTAGGAAGCGGGTGAGGCCGAGCAGTTCTGCCGAAGCTGACCAGGCCGTACTTGAGCGGCGGGCCGGCCGCAGAGCAATTCGGCGGGCCTCCGCTGATATCCGCCCGGGCGAGCGAGGTGGGACAAAGCGGGACACCATTCTTCACCATTGTGCACCCCGATTCGGCTTGGAAGAGGTGAGACGCCCCGCCGCCGCTGCGGGATCGGGGCCTGCACACGAGGTTGCGGGGCGGGTAAGCGGAGCCTCCTTGATCACTTCGACCGCGGCTGGAAGAGAAGGGAGGCGTCCCGGCTTCAGTGAGAGAGAGAGAGAGAGAGAGAGAGAGAGAGGCAGGCCTCCCCGTGGTGGACCTTTGGGCGAAGAAGCCGAGGAAATTGAATGCGTGGGTCTTGGGAAAGCCGAAGGCTGCAGGATCGGGGGATAGGGAGGGAAATAGACGGCGAAGCCAGGGAAGTATCTCCAAGTCTCCTGTGTAGAGACTGAACAAATCTCTCTACTGCGTAAGATGCAGGCTGTACTTGCACAAGGCAAACTATGGTTAAGTGAGCCATGGTGTTTACCCAACTTTGCAGAGCAGAGTTGGTCAGTAAAATAACTATATTAGCTGACTAGGTTGGTGCAATATACAGGAACAGAAACTAGTCAACTGCATTCTAGTTTAGCTTGTTGTATGACTACATGCAGAGCTGCAGACCTGGGACAACTGCGCACCTCTTTCTCAGACTTGTTCATACACTTCTGCTTTGTGGTGAAGGCTGAAGGAAGCATCCGTGACATCAGGCTTGAGCCATTTCAGTTATCAACTAGGCTTGGTAACCAGAAAAGTTCCCTTGCTCCAAGGGAAAACAGTGGAGGGGGAGGCCAGTGGCTTCCTTTGGCACCTATTGCTAATTTTAAAGAGGGAAAAATAACCAGAAGTTCATCAGCTTCTGACATGAGGCCTTCCCCCAGCTCAAGTGCTATTTCCATATCTTGAATGCTGTAGAACTGTATATGAAATTTGCTGTCCTCAATTCCGGTCCTTATATTGCTTCTGTTTGCGGTTATCTGACTTCTCTCCAAGACAATGTCTGACATGTCTGACAAAGTCTGACAGATTTTATATATTTACTTAGGCAGTGCTGGGATCGGGGAATGGGTAGGGATACTGTTTTAAACTAGTGTAGGTAAGGATCACTTAAGGCTGTTGCACTCATGAGATGGAAAGGATATCATAGTAATGGTACAGAATTTTTATATTTGCCAGGACAGGTTTGTACATAGGAAAAGATTCTCAAATTGGTTCTGATGCTGCTATATTATCTGGTCATTAACATCTGTAGCTTTAAGTTTGCTTTGAAAAGATCTAACTCCTTTTATGCAAATTTCCTGAGTCAGAAGCCTACTGTTTACAATTTTATCTTTGGCATCCCTTTCATATAATTAATAAAATACAGTAATGTTTTAAAGGGATTCATGCTAAATCAATTAACTCTGGAATGACAGGGAAATGTTTGTTGCAGATTTGTTAACAGAGGCTGGATAACAGATCCTGTTATAAACAAACTGATACTGGACATCCCTGCTGTTCCATGCAGTATACATAAATGCGCTAAGCAAACAAGGTTGCTTACATTAGCTTATTGTCCCAAATTCAGTTCCGGATACTGTGCAAGTTTTATTTGATAGATTCCTGAACTGCAATTTCACTTGCCTCAGCAGTGTGGCAAATACTTAACTGACAAGAAAGAACTAAAATTTAATGGTGCATATTATGGAGATGGCTTTTAGGAGATTGTTTGGTGCATTGTCATCTTGCCAATTCTTTTGTTTCTGAAAATTGTTCGCTGTTGGGTTCTGTGAGTATCAATCCTAGATATCTGTCCTTGTAAGCTTTGCTTCTTATCCTTCTATTTGTATGTTGAAGTTATAGATAGCTTGATTACCGTTACCTCTTTCCCCTTTGCATACTTCCTCCTTATGTTCAGGTTCCCTGGCAGGATCAAAGATATTTATGCCCCAGATATCCAAGTAGGATTATAATTTATATTTCCATGCTACAATTGAAATCCTTCCCTACTGAACAATAGCTTTTGAAACCTCATATTTAGTATTGTTTGAATAGTCATTGAAATATGTGCTTTAATAATGTAAATGGTAATGATAATATCCAGTTCTACAAAAAAAATAAGTGGAAGATAGTTGCAGATAATTGATGAGAAAAAAATAGCCTTGGAGCATTTGCAAAGGAGAAGTGCATTATTAATGTGGCTTTTGAAGAGTGGAATATGGATGGTATGCAGGTGGGCTTTCCTAAGAGTTTTTGATGCAATTGTTACTGTTTTGACCTAGAAGGCATATTGAGAAAGGTTTTTTTAGATTGGAATATCTACCTTCACCCTTTCCATTTGAATTTCAGATATTGTTAATGAAGATAATATCCATCAGACTGAAGGTTTTACATCTTTTGAAAATATTCTAATACATAATGCTATGATGCTATAGTTTGCAAATGTTAAAATCAGTGTGAATGGACACAAGAAATAGTGCTAAAACAGTATGGAAGCCCCCTGCTTTGTAGTTGAGGTTTATTTTTATGTTGGGGATAAGTGTTAGCCAAGTACTTGCCTTCTCTTACCTTGAGAGATTACATGGGAGATTATCAAGTGTAGTTAGTTGGGGAATATCATTTGAATATCATTTGATATACAGTGATTGAGAGTTAAAATGTTTTCTCCCTCCCAAAAAAATCTTTTCTTTTCTTTTCTTGGAAATGTTAAAAATATTTTAATATTGTGCCTAAGTCACAAATTAGAAAAGGATCCTGTTTCAACTTTGATAAAGTACAGAATTTGGATTATGTGGTGCAGATGCTGATTATCTTTATGGCACATGTTTTTTTTTTCCTTTGGAGCCACAAAAATAGATGGGAATTAATGGAGTTCCATTATTAGCTTTTTTCCCCCTATGCTATTAATATAGAGATTGAGAAATACAGTTGTAAGGAAGGATCAACAGGAATTCATATCATTTGTTCTCCTTGAGCAATTTTCTCTCTTATATTTCTCCCTTACAAATGCCTGAACATTGTTTTTTCTCTGAAGCCTATATTTTCTTTTGAATCTTTAAAGAACTACATATTTCCTGATCCATGCTTAAGTGGCATATACAATTGATCGCCTATTCAAATGATACTAAAAACGAGGTTTCAAAAATGCATCCATTGCTGCATTCTGATGAAAATAGCATGTTAGGGCTCCAGAATGGCACTGGCACAGCTGGGACCAATATTGCTGATGGGTTTTGGAAAGAGAAATCAGCAAGCCAGGATTATATTCCTCTTCCTCTTACCACCAGTTGTTACTTCTGTCTCTGCCTTGTCTCTTATCTTGGCAAAAAAAGAGACCTGCTGAACTTGCTTATTTCTATGAGTTGACTAAGAATAAAATGGGAGCTCAACAAACTCGGGACTTAATTTTAGCTTTTCTTTCAGTACCAGTCCTGATACCTACAGTTTAGGGCAATAATGCCAGAATTAATAATGCCAGAGTTGAAAAGGTAGATATTAATATTCGGCTGATAAAGCTGGATTGCTGAGGTTATTTTTTGTGGCCTGATGGAAATGCAACATGTGATGAATATAGAAACATAGGGAGGTCATCTAGTCCAACACCCTGCTCGAGATCCCAATGATGGAGCCCCCACAAGTCCAGGAGGCAAACTATTCCATTAATTATTCTCACTGTCAGAGAATTTCTTCTTTTTCTAGGTTAGATTCTTTATAGGCACCATTAGGGCATGAGGCTTGAAGGTGGCAGGCTATTTCCCAGCTTAGGCTTATTGAACTGAATGGACATTGGACAACTATATCACATTTGTATCCCCTATCCATTAAAGTAAAAAAGCTAAAGGAATCCCTGCGGATTTTATTCCGCTAGTTGTTGCTAACTGCTCATCTCCATTTCAAGGCCATTGAGCCAGCACTGTCTGAAGACATTTCCACAGTCAAGTAGCCAGCATGACGTCACACAAGCTGTTACCTACCAAAGTGATACCTACTGGTATTTATCTACTCACATTTGCATGCTTTCAAATTGGTAAGAGCTGGGGCGAGGACAGGAGTTCACCTTGTCACATGGCGCTCAGATCTCAAACCAGGGCTGCCGGCTTTCAACTTGTTGACAAGCCCAGTGTCTTAACCGCAGAGTAACCGTACTGCTTTATATTCATTAACCAGAAGAAGAATTCCATTTGCTTTTCCTTCTTTTGATCCCAAAGTGTCTTAAGCTATCTCTGCTTCTGTTTGAAATAAAAACCTTGTCCAATTTCTTTTTCTCTTTTAATATTAGGCCCAACAAAGACTGGACCAAAGCCATGTGTTCCTGCCAGCAGACAGTTCCACTAGGATTTTAAGGCCATCATTTACCTGGCTCCAGTGCTTGAGGCAGAGGTGATTGTACATCATTCCTGTTCCCCACTGTGGGGAAGGGGAGAGTATTAGCAGGTTATGGATCCTCTGACTCGCCCAAGTGGAGATATTATGCGGCGGAATCCCCAGCAAGACTACGAGCTCATCCAGAGAGTGGGGAGTGGCACCTATGGAGATGTCTATAAGGTAAGGGTTCCTGCTTCTTTCTTTTCTGAAAATAGCTTGAACTGGTTCATGGAACTTGCAAGATTATTGGTTATTTGATGGATTTGTATGGATTGCATCCAGCTTGAATTGAATTATTTTGGAATAAAATAAAATCAGAATAGAGTTGGAAGGGACCTTGGAGGTCTTCTAGTCCTCTTGATTTAGTACAGTGTAGTGTGTGAACTAGCCATTATTGTATGGAAGCCAAACTCGTCCATGCTCATCTATAAAACTTGCAGCATCCCTGAACCTGGAAGAATGCACACGGTATACTTTTTGCATTAAGAAGCAAAATATCTTTCATCATAGCAACTATGATTGACTGACTTTATATTTGCCTTTTGTTTCTAGCCTCCGTCCTTTGTGAAGTCATTTGGACTTTTGATTTGATTATATATGATACTGCATTGCTTTATATTTAAATACATTTAAAAACAATTATTTCATGTCCTGAGGGAAAATGGATTTTCGAAGTGGCCAATTTCGAATATCATAAAGAAGCAGCAGTGGAGGAGAAAAGAGAATAAATAACATGCATGAGACAAGTAGTTTCTTTCATTGAGATTTATATTAGGGTAGTTCATGCCGGATTTTGCTCCATGCAGACTAGTGAAAAAGCCAATTTTGATTTTTCACTTGGTCTAATTATTAACCTCTTTCAGTTGCATTGCAGATATATTTAGCCTGGCTGGCATAAATAAATATACACTGTGTATATATCATCCAGGAAATTAAAAAAAATCCTAGATTGGCTGAACTCCAAGATCAAGGGTCTTCAAACTTGGCAAGTTTAAGACTTGTGGACTTCAGCTCCCAGAATTCCTGAGCTAACATGACTGGAGGAGGAATTGTTGGAGTTGAAGTCCACAAGTCTTAAAGCTGTCAAGTTTGAAGATCCCTGTCCTAGATTGTCCATGATATAACACAGTCTCGCTAGCACTAGATATGACTTTAGAGAACTTCAGACAATTTATGGTTGGTAAAGAGTATTTCAGAAGCAGCAGGAAAAACCCCTCTTGAAGAATATATGTACTTTGATTGTGTTCATGTTGATATTAGAACATAACTTAAGAATATTGATCAATACTCAAGATTCTTTTAATTAGTAATCTTATTATTTTAATTAGTAATCTTATTATTTTGCTTGTACATTACTTCTGTTGATATCCAGCTGAGCTGTGAAATTGAGTGCAATTCTTGTGTAAAGCTCACAGTATAACTGGAATACCCCACAATAACATATTCTAATTCCTCTGACATTCCATAGGTTTTTTTTTTTAATTGTCCTACCAGTCAAAACAGTGAAGTGATTCAACATTTATAGTTAGTTCTGTTTAAATGCCCTTAACTTTAGTAATTCATTAAATATTCTATTCAGTTCTGTTTGGATTGAATACTTCTTTAACTACTGTGGAATTCCATGTTCTCCTTAGAGCTGTGAGGATCGTCCAGAGAGTGGGTGGAGCTTCCGTCTCTGCTGTTGTAGGCTGAGCTTAATTTCTGAGGAACGCTCCACCTTCCATCAGGTGGCTTACCATCGCGTTCCCCAGTTTATGCTCAGCCCTCGTGCAGAGTAGGCAGTTTTTTGATGGTGCTCTTGGCCGTTTCAGGAAAGCCCTAATTGATTCGTATTTCTTCTTCTCAAGGTTGTATTTGATTCATTTAATTGCTTTCTTATCTTAGTCCTGCGCAGTTGGTCCTAATTAATTTCTAGAATCCCCTGGGAGGCTCTCCCAGTCCCAGGGGGAGTCAGGGGGAAGGCTAGCAAACCTTACAAGCTGCCCCCCCACCCCTTACCATTGCCTTACTGCCAGTTTTTGTTCTGATTGATTTAAAACGCTCCGTTTTGCTCCGTTCTCCGAACTCCGTTTTTCTGCCGTTTTTAACTTACTTGGTTTCCTTTCTGTTTGTCCTTCCCCTGGGGACCTTGGATTGCCCTGGGGAGTCCTCTGGTCGCTGCAAAGGGGCTCCTGTAAGTCCACGTAGAAGCGGATGCCATTTTAGCACTGCCTTGTGGCCGGGCACCATTTTGGTTTCGACTTATCTTTCCGATCGCTGCAGCAGGCCGAATTAAAGCAGCAGGACCGGCAGGCCTGCTCAGAAGCAATTTTATTAGTTAATTTTGAATCGTTCTGTTGGAGGTTTGACTTTATACCTCAGTTTGTTGGCTTCCCCTGCAGCCAGCCGTAGCGGCCACGGTTCCTTACTCACTTCCGCCCAGTTCCGCCTGGGAAGGCAGTCTGGTACAGGCCTGGCTTCGCCCTTAAGGCCTCTGTCGTGCCTTGATCCTTCTTAAAAAGAAAAGAAAAGAAAGGAAACCTTCAACAATCACAAGAACTGTAGGAAATTAAGAGACAGAGAAAGACGGCCTAATTACATAGTTTACAAATAAATCAATAAGTAAATAAATAAATAAAATAAAAATACAAGGAAACAAGAACAAATAAGACAAACAGATTAATCATAAACGATTAATAAACGGGGGGGGGGCGCAAAAGAATTTCCCAGGGCTCCCGGCCTTAGTTGTAGGTCGACCCCTAGGCGCGCCAACCGCCTCACACCTGATCCTTTATCTTCCTCAATTATCAAAAATGGCAGAAGGCAATCCCTCAAGAGGCCCTTCTTTAAAGGCCAAATCAAAAACCCACCACCTGTGCAGTCAGACTAAGGAGCCCTCCAAAGCCTCCCAAAGGGACGCCCTAAGACGACATAAGGCACTAGAAAAAGAAATAGACAAATGCACCAGACAGGCAGGATCAGTGCCTCCAGCACCTGCCACTCCTTCTTCCTCTGCTTCCCCCGCCCTCCTGTAGCCTTTTCCTCCCTATCCAGGCACAGCTTGCCCTCTCAAGGGCACCAGGCCCCTGGAACCCCAGCCAGGCGAACTCCAGAGGCTACCTTCACGCCCACAGCCGCCGGCCTGCATCAGGAGGAACCTCTCATTCAGGCGGTTCCGGAGCAGCTCAGAGCCTGGATGGAGACGGCTATCCACCAGGGAATTGCGGAAGGACTCCAGCAGGTGGCTAGACCGGGGTTGCCTGCGCAGGCCACCGAATCCGTAAGATCATTCCCACTCATTCTGCAACCGTCTCATGACCAAGTACCTCTCCAGGGGGAGGTTTCCCCCTCCGTCAGGGAGGAAGAGGAGGCGGCGGAAGGGGACCTAGATTTGTGCAGGGAGGAAGAGGAGGAACAATTTGACCTGGGGTCCTTACAATACAACGAACCCTTTCCTGACTCAAAACCATCAGAGGCGGAGATGTTCGAGGATGAAGGGCTCACCCCCGACCAACCCGCTTTTGTAGGGCTCTTCAAGCCCCAACTATTCAAATCCTTCCTCTTCAAAGCCAGGAACATCTTGGGCCTAACTACTCAGAGCCCCTCTGATCCCGCTCCTTTGGTCCCGGAAGGGCCAGAGGACTCCATGTTTAAACAACCGGTGGTGGAGACTGAGGTCCTCCCAACCCCCCCCATCTTCCTGGACCTGGTGTCCAAGCAACTGGCTTCCTCAGCTGCCCCCCCGGCCCCTTTGGCCCATGACAAAAGGTTCTTCAACCTTGACCCAGAGCTCTCCAACCTGCTGAGCACTCCGGAGGTTGATGAGCCCCTCGTGGGCCTGGCCTCTTCCTCCACCCTCAGCGACCCTTTAGAGGCTCTGAGGCCGGAGGAGAAGCGGTCAGAGCTGGCCTTACGGCGAGCTCACCAGTTGGACGCATGGGCAATCAGGACAGCCACGGCCGCTTCCTTCTTCATCAGGTCGTCCATTCGCTGGCTTCACCAGCTTAAACAACACGTCCCGACTCCCAATATCCGCGCCCATCAGGATATAGCCAAGATTACGGCCGCGGCGGAGTTCTCAGCAGATGCCACTTTTCATTTGGTAAAATTCTCCTCCCGCGGAGGGAGGGCCCCCTTTCGTCCCTATCCCCAACCCCCCTTCCCTCCCAGGTACCAAAGCCCCCCCCTTTGGCTCGGGACAGCCCCAGGACAGGTCCGACCCCTTCGACAGGCACAGGAGAGGCGGAAACTTCAAGAGGCCCTTTCGTGGCTCTGGCAGCAGGCCTTTCCGGTGCTCCAGATAAGTCACCTGACTTAATTCCCATTGGCGGGCGACTCAAAACCTTTGCCAACCAGTGGGACTCATCCACTTCGGACGCCTGGGTCAGGGACACCGTCAGGTTTGGCCTTGCCCTCGAGTTCCTCTCTACCCCCCTGATTTCTACATGACATGTCCCCTCTCCAAGAACCACACCAAACGCAAACTCATGGATTCCGCAATTCAGCACCTACTGAACATACAGGCCATCCAGCCTGTTCCTCCGTCCCAAAGGGGACAGGGTTTCTACTCACACTTATTTGTGGTGCCCAAACACTCGGGGGGATGGAGGGCTATTTTGGACTTTAAGCAGCTAAACCGCCACCTTGTACACCGCAAATTCAAAATGAACACACTTCAATCCAGCCTCTTGGGAGTTAGACAAGGAGAATGGTAGTCATCCATTGACCTCTCTGAGGCACACTTACACATCCCAATCCGACCCTCCCACTCCAAGTTTCTGTGTTTCAGCTATAATAACCTCCACTTCCAATACGTGGCTCTCCCATTTGGGTTGGCATCTGACCCCAGGACCTTTACCAAGGTCCTGGCTGCTCTGGCTGCCCACCTCAGAACCATCCCTGTGCGACTCCACTGTTACCTGGATGATATCCTCATCCTATCCTCTTCCAGGGAACAAGCCATCAGGGATACCCAAATTACCCTCACCACCCTCCAGGAACACGGGTTCCTCATCAATTGGAAGAAAAGCCAATTGACCCCTTCCACCAGGCTATCCCACCTGGGGACTATAATAGACATGGTCAAAGGGAGGGTGTTCATCTCTCCGGAGAGAATACTCAGCATCCAACATTCAGTCAAACTCATCAGACAACTTAAGAGGGTCTCTCTCCTCGAACTAACCAAGTTGTTAGGTAAGATGATCTCTTGTATTTCCGTTATTCTCTGGGCCCGTTTCCACTCCAGATCCCTCCAGTGGTTCCTGCTCCCGTACCAAAGAGCCGGATCAAGCAACTCAAGACGCAAGGTCAAGGTCTCACCAAGGGTTCTCACCTCCCTCCTTTGGTGGTGCAAGGCATCGATCAACAAGGGCAGCCTCCTCAAGGAGCCCCCAAGACTCACCGTCACCACAGACACCAGTCTGTCCGGATGGGGCGCCCACCTAGAGTCCCTTACAGCCCAGGGCCAGCGACAGAGAGGTTGTGCAATATAAACTGGTTAGAGCTTTGCGCCATCCACCTGGCCCTCCGTAGTTTCCTCCCTCAGCTACAGGGCTGCCACGTTCTCATTCTCACCGACAGTGGGCAGAGTCACACCTCCTTTCACTCAGGGCAGACCACATTTCGGGTATCGACAACACCCGAGCAGATTGGTTGAGCAAGGCCTCCAGAGACCAGGCGGAGTGGCGCCTCCACCCAGTCCTGTTCAGGGAGGCGACAGCAATATTCGGCCTGCCAGTAGTAGACCTGTTTGCCTCCCCCCTCAATACTCAACTTCCAAGGTTCGTTTCGAGATTCCCATCCCTAGGGGTGGAGAACCACAACACCCTTCGATGCCCGTGGCCCTCGGGCCTCCTTTACACCTTCCCTCCTCTGGCGCTGGTGCCCAGAGTCCTCCAAAAGGTACTCCACGAGTAGGCGGAATTGCTTCTGGTAGCTCCTTATTGGCCCCGTCGCTCCTGGTTCGCGGACCTCCGCAGCCTATCCATAGCCCCCCCTGGAGAATCCCAGCAGACAGGATCTCCCTGTCACAAGGCCCCCTTCTCCACCCAGACCCCCAGAGCGGGAACGTCTAAAGAGGGAGAATTTCTCCACTGAAGTCATCAATACCATCTTGGCAGCCAGGCATCCCTCCACCAGAAGGATTTATGACGCCACTTGGGCCATTTTCCGCAAATGGTGTGCCAATCTCCTCATTGACCCAAATGACCCATCTGTTGCCCAAATGCTTGACTTTCTCCAAGAGGGTCTCAGCAAGGGTCTGTCCCCCAATACACTAAGGCGTCAGGTGGCAGCCTTATCCACCGTCATTTACTGCGAGGGGGTCAGTTCCCTCTCTCACCATTCCCGCATCCGAGCATTTCTGAAAGGGGCCACAAACTTAGGGCCACTGTCCCTTCACCGGTATCCGACCTGGGATCTCAACAGAGTCCTGACTTCTCTCACTAAGCCACCCTTTGAATCCCTAAGAGAGGTCTCTCTCCAGTTCCTATCCTACAAAGTAGTGTTCCTAGTGGCTATCACATCAGCCGTAGGATTTCAGAGATTGCTGCTCTGTCAGTTAGGAAAGACCTGTGCGTCTTCCATTCTGACCGGGTGGTCCTCCGACTTGACCCTTCCTTTCTACCTAAGATTAACTCGGTTTTCCACGGGGCTCAAGAACTTATGCTCCCCAATTTTTGCCCCAGGCCAACTCATGAAAGGGAGAGACTATGGCACACTTTAGACGTCAGATGTGCCTTGCGGGTCTATATTAAACGTACTCAGACCTTCTGTAAATCCGAGGCCCTGTTTATATCCTTTCAACCAAAGTCACAAGGGCTCAAGGTACCCTCAACCACCACAGGCCGTTGGATAAGGGCGGCCATTTCCAAGGCATACCAGGCGCAGGCCCTCCAAGTGCCCAGGGATATCACGGCTCACTCCACCAGGAGTGCGGCAACTTCAGTGCGGCTACCCAGGCCTCAATACTCGACATCTGCCGGGCAGCAACGTGGGCCTCCCTGTCACCCTTCATTAGGCACTACAGGATCGACAAGTATGCCGCAGCGGAGGCTTCTTTCAGTAGAAGGGTCCTTCAGAGGGTACTCAGGGAATCAGAGGAGTCTACAGACCAGACGGTGTCCCTCCCATAGGACAGGCCCCAGCTTTGGTATGTCCCACTCTCTGGACGATCCAAACAGCTCTAAGGAGAATGGGCATTGGTTCTTACCTGACACGCCATTTCTCTTGAGCTGTGAGGATCGTCCAGCCCCTCCCTTTTTTCTTTTCTCTTTCACCATCTGGCGGGGTCTTGTTTCGGCCAATGCACTTTAAGTGTAGCAAGAGGAGAGCACGAATGCCTGTTTTCCTCTCGTCTTCGCATAAACCAGGGAACGCGATGGCAAACCACGTGATGGAAGGTGAAGCGTTCCTCAGAAATTAAGCTCAGCCTACAACAGCAGAGACTGAAACTCCACCCACTCTCTGGACGATCCTCTCAGCTCAAGAGAAATGCAGGGCTGCCAACCTTGAGTGATAGTTCGGAGTGAGACACTGCGAGAGAGCGGAGCGACCAAGCCCGAGGGAGCGAAGCGACCAAGCCCGAGGGAGCGGAGCGACCAAGGGGAGATGGTGTGGAAGGGGGGTGTCCCCCCTTCCACGGTAGGGAGCTTTGACAATTTTACATTTTAAATGGTGCAATCTGATGCATACTTTAGTCATGATTTGGACATATACATACATACATACATGCAAGCAGCACCAATGTACTTGAACCGGATTTGTAAGATATTAATAATGCAGTTCACTGACCATGAATAATTGAAGTTCCTGACTTGTAACTGCAGTATTCTACCTCAACTGACTTTATTAGCTTAGTGATGTACTATAGACCACTATAGGATGAATTCAATGTGCAACAAAAAGACAAAAAACCCGAAACAACTACAGAGATAATGCAAATACATCAATGGGTATTCTTTCTGTATCAAATACCATACTACATGCCAATATCAAATGCTATAGTCTCAGTCTTTAATTATATACTAACTTGTTGACTGAAATAGGGGTTCATAATTTCAGACATGTATAAACTAAACATTTAATCGAATAATGAGTGCTTCATATAAATATACATATTGTTAACTGTAAAACTCATCTACTGTATTCTGAAGCTTGGCCCTAGCTTTCATCATAGAAGCTATAGAACCAAAACAAAGCCCTGGTAGAGACTAAAAAATACAGCAAGTGCAGCTCTTGATTCACAAGGAAACTCTGGAATAGTAGTTGAATGCCACAGGTTAAATACTACACTTCATCACAGATGAACTGTCAACTCTAATAATTTAGCGGGTTTCTGGTGTGGCGGCCTGCTGTGCGGCCGTACAATGTACGTACGTACAGCTGTACGTACGTTTTCTCTCACAGTCAGTGTATGTAAAGCGATGTAAAGCACACATCATAGCCATACATGTACTGTAATTTGCCAAAAGTACAAGCTACGTTCACGTAACTATAGGTAGAAACCAATCGTAATCCAATAGCTCGTCTTCGCGCGCGAACCAAAAACGATTATTATTGGTTAAACTTTACACCCGCGCGGGAAAATCTCGAAACTTTGGGCTTGGGCATATCGATATTCGGAATATCAGAGAATGTAGAGATATATTTATTTTTGTACATTCCATTTTGGGGGTTTAGCGTGAGATTTCGTTTATCAGAGTGAGACAGTCAAAATTGGTTGAATTGCGTGAGTCTCACTCTGATTGCGTGAGAGTTGGCAGCACTGGAAATGGCGTGTCAGGTAAGAACCAATGCCCATTCTCAAAAATAAAACTTTTGAATTTCCTTTTCATTGGTGCCTGTTTATAATTAATTCACATTTCACTTTAAAAGCAGATTGCTGTACTAACAGTACATAATGACATTTATTTGAAATATTTATAATCTGCTTTTAGAGGCATTTTTCTCAATACGTGGTTTTAAAAAAATATTTTAAAATAAAAAGTATCAAAAATATTAAACGCTAGAAAAGTTAAAACTGCCTTCAATACTAAAAATCATGATTCCGCTTGGAACTCTGACAGACATTGAAGTTGGTGTTGATTCTTAATGATCATATAGATAGAGCTTGTTTAGGATATTCTGAGGAAATTTTTTAAAGAATAAATGGATTTGCCCTTTAGGGTTATGTTCAAAGCTGATAGTGATAGGGTATCCATGGTGTAAGGCAAGGGTCTTCCAACTTGGTAAGTTTAAGACTTGTGGACTTCAGCTCCCAGAATTCCTGAGCTAACATGACTGGAGGAGGAATTGTGGGAGTTGAAGTCCACAAGTCTTAAAACTGTCGAGTTTGAAAACCCCTGGTATAAGGCATTCATCCCTTGGTGAATCCAGGAAGTGATGCATTCTACGGTATCAGTGTCCTCAGGTGAAGAAAAGAAAGAAGGCTCTGGCTATAAAGAACAGGTAGATCGATACAAGTGAAACTATCTGGAACCAAAAGTTTAAAACTTTAAAATTAGGAAACAGCATTTTGAACTGGACTTGAAAATAATAGAGTAACATATTAGTTGCATTTCTGATCAGCTTGCCCTTGCCAGTGCTCAGTCTTCAAAGATTGCCCTAGGTACCACATTACAGAGCTTAATTTGGATGTCAGTACTTCATAAAATAGGAGAGCATGTTTTAAACATTCTAGAAACAAAAATTGGGGAAAAGAAGGTGCAGCTAGTGAAATGACAATTCAGAACTTCCTCAGTGGAAGTGTGAGCAGTATCTTTGCCTGAATCTTAAAAGATACTTGGTGTGGAAGTCATTTCTGAATACATGTTGCACTATGTATTGCATTAGCATTGGAAGTTAAGGAACTTGCAGAAATACAATATGCTGCATTACATATGGACAGTAATGTGGGGACTTTGGTGTTTAATGTAACCTGCTTCATAAGGGGCCAGAGGATCAGAGGATCACAATGTTTTTATTTTATTTAGATAATGTGTGTAATTGTGATTTTTGTGGCAAACAGCTGTGCCTTTACTATTTCACATTTGCCCTGGATACTTTTTAAGCTGTCTGATGTTTGCTATTATTGTTTTATTAGGATTTATTTAATTGATGTTGTATAAATATATACTATTTAGTCAGTATTGCAAATACAAGTACAATATGCTGATTTTTTTTTAACAAAAAGGAAAAAGGGAGAAGCACAGACAGAAATTTGTATGGCAAGCAAAATAACACAAAAAGATTTGATGAGATTATTCAAAAATCCTGTTTTTCCCCGTTTTTCGAAAAAGATTAACTCAAAACATAGACCAACAATAGATCTCAACTGCAAATCATATTCTATTTGTTTCAAGTGAATAGATTTTTTTTTTGTTTTGCATTAAAGGCTCCTACTTATTATTCTGAATGGCTGCAGAGGTTGTTTAAGTTTAAATCAGCATTCCTATAATTTATATATATAAAGAAGGGATTTTAAAATATGGTTTTCATCCAAATAAATATTTGGTATGAAATCCTGTCTTATTCCTCTGGTGAACTTTAGCATAATAAATACAATAGTCACAAAAATACAGAGACTTCATACTATGTATATTCCTGAGTCTCTTCAATTGGGTGAAGGTTTATATGTTTGTCTCTAAAGGGAACATAGCATTTATGTGGCCTGATTAAAAAGTACACTATCCCTAAATTAATTGCTTTCAGGAAGCAAAATCAGATAAAGACAGATGTCGAATTTGTGACATATTTGAATGTTCATAATTCAGTGTAATAGTTCCTTCTTCTGATTTTCTGTCTTAGACCATTTGTGTGGTTCTAATTAATGCTGTGCAATTGTAATAATATTGCAAAGACTCTATGCGGCTCATAATACAAATGGAAAACTCTGTATTAGACTGAGTCAAGATACTGAGGCCCTTGGTTGGGTTCTCAGGTACATTGCAAAACAATCCAGGAAGTCTTTTGAAGAGTAGAATTTAAAAAAGTTAAAATAAGCAAATGCAGATAAGGTTGTCTGTTTGTTTTTGTTTTTTGTTGTTGTTGCTGTCTTCAACTAATGAGAATAGAGGAATAGCTGAAGGCCAAAAAGGCCTCTGCTTGAATCTCCTCTTCACTCTGAATTTATCTGGTAGCCTTGAAACCAGTTGCTGCTGATGTGCTGCAGTGTTTCTCTTGCTATATCTGCAATATGGATATACAGGTAATCATTGCTTAGTGATGATAATTGGAACCAACAATTCCATGCTAAGTGATAATGTAAAGCTTGTGACCATGCTGATTTATCATGGCAGTTGTGACAGTTGCTGCTGCTATTGTTAACTTAGAATCCTGTGTAGTATCACATGATTGCTGACCACCTGCTGGCTTCCCAATGGACTTTGCAGAAGCTGGCAATGAAAGTTGCAAAGATCAATGACTTCATGATATTGCAACCATCATAATTGTCAGCTGGTTGCCAAGCACCCAAATTGTGATCATATGAGCATGGGGACACTATGACACCTACACTACACAGATTGTTCACATCTCATTATTTGGTACTATCATAACTTTGGACAGTTGTTAAATTGGTGATCATTGAATGAGGACTACCCATAAGAGCTGTGATCTGCTTTATAATGCCATTCTAAGCTTGCCTGAAAATACTCAAAATGTCACCATTACATACAGGTTGTATGTGTTTATCTGAGGACCTGTTCATCAAAGACCTCACATCATATGTAAGTATATTTGAGGAGTGGTGTGGATATGGGCTAAAGAGATCCAAATTCCTTCCTCCATGCAGAAGTCATAATAGACTATTCATGCACTGTGTTTCTAAAGAATCAGGCTGAGATTTTGAAAGTTAATGTAAATTGGTTTGTCATGCTGTCTGCTTATGTGAAGGTTTGAAAGGAACTACAGTCTCTGTTAATGAGAAAGTCTTCCAGATGCTTTTATGAATAGATTTAACCACATACATATTTTGGAGGAGTTGTCCCAGCATTCTTTTTAATCCACTGAGTATTGAATTGGAAGGAATGAAAGGTGACCTGGGTCTGATTTAGGGATTGGCTCCTATTCAAGTGCTGCAGAGGGGATGGGGGTGGAGAAAAGAAACATATTCATTTTTAGTTGTCTAAATCTTGCACATTTATCAAACCTATCAAGATGTCAATGGTGTCGCTTATGAGGTTTTGTGAGAGCCCATACAGGAATGTAGAGGTTTTGCAATGTTTTTGCTATATTAATTTAATGTATTCATGTTTTTTTTCAAATGTAGGTTGAGCAATTCAGAGCACCCAGCCTATTGAGGCAAAGGGTAAAAATTTGGAGGGCGCAGGATTTGTCCATGGAAAAGTCATCTAACTCTCTAGTGTCACTTAGAAGTACTCCTTCTTCTCCGACTCTCTCTCACCACATAGAAATGTGGATTAGTCTCAGAAAGGGCAAGGTTGTCCTGTTCCCAGCTTCATACTTTTTACAAGACATCTCACATGAATGGGATAAATGTCTGCCTAAAGTCTATGTTAATATCCTATATTTGCTTTTATTTCTGGCCATGTTCCTGGGATATCCCCAGAGCAGGAGGAAAAGGCAGAGGGTCACTGAAGCCATTGCAGAGTTGAGGGGAAGAAGGAATGTGGTGGGTGGGGAGAATAAGTAGCAGTTACTATTATATGTAACACTCCACTCTAGCATTGGTTTTCTGGTGCCCCCTTTTTTTATACTGCAAATGTGGTGATCCTTATTATGTTAGAAGGATAAAATTATCTAGTACAAAGTAAAAAAAAATTTTTTTTCTTCCATTTCAATTGTCTCTGATTCTTGGAAACTGCCTGTACAAATCCTGGAGTTTTCTTGTTAAGTTTTTTTTTTCAGAAGTGGTTTGCCATTGCCTCTTTTCCAAGGGATAAGAAAGAGTGACCGGCCCAGTCTTACCCAGTTGGCTTTATACCCAAGGCAGAACTAGAATTCATGATTCCCCAGTTCTAATCTGAGGCCTTAACTAAAGAAAAACTGCATGTCTTTTTTTCATTGTTTGATATTCAAAGAGGAAAGAATAATTTTCCAAAAAAGTGGTGAAGCAGACAGTATAAGTTAGATTTCCTTCCATGTGCCTGCCGCCCTTTCTCTGCTATTAGTGAGATGGTATTGAAAAATGTCACATGTTCCATCTTGATTATTTCCTGTATAGAGGAGGATCAAATGGGAAGTAAAATAATTACCTCAAGGGAATCTCTTTCCAAATAAATTTCTCCCTTTCAAAGAATGCTAACGTCAACCAGATTCTACTTTTACTTCTACTTTAAAGATGCTGAACTCCATAGTAAGTGGTACTTAGGTTGCTTCTGAGCTGAGAAAAACATTGAATGGTTGGATGTACCATCCAAACTGATTCTGAGTAGTACGGGTAATCCTTGATTTATGACAATTGGAACCAGAGTAATGATTGCTAAGCAAGGCAGTTGAGTTGCACCTGATTTTATAACCATTTTGCCTCTGTTAAGCAAATTACAACAGTTGTTATATGAATCATGTGGTCATTAAGCAAATCCGGCTTCCCCATTGACTTTGCTTGTCAGAAGCCAGTTGGACAGGTCAGAAATGGGTAATCACATGACCCCAGAATGCTGCAACTCATAAAACATGCCAGTTGCCAAGTTCCTGAATTTTGATCACATGACCCGGAAAATGCTCTGACAATCATAAGTGCAAGAACCGTCTGCCACTATTTTCGGTGCCATTGTAAGTTTTAAAATTGCTAAATGAATGGTAGTGTTGTGGTTGAGGAATTCAACCAACATCAAGTATCTTTTTTCAGAAGAGTATTACAAAAAGAGAAAGGAGTTGTGCTTTATCAAAGCAAAGATCTTCATACAATTATTTACCATTCTATTGTAGAATGGTGATTACCTTTACTAATGAGCCAGACATTTTTGGGAGTCCACAAGCAGGACATGAATCCAATTCCACTCATGTACAATAGCAGCTATTTGTACTGAGGCAAACAGTTGTCATAATTAATAGTCTGTAGATTTTTCTGAATTGCTTTTGTCATTAATCTGTCACCAGTTATCTATTAGCACTTCCACACTGTCACCATTTTTATTTTCTAGATCAGGCCTGTCAAACTGGCGGCCTGTGGGCCGGATGCCTAACACGAAGGCTACATCCACCCCGACTCCACAAAGACAAAAATAAATCACGATATGTCACGTGACACGATCGAATTTGACACCCATGTTCTAGATGCTGAGTTGTTTGAAATGCATCCCTGATGCATTTACTTATGCTTTGCTACTGAGAGCAAGAATCAATGTTTCCTTATCATAATTCCACACAAAAGAGAGCCATTGCCTGTATTCAACTCTACTCCAGAGGAAAGTGACAAAATAATTGTCACTTTCATCTCTGCCCTTTTGGGTTGGGTTAAGGAGGAAGAACTGCAAAGCCACCCAACAGCTTTTTCCTGAAACAACCTGAAGCTTAGGAGCTGGTAGGAACAAAAGTTCCCTTTGATGGGGAACCACAGCCATAGAGCTTTAACAACACTCTCCTCCTCCTCACTCTGTAGCAGTTCGAGTTGTACTCTGTACTGAGCCAGAAATAATTCAGTTTTTATTTCCACTAGGAACACAAAGCTCCAGAGCTGTTTGGAAGAGCCATCCATATGATGATTCCTGGTGAAGGGTTTTGTGTGCATGTATGAGAAAGATACCTGAACTCTTGCTAGTTTATCTTTATATTACACCTCCCCCCCCTCCTTTCCCTCCCCCCTCTCCCTCTCTGCTGTTTCCAGCTTTGTGGTGTCCTCTTTGGAGGATCAAAGCTCCAAATAGTTCTCCAACTGTAATTGCAGTGTGTGTGTGTTTGTGTCTCTCTCTGTGTATACACAAATGTGGGTGGGGGTATAAATAAGTAAAATATTTTGATAACTGACTTTTCCCCTGTTTCCTAATCATCTCCATGGCAGAATTTCTGTTTTTCAAAGTTGGTGCAGTAAATTATGGCCCCAGGATGTCATTGTCAGTTCAAAGCTCATCAATTTTCTATGTGAAATTAGGACATTTTGCTGCAGTGTATGTCACTTTAATGAACTTAAATTAGCACTGCTGTTTTAATATCCAGCTCTTTTAAAATTCGAAATGGCATCCACAGTCTAAGTATAAAATAAAAAGATTTTTTAAAAAGACTTGGTTTAGATATAGAAATGCATTAGGCAGCTTTTCTGCACCCAGGATAATGGCCTATGGGGTGTGCTGCCAGGTACATTCTTCTGGAGAACTTTAATAATAGTTTTTAGCTCTTCCTGGAGCATAGTGACCAAATTTTGGTCAATGTAAAATGGTAGATCTTCATTCAATACAGAGATTTAGAATGTCATCATTTGTCTATACATTCTGCCTGGGGAGAGAATCAAGTTGATCCAGGAAGCTGGAACTTCACGTGGAGTTGAGCAGTTACCCTTGGCTTGCTAGATGGTATGAATTTCTCAGAAACTCAATTAGTCATCTATATAATAAACAAATGCTGAAAGATTGAATGTGTTGTCCATTGCACAATATTCCTTCTGTTGTGTAAGCTAATAATAAAAGCTGTCATCTTTTTTCCTCGTAGCTTTTTGTGTTTTGTGGGTTGGAAACAGCATTGCTTTCGTGTTAGTCTTGTGACATGGAAGTGGCCAACAAGTTTTATACATGTTTCTCCCCACGCCCTTCTCTTTCACTTTCCATCTCTCCCCCTGGACATGTTTAGAAGAAACTGACCTCTCTAACTAGATGGAATTGTTATGATGTACTAATGTAAATTCTCTGTAAAATGTAAATGTTAATTCCTTATAACATTTTTCATGCTGCAGAATAGTGGCTTAAGTAAAGAGATACATTGGCCAAGCAACTGGGTTTTGAATGCATTGTATTGCTGCCCAAGTATGTATTGAACATAAGTAGTATTATATTCATAAGCAAATAGGAAAGTTGCTTATTGTAGTAGCCATGAGACTGCCATGGAAACAATCACATTTATCCCATGTAATACAAACCACTTCAGTTTTCTGCCATGAAGAACTGCTTCACTTTGTTTGCACTAAGCTGTGGTTTGCTTATCCACATTTTGTTAAATGAATCACAATTGGCTAGGTTCATCCATTGTTAAGAAATATACTAAGTTTCATAAACTACAATGGATTCACACAGCATGCTATGATTTCATGTGTTTTGTTGGACTTTGAGGAAGCATATTAAATGAATCATTAAGTTTAACTCTAGGTTTGAGTAACCTTTTTACGCTAGCATGTGTGTTAATGAACATACTTGTAAGAGGAATATATCATATATCCTTTTCTATTTTAAAAGGTCATTCCATTGCAATCATAGAATATGTTCAAAAGGATTTGGGAAAGAGAAAATTCTTATTCAAGATAAAAATAGCATTAGTCTGTGATGTTTGGGACAGAAAATGAAAAGTATTTCCTGAAGATCTGTGTTAAGTTGCATCCTCTTAAATACATAGGTGGGGATGCAAAAGCATTATTCAAACAAAGTCTGTTTTTTATCTTCCTGAATGAGTGAAAAAGAGTTACCGTAATTCAGTCAAGTACCATGAATTTTGTATCACTTTGGATAAAGCACATTTAAATGGATTTTAGTATACTTGGTATACATACCTGCATGTTGGCCATGTCAGGTAACTTTTCTATGCATTAATGAACTACATAGAAGGGATGTGTACCATTACATATATATTTAGGCACTCTAGTTGGATGTAGGTTTAGGGAATTCCTGTGTACACAGAAGCTGATACAACTTTTGTGTGGTACAAAGTTAAACACATCTTTCTGCAAATTTGAATACATCTTGGAGTGTATCTTGGAGTCACAGGAAAATTCAAAATCAGAAAAATTGAATATGTCCGATTCAGAAATTTAGACACTCTTTCTGTCAATGATTTGCAATACCTCTCTTGGCAGATGTACCAGTATCCAAATATTTCCTATCCCCAGCTAAGAGTCACATGTTCTGGACAATATTTTAATTGATGGGGGGGTGTGGATTTTTAAAAGTTGCTTATAAGTGGGTGTTTTCATTCCAATAACCCAAAACTGGTGGCAGCAACTAGATAACCTTAGATTTTTTTTTAAAACTAAGCAGTGGTAGATCTAGTTGTATTTTGATTAAAATTCAGAAGGAAATGCCAAGAAAATTATTTGTTCATGTAGTCACCAGAAGACAAGCTTATATACTTATTTTCTTTTTTCCTCTGGGTGTTAATGGTTTTTTTTTTCCTCAAAGGAATTACAGGGAAACTGTAACCGTGTTAATCAGAGTTATTTGGATTGGAGTAATGTTAGATTGCATTAGATGCTCTCCCAAAGCTTGGTGGGAGGAAAACAAGCAAATGGTTGTAAGTTATTCTCCCACCCCCATTTTGGAAATACAAGTTCCAGCTGTTAAAATCAAAACAGTTTTCATTCTGTGTGGGTTAAAATTTGATAACTGGCTATTCATCTAAGAAAAAAAAAGTTATACACCCATTTTAGTTCAGTTCTTTTAATTTACAATCACTGACTTATTCAGACAATTTCTTTATATATTATATTTAGGTCTCTAAGGAAAGTTTATTCTGCAATTTCCTGGTCTTAAAATAAATTTTACTTGTGGCATCCAGATTTTCTTTATAAATAAAATAACAGAGTTGGAAGGGACTTTGTAGGTTATCTAATCCAACCTCCGCTCAAGCAAGAGACCCTATACCATTTCTGACAGATGGCTGTCCAGTCTCTTCTTAAAAGCTTCCAGTGATGAAATACCCACAACTTTTGAAGGCAAACTGTTCCATTGGTTGATTGCTCTCAATAAGGAGAAAATTTCTCCTTATTTCTAGGTTGAATCTCTCCTTGATCAGTTTCCATCCATTATTCCTTGTCTGGCCTTCAGGTGCTTTGGAAAATAGCTTGACCACCTCCTCTCTGTGGCAACCCCTCAAATATTGGAAGACTGCTATCAGGTCTTCCCTGGTCCTTCTCTTCACTGGACTAGCCATGCCTAGTTCCTGCAACAGTTCTTCATATGTTTTAGCCTCCAGTCCCCTCATCATCCTTGTTACTTTTTGCCTATTAATAGAGCCATCTTATTTTTGTCGCTTATTCTTTAGAATTTGCAGACCTCACCAGTAGTTCATTGTATTTTATTGATTATTGTATGATGTCTGTCAGTCTGGAGGACCCCAGTGATGCACATAGTGCTCTCTGTCCTTATTTTCCCATACAACTACCATTTGATGAGGTAGATTTGGCTTCAATAGGACAGTTTCATAGGGTTGTGCTTAGTGACAAAGTATCTGCTCTGCTTGCTGAAGATATGAAGTTGTATTCCAAGCGGTTCCATGCAAAGTGGTGAAAAAAATATGAACCATCCCTTAGTCTCTCCTGAAGTGTCAGAGTGCATTCAAGTGAATAGAGCTGAATATCTTCCTTCTCCTTCAAAGAACAGCTCTGGGTGGTGTACAAATAACACCTGGGGGAAGCTGGATTCACTTAATGACCCCTTTAAAAACTGTCATAAAATTAGGTGTGACTCAACTTACAACTGCAACAACTTGCAATGGAAATTCTGTTCCCAATTATGATTGTAAATTGGGGACTATTTGGGAGAGCAAACGCTATCGCCTGTTAGTTTGAGAGCCGCATCTGACTTTTAAAAAATTATTATTTTATTCAGTTTATTCCTACCATCATCATCAATTAAATTTATGTGCTGTATAATGACTGAACAGTTTACAAGTTGTTAAAAAAACATTTAAAACATGGAACAATGCAAAAAGCACAAAAGCAATATGAAACAAAGGAACAATGATGTCAGAGAGAAAAAAACTAGACAGGAACAAAGAAAAGGAACAACAGGCGTCAATCATCCTTGCCAAAAATCTAGGCCTTTGTGCAATTCAAGGCAATGTACATGATGCTCTTACTTCTATTTTCACCTGTGAGGTAAGGCTGAGCTAAAAGAAAGTAACTGGCCCCAAATCACCTAGCCAGATTCTTAACTCCCCTAAGATAAGCCAAATAAGAGGAAAAAGCTGGTTTCTAAATGTAATAAATAAAAATAAATATTTCTTTTTACCAGAAATTGGCAAGAAGGTTCAAAAATGCAATCATGTGACTATGGGACGCTGCAACCTCTAAATGTGAACCAGTTGTCAGGCATATGAACTGTGACCACGGAGATGGTATGCTGGTTGTAATTGCAAAGGTGGTATAAATTTGAACTCTCATTAAATGAATAGTCATAAGTCAAGGACTACCTACTTTCCTTTGTTAAAGTATTCCATCAGTTACTAAAAAATTTTCTGCACTATCTTTTAGCCTTGCTCTTACAAACAGCAGGAACAGGAGGCCTAGACTTCTTCCTGATAAATTAGATTTCTTCATAGAAAAATTAATGTATGTTTGGGTAGAAGATAGTCCTCGGCCTAAAACAGTTTGCTTAGTGGCTGTTCAAATTTACAAAGGTGCTAGAAAAAGTGACTTATGATGGTTTTTCCACATTTACGACCGCTTTAGTATCCCCATGGTCACGTGATCAAAATTCAGGTGCATGGCATATTTATGATGGTTGCCGTGTCCCAGGGTCATGTGATCACCTTTTGCGACCTTCTGACAAGCAAAATCAATGGGGAAGCCAGATTCACTTTACAATTGTGTTACTAACTTAACAACTGCAATGATTCACTTAACTGTGGCAAGAAAGGTCATAAAATGATTTTTTAAAGCCAAAGTGCTAGCTGCAGTAGTGCAATTGAAGCTTGATGTTCATGAAAAAAAATGGTTGGATCAGTGGCCATCTCAACTTTTTTTATCCTATGGACACCTTCAGTCTGGGATAAACAGAATTATCTCAAATTGCTACTAGTGTTTAAAATTTGGAATATTCAAGAACTGAAAACTTTAACATGCAAATTTGAGGTGTTTCAAAGAACAGTTTTTCAAGGTAGAAGTTCATATATTACCACATTACAGGCAGTCCTCAATATATGACCATAATTGAAGCCAAAATTTGTGTTGCTGAGACATTTGTTAAGTGGGTTTTGCCCCATTTTCTTCTCTCGCATCAAGCAGCAAGTCCATTCTGTTTTAGTGTAAACAGAAGAATCGTATCGATCTGTGATAGCAAACCTATGGCATGCGTGCTGGAAGTGGCACGCAGAACCATCTCTCCAGGCACGGCAGACATTGCCTGTTGCTCTTCTGGGTTCTGGCACACGCATGTGCACTGGCCAGCTGGCCTTTGCATGGACAGAAGCTCCGGAAACGGGAAAAGCAGCTCCCCGGCACGCATGCGTGCACTGGGAAGCTGAGATTTTGGTTTCTGGCACACACATGCGCACTGGCCAGCTGATCTTCACACACACATGCGTGCCAGAAACCAGAAGACCAGGTGGCATGTGTGCCAAGGAGCTGCTCTTCTGGTTTCCGGTGCTCCCACTTGTGCAAGCTGGGGAGCTGCTCTACTGGTTTCCAGGGCTCCTCTACTCAGTGCCAAAAAGGTTCGCCAACACTGGTATAGATTCTGCAGTGGCTCTGAACAGTATCCCAGATCTGATCTATACAGAGGACTTAGAGTGTCTACAACTAGAAGAATATAGTCCCATTCAGTTCTTGAACGGAAAAAGTATCTTTGCTAGAGCCTTATTGATGGTTGGCACATGCAACACTCCTAATCCTTCAGACCATATTTATCTCAGAACTGTTTTCTTCCCTTTCTTCTTTCTTTGTCAATAATAGCTATATTAGTGAGGTGTGTCTGTGTGTGTGTGTATGTGTGTGTATGTTTTCTTAAGTTTTCGTGGGTACTTACATGTATGGTATTCAGCTTTGTTCGGGTATTTTCCCACGTCATTGTAGTTGTGTTTTTAAAGTTGTAGCAACGTTTCGGCAGAATCTCATCTGCCATCATCAGGCTTCTGTCCAGAAGCACACCGGTGAGAGTGTGTAGTTCGGTCTCTAGGTGTTGTTTGTCGGCTAAGCATTTTGTTCTGGAGATGAGTGTCTCGGCTACGGAATTGATCTGTGCTGGGTGGTGGTGTGAGAGTGCATATAGATAGCGGTTTGTATGTGTTTTCTTCTGGTAGATGGTGTGTCCTAGGGAGCCATTGGATTTTTTTGTATACCAAGAAATCTAGGAAGGGAAGTTGGTTGTTAGCTTCTGTTTCCATGGTGAATTGTATTTTGGGGTGTAGGCTGTTGAGGTGTGTGAGGAAGTTGTTCAGTTTTTCTTTCCCGTGTGGCCAGATTATGAAGGTGTCATCTACGTATCTGAGCCAGAGTTTGGGTTTGTGATCATATTTTTCTAGAGCTTGTGTTTCAAAGTGTTCCATGTAGAGGTTAGCGATGACAGGTGAGAGGGGTGATCCCATGGGTGCTCCTTCTATTTGTTTGTATTTTTGTCCGTTGTAGGTGAAGTATGTATTGGATAGGCAGTGGTTGGTCAGATCTAGGATGTGCTTGGGGGGGTTGTATTTGTTTTGGATGGCTGTCAAGGCTTCTTTTATTGGCACTTGGGTGAAGAGGGATATGACATTGAAGCTCACTAGTAGGTCACTGGGTTGTAAGTTTTGTTTCTTTATGATCTCGATGAACTGGAATGAGTTTCTTACGTGTGAGTTGATGGATTCTGCATAGGGCTGTAGTTGTTTGGCGAGATATTTGGCTAGGCTTGTGGAGGTGAGCCTATGGAGCTGACTATTGGTCTAAGTGGGGTTCCGTCTTTGTGTATCTTGGGGAGACCATAAAGTTTAGGGCATCTGGATGATTTCTCTCTGGGTATGATTCTTTGCTGGATTTCTTCACTGATGGGGGAGGCTTTTATTTTGCATTTGGTGGTTTTTTCTAGGTAGGTGGTGGGGTCTGTCTTTAGGGGTTTGTATGTGGGGTCTTGGAGTAGGTTGGTTAACTTGGATTGGTAGTCAGATGTGTTCATAACCACTGTCGCATTGCCCTTGTCTGCTGGTAGGATTATTATGCTGGTGTCTTCTTTCAGGTTAAGTAGTGCAGTTTGTTCTTCTTTGGATAAGTTGCTTTTGGGTGGTTTGCTAGTGCAGAGGATGTTGGTGATTTCGAGTCTGATTCTATTAGCATCATAAGGGTTGGTTTTGGTCAGGCTGGTTTCAACTCCGCTTATGAGGGTTTCTGTGGGGATGTGTTTGGGAGCGACAGCAAAGTTGAATCCTTTAGAAAGGACCTTGGTTTTGGCTTTGGTGAGGATCTTGTCTGAGATGTTGTGCACAGTTTGTTTCCTGTGTGGCTGTGAGGGGGGAGAAGTTGGTTTCTGGCGTTGTTGTAGTTTTCTGAGTTTGTTGGTGTGTGTGTCTGTCTTGAGGGTGGTCTGTGTTTCGGCTCTCCAGACAGAGAGTTGTTTGGATTTGTCCCAAAAAATCCAATGGCTCCCTAGGACACACCATCTACCAGAAGAAAACACATACAAAACGCTATCTACACGCACTCTCACACCACCACCCAGCACAGATCAATAGCCGAGACACTCATCTCCAGAACAAAATGCTTAGCCGACGAACAACACCTAGAGACCAAACTACACACTCTCACCGGCGTGCTGATAGCCAATGGATTCCAAAGAAAGAAGATTACCTGCCTAATCCAAAAAGAAACCCCAACCAAAATCCAAGACAGAGAACAAGAGAATGGCAAAGCCCTCCTCCCATATATAAAAGGCACTACAGACAAAATCAGCAAGATCCTCCAAAAACACAACATTAAGACAGCATTCTGTACAAACAGAAAGATATCCACCATCCTAAGAAACCCCAAGGATAAAATCGAGTTAGAAAATCAAGGAGTATACGAAATCCCTTGCACTGCCTGCCCCACCACATACATTGGACAGACTAACAGAAGAATAAGTGCACGCATTGAAGAACATAAGAACTCAATCAAAAAGGAAGAACCGACCTCTTCCCTGGTCCAACACCTCAAAGCCACAGGACATGAGATTGACTTTAAAAATACCAGAACTATCGCCAAAACCGAACACTTCAGCAGCAGAATCATCAGAGAAGCCATAGAGATAGAAAAACGCCCACACAGCATGAATAAACGAGATGATACCTCCCGCCTACCAGCCATTTGGAAACCTGCTCTTATGCTCTTATGAACAGACAAGTACCTAACATGAAGAATGACACCAGACCCACACCCCTGAGAGCCACACAAGATACCACCACCACACTTCCATGTAGAAAGCAGACTCACACCCACAGAGAAGATGAGACACGACCACGGACCAGAAGCCGCACTGCAGCTACATCACTACCCACTTCAAACCCCTCTGAGCCATACATGAAGCGAACTGACCCCCACCATGAAGATGCAGCACGACAACAAACTCGAAGCCAAACAGCAAGATCACAGCTCACCAGCTCAAATCCCCCAGCAACTAAGACTAACCTGAGCACAACCAAGTCCCCACCTGAACAGAACATGCCTCCAGCCAATCAGAACACAGCCAACCCCCCAACCAATCAGAACACACACACACCCAATCAGAACACAGCCAAGCCCCCACCCAATCAAGTCACACCCCCACTAGCAGTTAAAAGGAAGAAGCAGCTGCAAGCTCACATCACTCTGAGAAGCACAGAGCTGAAGACCAAGCCTGAAGATGATGAATGAGACTTCATCGAAACGTTGCTTAGATACTTCCAATCTTACGCCGGAGAAAACTCGAATAACCAAAGATCCACATACAAATACCCGTGAGAACCTCAGAAAACAAATATATCTGTCTATCTATCTATATATATCTATATATGTATATAGTGTGCGTGTGTGCGCGCATGCGCGCACAGTTGGAAGTGTGCTTGTGCGCTCACCCCAAGGCCGCTTCTACCGGCCGATCGAAGTGGCTGGTGACTGCACTTGGGGAGCTTCCATCACCCGAAAGACACTGCCTAATGGTGAGGGGACACGGGCAGCCCTGCCTCGCCCTGAAGCAGTTGGGACTCTGCCTTCGGGGAGCTTCTATCGGCTGATGTTCTATCGGTAGATCAGGGTATTCTAGCCTAGGCTACCTGCAGGGCACTCCTAAAGGCAAGTTTTCTCCCCACCCAATCCGCCCTTCCCTCCCATTTCATTTCACCTCGTGTAGTTCCAACGAACCATGTGAGAAATGGCGGGGAAACGCATGGATTAAATAGGCCTAAATTTTGCAGGTGGGGCTTAATTTTACCTCATGCCTAGAAATCATGCTGGGCCTTCCTTTTGGTGGAGGCCGTATTGTTGGAAAAACACGGTATTACGTGCGCAATGGCCAAATTTATTAATGATATATGAAGGCACATATCATCCAATGGTAATTATACAGCCTGACACTGTTAGCCGGGGGTAACGAAAGATCTCCAGATATATATATTAGGGACGTAGTGGCTCAGTGGGTAAGATGCTGAGCTTGTCAATCAGAAAGGTCGGCAATTCAAATCCCTAGCATCACGTAATGGAGTGAGCTCCTGTTATTTGTCCCAGCTTCTGCCATCCTAGCAGTTCGAAAGCATGTAAAAATGCAAGTAGAAATATAGGGACCACTTTGGTGGGAAGATAACAGCGTTCCATGCACCTTTGGTGTTTACTCATGCCAGCCACATGACCACGGAGACGTCTTCACCCAGCGCTGGCTCTTTGGCTTTGTAATGGAGATGAGTACCGCCCCCTAGAGCTGTATGTGCAAGGGGAACCTTTACCTTTATACACAAACACAAACACACAATGTATATGCCACTTAATGCCCAGCAATTCTGAGCAGTTTATAAATTGTTAAAAGCATTTAAAAACAAAGAAACATATAAAAACATCACCAAAGAATTTAAAGAGATGGCAGAAAAAACAAACCTGGATGAGATCAAAGTAAAGGAAGAGGTGTATCAGTTGTCCTTGTCAAAGGACGAGGCAAATTGTGACATCTTCATGGCCCTTTGAAAAAGCAGTGGGGTGGGAGCTGTTCAAATCTCAGGGGGAGGGGAGACCCCCATTCCAGAGGCCAGGCACTGCATGCTTCCAGCATCCCAATAGATAGCATCATTTAATTGATGAAACCCAGAGTGCACAAACCTTGCCAAATCAAACTGGCTGGGCAGATACTGTGGGAGACAGGTGGCTTCTTGTGTAATCAGGCCCTATACCATTATAGGTAGCAGTCAGAGCCTTGAATTACACTTGGAAGCAAACCTTGCAATCAGTGCAGCCTCAAAGATGTTATGTGCCCATTGCTGCCTATGCTGCTGCATTCTGGACAGCTACAGCTTTTTGTATTCAGGTCCAGAGAGCTACTTCCTCTTTAGAGTTGCTGTTAGAATGTTGTTGGACTTTCATAACCAAATCCAATGATGGTTTGCAATTCCAGTCTGAAGGTCATGTACAAACTATAGCTTGCTGATTCAAATGTTAATAAGAAAATAGGAAATGATTGGTGGAATCTGGTTTCAAGGACCAGATTGCATATGGCCCAGCCCTTAGTTTCGGGTAGATTAATGGGGTTGATTTTCTAGGATTCAGACATTAGAGTTCAAGTTTTCCCTTTTGTTACAATTGCCCTATTTGGTTGGTTTCAACAGACTTCCTGTCAGCATGAAATGTGATGCCTGAAGTCAGTTGATATTTGTGCAGCTTTCCTTTTCCTTCCTGATCTTATTCCCTGTTCAGTCTAGGAGGTGTGGCACTTTCTCTCCCTTAATTTTACAGCACAGTCTGGGCTGATCTTGCAAAAGTTGAAATTGCATAGGAGAGCAAAGATCTACAACTTGGAAGTCTCCATTCTGCAGGTTGGCAAATCACATTTCTGTACACTGCACATACTTTCACATTTTAGAAGGTAGCTGGAGCAGTGCTGAGTAACCTGCAGTCTATCAGGCACAAGTGAAAATGTCTATACACAAATGGAGGCTAGTAGCACCATGTCACCTGTTCTTATATTAGACAAGATTGCACTAGTTGGAGCAGTAGCTAGATTAGATATGAAAGGAGCTGTGGAAGGTTATAGAAGGCCTTTCTTTCTTAAAGATTCTTTGTGCCTTCTATAAATATGCAAGACATAATAGCTGGAAGAGGGGGAAATGTCCTGGTATAGAAATAATTTGAGAGGAACAATTTATTTTGTCTAGACATTTTGAAGCTTCTGTTCCAAGATCTGTACTCTTAGAGCTGCCAGATAAATTGTTGATCATTCTCAGAAGCAGATCATGTTTTGTTCTTGAACCTCTTCCCACAGAGCTGATTCAATTTACTTTTGCCAAGCTTCAAAGCTAACTTTTCTGCATTCTGATTCTGCTTAATAATACACTTTGAATTAATTTTATTCAAGTGTTATGATTTGATTGCATTTTAATTGGATGATTGGTATTTACTGGTATTTTGTGACTCTTTTTTTACTAAAGCCATCTTCAGAGAGATTCTTAGGCAGGCAGAAAAACAGATTCAGGTCTCTAAAAAAAAAAGATCTTCTGGTGGTATTTGCACCACCCTGAAACTTTTATACTTTTTATTGTTGTTCTTTCTTCTGCTTTGCTCAAGTAGACAAACCTGTTTGGGGAGTTTTAGAAACTTGCAGAAGTTTAACAATTTGTTCTCCTGAGAGCCGGTCGGATCATCCAGAGAGTGGGAGGTGCTTCAGTCTGCGTTGTTGAAGGCTGAGCTTAATTACTGAGGAATGCTCCGCCCTCCGTCACGTGGCTCCCTTGCATTCCCCAGTTTACGTTCAGCCTTCGTGAGAGTAGGCTGTGTACTTCACCACTCCTTGGCCGATTCAAGAGCTCTTTATTCATCAGGTTTGATTATCATTGCCCCGGTTCTCCTTAGCCTCTAAGCGCATTGGGTTAGTGATTAAACAGGGGAGCGCTTTTCTTCGCCCCCGGGGGGGCTGCACAGCAAGCGGCTTCCGCGCTCCGGCTCCAATCCCCCCCCAATTCGATCCTCTTCCTGCCGCTTTTCTACGCCGCACTCGTAGCGGCTTTATTTGATCACGCTGTAATAGCGCAGTTGGTGTTTCCCCCCCCCACCGTAAACGCCGATGGCCCCAGGAAGGGGCGAAAATCACCTGGCTGCCTCTCTCGGTCCCTAGACATGCCGGAGAGGCTGATTTTGGCCCTGAGCAGCCCGTGAGTAAGGGAGCGTGGGCGGCCGCCATTTTGAGTGCCGCCAAGTGTCGGGCGCCGCTTTTAGAGGCCTCATTGAGCTGCGAAGGGACTAGCTCTAATTATAGGCCTTCCAGCCTGTGAGAGCTATCAGATATTTAGGGGAATTGGCAAACTTGTTGGCTTTCCGCAGCACGCTCAGGGCAGGAAATAGCAGCCTATCCCTCCCGGTTGTTGCCTGGGAGCTCCAGCTGCCCGAGGCCTCACTCCAGCCTCAGGCATTTTATTTGACACATTGGCAATATTAACAGCAATTCCTGGGAGTTCCAACCAGACCTTGGATTAAATATTGTAAATAATAATAATACTAATAGTAATATTTATCATTACATAGAGATCTAAATATATTTAGATATACAATTATATACATATAGATAGATAGATAGATAGATAGATAGATAGATAGATAGATAGATAGATATAGATATAGATATAGATATAGATATAGATACGTATTTGCATATATATATTTTTACATCTTATCAATATTTGGCTATTTCACGTTGCCAACACTGGTTGGATTATATACCAGCGAAAGGACACCCGGCCTTTGTTGTAGGTCGAACCCTGGGCGAGCCAACCGCCTTTACATTTGTATTACAGTCCTTTCCTCTACAATGACAGATGACAATTCCGCTAAAGGCCCTTCTTTGAAGGCCAAATCTAAATCCTACCACCTGCGCAAACAGGCTAAGGAAGCCCCAAAAGAAACTTCCAAAGCTTCTCAGAGGGACGCTCTAAGACGTCATAGGGCACTGGAGAAAGAATTTGACAGACGATCTAGAGAGACACAACCGGTATTTCCAGTCCCCCCACCCTCTACTCCCTCTACCTCCAGACACCCCCCCTCCTCCAGATTGCTCTTCCCTCTCCAGGTGCAGCCCATCCCAGGGACACCAGGTTCCTGGACCAACGACCAGGTGGACACCGGAAGAAACATTTATGCCCACGGCCACTGGTCTGCGCCATGAGGAGGTTGCCACAGTTGAGATCCCTGCGCACATGCAGGCATGGATGGAACGGGCTATTCTCCAGGGGATTACAGAGGGCCTGCAACAGATGTCCAGGTCTGGTCCTCCCTCGATGGCGCCCGAACACGACTCCCCATCAGTCAGGTCCTCACCTAGATCAGACCTCACTCTTGGTCAGGTACCTTTACAGGAGGGCAGTCCTCTCCCAGAAAGGGATCTGGAGGAGACCATGGAGGACCTAGATCGGTTCGGGGAGGAGGAGGAATTGGAATGTGGGTCTACGCACCAAGGGGAGCCCCTATCGGAGATAGACCCTATGGAGAGGGACATGTCCGAGGACGAGGGCCTCACCCCGGATCAACCCACTTTTGTGGGTCTGTTCAAGCAGCACATGTTTAAATCGCTTCTATTTAAGGCCAGGAACATTTCTGGCCTGACTGTACAGTCCTCCTCGGCTCTCCCTTCCCCAGCAGAGGGACAGGAGGACGCCATCTTTAGGCAGCCTGTGGTGGAGGCGGAGGTGATCCCGGCCCCGCCCATTTTTCATGACTTAGTCTCAAACCAGTTAGACTCGACAAGGGCCCCACCTGCCCCATCCAGCCAGGACAGGAGGTTCTTTAACCTTGAGTCGAGCTTCTGCAACCTGCTCAACACTCCCGAGGTAGATGAGCCCATCATTGGTTTGGCATCCTCGTCCTCCCCCAGTGATCCCCTGGAGGTCCTGAAGCCCGAGGACAAGAGGTCCGAGCTTGCCTTACGTAGGGCTCACCAAGCGGACACCTGGGCCATTAGATCGGCCACTGCCGCTTCCTTCTTCACCAGGTCTTCGATCCGGTGGCTCCGTCAACTGAGGCAGCATGTCCCTCCCTCTAACACAAGGGCACACCAGGACATAGCAAAATTGATGGCTGCGGCAGAATTCTCGGCCGACGCCACATACCACGCGGTTAAGTTCTCTGCCCGAGCAATATCCTCTCATGTTACAGCTCGCCGCCTACTCTGGCTCAAGCACTGGCAGGTGGATGTAAAAAACAAGGTTAAGCTGGCCACTGCCCCCATAAAAGGGGACAAATTATTCGGCACCGTCCTAGAGCCATTTCTATCAGAAACCAGAAGCAAGAAAAAATTTCTTTCCCCCCTTTTCCGTAGGTTAGACTCAAGAGCACAGCCCTTTTGGAGAGATTCCTCACGACCTTTCTACCAGTTTCCTTTCCCGCCCAGGTACCCGAGACCCCCCTCCTTCCGGCCATTCCAGCCCCAGGATCGAGCCGATCCGGGTGACAGGAGCAGGAGGGGCGGCAGCTACAGGCGCCCCTTCAGGGGTTCAGGAGGGAAGCCCTTCCGGCGCAACAGATAGACCCCGTCCACCCCTCCCCATCGGTGGATGCCTCAAGCATTTCGCCGACCGGTGGGACTCTTCCACCTCCGATGCCTGGGTCAGGGAGACCATCAGATTGGGCCTCACGCTTGAATTTCAGCGTACCCCCCCCTGAATTTTTTATGGCATCCCCCACCTCCAAGGATCTCACCAAACGCAACCTAATGGATTCAGCTATCCGCCATTTCCTCTCCATACAGGCCATACAACCTGTACCACCATCCCAGCGGAGGCAGGGGTTTTACTCTCACCTCTTCGTGGTCCCCAAATCCTCAGGGGGATGGAGGGCTATTCTAGACCTGAAACGCCTTAACCGTTACCTGACCTACCGCAGGTTTAAGATGCACACCCTACAATCCATTCTACTAGGCATCAGCCAGGGGGACTGGCTATTTTCCATAGACCTTTCAGAGGCATATCTTCACATCCCAATCCGGCCCTCCCATTCCAAATTCCTCAGGTTCTGCTACAACCATTGCCACTTCCAATATGTGGCACTTCCCTTTGGATTGGCCTCTGCCCCGAGAACCTTCACTAAGGTCCTTGTGGCCCTAGCGGCCCACCTCAGGGACCTCCCGGTTTGTCTCTACTGTTACCTGGATGACATTCTCATCCTGTCTCACTCCAGACCCCAAGCAGAAAAGGATATCAGAGCTACACTTTCTGCCCTCCAAGATCATGGGTTCCTAGTAAACTGGCAAAAGAGCCATCTGTTACCATCTACACGGATCACCCACTTGGGGTCCGTCATTGACTCGGTTCAGGGAAAGGTTTTCCTTTCCTCTGAGAGATTCCATAGCATCCAGGAGACTGTCAAACATATCAGACGATCAAGAAAGGTAACACTTTTAGAATTGTCTAAATTACTCGGTAAAATGGTCTCATGTATTTCCATTGTTCCCTGGGCCCGTTTACACACTAGATCCCTACAATGGTTCCTGCTCCCGTTCCAAAGGACCGGCAGAAGCAATTCAAAGGCCGCCGTCAAGGTGCCTTCAAGGGTCCTCACATCTCTCCTCTGGTGGACCAGTCCCACCATCAACAAGGGACACTGCTTCAAGGAACCCCAATGCCTCACCCTCACCACAGACGCCAGCCTGTCCGGATGGGGCGCTCACATCCACTCGCTCTCAACACAGGACAAATGGTCACAGGTAGAACGCACACGCAGTATAAACTGGTTAGAACTTCGTGCCATCCACCTGGCCCTGCGCAACTTTCTTCCCCACGTATGTGGGCGGCATGTCCTGGTACTCATGGACAACGTCACCGCCAAGGGGGCACCCAGTCCATAAGTTTGATGAGAGAGGCCGAGCGCCTCTGCCGTTGGGCGGAGCGCAATCTCCTCTCCCTCAAAGCCGAGCACATCTCAGGGGTCTCAAACACTCAAGCAGATTGGCTGAGCAGGACCACGGTGGACCAGTCCAAGTGGCGCATTCACCCGTCACTGTTCAGGGAAGCAACCGTGATGTTTGGTCTCCGTCAGTAGACCTCTTCGCATCCCACTCAACACCCAACTCCCCAGGTTTTTCTCGAGGTATCCCTCCCACGGGGCTGAGAATCACAATGCCCTCCGTTGCCCCTGGCCCACAGGGCTTCTATATGCATTCCCTCCGTTAGCCCTGGTCCCCAGAGTCATCCAGAAGCTCATCTCCAAGAAAGCAGAGCTGATTTTAGTGGCACCCTACTGGCCCAGGCGCCCATGGTTTGCGGACCTCCGCTATCTATCGGTGGCCCCCCCTGGGCAATTTCCCCGCACAGGATATCCCTTTCCCAGGGGCCCCTCCAACACCCAGACCCTCAGTGGCTCCAGTTAGCCGTTTGGAGGTTGAGCGGGAACGTCTAAGGAAGGAGCAGTTCTCTGAACAGGTTATTGATACCATTTTAGCCACAAGGCGGCCCTCAACAACCCAAATATACAATGCCACTTGGAATAGCTTCTGCAAGTGGTACCATAATTTCCAGATCAACCCTCTTTCACCCTCCATTGCTCAAGTTTTGAAATTCCTCCAAGAAGGTCTGAGGAAGAGACTCTCTCCGAACATGCTGAGGCGTCAGGTAGCAGCCCTTTCAACTGTGATTATTTGCGACAATCTGGGTACCCTCTCCCTCCACCCTCGCATTAGGGCATTCCTTAGGGGAACAACTAACTTGTGTCCCCCAACTGTACACAGATACCCTACCTGGGACCTCAACAAGATCCTGACGTCCCTTACTAAACATCCCTTTGAGCCTCTCAGGGAATCCTCACTCCAGTTCCTAACTTTCAAAGTCGTATTCCTGGTGGCCATTACTTTGGCTCGCCGAATATCGGAGATAGCCGCCTTGTCGGTGAGGAAAGACCTTTGCATCTTCCATGCCGACCGGGTGGTTCTACGGCCGGACCCTACCTTCTTTCCTAAGGTCAATTCAGCCTTCCACAGGGCACAGGAACTCACACTTCCAAACTTCTGCCCAAATCCCTTGCGGGAAAGGGAGAAGCTTTGGCACACCCTGGACGTAAGTCGGGCCCTCCGCATTTACATTAAACATACCCAGCCCTTTAGGAAGTCCGAATCCTTATTCCTTTCCTTTCAACCTAAATCCTTAGGACACAAAGTGTCCCCGGCAACCATCGGCCGCTGGATTAGAGCTACTATTTCCAAAGCTTACTTGTCCCAGGCTCTGCCGGTGCCCAGCGGCATAACGGCACACTCCACCAGAAGTGCAGCCACCTCAGCAGCTTGGGCCACCGAGGCTCCAATTGCTGATATTTGTCGGGCGGCCACCTGGGCCTCCCCATCTCCCTTCATTAGACATTATAAGATCGACATATTTGCCTCGGCGGAGGCTTCGTTTGGGAGACGAGTTCTCCAGCGAGTCCTCAAGGAACCGCAGGGACTTCAGAACCAGACGGAGTCCCTCCCATAGGACAGCCAAGCTTTGGTATGTCCCACTCTCTGGATGATCCGACCGGCTCTCAGGAGAATGGGCGTTGGTCCTTACCTGACACGCCATTTCTCTGGAGCCGGGAGGATCATCCAGCCCCACCCTTTTAAGTTCACCGTCTGGTGGGGTCTTGTTTCGGCCAAGGAACCTTTTAGTATAGTAAGATGAGAGCACGATCTTCTCTTCACTCTCGTCTTCACGTAAACTGGGGAATGCAAGGGAGCCACGTGACGGAGGGCGGAGCATTCCTCAGTAATTAAGCTCAGCCTTCAACAACACAGACTATGGCACCTCCCACTCTCTGGATGATCCTCCCGGCTCCAGAGAAATGGCATGTCAGGTAAGGACCAACGCCCAATTTCTGCTTCCTTCTACTGCTATAAACTCTGAATTTTAATCTCTGTTGTCATAAGTGATATTTAATCTTGTACCAAAGATAACATACCACACAAAAAAAATCTTCTTTGGTTCTGACTTTTTTTTTTTAGATGGTGATAGTCAGTCCAGAGCCTTTCATATAGCTTGCTATACTTACACAATGCATTTAACTCAGTTTATGTGTTAAAATGATAGATTGAACATTAAAAATATTTCAAATAGATTAGCATAACACGTTAAGGGACAAAAAAAATAGTCACGCTAAAGCTAACCCAGCTTGCTAGATTTGTAATTGATCTGGTTGCATGTGTTGTGTGTCCAGTTTATTACTGTGGTGTGATTTTACACACAGACACACACACACACACAATATAATTTCATTCAAAGGGGGGGTACATGGAGAGTATCTTCAAGCATATGTTGTTATGTCTCGTGTATCATAAAATGTAAAATCCAAAACAAGCCTGCTGCTTGATAGGAGGCTTCCAGAAGATGGGAAGCAGTTGGCCTTTCTTTCCCCCATTAATCCTTTTTCAAGTGAATATATATGTCCCTTTTTTTTTAATCTCATAAATCATTTAATGGAGGATGTGAGACACTGTTACTTATAAATATTCTCACCAGCCCACAATTGGAACCATTCCCCAATTTTCTCCATGCTGATGTTGACTTCTATTGAATCAACAACTTCCATTCCCATTCATCCTTTTTTGTGAAAGATGGCCTTATTAGTGGTAACTTTGGCTCAATAAGCTAGGGACCTCCATGCATTATGATAGAACCCTCTTTTTCTCCGTCTTTTTTTTTTTTTTTTGTAGGAATAAGTAGTCTTTTATCCGGTTTCTTTTCCCCACAAATCCATCTCTGTGTTTCATTTTCAAGACAATATAGTAACTACTTTCCCAACCATTAGATGCTAACAGAAGTTGGTCTATCCACTCACTTTCTATTTCTGTCAAGTGTGTCATTTCAAAGAGATTACAGGTAGTCTTCGACCTACAACAGTTCATTTAGTGATCGTTTGAAGTTATAAAGGCACTTAAAAAGGTGATTTATGACCATTTCCCACATAGCATCCCCATGGTCATGTGATTTACGTTTGGATGCTTGACAACAGGTTCATATTTATGACTGTTGCAGTGTCCTGGGGTCATGTGATGGGGAAATCAGATTCACTTAAGTGTGTTACTAATTTAACAAGTGCAGTGATTCACTTAACAAATGTGGCAAGAAAAGTCGTAAGATGGGACAAAACAAATTTCTCAATTAGGAACATAAATTTTGGGCTCAATTGTGGTTCTGAGTTGAGGACTATCTGCAGTGTTTGTTTTTTGACTTGTGTGGGTCGATCCAAGGGCTTGGGAGTTTCACTTAAATGTTTTCCAACAGCTGCAGATATCAAAAATTTCTAGGAGCTAGCTAAGTATCAATGTCCTCTTCTAATTCATGGTCACACAATAAGAACCACAGCCTTTTTATATGGGATTCTCCTACCAGTGTCATACAGGGTAGTCTCTTGGCTGAGTCTTTCACCTTTATCCCACGTTATAGTCTGGACCACTGTTCTCAGAGGGATGAACTTTAATCCTTCCTTGGGTCGCATTATGAGCATTAGTCATTCCTCCAGGTAGCTCTCATGGTCTCATGATAAAGTACAACTAATTCTTCACTTCCGACTGAAATTCTTTGAGCAGTTATGTATGATTAAAACATGCTCTGTTGGTAACAAGAGATCCCCATAACTCATCTTGGGATGCATCGTGTCGTTCTTAGACATAAGGGTATTCAGGAGCTATGTGACTTGAATGCTCTGCCAGCAACAAGCATTCATGTCTCTGTTACAATCAAAGTCAATTTAGCTGTATTGACTCCACCTCTCTTTTTTTTTAAATCAAGAAGCTTGTATGCCTTTATGTCTTTAGGTTTCCAGTAACATTGAAAGATAATTTCTGGTTAGTGTACTATATGTAGAAACGTATCTTGTTTTTCTTTATTTCTCTCGTTACCCCACTTTCCTTCCCTTTGTTTTGTCTTGGCTTGTAGAGGAGGGCCAAGGCCAGTTCTGAGAGGCAGATCTGTTTTAACTGCTGAAGTCTGTAAAGTCTCTGTTTAGGCAATGTTTTCCCAAACACCCTTTCTCAGAATGGAGCCTGTCACCGCTTTCTCTCTCATAGCTCCAGCTGGGTAACTGTACAGAATCCATAATTGCTGCGAGCAGTGTGGAAAATGAAAAGGCTGTGAACGTTACAAAAGGCTGTTGGGTTCCTTTTTTTCTTTCTTGCTCTCTCCCTCTCTAGCAGCTCAAACCCGCTTCCTGTTTGCTTAATAGCTTTGTTGCTGATGGACTTGCAATAAATACCAGGGATCCCAGATAGCTTTATCTTGTAAATTGTTCTGAATGTGGCTGTGACCAGGGTATGGTGTGTCTACTCAAGTAAATGGTGTTCCTGCTAACTGTAGGAGGTCAGTCAGGCTGATATAGCAGAATTTCCTCCACCAATTTAGAGTACAGCAAAATTGATATGATAAGGATAGTGATAATAGGAGTAGTACTTATCATAACGACTGAGGCAAAAGTAAGCAAAGAAAGCATCAATAGTGGTAGGCACCTTGGCTGCAATCCCAAAACATTTAGACCATTACTTGAACACCATCAGCATTTAACAAACTAACCACCGGCCAGTTGCAAAAGGCACTTTACTTGGAACAGCTCACATCCTGTGACAGTATCTTCAATATTATTAAACAACAACATCTATCTGCCTATCCCAAGTCCCTGGGGGGGACTTCATAGGGGGATAAAAATGCCAAATCCAGTCTAAAAATCTGACTGACTGTGGGACAATAATAGTAAGAGTAAAAGCTCACCAACTCCTGAATAGCTTGAGATCCTAAAGCCCACTGAGGCTTTTAAATAGTTTTAGAGGCCTTCCTGAAAGAGAACAAGCCAAGGACTGCCCAGGCAGTGTGCTCCCCAGATGTTTGGAGTAGGCAGGCAGAATCATCCTTGGTATGGTGGACCCTGTTATTTCCCTGTGGTCCTCCGTATATAGAATAGAATAGAATAGAATAGAATAGAATACCTTTATTGTCATTGCATTCTACAAATACAATGAAATTTGTAAGGTACTCCAGCACAGTGTCCCAAACACCACATCACAATCACACTACAGAGTATTTAATAATAACAACAATAACAATAACAATAACAACAACAATAATAACAATAACAACAACAATAATAACAACAACAAGTCTAAAACCCATCTAAAACATATAGCAAGTTAGATAGTTTAAAAATGCCACTATCTACATAGGACTATATCACAAATACACTGTTTATTATGAGTTTATTGTATATGAGTTTATTGGTAATTTACCAGTGCTTTGAATTCAGCCCAGATGCCGATTGGTTGCCACTGTGGCAACACCAAGATAGGAGTAATTCGGCAGAAACATAGTTCCCTGGTTAGCTGTCTGGCTTCCATATTCTGCACCAGTTGCCTCTTCTGAGTCAGTGGTGGTATTCTACCAGTTTGGCCTGGTTCTCTCGGCCGCTCTGCTGTTGGGCCCACATGCCTGCCCGGGCTCCCATACTCACCTTTATCCTGTGAATTTGAACAGCAGCTGCTTTGCATGGCATAGCAGAGTGCTACATGGCAGCTGCTGAAGCGACCGGGAGAGTGCAGGCTTGCAGGAGGTTAGAATGCCTCTGCGCCTGCTCAAACGCCTCTGCGCCTGTGCAAAGTGCGCATTTGGCATACGTGCATGCAAAGCACGCCTACCAAGCCGCACCCACCGAACCAGTGGTAAAAATATTTGAATCTTACCACTGTTCTGAGTGTCCTCAAAGGCAACTTTATGGAGCAATAGAAAAAAAAATAGTGTCGGAAACTACCAATGTGCAGATAAGAAAATTAGCAGACCGAAAGAATAAGAGGTTGACAAGCAGTAATGCCTGGATTGAGACTGGCCAAACACAAAAAAGCTACTCTGGGCCAGGTTTGGACAGCCATTGCCTCAGTCTGACAATGCAGCCTTTCCTAGCCTGGTGCCCCACATCATGCTACAGGTATAAATAATAGGAAGCTTTTAGTATTTATTAAATTAGATATATTTTAAGTTCTTGGTTATTTTAACAGAAGCTATATCAAAATTTCATCATTCTATCATAAATTAGACCAGTAGAATCCTTAATTATATTGCGGCTTAGATGTAGACTTGTATACAACTCATCTAAGAAGATGGGTTAGGAATGCATTTATTTATATTTCTCAAGTGCCTTGCCAGATGGCCCCGATCTTGCCTTTCTGTCTTCTGTGAACTTGGTTCAGATTGGTAGATTTTTTTCCCACTGTAAAAACAAATTGAAATGTATTTTGAAGTTACCCTAAATCAGAGGTCTTCAAGCTTGACAGCTTTAAGACTTGTGGATTTCAACTCCCAGAATTCCTCCTCCAGTCATGTTAGCTCAGGAATTTTGGGAGTTGAAGTCCACAAGTCTTAAACTTACCAAGTTTGAAGACCCTTGCTCTAAAGGTACAGTTAATAAATTTCATAGCTATTTAAATTGGTCTCAGCTAGTCAATTAGTCTGACAAAAAGACAAGTTATGAAAGTGATGAACTGATTAGAATTACGGTACATTCTTTGTTTCTAAGATCAATGTTGGATTTATGCCTCTAAGACCTAAGTTTTCTCAAGGTATATAATCTTTTGAGAATGATAAAATGAGAGGGAAGGAAGGAAGGATATGAAAACTAAAGGTCAGAATTGGGAGCTAGAAAGCATTTTGCGGACAAAGAGGAAACATAGAAAGATATGTCATACTACAGCTTAATCTCTTGACTATATTTTCCAAGCTTTCACCATATTGTTTTCACCTATTTTTGCCCTGATAAATATTATAGAACAGTGATGCAAACTCGCGGCCCGCGGGCTGGTACATCACATGCTGGCCCCATTCCCATCCGGTTTAGTGAAGGGGAAAAATCCCGATATGTCACATGATGATGCATGCTGTGACGATGCAAGTTTGACACCCCTGTTATAGAAGATTTCCTTTTAGTACAACTTTCAAATCAGCTAATGTTGCATCAGGTACCTGTTATTTCAGCAGTGTGATGGAGATGAAGATTTATTAATTTAGTAGACAAGTTTATATAACCACAAGTAAACAAGTTTATATAACTACACACAGTGACTCCAGGTGGCATACTACATTAAAAGTCCACAGTTTTTTTAAAAAAATCACATTTATACCCTCCTCATTTCCCACAACAACAGAATTTCTTGAACAGCTCCTAATGGGATCTCCAGGCCCACTGACAAAATTAGATCCAAGGCCTATATGGGGAAATGATGTTCCAAAAGGAGGAAGCCACTACAGAGAAGGCCCTTTTCCTAAGTCCCACCAGATGTAATTCCTTGCTGGCTAGAACTTGCAATATGACCTGCCTTCCTCCTCTCCTGGGCTGAATAGATGCAATTGGGGAGAGGTGACCTGTCAAAATAAACTGGAGCCAAGCCATCTAAGATTCCGTTAGACCAGCATTCGGAATGTTCTTTCCAGATTAATTATTGCTTCCAACAGTTGTACATTTCAGGTTAAGAAGTTTTCATTTGTTAGATTATTAAAAGGGTTCACTGTAAAAAGGAGTTAAAACTGTAACTGATTTCAAATGCACAGATTCTATATCTATGCTTTGAATTTATGTGTATGTGTTTCAGTCCTTCTGGTACAGTGCTACTATGCTACTACGTTTCTCATAAAATAAAGCTTGGTCTTTTTTTTTTTTTTTTTTGAGCTCCGAAAAAACAGCTAGGCCATCTTTTTGAGGATGTCTTAATTTCCCCCCCCCCCATGCACAGCCTGGTGGTGGTGTGTGTGCATGTGTATTTACACCCTTATCAGTGAATGGCTGTGTTCTCCCGATACCCACACAGCCAACCACTTTCCACCCTGTGCATCATGCCAACTCAGCCTGTGTGGGTAGTTCTTGGTCCAGTGCATTGGCAAACCTGCAGAGCTCCATTAAAGTGCCAAATTCGGCGTGCCATGTGGACATGCTCGAGCTCAGATCAAGCTGCAGTGCTCGGAACCGTTACTCAGGAGGCTGCTTTCTTAACCAGCCCTGCTTGAGAATAGCGGGCGGGGGGGAAGACTGCTGGGTACCTTAGAGGCCCCCAGCCCCGACAATGCCCGTCTTCCTGCCACTGCACGAAAGACAAAGGCAAGCGGGTCGCATTTCGCCGACCGGTGGGACTCTTCCACCTCCGATGCCTGGGTCAGGGAGACCATCAGACTGGGCCTCGTGCTTGAATTTACCCTCTCCCTCCACCCTCGCATTAGGGCGTTCCTTAGGGGAGCAACTAATTTGTGTCCCCCAACTGTTCACAGATACCCTACCTGGGACCTCAACAAGGTCCTGACGTCCCTAACTAAGCATCCCTTTGAGCCTCTCAGGGAATCCTCACTCCAGTTCCTAACTTTCAAAGTCATATTCCTGGTGGCCATTACTTCGGCTCGCCGAATATCGGAGATAGCAGCCTTGTCAGTGAGGAAAGACCTTTGCATCTTCCATGCCGACCAGGTGGTTCTACGGCCGGACCCTACCTTCTTGCCTAAGGTCAATTCAGCCTTCCACAGGGCACAGGAACTCACACTTCCGAACTTCTGCCCAAATCCCTCGCGGGAAAGGGAGAAGCTTTGGCACACCCTGGACGTAAGACGGGCCCTCCGCATTTACATTAAACGTACCCAGCCCTTTAGGAAATCCGAATCCTTATTCCTTTCCTTTCAACCTAAATTCTTAGGACACAAAGTGTCCCCGGCAACCATCGGCCGCTGGATTAGAGCTACTATTTCCAAAGCTTACTTGTCCCAGGCTCTGCCGGTGCCCAGTGGCATAACGGCACACTCCAGCAGGAGTGCAGCCACCTCGGCAGCTTGGGCCACCCAGGCTCCAGTTGCTGATATTTGTCGGGCGGCCACCTGGGCCTCCCCATCTCCCTTCATTAGGCATTATAAGATCGACATATTTGCCTCGGCGGAGGCTTTGTTTGGTGGACGAGTTCTCCAGCGAGTCCTCAAGGAACCGCACGGACTTCAGAACCAGACGGAGTCCCTCCCGTAGGACAGCCAAGCTTTGGTATGTCCCACTCTCTGGATGATCCGACCGGCTCTCAGGAGAATGGGCGTTGGTCCTTACCTGACACGCCATTTCTCTGGAGCCGGGAGGATCATCCAGCCCCACCCTTTTAAGTTCACCGTCTGGTGGGGTCTTGTTTCGGCCAAGGAACCGCTTAGCATAGTAAGATGAGTGCACGATCTTCTCTTCACTCTCGTCTTCGCGTAAACTGGGGAATGCAAGGGAGCCACGTGACGGAGAGAGGAGCATTCCTCAGTAATTAAGCTCAGCCTTCAACAACGCAGACTGAAGCACCTCCCACTCTCTGGATGATCCTACCGGCTCCAGAGAAATGGCGTGTCAGGTAAGGACCAACGCCCATTTTGTCCACTGATCTTTAGGAAGGATCTCATGTGTCAGACTCAACTAGGCTGCTCTCTTGATGCGAAATATTCTTTCATAATATTCATCTTCCGGAAGTCTCTTTATTGCTTCTTTGACAACATCAGTTTCATGTAGTATATCATCGCGCTTTAATCCGTATTTATTGAATCCTTGTGCATTGTAATACCATTTGCGAAAGCTCTCAAACAGACGACCGCCAGCTGAAACGGATGCCCTGCCCGCCATTTTCACCTCTACAAAACACGAACTGCCTGCCGGGAAAAGGAACAAGGTCTTTATTCATATTATCAAAATCTTCAAATAGAGTTTATTTACAGCAATTTGAGACTTTTTGTTAATTCTCAATCAGAGTAGAGCTGGAAGGGACCCTGAAGGTCTTCTTGTCCAACCTCCTGCATAAAAAGGAGACATTATACCATTTCAGACAGACGGTTGTCCAGTCTTTTTTTAAAAAAACCTCCAGTGATGAAGCACCTACAACTTCTGAAGGCAAGCTGTTCCACTTGTCCTCACTGTTAGGAAATTTCTCCTTAATTCTATGTTGCTTCTCTCCTTCATTTGTTTCCATCCATTTTTTCTTGTCTTGCTTTCTGGTGCTTTAGAAAATAAGTTGAACCCCTTTTCTTTGTGGCAGCCCCTCAAATGCTAGAATACTGTTATCATGTCATCTCTAATTCTTCTTTTCTCTAGACTGTCCATACCCAATTCATTCAACCATTCTTCATATGCTTGTGCTCCCAGGCCCTTAATCATCTTAATAGCTCTTCTTTGCACTTTTTCCAAAGTCTCAACATCTTTTTTGTAATGTGGTGACCAAAACTGGATGCAGTATTCCAGGTGTGGTCTTTATAAGGATTTATAAAATGGTACTGATACTTCATGTGATTTTGATTCTATACCTCTGGTTATATGACTGAGGCCTGTGTTAGCTTTTTTGGCTGCTGCACACTGTTGCTTCATGTTTAAATTATCATCCACTGGGACTCCAAGATCCCTCTCAGAGTTACTATTTTTGAGCCAGGTTTTACCTAATCCAGTGGTCCCCAACCACCGGGCCCCAGACCAGTACCGGTCCATGGATCATTTTGTACCTATTTTGCTTGGGCACTGCCATCTTGTTTCGACGGTGCTTGAGAAAGTGCTTCCGGGTGAGCTTGTTGGTCGTCAGTTGGAAAGCGGCATTTGGGTCCTGAAGGAATCCTCGTGCCTTAGTTTCGTCGAGGGGGTGGTGGCTTCGAACAAAGAACTGTCCCATTGGCGGTGGAGTCTCGCGTTACTCAGGACGAGATTAAGAAAGAGCCCGAAAAGCCCATCGACCACGAGAAGGTACAAAGGAGGAGTTGAAGGTGGCGGGGAGAAGTGGGGGACGGCTGGCTGGCTGGTCGCTCGGCTCACCTTGCCTTGGTCATGCGTGCTGATGCCGGTACCGGTCCGTGGATCATTTTGTGCCGGGCTGTGGTACAAAAAAGGTTGGGGACCATTGACCTAATCTATACTTGTACCTTTGGTTTTTCCTGCTTGCTTTCCTCTACATTAAATTTCATGTTGGGTAGGACCCATTGTTCAAGTCTGTTAAGATCTTTTTGGATCCTGAGCTTGTCTTCTGGGGTGTTGGCTATTCCTGCCAGCTTAGTATCATCTGCAAACTTGATGATTTCCTCTTCTATTCACTCATCTAAGCCATTTATAAAGATATTGAAGAGTGCTGCACCTAAGACGGAATCTTGTGGTAATGATTACTTTTCTCCTTGTAGATGCAGTACCATTAAGGACTACTTGTTGAGTATGGTTTGTCAGCCAGTTACAAATCCATCTATGGTAATGCTGTCTATTCCACATTTTTCTAGTTTACCAAGAAGTAGGTTGTGGTCTACTTCGTCAAATGCTTTGTTGAAGTCTTTGTCCACATTTCGCTAGTCTACTAATTTATTCACTTTGTCAAAGAATGAAGTAAGTTTGGTTTGGCATAATCTGTTTTTAACAAACCTGTGTGGGCTGCTAGTTATAACTGTAATTGTTTCTAGATATTCACAGGTCTGTTTTTGATTATTTTTTCCAGTATCTTCCCAGGTATTGATGTTAGGCTGATTGGTCTGTAGTTTCCTGAGTCTATTTCTCCCCCACATTTTTAAAGATGGGAACCACAGCTCTTTTCCAATTGTCTGGTAGTTCCCCAATGTTCCAGGATTTTTTAAAGATATGGTATAATGGTTCTGAGATAACATGTGACAGAACTCTGGGATGTAATCCATCAGTCCTGGGGATTTATATTCATCAAGATCAGTCAGGTGTTATCTTACCATTTTCTTGCTTATTTTAATTTTTATTTCTAGTCTGTCTTTTACAGTTATGTTTTTGGTAGGTTGGGCTATAGTTTCTTTTTGTATGAAGACTGATGCAAGAAATGGGTTAACCAGCTCTGCTTTCTCTCTATTGCCTGTTACTTGCTTGCCGTCTTCTCTCTTTAGTGGACTGTTTCCTTGACTGTTTCCTTGTTATTTACACGTTGAAAGAAACTTTAAAAAAAAAAATATCTTTGACTCTTATTGCAAGTCTTTCTTCATTCTGAGGCTTTGCTTTCCTGAATTCATCTTTGCAGATTTGGGCTATCTGCTGATATTCTGCCTTAGTGTCTCTCTTTCCATTTTTCGTATTTATCCTTATTGTCTTTCAGTTTATCAGACAGATCTTTGTGCAACCATGCTGGTTTCTTCTTAGATTTCTTGTTTTTCTTTTTCAGTGGTATTGTGTTGGACTGGGCTTTCATGATCACATTTTTCAGTTTCCCATGCTTCTTGAGTTGCTTTTTCCTTTTAGGATTTTTATCCATGGAATTTTTCTTAGGCTCTCTTTGAGTTTGTTAAAATCAGCTTTTTTAAAGTTTAAGATACTGATTGGATTATATTCTATTGTTTGTGTTATATTCTATTATATTGCTATTCTTTTCAGCATAGTTAAATACTACCTAGTTAGAGTGGGGGAGTTTAAGCAACACATAAGATACAATTAAGTTCAACAAAGCTGTTTCAATCAAAGAAGTCAAATTGTTTCTATCCCTATAAACTTCCAATTCAGCTTTTAAGTAAATCTTACCATTTTTCAGAATCTGTATTTTAATTCTGGACTCACTGAGGCTTAGTTTTGTATTTATTGCTGATGCATAATTTCACAGTCACTTTTTAATTTCTTATTTAGATATTTACTTTATGAGAGTAATGTTTTAATTGTTATTGGGCAATAGACAAATGCCAAGGCATGTGATAGCTCTTGGCTAACCTCTTCTTGTCTCAGAGGTTAATTAGGTTCAGGCTTGATTAGTGTTTGTATAAGAGATTCCCAGGGAATACCAGGGCTGCAGGATAGACTAAGAAATTGAAAACATTGTAGAAAAGAGGGATACAAGCCATTTTCCTACTGCTATTAAGATAGCTGCGTGGATATTTCACCAGGTGTCAAGCTGAATTCAAATATGTTATATTTAGCATATGCATGCAATAAGTAAATAATATATTCTCCTGAGAGCCGGTCGGATCATCCAGAGAGTGGGAGGTGCTTCAGTCTGCGTCGTTGAAGGCTGAGCTTAATTACTGAGGAATGCTCCGCCCTCCATCACGTGGCTCCTTGCATTCCCCAGTTTATGCTCAGCCTTCGTGAGAGTAGGCTGTGTATTTCCACTCCTTGGCTGATTCAAGCTAATTGCTGCAAAGTCCTTTACCTTTTCAGGTTTGCCTTTTATTCTTGGCTCTTCCTTAGCCTCTGCGAACTTCAGGTAGCTGTAGCAGGGGAGCGCGTTTTTTCGCCCCCAGGGGGGATAACGAGCGGGCGGCTTTCGCGCTCCGGCACCAATCCTCCCCCCCAATTCGGCTCCTTTCCCTGCCGCTTCTTCGTGCCACAATCGCAGCGGCTCCATTTGATCGCGCTGATAAGCGCAGCTGGTGTTCCCCCCCACCACGAACGCTGATCGCCCCAGGAAAGGGCGAATAGTTTACCTGGCTGCTTTTCCGGCCTCTAGACATGCCAGAGAGGCTTTTTAATTGCTCTGAGTGGCCCGTGGATAAGAGATCGTGGCCGGCTGCCATTTTGGGTGCTACCGCGTGTCGGGCGCTATATTTAAAGGCCTCATTGGGCTGCGAAGGGACTAGCTCTAGTCATAGGCCTTCCAGCCTGTGAGAGCTACTAGATTTTAATCACAATTGGCATACACTAGTTGGCTTCCGCAGCATGCTCAGGGCAGAAGCTTGCAGCCTATCCCTCCCGGTTTTTGCCTGGGAGCTCCAGCTGCCAGAGGCCTCATTCCAGCCTCAGGCGTTCATTTGGCAGATTGGTGATAACTTACAGCAACCTCTGGGGCCACTCCTTCCTAGGAGCATCCAGCCAGACCCCGAACTGAATATTATGAAATAAAAATAATAAAAATAACAATATTAAGAAATATTATACATATATGTGTGTATATATATATATAGATAGATAGATAGATAGATAGATAGATAGATAGATAGATAGATAGATAGATAGATAGATAGATATAGATATAGATATAGATATAGATATATGAACTTTGTCGCTAAAGGACTATTACACAGTTTCAATACTAATTGTTTTATATATATTAATAATTATAATAATATTAATTTTATAGGCTGTATACATCTAAATTCCAAAAGGGGGTGCGGGCCAGCTGAAAGGACACCCGGCCTTCGTTGTAGGTCGAACCCTTGGCGAGCCAACTGCCTTAAATTGGTATTTCAGTCCTTTCTTATATAATGGCAGATGACATTTCCACAAAAGGCCCCTATTTGGAGGCCAGATCTAAATCCTACCACTTGCGCAAACAGGTAAGGAAGCCTCTAAGGATACTTCCAAGGCTTCTCAGAGGGATGCTCTAAGACATCATAGGGCACTGGAGAAAGAATTTGAGGCGATCTAGAGAGGCACAACCCATGTTTCCAGCCCTACCATCCTCTGTTCCTTCTACCTCCAGACACCCGCTCCTCCTCCAATTGCTCTTCCCTCTCCAGGCACAGCTCATCCCAGGGACACCAGGTCCCCGGACCAGCCACCAGACGGCTGCCCAAAGCTACATTCATGCCCACGGCCGCTGGTCTGTGCCAGGAGGAGGCCGCCACAGTTGAGATCCCTGCGTACATGCAGGCATGGATGGAATGGGCTATCCGCCAGGGGATAGCAGATGGCCTTCAACAGATGTCCAGACTCGCCATCAGCCAGGTCCTCGTCCAGATTGGACCCTACTCATGGTCAGGTACCTTTGCAGGGGGACAGTCCTCTCCCAGAAGGGGAACTGGAGGAGGCCATAGAGGACCTGGATCGGTTCGGGGAGGAGGAGGAATTTGAATGGGGTTCTACACACCTATCGGAGATAGACCCGATGGAAGGAGACATGTCCGAGGACGAGGGTCTCACTCCCGATCAACCCACCATTGTGGGTCTGTTCAAGCCACACATGTTTAAATCGCTCTGATTTTAGGCCAAGAACATTTCTGGCCTGTCTGTTCAGTCCTCCTCGGTTCTCCTTTCCCTGGTGGAGGGACAAGAGGACGCCATTTTCAGGCAGCCCGTGGTGGAGGCGGAGGTTATTCTGGCCCCACCCATATTTCACGACCTAGTTTCAAACCATTTGGACTCTACAAGGGCCCCTCTGGTCCCATCCAACCAGGACAAGAGGTTCTTTAACCTCGAGTCGAGCTTCTACAACCTGCTTAACACTCCCGAGGCAGATGAGCCCATATTGGGCTTAGCACCCTCGTCCTCCCCCAGTGATCCCCTGGAGGCTCTGACACCCAGGACAAGAGGTCCGAACTGGCCTAACGTTGGGCCCATCAAGCGGACACCTGGGCCATTAGATCGGCCACGGCCGCTTCACCAGGTCTTTAATTCGGTGGCTCCGCCAACTGAAACAACATGTTCCCCCCTCTAACGCAAGGGCACATCAGGACATCGCAAAATTGACGGCCGCGGCAGAATTCTCAGCCGACGCCACCTACCATGCAGTTAATGCCTGTGCAATAACCTCTCACGTTACAGCTCGCTGCCTGCCCTGGCTTAAACACTGGCAGGTGGACGTGAAAAACAAGGTTAACTTGGCCACCGCCCCCATTAAGGGGGACAAACCATTTGGCACCACCCTGGAGCCATTGCTATCCGAAACCCAAAGCAGGATAAACTGGTTGGAACTTCGCACCATCCACCTGGCTCTGCGCAACTGCCCCCCCCACATACGTGGGCGGCATGTCCTGATACTCTTGGACAACGTCACCGCCAAGGCTCACGTCAACCGACAAGGGGGCACCCAGGCCATAAGTTTGATGAGAGAGGCCGAGCGCCTCTGCTGTTGGGCAGAGCACAATCTCCTCTCCCTCAAAGCTGAGCACATCTCAGGGGTCTCAAACACCCAAGCAGATTGGCTGAGTAGGACCACGGTGGACCAGTCCGAGTGGCGCATCCACCCGTCGCCGTTCAGGGAAGCGACCATGATGTTCGGTCTCCCGTCAGTAGATCTCTTCGCATCCCCGCTCAACACCCAATTCCCCAGGTTTTTCTCGAGGTACCCCTCCCACAGGGCCGAGAATCGCAATGCCCTCCGTTGCCCCTGGCTCACAGGGCTTATATATGCATTCCCTCCATTGGCCCTGGTCCCCAGAGTCATCCAGAAGCTCATCTCCGAGAAAGCAGAGCTGATTCTAGTGGCACCCTACTGGCCCAGGCGCCCATGGTTTGCAGACCTCCGCAACCTATCGGTGGTCCCCCCTTGGAAAATTTCCCCGCACAGGATATCCCTTTCCGAGGGGCCCCCCCAACACCCGGATCCTCAGTGGCTCCAGTTAGCCGTTTGGAGGTTGAGCGGGAACGTCTAAGGAAGGAGCAGTTCTCTGACCAGGTTATTGATACCACTTTAGCCGCCAGGCAGCCCTCAACAACGAGAACATACAATGTCACTTGGCAGGGGTTCTGCGAGTGGTGCCATAGTCTCCAAGTCAACCCGCTCTCACCCTCCATCCCTCAAGTTTTGGAATTCCTCCAAGAGGGTCTGAGGAAAGGTCTTTCCCCAAGGCGTCAGGTCGCAGTCCTCTCAACTGTAATTGTTTGCAACAACCTGGGTTCCCCTTCCCTCCACCCTAGCATTAGGGCATTTCTCAGAGGAGACTCTAACTTGTGTTCCCCAACCGTACATAGATACCCTTCCTGGGACCTCAATAAGGTCCTGGTGTCCCTTACTAAACATCCCTTCGAGCCTCTAAGGGAATCCTCACTCTAGTTCCTAACATTCAAAGTCGTGTTCCTGATGGCCATTACTTAGGCTCGCCGAATATCAGAGATAGCAGCCTTGTCGGTGAGGAAAGACCTTTGCATCTTCCATGCCGATCAGGTGGTTCTCCGACCGGACCCTACTTCTTGCCAAGGTCAAATCAGCCTTCCATAGGGCACAGGAACTTATACTTCCGAACCTCTACCCCAATCCCTCGCGGGAAAGGGAGAAGCTTTGGCACACCCTAGATGTAAGACGGGCCCTCCGCATTTACATTAAACATACCCAGCCCTTTAGGAAGTCCGAATCCTTATTCCTTTCCTTTCAACCTAAATCCTTAGGACACAAAGTGTCCCCGGCAACCATCGGCCGCTGGATTAGAGCTACTATTTCCAAAGCTCACTTGTCCCAGGCTCTGCCGGTGCCCAGCGGATTAACGGCACACTCCACCAGAAGTGCAGCCACCTCGGCAGCTTGGGCCACCCAGGCTCCAATTGCTGATATTTGTCGGGCGGCCACCTGGGCTTCCCCATCTCCCTTCATTAGGCATTATAAGATCGACATATTTGCTTCGGCGGAGGCTTCGTTTGGTAGACGAGTTCTCCAGCGAGTCCTCAAAGAACCGCAGGGACTTCAGAACCAGACGGAGTCCCTCCCATAGGACAGCCAAGCTTTGGTATGTCCCACTCTCTGGATGATCCTCCCGGCTCCAGAGAAATGACGTGTCAGGTAAGGACCAACGCCCATTCCCCACACCAGCAGCAGGATTTGTGATTAGTCCTTGGATTATTGCATATAATTCATGATAGTTGTTTTTTTAAAAAAAATATGCATTTCTATTAAAAAACTGATGTGGATATTGAGCTGAATTTTGGAAACATAAAAACAACAACAACAAGAATAAGCAAAGCCAGATTTAGTGCTGTGTTCAATATCCCCTGCAGGCAGCAAAATGATTGTTCTTACTGCCAGTTGTGTTTAATTAAATAGGTTGTCTGATAATGATATGTTTGGATCTGCATGGAACTGCTTGCTAATAATGGAGGAGAGCGGTGGACTGAATTGTTAATTTCCTGCTTGATATGGTTACTATAGTTTCCCCACAGTTCTGCTGCATAAACTTTTAGCTTATTAAGACCAAAGGGCCTTGATCAACCTGTTTCACCTTCCTGCCATACAGAGGAGGAGAAGGAAGGGATATTGAGCACTTGCAAGGGCACAATAGCTACCTGGTGCATTCAGTTTTCTGGTTTGTAGGTTACATGAAAGAAAGGAGAGGGACATTTTCACTGTTGTTGCTGCTGTTACCAGGGTTAGAATAAACAGCCCAGTCCAGTTCAAGTGTAATCTTACAAGTCTTAATTCTGCTGGTGCTGTCATGAACTATGAGTAACATGGCAATAAGAGTAACCTGTATTTTCTAAGGTATCTATGGGTTGTCTGCTGCCTGCTTGTAGCTGCTACTTCAGTTTCCTCAAAATCTTCCATGTGCACTTCTGGTAGTTCTGTGGTTTTCTGCAGATCTGTGGAGAAATGATACCAGAAGGAAATGGGATATTTGAAAGCTAGAACTTTAAGCTACCACTCAAAGCCTCCAAATATCCATAGCTGTGGAACAACTTCCTCACAATCCTTTATAAGGGCTGGTGGAAGTTTGTTTTTTTAATCACATTTTTATTTTTCAAAATTCTGCTTTATCACATGCAGAGAGGACTGAATGTACCCTGCTTTGGCACGGATGTCTTCCTGCAGCCAAAGAAGGAAGCAGCTGTCTTCCTGGATTTAGGGTGACCCTCCTAGTCCTTTTACCCCATTATGCTGTCAGGGAGGAAGAGCAGAACAGGGACTTGTGTGACCCAGAAGATTAGGATAAAGCAGAAGAAAGACAAGTGCAGGAAGGTGAGAAAAGCACCGTCATCTTTCATTGGTAGCATTGAGAATACCAAGGCTGTAAGCACTAATTGGGAAAATTTACAATACAACATGGAATGTGGGCCTTTCTTTAAACATAGAGATCTGAATATGTCTGCACACTTATGAAGACACCTGCATTGACTTTTCTAAAATTTGCACAATTAAAAAGAATTCACCTGGATATATTTTCTTGGATAAATTATTGTTCCTTAAGCCTTATTCTTTATGAGAACTATGTCTGCAGAGATTGATGCATGTTATTTTGGGACATGGTTCATGTGTTGTCTTATGGCTAAACCATCATGAGATTTGTTTGTGTTGTGAAGATGTTGGGCTAGAGAAAGTCATGCCCAGGTTTATCCTAGTTGGGGAAACTCATTAGGTGGCATAAGGCCCACCTAAGCCTCTTCCCAGCCTCTTCTTCTGTGTGGCTATGGAAATAAAAATTGAAGGGAGATCTTCTCTAAGCTCCTTTATAGGTAGTCCTCAACTTACAACATTTCGTTTTGTAGCCATTCAAAGTTACAACAGCATTGAAAAAACGTGACTTATGACTGTTTTTCGCACTTCCAACCATTGCAGCATCTTGATGGTCACATGATCAAAATTCAGACACTTGGCAACTGACTAATATTTATTATGGTTTCAGGTGTCCCGGTGTCATGTGATCCCTTTTGGTGACCTTCTGACAAGCAGAGTCAATGGGGAAGTCAGATTCACTTAATAGCCGTGTTATTAATTTACCAACTGCAATGGACACATATTACTGATAGAAATTCTCTTCTTGTATCTTCTCTAGTTTCACTAAATTTCAATACTACAGACTATTCATCTTAACCAACCATGGTTTGGCTAACCAAAAGCTGGCTAACCATGCTTTTTAAAAGGGCTGCTTCAACTGACTGGATTGCTCAACACATTAAGATATAACACTTTGTAAACAAAAATACTTTAGTTCAGATGTACTGTAAAAGTCATAGACTTGTAAATTTTAATTAGATATGAGTTTAAATATGCTTGGGATAAACACATGTCCACAATTGACAAAAATAAAATAAAAAGACATCAATTAAAAAGACAATAAAACAAAAACTCAAAGGGCAGACAATAGTCCACTAGGTCTTTTTCTACCATCAATTTTCTGTTTCTATATATGAAATTGTTCTTAGCCTTAATCACAGTCAACTAATGCAATACTTAACTTTTAGTGAAGGGGGGAATTCCCCAGAGTCTGAGAAAAGGGAGTGCATCAACTTGTGGTTCACCCTCCATTTTGCAACCACAATTAAAAGATGGCTCTAATTGCAGCTCCACCTCTCCAGCATTGGTCATGATATAAATGACAATATGAATTGTTGCTTATTTTGCAAACATGTAGCTTTTTAACAGTAGTTTTTAAATATTTGCTAGAATAAATAAGTACAACCCTAAAGAAAAAAGGGACCCTGTAGTTTTTCAATCTTATTTATTTGCAAAAAAAAAAAAAACACCCTCAACAACAGCTAACATCTATTTAAACTTTAAAGAAATAACTGATGAGTAATAAAGAATAATGATCCTGTTAAAAATAGAAATGTTGGAACAGCAAACAAACATAACAACAAATAATAACAGATTCAAAGTGAATTAAAACTCTAGAAACAAAATAGATAGTTATATCAAATCTTGTGCAAAATTAAACAATAGGTTTGGATTCTGATGGGAAATTAGTATTATTTAATATTAAAAATCATTAAAATTAATATTAGTATTATTGCTTTAGTAAGACCACACTTGGAATACTGTGTCCAGTTCTGGTCAAAAAAGAAGTTGATGACATGATAGCAATCTTCCAATATTTGAGGGGTGGTCACAAAAAGGAGAAAGACAACCCTATTCTCCAAAGAACTTGAGGGCCAAGACAAGAAATAACAGATGGAAACTTATCAAAGAGAGATCTAACCTAAAACTAAGGAGAAATTTTCTGATAGTGAGAACAATTAACCAGTGGAACAGCTTGCCTTCAGAAGTTATAGGGGTTCATCACTGGAGGTATTCAAGAAGAGATAGCCATTTGTTTGCAATGATATAGGTCTCCTGCTTAAACAGAAGGTTGGACTAGAATATTTCCAAGGTCCCTTCCAACTCTGTTATTTTGTTCTGTTAAAAAAACAAGTATTTTTAAAAAAATATTGGAGATGATCACAGAATAAACTAGCATTTTCTTTCTGTGGCTATCTTTTAATTTTCTACATCATCTTATGATAAGGACATTGACACATTGCATGCAGTTATGTGGAGTGATTTTTAAAACTTATAAATGAGTAAACAGGTCTGTCAGGAATGTGTAGATCGTCATGATTTACAAAAGGTCCATGTGGCAAAAATCTATTATTTTGCAGCTGTCATAAAAGGTCTCAATTATGGAAAACACAGATTTGGTTATGATAATACTAAGCTAGCATTTTAAAATTATGGTTTATTGATCAAGCCATAATAGTCTGTTTCACCCATAAAATTAAACTATACAGTGAGTAGATTTATACAACAAACATGTCAGGTTATCTATAATCCAAACCAGTGGTGGTGTTCAGCAGGTTCTGACCAGTTCTGGAGAACCGGTAGCAGAAACTTTGAATAGTTCAGAGAACCGGCAAATACCACATCTGACTGGTCCTGCTCCCACCTATTCTCTGCCTCCCAAGTCCCAGCTGATTGGCTGGGTCTTCTTTTGTTGCCCTGCACAGGAGAATGGAGCTGGAAAGCAGGTTAGTGGGATGGGGAGGGAATGGGATTTTGCAGTAACCTTCCCCCAGGAGTGGTGTGGAAATGGAGATTTTGCAGTATCCTTCCCCTGCCACACCCACCAAGCCATGCCCACCAAGCCATACACACAGAACCAGTAGTAAAAAAATTTGAATCCCACCACTGATCCAGACCAATATTATAGCAAACTGTCATGGGTAGCTATAATTTAATTCAAATATTTCAGCAGATCTGCATCAATAGGAAAGAATTATGTTTGCTTTCTATGTAACATGGCTTGCACTAGAAAAACCTATATCCATAGTTGACTTACATCTCATTCTCATATTTGTTTCTGCAGGCGAGAAATGTGCACAATGGCGAGTTGGCTGCAGTTAAAATTATCAAACTAGAACAAGGTAAGCTTTTCTCCATTTTCTAATGGTACTGAATTGGTTTTCTTTTCTTTTCTTTTTGTAAATTTTATTTGAGTTTTCACAAACAGAAAAAAAATACAAATAAAACATCTTTTTTGAAAGCAGCATAATCCCAGGTTACATTTCTTTGTACAGACACAAATTCAGGTTCATGCTCATTTTTATATTCTATTCCATATCTTATTACTATTTTACATTTTCTGCATAGTTTCTCCCCTCTTTTCTCAATTTTATTTTAATTATCTCATCTCAATTCAAATCATTGTATTTATATTTTTTGTCTGTCCTGTTTCAATTATCTATTATCTTTTCTCATTAAACAAAATTTCTCCTGTAGTTACTGCTTGGAGTATGACGCCTTTATATCTTTTCCCTAAAGTTGTAACATTCAATATAATACATAACTTCCATTCGGATTCTGCTTGGTACATTCTTAAAATATACACTGTATTCTTAAAAAAAGAAAAAAATTATAAATGTATATAACTAAAACAACATTCCATTCCAATTCAATTCTATCATTAATATTCATTAAAGGCTTAACATCTTTAACATTACTTTTCAATTAAATATCATACTTCTATGGGAACAATTATAAGCTTTCCATAGTTAATTCCCCCCCTTCACTTATATTTTATAAGACATTAACTAATTAAAATGTTCCCGTTGCTTCCTAATTCAATTTTCTCATTTATTTTATTTCACTTATTTATTCACAAACATTTCACTAAATTACACTAACTATTTTATCCCTCATTTTAATCATACGTTGTTTCCAATTTTCTAAAGTTATTTCTATTACTAATATAACAATACAATCTTATGTACCTTTACAGAATCCCTTTTTCAGTTAGATTTTCACCCATTATCTCTAAATAGGTCCTGTTTCTCTATATCTTGCTCCGGTCCTTTGTAACTTATTTTCCTTTCCTTCTTCCCTCTCTTCTTCTCTCTCTCCTTTTTACCCCCTTGTCTCTCTACCTCTATTTCTCTCTTCTGTATTCCCCTTTTCTGTTGCTTTCCAGTATTATACTTATTTTTTGAATTGTTTTTCTTTTCTTTGGTTGTTTTTTTAAGTCTTAAATTCTCCATTCTCTTTCTCCCCTTTCATTTTTCTTCCCCACATAGAATTACTTGTTCATTAAATATGGCTTCTTCTTTGTCCCAGTTTCTTGTTTTGCAGTCTTTTCTTGTTGTTTCTCATAGTTCCAGATCTCCATTTCTAAGAATTGAAAAATGAAGCCAAAAGAACCCTTCCTTTCTTGTACATCTTCTTTGTACTTTTTAAGTTCCATTTTCAATTCATCCAGAAGTGGTGCCATTGTATAAATTTTTAAACAACCACCCGATTAATTTTAGTCATTCAAATATAATAACCAAAAATCCAAAAATCACCAAATAATCCAAATACACACAAGCTGTTTCTTTTTTGCTCTTTTTTTTTCACTTTCTCTTCCTGGGGTTACTATTTAGTTGCAAAGTTTCAGTTAAAATGTATCTTTTAGAAGTCTTGTTGAAGTTTTACTTCAGATTCTTTTTAATTCCAGGCAGTCTCCTCCCTCTTCCAGATCCCGCCCTTATTCTTTTTCTCTCCCTTCCTGCTTATGAAAAATAAAGTTTTTAATGTCCAGAAATCTTTATTATCCCTTTGGCATTTTGTTTTATTTGCAGCTTAATTGCCTATTAATGTCAAAGCGGATTTTTCCGATTTCTTATTTAAGTCTCTTAGTTGTCAGTATAGGGAAGGAGAGAGAAGGAAAAAAACTCCAAACCTTTCCCTTTTCACTTTCCTTCACTGCTTCCGACTCTTCTTTGGGAGCGATGTTATTTTTTGTAAGTTTAAATTCCAGGGTGCCTTAGTTGTTGCTTTCACAATTTAACCTGGTCAGCCAAAACTTTCACTTCTTATCTTCCTCCTGCACATTCTTTTCTGGTCAAGTTTTTCTTTGTGGTGGCCATTTCTGACCACCGCTACAACTGCCTTCGGGAAAGGGAGTAATGGCCAGCTGAGGAGGAGAGATGCAGCTCTCCTCGACCCTGCTGGCGGTCTCCCCCCTCTTCACCTCTACGGGGTGGCTTAGCCCTGAAACCAGCCAGCTCGGGGCACTCCAGCGGCGAGCCCAGACAGAAACCGCACACGATCGCGGATTTCTGTCTGTCGCCGAAGCCCTTCAAACCGGAAGTCTGAATTGGTTTTCTTAATCACATTGCTCATCAGATTCTTATTCCAAAGAACCCGGAGCCGTTGCCCTTTTCTTCAGTTTATTTCTTTCAGCAGTAACCCTAGGATAAGAGCCAGTCTTTGAACAAAGGTCAGATACCAAAACTTAAAGGATACTTCAACAGGAATTAAATGTGCCCCCTCCCTTCAGTTCTAGTGTTTGATATCCTATGCCACATATTTGGAGAAATATTAGTCTGGAATATTTATTTGTTTGTTTGTTTGTTTATTTATTTAGTTAAGCAATTATAAGATAACTGGTATAAGTATAAACATAGTTATGAATACATGAAATGGATACATATAAGAAGAAGAAAAATAGGACAGGGACGTAGGCACGTTGGTGTGCTTATGCAAGCCCCCTACAGACCTCTTAGGAAAGGGATGAGGTCAATAGTAGACAGTCTAAGTTAAAGTTTTTGGGGTTTGGGGAACTTGTTAAACGGAGAGCAAAACCCATGTTCCTCCTATTTCTGTTTTATTATTATCTTCTACTTTGTCTATCTGTTATGACTGAATTGCCCTGATTTTTTTTAAACATGGCTTACTAGTTGCAGTCCATTGCATTCACATTTTTTTAAAGAAAATCAGATTTCTTTCCAGTATAATACAGAACATTGTAAACAATTTCAGATTGTTTCCTTTTGGGGGGCACAACATCTGAATCTTAATATGAGTTAAGACCCTGGATTAATGTTTCTCAATTTTCAAGAAGCATGGATCACTAAATAAACAATCAGAAATTGCAGTGGTGACCCAATCAAATAACATTGTCTCTCCATTTTTGTTTTTAAGAGCATGAGAGTTCACTTTTTTATGAATAACAATTTCACAGTGGTTGTATTTGTGTATGTCTTTCCCATTTAAAGACCTTTTAAAACCAAAGTCTATATCAAAAACATAAACCCAAAATTTGTCATTTTAATTATATATCTCATGCCATAACGAATATTTAAACACATTCTAGTAAAATTGTTTTTAATGAATGGATGAGTCAACCCTGAGTGCATTGAAATCCTATTTTTAGACGTTCATTACATTTCTTATTCACACTTTTTTTTTTTGGATTGCTTGTGTAAAATCACTTAGTAAGAACATTGTACTTAGTTCACCATTTCCAAGACTATAGGCCTCCAGAGTGACATGGACCTAGGGGCACATGCTGGGCATACTCATATAGACTTACTGGTTTTATACGGAACCTTGAGACATCATAATCTGTTTAATTTACAAACCATTCTCAATGTTCTGTAAATCCTGTCTATTTTCCTTTGGTTTGTCCTGACTTATTGTTGATTGCAAACATTTTAGTTCTGCAACCTGCTGACTGAGTGTGAAACCAGAACTGTGGGTGTGGTAGGCAAACTGTGTTTTGCAATGGGTGGGGGAGCATAGGGAATGGTGCCACCTGATGTAGAGGTGCATTGGAGAAGATGTTTCCCAAGGTTGCAGACTAGCTGAGGTTTTGGCTTTGCTGCAGTGCCAATCAGCTAACCATGTCTTGCAGATTGAGTGGGATGACAGACTCCTTCAGTTCATTCAGAAAGTAGTTTGGAACATCATTCTGATTGAATGGGAGATAAACACTTCATTATTTTTACAGTAGTTATATGTTTAGTCTGAAAAAAATGTATTTGTTATATATTTAGTCTCTAAAATTTTACGTCATTTTTCAGCCAAAGGGCCTAACAGAACAGCTTGCTTGTAGAAAAAGAATAACTGCAAGAAAAATAGTTTCTATCCCTAGTCTTACTGTCCTAAAGCCACAATATTAAAGGAGAAAAATGAGGAAGTAAGAAGAGAACTCATGTATATACATGGTTCTTTCAGTGCCCAGATGGAATGGAACTGTCTCAAGGAGAAGTGTAGGCAGATTATGATTAAATGCTAGGAAAAAAACTTCCTAATGATAAGAATAATTTGAGAATGAAACAACCCTGATTAATTCAGAGGTTTAGGAATCCAGTCTGTCTGTGATGCTTGAATTAGGATTTCTGAACTGAGCAGAGACTGATGAGGGCATTTTATGAATCAAACAGTTTCTCATAGAAGTGCTCTGTATTCAGATATGGAGCAAAGATGTTTTAGATCCAAATACCGCCCACTCCTAGGCTGTCAAACAGGCGTGCTGATTTGTCCTTCTGCTAGCAGCTTCTATTCTACAAGGGTTGGGTATTTGCCAGGATGCATGCACAATCAATTGCCATCTGCTGACTGTAATTAAAACTTATTTTAAGCAGCTGCAGCTGATTAAAATTGATTTTGCCTGAGCAAAAGATTTAAGGAGGCAATGTTTAGAAGATGGGCCCAAGTATTACATGTAGAAGGCAAACTCTTTGCGTTTACCTGAAATGCCCTAAAGTGGAAATAGAAAAGCTTTTGTCTGAGTTGACGTTGACAGTTTTTGTATGACATGCTGTTTTAGCATTGAACCTAGTTGGGAAACAAATCTGATGAAAGTCTGGTAAAAGATCAAGTCAATCACCTTAGCAATAGCTCCCTCTGCAGTCAAGGCCAAATAGCTCACCAATCTTTGTATTGCTTGAGACTTCCAGTTTATTATTATCAGCAAACAACATGAGCAAAAACCATTGTTTAGGTATGAAGGATTCTGTTTCATAGCCTCTCCTTTATCCCACATTGTGTTTCTGGGGTACTAAGAAGTGCTTAACGTTATCCATTCTTTAACCCACATTAAGTTTGCAGCTTGATAATACAACTCCCAATTAGGAAGGCCAAATCCTCCTCTAATTCTAGCATCCTGTAAAAGTTTTAATTTTATTCTCGCTTTCTTGCCTTGCCATATATACTTCAACACAATTTTATTTAGTTCTTCGAAGTAATCCTTACTTAACCTAATTGGTATTGTTTGAAACAAATATAAAATTCTGGGTAAAATATTCATCTTGATTGTTGAAATTCTACCTATCAATGACAATTGTAGGTTTTTCCATTTTTTCAGGTCGGATGCTATCTGCTGTTTAAGCTTAATATAATTATTCTCTTTCAATGTAGTACATCTTGACGTCAAATATATCCCCAAATATTTAACTTTGTTCGTAACTTGAATTTTCAATAAATCTGCCAGCTCTTCTCTTTGTCTTAATAACATGTTCTTTGTCAGAATCTTTGTTTTGTCTTTATTTATTTTTAAACCTGCCATCTCACCATACGTCTCTATCTTTTCCAATAGTTTTAAAGCTGTCTCTAAAGGGTCTTCCAAAATAAAGACCAAGTCATCCGCAAAGGCTTGCAATTTGAATTCCTCCCTTTTGACTTTCATTCCTTTTATGTTTATATCCTCTCTAATATTTCTATTTAAGACTTCCAAGGTCAATACAAATAACAAAGGAGATAATGGGCATCCTTGTCTTGTACCTTTTTTAATATTAATAGAGTCTGTGAATTCTCCATCTATCATTACTTTTGCCGTTTGCTTATAATATACGGCTTCTATTGCTTGGATAAATTTTCTAGCAAAGCCCATCTGTTCCAATAGTAATAACATAATAGTTCACATTATCAAATGCCTTTTGGGCATCAAAGAATATCAAAGCCATTTGTTTCTCCGGGTGCGCCTCATAATATTCCAATGTGTCCAGGATTACCCTCATATTGTCTTTAATCTGTCTCTTTGGTAAAAATCCATTCTGGTCAGAGTGAATAAAGTTATTTAGGTATTTTTTAAGCCTTTCTGCCAAGATTGAAGCAAAGATTTTATAGTCTGCATTCAATAAAGAAATAGGTCTATAGTTCTTAATTTGTAATGGGTCAACCCCTTCTTTTGGAATAAGTGTAATATAAGCTTCTGACCATGTTTCAGGTATTTTCTTATTTATCATAACTTCATTCATGACTTCTAACAGTGGAATGCTCAACGATTCTTGTAATGTTTTATAAAATTCTGCCGGAAAACCATCTGGTCCTGGTGCTTTTCCATTGTTCTGTCTGTTGAGTGCTTCAGTTAATTCCATCATTGTTATAGCACTTTCTAACATTTTCCGAGTTTCATCAGGTATCTTAGGTAGGTTAGCATTTTGTAAATACTGTTTAATTTTTCCTTCATCAAGATCCTCCTGTTTATATAATTGTCCATAAAAATCTTGAATGATTGCCTTTTTCTCCTTATTACCATAACAAATTTGACCATGATCTTCTATTAACTGTGATATTTTCCTTGACTCTTTCTCTTTTCTCAACTTATATGCTAACCATTTACCTGGCCTATTTGCATCTTCGAAATAGTTCTGTTTAGCACTTCTAATTTTTTGTGCCAGTTCTTCTTTCTCTGCTTGATCCATTTTATGTTTAATTATGTCCATTTTAAGTTTTATATCTTTTTTCTGTGGCATCTTCTGTAATTCTTTTTCCCGTTTTTTATGGTCATCTTCTAGAGCTTTAATCATTTGCCTCTTCCTAATGTTCTTTTTCTTTGTATAGTCAATTATTAATCCTCTTGCATATGCCTTCATTGTATCCCAAATATTCTGTATTGAAGTATCTTCTTTTTTATTTTCATTGAAGAAGAAGGCCAATTCTTTTCCCATCCATTGTATAAAATCTTTTCCCTTTAAAATAGTATTATTTAATGTCCATCTAGATCTTCTTTTTTGTCCTTTCCATTTAATTGTCATTGGATTATGGTCTGCCCATGTACTTGTTTCAATATTTATTTCTTGAATATTAGATAATAATTCTGTTGATGTCCAAATCATATCTATTCTGGACCACGATAAATGCCTGTTTGAATAAAAAAGTATATTGTTGAGTTTTAGCATTTCTTTCTCTCCATATATCTTTTAAATTTAGTTCATCTGTCATTTTAAAAAAGGATTTAGGGAGAGTTTTCCTATTTTGTCATGTTGTTTTTACTATATAGACCAGTTTATTGTCTACAATTCCATTAAAGTCCCCCATCATAAGTATGTTAGCATAGTCCAGTTCAATTATTTTCATATGTAATTTTTTATAAACTTCTTCTTGTTTATCATTTGGGGCATAAATTGCAACCAAGAGGGTTTTTATATTATTATCCACTATTTCAACTATTAATACTCTTCCGTCTTCATCAGTATAAATCAACTTAGCTGGAGTGGTTTCTTTGACATACAAAACCACTCCTCTTTTCTTACAATGAGTCAGAGAAGTAAATATTTTCCCTAACTTTGGTCGTATCAATAATTGTTCATGTTGTTTTTTTAATGTGTACTTCTTGTAAACAAATTATATCAAATTTTAGCTTCTCTAATTTATAAAAAGTTTTCTTCTTTTGATAGCTGAGTTCAGTCCATTTATATTAATGGAAATCAATTTTTTCTCCCCCATGGTTATGCTTTATATTTAGGTCTAACAGCTCTCGTGGATCTTATTTCACGTTGTTCTTTGATCTCCATTTGTCCACCTATTGCGCCTTCTTCTTTTTCCATCTCCATTTGGTCCTCTTCAAATTCAGTTAAAATCTTTTCTTTTTCTATCTCCATTTCTCTTCTTTCGAAAAATTCCTTGTAAAACATTTCTGCTTTTGCAATTGAATCAATTCTGTGTCTCTGTTCTTGCCATGTAAACATTAATCCTTCTGGTATCAGCCATCTATAGTTCACCTCTTTTTTCAATAGCATTTTAGTCAAAAATCGATACTCTCTTCTAATCTCTCTCACTTTTCTAGGTACTTGTTTTAAGACCAGAATCTCTTTGCCTTTATATTTCAACCCCTTCTCTCTTACCACTTGTAATATTTGGTTTTTAATAGTTTTTTTAGTGAATCTAACATGGACCTCTCTTGGTAATTGGTTCCTCATCGCATATCTTGTGAAGACTCGATATATCTCATCTACTCCATCCATCATCTTTTCCTCTGTTATTTCCAAGACTCCAGCCAGAATTTCAATCATTACTGCCGCCAAGTTTTGTCCTTTTTCTTCCTCAATATTTTGAAATCTAAAATAAAATTCTGACCTGTCCATCTCCCACTTCAACATCCCACCTTTTTCTTGTTCGACCATTGTTAATCTGTTATCGATATTCCCAATTGTATCATCTTTTTGCCTGTCTTTCTCTTCTATTCTTGGATTCTCTCATCATGTTTCACCATCATTTGTTGAAAATTTTCAATTTTCTCATCCATCTTTCCAATTCTTTGATCAATACTCTCCATTCTTTGTTCCATACTCATTTTAAGATCTTGTATTCCTTGCATAACCATCGTTAAATCCACTTGCGCTTTGTCTTGCTTCACCATTGTTGAGAGTCGTCCTCCAGATGATGGGGAAACAGGAGCAGAAGTTGAGATGCCCGAAGGTAAAATTTTCTTACTCATTTCGATAACTCAGGGTCTTCCGGGTCTTTTAATCCAATTAGTGAGGTAGCCAATTATAATCCAATTTAAAAAGAAGGAAAGCACCACAAAAAACAAAAAACAAAACCAGTAATAAGTAAAAAGCCCAAAATTAAAAAGAAAAAGATTCTTCAGGTTCTTCAAGACCTTAATCCAATTGTAAAATACGCAAATATAATTCAAAAGTAAAAATTAAAAGATGAAGAGAAAAAAAAGAAGCAAAATAAAGCCCAATAATATCAAAAAATAATAAGCAAAGGAAAAGGCAAAGAAAAAAAAGAAAAGGAGAATTCTTCAAATTCTTTCCACCTTAATCCAATTGAAAAACCTCAGAAAATGAAAAAAAGCCATAAAAATAGGTCAAAAATAGAAATCAAAAGGTAGACATCCCTATAAAAAAGAAAAAAAAAGCAAAAAAAGAATATTCTGAGGCTTCCCCTTTAAAAATAAATAAATAAAAATGAGATATAATAAAAGATAAAAAATAAATATATCAATATTACAAAATAGTGTGGGGTTGGAGGGGAGGGATGAAACAATTAATAAGAAGTTAAAAAAAAGATTGTTGACATTAGAAGGTCATGATTTATTATTGGGTTGGCATGCTTTTTTATGGTATAAGGGAACTAAATCACAGGGTTATTTCAGAAGGCATTATATACGGGAATCGTTATGGTTGAATTGGGAGAAAACTAAGAAACAATGTTATTTGAAAATTCCAGTTTGGTTATCAATTATTGAAGCTTTTTCGTATCCTATAATTTATAAGAAGGAACAAACAGTTAGATATGGGGAAATACTGGATGAAAAGGGTGAACTTAAAACGATGCAAAATTTAGAAGAACAAGGTATAAAGATGAATTGGTTTTCATATGCGCAAATACATGCAAAGTATCTTAAAGATTCTAAAATAGAAGGATTTTATGATAAATTGACTGAGATAGGATTTTGACAGGTACTGATGAAAAAGTGATTAAAAAACTATATAGTTATTTGTTGGAAATTAAATTAGAGGAAGTACAAGTTAAAGAAACAATGATTGCTTGGGGGAAGAATTTTGGATATTGGATTGATTTAGAGAAATGGCAAAAATTGTGGTCACAAAATTATAAAATGACAATGTCAACAGCATATAAAGAAAATTTGTATAAGATGTTTTACAGGTGGTACTTTCCCCCGACAAGGATAGCAAGAATGTTCAAGAATAAATCTGAAAAGTGCTGGAAATGTCATCAGATACCTGGCTCATATTATCATATGTGGTGGACTTGTGAGTAGGCCAGGAAATATTGGACTAGAATTCGCATATGGCTGGAAAAAATGATAAAGAAACACATAGATTTGAAACCAGAGATTTTTTTATTGGGAATTGTACCTGATATATATAATAAAAATTTAAAGTATCTGATTGTAAATGTATTAACAGCAGCTAGGATTGTATTTGCTAAACATTGGAAGAGTGAGAAAATATCATGAGAGGAAGAAATTATTAAGAAAATATTGGAATGTGCTGAAATGAGTAGATTGACATTTGAAATTAGAGAACAAGAAGATAAACAATTTTATGAAGTTTGGGATCTTTTTTATCAATGGTTAGATAATACAATATGATAATAGAATATTTAGAAATCTAGGAAATAATGAATATATAATTTTTCTTGGTTTTGATAATTTTTAAGAATATTTTATTAAGATAGATTTTGTATGATTCTATGATTTGTTATAAAATAATTTAACTTAATTATAGTTATCTCGCTTAAGTATGAATTAGTAAAATTATAGTCAAATGATTGTTCAATAATGATATTGGGATATTTTATTGATGATTGATAATGTGAGTTATGTAATATAATTGTTCTGATGACTATGAAATGGATGCACAAAAGGGAGTGGTAAACCAACCGATACACTGTAAATTTATGAAGAATGCTATAATTATTTTTTATTTTTTATTTTTTTATGTCATGTTTTATGTCTTATATGTTTTTTGTCTGTTGTTAAAATCAATAAAACTTTTACCAAAAAAAAAAAAAAGAAGTGCTTAACAAGTAGAATATTAATCACTGAATTAAGAAGCTACATCAGACTGGGTAGAGCAAGTAGCCTGTAACAAGCTTTGATTACAGAATGCAGCCAAAGGACTCAGCTAAATTCTGAGTCACAGTTTGGACTCAGTGGAGACAGCCAAACCAACCATCATGTGGTTTAGTTATTATGTTTGGTTATTAAACACAGAATTGTGCTGACAAACCACTAGTTTAACTTTAGAAAAGTCAGATCTTTTTAGTTTGCATTTTAATCTGCCATATTTTCAATTCCTCAAGCCTGTATGTCAACAAGTTTTTAAGAGTTACTGATGTGGTTTGTAACTTAAAAATAGGAAATTCAAATGTCTTTTTCAACATGAGGAAAACGTGTGCTTAAAAAAATCTGTATTGGATAAAGGTGTGCAAATGTGTAAGATATTGAAGAAAACTGATTTTAAAAACCCTCTGTATATTGAAGAAACACATGTAAAAATGAGCATATTTTATAAAAAGTGCTTATTAAAAAATCTGGTATTATGAGATCTTTGAAGTAGTCCAGTTCAGGAAATAGAGTCTTCAAGAATGGCTGGAGATTTATTTTATTTGAAGTAGGCTTCAGCAATAGAATCTGGAAAGCTTAATTATGTTTTCCTTTCCCTTCTTATACTCCAGGAAGTTAAAGCAGAGCGAGTTTGAGTTTGTCTAATGTTTTCTTAAAATATGGACTGAAAATATGTTTTGTAACCATTACCAAGTAGTTTCTCCCACCTGTGGTTTTCCACTGGCATAATATCTGAGGACCAGGGAGACCCAAGTTCAAATCTTCCATCAACAACAGAGATTCACTGGACGGTTTTAAGCCAGTCACTATTGCAAGAGAGTGGTTGGGAATGAGGGAGATTGATTGAACAAGATAAGTGTTATATATGGTTTGTGTGTCTTGTGCTTTTGGAGGAAAGCTAGGCTATGAATCTAATGAATACCTGAAACAGAGAGAAAATATCAGAAACTGATAAGAGTTGAGATATATATCACAATGGAAGAATGAGAAACTGAGCAAATTGAAGTTGAATTTAGTACAGAAGGTTATCTTTGGTGTTCATAAATTAGGTAATTTGGTGGCAATTCTGCTTTATCCTTTCTCATTTTATTACCTGTTCAGGCATTCTATACATTCTTATAATTTTCTCAGGCAAACATTGTTTTTTCTTCTTTGTCAGCATATCTGTATGTGCCTCAATGTGCATATATCCACAACACATATCTACAGTGGAACACTTTTCAATTCCAAAAGCCTCAGGCTTCATCTTAGTGTCTGTCAGATCACCAAAATTCCATGTGTGATACCTATTTTGAAAAAAAGTCAGTCAATTCTTATGGCATTTTTGCATTATGCAGGTTGAGATTTTGATTACACAGCTCAGGAAAGTCATACATCATTCCCAGATGTCAGAGATGAGTATGACTTGTGCATAACTATGTTACTGTAAAGTTTTTTACTGATTGCCCCAAACAGGTTATTTTTCTTCTTCTTAATGCACCCTCAGATTATAAAGCTGCTGATATGCTGTCCAGACCTCATATTGGAAGCCTCAAGGCTTCCTCCCTTAAAACAACTTTGATATAGTTTAATATGTATTGTTACAGTAGCTATTGACCAGTAAGAAATAACACACAAATATTGTCATCCTTATTGGGTGTCTCCAGGGGTTGATATCTTCCATATTGTTTGATCCTTTAATGGGATTTGAACTCACACTTGATGCCTATACAGTCTGTTTAGCTATAGAGCTGTTTTGGCCTCTCTGCCAGAGCTTGTAGGAAGGGAGGTCTTCTTGCAGGAAGCTATATAAATATGCCTTCTTTTTTACTATTGTTTGTTTGTATTATTTCACAAAATTTTCTCTAGTATGAGAGATATAGCAAAACAGAAGGTTAACCTATAGCTTCTGTAAGTTGCTGTCATTGCTACTGACCAACAGAAAGCACTGACCAATCACATAGTGCCTTCTACTGGTCAGTAGCAACCATAACATTCATTTTTCAGAACCTTCATAATGTATGCTACAGGGGGAAAACCCCCAATAATAATTGATTCTTCTCAAGAAATGTGAGGACAGGCCAGCCACTACTATGCATATTTGAGTAAGGTAGCTCCTTTTGAGTGCCATCTTGCTCAAACAAGCCCTACTCTCCTGTCCCCTAGACATGGTGATGAGCAACCCCCCACCGTAAAGAAGAGCAGTATTGCATCTTCCCACTTTTTATTTAGACCAAGGGTCGCCAACCTTTTGGACTTCAGGGACCACCAAAGTCATAATTTTAAATCCCGCAGACCAGACCCCCTGGGAAAATCCCCAAAAAAGTTTTCAGGAAAATTTTTCAACCTGTTTTCCTACCAATCGATCATTCCTTATTTGGGACCGCAGGATACTGTCTCCAGCTCTGATCTCAAGGGGGGGGGGAGAGAGAGAGAGAAAGAGAAAGAGACTTTTGGCTTCATGCAAGGAAAGCAGCAGAAGTCTTTCTTTCTCTCCCCCAAACTCCGCCAGAAACGAGTCTTTGTGAGACCTGTCGCACTGGCGCAGCCTCTTGGAGCAGGATGCCTTGCAGGGTCCCAAAGATTCATTTCTGGCAGAGTTGGGGGGAGAGAAAGAAAGACTTTTGCTGCTTTCCTTGCATGCAGCCAAAAGGAGAAGAAGAAAGAAGCAGCAAGAAGCAGCCAGGTGGCCAGGCCAGGTGCATGGGGCGAGTGGGGCAAGTTCCCCCCTCCGCCCTTTCCTCCCTCCCCTCACTGCTTCGTGTTGTTCACAATGCAAGTGACACAAGCCTTGTGTTCCTGCGGGCCATGTGGGCAGCGCAGCCTGGATAAATTACTTTGGGGGGTCAGACATGATATTCTTCCGATTAAAATCGGAATTCCGATTTTTGGGGGAATCGCCCCCCCTTTCTCCCCCTTCTTCTCCTCCTTCCCCTCCCCTCAGAGGCCCCGAGTCAGGAGTTGCTACTGCTGGCGCGGCTCCAGTCCTGCCTCAGGAAGGGAAAGGCAAAAAGAAAGAGCCGTGGCGGCGCTTTGCAATAGCAGCAGCGGCTCCCGCTTTTGCCTTTCCCTTCCCGAGGCAACGTGGGACTGGAGCCGCGCAAAGCCACGCAAAGCCGTGCCAGCAGTAGCAATTCCTGACAGCCCCAGCCAGATACCTGAGCGGAGCCTGGGCGGTGTGAGCAGAGGCCGCTGAGCGGCAGGAAAAGGGAGCTGGGCAGCCACAGACCAGTCTCTGTGCAACACGCCACCGCCTGGCCCTGGCGAGGGAAAACAGCGGGCTCTCCCTGCCCCCAGGGAAATGGCTGCCCAGCTCTGGAGCTGATCCACACCTGACCGGCTAGAAAGGAAGGGTGTGTAGCATTGGTGTGTGTGCGATTTCTTGGCGCGTGGCAGGGGGTCTCTTGGCCGGCCCCGATTTTTTTTTCAAAGGGGAATATCATGCCTGGGGGTGCTTTGGGGTGACATTTCTCTGCGGACCATCAAAATTTTCTTGTGGACCACTGGTTTAGACCAAGATCTTAGCTGAATTTCTTAGAGAATAAGGCTGGTTTTACAGCAAGAATGCTATGTAATATTTCCCAACGATAAGAGTGAAATAAAAGCAAGGTCTGGAGATTGGCATAGTGTCCTGTCTTCCCTCTTAAAACCTATTTTGATAGCTTGCTGTCATTTTAGTAGCCTGCTATCTGTGTGTTTGGCTTTAGATCGGTGTCTGTCATTTATGAGTTTCCAGAGCTGATTCTCAGCCAGTTTATTTGTTGGTTGGGGCTGAGCTAAAGGGGTAGATTCCTCAGTTACAAGTCTCGGAAATGTAATGCGGCGAGAGTCTCAATGGAGTCTCTGCATGTGGTTGGGCCATCTTATCTGCATTAACCATCAGCGACTGCTTGTTCTCTTGCACAGATATGGGATTTACAACTTCCACATCAGGGTTTGTGGCTTCCAGTCAGACCTGGGCCTCCTATCCTCCCACAGCACCTCATACTTTAAAAAGAAAGTCTGCATAATAGCAAAGTTGACATGGTTGTATCATTTCCCCTCTAGGTTATTTATAGGGTACTGTCAAGATAATGCAGAATTTTACAGACACAAGAGTAGAGCACAAACTAGAAAGGTGAGGGAAGAAGCCATAGTTTAAACAGCAAAGCTCCCATTTTTCATACCTTACGGGCTGAAAAAGAGAGAAGCGCTTATCTCTCTCTACTTTGTCTTTGAAATGCATTATTCTGAAGCCCGCAATGTTATTCCCCATTTATCTTTTTTCCAAATACAGGTAGTCCTAGACTTACGACCACAATTGACCCCCCACCCTTTTTTGGGGGGGCAGGATCCTGGGATACATATATTTGTCTTCATTCATGAACATTTCTTTTGCTAAGCAAGACAGTTGTAAAGTGAATTCTGCCTCTTTTTATGACCTTTCTTGCCACAGTTGTCACAGTGGCTTCCCTATGGACTTCACTTGTCAGAAGGTTGCAAAAAGCAATCACAAAATCCCAGGACATGGCAACCATCATAAATATGAGTCAGTTGCCACGTGTTTGCATTTTGATCATGTGACCACGGGGATGCTGCAACAGTATGAAAATGGTCATAAGTCCCTTTTTTCAATGCCATTGTAACTTTGAATAGTCACTAAATGAACTGTTGTAAATCGAGGACTACCTGTAAAAAACAAATCTCAAACATTCTAGTCTTTTCTTTTTTTAATAATGTTCATTGAAAGTTTCAAAAAAAATATTTTAAAAAAAGAGAAACATGATCTCACATTTTTGCAACATTTTCATAGTAGTGTACATTTCTATTAGTGTCAATTAAAGTCATTTGTTACAGGTGAATCAATAACTTATTTCTTAAATCCTTACTTTTTGTTATGTTATCATTACAATTATAATACAATCTTTAATTATATTACTTTACATATCTACATAGCTATATATACATTTATCCTTATTTCCATTTTCCCTTGTTGTTTGTTTAATCAGTTTCACTAGACATCTTTACTTCCTTTTTATACAACCATTTGTACCATATATTCCAAATTGTAAAAAACTCCCCCTCTTCCTTATTTTTTAGTAATATGGTTAGTCTAACCATTTCTGCACATTGATGGATTTTATTAGTTATTGCCAGGTCCATGGGTATCATTGTTGATTTCCAGTTTTGGGCAAAGAGTATCCTTGCTGCTGTGATGATATGTGATATCAGATGCTGGTGTTTTTTGCTCCATGTTGGTTCTGTCGTTTCAAATAGAAAGGTCTCTGGGTTGAATTTAATCTTTAGTTTTGTCATCTCTTCTAACTATGTCTGTATCTTAGACCAGCATTTTTGGGCTTTAAGACTTGTCCACCACATGTGAAAATACGTTCCCTGGCTAAAGTTACACTTCAAACATTTGGGTGACATTAGGGAACATCCTACCAAGCAAGTCTTGCTGGTGGGAGGTGCCAGCGATAGAACATTTTATAAATATTTTCTTTATAAGAGACTGACACATTCTAGTCTTTTCTAATGGGGGAGAGTGACCAAGCTCCCTGATTATTTCAGTTGCTCTCTCCTGTTTGCTCTTCTGTGGTATCATATCATTTTTCAGTTAGATTACAACTTTATATCGTATTCTACATGCAGACATACAAATATGTATTTGGATGGCAGTGTTGGCAGTTTCATATTTAATTCCTTTTTGTAATGATCTGTGGCACAGAATTTGCTTTTCTCCCGTCTGCTGCACATTGAGTCTATGTCGTTTTTTAAATTTGGCAAATTTGCAATATGTGGACTTCCATCTCCCAGAATTCCCCAATCGGCATGAAAGTTGAAGACCACATATCTTAAAGTTACCAAATTTGAAAAACACTGGTCTACATTGACTCCAAGATCTTTTCTCTGGTTAATTACAGATGTCTCGGATCCTATCAGTGTATATGTAAAATTAAGGATCTTTGCCTATTGCTGTACTGTACTCTTAGCTTTGTTTAACAGGGGAAAAAGAGTAGTATAAATTGGGAAACTCAGAAGTAGCAAATAATTCCAATTTTCAAGGGTCAGCTGTCTATTTTGCATTTGAGAGCTCTAGGCCTTTGAATGCTATCTTTGTACACGCACAAAAAAGTGATGTGTATGCTGATTGGAATTTGTTATTTATTCCTTCCTGGCACGGACACTGTTTTGATGGCCGTGGGCAAGATCCTGTCATGACCACTGATGAACTTGTGGTTATATGGTGTACAGTTGCTGGGAGATCCACCATTGCTACACCCACTGTGTATTGTGAAGTGATAGGCGCATTGATAGACAATCATAATTCATTGTTCTCACTTAGCATAGGCTTAGAAGCTGTTTTGAATACTTGCTTTCTGGAGTTCTTGATTTGTCCAACTATTTAGCTAGAGAAGGCATTTATAATGGGTGAAAAACAGAAGTCGGGACAGCTTCCCATGACTGCTAGCTTAATGGGGGCAGCAAGCCAGCTGGATAGAGGGATCTACTTCTTTTTTAAATTAAGGCAACCAGGAATGGTGGGAAGCTGTGTCTTGCAACACAGTACAAATTTTTTGGCCCACCACTCTAAGCAATGACCTTCCCTAATCTAAATGGGTATGATATGTATGTAGTCCAGCTCATGTCAGGACAACCAGTAAGCAAAATGAAGGGGATACTCAGATCTTGAGTGAGAATCCAAAAATGTTGTGAAATTTCAGCATTCTTTGTAAGATTTCATATGGACAAAGCCTTTCCCTCCAACTAAACATCCTTTTTTTGTAAAGATTATCTTGGAAAAAATTGCCTATGGCTACTGTTCAAATTCAGCTTGCTTTGAAAAGCCTTAAAAGAAGATGTTGGCATAAACTATATAATCTTTTGATATATCCTTAAACCAGCCTGCCACAAACTTAGGCAAAAGACTTATTGTCCCATTACCTCATCCTAAGAATATGAGAGGAACTAACACTAAGTTAGACCAAGGGCGTATTTGGTCCAGCCTCCTGCTTCTTCAGTAGCTAGTCAGAGGAGAGACCAGTAAGCAGAACAATAAAAGCCCTCTCTTAAATTTTGCTTTTAAAAAATGCCAAAAAACACAAGACGTCATGATTAGCCACTGATAATTGCATTTTCTGTTAATTTTCTAATTCCCTTTCAAATCCAACTGTACTAATGACTCATTATTTACTAACACGTTTGTTACAGTGCCATTCCTTTCAGTTGAGATTTGAACCTAGGACTTTCGTTGTACAAGGCATATACTCTGCTGCTGTGCCACAAGAGCTTATCTTGTGGGACAGCACTTGAGCCATATTCAGAGAGTGAGAGTGAGAGAGTGAAAAGCCTTTTCTTGAGCCTTTGAACTCCAGAGGAATTCACCAAATCTAAGGAAGCTAGAAGTGATCTCTTTCACAGCATGGCAAATCATCAAAGATATCTTCCCACACCACCAGTCCTTTCCCTAAGGAAGTTCACCGGATGCAACCAGTTTGAAAATTGGAATGGTTCTGCATATCCAGGCTATTTTATCATAAAAGAGCAGCGTGATTGCAACCTGCAAGTTTCATAAGATGCTTCCAGTCCTTTGGGGCTTGTGTGCATTTTTCCAGTTACTGTGGCATGCAGGGGTTGCTGGCTCTTTTTGCTCGGCTAGAGAAAAAGCAGTCATGATGAAAATTGAAAAAGCAGTAAAATGATGCACTGAGTGCATTATGTTTTGGTGTAAAAATATAAATGTAGTACAGTTCAAATTGATTAGGCAATGTGCTTTGGGAATTTTTGGTTAAGGATCTTACATGTGTTGCTTTTTCAGGTTCTTGTTCTATGCTGTTTTTCCTCCCTCTTTTTACATGAGCCAGTTTCCTTTTCACATACCTGCACTGGGACCATTTTGAACCCCTCAGCTTTCCCCCAATAACTGTGGATGAATGTCATTGTTCTGGGGTGTCCCTCTGTTTCAATCTCTGTTTGCTTATAGGTTCTAGTTCTTCTAATATCTAGTTCTTGTTCTAATAATAATATGTATGTGATGTATGGCATTTCTCACCAACTGACCTATTTCTATTGCTGGGACAGGATAGCAGCATTCCTATTATTCCTAATATTATTAATATTATTCCCAATATTCTGTGGCACAGTGGTTAGAGTGCAGTACTGCAAGCTACTCCTACTGCAATTTGGCAGATCAAATCCCACCAGGCTCAAGGTTGACTCAGCCTTCCATCCTTCCGAAGTGGGTAAAATGAGGACCTATATTGTTGGGGGCAATATGCTGACTCTGTAAACCGCTTAGAGAGGGCTGTAAAGCACATAAGGTAGTGTATAAGTATATAAGGCTATTGTTATTCCTCCTCCCCAGGAGACACATGGTCCCAGAAGTGTGTATACTTGCCTCTACACACCTTCAACATGCTACTGAAACTCATCAGACTGAGCTGCACTGCCAGATGGATAGAAATCCTTTCTGGAGCTTGTAAATGTTCTGGCTTCATAGAATTGCTAGAAAGGTTCTTGCAGTTGTAAATATTCTAAGTTAATTTGTACACCGATAGTGATCTGTAAACAATCAAGGGTACTGATCTAGTCTTTTATTGCATTTTGTTTCTGCTAGGCTGGAACTTAGTCATTCATGAGTACATTTTATGTAATCTCATTATGTTGCAATGAAGAAGTAAAGGGGCAGAAAAATGGGGAAACTGTTGGTTTTAGAGTGACAACATAGTGTTGCTTGTACAGTTCAGGACCACCATGGTAATATGTATAATGAGTGTAATTTGATAAAACTTTATTTTTATAATTAGTAATATTAGTTTGATTTGACAGCTTCTAATGATTTATTCTAATGAAAAAATATGTTTTTGAATACAGTATTTCTTGTCAGATGGTTGAATTCATGGCACTATTATTCCAATAATTTGTTGAGACTATTAAATTTATGAAAATGGGCAAAACAGCTACTTGCATATACATCTTTGGAGGGATTTACTATAACTTTTTTTTCAAATAAAGTTTTCCCTTTCTCTTTTATGAGGCTTATATAATGAAGATAATGAAACATGATAAGGAACCTTTGTAATGTATAAGCTATCATTCAATTTCATTACTAAATGTATATGTTAAAATGTGGATTAACTCTGGGGTAAGTACTATAATGTGGCATTATGGTGACAAATGGTCAGGTAAAGGCCTGGTCACACTGCAAGAACTTTGCTATAGCGGTCCTGGAGCGGTGAAAAAAAATCATCACCGCTCGTAACCGTTCACCACCGTTTAACAGAAGTTGGCCTCCGTTAAGGCAACGCCATATACGCTCGGCCTCCGCTGATGGTCCCTCCTACCGCTCCGAAAGTTTTGAGCTGCACAAAATATTGCGAGCGGTGAGGAGCGGACAATTGTCCCCTCCGGCAAAGTTCACCACCGCTCCAACAACGCCCGGTCAATGTTTGCTACTGCTAGACGCAAGTTCGTGGACGCTTGGGTCCGCTAGGCCAACGCAGAAATCTTCAACGCTGGACCACCGCTGTTTTGCAAGCTTTGCCCGGGCGGTGATTAAACGTTGCACTAACTTTGGTGGAGTGGTTGTAAGCGTTTTACGAGCGGACACGGGATTCCTGGAATGGTGTCAGGCGTTGAAGCAGCGATCCATTGCGGTGATGAACTTTGGTTTGGCGTTGGTATGGAGGTGTTGGAGCGGAACCAGAATTTGGCTATAAATACGGGGAGAAATGGACCAGTAGCTCTTTTGGAATAGCCGTTGAGTGCAGACATCTCTTGTATGGAATTTGCTCAAAGTTACAGTAAAACTGTAGTACCATGGATGCTGAGAGACTTTGTATGATTGGTGCGCTAGTCCAGCAGCAGAATCAGAACCTCCTCGGATTGCAACAAGCTGTTGACAGAAGGAGAAGAGAGAGGAGAAGGAGAGACAGAGTTGTGTGAGTCAGACAGTGGATACTGAGAAGGCCTGAACATGGACTGTATGAGAAGCTGATGGTGGAGCTGAGGAATGAGGATCCACGAGCCTTCCAGCACTTCATGAGGATGCCACCAGCCATGTTTGATGAAGTTGTACAGAGGCTGACCCCCACATTGACCAAGCAAGACACCACTTTCCGTGCAAGCCTGGAACCTGGTCTCAAAGTGGCAATCACCCTACGGCACCTGGCCTCTGGAAACACCTACAGAAACATGCAATATGCCTGGAGGGTTCCCCACAACACCATCAGTGTGGTAGTCAAAGAAGTGGTAAAGGCCATCATTGAGGAGTACACAGATGAACTCTTGTTTTGCCCAACAACTAAAAAAGGATGGAGAGACCTGGCTGAACAATGGTACCAGCGATGGAACTTTCCCCACACAGTTGGTGCCATTGATGGCAAGCACGTGGCATGTAAAGCTCCTCCCAACTGTGGCTCAGAATTCTACAACTACAAAAGTTTTTACAGCGTGATCCTGTTTGCCATGGTGGATGCAGACTACAAATTCACCTACATTGACGTCTCAGGCAATGGCTCATCCTCGGACGCTCAGATCTACAACGAAAGTGATCTCCATCGTGGGCTCCACCAGAACAGGATTCATGGCCTTCCTCAGCCAGAACCCCTACCCAATGACAATCAGGATGTGCCTTATTTCATCATCGGGGATGACGCCTTCTCACTGCGCACCTACCTCATGAAGCCGTACAGCACCAGGAACCTCACCCATGAAGAGCGTATCTTCAATTATCGGTTGTCTAGGGCAAGACGGGTCGTGGAGAACTCCTTCGGCATCCTGGCCAACAGATTCCGGATTCTGCTCACAACCATGCAACATCACCATGAAACTGTCAGAACCATCATGGAAGCTTGCTGCATCCTCCACAACCTGATGCGCACCCGCTACCCAGTGCTCCAAAACAGACTTGTGGACCGTGCAGAACCAGATGGGAACCTGCGGCCTGGGGCATGGAGAGAAGGACAGAACTTGGAGGACACTATCGTTGTGCAAGGCCCCAACACAGCCTCACGTTAGAGGAAGAGGCAGCGAAACCTACTCAAGCATTGGTACAACTCCCCAGCAGGATCAGTGGACTGGCAGGAGAGAATGGTTGCTATCAACTGAACACTGTGCAGAACGCTAAGGAGACACTTATGCATTGTACATATATATATAGTCATGTTTATTACTTTGTTGTAAATGTTATTTGACATTGTTAAAGGAAGTTCAACTCGAACGTTAATGGGGCCCCATTATTGGAAATGCAATGAAAACAAATTGTGCTTCTGTTTGTTCGAAGTTCAACTCGAACGTTAATGGGGCCCCATTATTGGAAATGCAATGAAAACAAATTGTGCTTCTGTTTGTTCGAAATGTTATGAGAGATTATTAAAGGTAGTGAATGCCATTTGCGAATGACTGCTAATCTTCACCAAAATTCATATAGACATGGCTTCTGACCTCTGAATAACACCTGTGAAGTTTTAATTGCCAGTATTCCATAGATCGGCAGGAATAAGAAGCAGAAATTTACCATACATATTCTTTATTCTGAATTTTATGTTACCCCAACATAAAATTCTACATGAATCAATTATCATAAATTATATTACTATTACACCAGCTTACACTTCTGTATTTCTATGACAGTTTTCTATCAATATTTACTTCAAGATGCAATTACTTCAAACCCCCGCCGAGCCAACGCACGCATGCGCAGAACACCGCTTTATCAACGCTCGCATCACCGCTAAACCAACGTTCCCTACCGTTAAACCAACGCTAAAGCAACGCCGGCTTCAGCGGTGCACCGCTAAGGCAACGCCCATGTTTTTGAATTTTTTTCCAATTTTGTGCGCGGTGACGAGCGGTGTCGAAATTTGTTCCCCTCTTCCTACCGTTCAAGGACCGCTATAGCAAAGTTCTTGCAGTGTGACCAGGCCTTAACAGACTGCAGATTGATATTAATTGAGTGAGTGAGTGACTGTACACATTCATAGGCCACCCAATTCAAAAGATTTGTTGGTTATAGATTAGAAACTCAGATAAAGTAAATCATTGGTTGTTAGATGTGGAAAAATTCTTCAATTTGTGGAACATGGTGTTTTGATGTGGTATTGTAAAAAATTTCTTCTGTTTTTAATCAACTTAATTAAACCGTGATACTTCATCCATTTTTAGTGTTTACAAATTGAGTAATTTCTTCATCTTTTTAGGCCTCTCCTGGAACTTGATAGCAACATCTTTTATTTCCTCTCATATTTAATTTGATATTGAAACCATTTACCAGTTTTACTGTACTGTACAGTCAACAGAGCCTTTGCATAGTGTTGTGGTCAGAAAAAATATTTCTCTCAAAATGTTTATCTTGAGACTTGATTGAAGTTTCTCTTCAGATTCAAAGCCCCTGTTTCCTTTTCCTAACTCTTGAATGTTTCCTCAACTCTCTGAAATGGGATTTGGGAACAGGGTGGGGGCGGAGGAAGCAGGATTGAATGGAATTTGCAAACATAGTAGAGATATCACTAGCAAATTCTGCCAGTTTTAAGACAATTAGACGTACAGTGTTTTGAGGTTTGGATTTTTCACAATTGAGAAAAAGGAATTTATCTTCCAGGATAGTTGCCACTACAAATTATACCCACAACTAAAAACAAATAATGTATTGGTGTCTCCCCTAACCCCCAAACTCCTGCTCTCTTAGCAGTTTAAAAGCATAAAACTGAGAGTATATAAATAGGTACTACTTTGGTGGAAGGCAATAGCGTTCCATGTGGGTTGGCGTTTAGTCATGCTGGCCACATGACCAAAGAAATGACGTTGGACAATGCTGGCTGCCTTGGCTAAGAAATGGAGATGAGCCTTCACTCAAATGGAGAAATGACTGGACAGGTGAAACCTTTGCTTTACCTTTTACCTACTCCCAAACTATTGTTATATGCAATTGATGCAGTTTCAATTCATCACCATATCAAAGTAATGAACTAAGATCCCTTTGCAAATTGCAAAACCCATCATAATAATTTGCACAATCTTTTTTTTTTTTTCAGGAGATGATTTCTCATTAATACAGCAAGAAATCTATATGGTTAAAGAATGCAAGCACTGTAATATAGTAGCATACTTCGGAAGCTATCTCAGGTAAGACCCCTTGCGTTTTATCTTGACCTAAATTATTTTCCATGACAACTTCCTGGAGGTAGCCAAATTCATCTGCAAATATACCTGGAAACTGTATAGTATTGAGAGTTAGCTCTCTATTGCAAAATGCAGTTTACTAAAGCTTTATTGCTAGGTGTGGAAGCTTTTCTTTGTCTAGGATGACATAACACTGAACTTTTCCACTGAACTTAAAAGTGATCTGTTTTCCAGTTCACTGGAATGCGGCATTTCATTAAAATTCATCCTTCACTAGAGTTGATCTTATTTCATGCACACATTTGTAGGGCATCTGATAATTGAAAAGCCCGCCTGCCCTTGGCTTTAAGGGTAGGTGAGAAATAACAGCATATCACATTTAAAAGCTGCTCAATTGCTGTTGTTTTGTAAATGGAAATTCTTGTGGCCCACAGTCTGAAGAATAAATTGAATGGTAGCTCCATGTTATTCAGTTTGGATTGTTTTAGGATATTGATTCTGATCATTTTTGCTTTATTTTTTAGCCATGAGAAGCTATGGATTTGTATGGAATACTGTGGAGGAGGGTCCCTTCAAGACATTTACCATGGTATCCAAGGATTTTATTTATTGTGTTAACTTTTATTGCATCCCTCTTCTTCCCTATTTTCCTCCATTTTATATTCATGATAATTTTACTGTAAAAAAATAAAAAAATATAACAATGTTATTTTCTATTGATCATGAAAGTGGTTGCCTATTATCAAGCTCCTCTGGTGAGAAGAGGTTTGCTAAACCAGTGTTTCTCAATCTTGGCAAAATTTAAGACATGGGGCACTTCAACTTCCAGAAGTCCCCAGCCAGTTCTTCATCATGAAAGCAGTCCATTTAAATTTGTTGGATACAAGAGATAAGCAAAGGGGATGTTATCACAGAAGTATATGCATCCAAATTCATGTGGCATGCCACTGTGAAAATTTGAATGCCATGCTTGGATGAATTTGTGGCCTAATCTTTTGTATTTTTTATTTCTTGGTGCATGACATCCATTTCAGAAATATGGGGTTGGTTCTTTGGCTTTTTTGATGCTTTAGTTAGACTTAATTTAATCAAGAATTTGCTGCTGCATATTTCAGCATTTGTAAATTTGCTTTTCCTTTCAGTAACGGGCCCTCTGTCAGAGTTACAGATTGCGTATGTTTGTAGAGAGACATTACAGGTAATGAATTGCCTCAGGTCACCAAGTCACTTCTTCGGACTGAGCTGTGATTTAAACTGGGGTGGGGGAGTACAGTTCATACTCCAGTCAGCTATTGCTCTGTGTTTATTGAAAGCAAAACAGATATTTTGCATATGTCAATTAAAGTATCTCTATGCATCTCAAAGCAAATAGTAGCTTCTAAAGTGATACCTTAAATCAATTCCGTAACCGCTGCTGCCTCTTAATTTTCATGTGAAACAGTGAAATGAGGGAACAACAAGATGGATAAAGTCGTAAGAACGAGGATAACACTTCATATTTCCGTGTTTCTGCATAGTGTAGTTTCAGTTTCTAGAAATTCCAGTTCAAAAAATGTTCCTCTGAAAAGAATGAGAAAATGTTATGGTTGAAATCATGTTACCATAGAGAGGCAGAGAGGCAGGACAGTTAGAGGTACATTAAGAACTAGGAGGTACCTTTGGGAAAGGGAAGCCCTTGGGAAGCTCAGCATAGGCCGGGCAGAAGCATCTTCCTGTCAGGGGCTGAAAATCCTGCTTGGATTTTGTCAGGGAGAATGTTCAGGCCCTGGGTGGAGAAACACATAGGGCCTATGCCAGGCCTCACGGGGTTTTCCCCAGTCCCATGAGCACATTAACAGTTCTAACCTGGGATTCTGTCCATTTAACAATCTGCAAGATTGCTTAAAAACCACAACTGGGAATGCTGAGATTGTGGTTGTTGAATGAAACGGTCACATGATGTCTTGCTTAGTGACCGTTTCACTCAACAACTGAGTTTCCAATCCCAACTGTAATGGTTAGACAAGGACTGCCTGTACCTCAATTGTGTTAGGACTACATTTGACACGAAGTTTTGGCACTTAGTGTAACAATATTCAGAACTTATTGTAACAAGTTATCTGCAACAAATATGCAGCTGGAGTTTTTATGTTACCATATAGACATTTCTTATGGTAGTAATTAATGGGTAGCAACCACTTACTCATAAACACTTGGATTGAACAATTTCTTCCTGCCCAAGAATGTGTAATGGCTAATGTCCAAATAATCATACTGTGCCACATTTTTCTACAGCCATTTTCTAAGCAAATACATTTCAATTTTTATTTTGGGGCCAGTCTTATTATTGCAGTTGTTCTCAACATCAAATTCCTTTCTTTGTTATCAAAAGCATTGCATATTTTATTAATACCAATTTAAGAGTAAGCCTTTTCCTTGAGTTTCTTGAGTAGCCTTTGCCAGTAATCTTTACAGTTATTTAGTTTGTTTTTTCCTTTTATCAAACCAATTAATCTGTGGAACGACTTGTCTTCAGAAGTTATGGGTGCTCCATCACTGGAAATTTTAGAAAGAGTTCAGACAACCATTTGTCTTGAATGGTATAGGGCCTTCTACTTGAGCAGGGGATTGGACTAGATGACCTCCAAAGACCATCCAACTCTGTAATTCTGCATTCTGTAAGCCTACTGCCTTCTACATATGTTGAAAAATAGTTTCAGCACACCCAACCAGTAGGGACAATGACCATATTATTGGGGATGGTAACAATTATAATAGCACCATTATCTTAAGGCATGAAATTACAATTTATCCCTAAAGTTGTTAGATACTTAAAATTCATACTTTAGATTTTATTCTAAGTTGCTAGGAGATTTGACAATAGACATATTTAAATTGTTACCCTGCCTTATTGTACAGATAGTTTAGATATTGTTTAATTCTAATAGAAATTATATCCTTAGACTAACTGTTTCTTTTTATGATTTCTTTTTCAGGGACTTGCTTATTTGCACATGAAAGGCAAGATGCATCGGGACATTAAGGTATGTGACTCTAAGAAAAATATTTAGCTTGTGGCCCAGTAGTAAGAGATCTGTGATTCAAATCTTGGAGAACATGCCCAGTATGCTTTACTATTGGTCCTATAGATTGATAGGAGTTGTAGTTTATCAACACCTAGATAGCTACCATTTCTCTATATTTACTCTAAACTAGTTTCTTCATGATAGTAAATAACCTATACTTTTTGAAAATCTTTTGTATTTCAGGGTGCAAATATTCTATTGACTGACCATGGAGACATCAAGCTAGGTGGGTGACTTAGCTTGTCATTATTTTTTTTCCTTCCATTCAATCATGTCTGATTGTTAGTGATTACCTGGACACGTTCCTATAGTTTTCTTGACAAGGTTTTTCAAAAGTGGTTTCCCATTGCCTCCTTTCTAGGGCTGGAAGAAGGAGACTGACCCAAGGTCAGTTCACTGGTTTGTGCCTAAGGTGGAACTAGAACTCCCAGTTTCCCAATTCTTAAGCACTACACCAAAGTGGCTCTCATATAGCTTTCCATAATATAATAATTATTTCATAGTTCATGAAATAATATAATTTAATAATGGCTTCCATAATCTTTTATCGTACACTACATATAGAGTTGAATCGCAACTCTATATTTTTTACTATGTCTCTTAAAACTCTTGACCATTGGCCATATCAGATTATAAGAGATATAATTCAAGTGTTTGGAGAACACCAATTTGGCTACTGCCTATGACATCTTCAAAACAACCCTTCTCTAGCCTTAAAATGGCAGTCCCACAATCCTATTAAAGATTTCATTTGTTTAAAAACTTAGTTAATTAGAGAAAAGGAGGAAGGTGAATTGTGTAAATCTGTCTTACACAAGATAAAGAAGAGCAACAAGGCTGCTGAACAATCTGACCCTTTTATGATAGAGTATACAACTGTCTTGCAAACAGGAAAATCTTATGTTTCTAGAGTTTCTCTTGAAATATTATAATCATCATCTAGAGAAAAAATAATGTTTAATCAACAAAAATGGCTTACAGTTTAAAAATATAAAATATACAATCCTTAAAGAAAATATTGGTAAACAAGTAGACCATTGAAATAAAAACAATGAAATATAACAAATTGAAGTCTTCAGGGCATAATAAATACAACTTCAAATACAATAGCAGGAAGATAAAAACCTCTTAAAAAGCAACAATGGTTAAATCTAGCCAAATAGAGAGCACAGTAAAAACTCTGACTGGTTTTAATCATTGGTTCGGTAATTTTCTTCTTTACCTTAATGAAGAATGCATTTTAGAACTCATATATGAGATAACGGGGGTTATAAAGTTTTAAAGAAAATCTGATTTCTATTAGTAAGTCTGTAGAATTGTATTGGGGCTGACTTTTGGGAAATTGTTGTTTCATTATAGTTCCTTAATCTTAAGAATGTTTATTTCCTTAAAAAGGAAGATGGCAGATCTCCATTTCATGTATTAGCTGAACTGCCTAAATTTATATCTCTTGGTCACAGATGCGCAGGAGTAGGTTTTTGTTATTTAGTAGTAAAAGAAAATGTATATATTCGAATATATTCAGAATCACCCTTTTTATTACTTCATAAATGCCATGAATCTTGGTAATGAATGCTGGTCATAAAGGGAAATCCTAGAACATTGGTTCAGGTCTATAATTTATCATATATGTTCTTCTTTCCTTTTTACAAGACAGAACAAAATAACCAGGTAATGTTACCCATCTCATGGAGGATACATTTAAGTCAAGATCTGCCACACTGGTTTATAATTGGGGCAATTGCCAACCAAATGGTGTGGTGGGAAAGCTTTTATGGATGATTATGTGCCATTAAGTGGGTATTGATCCTCAGTAGCCACATAATCTTTTTCCAGTGCCAAGGCTTTATCTCACAACAGTCTGAATTCAAGCTCCAAAATGTTTGTAGTGATAATGGAAAACTGAATATGAGATATTATGCTGTTCTGGAAGCAAGATGAGAGAAATTTAGCTATATTCCATGTATATCTTAGGCTTAAGAATTGTAAGGTATTGGGACTAAGTGTTATTTTTCTTTGAGCTCACAAATATGCTTAATACTTGTTTACTAGGCAATGCACCAAGTTGTGGCAAAATGTGGCAGGTGCTTATATGGGCTCTAGGCCAAACTAACCAGAAGGCACTGCACTGTGGTAGCAGAACTTGCTTTGATTTTGCTATGTCTTATACTAAATGTCTGTAACTCTAGTTCCATTCATTTACTTACTAAGATTGATTTGTATAGCAGAATCAGGAAGTAAACTTCTTATTCTTGACACAAGTTCTAGATGAACTCTTAAATATTATCTACTTACCTGAAGCATCTGGCATTCATATACCTCTGATGAGAACAAAGATCTAAATATTTTCTTGGATATATGCATGAAAAGGAGGGCAACTTCTAAAAATGTCTTCAATGTTTTCCTTCTGCAGCTGACTTTGGCGTGGCAGCAAAAATAACAGCCACTATTGCAAAGAGGAAGTCATTTATTGGCACCCCTTACTGGTAATAAATTCTTTGGGTTTATTTAAACTGGGGCCACTGACCTTGAACCAGGGTTTCCTGACTGTGCTATAAAGAATCTGAAATAGAATTGTTCAGCTAAGGTTACACTATGTTGAAAATAGCAGTTTGTAGACTATTATATCCTTCTACTTCATTGTTGGATAGACAGTCTCTATGTAAAATATCTTCTGCTAAGTATAGTTTTGGGTCCACCAAAAGTTTCTGGTCAAGCAAGAAGAATAACATGGAAACAGGAACACATTGCCTTCAAGTGCAATAATTACCATAATCCAGGAAATATGTTTTGTTGTAGCGGATATCTATGAATATGAAGAAACAGCTAAAAATGAATTTTGGGATACAAACATTGATGTATATGTTTATAGTAAATCTAATGACCAAGTTGTAACACTGTTTTATGAAATTCAGTTGCTCTAAATGTAAGAATTCTATCTTACTTAAACAAGTATACATACAGTATATAAATCTGATAAATAAATCTCGTAGTCTTCATGATAACAGAAGTAGGTTTGAATTTGCTTGCAAAAAGTTTTTATTTATGGAAAAGCTGATCTTGTGTGCTTTTGAATGGGCCAGATTGTCATTTCTTGAAACTTGAGATTGTCTCCAGATTAATGTCTGTCAAAACTTTCTGTGCATTCCTCAAGTTCTATGAGTGTTAAATCAGTATAAATAGCATTAAGTTCAGGCCTGAACAGCTTGTGACCCATGAAGTAAAAAGATGCCTCACAGCAGCTCACTTGGAACTTGAGAAACCTGCTTTTAGCTGGCTGGATTTACAAAACTATAGGGACATAACAATGGCAAACCAAGATGCAGGGTAGGTTCATTTGGCTTTGATGGGTGGTAAAAAAAAGTAGGCTGTTTTATATGTATCAGATTGCATATACTCATAATGTGCTGCCCAGTGAATCTAGGGTGTTAGACAAGGATTGACCTGTTCTTGTGATCTAATTGATAGTATTGTTTATCTTCTTAAGGATGGCTCCAGAAGTGGCAGCTGTAGAAAAGAATGGCGGCTACAACCAACTCTGTGACATCTGGGCTGTGGGCATAACAGCAATTGAGCTTGGAGAGTTGCAACCACCCATGTTTGATCTTCACCCCATGAGGTCTGCTGTTAAGACAGGGCCTTGTCCATTGTACCTGTGCAAGAGTTAAAGAAAGGGAAGAGGATTACCATACCAGAAAAAATGTATTTTCTAAACTTGCCTACTTCTCGTTTTCAGGGCTCTTTTTCTAATGTCCAAAAGTAACTTTCAACCTCCAAAGCTAAAAGAAAAAACAAAATGGTAAGTCTTGAGTGGTGTCAGCAGAAAATTGAGATAGGTTAAAATACCAAGAAAAATCCATTAGATTTGTGTTAACTACCAATTTTATAAAAATTACAGCTTTCATTTGCTTTACAGGTCATCAACATTCCATAATTTTGTCAAAGTAGCACTTACAAAAAATCCAAAGAAGAGGCCAACTGCTGACAGACTACTGACAGTAAGTATATTTCTTTTTCTTTGGGGGATGGGGCCTACATGAAAGTCTCATCACGACTAATGGAATAAACATTCAAGCTTTCAGAAGATCAAGAGGCCCTTTGTTTTTGAAAAGGCTGTAAAATGTAACTATTAAAAAATGTAAGGCATGCAGAAGTCTCTTGTTTTTATAACAAATACTTTTGAGTTAAGACCGGGTTATATGTCGAGCCTGCTACCTAAAATGGGCTTTTAACATGCAATATTGATGAAATTAGATTTTTTTTTGGTAACAAGAAAAATTGCCTGGAATCACAGAAAGAAGCAAACTTCTTACATAAAAGGGGACATTATGTTAATTAGAATTATATGAAGGTCACTTTTTTGAAGACAGCAAAGTCCACATTTTAGGGAGAGAGGACCACTGGTTTGGAACAGGGGTCAAAGACCATCTACATTAAGATTTAACAGCCCTCTCTCAACAAAGGGGAAGAGATATGACATCATCTATCTCCTGCTTACAACACAATCCTTTCAGCAGTTCCAAAAAAGGTTCCACCTATTTGCACTATTCAGGTGATCTTGAGGACACAGATAAACTTCCAAGTGGCCTCAACAACTTTCAGAAAGCGTGCAAACAACCTGATGACTGCAAGAAATATAAATCCTCCCATCTTCTATCATTCAGTCAGAAATGAAGAAGCTTTTTTGTTGAGAAGCAAAATGTCTTCAAGTGAAAGCAAAGTCAAGTTGCCTTTTGAAAAAAGTGTGTGTGTGTGTGTGTGTGTGTGTAAAAATCCATGCTTTAACTTGCATTGCAAATATTTTAGATCTGGCCTCTTACGCTAATATTTTTTTTAGCATAGCTTTGTTGGGCAGCCTGGACTTTCTCGTTCTCTGGCTGTTGAGCTCTTGGACAAAATGAACAATCCTGATAACCACCCCCACTATACTGAGACAGATGATGATGATTTTGAGGTGAGCTCTTCTTCCTAGCAATTTCCTTATCTTATTTTGGATGAAATAGTAAAGCTGTGTGTCAGTTAGGCCAGAGTTCCCCAACCTTTCTGTGTTGGCAGCCCAGGGGGGAGGGGCAGGTACCTTTAAGTGTGCATGCACATGCATGGAGCTGGGTACACAGTGCAAACTGGGCTGTGACTGCCAGTGTGACACTCATGGCCACACTAGCATTCATGTGACACTCGCAATGATGCTAGCGTGAGTGGAGGGGTACGCACATGCACATGCACTCAGATTGGCCAGCCAGTCAAGCGGCATGGCCCAGTAGCGGCTCACAGCCCACAGGTTGAAAACCCCTAAGCGAAGCAGTTTAATTCTCAGGGATTGATGAGTACACCCAGACAAGAAATGCTCTCATGGCTATTAGAACATGCTCTTTGTGGGTCTGTCCCTGAAGATGATTTGAAGACTTGAACTGGCACAGAAAGTTACTGTTTATAAGTAGACTTCAACGTTCAAGCACAATTGGAACTCGAATCTTGAGTGAAATAGTCATCATGTGCTCACAGGGTTGCTGCAATAGCTGTAACCTCAGGCACAAGTTGGAGTCACTTCAGCCCTGTTTTAATTTCAAATGGTCACTGAACAAATGGAAGTAAGCCAAAGGCTTCCTGTAGTTGCTTAGAAGCGTACATAAATGATAGATTCTTGAATGTTTTACCATGTAATATTATTAATTAATATAAATTAGGGATTTATTGAAAATCTCTAATATGAAATTATCCAGTTCTAATGCTTATTTGACTTTTTGTCCTGTCCCTTGTCCTGTTTAAATCCCTAGTCAATCAGCCAACTTCTGTAGTTTTTTTAAAAATGTAAATGTTGCTTTACATCCATTATATAAATTAGCATCAAACTATTAGAGACAGTGAAATGTCTTAAATTGGAAATCTTCTTTAAAGTTTTTATTTTAAAAATATTTATTGATGGTTTTTTTTAATTTAAAAAAATAAAATTATTATGTAAAGCTTCATAAGATCAGGAACTTGAATGAACTCTTGGAAACTTGGTACAAACCACAGGTAGAAAAAAAAATCCCAGCTGCAAAAACATGTGAGTGTTGTAGTTGTGCAGGAAATTCTCTTTAAGTTCAAGAGGCTCTCTGAATGTCTGCTTTTCTGAATCCTCTAGCCACACCCTATTATTCGCCACACGATTCGGTCTACCAACAGAAATGTCAGAGCTGAAAGGACAGCATCTGAAATAAATTGTGAGTTTCTAATATGTTTTAAAAGTCTTCACCCTGTCATGTACTAAATCAGATAGAAATGTTTATCTTTGAAGTAGTCTTTCCCACTAGATTGGATCGTCTACAACTCTCTGTATCCTTGGAGAAGGGTGTTCTGAGGAATGGAATAAAATATCCTGAACACTTATACACTGAATTGAGGGTATTTCCTTGGGTTGTTGTCCAGGACCTCCAAGGAAAAAAAAGGGGGAAAGATTCTGTCCCCCAACTGGTGCTGAACTTCCTTAATCATCCTGGCTTTCTGTTGAGCAAAATCTTGGAAAAATAGGCTGAACCACATGTGTTCACAGTGAATTCATTTATGCTTAATTTGTCATAGCAGAAAGTAGAAGCAGGCTTCATGCAACAGGAACAACCCCTTGCTCTGTGTTTTGACGAAATATACTTTTAGCCCAGAAAATTGGTATTTTGACATTTGCAAAAAAGAAAAAAAAACCTGTTATTAAAATCCACAATCATTTAACCATCCACATGTAAGTATTCTTTATGAGTGCATAAGGTATGCACTTTTAAGTCTTGATGTTTGGTGCTGCCTGGATAATTCCATGCCATTTTTTGGCAATATTTCCGGTAGAGTTTTGCCACTGCTTCTTTCTATGGTTGAAAGAGTCTGACCAGCCTCAAATCATCTGTTTAGCTTCATACCTAAGGGAGGGCTGGAACTCACAGTCCACCAAACTGATTTATTATTCTGCTACATACTGTTCCCTATTAAAAAAAAGAAGGAAAAAAATATCCTGGGGGAAGCCAACAAATCAATTAATATAAAATGATTTATATTTTAATGTGGAACAATATGTTCTAATTTCCTTAGTATTATCATATAAGGTACCTCATATTTTAATTATTATTTTAAAGGAGAGAGTTTCAATTAACAATATTGATATACTTGAGCTTTTGATAGGTTGGGTTCTTTTATAACTCTGTTTGGGTATGTATGTGTGCACACAAGCATTTGAACTTTTAAAAACTACGGCAGGAGAATGTTATGTTTAAAATTGCAAATATACATGTTTTGTAGTTGACAGGTTGCAGTTTGAACCACCTTTAAGGAAAGAGACAGAAGCCCGGGATGAAATGGTATGACTTGACTGTTTTTTTCCTTCCTTTCCTCTCTCTGTAATTTTAATTTGCAGTAACTCATTTCTTTTTTTTTTTAAACAAATTTTATTCAATTTTTCACATAAAAACAATAAAGCTCTTTTTAGCTCTTTATTTCCAGGTCATCACTTTTACATACAAATATGACAATAGTTATACATTTATATACGCATACTTAATTCTACTATTACCTTTTCCATTTCTAACTTTCCAAAAGGAAAGAAACAAGCAAATTAATCCTAGTCTCTTACATTAATCTCAATCAAAACATCTTTTTGTTCCATTTCAATTATTTCAAATATAATCCTTTAATATTTATTTTAAAAATAAAAGTAGCAATATATGTTTGCCCAATCAAAAAAAAGTTACCAATGTCTCTCCTTCCTTTTAATAGTCTGTAGTAGTTTATTAATTTAAGTAGTTCTTTAATCTATCATATTTGCTTTCCATCACACATTATTTCTATAGATTCTAGGTTAATACAAGTTTTAACACACACACACACACACACACACACACACACACAAAAGAAACAAGTATAGGTTTCCCCCCTTTTACTGCTTTGAGTGCAACACCTCAGTGGTTAAAATATACCTTTATTCCCTCATCTTAATTCCCAATAAACCATTATTTTTAAGTAGTTACAATAATAATCATTACATCTTTTCATTTGGATTCCGCAGCATATTTTCCCTCCTTAATTTTATTTCTAATTTCAAAGGAAGTAAAAGGGAAAAAATTGACAATTCAATTTCTAGTCACTGATATTAACCTCATTTTTAAACATCTTCACATCCATTTCAATTATTACAATTTCTTCAATAAATCTTAACTTTTCTTTTGGAAATAAAAATAAAGATATATATTCATCTAATTAAAGTTATCAGTATCTATCCCTTCTTTAATAATCTATATTACCCTATTTTCTAAGTATTTTTTTAATTGCAAATATATTCTTGTTACCCTTGTCACCCTGCAGAATCCCCTTTTTAATTCATCAACCATTATCTCTGAAGAAATGATTTTTTTATCATTTTACTATTTCCATAGTTCTTTATTTCATGCACCTATTTCTTACTGCCTCTCCTCCCCCTCTTTTTCCCATATCTTTTCTCATTCTAGTTTATATCCCTCTCTTTCTTGATATCTTCCTTTCCCCTTTTCTGCTGGATCTTTCTATCTCTCCTAATTTCACAGGTATTCCCCTTTTTGATTACCTTCTTAAATCTCAACTTTTTAACCTTCCTTCTTTCCCCTCGTCTTTGTAGTGTTCTTTTTGTTAATTGTCTATTTAAGATGGCTTCTCCTTGAGTCAGCTCCTCCTCCTCTAAAGTTCTTTCTTCTTGTTTTTCAATCGCCATTTCCATTTCTTCTAACACAGAGCAAAGTGATTCGCCTCTTTCCTGTAGTAGTTCTCTCATATTTTTAAGTTCCATTTTTAATTTGTGAAGAGATATCATCATTACACACTCTTATATTTTATAATCGTTGAAGTCCACAAAAAACACTTTTACTTTTCTTCTTTCTTTTTCCAGTTTTCTGTTCTCAGTTGTTCCAGCCCAGGTCTATACCAAAAACGTCAATCAATCCCACAATCAGTCTTTCCTTGCTTTCTTTATTCTGGTTCAGCTTTCACTTTCTAAGATTCTTACTTTGTTTCAATATTTCTTTAACATATCAACACAAGTTCATACAGAAACAGGATATTTTCCCTTTTATTTGAATTCGAGTTTTTGTCAGAAGATGGCACTCTCCATTATACAAAGTCTTCACTTTTTTCCCCTATTTTTTTATTCAGGGTTTTTCGAACCTCAATATTCCAGCACAATCCAGTCTCCAACTTGTAAATTTTATTATTATTATTTTTTGACAATCTTAAGTCCAGTTTTATTTTATGCCTGTTTATTGCCGAAATATTTTAGTCCAATTTAATTAAGTCTTTAATTCTGGCTTCTTCCTTTCCCGGTTTGAAGCCCCGCTTAGCTGTCAAAATTATTTTCTTATTTTTTTCCTGTCCCTTTGTATTTCCGCCGTTCACTTTTCTTTTCTTAAAAGTTCAATGTTACTTTAATCCCGGGGTACTTTTTGTTTAGTTGTTTCATCCAATTGTCCCAGTTCAGATGTTATCTACCTCTTTCTTCCCTCCTGCACAAATCTTAGTCCAACTGAGTCCTCCTCTTCGGAGTGTCCATTTTAGACCACTGCTTCAGTCATTTTCCTCTTTGGAGTGTCCATTTTAGACCACCACTTCAGTCATCTTTGGGGGAGAAAAGACCAAGCCCAGGAGGGGAGATGCGGCTCCCCTCAACCTGGCTTGCATCTTCCCCTTACTCCACCGCCCTTCCAAGGCAGCTTCAACCCTTAATCGCAATGATTGGAGCTCTCCGATGAAAGAGCACAGACCATAGCCACGGACAGTCACGATCTACAGTTCATTAGTGAGGAGGGCTCAACCCGGAAGTCCTGCAGTAACTCATTTCTTGATTCTAATAAGCAGTGTGTCATATTGTCAGGGTTCCAAGTAATAAATCCATGGCAAGCAAGACTCCAAGGCAATTAAATTCCTCAAAGGATACTTTTATTGGAAATACCATATTGGGACATACCGGGTGAAAACCAACTAGACTTGGAAGAGACCTTGGAGGTCTTCTAGTCCAGCCCCCTGCTCAAGCAGGAGACCCTATAGCAACAGCTATCCCATCAGTTCCCATTGCTGTTTTTACCTGAATTGCACTGGTCGTTAGGCAAGGACCTACCCCAGTCCAAGCCATTCCTGGCTTATCTCTCCAGCTCTGAGATTCGGTAAGGTAAAGGATTGTATCTGCCTGCCTTTGAGCTCCCCACTCCCCTATCTTTCCTTTTTTTTCCCGCCATTGCAATAATGGAGTGGAGGTGCAATGGGTATGGCAAGATCAGGCAGTGGAGGCAGTTGATGGCCAGGGATAGAAGGCTGCCCAAAAAGCAGGTCTTGCCCCGGTGGGACTGAATGTTGTTGTTGTTGTGAGACTGGTGTGCTGCAGCAGCTGCAACTTCAAGGTCATAAGTCCCTTTGTTCAGTGCCATCGTAACTTCAAATGGCCGCTGAAAGAATGAACCTTAAGTGAGGACTATTGTATTTCAAAACTATTAGCCTCCACCATTACGGCAGCTGCTTTTGGCTATGTGAGGTCGAAGCCTGGCTCCTCCTCCGGATACTTACTATACTGTGCTACGCCTTGTCTTGCTTGAATTTTCCAGACCAGAACTAAACCAGTCCTGTGTCTAATTTGGGAACTGTTTTGCCTTGGCTGTAAATGTGTCTATAAAGCTTCCATTTCAGTTGCAGCAATGCTAATCTTTATTTTTGGAGGATTGGGTCCTCTTGGGAAGTCACTCATCTGTGGTTTTATGCATTGGCAGAGAATACCAGCCGGAGCACCCTTTGCTTCACATTGGAGCCCTTTCACTGATGGTGGAGGTTGTGCCAAGTAAGTTTTGCATGGCTTTGTCCTGAATAAATAACGGGGATTTTCATGCTAATCTTATTTGTGAGAGCAAAGTGGAGGGAGAAGATATTGGAGACTATAGGAGACAATGCTCGGTATGAGTTTGAGAGGACTTCCAAGCTCAGTTGAACAAGAAGAGGAGCTCTTTGAGGAACATGTTCCTCCTTTGCTATTAACCCCCTATTAAACCTCCTGAAAATGGGAATAGTTTGCCATTCAGAAGCTCTTCTGTCCCCATCTTCAGCATTATTTATTTACTTAATTTGGTTTTGGTGCCATTCAGAGTCATTCTGGAGTCTGGTGGCATCAAAATTAAAAGAAAAGAATAAGCCAATTAATTTTCTGTCAGATAGATGGATGGATGGATAAGAAAGTGGGGGGAGGGGAGAGGGAGGATTAAAACCTGTCTGTTCCTTGGCCTTCATAAGGTTGGAAGGCTCAGTTGTGGTCCTTCATCCTACAGACATTGCCCATCTGTGATCCAGTTATTTAAGGAACAGGATGCTCGTCTCCTTGCTTTCAGTATGGCCAACCTATTAGAGGTTTGCCTTGTATTTCTTTGCTGTTATGGAAATTGGTCAGGAAGCACTTTGTTTACTACGGCTGCTGGTGCAGTTTGTCCAGTCTGGGATTCTAAAGGATAAGAACTTCAGAAATATGAATAATTTTAAAACATATTCTCATTGCCTCGTGCTGCTTCTCATAGCATGGAATGAGAGATAAGGGCACTGTGTTACATGTGATTGTAGAAATCTCATTTGATACATAGAGTGGAATCCATTGGGAGAGTGTACAAGTTGTTTTTCAGTCTGGGTTACATTTTCAACCTCAGGCATGTTAAATACAGCTGCTGCTGTCTCTTTAGTTCACAGCTAACATATATTAGCCCTGTGGACAGCTTTTTTTATGAGAGATCAGTTCTCTTTACACCTAGCCCTGAGTGGATGAGAAATAATTTTGAATTCTTCATAATGTTCTGAGCAATTCATAAGAGATGTTTAGGTAGTCGCTGCCATTCTCCTAGGTAGCCCAGCCCGGCTTAGTGGGGTTTATGAGAGTAAGTCCAATACTTCTGGATCACACCAAATTGGAGGAGGCAGATATCAGTATTATTGTATTTTTCTGCAGCCAGAAGGTCTAGCCTAGGAAAGTTGTTCTTTAGAATAGATCCTAGTCAGTCATCTGAGATCTGAGAGCTTTGAGGACCATAGGTTTCTTATATCACCATGCAAATAGAAAACTACTAGTTCCATGGCAGAAGCAGCTCATCATAGTAAAATATTTTTGCCTTAAAAAGCCTTGAATTGGGCCTTGCAGCATAGCCTCTATTTATATGGGTCATTCTTTAAGTACATTCCTCTTTTGGCCAGTCCATTACATTATAGTTTTACTATATATTTTTTTCCATAAATCTTTACTAATTATAAAATCACAGTTGATTTTATCACGAAGAGTGAAGAGGAATGCTTTTGGAATTTACTACTTTTGACATGGGGTTTATACCAAAGAAAATGCAGGGAAAACTGGGATAAGGAGGAATACGTATGAATAAATGCATTCCTTTATAGTGTAGCTTTTTTTTTTTCACTGAAGAAAAAGGGCTTTGTAATCCTAGCAGTTTTGAATTTCTCTTTTGGTTTGTAAATATTCATGATATTTTTGATGGCTTTCTCTGATTGTGTAGGAGTATTTTTGCCTTTTCAGTTGCTTTGGGTTGGCATGTCCTGCAGTGACTTTCAGGATCAGACAACTGATAAAGCAAGCACTTTTGGGAAACAGGAGCTTCTGGACTTATGTCCAGCATTCATTGCTGCTTTGGATGGAATGAATTCTTCAAAGAAACCAAAAGGCCAGGTGTTAACACATTCATCAGCTGCAGTGATAAAGTAGAATACGAGTGCCCCTTAACGTCCAGTCAGGCAAATGTAACTTCCACTCCCTTGGAGATCATGTTCTGCCCAGCAGCATAAACAGGAAATGCTTGGGGTTTTGGAAGGTTTTGAAATCCTGGATATTGTCACCACCACGCAATAAAAAATGAGCCTTTTTAGTTTGGCTTCAGAGTAGCTTTTTGCACTCTTGGACCTCTCTAGAAAACACACCACTGTGATTTATGACTTTATTAGACTTTGGCTCTATGTGAAAGGGTCATTTCACTAGCTAGAATTCTAATGAAAACAGAGTTTACTTTAAATCTGATTTTCAGCGAATACAGTTTTTAGCAAACATGTTGTTTCTCTTCTGAATTAGTTAAACCATCTCTGTGGGAGGATGGTTGGAACCATAGCAAACTGTCATTAACATTTCCCCCCCTAAATTTTCCTGTCCACAGATATTCTGAGCAAAACTTTGGTCAATAATGTTTCTTGCTGGAGGTGTAGAATTGATGTATGAATTGAGCCAAGCTTATGACGGCCAAGGAAATCATGAACTTGTAAGAGTTCCTTGGGAAGATTGGTGAAGGAAGTTTAATACAAGTGTTAAATTGAGAAAATTCAGTGTTTTGAAAACTAGCTTGCTCCAGCCAGATAGCACTCCAAACTCAATTCCTGCAGTTTCTACCCCACACAGCTACAGTCAGTCTTGGGGAAGGTTGTCATATAGACTTGTTTCTCAACCTTTGAAGTTTGAAGATAAATTCAGAGCAAAACTTCCTTTCAGATATAATTGTTATGTGCCTCCTGGATGACACAGAGAATCTATGCCTCTTCCAGGTTTCCTTTATGGGTTATCTTTTTTCTATAGAGCAAATTTCTGCCAACTTGGCCGCTTGACTTTCTCAGCTGTCACAGAAATAGAAGCCTTTCAGCTGCACTTGCTCATACTGAACTTTGATTTGATTTACAATTTGTTTTCTTCCTTTTTAATTTTGTAAACATTTCTTTTAGGGGACATCTTACCAAATTTGGTGATGGCCATGAAGATGCTGAGGAGTAAGTGCTTTCTGGCTGACCTTTTTTATCTTTAGTGACTGATACTGTAATTGTTATCCCAAAAAGGGCTTATGTTTGTTCCACACTGAGAATGGAAATCATCACATTGGATACAGGCCAAACCATCTTGCTTTTCTTGCACCATGGACTTGGAACATAAAGATACTCAGAACAGATGGTTCTGGAAGGGGGTTTCACTTGCATTGCAGACTCTGTGCAATGGCAATTAAGGAATTAGCTGCTCTCTAAAACCACAACTTCTCAGTTTGCTTAGCCATCATATTTGAAAAACCCAAAGGTGCTTTTTCAACAGGCAGTGGGACTTTCTTTGCTTTTCCTTGAAGATGTTTTGCTTCTCATCCAAGAAGCTTCTTCACTCCTCTTTGCTTCTTGGATGGGGAAGGAAGGAAAAACAAAAGAAAGTCCAGTTGCCTCTTGAAAAAGCACCTTTGGGACAACCATAACCTATGGGACTGAGAATCTCGAGACATGTTTAGGAAAGCATATACAGTTTTCTTCCCAAAATGATCTCTATCATTTTGCAACATTACATTGCACTGTCTATCAAGATGCAAACAAAACATCCCAAATCTTGTGTGAGCTTCAAGTGGCTCTTAATTTTTAATTCCTAATTGCTGAAAAAAAAAAAAAAAGACAAATTCAGAGCTATTACTAGTGATTATTTTTTATCAATGAAATGGTTGACCAGATTAATCTTAGTTCAGCCTAGGCAGAAGTGTAAAATCATTTCTTTCATTTTCCACATAGTCCTATGAGAAGTCTATTTGGGACCAGCTCATATTGGACTTAATGGACTGACCTTGAAACTCCTCCTTTGGAGTTTCTTAAGTTGATGCCATTTCTCAGGGATGTTGTAGCTATAGATTGCATTCATAGGATATTGAAGTAGATGACTTTTAAAAGTCTGTTATTTGTATCTTTAAGAGTAGAACAACACATGTAATGGTAGGATATAGGTTTGAGGAACACCAGAGAAATTTAAGATAACTTTTCTTGTCTGTGGACTTTGTGCAGGAGGGGGTATTCTCAGGTATATGATATATCCTCGTTTACAAAGGGGAAAGAAATCTCAAAGGGGTGATCTTTGTGTATTTTTATTTTACCAATAATCAGTTCTGTTTGCTTGCTTACTTAAAAATAATTCCATATGAAAGAAAGAAGCTATACTACTATTGCAAAATTAACCATGCTGGGCAGGGGTGGGATTCAAATTTTTTAACAACCGGTTCTGTGGGCATGGCTTAGTTGATGGGCGTGGCTTGGTGGTCATGTGACTGGGTGGACATGGCTTGGTCATGTGACTGGTTGGGCGTGGCCAACTCAACATCACTCACATTGAGGCACACATCTCCTCTCCTGGCCTCTCGTGACTGTGGGGATGCTGCAACATTTGTAAATGTGAAAAATGGTCATAAGTCACTTTTTTCAGTGCCATTGTAACTTTGAATGGTCACTTCACACAAGCAGAGTACCAGCAAAAGAGGGAAAGAAAACTCCAGAGAGGTTCCTGAGATAGGAAGTCTAGTCCTGCCAAGAATGTAATAAAGGTTAATGGAGAAGAAGTTTCTGTAAGCAACACCAGAATGTTTCCTTCCTGCCTTCCTTACAGGATTAGGCCAGTAATTTCTTTTAACAACCGGTTCTCAAAACTGCTTAGAATGTTAACAACGGGTTCTAGCAAATAGGTGCGAACTGGTAGAATCCCACCCCTGATGCTGGGCAACTAGCCATTTTTTTTTAAATTGCAAGCAATAATGATTTCTTGATACCAGTTGTAATGCTGCTACCTTACTAGATGGGAATAAACACTTTTGTTGGACTTTTTTAGATCAACATTGAAAAGAGCCGGACCCCCTCCTCTGCCTCCAAAGGTAATTGCATATTCCTAAGCATTAATCAACAGTTGCATACTAAGGAAGCTTTTTAGGAACAAGATTTTATGTATCATCCATTGTTCACTTTATTGCTATTGGTCACACATTTCCAGGGATTGTTTAATATTACTTGGTCTTGTTCTAACTAAGGAATTCTAGGAGTTGAAATCCACAAGTCTTAAAGTTGCCAAGTTTCGGGACCTTTGTCTAAGTAACTTAAAGATATGGTATAGAGATTCTGTTCATATGCCAGAGAGGCCATTTTGGAGAAACATCAGGCATAAAGGGAAGCTCAGGCTTGGGAAAGAGGGAACACGTTAGGCTTGATCACATCTTCAGAAATAGAAAATGTCCAGGGGAAAAGCAACATTAATGTTTTATGTTTCTGCTTTAGCCTCGATTAGAAGAAATTTTCATGGATAATGAGAAGTCCCAGACGATCAAGTATTGTCCTGATTTCCAAAATCAAGCCTCACCAGGTCACCGGAGACAAAGCATACCTGTTTGTGGACCTCAGCTAGAACCCTCTGTATTTGGGATGAGCAGCAGTGTCAGCAGCCCTGGTCTGCTCACAGCCAGATACACAGATTTGGGTAACTAACATTGTTCCTTGAATGAGGATTACTTCCACTATGCTCAACAGTATATGTAAAGTTATCTTAGCTTCATGGTTCATTCATTTTCATCAGGACCTCCCGAAATATGTAAGATGAAACAAATACTAAAGGAGATCTTTGCAGAAAATTTGCAAAACCACTGCATGCTCAGACGCAGATTATAACTATCCTGAAAATATTCAGCATGAAAAGAGAGGAAAGATGGTACTATCAAGTTGTCTGATACTTTTGGGTGGATATCTCAATGCATTATTCCCCAGTAGGAATATTTTCACTTTGGCATATAGTATGCCTTCTTTAAATTGGAATGCCCAAATCAGAATGCAGAAGAACTTAAATTTTAAGTCAGAGGACTTCTAAAATGTGACAGTCAGTTCACAGTATATAAAAGCACTTGATTCAACCATAATCATGTGCTCTTAGCTAATTTGCAGACTTTAGAATAGGCGCTGGGTGGGAATTTTGTCTTCTACAATTTCTGTCATCAACCCAAATTTCAGTATATGATATAAAACATAAACCCTTGAAAATCCCTTACTTGTGTTCTGAGAAATGTAGAATATCAAAATATTACTTTTCCTGCAGGCTGAAGCCTCAAAACCCATCCTTGATGCCCCTGGAATCCTTTTTGTTCATGATACCAACATTTGGCAGCATGATTACTTGCCATTGAAAAGTAGGAGACTCACGAAAACTTACAGCATAAGCCATAAAATAGGAATAATGTGTAAAAAAATGGATGGAGGTCCAAGGAAAAAAGAAAAAAACATGGTCTTTCCCTCTTTATATCATTTCCTTGTATCTCTTGGCCCCAGCAGAGCAGTGGACTATCAAGGAGAAAAAATGGAATGGAAGTAGCTGCCACTTCTGGGGCTCATGACTAGCTTTGGGTTAGTCTCCCCTTTGATGTGAAAATCTTCCTGAGTGAAGGGATGCAGATTCCCAGTGGCCCTTCATCCTCTGGAATACTAGTGAATGTTTTGCCCTAGCTCCTGGGACAAAGGGAAGGGCATTGTTGCCCTCTTCCCATTACCCAATTTAGATTATTTTTTTCTATTTTTCTTCATGTGGGGCTTACTCCTATTTACAATTCTGCTGTTTAGGTAACGGGGACACTGTGATGAAGCATCTTGAGGAAAACGCTGAGGGATCGGGCCATATGCCGCAGCTGCCACGGAAAAAGGAGAAGCGGGAATTCCTGGTGGGCATTTATATCTTTTCTTCTGCAGCGTGGACATTTGATTGCTGTTCGATACACCCAAAAAGCACTCTTGATCACCAGTGGCTACAGAGGGACAGGCAAGAAAAAGGAGACAGTTTGGCTTGGTTAAGGTACCAGGCTAGAAATCGGGAGACTGTGAGTTCTAGTCCTGCTTTAGGCATGAAAGTTGACTGGGTGACTTTAGGTCAGTCCCTCTCCCTTAGCCCCATTCTCCACCTAGGGTTGTTGTTTTGATGAAAAGAGGAGGAGGTAGGAGTACTAAATATGTTCACCACTTGAATTGTATATAAAAATAATAAAAATGGGGAGATAAATATCTAAAAGGGGAGACACACAGATGCAGGAAGAAGTGGCTGAAATGCAGACAAGGAAAGAATTATTTTTTTCCATCCTTGAAAAGTCTCTATTTGCTGTGGCACTCTCCCTTCTATGCACGCACACACACACCTGTTCCAGAATAATGCAGATTTGAGAAATCTTTCTCAGTCTCAAATTCTCTGTCTGTGTTAAGATTATTGGCTGTGTTGATGGGAATTCTGAGAATTGTCACTCTTAACGCATCTGGAAAGTTCTCGGTTGAGAAGATGGTCCAAGTCAACGAGCGAGCCTCTTCTTTCCCAGATTTTTAGAGCTATCTACAAATCTGAAGGCCTAGAAACGGAGCCATGGCAAACATTGGCATTACCTCTCCTTCACTTATGCATCCCACTCATCCCAGGCTTTAATAGTGTAGCATTGTTAGTCAGATGTGTCTCTTACCTTTCCTCAACCTATCTTTCCTCTGATCACGAAGGCAACTTATGTAGGGCTCCCCTTCATTTTACCCCACAGTGACACTTCTGTAAAGTAAGTGGGACTGAGAATAACTGACTCAAAGCCACCCACTGAGGCTCTGGAATTAAAGGGGACTTGAACTCTCCTCTGTTTACATAGCATCTTCATATCTCTTTCTCCAATTGTTTGCAGCTCAACATTCCAGAAGTCCTGGAAATCTTTTTTTAAAAAATCCATTTACTAACATGTATTTACTTTATTGAAAATGTTTTAAATAAATGCTTAAAAGAATATTCCATTTAGCATGCTCTAGCAAGCTGCGGTTCACTAAGGCACAAATTAAACACATCAAAAACATGCACAGATAATACTTTTCCGGAGGATAAAAGCAATTTCCTTGGCACAAGAATCTCTCTGCAAGAAGGAATTCTGCCAAGAACACCCTTTCATTGTTGACATATACCAAACATAAAAGCACCCGAAGAGTGCCTATCTAGGCAGAATATCCTAATACACATGCAAATTTAACTATTAAGCAATCCCATAAATAACAAGGACAGAACACACTGATTCATTCTTGACAGTATTTTTTCCGCCTGCTAAAGTATGTTAGAAATATTTCAGATTGAATTCAAATTTGGCCTTTTGCTATTATTGTTGACAGAAGCCAGCAATCAATGGCCTTCCACCAACGCCAAAAGTGCTGGTAAGTTCTTTCAGTTAAAAAGAAGGTGTGTTGATATTGTTCTGCTGTTAAACTTTTTAACTTTGTTTCATCTGCACCCTTTTTCCCCAACCCAAATTGTTTTCTTCCCCTCCTTTGGCTCCTAGCCTCCATCCTCCTCTTTAACGAGCATGGGATTTTTCAAAGGGATGTATGCCCGCACCTTTACTCACTTTAATGATTGGGAATCATGCATAAGAATGAAGCTTGTGAGACTTTGGCATCACTGTGAGATCTTATTGGCTAATGGAACAGTCTCCCTTAACTAAAACTAATATAGATAAATCTTTCATGTATTTTATCGGACTGCTGAAATAAGTATTTAAAAATAATAGCTAACTAACCCTCATCATTGTTCTATGCCTTCCAGGGCTGGGATTCAAATTTTGTAACAACTGGTTGCGTGTGCGTGGCCAGGTGGATGTGGTCATGTGACTGCATGGGCGTGGCTTCTTTTTTGCACATGCCCCCTTTTTTTTGGACCTTCTGGGCCTCAGGGAAGCCTCCTGGGGAGTATTTTTGCTCCCAGGAAGCTTTCCTGGGGCTCAGGAAGGAAAAAAACTAAGCATAAGGGGGGCACGCAGCAACCCCCCGGGCTCCATTTTGGGGCCTCCTACACCTCAGGGGAGTCTCCTGGGGGGGGGGCGTTTTTGCTCCCAGAAGGCTTCCCTGGGGCCCAGAAAGCAAAAAATGGAAGAGCAGGCAAGGGGGGGGTTGCTGCATCCCCCCCTCCATTTTTTGCCTTCCTGGGCCTCAGGGAAGCCCCCTGGGCGAAGCAGAAAGTAAGCGAGGGGAATCCCGGCACAGCTGATCATAGGAACAGCTGATGATCAGGAGGAGGGAAAAATACCTTGAGGAGTGACTGGGCTGGGAAGAATGCAGTCAGCGATGTCGGGCATGCACACAATGTTGCGCATGTGCGATAAGGACTGACGGAAAGGGGAGGGAAGGGGCCAGCCATGATTTGCCGGTTCTCTGAACTGCATAGAATCATAACAACCGGTTCTATAGAACCGGTCCGAACCGGTAGAATACCACCCCTGATGCCTTCCAAATTACAGAGTTTGGGTAGAGGGGTTGATAGAAACAGACATCCTCCCATTACAAAGGAATTGTGAGATACAAAATCCCTGTATGGTATTGAAGTTCCACAGAATAGATCAGGATTCATTCCATTTTTTATTATCTCCCAGAGATTCATTGGCCCTTGTTTACACCAGTTGAAGGTAGTAATAATGGTCAGAACAACAAAACAACAGAGTTGGAAGGTACCTTGGAGGTCTTCTAATCCTACCTCCTGCTCAAGCAGAAAACCCTATATTATTCTAGACAAACGGTTGTCCAGAACGAATAGGAACTTCCCATGTTGTTAAATTGGGATGTATTTTGTTTACTAATGCTGTTCTAGATGGGAGCATGTTTTTCAAAAGTGTTTGATGGCTGTCCTTTGAAGATCAATTGTGCCACATCATGGATACACCCAGACACCAAAGGTAAAAAGTTGCTTTATATGTGCAAATTTGAGATCCTTTGTTACTTTCACTTTTTTTCAACTTGTGTAGCTAAGTCAATTGGTTTTTCTACTGTATTACAGATCAGTATATTATCTTTGGGACTGAGGAGGGCATTTACACGCTGAATCTCAATGAGCTGCATGAAGCTACCATGGAGCAGGTAAGTGAGAATGTTTTCTGGGTCCCAGATGGAGGTGGTCATTCTCTAGGGAGGGAGAGACCCAGGTAAAAATGATGCTCGTTTCTCAGGTGGGAAATTAAGAATGTCATGGGTGTGGGCAAGCAGGCTGGGTGGTATTTTGTATCCAGGGTGGGCTTCAAATATTTTAACAATGAGCTCTCTGCCTGGTTGCTGGTTGGATGTGGCCATGGTGGGCATGGCCTAGATGGCCTCCTGTACCATGGCGGGGGGGGGGGGTGTTTTTGCCCTCCCTAGGCTCTGGAGGCTTTCCTTGAGCCTCCAGGAGGGTGAAAACGGCCTCTCCGGAAGCCAGAAATGGGCCCATTTCTGGCTTTCTGGAACTTCGGGAGGCCTGTTTTTCGCCCTCCCCAAGTCTCCGCTCATGCCCTGCACTTACCTGCATTCAAAACAGGCCACGTGGGGACTCCTGGGATGGGTGGGCGGGACCAGCCAGGAGTGGGATTTGGGGGTTCTCCAAACTGCACAGAATCTTAGCTAGGGGCACTCCTGAACCCCTGCAGATCCCCAGCAGCCCACCCCGTTTGTATCTCTTCTCTGTGGTAGTTTGTTTTTTGTTTTAGATTGAAGATTTTTTTCCCCTATCCTCTGGACTGTTGTAGATTCAGCAAAGGGTCAGGGATATCTTTTCAGCTTTGCAGTCATCTGAACCAAAAAGTATGACATAGGCAAGGACAATTCAGAGGTTGCCATAGTTTCTGGCTTGTCTTCACTGGGGGGGGGCGGAGTATCAGGAGAGTACGTGGTGGAAGCTCTGCCCCATATTTGTATATGTTTCACACACACACACAACACACAGAATTGGCTTGTCCCAGGTGACTGGTAGCCCCTGTTGGTGCTTGGAATTTTTCCAGAGGACCCGTCAGGCCTTGGCTGCATAGGCATGTGACCTGGCTTGGATTCCTCCTATGTGGCTCCTCTCTATGCCCTGGTCCCAGGCCCAGGATTTATTTTTATTTGTTCAGTGGCCCCTGTTTCGTTTTGCTGTTTTTGCTGTCTATTAATTATTTTAATTTGGGCTGCCTGTGATTCAATAGTTTTAGCTGTTTTTATGTTTTCCCTAGTTTTGTATGCCACCCTGAGTCCATTGGAGTAAGGTAGTCAATGAATTTAAACAACTACAATAATGAAAAAGATGTGGGGTTCTGATTGTTTGGTTATGCAGACATCTTGACTTCTTTGGCCCCTCCTTGTGGATGCTGCTGAATTAGATTGAGAATGTTAGATGTTAGGAAAAATATATGAAATGCATAGGCAGTAATTATAAAATGTCATGCTGCATTTGATCTAATTTGATATTTAGTTCTAATTAAATTCAGCAAAAAGTTACGTATTTCTTCTGGATTCCTCCACTTTTTAGAATGTGGTCCCACTTAAGATCCAGAATATTCTCGGCCTGAAAAAAGATTGCATATGATAGAATAGAATAGAATAGAATAGAATAGAATAGAATAGAATAGAATAGAATAGAATAGAATAGAATAGAATAGAATTCTTTATTGGCCAAGTGTGATTGGACACAGAAAGAATTTATCTTGGTGCAAATGCTCTTAGTGTACATAAAGGAAAAGATACATTCATCCAGAGTCAAGAATCATAAGGTACAACACTTAATGATATTGATCAATTAGTATTATTGATCAATCAATAATAATGATTGACCTAACTCTGTGATTTTTCCTAAGGAAAATTTATCCATCTCTTCTCTTCTCACTCAGTATAGCCTGCAATGTGATTGGAAAGTATTTTTATTGCTTTACATTTCTCAATGTAATATTTTGAACTACCACAATTTTCTGTTATTGTTCCTGCTTTTTCAGCCTCTTTGATTGGGGTTCCTGGTATTCAGTTTTGCAATATGAATTATTATGAGTGATCTTAAAAGTCCGGGAGGGAGGTGGAGATAAATTTATAGATGAAAAGTATTAAAATGTGAGTGACATGGAGTTCTGAAAAGTTTGATAATGATATTGACAGACAAGATATTTGATCTCAATGCTTTTATTTATCTAGCAATAAATGTAATTGAATACAAAGGGATTACCTCCAAGTAATATTACTTCAAATTATCCTGTTAGTAGTATTGATATTAGGTCAGGTTGAAGAGAGTTGAAGGTCTCCTTGTGTGGTTACATTTTGGATAATTTTGTTTGCCCAAGAATTATATTTCCTGGAATTCACGGAGCTCTAGAATCAAAATACCTTTTCCCCCAATTTCAGCACTGAAACATTTTTTACTCCTTTTTCTTAGTTGTTCCCACGGCGGTGCACATGGCTGTATGTTATCAACAACACTTTAATGTCACTCTCAGGTATGTATATTGCTGAATAAATGTCTCATAAAGTTTAAAAGATGGGGATAGAAATTTTCAGTGTACTGAATTTAACTTTTGGTAAATCTATTAAATCATTTCTCTTTAATTTTTTCCCTTTCATTCTGCAATTTGCTTGGACCTATGGATACTTGGGGGCTATTCTTTTAGAAGGTAATTTTTCTGCTTTATAAGTTTCCTTCTCCTTTTACTTATTTATTTATTTTTGCAATATCAGTTTGATATGTAAGAGTCTGACACAGATCAAATATCATCTTGTGTTATAGGGAAAACATTCCAGCTTTACTCCCATAACCTAATAGCTTTGTTTGAACAAGCCAAAAAAACAGGAATAGCTGCTCATATTCAGACCCACCGATTTCCCGATAAAATACTACCAAGGTATGGTAATCTTGAGATAACAAGTTTTTGCTATTTTGCCCCAGGCATTTATCTGGCTTGCTTGTCTGATCATGACAATATTTTCCATAAGCGGTTGCCTCTTCTTGTAAATGTTCATAGAAAATTGTTTTTGCTCCTTCTAGGTTTGCAAATATAGACGGGTATTTGCAACATTCTATAATATTATAATATTAGAGAGCCAGTTTGGTCTAGTGGTTAAGGCATCAGGCTAAAAAGCAGGAGTCTGTGAGTTCAAGTTCTGTCTTAGCATGAAAAGCCACCTGGGTGACTTTGGGCCACCTCACAGAGTTGTTGTGGGGAAAATAAAAGGAAGAAAATGTGTTTGATATGTTCACCGCCTTGGGATGTTTGTAAAAAGAATACAGGTGGGATACAAATAAACAAATAGATAATTGATTTCAGGAAAGTGAAAAAGATATATAAATTTTATGGTTTGGGACCCACAGATTCTATAGTTCTCTCTGAAAAGCAGAGAGATTGCTAAGATTTTATTTCAGCAGTTTTCTCCTTCTGTTGAAAGCAAGGCAAGGAGACAAATTGCCATAATAGTAGCACCAATTGAACCCATTCAGAGATTGCCTCTTGTCCTCACTGGTCCCATTCAGGCCTCCAGGGAGTCGTCTTCTCTCCCCCCCCCCCCGCCCGCACTCTTCTGCTTGTAAAGTGGTTCATTCTGTCGCTTTAGCTTTCCTTCTTTAGTTATTTTATTCTCATTTTAATTTATTCACGACAATTTTGAAGCATATTTGTCTGGAAAGTTGAAGATAAATTTCAGAAATAAAGTTGTTGGTATAGGTTTCACTTTTATTACGCCACTTCTCCATGGAGCTTGACATTTGTTTTTCTATCTTTCTCCCCCACACAAACATGGACATCTTCACATATTCCTTTTTTCAATTTATTCATTTTATCCTCATCGCAATTCAGCAAAGTTTGACCCCAAATCACCCAGTGTGCTTTGTGATTGAACATAGATTTTAATCCAGCCTTTCTTACTCTGTGCTATAGCCATAATGTAACAAACATTTATAATTTTTAAAAGTTGCATATCAGAATTGAGAGGCTTTTCAGTATCTTGGGATGGAGAATAGACAGAGCATTGGACAAATAAGAATCTCTTAAAAATAACTTTATATATTGTAAAGTGCTTTTTGGTTTCTTCCTTTGGTTTTCATTCCCAACTATAGCTGCAATTGTCTAGCATGAATTATTGGACTATTTTTGTTTTATTCCTGAGCTTTTTTCTATTCTTCTCGTTTTTTCTTTTTATACTTTGTCGGTTATAGAATATAAACTTTTTCTGTCAAGTTATCTATGATTCATTGCACTATGGCATGATACCTTCTTAAGTGTATAAAGTACACAGTACTTGATAAAATAGAATGTAATTGTTCTCAATTTTTTCAAGAGCTCAGGGCACCTTAGCCAAAGAGGCACATTCCCCACAACAGTAATCATATAACGTAAGTTTGGCTGAGGGGAAGTCATTGTCTCAGAGTCTGGACCAGCAACTTAACTGCTATGCCACACTGGCTCTCTGTTGGCAAATAACTTGAGGAAAATAATTATATAGTTCTTTAAATAGAGTACTCTAAACTGTGTTGATGCTATAGGAGATAACAGAGTAGATGGTATTCACAGATGATAGCATTGTTGAAAGTTAAAAATTATGGCAAACAGGCATTAAAACAGTTAAAGAATGTTACAGAATGTGATTAAAACTATTAAGATCTTTGTTGGGTTACACAAAGGATATTGTTAAGGTAAAGGAAAGGGAAATTGGTTTTTTGTTCTTGATGACCGCTAGAATTGAAATTGCCACTAGGTGAAAGTCAGTAAGAAGAAGAATAGTGGCCAATTGGATGAAAGATAGAATTGTTTATTATGACTGAATTTATACCAACTTAGAGAAGTTTTTCCTGTACATCTAGAGCTACAGAAAAAAAACAATTTGAGAAAGCAAAGAAAACTAAAAATGTATTTGGGGAAGGAAAAAGAATGATATTCTGAAATGTCAAACATAGGTAATTTGTTTCTTTAGAATTCAATATTTCTGAAGAATGTTAATTATTAAAACAGTATATAGTTTTCTTATACCATATATTTTATACATAAAGCATTGCTTTTCTAGTCAGTGAATTAAGGAAAATAGTTCCTGAAATTTCTGGGGGCAGTATTGAACTGAAAACAGCTCTGCAAAAATAGAACAAATAGCTGGGGCAAAAACCAATGAACTGATGAATAGATTAATTCCTTGGATCTCTCTGGATAAGGAGAAGATGAGAGATTAGCCACATGTATTCCAGACAGTTGCTCCTGGCAAGAAGATTGCAGAACAGTGATTTTCCACACATTTGAGCACCAGAGACAATGGAATCGGCCCTCTTGCTCATAACTGTGACAGGGCTTCTTTAAAGGATACTAAGTTTGTAAAACTCACTAAGTTACCAGAAATCTTCAGAACAAAGTTAAACATGGTTAAACTAAGATGTCATTTTGACTGCCCTTTATGGACTTTCTGCTGATACCAAGACTGAAAATACTATGTTTTATGATATATTTATAAATAAGTGATAGGATATGAGATGAGGGGATAAATGTTTAATTTTAGAGGGGGTAAAGAGTTACTAGATTTGTTTTGTGATGAAGATCAGAAGTCATAAAGTATTGATATTTATATATAATATTTCTTTTTCTTTATTCTTACTTTTCTCTCTTTTTCCTTGCACTTTTTACTCATCTCTATTCTCTTTTTTTTATAAATTTAGTTTGTTAGATTTATTACTATAAGTGAAGTATTATATATTAAAAATGAAGACCCTTTTATGTTAATAGAAGAAAGGAGTCTGCATAAGAAGAAAATCCTGAAAGAACAGAAAAAAGTCTTTCTATTTTCAGAAAGTCCACCAAAATGCTACAAAAACAGTCTCCAAAAGCTGATATTTGGAGATAACGCTGTCCTTCTCCATAATTTTTTTATTTTGTAAACATATGCAATTGCCATCAAGAACAGTTACTCCATTCCTGTCACTGTTTAATATTCTGTGGGTTTAAATCAAAAGTGGCTTAAAGAAAACTCTGTTAAAAAGTATTTTCCCATGAGGCCTCTGATCTATTCTTAACAGTTGGCTCTGGGTTGGTTTGTTTTTTCAGAAAATTTGCCTTAACAACAAAGATCCCAGATACAAAAGGATGCCACAAATGTTGCATAGGTAAGTTTTCATCTTTCCATCTCTACTATTCTACAATTTACAATACACTTAGAGTGATAACTGTTGCATATGTTTGACTATAATTATCTTAATTCCATCCTGTGTGACTGTTCTGACCAGAAATATAATAATCCAGTATATCTCAAAAGGTACTATAATATGGAAGATTGCCCCAAAACATGATCTTCTGTTTACTCACCTCTTGCTCTTTCTCTAAATTCATAGTGTCAAAGCTTGACTAAAATAGAGCAGATGCTCTTCAGAAGTTTTCCTGACTACTCTTGCAGAGAGAACGCCTTCTCTCTGAGGAAGACTACATGGATAGTTCTGTAATTGATGAGAATAGCAGGTTGAGATTCCATACAAGTATACATTGCTCAGGCTTAATCTCTCAGAGTAACAGTGCGAGAGATCATGTATCATAGAAGCCCACACCAGTACAATACCACTGAGAAAGAAAAACAAGAAATCCAAGAAGAAACTGAACTACAATACCCATCCCAATCCTTTACAATTGGCCATGTTGAGTGTGGTAGTTCTGCAATCTTTGAAGTACATATGGTCTGCAATAGAGGTAGATTGAGGGAACTTGATTGAATTAATAATGTTAACAAAAATTATATCTCTGTGGAGAAGCAACATCACATGACTTTTCTAGGAGGTTACTCCAGGCATAGGAGAATAGTGATAAATGATTCATTTGTGATAAATCGTAACATGAATTCAAGTAGCTGGCAAATTAAAATAATCTATTATGATTACTTCAGAATTCTTTTCTTTTTCCTTCATTAGTAAGAAACCCATATACAGGTCATAAATATCTCTGTGGAGCTTTGCAATTGGGAATTGTTTTGCTTCAGTGGTATGAACCAATGCAGAAATTCATGTTAATAAAGGTAAACTTTCCCTCCTACCTCTCTCTTGTATTTTTGCAACTTTTTAAAAGGAATCTGCTAAAAGTAGAGTTGCTGTTAGAATTTTGAAATAATTTGAGATCTCAAATGAGTTTGGATCTAAGGCAGTTTTTGAGTTCAGTTTAAGCTGTTAGTCTATATTTAAATTTTAAAAAGATCAAGGATAAATTGGCAATTTGTTTTTTGGAGACAAAACAGGACAGAAGGGCCTATAAAATAACAATCCATAAAGCAAATCCATAAAAGCTCATTTGAGAGCATTTTCAGAGAAAGTGCATGGAGTTTGCATACCTCTCTATATTTGTTGTAATATTGTAGATAGATTTAAATTGAATACTGTATGTAGGTTACTTTTTAGATAAAATATAAATGAAATAATGCTGGAACAAATAGATACATTCTAAATATGCATATCTTAAAATATACAAGTTGTTTAGATTTTTTTTTAAAATTATCTTCATCCTCCAGCACTTTGATTTCCCTCTGCCAATGCCACTGAAAGTATTTGAAATGCTGGTGATCCCTGAACAGGAATACCCTATGGTATGTGTTGCAATCAGCAGAGGGGCTGAACCAAATCAGGTTGTACAGTTTGAGACAATCAACTTGAACTCCGCTTCTTCATGGTTTACAGAAATTGGTACAGGTGAGTCTCTGGCCGCGTTTAGTTTAATTTTGTCTACTATCTGTATTCGGTATGTGCAAAATATTCTGTTTTCGGATGTGGAATGTTTTTGGAAACATTTTATATTTGTTTTGGAGCCAGACCACCACAAAGCACTTCCTGTCCCAGAAGATTTTTGTCCTAGGAAACTGCTGGACAGCTCTCAAAAATGGCTAGGTCAGCATGGTGCAGAAGAAGACTAGAACATTCGAGAATGTTTCAGAACTTTGCATTTTCTGAGAGATACAATGCAACATTTTGTGCATACCTCATTTACCTCATTGTTTTATTTATTATTATTATCTTTGCTAAAATCCTATTTGTCTAAGGCAAAAATGTGATAAACATAGGATAAAACATGAAAACAGTACAACCCACAATTCAATAAACAATAATCCTATACTGGTAATTAGCAGGAGTATATTTATAACAGCAGAAGCATATGGATTAGCTTTGTTGGATTACAACCCATCACTCTAGTCTACTTAGTTGGAGAGGGCTGCGATGAAGATTAACAGTTGGAACGATTTGACTCCTCAATGTATAGTTCTATTTTACTGGTATTCCAGTAAGGACTGCAGGAAGCCTACTTGTTCAAACTATTTTGAAAAATAAGATACTCTGGCATAGATATGTTGCAAGTCCTGATCATATCAAAATTAATGACCCATGCAACATGACATCATTGTGCAAATGTCACCACTCTATAATTATAAGCAACTAGGTGTCATTTGTATGATGACATCAAGATGCATGTCATTTGCCCAACCTCTTTCGCCTCCTGCAGAAGACTTACATATACTTACATCTGGAACCCTTCACAAGCAGAAGGCAGACTTGTTGCTAGCCACCTGCAGAAGACTTTCCTTCTAAGATGAATCCCTAGTGTTCTGCAGTGAAAAGGGGACCCGTAGGGTGATGTTGTTTTTTGGACAGATATTGGATTCCAGCAATGATCCCTCATCAAAGAAACTACATAATAAAAGCATTTTGTAATTCCTTACCCTGTCCTAAACATCGGTAAGAAGATGGCAGTGATTAAAATACTGCTCTAAAAATAATCTGAGCTGAAGAGTCCATGCAATTGAATCTCTTTATTTTTTTTCTTACTGCTTTTTTATTTCAAAGCAACTTTAATGGCTTCTGATGTAATAAGCTGAATGTGTACTAGTTTTTGGTGCCTTGATGTTTTGGATACAGACTAATCGCTTGTTTCCCCTAAAGGTTGTCAACAACTTGATGCCATCCACGTCACTCAGCTGGAAAGAGATACAGTTCTTGTTTGCTTGGACAGTAAGTGAATGGGATTCATGTCCTGTCTAAAAGAAAATAGGAGATGGGGCATAAGGAATAAATACCTCAAAGGAAGATAATATATGATTAAGAATGCATTCAGCTTTACCTGATGCAGAAAAATATCACAGTAGACATCAGACATGTGGCATTTTGGTGCTGTCATTGAAAAGGCCTTTTTCTTTTAGTGTTTTGCCTGATCCTAGAAATGGAAGTCTCCCGAGAAAGTCTCTTTCCATTGATTCTTATCTAATTGAAAAGCATCTTCAGATAGAGAAGGTTCACTCTCAAGAAAAACTGAAAGCTTCACTTCTCCAGTGCTTCTAACATTAGAAGCCACTCCGTGTAAATTAAACTAACAAAAGGATAGCTTCAAGCTCAAGGGAAGTCCTCACATAGATTTCTCATGAGGCTTCTGAATTTATTTATGTGGATTTATTTATGTTATAGCCTTATACCCTGTTTCTCCAACAATACGGCCTCCCCCAATAGGAAGTCCCAGCATGTTTTATAGGCATGAAATGAAATTAAGCCCCTCCCCCCAAATTAAGGCCTATATTAAAACATGCAAAATGAGGGGGGGATGGCGGGGGGGGGGTGGCTTGCCGTTAGGAAGTTCTTTTGTTGCACACCCGGATATGGTGCTGCCTTGCATTGACCTCGGCATTGGTGGGGCACTTCGTATTGGAAGACCTTCTGCCACCGTTGCTTTCCCTTCTCCCTGTGCTGCCACAGCATTTGGAGCAATGCCGTGGTGTTTGGCATAGCCACGTGGCATTTGGCACAACCACGCACAGCCAGCCAGGGCTCCTCCCTGCAACCAGAGCCTGGCGGACACACTCGGCTTCAGGTGCTGCTTCCCTGGCTGGCGGGTCTAGCAGAGAGAGCCTGAAGCTTCCCGTCCTTTTCACCCCTCACCCAGCCCGCCCCGGTTCCTATGCATTTCCAAACATACCGGCAGCTCCAAACACTGCAGCGGCACAGGCATCAGGCAGAGGTGCTCACTCGGCAGGGCTCAGCTTGGAGGGCGCGGCGTGGGCCATCGCCTTGCCTCCCTGTCCACGGATGGGTGGGCGCTATCACTGCCTCGGGCAGCCTCTCCCAGTGGCCACTTCGGGGTCAGGCTGGAGGGACTTGGGAAGGAAGCCAAGCTCGGGTCGGCCTGGCTCTTTCGCTTGGCAGGCGGGGCACACCCGCAGCTCACTTTCCTGGCTCTGCCAAGCCCACCTGGCTCCGGTGCAGCCCTGGAGGGATGAGCGGATGGCCCAGGGGGGAGGTGCTCGCTGCTTTAGCCAGAGCTCCGCCACTGAGCAGGAGGGCCTGCCTGTCAGCTGCGCTGGGCGCCCCAGGCGAAGCTCTTTGCGCTCTGCCCAGCGCCAGGCAGGGATGACAGCTAGGCACTTCTCACGGGGTGGGCCAATCCTGCACTGTGGCCTTGGGAGATTCGTCTCCCCATGTGGGGTTGGGCTGCCCTCTTGGACAGGGGAGGCTTTGTCGTACCGGTAGTAGGGCGTCATTTTTAAAAGAATGGGCTTTGCCTTCAAACAATGCCCAGGAAGGTGGCAACAGGAGCGCCTGAAGCTGTGTGTCTCCACCGGGCTCCAGTTGCAGGGAGGAGCCCTGGCCAGCCCAGCGTGGCTGCGCCAAATGCCATGTGGCTGCCCCAAACGCCATGGCGTTGCTCCAAATGCGGCAGCAGCACGGGAGAAGGGAAAGCAACGCTGGTGGAAGGTCTCCCCATACGAAGTGCCCCATCAACACCGAGGTCAACATACAAGCCATCGTCACCCGCCTGCCCGAGGATGCAAGGGGGGGAATTAAGTCACCCCTGAAAAGACGGCCTAGCCATTTTTTCGGGGCTCAAAAAAAATAAATAAAACCCGGCCTTATTATATGAGAAACATGGTAGAACACCCCAGTCTGTTCACTCTGGCCAGTATATGTCAGCAAACCAAAACCAGAATTTTTCTAATTGCTGAAATGCATTTGTACAGTTCTCTGCTTTTAGCCTCAGTACCCCTCTTTCCAGCCTCAGAAATACAAGGCAGCATTTGTGACATCTTGGAATGACAGCAGAAGCCATTAAACTTTTTGACAGTCTCTGTAGTACTGCATGGGAATGGGGTACCTTTCATCATTTGATGTCCTGCAGAATGGATGCTAACTAGGCCCAGTGCCCACATTTGCTGTTCGATGTAATAAAGTTGTAGACATGCAGTAAAGCCAAATGTATTGCTTGACACTTTCATTGTAGTGAATATTTCTTCAGCAAAAGCCCCCAAGTGGCAAGAAGCAGGACTGACTCCTAAATCATTGCTACAGCAAAAGTTAAGATTTTCCAAGAGTTAATCAATCTTTTCTGACCCCCAAGAGAAAGTAATACAGTATTGTAACTGTTAGAATTTTTAATGAATAGAGAGCAAGTAAAGAAAGGAGAAAAAAGAGATTGTGACACAGTGAACTGCTGATTAACTATACCTGTTCTGAAACTATTAATCTGATGTCTTAATCACAGATGTCTCCATCATTCTCAGTTGTGCCTTTAGCATCATTATTAGCATCATTATGTCAAAATTAAACACAGCTATACAATCCATTACCTACCAAGAAGCTTCCAAAGTTTTTTTTTTAATATGACACATGGCAATTAATTATATTATCTCTTTTTCATCTGTGCAATTTACTTTTAATTACAAAATCAAATTTAAGCTTTCACCTGGTGTTGCTTCAGCCTCCAGCTTACTTGGATATCTGTGCTAGCCCACATGAGCCCATGGTGATCCTTGGTTCAAGAAAGATTAAACACAGGGATGGGATTCTACCGGTTCGGACCGGTTCTATAGAACCAGTTGTTATGATTGTGCATAGATCGGAGAACTGGCAAATCATGCCCCTGGCTGGCCCCTTCCCTCCCCGCCCAGTCAGTCCTTATCGTGCATGTGCGACATCGCACATCCCAACATCGCTGACTACATTCTCCCCCATACAGTCATTCCTTAAGGTATTTCTTTTTTTTTCCCCTCCCAACTATCAGCTGTTCTGATGATCAGCTGTGCTGCAATCTCCCTCACTCTTCGCCCAAGAGGCTTCCCTGAAGCCCAGGAGGCAAAAAGCATGGGGGGGCAATGGGGGGGGACCTGCACCCCCTACTCCATTTTTTGCCTTCCTGGGCCCCAGGGAAACCTTCTGAGAGAAAAATGTCCCCCCCGCAAGGAGGCTTCCCGGAGGCCCAAAAATTGGGGAAGGGGGGGTTTGCTGCAAAAGAAGAAGCCACGCCCACTTAGTCACATGGCCACACCCACCTAGCCACACCCACAGAACTAGTTGTTAAAAAATGTGAATCCCACCCCTGATTAAACAACAAAGATTAAGCTCATTAGAACCCAGATTTTGGGGGGCAATATGTTGACTCTGTTGAGAGGGCTGTAAAAGCATTGTTGAAGCGGTATATAAGTCTTAAGTGCTATTGCTATTACTATTTTCATAACAGCAAATGAAAAGTTACTGATAAGGAAAGAAAGATGATCGATAAATTTATTGATCTGGGGACAGATGAGCTTATCTCTAATGTGGAAAACCTGACGAATATTTGAGGGGAAAATAACATTTGCTTTTCAAGTTAGTGAAAAAGTCTAAAGAATTTCTATAAATAACCTCAACTGAATTCAGCAGTCTTAAAACAGTGAATTTAAATATTTTTTAATGTCAGCAAAATTCAAACCATGTCTCTTGAAAAATCTGTCCAGTTGATTTGACCTTAAACTTGAGTGAGGCTGACTGAGCTCTATAAGTACTATGTTCTTCTTTGCTTTTGAAGGCAGGCTTTGAGCCTATCTGGCACTGAGATTCTTTTATTACTATTATATTGTTTGCTTTTTTTCAATCAAGGATTTGTGAAGATTGTGAATTTGCATGGTAAGCTGAAGTCAAGCAAGAAGTTGGCATCAGAACTAAGTTTTGATTTCTGCATTGAATCTGTAGGTGAGCAAATGCTTTCCCTGTCATTTATTGTGCCTGATGTGACTATATCATATGCGAGACGGTTGCATTTTTAAAGGCTAAAATATGAGATTTCTATGATATCATTCTCAGCTTTTCTATGTATGATGTGTTATGGATTGTTATCCAAAGTGTCAGATTTCAGCATTCCTAATCGAAATCTCATAAGATCCCAATCTTATGCTAAAATGATATAAGATTTGCCTAAAGCATCTGCCTAAATTTTTAAATAATGAAAGTTATTTAATGTGGGGCAGTCTATAGATGTTATTCAGAGGTTTTGCAGACAGAATGCCAGTAGGGACTATATTACTGATTCCTATGATAGATGATAAACAGTTATAGATCACCACAGATTCACAAGTTGAAATGTAAGGAAAGAAGGAAGCTCCCTGTATCCTCAAACGCCTGAGCCTTTCTAACCAAGGGTCAGTCTTCAGGTTTAATGCTGCACATTTTGCAGTGGGAATATTCCTTCTGACTAACCTCGAAGATCCCTCTGAGATTCAAGGGGTGTTCATTTGGAATCATACATTTTCATTAATTGATGCTAGATAAGTGGTAATACGAGTGACACATTACTTAACTGTGCTCCATCGCTTGACAATTGTCCTTCAGCAGGGACAAATAAAATGAAAAATGAGTCTCAATGAGAAAAACTGGGTGCTTGTTCTATGTTGATTAATTTATCAGCCAGTGGAAATTTAACCGTTTGATCTTCCCAGCCTTTGGAAGTGGTACCCAAGATTCACTCATTCCACAGATCTGTTTCCATACCCCTACCTTCATTTGGATCCCTCACGTATGGTAGGAACGCAATGAAGCCTGGCTAATAAAATGGACTTGCTTCCCTTTGCTCAGAAAGCTCATCCCCAAACATTCCTAATCAGTCAGTCTTCCATCATGTCTCTTCTTGCAGTGTGCCTCCAGGACAGCGTGTTGGCCTTCTGGAAACATGGGATGCAAGGCAAAAGTTTTAAGTCTGATGAAGTAAGTTTGGGCAAGAGTGTTGTTGGTCATTGTTTTGCTATCCTCCTTACCCTTCAGTTAGGCAGGTGCCAGTCACAGACAAAGGAATCCTGAACAACATAATCCCCCTTATTGCTTCTAATCTGCACCTGAATTATTTTATTGGCTTGAAGACAAGAGTGTGTTCTGTTATGATGCAAAAGAAAAAGAATAGCTTAATAGGTAGTGATAAGTAGGCATTGTTTCTTCCTGCCCATGGGAATACCCAACACTGAATCTCATGGACCTGATTTAATACAGCTTCCTCTGCACTTACCATTCTATGGAACTGTAGGAGTTGTACATTCAAATCAGAGGTCAGCCATTTTGTTATTAACCAACTGGTACACTTTTGACTTCAATTTCTCCCAATTTGTGGCATGGAAATCTTACTGATCTATTGTACAATATTTTATCAGGATTATAGAGATATTTGGTATAATGCTATTAAAATGTAAAATGTTTGTATTGTCCCAGACTGGTAGAATCTGCTATTAGATTAAAAACATAGGCGTATTTCCTTGATCAGTTTTGAGTAAGACGACAGTAGTATGCCCTATTTCTTGTCATGGGACCTAGATTTAATCCCTGTCAATTTCTATTTGAAAAAACATTAAAAGAGAGGAGAGATCCTTCTCTGGCTGAAAATTGGTCTAGTTAAGTTAGCTAGAAGTCCATCTAGTTGAATGGCAGCTTCCCAAATTGAATGGAAACTCTAAAAAGATTGATCTTCTGCTGAACGCAGTTGTGCTCCATATATACAACACTATATATAAAAACCTCTCCTCCTGAATGAACAAATGTGACTTTTCTGTGCTGAGGAAGAATTGCATTATTAGGGTTTAGTACATAATGTAAAAATGACTTGGTATGTATATTATTAAGAGTTGATGGGCTGCTTGAAACAATTCTCATTTGTCATCTGAATTAGGTTTTCCAAATGGGCAAAGATGCTCTTCTGCCAGTTATTCACATTGGGTTCTGTTTTTGGTATTTTGCAGGTTACCCAGGAGATCTCTGATGAAACAAGGGTGTTCCGTTTACTGGGCTCTGACAGGTGAGCTGAGAAGAGCAGCCTGCAGCCTTTTCTCCTTTAAAAAGAAAGTAGTATATTTAGAGAAATAATCATTATTTCCCAGTCCTTTTTTTGAGTGTGTTCTTCCACCACTGCCTTTTCCCTCTTTTATACCAATGTGTGATGGCCAGGCAATTGCAGGTCCAAGGCACCATGCCTTTTGATTGATACACAAACCTTTCACATAATCTCAGCCCTTGCAACTTTCAGGTAAAGCTCTGACAAACACAGCAGACATTCTGTAGTTTCAAGGCCAAAGCCAAAATTCCAAGGTTATGATGCTAGAAAGGAGAGAAGATACGCCCACTGTAGAAGTAGTTTAAAAACCAGAGGCTATCTTCCATAAAGCACTCTTCAGATTGTTTAATTTTTTTTGCCCTTTTATTTGATTATTTCTATGTAATGTTTTTTTTTCCTAAGTTCACTGAATTTGGTGCTCCTGAATTAAAAGCTACGCAATGCTGCTATCATCATGTCAGTAATATCTTGAAACCTAAGGTAGTGTGATCACTTTTTCACAAGGTCTCCAGTATATTTACTTTTTCAGTTAAGTCCTTCCTTGTTAGTTAGGGTCAGACTTAGGAGATCCAGTCCCTTGTTCAAGCTCCTGAAAGGTAAAGCGATCCCAAAGACTGATAAGAAATTTGGGGACTTTGCAATTTTGGCTAAGATGGTTTTCCAATAGTTGAAGCCTGATAGAAGAGAATACGTGTAGCTCAGAATTGAACTGTGGGATTTTCGGTACTCTGTGAGCTTGATTTTCTTGCAGATGTTTCATTACCACAGCACTGGTGATGTTACCTAGTTTGAAATACCCACAAGAAAACAATCGGGATCAGAGAGCACCAAGGACCCTAAGGTTGAAATCTCTCATTACTGTGCCTCTCTTCCATGAAAGTTTTGTAATCTGGTCCAGGAATGCATGATCCATATCTTCTCCTGGCTTGTCTATAGCATACCCTCACAACAATATCTTTGCCTTTTCCCCTTTCCTTATATTCATACCCAGTAACCTCATACTTAATAAAAGTCCTGGTTCTCCATTAATACATGTTCTTGCTTCACATATAATGCTCTTCTCCTTACCTTCAGTCTGTCCATTTCTTTTTGAATAAGGTATAACTTGAAACTCTTAAAATTCTAGTCCTGAATTTCATCCGAACAGATTTCACTGTCTGTTAAATTATATTAACCTTCCTGCAGTAAGATTTTTAAGTTTTCCTTTTTGTTTCCTTTACATTTTACATTTGCATAGAGAGGCCAAAACCACATCCACTCACCCAAATAAATGTATAGCTATATAAAATATAGGAAAAGGGGCCGGCCTACCGGGTTCACCAAGGCAATTAACTTCTCCCTCGTTGGCACTTCTGGTGGTAAAACCCTATTTAATTTCCAGTTAACCTCTCATGAGCCAGACAGGGACAAACAAAGGGCCAATGTAGTCTGCAGGCTGTATAATGCCCAGCTCCGTCTTAAAGGAATATTTCTGCATCATATCTTCATATCTACTGTGCATGCATGATTGTGTAAGAAAAACATGGGTGCCAAGATGGATGGGAAGGTTAGAAGTACCCCAGTAGCAAATGCTCAAGGAATAGCATCCAGGATGTCTGCAGCAACTGCTGTCTTACCTATTCTATGCTTGCCCCATAGGGTGGTGGTGCTGGAAAGCAGGCCGACTGATAATCCAACAGCACATAGCAATCTCTACATTTTGGCAGGCCACGAGAACAGTTACTAAGCAACCGTGAATCGACTTGGAACTGTGAGCCAGCAATATGTTGCCTAAGGAAGCCGTTCTTTATGGATCTCCTATTCAAGGCATATTATGTGGCGCCTTTTCCTCTCCTCTTCTGCCTCTGCCTTCACATTCTCCAATTGATGTCTGAATGGACCCTGTTTTTAGGATCAAGAGCCAAACGTCGCACGTGTCTTGCAGCTGGGAAGCAGCTGTTCTCTCCCTTGCCACTGTGTGGTTGGTTATGTTGTTGGCTTAATAAAAGCTGTGAGATCATCAGTCCCTTCTGTTTGTTAGGCCTACAGAAGCATGGATGCTGGAAAATCTCAAAATGCAGTCAAAATGATTTGGGACAGGATTTCTTCATGCTCGGGTTCATGGCTTGGGCTGCTGATTTCATCATCTTCTGACAATGCCTACTTTTTGGATATTGAGAGTTGAAGTCAACAGCAAAATAAGGAAAGGGGGATGCCTGTGAGGCAGGAGGCAGTGGAAATGAATTTCTCCTCTGTGAGGCCTTTGTGGGTTTTCTCTCATGCCACCAAAACATCCCCGTGTCAGGGAATGCTCAGCAGAGGTTCCCAGGAAGTTGTTTTTGTGTCCTTATTTTTTAACGCAGCTGTTCTCTATGGATTTGTAAGGAAACACTATTTAATCTTTATTTATTAATCTGCTGCTAGGGTGATGTGATGCATTTTAACTTCCAGCACACGAAGGTTGCAGCGCAGCTTTTGGTTGTGGGTGGGTGGGTGGTTTGTTTTGGGATGTGTTTTTTTTAACAATTGTAAAAAAAAAAAAACAGCATTCTTGACCTTTTCTTAGATATAGGACATTGTTGAAGGGAGGTGTTTATATAGAGAGGATTTTAAAATTTAAACCAAGCCTTTTTCGATATATAAAATCTGTTTTGTACAAGAATATTTCATATGGGTTTGCCTTCTAGAGTTGGTCATTAAAGATCATTTGGTATTGATTGAAATTATGTATGAAATGCAAGGTAAGTATTAGAGAAGATCAATAACAGTCTGGAAAATGGGCAAGAAGTATAAAATAGATATAGGTGAGTTATGCAGTACATTTGCGTGTATGCGAGTATGAACTTGAAGAGGGAAGCCACATTCCATATGTCAGTTCTCATAAGTGTGTTGGAGGAACAGAGGTTCATCCAGATCTACAAGCATTTGTGCTCCTGACTCAGCAGTCAAAATGTGACACAAGTTTGTCCTGGTCACCAATGGTTAACAGAGTCCTGGAGTACCTCTAGATGTTGACTAGCCATTTGTGAGGGGTGCCTGTGCTTTGTCCGCAAAGTGTGTCTTATTGGAAAAAGATAACAGCTTTTTCCCACAGCAACCCTCCTAATGTGCCCCAATGTCAAACTAGAGATTCAGAATGGCCTGGACTGGATAAACCTTTCTAAACACGATGCCCCTGCATGTTTCAAGGAGTTTTTAAATGCTTTAATTTGTTCATGGACACATATTTTATTTATACTATGCCAGAATGAAGTTGGGTAAAATGAAGTGCCTAGGAAAAATGAAATATTTCTTTCAACTTGGGCACATTTGAGTGGTAAGTTTATTTCTTGGTGGTATGGTATAAATATATATATAAGAAGCAGTATTGTCTAATAAATCTTGGGAAATCTTATTTTCTCCATTATCCTTTGTTCAAGGCTGTCGTCCACGTTGTTTCCTTTTTTGTTTTCCCAATTAAAATATGCCCATTAAACTATGTCTGTTTTTATTAAAAGAACAAACATTGGATTTGTGCACATGAAAGAGTTTGAAGGACAGTTAGTTTAATAAGTTTCTCATTTTTCCTCCTAAGAAAAAAATCCTTTTGTTTATATCACAAAACAGATTGAAATGCAGTTTGTTTCCCAACTAGCAGAGCCCTCACAGTTTGAAACAGTATCCATCTTGTGGGTACAAGTTAGCTCAGGCACATTTTCTTTGAATGATAGCAGATGATACTGAATTTCACTCAGAAGCATCTCTACTCTTATTAAGGGGGTGTCCATGTCTTTCCGCATAGATAAAATTCTCAAGTTTGGATACAATATGGTCTGAATTTGCATTTCAGGAAGAGCCCAGGAGATCCAGTCTGTAACAGGATGAGTTGCATGTATTGGCTTATGTTTGTATCTGCTTTGTTGAGAATCTCAGGAATCTAATCTCAGGCCAGGCTCTTTCAATCTTTAATATTCTTTAGCTTTGTAAGCATAAAATCATATATGCTTCCTGAACTGTCAGAAGGGAGAATGGGATTCAGATGGGTTGTTCAATACTATCATATTGAAATTGGCAAGAGACATTTCTATTCTACTTTGTAACTAATTGTACACTCTAGAACCGTGATGGAGAACCTATGGCACACATGCCACAGGTGGCACACAGCCATTTGTGCCGGCACACAAGCTGCAGGCAAACTTACCTCACTGGGCATGTGCGCGCCTCACAGCTGGTTTGATGCCTTTTTCGGCCTCCCAACGGCTTGAGGAAGGCTTCTGCAGGCTTTGCAGACCGAAAACTAGCCCTGTTTCACCACTTCCAATATTTTTGGAAAAACAGGAAGTGACTAAACAGGGCTAGTTTTCAGCCTGCAAAGTCTGCAGAAGCCTTCCTCAAGCCTTGGGGAGGCTGAAAAAGGCCTCAAACTGACCGAAAATCAGCTGTGAGGTGCAGTGCAGGTAAGGGGTGGCAGGGATGGGTGGGTGGGGATTACGCACACATGTGTGGGGGAGCGCATTGCTTTCTGGGTGCTGGCACGTAAGTGCGAGCATGCAAATGCGTGCACAATTTTTGGCAGGAGCCCAAAAAGGTTAGCCACCACTGCTCTAGAAAGTATAAGGGATGAATAAATGCATCAGAATTGCAATAGCCATTACATAGGACATACAGACAGAAGACTGGCAGAGCACATCCTTGAGCACCAACTACTGTTGGAAGACATAATTTCACAACATATGGACGGGCTTAACCACAGTTTCAATTGGGAAACCGACCATCTTAGACCAAGCCAAGTCCAAAAACGCTAAGGAATTTCTAGAAGCCCGGCTCTCTTAACATATTCGCCATAAATAGATACATAGACATAAACAATATCTATATTCGATGCAAAAGAGACATTCTACAAACTCAAAAGGGAACAAAATGACCACACACCTCCTCACCAACAATCGGCACCAGATGAACATAGATTAACTCCAAGATTAACACCAGACCAACAATCAAGCAAATAATACCCCCAATCAAGGAACTGCCAAACAAGCAATAAACAGTCCAATCGAACTAAGATCATCCCCTAAGACTAGAATATAAACAGCAAATCCAACTCCTTACTAACACTGATGGTGTTACCTAGTTTGGTTAAGAGCCTGCAAGAAAACAAGTTCAGAGAGCACCAAGGACCCTCAAATGTAAATAGGGTTTGCAGCAAGAGTTAGATTTATAAAGGTGTAACAGCAGCTTTATGAGGAGTAAGAAGTGATCTCTGGAGAGAAGTCAGGTTGTAAAGGAGGAAAAGTAAAGGGGGCGGGATTACTTTCAATTAATATTTGAAAGGTCCTCAACAGAACTGAAATTGGGACTGCTATTTTTACCAAGACTGATTGCAAAACTAGATGGATCAATGGTAACCATATTGATCAGTAGTTCAGCTAATTTCCCAGAATTATCAGCATTGCTCCAAATACTTGCATTGTTTTCATGGGCATAACGAGGTTAGAGGGGACATGACATCACCACACAACCAACATAGATGACAACATCTCCACAAGACTGTTATGATGTGGTTTTATCATGGCTTTTCATCGATACAGTAACATTTTAATAAATTAGCCTCTCTTTATCTCAGCTGCCCAGAGTCATTGTGAAATTGGGCAACCAGGAAAATTGGAATATTAAAACTTGGCTTTGGAGATATATTTGAAACAAGAAGATTCTAGGCTGCAAAATAAGATCTTTAAAAGGACAGTAGTAAGTACCCAGTAAAATGGTCAAGCATCCTTTCCATAAAGAATTTGGATTGTTGATTTCTGGGTTCACAGAAGTCAGTTACTTTCTCAGGTCAATCCACCTTACAGAATGTTGGTTGTGGGGAAATAGGAGAATGGAGTATTAGGTATATTTGCTGCCTTGAATTATTTATAAAATAATAAAGTTATATAAAAAATTTAAAAACTGTTAAGTGTTAAGAAACATAGGTGTGCCCAAATAAAACACATTCTATTATGGCTGACTATAATAGCTTAATGATTCAGTAAGATGAACCACAAGTTACCTATTCCTGTTTAAAGCAAGATTAAAATGGGCAAACCCAGCCATTGATGTTCAAAGTCCTATTCAGGAAATTTTGTGGAAGTTCCAGACTTGTCCTTAGCTGGGATTCAAACATTTAATGCATGCTATTATTTAACACAATACAAGCAAGGCTTAGCAGTTTCGTGGTTTACCCAACCTAATTTTCTGGGTTCACGTGGCACCGGCTGATAAATTACATGGGCTGGATTCACACTGGAAGCTACGTAAAATCATGGTTGGCTTGTTTCTTGGTAAGTGGGTGGTAAAAGTCAATTTTACTCACGTCTTCCATAGCAAAGCTCTTTATTAATAGGTTTGAAGCTAATCTCACTTTGTTTTCCATTAGGTTTTCAAGACACCTGACCACAGACTGACTACCTTATCCTAGTTTAGTCAACCATATTGTGTGATTTCATCCCTGTGGTTAGTTGATGGATGTGTGCGAAAGCGGACAGAGAAAATACATTAACCACGGGGAGGCTTGTGAATTCACTGCGATCGTGTTTGCGCAGTGGAGTATCTTTTAAGTTTGAGACTAAGTAGTTTGCAGTGGAAGGAACGCAAATGAATGCATTTATTTTTTTTAACCACACAGTATTTTGGCCTTCTCTGGATAACAAAGAGAAAAAGTTCAGCACGTTTTACTAGAAAAGGGAGAAAATGCGTCACTCCGCAGCAAAATGTTATCTGACGTTACAGGCTTCAAAATGGAGCAAATCCCTGTTCCTGCGTGGACCTGTAAGCACCTCCACGAAGCAATGCCGCCCTTCTGCGTTGTCCTCTCTCCTGACAGACCAGCTTGCTGTTCGGATGGGTGGGTTGCCGCCTTCGGCCTCCTCCTGCCCATGGTCCACCTCCAGGAGGCGGGCAGTGGCGAGAGACCGTCGCCTCCCCTCACCGCCTTGCCCCCCGCCCCCCTCTCGCCCGACTGGCAGACAGTTCAGCGTCTGCGGCCGACGGCCCAGAGTGGCGCATGAAGGTGTTGCGTCTGCGGCCACATTTGCCCGCCCGCGCAGCAGGCGAGAGAAGCAGGCAGCAGCTGCCGGGAGCCATCGCCAGTGGTTGGCCGGCCGGAATGAAAGCGAAGTCTCGCAACGAGGGTGAGAACTGCTGGAGTGGGAGTCCTATCGCTCCCGGCCGGCGCAGGGCAACAATCTCTGAGCACAGACAAAGTGCGCCTTGGTCGAGCAGAGCTACGCGACGGCGGAGTTCCTTCTGGCTGCGAGTTGAGGGGAACGCGCGCTTTTCTGTGGAGAATTAAATAAGTTCTGCAGGCTTGCATGGCTAATGGAAGGGAAGGTTCGTCTGAGGATGTGAGGGGGGCATTTTAAGGAGGGTGGGGGAAGGAGGGGACGTACTTGGTCTGTCAAGTGGGCTTCTTCCTGCTGTGAAAAGAAAAACGTATGAATTGCCTCTGAGACAGAAACATTCGCCTCTGCACCTCCTCCTCCCCCCAATTCCTGTCAGTAGGTCCTGAGTGTGCTGGAACCTGTCGTTTCTCCAAAGGGGCTGCTTGCAGGCCCGAGGGAAACACTGCCACGAGGCTATTGGGCTGGTGAGGGTGGAGGGGACATCCCCAAGTCCTCTTTAGGACCCTCTATGGGACCATCCCTGCTGTGCCCTTCTCACACACCTGCTGGCACCATTATTCTCGGGAGTTTTCTTTTGCAGGCAGGCCAGACAAGGAAGGTGGAAGCCAAAGCTGGGCCTTGTCCCTTACCTTTCCTCCTGTCCCTTCCTTCCTTAGGCAGAGAGGCAAGTGTGTGTTTTGCTGCTGATGGGCTTGCCCAGTTGGCTGCACCTCACTGGCAACCTGCCTTTGCTTAAAGGTGCTGAATTAAAATTTAATTTACAGATGGGCCTTTTGCATGGGGAAAGTGGTCTGAAGACGCAGAGGCCACTGGAGCCTTCCAGCAATCGGGTTTCAGATTGCACTAGAGGCGCTAGTATCCATCACTTTGGTGCAGAGAGCGTCTTACAATCCTTGCCTCCTTTTTTCTCCGTGTTTCTAAATTCACAGAGTAATGCTACCATTGTGCAGATATTACACTGTGTAGATTTTGCTCCTTTTTTTTTTTTTTAGACAAGGGGGCCCTTTCAGTATAGGGCATTCATACAACTTGTTAGGGTTACATGCTGGCAGCACCACAGTGGTGTCCAAATCATCACAAAATGTCAACTTGCCATGGAGGAAGCTAAGGAACTTGGTCCCACTCATCCCCCCTCTTATCCTTCAGAATGATCCCCCTTCAGCATATCTTTGTCCTGGGGATGGGGTGGGGGATAGTCATGCAAATAGTAGCCTGCAGACCCCAACCGTTTTCATTTTCTAAAAGTGTCTCTGTGGGGCCCAGAGATATAGTAGTAAAGGAAGAAATCACTGGATTTGTGCTTTACTTTGCAACATGCTCACCTGTCTGAGTTAAAAGTCTTCATAATAAAAATTGTTTGGTAGGGCAGGGATCCTGGCAGGCCTCCAGGAGCACCTGAGAGCCTCGGGCATCACGTTGGAGACCCAGAAGCCTTAAAGAACATAAACTTGAAAATAACCTTTTTTTGTTCTAAGGAGCTTAAAGTCTAAATTCAACTGATTGCAGAGATGATCAGATCTGAATAGAGGAGTGGAGGTAAAGAGAACATGGGGAAGTAGGAAGTAGAATGGGGAGAGTATGCATAAATACAATCAGATAGCCTTATGTGGCTGCTGTGATAGAAATCCAAAAGACTAAGCAATAGATTTTTTTAAAAAAAGCTGGAAAACCCTGGCTTTTGAGGTGAAATGTGATTAAGGGGAAAGAAAAGGGCTGAGCAGAAGTTCCAGGAGTTCTGACAGTGTGAAAGAACAAATTGAGCCAAAGATTGCAGGAATTACAAACAGAAAAGTATGGTGTTAAGAAAGATAGTCTTGACTTTCCCATGGCTACTGCTACTTCTTGACTTATGACCGCAGCTGAAATTTCTGCAACTAACTAAGCTGAAATTTCTGCAACTAACTGTTAAGTGAGTCAGGCTCAATTTTATAACCTTGTTGCTGTAGTCATTAAGTGAATTGCCACAGTTGTTAAATGAATACACGGTTAAGTGAATCTGGCTTCCTTATTGATTTTGCTTCTTGGAAGGCAATTAGGAAAGTCACCAATGGTGAACATGAGATCCCGGGACACTGCAACCAATATAAATACATACCAGTTGCCAAGTGCCCACATTTTGAACCTGCTGTATCAGTTGTAAGTGGAAGGACTGGTTGTAAGTCACTTTTTCAGCACCATTGTAACTTCACATAGTCACTAAATGAAAGGTTGTAAGTTGAGGACTACCTGTATTTGATATGTTTTTGGCGGATCTAGGAAGCTTTATCCTGACATTTATCCTTACATTTCTACCCCACCATTTTAATTATTAAAAAGAATCTCAAAATGGATTATACATAATTGCAAACAATTAAAGTATCATCATCTTAAAAAAATAAATGTAAATAACTTTTAATCACTATTAAATATGGAACAGAAAAGTACTGTGGTTTCAATTTAACTGAAAGTCTGAAAATGAGCATCTTTAAAAGAAGTTCAGTTTCAACTATTAACTAAACCAGAACAGATTTTGCAATGGAGGTTTTGGTCCTGGAAATGCCTTAGTTCAGGTCATTGTATTATGAATTGAGCAACTTCAAAAAGACATCTTTTGTAGATCTTTTGTAGTTGATGGACACTTGCAAAAGGAGGTATCCAGATCCCAAAGATACCCAGGTCCTAAATTTATCAGATGCTATGTGAGATTGCAAGTACTGTGAAGATAAATCTAATTAACAGAAAAGTAAAGGCTTCCTCAAATCGTATTTGGCCCATGGGGTCTACATTAATATCTCCAGGTCCTCTGCAAAATCTACAGAAATAGTTTGCTACTGACTTCTCCTGGGTGGTTTCTTCAGTTTCCCAGTACAGCTTGCTTCCCTGGGCTTTTCTGCAGGCCAAGACCTACTTCATTTTTTTTCAAGGTCATCCAAGATTCAACAGCTCCTATCAAGGCAATGACTAATTAGCTGAGTAAAAAAATAAAGGTGAAGGGTCAGTTTATACATCACATTAGTTCATAGTATGTTTGCTGGTTTTAGAAGTCAAATGAAATGTGGGCACTGCCTTGTTAATAAAAACTTTTCCACAACAAACCACACTGTGATTTCAATCATTCCAGTTCATTTCAGTGGAACTGGAGGAATAAAACTTCATTAAGTTCCATTTAACTTTTTATAGCAAGGGTTTTGGGAGCTTGCCCAGTGCTGTAGGGTAAATAGCAAGGTATTTCAAGCAATAGTAATGAAGCCACTTAAAAAGAGATCTTATTTTGTAAAAACTCCAATCTCTTCTCACCACCTGTTGGGGTATCTGGAGTGGGGAGGGGGTTATTAAAGACTAGTACATTATTTGAAACAAAGTAAATATAGGCTCAGATTGCTGGTCCATTAAAGAATCAGTATGGTGTGATTATGTTCCATGGATTCCATAGATGCTAAGTGTGGCTGCAATCATATTTTTACATTTGTCTTACAGATTTAAGATGATTGTGGCCTTTTGCAACTTTTGAATCATTCAGATCCTCAAGAGAACATCTTACTCACCAGGTCTCGCTTACAGTGGATAACATATTCAGAGATTCTTTTCTATTAGCAATGGAGAAATATGAAAAAATTAGTAAGATTGGGGAAGGCTCCTATGGGGTTGTTTTCAAATGCCGGAACAAAGACACAGGGCAAATTGTTGCTATCAAAAAGTTCCTGGAATCTGAGGATGATCCTGTTATTAAAAAAATTGCACTTCGAGAGATTCGGATGTTAAAGGTAATGAACTGGAATCTGCTTATCAGAAACTTGTTTGATTAAAGCTGTATTTTTATTGTTTTTCTTCCTTGTAACTAATCCAATGGCCCATTTCATCTGAACATCACCATGTCTTGTATCCCAAATATACTGTTGGATGCCTGCCTAAGAGTACTTCAGCTTTTGGAAACTTATCTTTCAAATATATTTCATGGATCATTAACTATACATAAAGTACATGGACTGTGTATTTGATGATAGATAACTATGATAAAAAGCTATGAGAAGTAGTGGAAAGAATGGATATAAATAAGATTATTTATTTCCTCTTTAAATATCACATGTGAATTGCATATTTACAATGAACATATTTTAACAATAGTGATTTTCATTGTTCTATTCCATTCTTTGAAGACTTTTAATCTTATAAGAAGATTGATAAATCTCTAATGTAGACATGATTAATTGATTAGGATAGTAGAAAGTAGTTTTATTCTTTTCTTTCAAGCTTCTTGTGGTACTTAGATTGGGTCCTCCTAAATCAATTCATGTAAAAATTTTACCTCATATACTCTCTCATAGGTTCAGATCAGTTTCAAATGAATTTTTATCATATTTGTCTCTGAGTGGTTCACAGCCTAATTATCTTAGAGAGAGAGTTTTTGGCTTTTGATGTACTTAAACACTTGTCCGTTTATCTCTCTTGAAAGATTTTCTGATGATATGAGGGCCAGGGAATATTTTTTAAGAAAAGCTTCTTACATAATATCCTCCTGATACTGGGCCCAAATATATTCCATTCCAAATGAAGCAAAACAGCATGTCACGATAACTCAGATTCTGTAAGAGAAGAAAAACTACATTGTAGTTGATGTAAATCATTGTGGACAATTGATTGAAGTCTTCATTTTCTTGTATTTATTGTGCTGGTTATATGTCATTTGTTGCCAAACTTCAGTACCAGTGGACCAGTTCAATCCTCCTGCTGCTCCTAATATTAACATTATTTATGTTTATATGTTGGTTTATTCAATTTATGTGGCCCATTATACAACGACAACTCTGGGCAACAAATACAACTTAAAGCACTAAATATAAATGATTACAGTAAAAAAGCATATAATAGGATACTTTTAACTGTCTACCATTAGTATAATTACTATAATCATTTATATCGTAGCTCATATTATTTTTAGCACAGAAAGGATATACAAGAAACAAAGGCACTGTAAAAATGGCAGGGACTCAATTTCTGTGGTAGTTTCCTGCTGATATTTGGATGCATATTTTTGCTTTTTCCAATAGATAATGGGCAATGTCTCCTCTGTTCTCCAGCAATTTATCTCTGACTTTTGCTGGGGCAGTTCATATAGATATAGCTTATGGATTGCCTGTTGTTATCTTTCTTTGTTACCTCCGGCTTCTTTGCATTGTGCTATCTCACCAGCCATTTTCCTGATTATTTAAACTCTATTTCTGGAACAAGGAAGGGGAAGAATTTTTTTAAATGAAAACTAATATTTCTTACAGGAACTTGTGAAGGACCTTTTTTCTAGTTAGCATTTGCACAAAATAATAAGTTAGAGTTTCTAGGAATTAATGGACATGAATCACCCTTCCGAGCTGAAAAGAATTGTCCATGCATTATTTTACACAATGTAAATTATTTTACACCAGTTGTGCCAGACTGAGTCATTTGATATATGTATATTAAGAATATAATGATTATATTACTTTTCCAGATCTCAACCTTATGTATTTCTGTTGATGCAGCCCAAGATTGCATTGGTTCTTTTAATAGCTGTAATATACAACTGTCTCATGCTTAATCTGTGGTCTATCAGGACACCCAGATCCTTTTCACAAGTACAGCCGCTGAGCCAGTTAGCATCTATCTTGGCTCTGTATATCTGATTATCAGGTCCATCTCAATGTATTTTTGCCTTTCTTTTCTTGATAGATATATAGTACTTCCAAAAACAGCATTTGGTTGTAGTCTGCTATTATTTTCATTTATTTGCCTCTGGGCTATATGTGTAAGTCTTCCTGAAAATAAAGGCCAGTATCTTTTTTTTAAAAAAAAAGCCAAAATAATATTTAAAAATAGTTGAATAAATTCAGATGAGACATGGTTCAGAAATTTTGCAGTCAACATTAAATTGGTTTGCAGTTCATAAACCACATCAAATTGTTTACAAATTTAAAATTGAAGTAGCATTGACTAACTGTTTTCCAAAATAAGTCCCTTAAAAGAACCATGATGTCCTAGCTTTTGTTCCACATCTGGCCATTTGTCTTCCAGGTGGAACAAGGGAATAGAAAATGGTGTTTATCAGTCAAACGTTTGTCCCCTGCATAATCATCCAGCAATATGGAAAAGTAAAAGGAGATAGCAGCTGTATGTTGAGAAAGTATTATTGGATTAATATTGAAGAGACTCAGATGGACTTGACTTTATAAGCATTTCACTAAGATGAAAAGATGGTTGCAACTCTAAACCTTAAACCAGGACGTAGAGTGAGCTCATTCTGGTGTTCTGTTAGTATATGTGTTGAATTCAGGGACATTGGGGTATTTCAATTGCTTTCAATTTTTCTAAATTATTATTGGTTATTCTACTATTTATTAGCCATCCAGTGTTGTTTGTTGGTTATGCTACTGTTTATTAGCCATCCAGCATTGTGTGTTGAATTGGCAGCCATATATATTTAAATAACAAGTAAATTTGGAAACTCGGTTTATTCACCCTAAGCCAGGAAATTGCACTGAATGATTTTGGATAAGAACATAGTTGCTGTGAAGATACAATTGGAGAAAGATGTGTTATATACTCAGTGATACTGAACAGGAGAAGCAAAATGTAAATCTAATAAATAGGAAAGTAAATAATGGCAATCTCTGTGTGTTCTCCGTGTTTTCAGCAGAGAGTCAGATGATTGCAAGCCTGCTTTAAATCGAGGTGGTTTGGAAATGCCTTGATGTCCTTTATTGGATTTTTTTCCTCCCTATTTTCTTTAGTTTTCACCTTTCCTGACTGGGAGAAGGTATTTCTAATGACTTGAAGTGAAGTTTCTTGAGATTTCACTCACTTCTTGCCTTTCATAGTGGGAAAAGCAAAGGACAAACTGCTCACTATATATGAAGGAACTCTGTCTGCTCATGTAAAAATTGGGTTGGGTGGTCTGAATGTCAATACTTGGCCAGTTGATAGTCCACCTCCCCCAAAGGAGTATTTCATCTTTTTAAAAATAACCATCCATCCATTTTATTAATAATGCACTCTTGAAATAAAATGAGCCTTATGTGAAAAAATAATGTCTTCTGGTCAATTCTGAGGGATAACACCCACTTCTAACTCCCCATTCAGATAATATTGCCATAAGCTTTTAGGCCCAGAGGAGGTAACCATGGGTCCTATGGACATTTTGCATTACAATTCCTAACCTTTGATTACGTGGCTGGCACAAGTTAATGTTGTACCACAAAGCCAATGAGGATATCAAGTTGCTTACTTCTCCTTGTGCATACTTTAAATCCATAGTAGCATTCAAATCTACCCTAGCTATCTGAAGAGATTCAGAAGTCTGATAAGCTATTGTGGAAAGATTAATGGGGATTTCTAAAGCCCAGGAAGAAATTCAATAGTGGGGGCAGCAGCTTATGTCAGGAAAACAGGTAATAAATGGCCCTTGAAGGAACCAAGAAAGAAAGACAGGGAAGCAGAGTATCTCAACAATTTTCACCATTCTTTGCCAATGAATCTGTGTGCTGAATTGTGTTGATTGAACAAGTGCGGGCCTGCTCTGCCACCAGTTCAGAAAAACACTTTCTCAGTCAATAGTAACAGATTGTTTGTTTGCTAATTGGAGAACAGTGTGAGTTGAGATCTAATCCAGCGGGTGTGGGGAGACAGGATTCTTAATCCATCATTTTTCTGTGTTGTGTAAACAAAGAAAGAAAGGCTTCAACAATGCCATGGCCATTCAGATTTAAGAGATTAAATGGGCAGTGCCATTTACCTTGTCTGCCTTTAGGGTTGAGTTTGAAATATATAAATATAAGGCTTTCAATGGGGAAAAAGGCTATTGGTGGTTATATTAACATTTGTGTCAGAGGCGCAGGGTGCATCTGGATCTTAGTTGCTAGGAGACATGTCTTGCTTGCGAGTTTCCTTCTGTGGGAAACATGGTGCTGCCATATAGGCCTTTCATCCAACCCAGCACAACTTTTTATACATTCTTATAAACACTGAGGCCAGGAGACCCCATGGTGATATCTGGGTATTTTAAAAATCTGAAATCACCTTTTGGCTGCTATTTTGTTGTGTTGTTGTTAAATCACTCTGTGCTGAGTTCGTATGACCTCTGAAACAGATGTAAGCAGCCTGTGACCTCATACTGCTTCCATCAACTCATTTGTTAAACATATGTGTCAAATCTCTAAAGCTGGCCAACTTCATAATGTTGTGTACACTACTAAAAGCAATTGAAAATAATCATAACCAGCAAAAGAAAAGATAAATTTCTAAGAAGAGAAGAACAGGAAAATTGTAATCCTCAGCCTTGATCCCAAAGGACCCTATCATACTCCCTAATCCAAGACATGGGGGAAGAGGCAGATCCTTCAAGATTCATTTAAAAATGAGTAAAAGCTCTTCCTAGCTCACTTAAACAAAGACAAGATAGGGGTCCATCTTGTCATTCAGATTATATTGCATGTTGCATGTCAATAAAATTAAAATGCAAGTATTCAATCAAAATGTAGGATTTTATTTATGATCAACCATCTGTTTTTTATGATACTTTTAAGAGGAAGTTTCATGCTTTGTGAAGTTAGGGAAGATAGTAAAGGGAGAATGAGAATAGTATGGGGGAGACAAAAGGCAAGAAAATTGCAGCAGGGTATTAATGGCAATTATATATTTTATTTTTGTTTTGATTGAAAAGCAGAACCAAATGATTACGCTAAAAGGTTATGGGAAGAGATTAGTAATAAATGAATAGAATAGATTGAATTGAATTGAATTGAATTACTGGTAGTCACAATGTTTAAATGAGGAGACAAGTATTTTTTAGATAACTTGAGGCACAGTGAGTCATAAGGCGAAGTGGGAGCTGAATTAGAAACATTAAATTATGAATAGTGACTCTCTGACCTTTTTGCTTTATATAGTGAATATGTTTTAGAATTAGACCATGAATGTTGATGTAACAGCTTTATTTTCTTCACCTCAAGCTGCTTCACAAATGTTATGTTATGCTTTTTAGCAACTGAAACATCCCAATTTGGTGAATCTTCTGGAGGTCTTCCGGAGGAAACGAAAGCTTCACTTGGTCTTTGAATATTGTGACCATACGGTACTTCATGAGCTTGACAAGAATCCACGTGGGTAAGTTGCCGACTCATGAAATTTGTAGAAACAGAGCAGTTATGTCATGCCCCTGCCAGAATCTGACTCGGAAGGGGAAGCCAAACAGCTCACAGAGGGTGGGAGTGTGGCTTTGTTGGCTGTGGAAAAAACTGGAGAAGGGCAAAGTCCGGCTGGGCAGGTAGAGCAAGGGAGAGGGAATTCAGAGGAAGACCCAGGTCCACCCCCTCTTTATCCTAGGGCATACAGGGAGGAACAGAGAAGGGAGCAACATGAGTTGCATGGCTTACGGGGGAGGAAAGGGCCCTGATTCCCTTCATTAGCTGCAGCTGGGAACACAGTGTATAAAAAAAGGAACAGCATAGCAAGCTGTTGGGAGCAAACATGAATTTATCTTGTATCGTCGTGGCTTATCTGTGTTCCTGGCGTTTTCCCAACTGTGTGAATTTTGCCATGCTTTCAAGTCTGAAATTCCTTCTCCTGTCCTGTCAAGCTAATTCCTTCAACTTGGTTTTTTGGATTTTCAGTTACAGTTTGTATGTACCAAGGTGGACTGAATTTTCTACAGTTAAAGGCTGTTCTTGGGAGTGTTTTTCTCCAGCCGAAGGTAACCTGGACATTGGGAGCAAAGTTGGAGATAATAAAGGGACTCATTGCTTATTTGACTGTGTTGCCTTTGTGACATGCCCTTGGTCATCACAAGTTATAATGTCCATACCTCACTGCAGATTTTTCTTTCTAGATGTAACAGATCTGCAACCATCAATCTTGAAGGTTTAAAAAAAGGCCATTGTGTGGTTGCCATGGATTAAGGCATGCTTGCAAAAGAATGGTTTGAGAGCTTGCTGTGGACTGTTGCAAAGGAGATAATGTGGCTGAGATGGGAGCATGTGTGCTAAAGAAGGAAAATAACTCCTCTTTAGACCTCTAAATTGATCATTCCTGAAAAGATTTATTCTACCTCAAAGGCTATTTATTGCAAATCGTGGCAATTTTTGAGAAAGCAAGCCCATGTCAATTTATTTTAAAAGCCTGAATTTTGATATTTGTGTAGTACAGTAGATACTAAAATCTTGGTTTAAATGTATGTTTGGATCTTGGAAAGATTGTCATTTTTCCTGCCATGGAAATTGATTGATCTGTAAAATGCTGCTGGCAGCTTTCTGCCTTTATAAGAGCTCTTGAAGAGGCTGGTCAGTTCTTATTATGAATCTTAGAAGGGATAACATTAAGGCACTTCTACATGAGGTCTCTGTGCTGGTTTGAAAGCAGCTCAAGATCGCTTGGTGTGTCATGAGTTATGTTTGAAAGCTGCTTTACTATATTTCTTGCTCTGCTGCAGTGGCTTTGAGATGGCAACAAAGGTATTAATTTGATTGAATTTTATTTAGAAGGCCACCATAGTCCAAAATTACTTTGGTTAGCTTCAATTATTAAAAGAGAAAAACACTTTAAAAAGTGAGATTAAAAAAGATACTCAGATAAAAATCACAGGACCTAAAACATTGCCTAAAGCTTGCCAGGGACTCACATACAGCCTAACTCGGGAGAAAAGCTGGATTTTAAAAAGTTGCAGATCCCTTGTAAAGTGGAGTCATGTGACTCCCTAGGTTGCCACTAGACAGCCCTGTTTAATGGTGGGGACCCAGAGCACCCTCACTTTGCCCAATTTTACTGATTGGGTGAAAGCCCCTGGAGACAGATAACCAGGACCTGTGAAGAATTTTGTAACTGACAGGTATGGATCCAGAAGTCAACTGGAAACCAATATGCTTACAAAACAGTAATGACCCATGGGTGTATTGAGGTATACCCATAAATGCCCTTGCTGCTCCTTTTGGAACAGCTTTAGCTTCCAGATGGTCTTCAAGGGAAGCCCGATTGCAATTGTTCAGCCATAAAATGACTAGAACAGGGGTCTCCAACCTTGGCTCCTGGAAGCCTGGCGGACTTCAACTCCCAGAATTCCACAGCCAGCTTTGCTGGCTGTGGAACTCTGGGAGTTGAAGTCCGCCAGGCTTCCAGGAGCCAAGGTTGGAGACCCCTGGACTAGAACATGAGTGTCAACTGTTTCAGGAATAGGCACAATGGGAGCACAAGATCAACCTGTGTGCAAAGGCCCTCCTGACCATAGCTGTCACCTGGTTGTGAACCCATGAGAAACCTTAAATTGCACACTTTTCTCAAATGGGGAAGCACCACCCGCATCCAAAGCAAAAGGCAAAAAATTCCGAGATTGAGAAGCTGATAACAGCTGTAGCAACTCAATCTGAGAATAGCCTCCAGGCAACACTAGGCTTTTTGTTACAATGCATTAGCTCTTGTAAATAGTCTGTTTCTTAAATACCAATCAATAACTGTATAGTTTTAATTTTACTTCATGCTGGAATGGCATATTAATGCTGTTCTTATAGATAATTGTGAGCCAACTAGAGTCATTTGCACAGATGGCTAGCTATAAAAATCAATCAATCAAACAAATGTTTACCATTTGCTATAAGATTCTTGTAGAGTCTACACTAGAATAGAAAGGGCAATCAAACAATTAGAGAATTAATGTGATTCCTCTCTCTAGGAAAGCCTATATTACTATATGGAGTATTTGGCTCAGAAAGTAGGTAAGACAACATAACAAAAGTATAAACCAGGTATGAGATAGGAAATGGGAACCTAATAGGTTTTCCTGGTTCGATAGTATGAGAACTAGAGGTCACCCATTGAATCTAAATGACAACTAATTTGATCTAGTGGTTAAGGCTCCAGACTAGGAGACTATGAGTTCTAATCTCACCCCAACTATGAAAGCCAACAGGGTGACTTTGGGCCAGTCACTCTCTCTCAGCCCAACTCACTTCACAGGGAAAATAGGAGGAGGAAAGTATGTTGAATATATTTGCCGCCTTGAAGGCAGATATAATAAATAAATAGATAATATAAATGCAGGGGGGGTCAGAATATTAAAAAGGAAGTACTGATTTATTGTATATAACAGGGTATGGTTTTAAAATTGATTGCATAAATAAATCTCATTATGTAATTCATAATTATGGTTTTGAAAAGACACTGGACAAATTCATAGAGGAACAAACTACATGTTACTTTTGGAATGAGAGGTAGTATATCTGAAATAACCTCCCTTAGGGAACAATAGGGGAAAATGCTCTTTGGTCTTTATCTTTGGTCCATCCCTTTCAGCAGTGGAATATATCTGATGAGTCACTTTCATCTAGTCCTGAATCTTATTTCCTTCTTTATAAATATTTTACTGCTTTATCAATGTTACTATTAAATATTTGTGAAATATTGTAAATACTTGAAGCAGAATAAAAGTATTTAAGTAGCTGCATCTTGGAATTGTTTCCCTTCATTTCTTATTTGCACTCCAGCTTGCTTCTTGCTTGCTCTTATTTTAATCCATAAATTTATTTTAAAAAAAACCACATCGAATATTCTAAAGAGTTGTCCTCAATTTTAAAAAGAAAATACTGCAGCATGTGTTGTGTGTATGTAGGAATAATCTAGGAAAGATGAATTCTACACACACAGTTTTTGCTGCCTTTTTCATTTTTTCTATCCAGGGTCCCAGAACATCTTGTGAAAAGCATAACTTGGCAAACTCTCCAAGCAGTGAATTTTTGTCACAAACACAATGTAAGTCATTCCATTCCATTTCCATATTGTACGCTGCATTTCCTTGCACTTCCATCCTCTGTGTTGCAGAACAAGATTTAATCTTCACCTCTTATGTATAATTGCTATAATTATCTCAAGAGTGATCACCTAGATATCAAGCTGTTTTCCACATTTAAATCATTTTTAGAGAAATGTTTTTGGGGGATGGCTGAATTGTCTCCATTTTTGATGTTTTGCCAAAAGAGGTAGAAGTGTCCTGCTTCCATGGTAAATGTTTTATCCCTCAATAGAGGTTGGCAAGTTTTTCAGGTTGGCAGTTGTTTTGGAATTTTTTTAATGCAGATAAGTTTTGGTGATTCCTAGTATTTTGGTTGTTTTAATTTTTGAACATGTATTGTACTAATTTTGATTGGATTAAATGTTTTAAGGAAGTAATAACTTCCTCTTATCCTAAAATATTTTCCCCAAGTTGGTATTTCTGGATTGTTGTTCCAGAATTACCAACTTCCCGCCATGCTGATTAAGAATATCATAGTGGCAGGTTGGGAAAATACTTTCTAATAGAATCTGGAATTTCCAGATTATGGAGAACATGCATAGCAATTCATCTGTAAATAAGTTTCTTAATACAACTTTCTTTGTTATATATCAAAACTTCAAAGGAAGACATGTATTTCTTATGTTTTTTTAATCTGTGCCTGAGATTAATAAAATGAAGCATTGCGTTTTCTCCTCGATCATGTCAGTATGTCTCTCTTTCTATGTCTAGTGCATACACAGAGATGTAAAACCAGAGAACATTCTCATAACGAAGCATTTTGTCATTAAGCTCTGTGATTTTGGATTTGCTCGCATCTTAAGTAAGTTTATTATATGACGTTCAGTCCTCTTTCACTAGGGCAGAACAGAAGGCAGAGGTTCTGCAACAATACATGAATGTATGTTTTTTTCCCCTGTTTAATCCTGTTATTAATGTTCCTCTTAATGGATGAAAGGATGAAAACCGCAAAGTTGCTTTTTAAAATTTGTTAAGCAGTTAATTAATTGAAAGTAATTATCCTTTTATTATACTTTATCTTACTTTGATACTCGTTTCAGAAAGAGTAAAAATTAAAGACAGGAAAACGAGTTATTATTGAAATACCAAAACATACAGATATACAAAATCAAATGCAGTTTTGATCTCTATCAGAGACAGTACAGATGTTTGTTCCTAGTTCTACAGAAGTCATTTATATAAATTATATTTTTGCAACCAACCGCATGTGAACAGAAAAGCAATCCAACTGAATTACTCCAATATTCATGCAAAGACAAAACAAGATGTTCAAAACAAGAAGTGCTCCCTTTACTCTTTCTAAAAATGAGTACCAGAGTTAGTAAACAAGAGTAGGTTTGCTTCTTTTGGAGCAACCGAGAAGGAACCTTACAGTATAGTGTTTGTAATTTATTTATGATCTATAAATATCCTTTTATTTCCTTTGCCCTTGAAAGGAAGATCTAGACTAGAGAGAGTCTTTAGGCCCCTACCAGCAGTGGGTTCCTACCTGTTCCACTACTGGTTCGGTGATCGCAAGGGCGTGGGCGCACCTAACGCATGCGCGCAGTTTTCCACACACCAGCTGAGGCCTGCAGTGCCAATCAGCTGAGAGGATAAAGAAAAGTGCAGGGATAGGTGGGAGGGCCGATCCTGTGCTTTTTTCTTCCTCAAGGCTTTTTTTCCTCCTTTTAGCTGATCATTGGAGGCTTTTTTTTTTTTACTACCAATTCGACTGGTAGCAATGTTTGCTACTGGTTTAGCCAAACCGAGCCGAACCAGTAGCATACCAACACTATCCCCCACTCTAATTCAGGGGTCTCTAACCTTGGCAGCTTTAAGACCTGTGGACTTCAACTCCCAGAGTTCCTCAACCAGCTTTGCCTTGCTGAACCTTTGCTGGCTGAGGAATTCTGGGAGTTGAAGTCCACAGGTCTTAAAGCTGCCAAGGTTGGAGACCCCTGCTCTAATTGATGCTTCTGTGCCTGCAATCCTTTCTTCAACTCCTTTCAGCTGGGCCCTGTGACTACTATACAGATTATGTGGCTACCAGGTGGTATCGTTCTCCTGAGCTCCTTGTAGGTGATACTCAATATGGCCCTCCTGTAGATGTCTGGGCTATAGGCTGCGTCTTTGCTGAACTTCTTTCTGGCATCCCTCTCTGGCCTGGAAAGTCTGATGTGGATCAACTTTACTTAATCAGGAGGACATTAGGTAAGCGAAGGTTACTGAGAAACTCTTAAGTTGTCTGTTGTTTCTTACCTCCTCCTCACCTCCCATCCCCAACCTGTCCATGTGAAATTTGAGTGTCTCCTGGGTAAACACCCTGGAGAAGCATAACATGTGTTGCATTGAGTTTGCATGGGACTATTTTGTTAATTGAAGTCAATTTTTGTATATGTTCATCAACTTTCTTCATCATGATATTTGGGAGGGGGGGAATAAGAGAGACTATTTAAGGCATCCTTATTGCCCTCCCCCATCTAGGGTGGTTTACATTTAAGTAACCTTTAGCAACCTGAGAGAAAAGCAAAGCCAAAATCCAGCCCATTTTAAAGGGGGGGGGGTGTCAGCAAATTTGAAGAAAAGACTTTTTTTTGCCAGTGCTAGGGACGAGTGTTTTGGCTGGTTACCTAGGCACCCGTGTTTCTGAGTCAAGCCATTCTTCTCTCCCATCTGCTTCTGTTGCAAACCTCACACAGGAGAAGGCCTTGGTGATGCAAATGTTTAAACTGACTGCACTATTTGATTCTTGTTCAAAGGTGATCTCATTCCCAGGCATCAGCAAGTCTTCAGCACAAACCAGTTCTTCAGTGGGGTGAGGATACCCGATCCAGAAAGCATGGTGAGAGCTGCCCTCCTCAGTGATCTTACACAAGCATAGCACAGTATTACCACTGGACCTGACTTATCAGGTTGGCAAAAATGTGGATGATCAACAGATGCCAGCAGACAAAGAGAGAGAAAAAACTGTAGCCGGCAGCTTGGACACAATGCCCTGAGAAAACAGAGCTAGCTTGCAAGTGTTTTTTCCTCTTTTCAGTGCAAGAAGCAGGGTTTTTGAAGAACCAGAAAATACTGCTTTTACAGATTAGCTATTTAGGGACCCAGAACATTGCTTGGTTACCAATTGTTGCCTAAAAAGAATGGTTCACTCTTGGATATGATTCTGGAGAGACATGTAACTAGGTGCAGTTTGGAGATCAACACCCAAATTGGTTTCAGAAGGGCGGGGGGAAGGATTGCTATTGGAAACTGGAAAAAAAAAGCTGCAGACTGCAGGACTTGTGATAAAAAGCTGCAAAGCAGGAGAGCCAATTTATTTAATTCTCTCATCTGTCCTGGGAACCATTCCCTTAAAAGAAAAATGCATTTTTGTTTTGTTTTTCTTTGTTGTTATAGGATTATGGGGTGGGGGAAATCCTCAATAACTGTGAAAAACATTCTGCTAATATTTATTTCCCCCTTTTTAACCAGGAGCCACTAGAAATGAAATTCCCCACTATTTCTTATGCTGCTCTGGCACTAATGAAGGTGAGGAAAATACCTTGATGTTAGTTGTCATTTATTGGGGCTTATAAATACAATAGCATCTCATAGGAGTCCTTCAAATTTACTGCAAATTACTCCCCAAAATCCCTGTTAGATGGCTAATAAGGAAGATGGTAGGAAAAAGTGCAAGGATTAAAAGCAAGGTTTCAAATGGAAAATTTATATGTGATGCACTTCTGGTCTCAGAAATATATTTGCAACCAAGCGTGTCCTCAAATTGTTGCTGAAATGCAACTCATTCTTCTTTGTGCTGAATGAAGTTTTGGCAGTTGAACTTCAGCAACAGGTACAATTAGACTTGGAGAAGTAAGACAAATCTAAACAAGCACCCATTTCTGAAGCACCTAGAAAAACGCTGGCTGCTCAGTTGTTGGTAAGAGGAGGAAGATGCAAAGAAATGAGTCTTTTCCATTTTCAAACTTAGTGTGCGTGACCTTTGAGAATGGAAATCTCATATTGCCCTGAAAATATTTTTTTTCTAACATAGGTAAAAATGTGAAAACAAATGTTTGTTGGAATGTGTTCCTCTTTGGAAATAAATTTCCTATTTGATAGCATTCTTTATAACATGGGTTCTCTTGACGATTGTATCTGAAATTTAATCATTGTTTTACTCTCTGCCAGAGAGAAATGAATTTCGTTTTCCTGAATGCTCTTTTGAATCCATAATTACATGTTAGTCGGTATGCATTTCAGTCTCCTGCTTGTATTGTCTCAGGGCTGTCTCCATATGGATCCCACTGAAAGGTTGACCTGCGAACAGCTCCTTCAGCATCCTTATTTTGATAGCATTCGGGAGATGGAACTTGGGAGGGAACGAGAAAGATCCATTACACGGAAACCAAACCGGCCACCTAGAAGGCATGTGCCTGGGGTAAGAGTTACGAGGCAGTGCAAACTACAGAAAATGAGCCAGGGGTGGGCTTCAAAAATTTTAGCAAAGGGGTTCCCTGCCTTGGTTGCTGGGTGGGCGTGGGCATGGCCTAGTTGGCCTCCTGCACCACAGCGGGGTGATAGTGGTGTTTTTCCCCTCCCCAGGCTCCAGAGGCTTTCGTTGAGCCTCCAGGAGAGAGAAAATGGCCTTCCCAGGCTCCAGAGGCTCTCTGGAAGCCAGAAACGGCCCATTTCTGGCCTTCCCAAACCTCCGGGAGGCCCGTTTTTCACCCTCCCCGAGCCTCTGTGCATGCCCAGCACTTATCTGCATCCAGAACGTGTTGTGCGGGGACTCCTGGGAGGAATGGGCGGGGCCAGACAGGAATGGGATTTGGGGCTGCTCCAAACTGCATAGAATCTTAGCTAGGGGCTCTCCCGAACCCCTGTGAACCCACAGCAGCCCACCCCTGAAATGAACCCCTCCCCCCTTGTTTGTGACTGTTACCTCACCTCCTCACTCCAATCTTCAAGACAATTTGACATTAAGAAATCAAAACCAAAGTGAAAATCTGTGTTTAGAATAATTAGCATTAGTAAAAACCTTTCAGAAGCCATCTCCCGTAACCATTTTCTTGAATACAATACTTGAGGAGTAGGGAGCCTCAGGATTCTGGTGTTGAATTTTTTTTTAAGAAACTTGGGTTGAAATAGGCTAATATGAAGGGCATATGCATGTCCTCCAGTGAATTATAATTTATACTTTTATCTTTCAGCTACAGTATTTTCCCCAATTAACCAGCAGCAACATTTTACCTGCTTTGGATAACAAGAAGTACTACTGTGGAACAAGAAAACTCAACTACCGTTTCCCAAACATCTAAAAAAAAGACAGCTGTCACAGCTAGTCCGTTCTGTGTCTTGTGTTCCTGACTATAAAAATTTGGAAGACAATCACAGTATCTACACTGGCATCAGCTAAAACTGAAAAGTGGCTGAAAAGTGACAAACCTTGGAAAGGAAATATCTGTCAAACGTACAAACAGAAACACACACACGCACACAAACAAAATGTGTCAACAAAAGGTTTGAAATAATGTATCAAAGTTCAGCAGGAAAATGGTATTTGGGCCTCTTGGAAAATTGTATCTCTAATTATCAAGCACTTGTAATTTATATTTTGTGAGGCAAGATTTCTTGCCTCTGTTGCAGCGGGAATTGGTGGAAGGGATCCATACATGCCAAATATATTTCATTCATAAAATCCCCCGGTTTCAAAGCAAGAGAGAGAAATTTTTGAGTCTTATACTAGAGATGTAGTTAGTTTGCTTGGCAGGCTGAACCTGCAGATTCTTTGTGAAAGGGGGTGGAGGGTTGGCTTTGGAGGTTACAGACGAGAACCAGGAATGCCTGGATTCGAACTTTTTCTTTGTCGCTGTCTTCGCAACAAAATAAATAAAATGTAAAGAAGCTCTTCAATTAAATATTTTGTTTCTTTCAATTGTAATCAATATTATTTTTTACCAAGAACAACTAGAAATAAAATAAAATTTTAATATATTTTTTTTCACAGGATTCGTTTAATTGTCTGAAATGATATAGGTTTCCTGCCAAAGCAAGGAGTTGGACTAGAAGACCTCCAAGGTCCCTTCCAACTCTTTATTCTATTCTAACTTATTAAATATGCTCGCCAACATATTTTAAAGGCCACTTTCTAGCAAAACAAGAATCAGAGAAATGATGTGGCCTCTGGTATTCAGCTTCAGAAACCTCATCATTAGTTATGCAATATTTATTTTTGTGGGTTAGCATCCTCAAATTCCCCCATTATGTATAATAGGAAAGGAATCTTCCTCCCAAAAATTAATTCACGACACTTTTAGTTATGACTATATGGGCCAGCAATATCTGTATCTATCCCATAATGTCAACTTTCCCCATAAAAACATGAAAGACCCTGAAGAACAGAGCCCTATTTCTCATCTTTTCCATTCATTCTGGGATTCTGTATCTCACGCGAGGGGAGCATTAGAGCTGAAGGGGCAGATTCTGTGCCCCGCAGGCTTCTGTCTGTAGCCTCCTCCTCTTAAGTTGGGCAAGGACTTCCACAATAACCATGGGCTGCTCAGAGGGTCGTTTCACAGATTTAATAATGCAAATGATGCCACCTAGAATGGCCAGGATTTCATTCCAAGTCTAATTCCAGCTCAAGTGCCGGCATTGATTCCTTAAGGGACTGAATAGTTCTTTTCTTCTCTTGGATCCCTGGCAGGTCTCTCAGGAGCAAATATTCCAGGTTGCTGTTAGAAATTAAAGAACAGGAGAAGGAAGATTACCGTTAGCAAAATAGTTGCTCAGAGGCACAGAAAGCAAAAGGTATCCATTTAACAATGCTCACTAGTGTCACCAATACCTTATTTTAAATAGAATAAATGGTACGCCACTCCCTCACCCTCCCCCAAATTTTACAAGCATTTATACAGTTAAACTCATGTTCACGTGTCGTCCTCAACTTATGTCCATAATTGAATCTGACCTTTCTATTGCTAAGCCACAGACAATTGTGAGTTTTGCCCCATTTTATGGCCTTTCTTGCCACAGTTATTAATTGAATCACTGCAGTCGCTAAGTTAGTAAACACAGTTGTTAAGTGAATTCCGACTTTGCTTATCAGAAAGTTGAAAAAGGTGATTGCGTGACCCTGGCGCAGTGCCACGGTCATAAATATGAGTCAGTTGCCAATCATCCAAATTTTGATCCCATATTCATGGGGACACTGCAACGGTCATAAGTGGGAAAACAGCTATCAGTCACTTTTTTTTAGTGCTGTTATAACTTTGAACAATCACTAAACAAATGGTTGTAAGTTGAGGACGATCCATACATTAACTGAAGCAATTAACGTACTGTAAGCTTTCCAGCATAAACCAAGGCAAAGACATCTAGAGAGGGAGGCCCCATCAGAATTCTAGACAGACACATGGATCCGTACACATGCTGTGAACAGTCTCTTAATTTCAACAGTATAAAACAGTGGCAGCTAACCTTTTTGGGCTCCCGTGCTGATAACTGCGCAGGTGCTTGCCTGCTCATGCTCATGTGCCCTCACCTAGAAGGCAATGCACGCGGGCCCCCATGCGTCCTGCGCATGTGCATGCGTCCTGCGCTTCTATGCATGTGTCCTGCACTCCCGCACATGCATGCCAGATATCCAACAATCAGCTGTCAGGCGGGCAGTGCACGCACATGCGCAGTAGACCTTTTCTGGGCAAGTGTTTGCGTGCTGGCAGTAATGGCTCTGCGTGCCACTTCTGGCATGCATGCCATAGGTTCGCCACCATGGGTATAGAACATCTGTAGCTCAGGGTTGCACTGTGGGGCTCTTAGTTTTCTCTAAGCTGGGTTGTTTTCCTGCAAAAGTAGGCTAGGTATCACCATGAGTGCACAGATCAGAGAAGACTGCTGGTTGTTTATACGTAACAAGTTTCCTACTATAGGTAGTCCTCAACTTACAACTATTTGTTTAATAACAGTTCAAAGTTTATGGCAGCCTTGGAAAAAAATGACTTGTGACCTGTACTTGCACTTATGACCATCACACCACCACCCCGTTGTCACATTGTCATAATTCGGGCATTTGGAACCGGCTTGCGTTTACAACTGGTTGCAGCATCCCACGGTCAGGTCATTGCAAATAATGCCGATTGGGGAAGCTGGATTTGCTTAATAACTCTGTGATTTAATTAATGACCATCTGATTCACTTAATGACTGCTATGAAAATCATAGCAATATCAGGTCCAACTGATTTTGGACTGCAATGACGTAGGACAGAAATTCCAATTCTAATTGTGGTTGTAAGTTGAAGTCTACCTGTATGAAGGAAAATAACCATGCTCAGAGAACACCAAGAGCTGTCTCTAATTTGTCTAGGCTGCAGAAGGGAACACAGCCCATTCAATCAACATAACTACTTTATAAATTATAGAGATGTCTTAATTGTGTTACATACCTGAGCTTATGCAATGCAATGATGCCTTTGTCTGTAACATTCCCACAAGAAATGAGAAACAAACGCAGCAGGCTTTTCTGCAGGCTTGGAGTCTCACTAATCCGTTGTAAGCATGCATCCTCAATGTATATGCACTTGCAAAACTTTATTTCTTCAAGATGCTTTAGACCATCTGAAATAGCATAATGTCTTTTGTTAAGGGAAGAGGTGATTACAAAAAAGGGCTTTTGCTCTTAGCCATATATTGACTGGACTCACATCATTTTAAGTCACAATTTGGTTTGCTTAATTTTAGTTCAGTTTGTTGCATGAACTTGGATATTAAGAATTTAAAAAACTTAATTTAAACCTATTCCATAATATGGAACATGCTAAGTCACTATTTGTTTGTAAACCCAGCAATAACAATAGTAATAGCAAAGCTTCATTAAGTACAGTAAGTGGAGCCTTTCTACTGGCATTAGATAAAATCAAACCATTCTGATCCAGCGAAGTCACATATAATTCAGGATTACAATAATGAATTTGTGCCTTATATGTTATATGGGGTGCAACTGAATGTGCAAAGTCCCCTTCCCTTAACAGTTTTATTTTCACAACTGTGGAGAAAATAGTTTTAACTTCTTATATAAATTTTTAAAAGGTTTTTTTAGGAACCTTTGGTGAAAGTGATATTCCTCTTCAAAGAAAGGACTATAACTCTGAGAAAATGACCCTGGTCAATTTCTAGCATCTCTAGGATTTACAAGCTATTGCCAGTTAGAGACTTAGTTGGACCAATATTTTGACAAAACCAACAACTAATCAGGATTTTGTAAGTCCAGTTTCCTGATTTGTACAGAACTCTAAATCTTAATGGAGAATATCATGTATTCTACAATCCAAACAAAATCGTATTCTGTTTTGTATTACTTGTAAGGCAAATATATTCCTAAACATAATCCTTCCTAACCTGGTAAGAACCAATTGTGCTTTGCTTGTGCTGGCTGGGCATTATAAGAATTGAAACCAAACTCATTTGGAAGGTAGGTTGGATCAGGGTAGGTTGCCTGATGTCTCAAAATTACTCTTGGTTATCCTGTGAAATAGGTAAAGGAAATTGTAAATGAAATAGGTAAAGAAAATTGTGTTATGGGGAGCGGGGGGGATTGTCTTCCTGATTTCAATAGATACCATCAAGATAACAGTGGTACAGATGAAATAACTGCTATGCAATATTATTGAAGTGAACTGCCCTTAGGCAGATTTCACCACATGCAAAAGCAATACACCAAATAGGCTGTAGTTTCTATGATGTCTTTTGCACAATTCTTTAAAAAGGCAAGTTTCCTGTATCGGAGCAACGCAAAGGGAATGAGCTGGCAGGCAAATAACACTTTATCAAACAATTTGTCTGGGAATATTTGCAGATTGAATTAGGTATATTAGGCTTCATAACATACCAAAATATTCAAATCCTCTGTTCATGATGCAAGATTCAGTGGCATTGATGGCTTGGATCTTATATTTCTCCAGCGGCCCCATAGGCAGTGCATTATAATCTTGTTGCCATTTGTCATAGCCATGGTAGCGCACCGACGCGCCACACCGAAGGAGCCACTCTGAAGCTGCTCTGTCTGGACCAACAGCCTGGATTCGTTCATGGTCAACTCTGGCAAAAAGGCATCACAGTGAGTTCTTTCCACTACATGCAGTATCTTCAAATCAACATAAACGATGTAAAGGACCACAGATTATATTAGTGTTTTGCAAATTGGCAGTTTTAACATGCTGGTTGAAGAATTCCAAGAGTTCAAGTCCACACAACTAAAAGTTGCCAAGTGTGAGAAAACTGGTTTAAAGCTTCATTAAGTACAGATAGTCCTCTATTTAAGACCATTCATTTAAAGATGGTTCAAAGTTATGACAGAAAAACGTGATTTATGACCTGTCATCACACTTATGACCATTACACAACCCTCACCCTCCCATGGTCACACTGCAGTTCAGGTTCCTAGCAATTGGTTTGCATTTACAACCGGTTGTAATATCCTACGGTCATGTGAATGTAATTTTTGATCTACCCAGCTAGTTTCTGACAAAAGACATCAACTGGAAAAGCTGAATTTATTTAAGAACCATATGACTGTCATAAAAATGATTGTAAAATCAAGTCTGGTCATGACTTGCTAACAGAACTAACAGAAATTCTTGTCCTAAGTGTGGTTGTAAGTTGAGGACTACAGTATGCATCTTTATTTAATGGACCAGCTTGAAATAAAAATTCTGGGGATATTTGATGATTAATGGGGATCATGGCAGACAAGGAATTTATTTATTTTTCTGATGTGATCCTGAAGAAATTATCTCCCCTATATAACATTTGTTAATATCCTCTATTGCTTAATGCTAAGAGCATTCAGATGAAATGCACTGTGCCCCAAAATAAGATTTCTCCCAATTAATACAATGCAAATTACAACTCTTTAGGGTTTTTAAACTAGTTTGACCAGTTCACTGGAATATTTATTTACTTATGTATTGCACTAATATTTCACCATAATCATAAAAAAACCTTAGTGGCTCACAAGAGATAGCAAAAATAATTATAAAATACAAAAACATATAAGTTGAAACAGCGTCTGCTGTCAATTCCCCTTCAACCCTGTGGAAACACTCCATTTTCAGCAGTTTCTGGAAGGTCCCTTAAGTTGGGCCAATCAAACTTCCCACAGGAGGCTGTTCCAAAAGGTTGACCCATAGATAAAAACTATATCTGGGCTTTGGCCCTCCTGACCTCTCAACCAGCTGCTTTTCTTAGCATGATTTTAGAAACTAGCTGTATTAGTTTATCTAATGTTAGGGTCAGCCTTACATTTGTACACATTTGTGAAAGAAACCTATTTAAAAAATAAATGTGGTGCGTTATTCATTAAGTAAATCATTGTGTAGGTCAGAGTGGAAAATAGCCTTGGGAGGAAAAAGGTTAAAGTTTTCCTATTAATAGATTCCTCTCCAAGCCAAAAGAAAGTTGAGAAGAATACTGCAGATTATATGTAACTTATAAAATCATTTCCACCAGTAAGTGTGGGATTCATTCACACAATAAAAAAGACATTTTAGTTTTTGGCTTAATATGCGATATGAATCCAGCCCCTGTGCTTTAAAAACCTTTGTTTCTGGATTAATGCCAGTGGTGGGATTCGAATTATTTTACTACTGGTTCTGTGGGCATGGCTTGGTGGACGTGGCAAGGGAAGGATACTGTAAAATCTCCAGTCAGAGGTGATATTTGCTGGTTCTCTGAACTACTCAAAATACACATTCATTTAAGGTGATACACACACACACACATTGTTTAAGCAAACCTTAAACCACGACTTGCCTATAGTTTATTGAATAAAGACAACTGCAAAAATAAGACACAGTTTGCAAAACACGATACCTGAATTCATAAAACACAATGGGTACAAATTATGCTCTGATTAAATTGCAACACCTGAGCCCCTTTGGCTGTGAATATTTTGGTTTAATCTTAAACTACAACCTCAATCAAGGTCAAGATGAAGTTCCTGCATTTCAAGATAAGCAATGCTTGCCAGTCTGCCCTCAGGAGCCTCTTTTCTAGACTAGGAGTCCCTGCCCCTCACTTGACTTGTTGCAAAACAAAGCACCAGCTTTTAGCATTGAATGTCATTCTGGGCCCCGCTAAGTTCTCAGAACATCAAAGGAAATATCTAGTGGAGCTACTATAGTAGTCATGTTGTGAATGCACTCATCAAATGTATCCTAAACCAAAAAAAAGTTGCTTAATTCTACTGTAATCAAACAGGAATATTTATTTCCACACTACCTTTTTGTGTAAACCCTGAAGGTGGTTGAAACTACTAAGAATATAAATGCAACTGAAAACAAAAAAATTAAAATGGCTTTCATCGTGGCCCTGCTCATCTTCTAAAAAGCCTCTATATCAGGGGTGTCAAACTCACGTTGTCACGGCGATGTCACGTGACATATCAGGACTCCCCCCCACTTCGTAAAGCAGAACATTTCATCCCCAGAGAGTTTATACATATTAAACGCTATTAGAAGATTGCAATCTCAAATTTGGTACACAATCTGTGTATTCAGGGATTAAAAAGCCTCTAAGATTTCAAGTTACAAATCAAAGAATGGTCATCCAATCACTCAACCAAAAAGTTCCTGTACACAAAAGTTATGCTAGGATTCCTGTTCCCACTTCCTAGGAAGCATCCTGCAGTCCTAAGGAGCAGTCACTCTTATCATTTGTTTTCCCTAAACATGCTGAGCAGTAGGATTCTGCAGCTTCAAAAATTTAAAAATGCCCGGCTCCTTTATAGCAGAGAGATGTTGCACTGGCATGAGGTTTAAAGTACTTGTATTGAATCATAACAAGTGCACATACCCCCAATTAATTTCAATATAGGAAAAACATTAAAGATTACTTGTACTACTATATATGAGATAGGATTACCAAGTAGATATGAGCTTACAACTCACATTTTTTTATCTGAGATACAAACAGCATCTACTTTCCCTTCCACAAATCTATATAAAAGCAAAATACTACTCACACATCATCACAAAACCTCCAGAACCGTAAAGCCTACAAACCTGAAACTTGGCAAGAGGAAACTTTCCTCTTGGCTTCTAGGTGCTCACTAAGAAAGGATTTTTCAAAATGACCATCAGAGCATTAGTATTTTGTATATGATTATTAACACTCCAATGCTAAGGAATTCTACTCCCCCCTCCCCACCTGAAATGAAATCTGTTCCAAATGCAAAACATAAGCAGAGAAGTTTTAGTTTCACAGCAGCCACCAGCTTTAGGACAGAACAGTTGAGCTAAGCCATGCCCAGGCTCCTTGCTGTCTCCTTGCTCACATAGCAAATACTGTTTCAGTTTCCAGACAGCCCTCAAGTCTCTCGCACACTGACAGGATGCTAGCCAGATGAATATCAATGGATGTTGGTTGCAAGAGGCAGAATTTTTTTTCTCATTTTCCTCCCCAAAAACTAAGCCTGATCACATAGTTTTGTAGTGAAGCACGGGTATTCAGCTAGTTTTCCATGAAACCAAAAGTCAGGAGCGCAGCTTTAGGGATTCAGAAGTCTTGGGGTTCGCAACTTTCTCTAGAAAGTGCCTCATATGGCAGCTGCCTTCCTTTACCTAATGGTCATGTCAACCTGGAAAATTGTTCATACTTTCATGAGGAAGCTGAGAAAATTCAAACCCCAGCTCACTCTTAAAGAGTGCTGCAGTTCTCAAGGCTGGTTCAGAAGGCAATCATATCGGCAACTAGTTTCGGCCGGCACTGTACAAACAACTTATTATGGAAACAACTTTATTTATCTTGCCTGCGTTCTTACTGATTGAACACTGCATTTAACCATCCCCAGAAATGCCTCCGCAGACCACCAGGCGGCTCCCTCTTCAACCATTTCGTTTGGCGTATCAGCATTTCCGTCAACGTCGTGTAACTTCTGAAAGAGATGGTAGTAATGACAGCTCAGTGGAATTCCAGAAATCAGTCACATTACTCCCATCAGAAACTTCTGACCCAGGATGACGAGCTGCACATAGGTTGGATTTGCACACACGAAAAAGAGCATTGTGGTTCAGTGGAGTCCGTTAACCTAGCCACGATCTGGGCCCGATCTCTATTACAACATTGCGGCGAATTAGCAGTTATCTCCGTACTTGCAAACAAGGAAAGGGACAAAGGCTCAGACGTTTGGGGCTCCTGGACTGTAGAAGGCAAAAATTTCTCCTTCACCCCACCATTTAGCCCTTCAGCCTCGCACGGCAATTGAACCACGATGGGAGAGTCTTCCCCAGCCCAGATCCCGGCTGATGGCCCTGGAATTAGGACCGCCTTGGCAAAGCAAGGAGGGCTCGTGCAAAGAGGATGGAGGGAGGTTGCAAGAGCATCCAACAACGGGATGAGATTGCAAGCCTTCCCTCCCCGCATGGGAAGCCCAGCGAGCCCGGCCTCCCTCCATCTCCGAGATGGCGGCACGTTGTGGGGAAACGCACCCAGGGCGGGACGTTGTGGTGCTTCTGGCGTCCGCCTCTGCGGGATTCCTTCAGTCGTACCGGGCCCGCCCTGCGCGGCCTCCGATCTGCTTCTAACTCCCCGCCCCCCTCCCACGCAGATACACACCCGCAGGGCCCGATCTGTAGTGGGCGGAGGAGGAGGAGTCGGGCAGACTGGCTCGTTCGCCCTCCCGCCAGAGCTCGCAATGATCCCGGCGTGGATTCGGGCCGTTGGCGGGGCCTGGCGCCCTTGTCGGGCCGGGGGTCGGGCGATGCCCTCGCGGCCTCTCAGCGCCGACAACGGCCGACGGAGGAGGTGAGGCGTCTGTCGAGAGCTCTGCGGAGGCGCAGTTCCGGGCGTCGGTCCTGGCCCGGGAGGCCCATACTCTGCGCCACCACCCTCCCACTTCCTCAGGGCAGCAGCCTTGCAGCACGGAGCGCGGGGGCTCTGCCGTCATAATTTTAGCAGCCGCTGAAAGTCTGTGGAGATTCTCAGTCACCCAGGTCATGGTTGTCTGAAAGGTGCTTTTTCAGGAGGCAACTGGAGATTCTTGTTTTTTCTTTTGAAGAGTTTCACTTCTCATCCAAGAAGCTTCTTCAGCTCTGATATGATAGTGGGGAATGGAAAGATTTATATTCCTTGCGGACAGCTGGTTATTGGGGTCGTTGAAACACTTAGGGATTTATCTGTGTCCTCAGGGTCACCTGAGTAGTGCTCCTGGTTCTGTAGACAGTAATTCCATTCCTACTCCCACACCTTCCAAAGGGTGTTCATCCCAAATTGTATAGCTAAAAGTCTGTAGGGATTCTCAGCCAGGTTCATGAGCAGCCCCTGCAGACATTCAACAGAGGAAGTTCAAGTTTTCCTCTTGGAGAGGGGGAAGAGAAACAGCACAAAGGGAAAGAGAAACAGCACAATTTAAAGTAATGCCCTCAGCTTAAGTATCTCCCTTTATTGGAATCTGAGATGAAACTGCACCAGCTCATAGACACCTCTCTGTTTCCATGCCAGGATCAACAATTTGCACAGTAAAGTACTACTAAATAAAAATTCAGAAATTGGCTGATTTTACAGATTAAACTTGAACCCTAATGAGCTTTGTCTGGCTGACATGTGTAGCATGTTGATCCTGCTATTTTAAGCCACAGGTTTAGCTTGCATGACCCCAGGCAGTTGTGATTATGCAGCAGACCATGATTATTCAATATGTGGCTTAATATAATACAGGAATCATTCTTAATAACCATAAGCCATTATAGTTCATAATAAAAAAAAGTTGTAAAGTTGAATTTTTAAAATTTCTGGTTTTGCAAATGATCTTTTCAATTTTTTTGACAGTACCTTTGATGTGGTCGTCATTGGTGGTGGAATTGTGGGTCTAGCCTCAGCCAGGGAGCTTAGCCTGCGCCATCCGTCTCTTGTTTTTGCAGTACTTGAAAAAGAAAAGGAATTAGGTATGATATCTGAAATTGATAAAATAGTTGACAGTATTGTTTCCACTGATATGTTTAACTTATAGGTACAGTATTCCTTTAGTATTAAATGTTGTTTAGTGATTGCCTTGTTTAACCACAGTTTGCAATTACGATGGTTCTTGACCAGTCCTTGGATTTACAATCTTCATAGGTCTAAAAAGCAAAGGAAAGCTGAAGTAAAAGCATAAGCACAAGTTATGGTTTCATTTAATGACTACTTAGCTTAATAACCAAGTTGCTGGTCTCAATTGTGGCTGCTGAATGTGGACTACCTCTATTTCAGGTAGATATACAATCCATTAAAAATCTTTGTGATGGGCCAATTTTACAACTCATTCGTCATAAGACAACAATAAAATTCCTACTAATGTTATAATTTCTTGGGGCCACTCAATGGAAAATTGATGATTTCTAGGATATGGATTTTGTTGCCTACATAGTTTCTATAAGTTTCTGACAAATGGGAAGCCCATCATATCTGTATAGTTTCCTGTATATCATAGTTTTGCATAGGACATTCATAGCTGTCTCAGAAAAAAAATCAAGAACAGATCATGAAAATAAATGTCTATTTTTTATTTGCTTGATATTTTAGTTTGCGTTTCTTAAATCTTGTTGCTTAACATAAATGTTTATATTTTGATATTATGCATGCTTATGTGGCTCTTATGCTTGTGTCTATTTTACCTTGCTATTTTTTCCAGAACTAAAAATGAAATTACATAAAATAATATTTATTTTAATAATATTTTGACTAACAAAATATTGTGTGTATTAGATGATCAATCAAACAATAGATGTAACTTTCTATTTAGCTCTCCATCAAAGTGGGCATAACAGTGGTGTTATTCACAGTGGAATCTACTATACACCTGGATCCCTAAAAGCTAAGTTGTGTGTAGAAGGAGCTGTTCTCTGCTATGAATATTGTGACCAAAAAAGAATCCCATATAAACAATGTGGCAAGGTACGGTAAGTGCCGAAATTTTTCCTGTTAATCTTATACAGCTTCAAATACAGTTGATTAAGTTACTTAATTTTCTTGGGGTGGCTATACTAGGGTGTTCTAAATGATTCTAAAGAGAAGCAGACTTAATCATACTATAACTCTAATGCACTTGATTCATTATTATTGTTATTATTCAGACAGGAGAATTGGCCCAAGAATCATATGATAGATACCCATCAATTTGGGATTGTTGGATTTTCTTCCCTATTCTGATTTTTTTTCATCACTATTTTATAATCACTGAAACAGCTTTCCAGTCATTAGATAATTTGTAGTCTTCAGAGTTACACAGAATGAAATATTACTGATTAGTCTTTTCTATAATTGTTATATAGTAACATCAGAAACCAATATATATATGCTTGTATGTGTATATTTCTTATGAGTATGATTGTGTTAACTCCATTTCCCTTGTTCCATTGCTTTATTGCTATTTTTATATTTGCAATTGCAGTATATATGAACACAGATCAGCAGATCTATCTTAGAATAATTGTGTCCTTTGAAAAAACAAAATTATATGTCAGTTGATTTTGATGGTAGGGATGAGTGACTAATGTGATGTCTCCCTAAAACTGCAGCTGTTTACAATCAAATCTAATGGGGAGCAATATGAGTGCTCTTTAAATTGGCAGAAAGAAAGTACTGATAGTTTTACTCAAAGGAAGGCATTCAAGATTATGCATGCTTATGTGATTGCCTGAAAAGCACTACGCTTTAAAAAGAAATTTCAACCACAACATAGAGTACCAGGTTGTTTGCACTAGTTCGTATACGGTAGCTAAATTCTTCCAACTATTGCCAAAATAAATTCTAAATTCAATGTCTGTTTTTTTTGTACCTTTGAGTCAGTTTCTGACACTTGGCAAGTCCTTGCAGTTTTCTTGGCATGATTCTTTTTCATAAATGGTTTACCACTGCCTTCTTCCCGGGGCTGAAGGAATGATGGACCCAAGGTGACCCAGCTTGCTTCATGCCTAAGGCAGGACTAGAATTAGTTTTTTTTTTCAACATGGCGATGCAACTAATAGATTCCTCAAATTTCATAGTGAGCTCTGATCCAAATTCTAACTAAGCCTCACCTTGCTTAGCTTTGAAGCCTAAACAAGTTAGTTGCTGCCACCTGCTGAGTCAACAAAGGTATTTAGTGGTGGCCTAATGGTGAACAAGATAAGATAAAACTGTTCTGTTTTCCCTAAGTGTTTGGAGTGGATACTGAAAAAACACTTGGTATAATGCAGCTCATTTTCTTTTGTGATAAGAGAAAAATCAGTCTAATACTTACATCATCCAGAGGAGGAGCAAGTATATAATACTTGTAGCCAGTTCAGCTCTAGCTGACAATTACTTTAAAGAGCAAGAGACTGACTTCTTCTATGGTTATTTGATTCAAAGAAATCAAGAGTCAGTAGTTTTTTTATCAAGAAAGAATATCAGCAAGGAAAGATCCCTCTGGCTAAATAAAGTTATAAAGCACAATTAATTTATATTGCAATCTTAATTGAAGTCTAATCAAATATTAATTCTGTTTCACACTTCACAGTGTGGTTATCTTGTGTTGTTCCTCCGTGGTATTTTTTTTGTTCTGTGATTGCTCTAGTTTCTTATTTCCTTGGCAGCTGATTGTTGCAGTTGAACATGAAGAAATTCCAAGACTAAAGGCACTTTATGAAAGGGGGACACAAAATAATGTCCGGGGGCTGAAACTAATCTCTCCCAAAGAAATACAAGCCAAGGAACCCTATTGTAGAGTAAGCTGCTGTCTAATCTTTTATCTAAGATTTATCTAATATTTTCTGTGTAAATAACTTGTTAAATGTTAGATGGTACTGGGCAAAGTCTAAAATCACTATCTCTATGCAGTTTAACCATAGTAGTACATTCAATTAAAGTTTATATAGAAAATTAAATAGAGGATTTCCGATTTCCAGGATCCTGCTTTCTCTTTGTGGAAGAGATGACAAGTACACTACTTGCATTTCCCAATTTTCAATTTCCGACATCATTTTCCTCCTTGTCTCTGGAGAAATCTTTTGAGGTCTTTTCTGGCATTTTTTGTTCACTTTCACCTGAATAGATGGCTCAACTGTTGTTTATAGACTTGAAGAGTTTTGGCAGCCCATTGAACAGACGTGGAAGATAATACATATTCTCTCACATCATATCAAATCTGCATGTTCTAACCTTAGTTTTTCACATTTGGGAATGACACATCACTAGAGTGCACCTCTTCTTCTTCAAAGTGGATCCTACGTTTTTTTGACTTATCAGGGCCTGAGTATCTTCCATCCTGTTCCATGAAGCTGGGGTTGGAAGGTGAAAGCCATGCACTGGCTTCTAGAGTTCCTCTTGCTTCTCTGGGTCATAAGCTTTTGTTCCTTCTTGTGTTCTTTGGCATTCCTATCATTTCTCTGCCTCTGCTGAGTTGCTTTACCCATCATAGTAAACAAAATTTTACCTTCCCTCATGTCTGACGATACAGTATATAAACTACTAGCTGGATACCTGTGCTTCGCTACGAAACTATGTGATCGGGCTTCGATTTTTGGGAGGAAAATAAGAAGAAAAAAATTCTGCCTCTGCCTACCAGCATCCATTGATATTCATCTGGCTAGCATCCTGTCAGTGTGCGAGAGACTTGAGGGCTGTTTAGAAACTGAAGCAGTATTTGCTGTGTCAGCAAGGAGACAGCAAGGAGCCTGGGCATGACTTAGCTCAACTGTTCTGTCCTAAAGCTGATTGCTGCTGTGAAACTGAAACTAAAACTGAATTCCTCTCTGCTTGTGTTTTGCATTTGGAACAGATTTCTTTTCAGGTGGGGAAGGGGAGTAGAATGCCTTAGCATCAGAATGTGTTAATAATAATATACAAAATACTAATGCTCTGATGGTCATTCTGAAAAATCTTTTCTTAGTGAGCACCTAGAAGCCAATGTGCCAAATTTCAAGTTTGTAGGCTTTACAATTCTAGAGATTTTGTGAGGATGTGTGAGTGGTATTTCGCTTTTATATATATAGATTCATTCCTTTATGTTCTCTTCTAATGACACAAGCTTCCACTTCCAGCAGGCATGGTTTGAGTTTTCTGTTAGAATGACAAACCTTCACACCTTACAGATCACCATGAAGTTTTCTTCACTGTTCATGTTGCTTGGAGTTTCTCATGTAAAACTAACATGCTCACTTATTTTGGTTATATGTATCCAGGCTGAGGCCATATTCTCTTCCCAGTCGGGTCTGTGGCTGTTCTGGAGTCAGTTACTCATAGCAGTTTTAATCAAGCCCCAGCATGTCCTTAACTTTTACCTCAAAAAGAAAAGCAGGCCAGGTCCGCTCTTCAAAGTCTCCAACCACCATACCCAGTCAAAAACAAGAGCCCATCTTTTCTTCTTTGTCTGTATCTTCTCCTTTGGTATTCTAGGCAAAATCCTCCAGTTTGCTCTCTCAGACTGCAAATGCCTACTAATCAATGCTTGATTTCCAAAAATAAGTGTCAATCCATACATGTCACCCTTCAGTATTTTACCTCATCAAATATCTTTACCGATTGTTGGTTATAAAGTTAGAAATGGTATAGATAATTGCACTGGGGATGTCAGATGGTCCTGTTCTAAAGTTTTTTTGAACAACCCATTTTGGCAAACATTAGTCAAGTGCCACTTTCATGTACTTTTAAATTGTCCTGTCATTCCTTGCCAATAAGCAGCACAATCTGAGTAAGCACGTAGACCTAATAAGCATGTAGGCTGCCTTGCTGAAAGTTGCATTGATTCAAATGGCCCCTTTGTGTCTTCTTTGTTCTTTCAATATTGATCCTGTGAACAGATGTGTTGTCCCTGCGTCCACCTTTTCAGGGGTTGTTGGCTCTGGATTCCCCATACACCGGCATTGTGAACTACAGGCAAGTGGCCCTAGCCTATGCTGAAGATTTTCAGACAGCTGGAGGTACTATATTGACAGAGTTTGAGGTGGATCACATGGATATGGCAAAGGAAAGTGCTGAAGGAAGTAAAGAAGGTAATTTGTAGTAAATCATTTGTTTCTGACACCTCTATAGTTATACACTTCCCCAATGGAATTTTCCTCTCAGGATTCAGTGTAATATGCAGACCTTGAGCTGAACATGTATTAATTTAGTTTAGTTTAGTTGATTGTCATTTCACCTCATATAATGAAATTAAATACCATCTTCAGTGTACATTATGACTATGAAAATAAACACAAACACACATCCTTCACATTCTATACATTGAATTGAAAACCCCTGATATTGCATTAATATTGCACTATACAGTAGAATTCAATAGAGCTACTGCCTTGGGATAGAAGCTGTTTTTCAGCCTATTTGTCCTTGTTTTTATTATACTGTATCATCTGCCAGATGGTAATAGTTCAAAAAAAGGGTGCCCAGGATGACATGAATCTTGAAGGATGTTTTGGACTTTCTTAAGGCAGCAGGAGCTATAAATCTCTTCCAAAAGAATTAGAATTAGAATTAGAATAGAATAGAATAGAATAGAATAGAATAGAATAGAATAGAATAGAATAGAATAGAATAGAATACTTTATTGGCCAAGTGTGATTGGACACATAAGGAATTTGTCTTGGTGCAAATGCTCTTAGTGTACATAAAAGAAAAGATACATTCGTCAAGAGTGAAGAATCATCAGGTACAACACTTAATAATAGTCATAGGGCACAATAAGCAATCAAATCATACTAGGAAACAGTCAATATAAATCATAGGGATACAAGCAACAAGCAGAGAGGGCAATTAAGATGGTGTTACCAAGAGTGTATCCACCAGCATTCCCCTTGCAGCCCCAAGGTACAGTGCTTAAGGGACCTATTTCACCTCCTAAAACCCTTCAAAAAACAAACGTTGGTCCCTTCAGTTTTTAGAATACATCTTTTTTGATGTGCCATGCAAAATCCAGAGTAGCCTTTAGGTGGACACAAATTTAAGCTACAACAAAGTTTATTTCATTTGACCTTAGTATGTATGAACCAGCCCAATATACCATGTGCAATAAACCAAGGTTAAAAAAATTCCTGACTTCGCACAGTCCATGCCTGAAATGGCTTTCAGATAGAAGGTCCATATAGAGAGTGGGGAGCTGGGGAGATTATTGCTTCCCGTTATTCAATACTGCTTATAAGCACTATGTGCTAAGAGCTCGAAGCATTGTTGGAGACCCCACACACCCACTTCACAATCTGTTTCTGTTGCTCCCCCTCCAGGAGGAATTTTTGAAGTATTTCTAGCAGTACTACCAGATTCTGTAATGGTTTTGTTCCCTATGCCATCTGTCTGGTAAACTCGCAAGATTAGTTTATCTCGCCATGTACATGAATACATCCGAACTAGACTGTGTTGTCTGTCTGTCTCTGTCTCTCTGTGTGGGTGTGTCTATATGTGTCTATATGTCTAGCTTTTTTTGTCATGCTTATGTAGTGTATATTGGAGGTATAGTGTACATATAGTGTATACAACTTTGAGAGCTGTAAGCAATGAAATTTCATTTTAATGTACACCAATTAGTATACATTTAAAGTAACAAAGTTATTCTAAATCTGAGCCCACTTTCTCTTCAGAAACTATCATTTGGGCTTTCATTTTGCACAAGGGATAAAACAATTGCTCCATAACCCATTTAAATTCATCTTATTACTTGTAGGGATGAAATATCCAGTTGTTGTTAGAAATTCAAAGGTAAGATAATCATTCAATTCAATTTTTTAAATACATATATTTGACCTTCTGGGTTTTTTTTAACTTACTAAACATAAAAATAGATTTTACCTTAATTGCTGCTTTAGTAAGTTAAGACTTTAGTTATTTTTATATTATACTCAGTTTAGAATGCCAGTTTGTATATCAATTTAAATCACAGAGTTTTTGCAGCGATCAAATAGAAAGATGTAGAATATTATAGTAAAAATAACATCTACAGAGTGATGCATGTATGGAATTTATTATTAATTTATTAGCAAAGCACCATTAGCATCTGCTTTTTATAATAACAGAAATACATTCCAAAGTCTTTAAATATACCTTTGATATCAAAAATGAAGGTTATTATACCTGTGTATGTTTTTTTCAGCCATCTTTAATACATCTTCTGAGTTCATCTCTAAGGAAATCTGCAAACTGAATTAATATACAAAACAGCATTCAAGGTTGAGGGAAAAGAAGAGTGTAATCTTCATGAAATGATAGATATATACAAAAAATTATTTGATGGAGATTTTCCTTAGTCCTCTACATAGAAAAGCAAACATAATTCTTAATATCTGAAAATATTTGATAAAGGTAATAACCACATTACGAAGCATTACAAAGGCACGGTTCTAGCAGTTTTTACAAAAATATAAAGTTCTAACTGCGCCTATTCATTAATTGCTTAAGGCTTCTCATTTCCTAAGAAGCTCTGACTTCAAATGCAGGTAATCCTGTCATGTGGAGTTGCTGGACTTCTGGCCTTTTCCATTAGCTAAGGCAGGGGTCCCCAAACTTTGCAACTTTTAAGACTTACAGAGTTGAAGTCCACAAGTCTTAAAGTTGCAAAGTTTGGAGATCTCTGGGGTAAGGTATCACTTGTTTGGCCAGACTAGCTTTCTCCAGAAGTTCTCTCTCTTCCTAAAAGACTTACCTTTGATTTGAGCTTCTATTTTAGAGTAAAAAGTTCATGTCCTGGTATGAGGTCAGTTCAGACATAAGGAACAGATGGAGCATAGAGGAAAAATCTTCAGAGGAATTGTTTGCTTTTGAAATTGTATTAGGTATGTTATAGTTGAGGTAAACTTGTGCTGCTTTTGTCACAGGGGAAGGAAGTCCGATGCCGCCATCTTGTGTCCTGTGCAGGACTTTACTCGGATAGACTCTCCCAGATCAGTGGTTGTGACCCAGAGCCCCGCATTGTGCCTTTCCGAGGAGATTATTTGGTGCTGAAGCCAGAGAAATGCTATTTAGTTAGAGGAAACATTTATCCGGTATATAATTTCTCACTACTTCCATTTATTGGGCAGAAGAAGTAAAGCCTTGAGGGGTTTAAGGCACTATCGGTATTGCAAAAAGTTCTTTAAACTTTAATAGCCCTTAAACTTGATAGAAAGTGTCTCAATTCCATTTCCAAATCACTGCCACTTATTTTCCCTTACTCTGCCTTTCTTTTTTAAAAAATTCCTCTTTTCTTATTTTGTTATGTGTAATTGAAATGGGCCATTTAGGCCTTGATTCCAACACCTTGATTCATGCAGGAATTCAAATTAAAGCATCTCTGGTAGGTGGCCATCTCACTTCTACTTAAAACATATCCAATGAAAAAGAGCCACTGTCTCTTTGGTAAAATTAGCTCCATTCTCTGTATCTCTTTACAGTTAAATGGGAACTTTTTTTAAAACTGTTTTATAGTTTGTACATATGCGATTCAGACATTCAGTACTTTTCTACGTCAAATGAATTTTTATTTAGGACTTGTTCTGTCTGTTTTGGTATGACAGGTACCTGATCCCCGTTTCCCCTTTCTGGGTATTCATTTTACCCCACGGATGGATGGTAATGTCTGGCTTGGGCCAAATGCAGTCCTTGCATTTAAACGAGAGGGCTACAAGTTTTATGACTTCAGCATTCAAGATTTTATAGATGCAGCTGCTTATAGGTAATCTTTTCCAGTTAGTGTGCCTTCCCTTGTTTTTCTGTTACTTGAGTATTACCTGTGAGCATTGCAAGAAGACTTATACTGTTTGCGGTGGGAAATGTGGGAGAGGACTGAGAGTGTGGTTCAATTCAGGTTGTATGGTAAATAATATTGTGTTTAGGAATGTTGGAAGAAAAAACAGATACAAATATTGACCCTATAAAAACTGATAGTTCCGTAGAACCATTTGTATCATCTGAAGAAACGTAAGCAGCAGGAGAAAAACAAAAAAATGGACAAGATTGCTTATGTATTTAACAAAAATATAAATGTTTTACTAGATAAAAATGAACTAAAATAATATTTTTATTCAGAACAATTACAAAAACAGCATCACAAAAATGTAAAAATGTGGGGGTTTCCGGTTTCGCGTGGCTTCGGGGCAGCAGGAATTCGCGACAGCTCGCGATTCCTGCTGTGCTAGCCGTCAAGGTACCCCCGATCCAGATGGGTCAGGGGGATATGGCTGCCCTGTAGGGACAGCTGAAGAGAGAGGGGAGTCGGATAGGGAGGTGGGGGTGTCGCAGACCCCCCCCTTCTCCGGGAAAACCCCTTTTTCCCAAGGCGGTGGAGCGGCGGTCAGCAATGGCCGCCACGAAGAAGCCAGCAACCGGGTAAGATTGTGCTGGAGGAAGTGTGAAGAGTGAAAGTTTTGTCTGAGCCGGGTCAAGTAACATCTTTTAAATTGCCTGGAACTGAGCTGTTTGAATTGCTGGAGGATACATTGTATCCCTAAGAAGAGCGAAAAGCGGCGGAGAAGCTGTTAAAGGGAACTTTTTTTTTTTTCTTTACTCTCCCACCCCATGGAAACAGCAGAAATATTTGGATATATTGGACATTGAAAGTGAATTGCTTTGAGAGTTGAAGCTAAGAGACAAAAGGATTCTTGGACATTGAAAAATTTAAGAAATTGGAAAACCCTTGTTGGAGGTATGGATTTTTGATTATTTAAAATTGACATTGCAAGTGGGAAGGGAGAGAAAAAAAAAATTGGAGCAGAAGCTGAAAAAGGAGAAGATTGCCTAGAATCCCAAAGGAAGATATATGGTAATTGGACCTCTTTGATTAAAAATTAACCCCAGAAAGAGAAAGAGAAGAAGGAAGAAAAGTATTAACTTTTGGAACTTTTTTTTTTTTTTTAATTGCTTTTGATTGTATTTGATTAAAAATACTTGTGGTTGTTTTGGAAAAAGTTTCCCTTTTCATAATGGCATCGTTTGTGGATGAACTAGAGATTGAATATCAAAAGTATGAAAAAGAAGATACTTTGGGCACTTTGTTTCAATTCTTAGAAATGGCGTTATGTACTTATGAAAAGTTGATTACGCAGCAGAAGGACTGGGACAAGGAAGAAGAGGAAGAAGAAGCCATCTTTGATGAACAATGGGTCCCTTCCGGAGAGGAGGAGAAAAAGGATAAGAAAAAGGGGATTTTAAGAATTATAAAAACAACCAAAAGAGAGAAAAATGAGCGAAATGGTGGAGGCAAGGTTAGAAAGCAAAGGAAAAGGAGCAAGAAAAGCGAGGAGAAAAAGCAAAGGGGTAAAAAGGGCAAGGAGAAGAATAAGCAAGAGAGAAAGGGGGGGAGGAGAAGCCTTAATGGGGGGAAGCAAGACCTAAAGAAAAAAAGTTTATTTAGAGACAATGGGTGAATTTAATTAGATTAAAAGAGGGATTCTGGAGGGTACATAAGTTTGTGTTTTTATATGTGTATTTAGAATATAAAATTCATTATGTAATCTTAGAATCTTTTAAACAGAATCCCAAGAAAAATTGCTATACGAAGTATTTTTAAGTTAGGGTAATGAGTTATAGATGTTACTCCAATTGGTCTACAGGAGAAGTATAGTAAAAAAAAAAAAGATGAATGGATAATTGGAAATAGAACAGACAAAGAATGTTGTTGAAAATGGTAATAAGATATGGAAGGATATATATGCTTTTTTTTGGATTTTGTATATTGATAAAAGGCAATAAAATTTTAATTAATAAGAAATAATTGGGATGGAAAGGAGAAGTAGGGATAAGATATGAAGTTAATACTATATGAAGTATTGATATTATAATTTGGAAATGTTATGCCTTATTGGTCTTTTATTATTATTTTTTCCTAGAAAAGAATTTATAAGCTGTTATGCCTTGACTCTTTGTGCATTGTTTTTATAAAACTGATAAAAATGGTTTTTATATATATACATAAAAAAGAAAATGATAATAAGATATGGAAGGATATATGGGATGAATATGATGTTTGAATTTGTGTCTGTGTGAAGAGTTTTAACCCGGGAACAGACAGCCTTCAGAAAAGATCTTTTAGTTTTGTTTATGTTTTGTGTTTTGTGTGTATTGTGTTTTTTGTAAAACTAATAAAATTTGTTTTTTATTAAAAAAAAAAAAAGAATCAATAAAACCTTGGAGGAATGTTAGATGAGAATAATGGTAAACAAGCCAGAAAGAAATGAATATGATGACTATAAAATGGATAAATATAGAAAAGAAATGAAATTGAATAAGAGTAAAGAGAAATAATGAGAAATTTGCTGAAAGATATTTATGTGTCCATATGGAAATGGGATAAATTAGAATTATGTTGTATAAAAATAATGTTTTATTCGACTTGTAAAAATTTATAATGTTAAGAGGTTTTATGTATTTATGTATTTAATGGTTAATGATGTGTTGTTTTATCTTTAAAATTAATAAAATTTGTTTCAAAAAAAAAAAATGTAAAAATGTGGCATAAACATTTTAGGTAAATCCTCTTAATCAGATATGTAAAGTAAAAACCAGCAGAATAATTAAAGGCTTAAATCAAGATGATAGATATTAATCCCAGTGCAGTATTTCTTAGCTTCAGGCTGCAGCACTAAAATGACTTTGTTACTACTGATTTAATTCCTTCAATGTAATTAGGATGCGATTATTAGTTTGTACTTTTAGTTGTTTGCATCTAATCTATGAACACACAGAGACACATCCACATTTATTTACTATATTTCTATACTGATGTTTTCCAAGGTCTCCTTAGAGTTTATAAAATTATGGATGATGAGAGAATTTAATCTTCGCCAACCAGTTTGCAATAAACTGCTCTCTCTTTTTTCCTCCCAGTGGCTTATGGAAACTAGTGCTGAAGAATTTTTCATATGGGGTGGGTGAAATGTACAGAGCATGTTTTCTAAATGCCCAATTGAAGCAGCTGCAAAGAATCATCCCTGAAGTTACCATCAATGATATTCAGAGGTAAAACAAATTTTAAATTGCTGATATAACAAGAGTGGGTTTCCCCCCACCTTGGTTGAATATGTTTAAGAATTTTGAAGAAGCAACTCCATAATAAACAGGTCACTCCAGAAAAAGCATTTGATGAAAACTAGTCCAATATAGCTGCTACTTTTCTGCAACTGCCATGAGGTTCAAAATTACGATACACATTTCCCTTCTGTTTCTTAGTCAAATACAGGTACTCCATGAGTTATAACTATTTGTTCTGTTTGAAGTTATGATGGCACAGAATGAGTGGTTCTTATTCCCTGAAGTTACAGCTGTTCAACTAATCCTGCAGTCATGTGATCAAAGCTTGGTTGCTTGGTATCCCACCTGCCCGTATGACCACAGGGATGACTCATTTCCCTCCTACTTACCTCCCTCTCTCCCCAGTCTGTGTCTTGGTGCCCTGCACTCCACATTTCTTGCCACTCTGTGTTCCATCATTGTAAGAGAGAAACTGGCAGAACCGGGGAAGAAGTCAAATGAGGAATCAGTTTAGACTCTCTTGGCAGTCACAAGAGAACAAAGTCCAACCTCCCCCTTTGAATATTGTTGAAACTTACATAGCTTTACTCAGGTGCAAACCATTTGTTGAGAAGCTTAGGCTTGAGCAATAAATCAGCAAATTTGAATCCTTCGCATTTGAAATTGGTTCTTTGTGCCTGACAGTTTTCCCCAGTTGACTTTCATCATTTTCTTGCTCCTGCTGACCAAGCACACTGGTTCCTTTGCAAGACTTGTGGAAGAAAGCCTCACATGGCCGCAGCCACTTTGTGAAGGGTCCAGGCCAGGTATACTTTGTCAGCAGGGAGAGCAAAAAACTTGAGAAATGCAGTTGGGGTAACGGAATGTGGGCTGTAGGGCAGCAAAGGTGACTATAGCAGGGCCAGGCTGAGCTGTGGCTTCATATCTTTCTGAAGTAGGGAAACTGCAGTTCAGTGGAGTGGCTGAGACTGCACACTGTGGCTATAGCTTAGGGATTTCTTGCAGCCTAGAACCACAGTATGCCAAGGAACCCTTGAGCCACAGTATAGCAAGCAGTCCCACAAGACAGGATGTAGGGCAGCTAAAAGGGCGCTAATAATGGGGATTAGGCAGTTGAAGGGAGTTGAAGAGGAGGCAATCCCTTACCTTGAAAGAACTGAGGTTGGAAGCTGGGAGGGACAAGCCAAGAATGCCTTGGGTTTGTGACCTAATGACCAGATACAGAAATATACCTACATATGCCAGAGCCATTTTTTAAAAAGTATGCATCTAAACCACAAATTAGATTTTAAAGCATCCTAAAGCAGGGGTGTCAAACTCGATTTCATTGAACACATCAAGATTGTGTTTGACCTCGTGGAGGGATGGGGGGCGTGGCCAGCTCAACGACACTCAAAGAGGCACTGTTTTTGTCATAACGGCCGCCTGCAGCCTTCTGCCAGCAAAAACAGAGCCTGTAAAGGTACACGGCCCATCCAGGCTCTGTTTTTGCTGGCAGAGGCATCTCAGGCCAATCCTTCACTGTTTCCAGGGTGGGCCCACAGGCCAAATCTAAGCACCCTGCAGGCTGGATCCAACCCTCAGGCCTTGAGTTTGACACCCCTGTCCTAAAGCAATAAAACATATTGCTAACAGTGTGTGGCAATAAATCCTGGATTTGGCCATGTTGAGTTTGTTTGTAATTTAAACTAAGTGTGCACCTTGAAGCAGGATACACAATCTGTACTGTACAACTGGGCACAGCTGCTACAATCTTTCCAAAAGGTTGCTAAGCAGTAATTTTTAATATGATAAAGGGAGGATGTTAAATAAAGGATGCTGCAACGGTCATATGAAAAAAAAGATCATAATTCACTTTTTTTAGCGTCTTAATTTTGAACAGTCACTAAATGAATGGTTGTAAATTGAAGACTACCTGTATTAGGATTGAAATTTTATTTCAAAGATCCAGTTGCAACAATTATTGAATTTCCAGATCAATTCAATGCATCAAATCAAATAAATTGCTTGATTCAAACATTCTGCACACATGTATATTTTATTATTTTAATTGAATTTATCCTTTGAACTGAATCTTTGAATTAACCTGATTTATTAGTAATAACCTATTAAACTTGTAGATTTAATACATTTTGTCTAATCAAACTTGAATGATTCACAAACCCACAGTGATTATATTTTATTTTATTTATATTTTATGTTTCTGGACCACCCATCTGATTCAAGAAAGGTCTTTATGTCTTTAATATGATGCAATTATCAAAATCAGTTTTTGTCCTGACCCAATTTTCTTTTTTTAATCTGACACCATCCAATTTTTGGAGTACAGTCCTTTGTTTACAATTTAAATCCCAAATGCAAACCCTGAGCTCTTGTGCAATTGAATTTAAAGAAACAAATCTTGTAAGGGCTTCTCTTGATTAGCCTCTCAGTTGTTAGCTAAAATCAAGTGTGTTTAATTAATCATCTGTAAACAATCAGGATAAAGTTATTTCTCTAAAAGTAGCAAAATTGTGCTACATGTAAGTTTTGCCCACAAATGATTGCCAGAGTTATTGATGCCAGGGGATTCTTTTGTTTCATTTGTTTTACAAATGTGTTCTTGGTCCATGAGTCAGAAGTTTTATTCTCTTCTATAATTAACCATGACAATGCAGTAATTGTCTTGTCTCATATTAAGTCACATTGGTGAGGGGGCAATTATCAAATTAAATATTGAATTTTTAATGCCTTTCTTTTTGCAGAGGACCTGCTGGGGTCAGAGCTCAAGCCTTGGACAGTGGTGGGAACTTGATTGATGATTTTGTGTTTGATAGTGGAACCGGAGACATTGCTGCTCGAATACTCCATGTCAGGAACGCCCCTTCACCTGCTGCCACCTCCTCCCTTGCCATTGCAAAAATGATAGCCAATGAGGTGGAGCAGAGATTCCAATTGTGACTGGACAGTGAAGACTTGGGCCTCTTTGCTCCTCCTCCTCCTCCTCCTAGCTACTGTGACAAAAAAAGGACTGCTTCCTTTTTGGAAGCAGAGGATTAAAAAAAAGAATCACCTATTAGTTTGCCATAAAAAAACATCAAACTTGACCACAATCAGTATCACAGTACTGAAACGATTTAAAAGGATAGGAAGATCCATTAACTGTTAGATTAACTTTGTTAAAGGGAAATTGTGTTTATATATTAGAGCAATTAGCAAACCAGAATCTTCCTCCTTTTCCTTAAGAGACCGCTTGTGTCTGAATGAAGTTGTTTCCAAATAGAGTAATAAGAAGACTAGACCAAGAGAGCCAGTTTTGCCTAGGTTTCTGTTTCTTATTTGCACAAAGAATCAATGATGGGCTTAAGTATTTTAAAAAATACTTGAGCAAGCAAGAGATGTAGACTTTTATTCAATCTTAGAATCATCTGAAAAAAGTGGAATCAATAAACTGTCCATCGATCATGGTATCAATAGGAAAGAATATTTGTGCACTGATGATGTTACCTGATTGGGTAATGATATGAATGAATTTTTTATTGGCCAAGTGTAATTGGACACACAAGGAACTTGTCTTGGTGCAAATGCTCTCAGTGTGCAAATGCTCTCAGTGTGCAAATGCTCTTAGTGTACATAAAAAGAAAACATGCTCGTCAAGAATCATAAGGTACAACACTTAATATAGTCATAGGGTACAAATAGGCAAACTATATATAACTGGTGTCATCTTTAGCAGAAGTTATGCTATGAACTTCCAGAAAAAAGATATCAGTCAAGCATCTTTGGTCTCCAGTTTTTATTTTTAGCAAAGGAATGCTGACAAAAATACAAGCAACTGTTGGCCAGAAGTAAAGTATTGCATTATCCTTACCAAACTCATTGAGGAAAAGGACCAGGTTGCAAATACTGCTAATAAAATATGGCTTTTGTCTTTCCATGTAAATATTGCCTCTATGGTTTGTCTCAGGGTGTTTTTTCTTTTGCTTTTTCATTGCTAGAAATTAGGCCATTCTCTAAATTGCTAGCTAATGAATCAGAGATCATTTCCTGATTTTATTTGCATACAGTGTTCCTTTTCTAGATGGCCAAACATGTAAGTATTGTATGTGATTGAATTTGGAACATTCTTTTAAAATAAAAGTTAATGGAATATGATGAAATAAAAGCATTGATCCAAACCATAATTAGAAGTCATATAGAACTTTATATTTTAGTCAGTAATAAAATATAAAAAGCAGTGCATAAATGTGGAGGCGATGAACAAGGAAATTTTAAATGAGTTTCTTTTTAACAGTTTTAATGCACTCTACATTATAATGTACATTATTTTCTGTTCATCTTCAAATAGAATACTGGAAGTTCCAAATGTCTTTTTTCTGAAACACCATCATTTCCATATAGATAGTATTTGATTTATGACAATTGAGCCCAAAATTTCCATTGCCAAGCAAGAGAGTTGTTAAATGAATTTTGCCCTGTTTTAGGACCTTTCTTGCCAGAATTGTTAAGTGAATCACTGCAGTTAAGTTAGGAACATGGTTGTAAAGTGAACATTGGCTTTGCTTGTCAAAAGGCCGCAAAAAGTGATCACATGACCCAAGGACACCAACCATCATAAATACGAATCAGTTTCCAAGTGCCTGAATTCGGAACATGTGACCATGGAGATGCTGCATTAGTGTCAAGTGTGGAAAAACTGTCCTAAATTACTTTTTTCAGTTTCATTGTGACTTTGAACTGTCACTAAATGAATTGTTGTAAGCAATGGTGGGGTTCAAATTTTTTTACTAGCGGTTTTGTGGCCGTGGCCTAGCGGCCGTGGCTTGGTGGTCATGTGAGTGGGTGGGTGGGTGTGGCCAATTCCACATCACGTTGAGGCGCTTTGCCTGGCTTCCGAGGTCTTCCGGTCTTTGTCTATTAATTTGTCTACTACTACAGTGTCTGCTTGATTATCTAACGCCTGCCTGTCCTTTTGGATCCACTCTATTATTCTCCAAATCTTCTGTGGAAACTCCATGATGGCTGGCTGGAGAATTCTGGGAGTTAGTCCATACATCTTCCAGCTGCAAGACACTGATCTACTCCTTGGGTTCTACCTAGTGTGGTAAATCCCTGCTTCTATGGATCTGGTGTCTAGTGCCTGTTCTTGTGCTGTTATGATCAGTGATCAGTGTTGCCTTTTACACACACACCACTTCAGGAGTAATTATAAAAATGATGATTTCTCACTCATTTCTTTGCTCGTAGTAGAAACAAAATAAGCAGCCATAAATGTAACCTAAAGTTGGAACCCAAAGTCAGATGTACACTAAATGTAGACTGATTTTTACACATCTTCCCAGCAAACAGAAAAATTTGAAGCTCCAGGTAAAGAGGAATCATTTTAGGATGACTAACCAGAGTTTGCATGTTGGAGATGCCTAAAGGAATGCTGAGACACTATTTTAAAGAACATTTGAAGGAAGGGTGCAGAATAGCCTTTGTCTGCCTGAGGCTATAGAGACCTGGCACCAATCAAAACACTTTGTGAAGCAACTGATCAACACTGACAGAGTAAGCCACTAGCATATGAAAATAAGAGCAAATTCCACTCCCTTCTGGTACTGATGAAATTACCTAGTTTAGTAATGAAACATCTGCAAGAAAACCATCAAGCTCAGAGTACCAAGGACCCCACAATTCAACCCTGAGCTACAAATATTCTCTTCTATTGATACTTTTTGGTTAGAGGGACTCGGAGGCTGCCTTATATGAGATGGCTCTTGGGGGATTTCATTCTAAATTTTGATACAATTTCTGTAAATAAGGAATGTAGAATTATAATGGCTTGGTATTTGATCCTGCATATATAAAAAAAATTCAAAGCTAATGGATAAACAAAAAACAAATTTGAAAAAAGAAAAGGCTCAGGAAAGAAAAAGTGAAAGTGTAAGAAAGGAAGGAAAATCGAAAAAGAATGACTTCCAAATTTTTTGGTACAGATATAAGTAAAAAAAATCACACTTACTCTAAAATTAACATTTGCCTACATTATTTTCATAATCCCATATTTAGTCATCAAAGCCCAGATCAACTTTTAATTTCAGTTTCTCACCAAAAGTCCAGTAATAGTTCATATCGCTTTAATCATCATTTGTTAAGGAAACCACAACTGATTTATTTAATTGCACCAAAACTCTAAACCAGGAATGCAAAATCCTAAACTAGTGTAGATCCATGCTTCTCAACTTTGGCAATTTTAAGGTACACGGACTTCAATTCCCAGAATTCCCAAGGCAGCATGTAGTTTGCCAAAACAGAAAAATGCTGATCTACAGGGAGATTTTTCCATTCCTCTTTTACTGGTTCTTACTTATAAGCAATCATCATGCAAAATCCTCACTTCTACCCCCTCCAAGAACAAAGATAATGCAAAATTCTCATTTCCATTCCATGCCAGAGCAAAGACAATGCAAAATCCTCACTTCCACCCCATTCCAAAACACTCACCATTCCCTCACTAACCTGCTTTCCAGCTCCATTCTCCTGTGTGCAGAGCAACACAAAAAGACCATGTGACTACCAGTTTAAAAAAAGTTCAGTCAGACCTTCTAGTTTCAGGGGGGGGGGAATCTTGCGAAGTTGTACGTCTGACTGAACTGACTGATTAGCATCCCAACTGATAGCATCCCAGCTGATCTTTTGCCACCTCCCAGCTGATCACTGCAGCTCCCAGTCATGCAGCTTCCCCATCCTGAATGGCAACCTCGGTGGGCAGGGTGAGGTGAGTGGGTGGGGGTGGAGCCAGCCAGAGATGGTATTTGCTGGTTCTCTGAACTACTCAAAATTTCCGCTAGTCGCCAGAACTGGTCCAAACCAGCTGAATACCACCTCTGATTGTAAGTCAAATACGTGTGTGTGTAATAAACATGAGACTTGACTTCCCTTTTCTAATCATTCCATTCCCATGCCAATTATTGAGAAGCTGTGTGTTATTAAGAAAGTTTAACCTAAGAAAGCAAAATACCTGCTACCCAGAAGTAGCAAATGTTCTAAAAACATTTTCATGTAGTACAATTTTTTTTCCAATAGGTTTTTGGCCTGGTCTTGATCCCATCAGACTGCAAAACAAATAAAAATTATAAGTTGTCAAAAGTCACATTTGATGGAGTTTAAAGAAAAAATTATCAATAATATTTCAATAGTGGAATTCTTAATGAGATAGTAATTTTTATTCTGGCAGGAACTGTGGAATCATCTGCTGGGATACTTTAATTAGGTTTTCTGCATTGAACAGCCCTGAGCAGGCTTCTTTGATTTAGATTTGGATTTACATGAAGAAGAAAACTGCTTGTTTGCAAAAACTAGTCATGTTATCTTAGTAGGCAGCAAATTGAAGTTTTCTACTGCCCATATAAAACCACATAAAAGGAGACAGGATGAAGATATTCTGAATATGATGTTTGTCTCAGTGTAATTGGAGCAAATATATTCATGTTATTTTATTTTCATATTTCACTATTATCTGAAATTATGCTAGATATTTCCATTTTAAGTATGGAACATGCAAGACAAATTAATGTCCACATAAAATATATTTAGGAATCAGTGGAACAATATTCCTTTTCATCGTACAGTTTTAAATTAAAATGGAGCTATAATGTTTTGAGAGCCTATGGTACAAAACAAGCCACAAATCTCATTGCGTCTTTGGTTTTGACTTCAATGAAGAGAGAAAAAATAGTTACACAGATCAAAAATATGTCAGAATACAGAAATTTTTCTATACACAGATTATGAATTCTTTACCCAGCATTTTCTATTCTAAGCAGTAGTTCCCTAGGATCCTTTTTCTAATTGTTGACTGAGTCAACAGTTTTTACAAGCAAAATCTACAATCTACCACCAATATACATCTCAGATGGAAAAAGGCTTGTATTAAGTTTCAGAGACCTATATAATCACTGCTTCTTAAACCAAAGTGTGTACATATGTTGTGTATTTATTGGGTATTTTTATTTTAAAACAAGCAGAAGTATTTCTACTGAGATTAGTTAAGAAATTTTGTGTACAATTCATCTGCATAACTTACGCATGTACCCATGATTTTTCTTCATTTTGAAAACTAAAAGTAATCTTAGTGGATTAAATCATTTCATAAAATTCTTACCACAAAGACTACAAGGATACATGACTTCCTAAATTTAGTGAAAAATAACTCTGAGAAAACCTGCACTTCCATTTATGCATGATGATTAGAGTTAATTATCAAATGTACAAACTCTGGGTTATACATCACTATTCCACAGTAAACTTTGGGATGTCTCTCAAGTATTCCTCCATGATATGACAAATACATCTAGTCCAACATGTCCTTTACGTGCAAGGCATGCTTCTATGCATTAATAGTAAAGTGGAGCAAGTCAAATATTCAACATTCAAGAGAATTTAGTGTAAGATGGCATTGAACTGTGCTTCTGTTCAAAATTTTGTCTGGATTCTGGATGTAGCTGCTCGAGAAGCAGCTTTAATGAGTTTGGCCCATTACAAAAGGAATGTTATTTTTAAATATATATTTGGGATGTGATCAGGGGTGGGAGTCTACCAGTTCGGACAGATTTGGGCAAACCGGATGTTAAATTTGCATCTGGTTCACTGAACCAGTATTTGAACCGACTGGCTGGGCCTTCCCACCCTGCCCCCCCCCAGGAGTCTCCATGTGGCCCATTTTCAATGCAGGTAAGTGCAGGGTCTGTACAGAGACTCTGGGAGGGGAAAATGGGCCTTCCGGAAACAGGGCTGTTTCTGGCTTCTGGAGGGCCTCCAGAGCCTGGGGGAGACCATTTTCATCCTCCCAGAGGCCCAAGGGAAGCCTCTGGACTCTTAGGAAGGCAAAAAACGACCCTCACAGAAGTTCCGGTAGGCCATGCCCACCCAGCAACTGGGCAGCAAACTAGTTGCTGGGATTTTTGAATCCCACCCCTGGATGTGATGGTTTTTTATTTTGGGATTGTTTCTTTTGCACTTGGCCCATATCTAAAGCAAAAAAAACAGGGCAGTTTAATCTATAATGTACATTAGCTTGTATCAGATCAATTACTGGATCCAAAGACAATGTTATTTAGCAAATTACACTGAATTAACTTTGGCCCAAAGCTTTATTTTGAGTAGTTCACATGCCATACATTGCCAAAATACATAGAAGATAATTGAAATCCCCTGGCTGTTGGTTCTGCCTGATGGTAACATTTGATGATTTCTCAATTTTCTTCAGTTGTCCTAGTTTTGCAGTTTTGTCCCAGTCGCTTTACAGTTGAATGCCCTGGTTCCCCAGCAGTAGCAACTGAGCCCTGTAGCCCATTTTTCAATCGATGTTCAGGAGCCATGGCATCTGATGCGGTTTTTGTTGACCCAGGCAACAACTGATCAGGTATGGAATTTTGTTGATTTCTTCTCATCATTGGTGATGGTAGATGCCTGGGTTGGTTCATGATGACGAAGCCACTATTGATCTGAAAACTAGCAATCCCATAACCATAGGGACCGCATCCGATAGCCATCCAGGCCCAGCCAGTCAAAGAAAAAGAACTGGAAAAAAATCATGAAATAACCTGGCCATCGAAACTACACGATTATGGATGAAACATATAACAGTGATACCCATTGTCATTAGGGCACTTGGTACCATGTCCAAGAATTCTATAAAATACATTAAGAAATTGCAGCTTCCTGCAATAACACTAGCGGAACTGCAAAAAACTGCACTACTCAGAACATTGTACATTTTAAGAAGATACTTGGTTGATATGGGCAGCAACCCATATCAACCATCAGCACTGGTCAATGATATTTGTGATACATTTTTAAATGTTCAGTTGACTGAGGTTCATGTGTAATGAATAAAAGAAACAACAAGAACAACAATAATAATGCAGACTCTACAAAGAAGTAGACAAAACCATCAATCACATACTGAGCTGTTGCAAGACAATCGCTCAGACTGTCCACTGGAACTTGTGTCACAACTACCATCTGCCTGTAGCAAAGAACTGGTGGGATCATAAGCCTGAAAAAGTGGTCGAAAATGAGCATGCAAAATTACTGTGGGACTTCCATATACAGACTGACAAAGTTTTGGAACACAGTACCCTAGATAGCACAATTGTGGAGAAGAAAAAAGTGTGAATCGTTGACATTGACATACCTGGTGACAGCAGAATCAACGAGAAACAACTTGAAAAAAATCACCAGATATTAGGACATGAAAATCGAACTGCAGAGACTCTGGCATAAACCAGTGCTGGTGGTTCCAGTGGTACTCAGCACACTGGGTGCTGTGCCTCAAGACCTAGGTAAGCACTTAAAAACAATTGGCGCTGACAAAATTGTCGTGTCCGCGAAAAAAAGGTTCTGAGTCGGTGACTTTCGTTAACAGCTCTTTATTTCTAATAGTTGAACCGAACCGGCAAAAGGCAAAAAGCCTCCGGCTTTTATACCTTTTGCCGCGGCGGCCGCGGCCAATGGCAACGATTCAAGTCTCCCGCTCTTGGTTTGAACCAGTCGCGGGAGACTTCAATCGGGCCAATCGGCGCGGCTCGCCTGGCCAATCAGAAATCCCCGCGCCTTAGCCAATCAAGGCGCAGGGATTTCGAGTAGTCCATTTTAATACATAACACCCCTCCCCTCTTGGTACGGTCCTTCACGTGGTGTAATCACGCAGGTAGGCGGGGCTCCGTCGGGTCCTAGTTGACCTGCGCAGCTCACTTCCTTGTTGTAACTCGGCCGGAGCGGTCATCTTTTTGGCTGCTCCTGGCTCTGTGAGAACCGGCTGGATGATCGGGCCGGTTCTCTCGCCGTGGCTCCCGCCTGGGCCTACCGGGTCGGTTGAGTCACGGATTTCGCCGCTCCCGCTTGGCTTCTCCGAGTCGGTAGAGTTGGCCGGACGGCTCTTCTCCGGATGGGACTCGCGAAGGCTGCGTTCTGGTGAGTTTTTAAATTTAATTTTCTCCTGCGTTTGTCTTACCGGGTATTCCCTCCCCCCTTGGTTCGTGTCTTGGGGGTTGAGGTCAGTCATTGCTCGTGACCGGAGCTGGTCGATATGTCGTTTCCAGGCTCGCCCATCGATGGTTTGGAGCCGGTACGACCGTGGGCCAGTGATTTGGGTTATGACGGCTGGGATCCATAGGGGGTCCCCCGTCATGTTTTTGGCGTAGACCAAGTCGCCTGGTTCAAAAGTCCGGTACCTGGAGCTTGAGTCTGGGGGTCGCTCCGGGTTATAGGTTGGGTGCAGACGATCGAGTGGGGACCGCAGCTTTCTGCCCATCAGGAGCTCTGCAGGGCTTTTGTTGGTTGTGGTATTGGGTGTGATGTGCTGTATGAAAAGTAGTTTGTTGATTTTTTCGTTGATCTCCCCGTGGTCCATTTTCCGGAGGGTCTTTTTTGTAAACTGGACCATCCGTTCCGCCCTACCGTTCGCCGCCGGATGCGCCGGTGCTGTCAATGCGTGGCGGATACCTCTCTCGGCCAGGAACCGTTCGAATTCGATGGAGGTGAATTGGGGCCCGTTGTCTGAGACAATGACGTCTGGGAGGCCATGTGTGGAGAACAGTTTACACAGCTCTTTAATGACAGCCTCTGTGGTGGTGGATTTCATGTCAGCCACCTCTAACCAATTTGAGTATGCATCGACTGTGATTAGAAAAGTGTGTCCATTTGTGGGGCCAGCAAAGTCTAAGTGGATTCTGGACCAGGGTCCCCGTGGTATTTCCCAGTCCCGGATAGGTGCTGTGGGTGGGCTGGATCTGGTTTCCTGACACCGGTGGCATTTGGCGACCCATGCTTCAATTTGTTTGTCCATCCCTGGCCACCAAGCGTAACTCCTGGCCAGGGCTTTTGTCCTGACGATGCCAGGATGACCCTCGTGTAACATCTCTAGGACCCTGTTTTGCAATTTGCCTGGAATTACCACCCGATCACCCCACAGGATGCAACCTCTTAACAGTGAAAGTTCAGTCTGGCGCTGCCGGAATGTTTTAAAAGTCTCGTCAATGTCTCTTTCCGGCCAGCCTTTTTCTAACCAATGTAAGACTTGCGCCAATTGTCTGTCCCTAATGGTTTCTCTGGCAATATCAGATGCGGTTATGGGCAAACTCTCGATACTCAGGGTGTTTGTTGTTGGTGCGGGGTCAGGGTCAGAGTCCGGCAAGGGCGAGCGGCTTAAAGCGTCCGCGTGCGAAATTTTCTTACCTGGCTTGTGTAACAGTTCGTAGCTGTAGGCTGCCAGGAATTCAGACCATCTTGTCATGCGGGGCGACAAGATGTTTGGTGTAGCACGGTTTCCAGCGAGGATGCCCAGCAGTGGTTTATGATCAGTGACTATTTTGAATGGGCGGCCGTACAGGTACTCGTGGAAACGCTTAACGGCGGCAACTATAGCCAAAGCTTCTTTGTCCAGCTGGCTATAGTTCCGTTCCGGTTTAGTCAGAGTTCTGGAAAAAAATGCGACAGGTGCTTCTCTCTGGTCTGGGAGGGTATGGCTGAGGACAGCGCCGACGCCGAAAGGTGATGCGTCGCAAGTGACAGCTAAGGGCAAAGTCTCACTGAATTGCATCAGGACGGCGTTGGAGGTGAGGAGGTCTTTGGTTTTCTGAAAGGCGGCTTGTTCTCGTCTCCCCCAAGTCCATGCTGCCCTCTTGTCTAGGAGTCTATGTAAAGGTTCCGCCGCCGTTGCCTTCTGAGGTAGGAAGACATTATAAAAATTTAGTAAGCCTAGGAATGCTTGTAGTTCTGTTTTGGACTTCGGGGTGGGGGCTTCCTTGATGGCTTTAACTTTTTTAGTTGTAGGGTGGATGCCCTGCCGGTCTAGGAGGTAACCCAAAAACTCTATTTGCTGTGTACAAAGTTGGCATTTTTCGCGTTTGACTTTAAGTCCTGTTTCTTTAAATTTTGTTAAGACTTGTCTTAATCGGTTTTCTAATTCGGCTTCGTTTGGCGCCGCTATTAATACGTCATCGAAATAGGGCACCACCCCCTTGATGCCCTGTAGTAAACGTTCCATCAGGCTCTGGAAGATGCCTGGTGCCACGCTGACTCCAAATTGGAGTCTGTTACACTTGAAGGCCCCCCGGTGTGTCACAATTGTTTGGGCTTCTGCCGTTTCCTCGTCCACAGGCAGTTGCTGGTATGCCTGGGCGAGGTCGAGCTTGGCAAAAAATTTTCCCCCTCCCAGTGAGTGCAGTAAATGTTGCACTATTGGAACTGGGTAGGCGCTTTGCTGTAGCGCGCTGTTTAGGGTGGCCTTATAGTCCCCACAGATTCTCACGGACCCGTCTGGCTTTACTGGGGTCACTATAGGGGTCTCCCATCTGGCGTGGTCTATCGGTTTTAATACCCCTTGTTTGACGAGTTTGTTGATCTGCTCGTCAATTTTTGGCTTTAAAGCAAAGGGCACCCTTCTAGGTTTAAGCCGCTTGGGGGGAACCCTTGGGTCTAAATCAAACGAGATAGGGGGCCCCTTGTACTTGCCCAAGCCTCCATCGAAGACCTCCTGGAACTCCTGGACTAGCTGCTGTTCCCAGGCTTCAATGGAGACTTGGTTGACACCTGTCAGTGCGATGTTAAGCGGGGCGAACCATTGCAGACCCAGCAGGCTCGGGCGGTCACGATTGACTATTGTGAGTGGCAGTTGTTCGGTGTGGCCTTTGTAGGTTATGTTAAAGTTCTTGGTGCCCACTACCGGAACGCGATTACCTTGGTAGTCTTTTATGATGATTTTCTGGGCAAGCACGTTTTTTCTTTGTAGAGTAGGCACTAGTTTTTTTTATTTCGCGCCATGCAATCATGGAAAGGTAGGACCCGGAGTCCACTTCCATTTTGCATGGCCGGCCTTCGATGTGGACTTCTACGTGTACCTTTCTGGCGCCGTCGGAGATGGCGTGGCTGATGGTCACCGTCTGGTGGGTTTCTTCTTTCCGCCGACCGTCGCCGCTTCTTTGAGGTCGTTGCTTCTGGTCCCATCTACCTGCTGGCTGGCGCTCTCTGGCTCTGGGCGGGGAGTTCTCTCTTCTTCTGTCCTGCTGTTCCCATCTTGGCGGGCTGCGGGTCTTCTTTTGGCGGCAAACTCGAGCGATGTGGCCCCTTCGGTCGCAATGCCTGCAGATAGCATCAAAGAAACGGCATTCAGACCTGGGGTGGTCGCCGCCGCACCCGGCGCAGTTGGTCCTCGACCTACGACTGTTTTGGCTTCGTTGGTTTCCGCGTCCCGTCTGCACGCGATGTATGTCCTCCTCATCATCTGACGTGCTGGAGGTTGACTGGTAGTCGCCGTAGTGTGCGGTTGCTTCGTTTCTTGCGTCGGCCGACCTCGCGGGGTTGTTGTTTCCGCCCTTCGCGTCGGATCTTCGCATGGTGTCTGCTGACGTGCGGGTTGCTTCTGCGGCTGCGGCTGCGGTGAGGGCATCGGCTAGGCTGATGTCGCCTTTGGCCATAAGTCGGCTCTGGAGTGTCGGATCCCACAATCCGAGTACGAAACGGTCTCTTATGAGACTATTCAATCCTTCAAACTCACAGAGTCCACCTAGGCGCCTTAATTCAGCGACGAAGTCGCTCAGTTTTTCGTCTGGTCTCTGGTTTCTTCGGTAAAATTCATTTCGTCGTATTAGGATGGGGACCTCGGGGGCGTAATGGCGCCTCAGTATGGGTTCGAGGACGTCCCAATCCATGGCAGTCACGTCTGCCGGTTTGGCCAATGCCTTGGCCATTTGGAAAACCTCTGGTCCACAATGCGTAAGGAAGACGGCGCGTTTTAGCGGGCCCGGGGCGTCCTTCATGCCGGCACATTCCAGGTACATACGGAATCTATCCGAGTACGATTCCCAGTCCTCGGCGGCGGGGTTGAAGGGGGCGGGCGGTGCTATCTTCGCCATTTTGCTGTCGCTAGTTCTTAGATGGACACGGGATTCGGTTCAGGGGCGAGATCCCATCCTCGTCGCCAGTGTCGTGTCCGCGAAAAAAAGGTTCTGAGTCGGTGACTTTCGTTAACAGCTCTTTATTTCTAATAGTTGAACCGAACCGGCAAAAGGCAAAAAGCCTCCGGCTTTTATACCTTTTGCCGCGGCGGCCGCGGCCAATGGCAGCGATTCAAGTCTCCCGCTCTTGGTTTGAACCAATCGCGGGAGACTTCAATCGGGCCAATCGGCGCGGCTCGCCTGGCCAATCAGAAATCCCCGCGCCTTAGCCAATCAAGGCGCAGGGATTTCGAGTAGTCCATTTTAATACATAACAAAAATCATCCCTGGTCAGCTGCAGAAAGCCACCTTACTTGGATCTGCTCAATATAATCCGCCGATACATTATGCAGTCCTAAACGCTTGGGAAGTGTTTGACTAGTGATTTGTGATACAAAACCCAGCATGGTTATCTTGTTTGCTGTGTATACTGTCATTTTTGTGTACAATAATAATAATAATAATAACTCTATCATGGTATTTGACTAAAGGCTCATTCAAATATGCCAGTCACCCTTTGAAACTAGGAAGTGATGAATGCATATTTGTTAACAGAGCTGAACTTCAGTCTACCATGTTTCCCGTAATGTACTGTAGTAAGGAAGAGGTGTGAAGCCATAAAAATTATTGTTTATCCCTGAATTAAATGAACCACAACATAGGAAATTTTTTCCCAATTTTTATTTTATTTCACTATCATCCTCTCTTGTGTGCTCCGACCACCATCCACCAAAATTCCAGGTTTATTTTTCATAGCACAAGTGTCTATCTCTCAGTCTTAATTACTTCAAAACAATAATCTTATCCACCAGGCATTTCGGATTCCATATCTGCATCACTACAGTTTTTTTGTGAACCTTCATTTACCGGGATATCACTCAGAGCATAATAATTCAGCTCAGGTGTATAACTAGGATGCCGAACTGGTTGAATGTCTTCCTTACTTTTCTGAAAGGACGATTTATCTGTTTGTTGATATTGAGATACTAGCACTTTCCCAGTTTTAAGATTTATCCAGCTTCCTTTTGGCATGGATAATGAATCATAAGTGACTGCGGCTTCATATTGCATCTCTATATAAGCTAAGGACTGTGCACTCAAAATATCTGTACTTACATGAGAAACTAGCACTTTCTCAACTTCATCAATACTCTGCACGTCATCCCAAGATTGTTGAGTGCTGATATTTGATACAGTAATTTCAGATGATTTGTTGCTACTACAGGTTTGCTGATCAAATTTTGCTTCATTCAATTTCACATCAGATATGGGTGGTTTGGGACAACCTGCAGAATTTCCATTGTTCTCCAAAGCTGTTTTATTAAGCAAGTTCAAACTTGTCTGCTGACTATGATTTATCAGTACTTTTCCAGTTTTTCTGTTTAGCCAGACACCATTTTCTAGAGAAATTCTGCTATATGTCTGTAGAGCTTCATCTTCTCCTTCTACATATGATGATGAACTGTCAAGAGAACTCCTACTTGCAGACTCATAAGGCTGCTGTGCACCATTTGAAGGTGTGCTCCAAAGGATGTCATTATAGTGAAATTCATGTTTCACAGACTGCTTACTTCCTTGATGGAATTCCTGCTGCACATCCAATTTGCTGCTTATTTGGAGAGCCATCCCTTCTTCCTGTTCAGAGGCCATTATTTCTTGCTGTTGGCTGGTTTGCTGGGATGATATATCTTCTGCCTGTGTAGATGTTTCCAACTGCTGGTTAGCTTGTTGGAATGCCGGTACCTCTATCTGTTTGCTAGCTTGTTGAGATGTTTCTATCTTCTGACTGGCTTGTTGGGATTCTGGTACTTCTGCCTCTTTGAAGGCCTGTTGAGATACTATTAACACTGCCTGCTGGCTAACCTGCTTGGATGTTGCTATTTCTGTCTGCTGGCTATCTGGTTGAGATGTTGTCACCTCCGGCTGTTGGCTGATATATTGGAATGGCAAATCTGCATGCTGGTTGAGTTGGCAGTATTCCACAACCTCGCCCACTTTGGATACCACCATCACCATCTCTTGGCCAGACAGCTGTGAAGCTAATACCCCAGGCTTTGGAACTCCATCTATTAAAGCATCCTCCTGTAAATGTCCTCTTTGGGACTGCAGCAACTTCTCTTGTTGGTTTCCCACAATAGGTTCATCTTTGCATGACTCCTGCAGTCTTTTTTCTGCTTCATTACTTTCTAAAGATATTAGATCTTTCTTTTTAATCAATGCTGCTGCTGCCATTTGAGAGTCATCCTTACAAATATCTTGCTGGGCTATCATTTCCTTTCTGTCATCCTCAACATGATGTATTTTATCAAATTCCATCTTTTTTTCTTCAGGTGTGGAATTCCTAGCAAAACTTCCCTTAGGTGTGAGATCGTCTTTTCTTGCTCTATGCTCCTGAAGCCAACTTCTTTCAGTTTGTTGACAACTACATGTCATTAATTTACCAGTTCTTCTGTTTTTCCAGATATTCATTCCAACTGAAATAATGCTATAAGTTTGCTGAGCCTTTGAAGCACACGAAGGCGTTTGTTTTGAATCATTTATATCACTTTCAAGGATATTATCCCCAGCTACTTTGTTCACTTTATCTGCAACCAGCTGATGTTCTGCCTCTACAACAGGTTGTTTACTTCCCCATTGAGGCAGTAATGTAGTGGATTGTTGGCTAACACTCCAAGACTCAAGCATGATGGCTTGTTCACTTTTTCTCTGGGATTTGGGCATGATGAGTGATTCACTACACCTTTGAGTTTCTGATATATCAGGCGTCACACTGGATTCACACACACTGCATCTGGATTCAGTCAGTGGTTCAGTGCTCCTTTGGGGTTCAGGCTGTTTGCTCTCCCTTTTGGACTCAGATACAGTAAGTTGTTCACTGTCCTTTGGGGGTTCAAGTTCATATGGGTGACCACTGTTTCTTTGGAATTCAGGAATAGTGGGCCATTCACTATTATTTTGGGATTCAGATACAGCAGGTTCATCAAACTTCTTGGACTCAGGGCAGAAGGGCTGTTCATTGCATTCAAATGATTCAGGAATAGCAGGCTGTCCACTGCCTTTCCGAAAGTCAAGCAAGAGGGGATATTCACTTCCCATTTCAGACTTTGAAGAAATGGGTTGTTCACTGTCCTTCGGGGACTCAAAAATGAGGGGAAGATCTGCCTTCTGGGACCTAGATACAAAATGTGATTCAGGAATCCTCTGGGACTTGAGTGTTTCACTAGCTCTCCTGGGCTGGGGCAAGTTGGGTAGTTCACTAGACTTCTGGGACTGGAACACGTTGGGGGGTGCACTAACCCTGCGGGAATGAGATATGTCGAAAAATTCCATGGCCCCCTGGGATTTAAACAAGGATGGTTCACTGGCCTCCCATTTTTCATGAAATAATTCATTATTTTTTGATTCACTTGCAAGAGGCTGTTCACTAGTCCTGTCAAGCTGCATGATGTTAGGTGACTCATTGGTCATCTGGGACTCAGGTTCTTCAATAGCCCTCAAAGATTCAGACAATGTATCTTTTTCACTACATCTTTCAGACATAGCGAAAAGAGTTTCTTCATTGCTCCTTTGGGAGTTAGGAAGAGTTGAGTATTCAGTGGCCTTTGGGGATTCAGATAAAGTGGGCTCTTCATTGCCTTTTTGGAATTCTGTGGTAGCAGACACCTCTCTACTTTTCCCAAACTTTGAGACAATGGATTCATTGCTATCCCTTTGATATTCTGGAATAGTGACCTGGCCACCATCCTTCTGGGAATAAAGCATGGCAAACTGTTCACCATTTGTTTGAAATTCTGGAACAAAAGATTGTTTAGCTTTCCAAGAGTCTGGTATAGCAGGCAGTTCACTTGCTTTCTCAGTTTCAAGGGATAAAGGCTGTTTGCTGCTTCTTTGGGATTCTAAACTTGGGGAGTGCTTACTGTCCTCATGGGACTCAAGCACAGCAGCCTGTTCTCTGCTTCTTCTGCTCTCAAGTGCAGTATACTGTTCAATAGTCCCTGACTCTGAATTAATTATTTGAGATTTTTGAACCCCAGGCTCATTACTCTTTGATACTGCTTCTTTACTGGCAAGTTTCTGTTTTTTCTCTCTATAATTCTGAAGCCAACTATCATTAGTCTGTTGACTTTGGTTTTGCATTAGTTTCCCAGTTCTTCGGTTTAACCAAATAGTTTCCTCCAGTGAAATGATGCTATATGTCTGTTGACCAAATGACATCTTTTGTTTCAGTGGCATTGTTCTATTCTCAGAAGAGATAGTCCCATGTGGCTCCTTCGCATAATCAATCTTGTTTTCTGTTCCTAGGCTACCATGCTGTGATTTTTGCATTAGTTCATATAACTTAACACTCTGATTATCTTTTTTTTTTAATTGATGACTATCATGTTCAAATTCTTTCAACCCAACTGATGGTCTTTTGTGATAAACTTGCTGATCTTCAAGAGGGAGACTTCGAAATTCATGCACTTCAATTTGCTGGCTATCATGGAGACTATCTGATAAATTGGCTGGTAGACTGCAAGAGCGAAGTTCTGGAATGTCAATTGGCTTGCTTCCTCGGCGAAAATCCTGCTGTTGTTGTGGCAGACTGTCAATGCAGATGTCTGAAATAACAGGCTTACCTGTTTTTTGCAAGTCATCTTGATAACTACCATGATGAGATTCTACCATTCCTAATTGTGCTCTAATTTTTGTAATGCTAACCATATCAGTCTGTAAACTTTTTTCAAGCAACTCTCTTTTCAGACTCTGAGTACTATCTGTCTGCTGAGCTTGGTCAATTTTAATTTTACGTATTTTTCTACGTCGTTTTGAGTTTTTTTCCTCTGATTTTATTTTTTCTGTTTCTACTTGTTGGCCTCTTAGTTGGGTCTCCTGCTGTACTCCAAATATTTTTTGCTCTTGAATATTATATTGGGACTCTGATACTGCAGGCTGTTGACTATCTTGCTTTGATTTTTGTCCCTCTGACTGTTTATTAATGTCCTGAGGTTCTTGTTCTGTAGCTTGTTGACTAGCTTGCTTTGATTCTTTCCTCTGTCGCTTTTGAATACTGCGCTGAGAGTCTTGTACTGCAACAGATCGACTACCTCGCCTGGATTCTTCCCCCTCTGGCTGTTGAATACCAGGCCAAGAATCCTGTACTGCAACAGATCGACTATCTTGCCTGGATTCTTGCTCCTCTAGCTGTTGAATACCAGGCCAAGAATCCTGTACTGCAATAGATCTACTACCTTCTTTTGATTCTTGCCCCTCTGGCTGCTGAATACTGTGCTGAGATTCTTGTACTACAGCAGAACAACTACCTCGTCTTGATTCTTGCTCTTCTGGCAGTTGGATACTGTACTGAGAGTCTTGTACACCCACAAACTGACTATCACTGCCTGATTCTTTTCCTTCTGACTGCTGAATAGAGTGGCAAGATTCTTGTACTATATGCCTTTGAGAAATTTGTTCTAATTCTTGTCCCTGTAGCTGTTGTATACTATGTTGAGATTCTTGTAACAGAGGTTTCATTTCAGAATCCCCAGAAAATGTTAATGTTTCAGTGTTTGATGTTTCTTTTTCTGAATTGTATATCATGGATTGATGAAAAGGAAGTAAAAGTTCTGCAAGTGTTTCTGATACAATACTGGTTTGCTGATAGCTAGATGTCCTCTGACCTGTTCTTTCGCAAACACAAGTCCTTTCTTTGTTCAAAGCCTGTCCCTGAGAACACGTTTTGTTTGGTAGTTTTTGAACACAAATGCCTTGCTCACTGCTGTGCTGAGATTCCACTCTATTTGTATCTTGGCTACCATGGTGCATGACTTGTGTCTTTATTTGCTGACTATCATACTTTTCTACTTGTTTAGTTCCATAGACAGATTCTTGCACACAAGCCTTTTTTATTTCTGTCTCTTCAGGGGTTTGTAAAGGCTGGTAAGCAACAGGCTGCTGATTATTACAATAGGATTCTTGGTCTTGGAGTTGAGGGCTGTTGGACTGTAATTGTTTCTTAAAAGATATTACACTACTTGTCCTTGCAGAAATATTTGTCTGCTCACTTTCATCCATTATTTCTTTTCGTCTAAAAATGCTCACTTTGCTATCCGTTTGCAGAGACTTGTCCACCACATTTTTTTCAGAAATCTTCTTTTTAGGTTTTTGTTCCATTACTTGCACAGAATATCCACTTTTCTGTTAGTGACTGATCTGAGTATAATCCTCATTTGTGTTAGCAGTATGTTCCAGGTTCTCAAAATTGAGTATTTCCTCATTCCCAGGATTTATCTGGGGGAGTACAATTTCAAATTCACTCAGCTTTTCTTTTACCAAAATTGCTAAATTAATTTTGAGGCCGAGGTACCAGTTTTTGCAGCATCAGCAAGCCAAATCTCCCTTCTGAAACAAGCTGTTTTCCTTTTAAAAGCTACACATAAAAGAAACATAAGTGCTACCTTTTCTGATCCCACTTCATAACGATTAATTCTTTTCATTAGGACTGTGACTTGGATGTAAATGGAACCATTTTCTAGGTGGGTAAATCTGTGTTGGGTACGTATTTCTTATCTACAGCCAGTTGGAATCATGGCCTTTTATGTCAAAAAACTAGGTTAAGGCGTTAGCAAGTAATTTGTCAGATGATGGTTTCCTATTCTTACTCCAACTGCCTTTTTCTACAAGCATCAGAAAATGGTCTGTGACATCACTACACACTGTGCTCCAATCATTTATCATATAGTTAAGCAAGATTCTAAATCCAAGCCTTTAGAACTAGGAATAGAATTCATTTTTGCCATTCAAAGGCAGCAACTGAAGCCTTGACTTTTCTTACTGCCTTCTAAAGAAAGTGATTTTACAAAAAGGCAAGTAATCATAATTTCCCTTAACCAAAATTCTTAAGTGGTGCCTTACTGTTAGGAAATATTTTAGAAAATTGTTGAAAACAACAAGTTTGTAGACTGCAAAACTGATTGTTTAATAATTTCCTTTCACTAGATTTTCTGGCAGCCTTCAACTTAATTTCTTGGCTAAGAATTATGAATTGCAGTTCAGCATGTTTGTACAGGACAGAAGAAAAATAAGTTTTGATTTTAGACCACAGTTTGGTTGGCATGAGGAAAATTTTCTCCAGATCAGTTGGCTTTATGAATGGGCTGAAAACATGAAACAGGTCAGTATGTATGTATCTATTTATTTATTTGATTGGTTGAATTTATTTGCTGCCTATCTTATAGCAAATGGCTCTGGATGGTTGTAGGGAAAGTGGTCATGCACATGTTAATGGACTCTGGATGAAGCAGATTAGCTGGACTCCTTTCAGTCAAGATTCAGACCTAGACATGGGATAGAAACAAGCGCTGGGTACAATTTTGGATCATGTCTGGCAGGAGCAGGATGGGGGATGATGTGCCCATCCTGGCTCAACCTCTTGCCATTTTCTGATATTTGGGAATGACCTTGGAAGCACCAGCAAGGGGATTAAAAGACAGTTTAGCCAATAGCAAGCATGTGATTGGGACAAGAGGCTCAGAAAAGTTCCTCCTTTGTTTTGAGGCTGCAATGGATTCGATGGGGAAAGAGAAGTACTTTCAGCCATACAGGATAGAATAATCAGGAAACACAACCTGATGAATTATTGTAAGGTTACATTAACAGAATCTTTTAAGTCTGGAAGTACTCCTCTCCTTGACTTGAAATAGATATGGATTGGAGAGGCAGACCGTAAATGTGTTGAACTCCAACTCTCCGTAATACACTGGCAACATAACTAATGGAAAGGAGATTGGAGGAGTATCTCTGGAAGATACCTGAGGGTGATTTTAGGAGAAGCTCGATCGAAGGAGAGGGCGGCAAAGGGTTAGGCAACTTCTGGTATGAAAGCGTGACGGCCGGGCCGCCTAACCGCGAAGCCTCAGATTTCTTACTAGCCTCGGCCTTCCTGGTACTATAATCGCTCTCCGCCTGCACTTCGTTCGAGCGGCTGTGGAGCAAAAAGCCAACCTCGGGGAAAGCAAGCCAAGCCGGCGGCCCCACCTCCATGAGTATCCGAAGGGGCCGCCTTCTTTTCCCATTGGCACTTGCCCGACAGGCCGACTCCCTCTTCCTCCGGTCCTCTTCCCGGGCCGCTAGAGAGCGCAACTGGACCCTGCCCGGTTGCTTTAGGCCGGTCTCTGCGTTTGCGCAGTGCGCGTGAGACCGAAGCAGCCGCGGCCCAGGCTTGGGAAAGTGGAGCGGCGGCGGCGGCGGCGCCTGCTGCGGCTTGCGGCGGTGCTGGCGGCTTGGGAGACGCGGATGTGACCGCGGTTGGCCGGGCCTGCGGGCAGGGCCGGGGAGCAGTTGAACAGCTTCCGTGCTCCTTCCCCTGCCCCGCCATCCATCCCAAGGCGCGGGAGGAAGAAGAGGGGCTATGCAGCCGCCTCAGCCGCCCTCCTACGAGTTCCTCAGCGAGGAGAACGGGCAGAAATGGCGAGGGCTCCTCGTGCCGGCCCTGCGTAAGGTCAGTCCCTCCTGGTGGCGTCGTCGTCCTGTCAATGCGGGCGCGCGCTCTCGCACACGGTTCTTCAAGGTGGGGAGCTGCGGAGCAACACCCCCCCCCCCGCCTCCGTTGCCAGGCGTCTCCCGGACAGCGGGATCTTTCCTCTTGTCAGTCGGCAAGGTGCTCTCGCTCCCTCCCTGCCCCCCGCCTTCGGCGTGCTTCAGTTTACCTCACGCGAAGGGTCCCTTTCCGAGCCTGAGGGAGCCGCCCCCGTCAGGGCACGCCCCCTTTAACCTCTCCATAAAGCTGCCCTGCCTAAGCCAAATGCTCTCCGTTTCCCCCTCAGGCGCCAGGAGATCATGCTGAGGAGCTTTCTTTTTCCGCCACCGATTTCTCACAACGCACATTGCGGTGCAGGCGTGATGCTAGGGCTTCAGAGGCTGCTCTGTATTGTGCGAATGGACTGAGGGGCTTTGGGGTCGGTGGCCCCCTCAGCTCAGCTCACCTCACCAGGTTCTTGTGAGAATATTCGTTGTGCGTTCCTGGAGTTCAACGTCAAGTTCATACCCAACGACTTATCTGCAGGGTTAGAAGAGGGAAGCTGTGGCAATGTGGAAATTCCCTATGCTTTCCCAAGAGAAACTTTCTTTCTTGTTGATAATTAAACTTGTATGCTGCCTTATTTCCAAGGACTTTGGGTTGATGTCTGCAGGGTCCAGCTGGATTTTGCTTTTAGGACCTGTCCATCTTGTAATTGCAAATTGAGAACAACTGCAGTCAGTTGCTTGCAGTGGAGTTTCCCACTTCTGTGCATTATTGTTGGGGGGGGGAGGGGGCGGGAATAGAGACTTTTCTATACATTGGCTAAAAACTCCAGGAGGAGATACAGGGTTTCTTTCTAACAATGAACAATATAATGCAGGTAATACTTGCTTACTGACTACCTCATGGAGTGTCTGAAATTACGATGACCCTAAAAAAAAAATTGTAATCTGTTCTCACAGTTATGATCATTGCAGTATCCTGCAGTCACATGATCACCATTGAGGTGCTTCTCAACCAGTTTGTGACAGAGTTAATAGAGAAAGTGGACATTAATTCATAAATCATGATAATGTGATTTTTTTTGTTTCTTTTTTCTTGTATATACATACTAATCTTGTAACTCAACTTCTTTTAACTCAGTACCTTTTCAGTTATATTAAATTATCTTACCAAGCATTCCTTTCTTGCTGGCATAATATAAGTTGCAGTCCGGTACCTGGGCACCATACTGAGGAAGATTATAGTAACTGTATGTTGTATGTTCCCATCTTTTTACATGGAACTGCCAAAAGACATCTTCTCTCACCATGTGATTCAGATGTTCTTCTGTACAATTACACAGATCATTCGATATTATTCTTCAGTTGGCTCCTTCTATAGACCCGCTTCCTGCCTTGTATTTACCTCTTCTGTATGCACATTGATGTTGTGATCATATTGATCATCATGCTGCTGTAAAAATTTTTGAAAGGAAGGCAGTTGAGTAGATTTGCATGTGTATGGAAATTACAAATATACTAGGCATATTCAAACACACTATAAAGATATGAAAGGAAGACACAAACTGTGGAATTTGAGATGTTTGTACTACATGATGTTGACTATTGTTTGAATAAAGAATTCAGTCTAGGTATGATGCTGGTCCAGACAATGTAATGTAATGTGATTTGTGTATTTGTTTTTGACTCAACAAGAATGAGTCCTTTTGCTCTGATGGATTCATAGTAAGCCTAGCATGGTGAATGAATTAGTAATCTGAGTCATTGACTTACCTGTCTGCGCACACATCAATTTTTGTATCCTTCCATACTCTAGGGTATTTGTTACTAGTCAAAGTCTAGTCACAGAATCTGCCTTTCTTCTAAGAAACTGAGAATTGCCTTGATTGTCTTGTATGGTTTAGTATAGTTTGATTTTTATAACATAGTATTACATTTCAGGAAAAGCGCAAGAGTTTTGTGCTTGAACTGACATGGAGCTTTCCTGTATTAAGAAGTCATGATGTGATTCTAATTGTACCTAAAGCAGTATCTATTTCTTTTTTAAATAGTTTTCAAAACTCAGAAAAAGACAAGCGGGAGAACTATATAAGCATTTTTCTTTGACCTAGTTCATGTGTGGAACTAAGACATAATGGATTTATTTGATTTATTATGTTGCATGAACCTAGGAGTCTATAATACATACTTTATGGCTTAGTACTTTGTGTACTCAATCATTTGTGAATTGCTTAGTAAATCAAGTTAAGTGGCTTAACATTGTATGTGAACCCAAATACATATATTTGGCCTAATTTATTTTGTCCACAAAGTTATTGTAATTTGTAAACCATCATTTATACTTTGGGAGTATGCATCCCTCTCCCCCATCTCCATATTTTATGGCAAGTGAGCATATTTGGAATGTTGGTAACATGTCATAGGCACTATCACAAAATTTCATATTTTGGCTCTTTGCAAAGAAGATAAATTGGGTACTTTGTTGTTACTAATAGATATGTATATTTGTATATGTATGCATTTATGTGTGTACACACACACTTTTTTCCTTAAGGATGCCTCCAAATACTCAGAGAAATTATGGAAATACAAGTTAGGTTTGAGGCTGATACTTTGCTTTGCAACATGCTTTCCATTCATTTTTTTACTGAAAAGAATAAAAAATAAAATAAAATTGGCAAGCCTGGCAGATTTCAAGGAACATATTATTGTTCCAAGAGCAATGCTTTGGACTTGGCTTAACATGTGAGAGATGCCAAAACAATAATTTCAGTGAGGAGGTACTTGCTATTCTGATAATTTTAAATTATTACAATTTGTATTATATAAATGTTATTCCTGTTCATTAAAATTACAAAAAGATTATTGCTTCTCCCTTCCATAAATTTTATGAGGATTAACCATTTGAGGTAACAGAGGCAAAAATTGTTTTTCCTGGATTATCTTTCATCTGTCTGCTATTTTTGTTATAGAGCTAAATGGACAAATGTTTGTCCATTTTTTTTTCTCAGTTTCAATATAAGTCTGCATGTAGGAAGATTTACTTTTCAAAAAATTAACTGGAGTGAGTTTAGAAAGTAATTGAATTGGACACATATCACTAAGGCTAAATTAAAAAGAAAAAGGAGTGTTTGAGTCAGTCAGAACATCCAGCAGTTTTCTTGGCAATAAAATAAAAGTAGCTTTCTCTTGGTCGAGTGAAAATAACATCCTAGAAGGCGACAGTGGCAAGCCACTTTCCTAACTTAGCCAAGAAAAGTATTTGGAGACTGTCAACAGGAATTGAAATTAACTAAAGGTCATATTTTTAAAAATACTATGCTGTTTTTTATTTTTAACCCTTCAGCACTTAAATAATTCATTAGAAACTGCTCATCTTTAGTATTTACAGGTTTTTATATTTGTTCTGTGTGTACATATTTACTGATGTAAACTATTGGGAGTTGTCTTTTGAATCTGGTTATACACAAGCATTCTACTCCTTGCAGGGGCCTTTTTATTGTCTTGAAGCCCTGTAGCTCCTTATTGCTATGAGGTACAAATGGTAAGAGAGAGTTAATCAAAAAAATCCCATGCAGAAATCCCATTTGGCAAAATATTTTTTTTTTCACACAATGAAATGAGTTATCAGTAGAAAATTCAGAGGGAAGGGAATTTATTATTACAATACATTTTTATGTAGTGGTCTCCTTGAAGAAAATTCAGAAATATATTTTAGTAAAGAACATGGTGCCAAAGGGCTACTTTGTATTTCTACTTTCTGATTATGTGCCTGAATGAAAGCATCAGCTTTTCAAAATTTGTGAGGAAAGTTATAAATAACTGCAACTTGTCAGAGTTTGTGAGGAATGTTATAAATAACTGCTAAATTAATTTTAATACAAGTTTCATAATAATTTATTTCAACTGGGGTGAAGATGTATGCATGCACACATTTGTTTGATGGATAAACTTCAGAAAGCCCTATATCTTCAGAAATTTAATCATCTAAAAAAAGGGTGTTTTCCAGAATGAGGGAATTGCAAGAAAGTACTGGGTAAAAATATTTCTGCATGATTCACAGTTCTAAATTTAGCAGCATTTTTTCCATTCCTTTTCACATACTAAGGCTTTGAACAATTACAAAAGATGGTAACACAAGTTATTAGTTAATGAAATAAAAGGTTACCTGTATCATTCTACATAAATATTCATTATTGGACATTTTATTGTGGAGCACTAAGAAAAAATAGTCTTTTAAAATTATAAGAGATATGATATAGTTATCAGTATCTCTGTACTCATTAATTTGTCTTCTGATTGAACGTAACAAATATATCTTTCTGCAGGTTCAGCAGCAAGTCCATCCCAACCTTTCAGCCAAGGAAGATTCCCTCTTTTACATTGAGGAACTAATTCTTCAACTGTTAAATAAGTTATGCATTGCACAGCCACGGACATTTCAAGATGTAGAGGTATGAATGCAGTACATGTGAAGAGGGGAAAAATGCAGGTGTTTCCTCACAAAACAATGCTAGTATGAAAAGAGGAACTGAAAAATGAAACAAATCATGTAATGGAAAGATTATTACTTCTGTAAACTAATAATGTAGATCATGAAATATGGAGAATTTTAAAATTGGTATGTGGATATACTGATCAATATTATCTGGTATGAGCTGTTGTACATAATAAAAATAAAACCATAAAAACTTTCTTTTTAAAGATAGTTTAGAGAGATAGTTTACTGACAGTAGATCTTTACAGGAAGTCCTTGACTTATGACCACAACTGAAGACAGTTGTTAAGTGAATTTGCCCCATTTTACTTGCCACAGTTGTTTTTCTTGCCACAGTTGTTAAGTGAATCACTGCAGTTGTCTTGTTGGTAATACAGTAGTTAACAGTAGTGAACCTGGCTTTCCCATGGACTTTGCTTGTCAGAAGGTGACAAAAAGTGATCACATGGCCCTGGGACACTGCAACCATCATAAATACATGCTGGTTGCCAAGTGTCCAGATGTTGATCATTTGACCACAGGGGTGCTGAAACAATTGTAAATGTGAAAAATGGTTATAAGTAATTTGTTTCAATGCTGTTGTAACACTGAATGGTCACTAAATGGTTGGTTCATTCCAAGAGTGAACGAAGGGAATTGTACTGATGCCCAAAGTTACAACTATTACAGTGACCCTTTGGTCACATGATTAAAATTTGGCATTTAGTAGTGCGCCTGCCCTTACAATTGCAGGGACACTGCAACTTCCCCTTACCTACCTATCTCTTCCTCCTCCAGCCACCCACCAATGCACAAAAAGCCATGGTCCTGGTGGCCTCATCCTGCGCACTGGCTACTTCTCCCCACCTCACCAGGGTTCTCTTTTCTCCACGCCATGGCTGGAGGCCCAGGCCCTCCTCCAGCCCATCACAGCCAGAAGACCCAGACCTTCTCTTTGCCCCCATTATGCCCGTCTCCTTAATTACAGAAAAAGGCAAAGGTAAATTGACCTGGGCAGGATGGGGCAGGAAGAGGGCTTGGCCCTTCTAGCCCTAGCAACTTTGATGTGCTGGTGGGTGCTGAACCTCCCAGGGCCTGCCCATCCCCTGAGGGACCGCTGTAGAATTGCTTAATGACCTGCACAATAGCAATAGCACTTAGACTTATATACCGCTTCACAGTGTTTTATAGCCCTCTCTAAGCAGTTTACAGAATCTGCATATTTTCACCAACAATCTGGGCCCTCAGAAGGATGGAAGGCTGAGTCAACTGGTGAGATTCGAACTGCTGAACTACTAACAATTGGCAGTCAGCAGAATTATTCTGCAATACTGCATTCTAACCACTGTGCCACCATGACTCTTAATATCTCAATAGTTTAATGCCACAACTGAGAGAATGGCATTGCAATCATGGAGCAAATTGGTCAGGTGGGCATCTTGCTTAGTAATTGCTTCAGTCAACGATCAAGAGTTTGGTCCCAATTGTGATTGTAAGTCGACGACTACCAATGTTCTTCTACATTAAAGCAATACAAGAGAAATTGCATGGTTATTACAAATAAACTTATAAAAAGTTTGTGAAAGAGAATCATTTTTCTTAATTCCTAATGGTATGTTCAGTTCCTTTGCATTATGCTGTTTTCCACTCAAGCAGAAAATTATAATATTTTGAAAAAGTATTTTGAGTCAATGCAGTGCTTGCATGGCTGTTGTTTGGAAGGAAAAAGAATACTCAGAGAAATAAGTGATACACTCTAGCCAAAATTGAAAGAAAGAAATCTGTCTGTCTCTCTCTTTTTTTTTTTTTTTTGAGAATTTGACAGCTGATTTTTTTTGCACTTGGACAGGAGCGTGTTCAAAAGACATTTCCTCATCCAATTGACAAGTGGGCAATCGCTGATGCACAGTCAGCTATTGAGAAGCGAAAACGAAGAAATCCTCTCCTGCTGCCAGTAGACAAAATACATCCTTTATTAAAGGTATACTGGGACAAAAATATTGGTGATATAATATGGCATTTTTAATCTGCTAAATTTAATAATTCCTCTCCCATCCTTCACTCACTCTTCCCTAAAAAATATGAAGTAATTGTGAAATAGCAAAATATTAACTAAACATGCAGAAAAATATACCCTTTTCTTTCTTTGAAGAAAAGTGTGTGTCCTGTGGTTAGAAAAGGGGGAAAGGTTCAATCAGAGAAAGAAATATCATTTTTAATTGCGAGTAAAGAAACCCAAAATGGTACCAGACTTATGATAGTATGTAAAGTCTTATACATGGAGGTTATACTTCTTTTTTTCGAGACTTGTATTTGTTCTGCAGGATCATTGACTCCAAATTAAAGTGTGTGTCCTTTGCACTCTTTCCATCATGAAGTAACATTCTTTTTGGGCCCAGGTGTCATCTAATGAACTAACTAACCCTAAAAGCATAATATATGGGATTGTATACATATTCTTTTGTGTTAATTTTCAGGAGGTTCTTGGTTATAAAATAGATTATCACATGTCTCTTTACATTGTGGCTGTCCTGGAATACATCTCTGCTGACATCTTAAAATTGGCTGGCAATTATGTTTTCAACATACGACATTTTGAGATTTCCCAACAGGACATTAAAGTATCCATGTGTGCTGATAAGGTGAGGTTCTACCAAAATCCCAAATTTATGTAAATATTTCAGCTCAATTATATGGTTGTTATTTCATCTTGCCATAAGTAGTATCTTTGTTACAGAGCAGCTTTAAATTACATTTCTGTGTCAATAACATCTACTCAAAGAAATTATGACATTTCTCTCAAAAAATTATATTATTAATTTATTAAACAATAAAATATTGAATTCGATTGTTTTTCAAAAAGGCCCTAACTTTATATTGGAGTTATAAAATATTTGCTCATGTGTAAAATATTTCTTTTCTATTTAGGTGTTAATGGATATGTTTGATCAAGATGACATTGGTTTGATTTCCTTATGTGAGGAAGAACCTTCTTCTTCTGGTGAACTTAATTACTATGATCTTGTCAGGACTGAAATTGCAGATGAAAGACAGTATCTACGGGAGCTGAATTTGATCATAAAAGTATTTCGAGAAGCTTTTCTATCGAACAAAAAGCTGTTCATGCCCAATGTAAGTCAGTCTTTTGCCAATTTGGCCCTTTGTTGTGATACAATGTGTGCTTTGAAATAAATTTAATTATGGTAAAAACTCCCCTCTCTTCAAATCTTATTTTAATGACCAACAGGTAACCAACATGCTTTATTGCATGTTAGTTTTCTAGTTTATCTTTTTTTTAAAGTATTCTTTTTCAAAAATACAAACAAATTCTTTCTTCAGGGAATCAAAATGAATTACCTTATACTCATGCAAATCATAAATAATGCATAAAAATTGCAATTGAAATCTTGCCATATACTATTACAACTGCAAATCTTTTAAAGGTATTTTGAGACTTGGTAGCACAATACATGGAGAAGTTCAGTTCTGTGAATGCTTTCCATTCAAAAGAGTAGGACTTCTTATGTAAAATACCACTTTTACCATAAATGTCTGTTTAAGGAAAAGTAGCTGAGGCAAGCATTTTATAACAGATAAGAAGTTTGTGTAGAAAAAAAGAATATATACAATAATTCATCAAGTATAAAATTGTTTAGATTTGACTTACCAACATTCAAATACCCGAACTTCAACTCCCAGAATTCTTCAACCAATTGTGGGAATTGAAGTTCAGACATCTTAATGTTGCTAAAATTGAGAAACACTGGTCTAAAATGATACAAAATCTTCCTTAATCTTTTGGTTTAATTTAAATTACTGTATCAATTTTTAATAAATTAGCAGAATATTTAAAACATAAATGTAAAAAGATACACATTCAGAATGGATTTTCTTTTCCTCAGGATATTGATATGATATTCAGCAACATCACAGATATCCATGAATTGACAGTGAAGCTCTTGGGATTAATTGAGGACACAGTTGAAATGACTGATGAAAGTAGTCCTCATCCCCTGGTTGGCAGTTGTTTTGAAGATCTAGCAGAAGTGAGTTAGCAATGTCGGTCCATTTATTATTCAGTGGGGCATGACTAATTCAGATTTTTCGGTGCGTTTATGAATGAATTTCTTCTGCTATGGAGGATTACTCAGTTTTCCTCTCTACCTACAAATATATAATTAGCCTATTAAAGTGCAGGTATATATAATTTATTATAAAACTTTTTTATAACTGGTAATATAGACTTGAAGAATATGCATGGTAGGTAAACCTAAAATCTTTTTTTTTAAACTACTTATTTGTTATGAGTTCCTCCAGTGTTTGTCTGAATTTTAAAAAAGATAAAGTTAATGATATGATATCTTAAATGGGAAAGTACTAATTCAGGTATCATGTTGTCTTAGCTTATTAGCAATTAAAGAATGTCAAAGTTAGGTTTTAATAATTGGTAAGTTACTGTAGTGGTTTCTTTTATCACAAGTGATGACAAAATATTCTTGCAGAAAGCAGTGGTGAAATGGCTTGTGCTCTTTCTGAAGTACTGGTTTGTTGCAGAATATACCATACAGTATGTGGTCATAGCTTCCTTTTCTGTAATTTATTAGAAGATACTAATAGTTTGCCTTTCTACTTTAAAAGTCTTTACTGATTTAATCATTTTCTTAAAACTGTGATATGTAGAGCATTTCTTTGGATAGCTTGTTGATATCCCCTAAGATATATTTTCAGGCTTCATTAAAGTTCAATTAAACATAAATATTATCTTTAAGAAGAACCAGATTTTGATAAAATTGGGTGTAACTCAGTTTTCAAATAATATTAAAACATCGTTTGTTCATAGAAATGTCCTTGCATTCCTCTTCTTTCTTCCCTTTAACACATGAATTCATTTCTCCATTTCCTAGTTTTCAATAACTGGAATTTTCTGCTATTTAATGCCATGTTTCAAAAAACAATTTGATGAATTTTCCAACTATGATTTATCAATTCACGCTTAGCTAATGGAAAAACAAGAACTAAATAGAACGGTTGGACTATGTAATTGTTGTACATCAACAATTGCACAGTCATTTTGATTTCTAAACTATTGATTTCTAAGCATTTCTAAACTGTAGCATGTTGTTAAGATGAACTGGGTGTTTTAAATTATCACTGGATTCATTTTCAGATTAAAGATTTCTAATTATTTGTGTTCTATATACTATACTTACAGTTGTATATTGTTTAAATGTGTTTGGATGAAGTTATCCTTCCAATATATTGGTCCAATACCTGTACTGGATTATGTTTAGGTGATTTAGATGACCTTTTAAAAAAAAATTATTGAAAAATTAGTGCTATTTAATTTGAATGGCTCTTCATTATCCAAGTTGGATAGATGATATTCCATTAAATGTATAAAAGTAGAACTTTAAAAACTTCTCTTATGTAATTAGTAATTTCTCTAAATCACATATTTTACAATGCTCATTCTATTCTTCTAGGAACAAGCCTTTGACCCATATGAAACCTTGTCCCAGGAAATCCTTTCACCACAATATCAAGAACATTTTAATAATGTAATGGCTAAACCTGCTGTGGCTTTACACTTCCAGGTATATATATAGATTGGAAAGTTCTAACATAAAAATAAAACAGAAAAGATCTCTATCTCATTTGTTAGCAATCTTGATAGAATAATTTAAATTGTAGAATCCGGATATTGTTGAATTCCAACCCTTATTATTTCACACCTGTATTGCTAGGATTGTAAATTTGCAATGTTGGGAGGTCAAAATTGTAGATGGACAGAAGTATTCTTTTTGGAGAGTAGTGGCTTTCTCCTTATAACACTTCCATGCACTCTATTGTTGTTCAGTGTTCTCCTGATGATGGTTTCATGAGCTCTGGCATTTGCCTTTAGAAGAGAGATTTTTTTTTGTTCCTTAGATATTACCTGGGTTCTTTAAGACCTCATGTAGCATTAAATACCTTGTTTGGTGTGATCTTGTTCAATCATTCCTAGGAAGGGCAAAAATAGCATTAAATTGCCCCCTATGTACACAATCTGCCTGACAGCAGATTGTGTAAATAGTTTTAAAACCTTTCCCTGTCTTGCGAGCAACTATTTTTTGGATGTATTCAGAAACCTCCTTTGTTCAAGCCTTGGCACGCTTCCACATACCTGCTTTGTAAAGATCAGATTTGACAGTTAATTCCCAGAACTCTGTTCTTTAAGGCAGGACTCTCCACACTCACACCTGATTATCATTCTATTGATTGAAACATCTGATTTTAATTTTCCCTTCAAATGACTCATAATCCTAGAGGTTCATATACCTTTCCACATGCATATATGTAGCTTTGGATCAATTTCCTTGATAAATAATAAAGTATAATATTTTTTGACTAATTTAATTGGGTCTTCTTTGTTCTAGAGTAAAGCTAGTATGATTTAACGAATATTTTTGCAGAAATATAGAACATTCAAAAGGATTAACAAACTTTTAAGCACCATCATGTACACAGACATAATACAAAAAATTAGCCATATAACTTTCCACCTCTTGTTTTCTGGATTTCAGCTCTTCTGTCTAATGAAGACTTATAAGAATTTTTGAAAGCTTGCAATTAATAATTTTCTTTGGTTTAATAATGATATTTTTCCTTTCTTCAGTTGAAGATTGCCTATACTGCCATATAATTGCTTTGGCTAAGGGTATACTATAGATTATATCTATGATTTATACAGTTTGTGGTCTTCAATGGCCTATATTGTTTTCTCAAGTGCGGTATTGTCTGACAGGCAAACATTTGCTGACCCTTACCATGATTTTTTAGTTAAGATCTCAATGATTGAATTAGTCTGTACAGTTTAATTATTTATCTGTCACTGAACTAAGTTCTTGAGTACTGAATGAGTATTCCATAGAATCTCTAGAGCAGTGGTCCCAAGTTTTGTGGCACTCACACAAGAGAGAATGAAAGCTCTTTGAGGCACCACTTGTGTGAGTGGAGCTTCAAGCATGCACTGTCCCGCCTCTCGTGTGGCCTGGTTCCGAACAGGCCACGGCCCTCATATAGGCTTCTCTGTGCCAAAAACTTTTACAAAAGGATGGAAGGCCTGAAGCAGCATGAGATTGTTCCCCCGAAAGCCTTTCATCCATTAGCAAAAAAAATTGGCGGGGCATGGTCTCATGCTCCTTCAGACTCATTGAGGCTGCTCAACGCTCCAAAAATGTATTTGGTGTCCTATGCAGGCAGCTTTGGTGAATCAGAACATGCTTATCCCACTCAGCCTCTACTCTCACCACTCTGCTTTTGGAGTATCGGGAGTAGGCAGCTTGGCAGCCCAACTGGGGGGAGAGAGGGGAACCAGGATGTGTGAGTAGTGGGCTGGTGCACACGCATCGTTCCATTCATCCAAGAGAGAAAAGAAGCCTTTTGGGCACTGCATGTGCAAGTGGAGCTGAGCCTGCACACCAGCCCACCTCTCGCATGACCCAGTTCTGAATAGGCCATGGCCCAGTAATGGGGACCCCTGTTCTAAAGAGACAAAATGTGGGTAATCTGTGGTTTGAAAGGTTTACTGTGTTGAAATGTTCATAAAACCTTCCTCCCATCCTATTAGATGCAATAAATTGTCCTAAAGACTTTTAATGTTAGGATGGCCTATCGGGAGGATGTTTGTCTGCCTTTCTATTTTTTCCACAAAACATATATGTCATCCTTTCACAGCTTCTAGGCTGCTCACAGTATAATTTTCAATGTCTTCTGTCTCTTCTTCCTATGACAATCATTGAAACCAGACTTACGGTAACTTTTTTTTCCCTTCAGTCAATTGCTGATGGCTTTAAAGAAGCAGTACAATATGTCCTACCACGTCTCATGTTAGTTCCTGTTTATCACTGTCAGCACTATTTTGAATTGCTACAGGTGAGGTATTCTGTTTAAAATAAACTACAAGTAAATTCCATATACAAATTGAATATGCAAATATACTAAATCTGGATTAAATAAAAATGTTGCATCTGTTTCATACACCAAATTTGGTAATTTAAACATGTAAACTATTTACTATTATTGGTTTTTTTTTATAATTTTTCATTTTAGCTTGACTGGTGTTAATACTGGAGTTTAAAAAATAAAATGTGGATTTACTGTATCTGCCAGCAAGTTATAGATACATTAAAAGGACAATTACATTTTATTAATCCATTTTGTATAACAGCTAAAAGATATTCTTCCATAATCAAAATATAGTATACACAACTTGCATAGTATTAGGTATAAATACAGTTAAGGCAATTATCCATGGATGGATAACCAGTTGGTGGTCCATTGATAGCCATTTGAGAGTATTGAAAGGAAGCAGAAGACCTTTATATTACATGGGTCAGGAGGAGGACTGAGAAGATCTCTACAGACCCCTCATATCTGGACATAAATTGCTTCAACTCCTCCCTTCAGGATGGCACTACAAGGCACTGCATGCCAAAATAACTTAGTCACAGGGACAGTTATTTATCTCACACCATCAGTCTGCTAAATACATAATTCTCATAGTGTTGTCTAATGTCTGTATTTACCCATGTAGTATGGCTGTAGTATCATTTATCTTTCTTACTATCTTTACTTCCCCCTCTTATTGATATTGCGATAATGATGATTCTGTTGCTTTGCATGTACACGGAGAGGTCCTGCACCAGAGACAAATTCCTTGTGTGTCTCATCACACTAGGATAATAAAGTGTTATATTTTAACTACTTGGTGTTACTTAGTTGCTTCAATTTTTGTAAAGGATGTTGTCTAAATGATCCAGGACGATATGTCCTACATTATGTAAGATAGCAGATTCATAACAATATTAAATGCAAAATATTTATGACTACTGTAAGAAATCTTGCTCTTCTTATTTCAGTGTATCAATCAGATTGAATTTTAAATTCCCTGGAATATAGTGAATGGTTACTATGTAATTCACTTTCTTGTTGCTTCCTGATTTGCAGAAAATAAATTAGTATATAATAGATGTATACTGATATGTAATAAGAATACATTAGTACACAATGTCAGTCAGGTCTAAGTAAAATATTTAGCACTTGAAGTGCTAAAATAATTGTTTTGTTCAGTGTGCCTGGAAATACACAACCTATTTTTAGGTTGTGTACAATTCGTATTTTGGTTACTCAGATATTTCTATAAATTCTTCTCTCCTAAATGACCTCCCTATAAAATTGAAATATTTGTTCTTTTCAGCAACTTCAAGAATGCAGTGAAGATGAAGAAGACTGTGAATGTTTAAAACAAGCCATCACAGCTCTCCTGAATCTCCAATGTAGTATGGAACGCATTTATAACAAACATTCACCTAGACGTCGGCCTGGGTAAGAAAATTAGTCATGGCATTGTTCTAGCTGCGGTTTAAAGTCTTTAGGAACATTAGCAAATATGTTGACATTTGAAGAGAAAGGCAGATAATGTCACAAAGAATTAGTGCTGTGAGTCAGCACCCTGACACTTTCTTTTCCTTCTCTTAAGGCCTTTTTACACATTTTGTTTTAAAAGTAAGCATATCTGCTTTACACAGACTACAGCTGATAACTGCCAAGTTTAATCTGATAAACTATGCTTTTAGGGAGCCTGTGTCTTGGTTCTACAACCGCCAAATAAGAAGCAAGCATCTGGCCATAAAAAAAATGAATGAGATCCAGAAAAACATTGATGGTTGGGAAGGTAAAGATATTGGTCAGTGTTGTAATGAATTTATAATGGAAGGCACATTGGCAAGAGTAGGAGCCAAGCATGAACGGCATGTATTTCTCTTTGATGGTTTAATGATCTGCTGCAAAGCCAACCATGGGCAGTCACGACTTCCAGGTTATAGCAACACAGAATACCGACTCAAAGAAAAGATTATTATGAGGAAAGTCCATATAGTTGATAAAGATGACACGTGTGAATACAAAAATGCGTTTGAGCTGGTGCCTAAGGATGAGAACAGCTTTATCTTCGCTGCCAAGTCTGCTGAAGAGAAGAACAACTGGATGGCAGCCCTGATTTCCCTCCAGTATCGCAGCACCTTAGACCGAATGTTGGATGCCGTACTATTGCAAGAAGAGAATGAGCAGCCCCTGCGACTTCCCAGTCCAAGTATCTATCGTTTTGCAGTGGAAGACTCTGAGGAGAACATGGTTTTTGAGGACAATCTTCAGAGCAGGAATGGGATTCCAATCATCAAAGGTGGAACTGTGGTGAAACTCATTGAAAGACTAACTTACCACATGTATGCAGGTACCTGGATTTCCAATATAATGTTTTCAAATTATCGACTTATGGGCGTTATGACTTATGAAATACTTAATTTGGAATTGTGCTTGCCTTTCTAGATCCTAATTTTGTGCGTACTTTCCTTACCACATATCGCTCCTTTTGTAAGCCACAAGAGCTCCTAAGTTTGTTAATAGAAAGGTAAATAAAAAATCTTCCCAATTCCTTTGTGATGAATTTTGATCTCATAGTAAACTATCATAAAATCATATCGATAAGCTATTGTGATAATTTAAACATTGGCACATTTATTTTTGAGCAATCTATTTTAATGGCATTTCCTATTTCCTCTTTTCCAGAATTCATTACATACTTAATTATATAAAGCTTTTAGAAAGATTTACATGGTTTGGCAATATAAAGCTGAAACAGTTTGGATTCAGTTAAAAATAGATCATGAAGAAAGTCTGCTATACAAAGATTTATTTTCTTGTAAATAATTAAACATTGCATTAATGTTTGGATAATTGGTGGTATACTACTAATAATTATTTAAGTTCTGGTGGAACAGCTGGAGCAAATATTACATGCAGCATATAACATAAACTGTAAACTGACAACAGTTTTCATAGTGTTTTGCCTAAGCAGAATACAAGTTTGGAATTTGACACTAGGATGAAAGGATGAAAATGGGCTTTCAGAAACAGTACAGTTTCAGAATTACACTATTGCATACAGTCTATTGGAAAGATGAAGGTACAAATATTGACCTGTAACCTAAATGTTGACTGTCTCAGAATCCTTTAGATCATTTGTTTGGTTTGCAAACTTCCCAACTATGAAGAAAACAAAGACTAGAAAAATAGGTCAAAAGAAACTGAAATAATCTGAATTTTAGTAATTGTTATGTTTTATGACAAAAATGTTTTGTGAGTGAAATGATTGAATTGCCTACATTCAAGCTCAGTCCAATGAAAAAGAAATTACTCTACTATAATTGGCAGTTGTATTCCACTTTTACATTACGCTGCTGATTAGGCTCCCATTACAATAGAAAAATCAGTAGTGACCAAAAATGGTATGTATCCTGTTGCTGATGTATAAAGTAGGACCCAAATCAAAGTTATTGAAGATAATTTGAACTCTTTGAAAAGAAATAGAAATACTTTATTTGATACTTGCATGCTGATACAAATTAAAATATTAAAATGAATTGGATTAATAAATCCTGAACAATGTAAAGAATGGAATATTTAAGAAGAGAATTAAGATCAAACTTCTTTTAAGCATTCTGAATTTTTAAGCCTGATGACTAATTCTTGATATCAGAAGTTGAGTGCCAGGGAGTTACAGTTCTACTGGATGTATTTTATGTATCTGTTTTGTTACTGATTAGAACACTATAAAGCACTGAGAGTCTTACTGAATAAATATAAGAAAACTAAATGAAGAAATTTTTCTCTTTTCCCTTGTTCAAGTTATCATCAAGAATATGTTTCCAAATCTTTCTCTTTTCTTGTATTCTGGATCTGTTGTAACTATGTTCCAACTTCTTTGTCTTTATTAGATTTGAAATCCCTGAACCTGAACCAACTGAAGCTGATAGGCAGGCAATAGAGAAAGGAGAACAACCAATCAGTGCAGACCTTAAACGATTTCGCAAGGAATATGTCCAGCCAGTACAACTCAGGTTTGAGCTTTTATCTCCTTCATGTTTTTAACTGCATTATTAAGTGGAGGAAGACCAAGGTGATCGCTTCACATGAGAAACATAAAGTTCTCTTTGCTTGAAAATAAATTATTTATATGAAAATGGGGGACTCTGAAACCTTATCTAGAGTTTATATTCTGGTTTTTAAAAATATATATATATTATTGGTAAGATTGAAATTAAAACAAAAATATATAACACGTGTAAATACAATTTAAACAGTTCAGATTATATATGAGAGCCAATCTGGCATTGTGGTTGAGGCACCAGGCTATAAACTGCAAGGCTGAATTCTAGTCCTGTTTTAGGCACAGAACCAGTTTACAAAGCTATAAAATATTTAAAGATGAAATATCTAAAAAGAGTCTCTTATTTTGAAAGAAGGGCAACTATATAAATTTCAAAAATAAATATATGCCATCACATGATACTAGAACATTTATGAAGATATAATGAGGGGAAAAAGAACTATACCACAAACAGTATACCGCAGTGGTATTATTTTCATTTATTTTGTCAAATAGCTTGTAGTCTTAAATTATCCCTTTGACTAAGTATGTCTTAGATTAGATTTATTCTGGGAAGTTTACAATGTTGCATTTTATAGTTCCAACAATTCCAACAAAACTATGATCTGTCCTTTTTCTCAACTGAGGAAACTTTCAGATGCCATCTCATTTAATTATATCTATTTCACCATCAGTTAGCAAATCCCAGCTTCAGTTTGTGAAAATTAAAAATAATAGTTTTTTTTTCCTCTCTCTCTTTTGCCTTAAGGGTATTGAATGTGTTTCGGCACTGGGTAGAACATCATTTTTATGACTTTGAGAGAGACCAAGAATTACTCGATAGACTGGAGACATTTATTTCTACTGTAAGAGGTATACAATTTTAGTTGATAATTTTCTTTAAATGTGAGCACTCAGCATTATTTCACAGTTATTTCTTAAATCCCAGTCTTTAGCCATTTACAAATCTTGAATGTCCTTTGATCTGCACTTATTCATGGATCAGAAAGCAATGATAGTTCCAGTTATTATGAGACAACGTTATTATATCAATTTCCTTTTTCTGTGTACAAAGAAAGCATTACATAACTGTTCTGAATGCTTCTGCTTTTGTGCCTTCTTTCATTAAAAATTAGAGTGTGAAAAAAATTTCTTATCCTAATTTCATGCATTTTTAGGAAACCTATGTTCATTATTACATGTAATGAGAAGAGCCGTGTCTAAATCATTCATGCTTCCATATAGATAAACGTAAAATCACACATGCTATTTTATGTAGAATATCTAATACTGTAGTAAAGCAATTCTGACATATGGATATCTGTGGAAAGATTGTTTAAATGAGCTTTGCTTATAGCCTGAAATTTAAAGTTGTTTCCATCAGAATAAAAGATATATCATTACATTTAATTTGGAGTATTGCAGTCATGTAGTAGCATCCTGCTCCAGTATTTGCTAATTTCTGGCATATCTAAGTCCATTAAATGCAGTTTGGGATTAGTATTATTGTCTTTAATTTTGTGTCATAATTCTAACAGAATTTTCCTGGACAATATTTTGTTGTTGAACAAGATTTCCATGGGAGGGATGTTTTATAAAATAAGCAATTATGAACTTGGAGTGTAGAACGTCCTTGATATCTTCACTTAGCTCAGAAATTCACCTGCTAAAGAGCTTGGGGATTAAATGCTTACCATTCCAAAGTATAGTCCTTCAGTAATGGTGGTGGTTGAGAAGGCAGACAAAAAGCAGAAAGAAATGTGCAAATAAGGCACAGGAGATTTCTTTCAATAGTCTAGAACTGGCAGAATGCTGCTTTTTCTTAGCGCAAATTTAAATTCAGTGGTAGTGATTTCTTCTGATATGTTTGGGTATTAGCCTGCATATCTCATTGCCCACTATAATGCTAAATTAGAAGTCCAGCCTTGAAGGTTTTCCTTACTTTTGCAATTTAAATTCTGTTGACCTGGTTGTAAAAATTATATGTATTTTGCTACAGTGTATTAAAACTGATTGTCACTAAAAAATGAGAAGAACCTAATAATTTATCTCAAATGTCTCCTTTTACACTGCATTTTTTGTGTAGAATACATTTTAAGAAGTGGATACTATATATTTGTGAAACAATTTATGTCAGATTTGATTTATAAAATATTTTCCCCAAATTTGATGTTATTTATTAATACAGGTAGTCCTCGACTTAATTAAGCCCAAAAGTTATATTGCTAAGCAAGGCATTTGTTAAGTGAGTTTTGTGCCATTTTACTACCTTTCTTGCCACAGTTGTTAAGTGAATCATTGCAGTTGTTAAATTAGTAATATGGTTTTTGAGTGAATCTTGCTTCCCCATTGATTTTGCTTGTCAGAAGGTCACAAAAGGTGATCATGTGACCCTGGAACACTGCAAGTATTATAAATATGAATTAGTTGCCAAGTATCTGAATTTTGATCATGTGACCATGGGATGCTTGCAATGGTTGTAAGTGTGAAAAATTGTCATGTTAGTTTTTTCAGGGGCTTTGTAACTTTGAACAATCTCTAAATGAACTGTTGTAAGCCAAGGCCACCTGTAATGGAAGCTTGTTCTGTTTCACACTTGCTGCATGAAATAGCAATGCATTTGTGCTGTGTATTTCTGCTATTGAAAGCCTTTATACAATCTACCAGCAATGTCTGATGTGTTTTCCAGGCAAATCCATGAAGAAGTGGGTGGAATCCATTGCAAAGATTATCAGGAGGAAAAAACAAGCTCATGCAAATGGCATAAGCCATAATATAACATTTGAGAGCCCTCCCCCTCCAATTGAGTGGCATATCAGCCGTCAGCTTGAGACATTTGACCTCATGACATTGCATCCCATAGAGATTGCTCGGCAGCTAACTCTCCTGGAATCTGATCTCTACAGGTAGACCACCATTTTGTTGGATTGATAACTCCTTTCATTGCATAAGTCAAATAGCAAAGTATTTCTTTGTTAATCAAATACATTGTGGAAAGTCAATTTGAAACATACAGTATACTATAGTACAGTATAGAGCAATATCATGATTGCAATACCAGTGCTGTCTGGCTTGATATTTATCGTACTATATAAGTAGTCCTTCAGTAATAAGCCAATGTAACATACTGATTGAAGTGTGTTAGCAATAATAGTAAACCCTGAAGTAAACAGATTTTGGTAGTAGAGGTTAGATTTTGTGTCTGCAAGTTTTATCATTGATAATTTCTGTTAAAAGGATTTTAGATAGAAGCTTTGAAAATGATTCCTGTCTGAAATTTTAGTTCTGTCCATTGGAGAACTTCATAAAGGGTGTCCTGAGTACAGTTCCTATTATCCCTTTCATTGAATCATGTTATTGGGTTAACGGGAGTTTCAGTCCATCACATCTTGAGGATAAGATAAGAGACAATGTTTGGATTCATCTTAGGATAATTTATATGTGAAATCAATCCAGTAAGTCACTATCTCAGAAGTTATATCTGCAGTCCATTTCCTTCAAAGGAATGTGAAAAAAGATACTGAAGTAACTTTCAGAAGTAAGAGTACTAAGTCCTGAGACAATATACTTAACATGCTTTAATTCACCTAAAATACAGCTAAATATATTTATAACTGAGCACTTGAACAATATGTTGCTATTTCTAGAAGAAAGTAAAAATAATTTATGTTCAAGCTGTGGATCCAACTTAAGTTTACTATTTTATTGTTTGAGTGATGTAAAAGTCAAACAAATAGGGTAGCTACATTTATTATCATTTAAAAAATGACCACTTGGAATGACAGTTGTATGCCATCATATTGCTTAGCAAGTAAAAAGTGAGGAACCTATAGCATCTACACAGATTATTACACTGTAATTTCACTAAATGCAATGCTTGGAGCACTTTCTGATTTTTCTATATATTATCCTCTAAACTACTGTGTACATCTGCACCTTCCTACACACCCAGTCTTTTTTTCTTTTCTGTACCAGGGCTGTCCAGCCTTCAGAACTTGTTGGGAGTGTGTGGACAAAAGAAGATAAAGAAATTAATTCCCCAAATCTACTGAAAATGATTCGCCATACAACAAATCTTACACTTTGGTTTGAAAAGTGAGTAAAATTAAGATATGCAATTTGTATCAGCTAAAGAGCCAGAATTTGCACAGAATAGCATGACATAGAGGAGGAATCATGTTTGCCAGGGGTTAAAAAGGAATGCCCATTAAGTTAAGCTAAAGATAGGGCAGATTTGTAGTGGAAAGTTTGAAGAAAGTTAAACAAAAAGAAAAAAATTCTTTCAGAAATAGGTACTTAATAAATGAAAATATGATGAAATTCATACAGTACATCTGAATTAATGTTGGGGGAGAGGCAAAACAAGAATATGACCATAGTTTTAAAATAGCATCCAACAAGCCCCTTTACTGGTTTTTTTTCTCCTTTTTCTAAATTAGGTGTATAGTAGAAATGGAAAACTTTGAAGAGCGAGTGGCTGTGTTAAGCAGGATTATAGAAATCTTGCAGGTTTTCCAGGATTTAAATAATTTCAATGGAGTTCTTGAAATAGTCAGTGCAATGAATTCGGTCTCCGTGTACAGATTAGACCACACCTTTGAAGTAAGTCTTGGTGAATGACCAATAATTAAAGTGTGACCATTGGTTTTAAACTACAGTTGTTTCATCCTAATGGCAGCTGCAGTCCAATACAAATGTGAATAACATGATGGGAATTATTTCCCAAACAAAGTGTTTCTGATAATCTGTGTTAATTTATAATTTCTTATAATTATATTTATATTGATTAATTTATAATTTCCAGGGTGGATACCAAGGAAGGAGAAGACCAAGAAAGACTCTATTAAAGATCATATCTTTAATAAAGCTTAGAAAATATTTATTAAGAAATAGCCCATAAATATTTACAGTGTCAGCAGGTTATGACCTCAATCAGCCAGATGAACCCTAACTGCAGGGAAGGTTAATCTCTCACAAGGAAGCTGGGAAAAAGGGACAACTCTTACAGTGCTTCTTCGCGCCCCTCCCAGTCCCCCACCCTTTGGAATCCTCACCTTAGCTCTGGGCTAATTAGCAAGGAAAAATCAATGTCTGTGTTTACACTCATTGGAAAGGAAGAGATTACAAAAGAGTAAGCAAGCACACAGTGGGGAATACACTTTGAAAGTATGTGTATTGACGCCATCAGGCTTGACATACTCCTAGCCAGACCACTTAAGGATATAAAAGGAAGCCTTTGGGATCAAATTAATTAGGATCATGCCCATTTCAAATAGCAGTGCAAGCTGGGTCTGGGTGCTAATTAACTAATCAAGGTTGCAGAGCTGAGGTAACTTGCAAGTAGCATCTTTGCCTACACACAAAGAAAAGTAGCATAGGAAGACAGCTTATCCAAACAATCTCTCCTTTGCAAGAAAAGAAATTCTGGGAAGGAGGGAAAGGAATAAAAAAAGAGAAAAAAACAAGCTATGTACAAGGCATGGGATAAAATAACGCTTTCTTTGTCAACTTTGCATCTCTTTGTATAGGCCTCAACGCATATTTCATATCATGTCACATCACAATATAGTATAATAAACCATGATGAGATTTTTTTGGAGGAGGGGGGGGTTAAATAAGGTTTCCAATCTGTGATAATGTAAAGTAAATCCTAGCTCAATGTTCATTGTTCCATTTTATTCTGTGTTTACCAATTATTGAATTATTTTGCATTATATGTAAAGAAAAAATGTACATTTTACTTTACTTTACTACAGCCATTTATTTCTATCGTTAAAACATGCATTTTAATAACAAAAAAGAGAAATATAGCAACCAAGATGATAATGTGTAAGGCATTTGGACAGCAAAGACAAGTAATACTGAGAAATTATATAGAACAGAGAGATGTGAAGATTTCACAATTTCTGGTCAGCACTAAATATTACACAGATATGTCCTACAATATCAAAATGTGGATTTTTTTTCCCTATCTAATATCAGGCACTTCAAGAAAGAAAGAAGAAAATTTTAGATGAAGCAGTAGAATTAAGTCAAGATCACTTTAAAAAATATCTTGCTAAACTCAAATCAATCAATCCACCATGTGTGCCTTTCTTTGGTAAGTTACTCAACAGAGACCGAACAAATGACTGCTTCTTATATTCTGGTTAATTCATAAATGGTTTGGGAAATTATGACATTCTTTTTAGGGTATTTTGCAGTACCTTTTGAGAGCGTGCTTTTCTGCTGAATATTTTTCTTTCCTTTACTAATTTTTGTATGAAAATCAAAATGTATTTAGATTTGAAATGATAGCTGAAATTGCCTCAGAGTATGGTTCCAAAGAAGTACCATGCTAACTAAATTTATTTAGTATGCCATCAAATGCTATCTATTTTTGTACATTTCAGCCCACTTTGGGGGAGGGGATCTAAGGATATAACATATTACTGGAAGGCATACTAGAAGTTAGCAAGCTTATTACTTAATGGTCCAAAATGATTTAGTGATGTGGCTTCTCTTTCACTGAGTTAGTTTTGTCAGGAAATTGAGTCATTCTTAAATTATGGTTGATCCAACAGAAGGTAGTTTTTTCTTTTCATTTGCTGCTACTTGGAGTTGGGACAGCAAAACTTTCACTTCCCTCTCACCCTTCAGAAATGTATCAAACGTTTTCTCAGGCTTGGATGAAAATGTGTAGGGTCTGAAGGGGAATCTTTGTGTCTTTTTCTAGTGAACAGGCATGGGTACAACAGTATGTCTCACTGTAAAATGTGCTATAAATTGTGTTCATAACGTGTTAGTTTACATTCTGACTTGATAGGGGTTGCGTGGGACTTATGAGGAATCTTGCCCCTTATTTATGATTGGTTTTGATAATTTATTACACAGTGCAACAACCCATGAAAATAGGTTATTACCTGGATGCAATAAATTAAAAAAAAATCACTTCCCTAAAATTTCCTTTGAGTTTTCATAATCTGAAATGTCAACTTCTTCTGCTAGATGTTCTAAAGCTGAAAAAGGTAATGCAATAATTAATGTATAGTTATCATTTAAGGCTAATTTTTCTAAAGGAAGCGTCTCTCTTATGGTCATAAACGAAAAAGAAGGCATGGGTGTGAAGAAACTAATAACCTTTTGCCCTTTCTCTCTATGTAGGGATATACTTAACAAATATTCTAAAGACAGAAGAAGGGAATCCTGACTTCCTAAAAAGACAAGGGAAAGGACTGATCAACTTTAGTAAACGGAGGAAGGTGGCTGAAATCACAGGAGAAATCCAACAGTATCAGAACCAACCTTACTGTTTATGCATTGAACCAGACATCCGGGTAATTGGACAGCACTGCAAGAGAGAGTTCCCTCTGGATTTGATAAGATGACAAATTGTATTTGTGTACTTTACTGATAACTAAGCCATGAGTGTAATGCAGCTGCAAAAAAGACAAATGCTATCCTAGGGTGCATTAATGCGGACAAAGTGGGCAGGTCACCGAAAATATTCCACACTGCTGTCCCAAGTTCTGAGCACCATGTTTCATAACAGACAGCAACAAATAGGAGCAAATCCAGAGGTGGGCTACCCGGAAACTCTTATGAGGAACCGTTAAATTATCTGGATATTTTTAGCCCTCAGAAAATAAACTGCAGAGATATGATAGCCCCTTCAAAATATCTGAAGGGTTGTCACATTGAAGCGGAGTAGACATATTTCTAATGTCTAAAAGGTAGCACTAAAACCAATGTGTTAAAAGTATGGGGAAGTGGATTCAGGCTAGATTTCAGAAGAAATTTCCTGATGGTAAGAGCTACCAGCCAGTGGAACAAGCTGCTACATAAATAAGTGGGTTGTCTTTGCTACAGGTCTTCAAAGGAGGTTGGAGAGTAATTTTTCAGAGGGTTTTAAGTGGAGAGTTGTATATCTTTCTAAAGTCCCTTCCAATTGTGTGTTTGTATATTAGTGTCTCCTACAACAGTGAGGATTAGATTTAGCAGTAACTCACAAAGTCACCAAGTTCTTAGATTTTCTTTATGGAAATATCAGCTTGTAAAATTAGATGAGAGTACCCTGCAGCCATTAAATTAAATTAACTTTCATATCCTGGACAGGATTTTTGCTTTCAGTTTAAAATGTATGGAAATATAGGTAGTCCTTGACTTATGACCATTTGTTTAACGGCAATTCAAACTTCTGATGCCTTCAGAAAAATGATTGAAACCTGCTTTCACATGACTGTTGCACTACCCAGTTCAGGCATTTGGCTGCCTGCTTGTCTTTCTGACAGGTTGCCTACACTCACATGATTCTAATTTGCTACCTTCTCAGCTGGTTTTTGACAAAATTAATTGGAGAAGCTGGATTTGCTTAATGACCTTATAATTCTCTTAGTGATCTCAGTAAAAATGATCATAAAATTGGGTTTGTCATGTGATACTTGCTTAATGAATGCATTACTTACTGATCAAAATTCCAATCCCAATTGTGATTGTAAGTTGAGGACTTCCTGTAGAGCTATTTGTGCATTTTGCATATACTCTGTACATAATGCAGTCCCATCAATAAATAATCCCAACATTGCTAAGACTATGTGAGGAAATAAAATATGACACAGTATAAACTGATTGAGAGCCTAGGAACAAATACAATTTCTAGAATCTTGCTGGGATGGGGTAGGGAGGTTGGCATATGCTGACACTTACCGGAACTTTTTGTTATGATATAGTTAGTTGAAAGGTTACTTTTTGTTTTTTTCAGAGATTCTTTGAAAATTTGAACCCCATGGGAAATTACCCAGAAAAAGAATTCACAGACTATTTATTCAATAAATCTCAAGAGATTGAGCCCCGAAATTGCAAGCAGCCCTCTAGATATGTAAGTATTCAAATAATGTACTGATAGTTCTCAGTTAATGACGGTAATTGAGACTGGAATTTCTGTTACTAAGTGATACAGATGCGATGCACAAAATCACATGACTGCATCATTTAGCAACAGCAACTCCAGAAATCTCCATTGCCATTGTTAAGCAATGATCAAGGATCACTGAATCCTAGGTAGCTCACAAGCAGGATGGCAGGCAGGCAAGGTATGCTACAATTGCAACAGGACAGGGAATGGCTACTACCAGTGGGGCAATGGCCCACGAGGCACATCAGGGCCAAGAATAACTAATGCCAGCCAGGAGAGTGCACAAATGGCCCACTAGTATGGCAGGGTTGGGTGTTGCCTGCTGTCAGGTAAGCAACTAACTGGAGCGACTTGTGATTCTTTCTCCTGGCTTTCCCATTGACTTTGTTTGTAGGAAGGTTGCAGATAATGAACTACAAATGGGTGACAAACATCAGTGTGAGCTGGTTGCCAAGTGCCCACATTGCAGTCACATGACTATGGTGCTACTGTGAGGGCTGGAACTTTGAGGACATTATAAATCTTTTTTAGCACCATCATAACACCAGTCACTGAACAACTGGTTGATCAGTGAAGACTACCTGTACAGGATTCCATTTGATAGTGTATATACTATACACTATATACCGTGTTTCTCCAACAATACGGCTTCCACCAATAGGAAGGCCCAGCATGTTTCATCAGCATAAAATCAAATTAAGCGCCTCCCCCAAATTAAGGCCTATATTAAACATGCGAAATGGGGGGGGGAATGGCAGGGGGGGCTTGCCCTTAGGAAGTACTTTTGTCACATACCCGGATATGGTGCTGCCTGCGTTGACTTTGGCGTTGGTGGGGCACTTTGTATCAGGAGACTTTCCTCCACTATTGCTTTCCCTTCTCCCTTGCTGCCGTGGCGTTTAGAGCAACGCCGCAGCGTTTGGCACAGCCATGTGCGGCCAACCAGGGCTTCTCCCTACAACCGGAGTCTGGCAGAGACACTCGGCTTCAGGCGCTCCTGTCATCGCCTTCCCTTTGCCTTTGAAGGTAATTTTAAATTATTTTAAAAACAACGCCCTACTATAAGGACTCCCCTTTCGAGAGGGAAGCCCAACCCCATGTGGGGAGACGAATTTCCCGGAGCTGCAGCACAGGATCGGCCCACCTCGGGAGAAGCGCCCAGCCGCCATCGCTGCTTGGCACCAGGCAGAGAGCAAAGAGCTTCGCCTGGGGCGCCCAGCGCAACTGACAGGTGGACCCTCCTGCCTGGCGATGGAGCTCTCGCCAAGGCAGCAAGCACCTCCCCGCTGGACCCTCTGCTCATCCCGTCAGGGCCGCGCCAGAGCTGTGCGGGCTGGGCAGAGCCGGGAAAGCAAGCCGCGGGTGCGCGCCCGCCTGCCAAGTGAAAGAGCCGGGCCGACCCAAGCTTGGCTTACTTCCCAAGTCCCTCTAGCCCGAACCCGAAGAGGCCACCGGGAGAGGCTGCCCGAGGCAGTGATAGCGCCCACCCATCCGTGGACAGGGAGGCAAGGCAACGGCCTGCGCCACGTCCTCCGAGCTGAGCCCTGCCAAGTCAGTGCCTCTGCCTGATGCCCATTCTGCTGCAGCGTTTGGAGCTGCCGGTGCATTTGGAGATGCGTGGGGACGGGTTGGGCGAGGGGTGGAAAGGATGGGCGGCTTTGGGCTCTCTCCGCCGGCCAGGGAAGCAGCACTGGCTTTACCTTCGAAGGCAAAGGGAAGGCAGCGACAGGAGTGCCTGAAGCCGAGTGTCTCTGCCGGGCTCTGGTTGCAGGGAGGAGCCCTGGCTGGCCACATGTGGCTACGTCGAACGCCATGGCATTTCTCTCAACGCCATGGCAGCAAGGGAGAAGGGAAAGCAATGGTGGCAGAAGGTCTCCCTATACGAAGTGCCCCACCAACACCGAGGTCAACATTCAAGCCATTGTTGCCCGTCCACCCGAGGATGCAAGGGGGGGAATTAAGTCACCCCCAAAAACACAGCCTAGCCATTTTTTCGGGGGCCAAAAAAAAATAAGGCCCTTATTTTGTGAGAAACACGATATTTAATTTGTAGAAAAAATAATGGTGCTGAGAGATGTGTGCCATTTGCGGAGATACTGCTCTTTCCTCAAACCTGGCAAGGTTTCTAGGAAAAAGAATAATAATATCAATGGCTGATTATTAGCACCACAAAATTACTTTGTGGTATTAAATGGCACTTTACTATGGAGTGTTCTGAATTATTCCACATAATTAATGTAAGCATAATTAATGCTTACGTTAATCTAAGCCCTCAAAAGATGTTTTGTTTCCAATGGAGAACTCTGTTTCAAAGCAAAATGAAAATTTTGCTTCCTTCTCTGTCAGATGAGATATCAAAGGCATGCAATCCAATGTATTTTAAAGGGTGGTATTGTTGAAATTAACATTTCATTCTTAAGCAAAAATGCCTTAGGAAGGAAAAAAGCAATTTTCTTAGTTTAGTCTTTTTTGCACTGATTTATTTCCTTGTATTTCTAAACATAAAGCAAAATAGCTCAAAGAAACAAAAGGGGATAAAACTCTGGGATTCTTTTCTCTCTCTTTTAGCCTAGAAAAACCAGCTACTCTCTAAAATCTCCTGGAATAAGGCCAAATGCTGGCAGGCACAGCTCCACATCTGGCACTTTGAGAGGCCATCCAACTCCTCTTGAAAAGGAACCGTATAAGATTAGTTTTAGCAGAATCACTGAAACCGAACAGGAATCTGCAGCCTCAGCACCAACTTCACCAAACATACCATCTACTCCTCCAGTGTCTGCATCATCAGAAATCAGTGTATTCATAGACATTGATCTCAATAGCTCCTATGGTAAGTATTCTGAATGACCTTATATTCTTAAATTACAATAATAAAATTAAACTAAAATTATCTCTGATAATTTGTCTGGTTTAGATAGTGAGAGGTGGATGGGAATAATTGTTCTGAAAGATTCTAGTTACTAAGTTAATGTATTTTGAATGCAGCATTTTTGTCTTTTAACTTTCGAGACCTGGAACAAGATATATTTCTTTTTATGCCATTTATAACTGAAGTCAAGTGTTAATGGCACAATGGAGATTGATGATGTAACCCCCAAATCTTTATACTCACCATTTCTTTTCTATTCCTTGACTTTTTATTAGGCCCATGCAAAATTTTTAAACAAAGAGCCCTCTTTGAATCATTAAAGCCACTCCGTGTTTTGCAAAGCTCATATGCGGCTTCAACAGTTCCCATCTGTCATGAATGAGCCTGCAGAGCCTTTGCATCACTTTCTTCACATGCATGGAGATCCAGGCATTTTTGTCACAGCCACTTGAGTCTTGAAAAATGCTGTATAGGTAGTCCTTGGATTATGATGACAATTGGGAACAGAATGTCCTTTTTCAATGTGGTTATAAAACATGACATCATGTGGCTGCCTCACTTACTGATGGCAGTCATGGCACTCCCTGATGCCCTTGTTAAGCCAAGATCATGGGTCATTTAGTAAACACCTACTCACAACTTCCTGCTGACTTCCAAAAAACAAAAGGAATGCTGGCAGGAAATTGCAAGTCCCAAACAGCTCCCAAGCAGCCAATGGACAGGTAAGTGGACTGCTGTCAGGTAGGAAAGGATGCATGCAAATATCGAACCTGTAGTAATGCCGGTTGAATCCCACCCCTGGCACATTTGATAATGCAGATTGAGAAAGGCTGTAAAAAGACCAAGACTACTACTAATGCTTTTTTGTCAAGTTTAGGTGAAAAAAGTTGTGTCACTTACAATTAAAAATACACTTTTACGCTTAGCTGTTTTTTCAGTTCTAAACAATATTTCAGCAGGGAAAAGTTCCTGATTGTGTCCTTTCTGCCTTTTTTCCACAGGTAGCAACAACAGCATATTTGCTCCTGTCCTTTTGCCACAGTCAAGTAAGTACTCCAGTTGTTCCTTAGAATTCCATTGTTTCTTTGTATATATAGGCAAAAGAACAGTAAGAGTCACTCTAACCCTAAAGATGTATGATCTTTGGCCCTGTCAACAGCTGACAGGGGTCCAATTAATATTTCTTGGGGGTGATTTTCAGATTCTTCTGGGGCTTTGGGGGCAGTTTTGAGGGAAAATATGGGTGCCTTAAAGCTTGGTGAGACTTCAGAAAATGCCAAACCTCCCACAAAGTTAGAGCAATTTCTTCCTGTTTTTTTAAGGTTTAATGTGCACAATGATTTATTGATAACATTTATATTTGGCCAGTTTGGTGTAGTGGTTAAGGTGCTGGCCTTGAAATGAAGAAACTGAGTTCTAGGCCTCCCTCTATGAAAGCAGCTGGATGACTGTGAACCAATCACTTGGTCTCAGCCCAACCCACCTCATAGGATTGTTGTGGGAAAATAGGAGGCAGGATTATTAGGTATGTTCACTAATGATTTGACGTGTGTGTGTGTGTTTGTGTGTATGTAATAATATGGCCACCCACCTCAAACAATATGACTCTAGATGGTATACAATATCATTAAACAAAAATATAAAGCACACTAAACGAAACAATTAAATGGCTATCAGAACTAAAATGCATCCTATCCTATCCAGAAATGTGCTCATTCTGATCCAGTGCTTGTGGAAATGCCCAGCTCTTAACTGCCTTTCTAAATGCTTGCAGGCTTGTGGCCAAAAGCCAGTTGGGTACCCAAAACCTTTGCAGTTGTTTTCCTTGACTTCACTGTTGTAAACCTCCAAAACACACACAAATAGGGTCTCAAAATGTCAGCTTCATTCACCATAGAAAACTGCCCATAGATGTTCTCATCCTGTCCTAAAGACAGAAGCTATTAAAATATAGGAAGAGAAAACAACAATAAACAAGGATATACAGGTAGTCCTCAACTTACAACCATTTATTTAGTGACCATTTGAAGTTACAACAGCACTCAGAAAAGCAACTTACAACCATTCCTCACACTTACAATGTCATAGCATTCCCGCAATCATGTGATCAGAATTTGGGCTCTTGGCAACCGGGATACATTTATGACAGTTGATCATCCTGGAATCCTGTGATCACCTTTTGCAGCCCTCCCAGTTAGCTTCAACAAGCAAAGTCAATAATGGAAGCCAGATTCGCTGAATGACCACACCATTCACTTTAATTGCAGTGATTTGCTTAACCCTGGCAAAAACCATTGTAAATTTGAGTATGACTCACTTAGCAACCGCCTTGTCTAGAAATTCTAGTCTCAATTGTGGTTGTAACTCAAGGACTATCTGTTTTGAAAATAGAAAAATAATTGCTTGGCCTTATACATTTAAGAAATAAAGTTTCAAAAGATTCAGCATGCAATCTCTTAATTCTTAATTCTTAACTCTTAATTCTGTCTGTTTTGTTCATCAGAATCATTCTTTAATTCCTGTGGAAGTTTGCATAAATTAAGTGAAGAGCCTCTGGTTCCTCCCCCTCTGCCTCCTCGCAAAAAATTTGATCAGGAGCTTTCTAACTCAAAGGTAATCTTCTATTTAAAATAAACTTCTTTTAAGTGTGCATTACCTGTAGATTATGAGCAAAGCAGAGATCTTGTAGCTGTGTGTGATTTTATTTCCCACTGCTCAGTCTAGTTTCTTCTGTGTTTGTGCATCTGCAAGTGCCTCCCCTCAAACCATCACCTACCCACTTGCTTGTTAATCAGGCCAATTTCATGTCTGCTGCATTAACCGTCTCAAATAGGGCTTGTTGATATTTTCAGGCATTTTGAAATACCTGTTTTAGAGCTGAATTCCATTCATTTTGGTGGAACGTTAAACCATTAACTTTAAATCAAACTCTTTTATTGTCTGAGGGGTTAATATTCAAGTTGAAGAATGATGAAAAAAAGATATGAAATGTTGTATTTTGAGAATATTCAGTGTTCTGATCCAGGAAGGAAATTCGAAGATGAGACACATGAGGGTTAATGCAGGTTCTTGCTCAAAATAATTTACATTGGGAACAGTTTGGATGATTCCGCTCATATGTGTTTCAGGGTGGTTCCAGATCTGATGATGATCCTCCTGCTGTCCCCCCGAGACAGCCACCTCCTCCAAAGATACAACCACGAGTCCCAGCTTACACTGGTTTGTTTGATCAGCCACTGCAAAGCCCTCCACCACCTCCACCAAGAGACCCTCTGCCTGACACTCCTCCTCCAGTACCCCTTCGCCCTCCAGAGCACTTTGTGAACTGCTCATTCAATCTTCAGCCACCACCTGTGGGACACTTTCACAGAGAGCCCGACTGGCTCCGGGAAGTGAGCACATGCCCAAACTCCCCCAACACTCCTCCTGGCACCCCATCACCTAGAATATTGCGTCGCTGGTGCATGCTGAGCCCAAATCCTAATAGCCTTGCAGCACCTCCAGTCCCACCTCGCCAGAATTCCAGTCCTCAGCTACCAAAACTGCCACCAAAGACTTACAAGAGGGAACTTTCTCACCCTCCGTTGCACAGACACTCTCTGCTAGAAAATGCAGAAGCTCCTCAATGACCTTCATTATGGTAGTCATTGACACTGGAATAGCAGCTCCTAACTTTACAGTTGCTCCTTAATTTATTCCAATGACACCGTGTATTTGAGCCCTTTGTCAGGCAAACACATGCACCAGAGTGCTGCAGATCAAGACTCATCCTCAAGCATTGGAACAACAACAGCCTTCAGACTCACTCTAGCCTGTTTACTCACACCATCAATCTTCTCCTCAGGGGATCAGTAACACTGCCTTCTCCTCTTCCTCTTCAGTGCTGTGACAGAGAATACCATATTTTGCACTGTAAATGACACACTACATTAATTTTAAACTGACATCAGTTCATTGCACTGAGCCAAAACAAAAGTGGTTGCTGTGGGTTTTTTTATTTCCAAACTGGAGCATGAGCAGCCTTTTCTCTCCGTGTGTGTGTGTGTTTGTGTGTTTTAAAGGTGCAATTAATTGGAGAAGCTTCTCCAAACTGGTGTCTTTAAGCTGTTATCAGGACTGCAATCCTAGCCAATAAGGCCTTCTAGAAAGCGCCAGGTAAGATGCATTGAGAAATGTTCATGAAGCGTTTTCACCCAAACCGTGTTGCAGTGAATATTCATTTCAATGTGATTTACCTGGGAGAACTTTCAAGTGGATGTGCTCAATTGATGCCATAATTGATGGATTTCCACCAAACACGAAGACATACATCGTATTTCTAATTTTGTTTTTATAAACCTCTTCAGATACTTTCTTTTCAGGAAAAAAAATTAAAATCAAGATGTTTATTTAGACCATTGTATTACTGTTGTTTTCAAATGTTAGATGACATCATGTCTTAATTTTTGTAGTTTTGCTGCTGAAATTGGGAAAAGATAAGTGACTAAACCAAGAGAGTGCACTACAATTGGCCCGATTAAGTGAGAAGCAGAAAAGGGTCTGCTATTCAGTTGTGCCTTCATTGTTTAAACAAGCGGAGGTGTCTTAAGCTAAAAAGTTGCCTGCTGTTTGGCGAACAAAGCTATTGCGCCATATTATGTACAGTTGTTTATAATGTATAATTTACAGTGTAATAACCTGTATACATTTCTGTGACTTGAGGCCTCTTCTGCAAACTGCTCTTTCTGTGCATTATACTATTATAAGCATTTCTCTACATATTAGTGATGAAAATCATATTATAATTACCCTTTCCTTAAATTAGCGCTTTGCTGTCATTATGGGGTCTCTTCTGAAAATGTAGTGTTTAAACTAGCAGATATTGAAGAATGCTATTTTGGACTCTTGGAAACTTACATGAGACCTTCCTCTGGCCAGTTGAACTCTGTTCTTTTTCATTCAAGCTGGCATGTTAAATGAGACTGGTTCACACATTTAAAAAGATCTGGAGAGGTTCTGGCAGCACCTTTTTCAATTAACTTTTTTTAAAAAAGCATACACTTTCATGAACCATAGCTCCCCTTTATCAGATGTGTCGAGTGGCTAGAACTTGCCCATTTTAAGATGGGTGGACTTCAACTTCCAGAATCCCTAGTCAGCATGCTGGATCAGCCAGTCCACACAACCATAGCTAAGATTGGGAAACTGGGATAGGATATAGAATTTAAATAGGGATGGTGGGAAAGGAGGGGATGGCAGTTTGGTTATGTAGATACAGGTTACCTGTGAGGCAGATTAGCAGTATCTTATCGATTAACAATTGTGTTAAAACTCCTTTGTATTTGTTAATATCTTGAGCTTGCCTGAAATCTTTTGATGTATAGGTAATACAGATAAATGACCACAATTGTGACTGGAACGTATGTTCTAAGTCACTGTAATCATAAGTTTAGTCAAACCCAATTTTATGACTATTTTTAAAGTAGGAATTAAACAAATCACACAATTGTTAAGCAAATCCAGCTTCTCCAATGGGTGTTTTTTGCCAGAAATTGGCAAAAAGATCATAAAGTACAATCACGTGACCATAGGATGCTACAACTGGTCATAAATGTGAACCGGTTACCAACCACTCAAATTACGATCACTTGACTATAGGGATGGTACAATGGTTGTAAGTGCAGGTTGTAAGTCCCTTTTTCCAAGGTCATTGTAACTTTTGAACAACTGTAAAACTATCGTAAGCCGAAGACTACTGTATGCACATTCAGCAATCACTTGCTCAATGGTGGCTTTAAAATGGGTTAGTTGAAATAGGTGCTACCAGGCTTCCTTGGATTTTTTTGTGACTTGGGTCTTTTACAATGTTCAAGTACTGTAGAATCCAAAAGCCTTCTCTGGACTGCTCTGTGGCTTTTTACTGTTCTTTGTATGAGAGTTCTTAACCAGACTAATAAATCACCTGGTCTTAATTTTTAAAGAAGCTTGTTCAAGTTATATTATTCTTGCAAAGGTTATCATATTAAGAAAAACAAATGAAACTCCTTAGAAATGGCTTTAGGCAAGTTGGTGCCAAAGCCAGAAAATCCAACATGGTGCACTCCTCCTTTCCACTACTACAGAGATTAAACAAGTTGATTATTTGCCCAATAATTTTCATGTCACCTGGTTGCGGTAAATTCTTTCACCCTATGTAATATTTAAGCCAAAAATTCCAAGGGACGATGGTGGTTCAGAAAACAGTGAAAACCGTCATTCATAAAATTACAAGACACTCTCATATTACTTTTTTGGGAAAAATAATTCTGAATAGAGCTGTGTAAAACAGAATGTTCTCAAAGTAAACCAGGACTTTTCAGATTAGAAACAAGGCCAGTTGGAACGTTTCCAGAGTATTTTGGAAAGTTGGAATATCTACTATTTCAAAATGGGAAGTTTCAAGTTCAGATGTGGTATCAGTTCAAAATACACGAGTGGTTATAAATTTGTGTAAATACAGAGACTAATGCTAGAGAAAAACTAAGGAAACTCTTTTAAGTTTTGGAAATCAAAAGATTTCACTAAAAACTTATCTGTACTCTTGCTAAGGATGCCTATGGAGATTTTCAAATCATCTTAATCATGCTTGTCACAAAGGTGCTTTTCAAAAGGCAACTGGACTTCCTTGGTTTTTTTTTTTTTCTTTAAAACATTTCACTTCTTATCCAAGAACTAAAGAAACTTCTTGGATGAGAAGTGAAACATTTTCAAGGAAAAAAATATGGAAGTCCAGTTGTCTTTTGAAAAGTATCTTTGACATGTCTATGGAGATTCTCAGTCATCTAGGTCATGGTTGTCCTAAAGATGCTTTTTCAGGAAGAATCTTTGGGATGTCTTGCTATGGATAATTTTTACTAGGTAAAGATACACATCTATTTCCCTAACAACAAAGAAAACTAAAAGGGCTACTAAAAATGTACTACTCCTTACCAGTTATTTATGCTCTATTATTAGTGCATGTAGCCATTAGAAGTTTGCAAGCTTTATTTTAATCTTTATTATGCCCTTAGAGCCAGAAAACATAAAATATGCATAGCTTGCAAGTTAAAACTAATATTAGAGCAACTGATAGGAAGGGGAAGAATGTATTTGGTAGTAAAGAAAATTACACCATTATTATGGAATGTTTTGTTCTGAGTTAAGATGTCATGTGCACCTAACTATTTTGTTATACAATTAACAATTCTGACTCATATTACGTGTGAATCCATTCAACAGTGGCTTATTCAAGAAACTGTTGTTAAACAATACATGGTTTATTGTAACATCCAACATATTTGAAATCAGGTCCTATGAAATGAATCCCATTTGCACATAAGAGGCTAATGCTCTATTCATATGAATAATTAATAAAAGGTTTTTGTATGTTAGTTTCAAATATTAAAACCAAGTCTTGATAACTCATGGAAACTCAGCTTTACTTTCTGTATCAGAAATTTAAAGATTGCTTCTGATAATAATTTGATAATACCCAATTTTTAAACTCGATAGAACCTACATCAGAATGTATCACAGTGCCTTACAGTTTCATGGAAGTTTGCTCTGATGAGACCAGGAATGAATGAGAAAGACTTTCTAAGATACATAAAAGGTGATTTGGAATATTTGTGATATTGGTTCTCAAGACAATAAGGTTACACTCACTTAACATGCTTTATAAAGTCAGGTGAAGATCCAACAGGTGCATTTGCATCAACTGAGTTTGTGATAACCTTGGCTCTTTTTTTATGGTTTGGCATAACCTGTTTGGATAGCACAAGATTGAATGTACTATGCAAGCCCAAGAAATGCAACAATTCAATAACCATGTAAAGCCTACAGCAGAGGTCTCAAACTTGGCAACTTTAAGACTTGTGGACTTCATAGCTCCAGCATAGCTAGCTGGAGAATTCTGGGAGTTGAAGTCCACAAGTCTTAAAGTTGCCAAGTTTGGGGACCCCTGGCCTCCAGTATTGTATTTATGTAGCCAGAATGGGTTATTGCTCTGAAAATAACAAAATAGCATTTCCTATTTTGCAATATGAGGAACAGAATACTTTCTACATACACTGTTTAAGCTGTGATCACCTTTCTCTTAAAAGGAGGCAGCAAACATAAAAATGCTAAATTAGATATTCAGAATAGCAAAACTGTGTGTGTGTTTGATATGGGCTATGGGCGGCTTTGCATGATCTTGGTGTCCCATTCCACCCAATCAGACTCATCAGATCACTGTACACTGAATCAGGAGGCAATAGTGAGAATACTTTAGGTTACACAGATTGATTCAGAATCAGTAATGGAGTTAGGGATGTATTTTATCACTTTTTTGTTCAATCTGTATGCTGAAGTGATTATGTGGAAATTAGATCTGGAACTGCCTGATGTTGGAGTGAAGATTGGGGAAGAACCATAAATAATTTGAGGTATGCACGTGATACAACACTTGGCTGAAAATGAGGAAGACCTGGAAAAAATGATCTGGGAAATCAAGGATGAAAATGAAAAGGTAGGATTGAGTCTTAATATTGGGAGGAAGGAGGAAATGTACAGAAAACAAAAATAATGATAATAACTGCAGATAGACATGAGACGTTTAAAATCAACAAAGAGGAAATTGAATTAGTTTGAGAATTTATCTTCCTTGGATCCAAAACAGTTCACGATGTCAGTTGTACTGAAAACAAATGCAGAATAAGCTTAGGCTGCACTGCAATAATTAACAAGAAATAAGATCTAGAAAAGCAGATATCTTGACATATATAGGTAGAGCAATAGTCTTCCCTATAATGATGTATGAGTGTGAGAGTTGGACACTAAGAATGGCTGAAGAATTCACGCCTTTGAACTGTAGCGTTGGCATATATTATTATGTACAGCCAGAGTAACAATACGGCATTGTATAAAATCAGACACAACACTAGAAGCTAAAATCATAAGACTATGTCTGATTTACTTTAGCCATGTCATGTATGCAAATTCATTGGAGAAGGCAATGATGCTAGGAATGGCTAGTAGTGGAACAAGAAGGGCAAGCAACCAAACATGCTGGCTTGATAACATCAAATCTGATGCAAAGTTGAACAACTGAACGAAACTGTGTTTGACAGGATAGCATGGAAAGCATTTGCCTATAATGTCGCCAAGTCGGACATGCCTAAATGGTTCAACCAACCAACCAATGCATGTTTGCATTTGTTCAATTTCAATAACTGCCTACCCTCCAGCCAGCCAACTATCAAATCAGTTGAGACCAAGTACAACGTTGCAGGACTAGTCATTCTTTCTCAGCCCAAACTACTTAGTGGGGTTGTTGTTGTGGGGAAAATAGAAGGAGGAAATGGATAGTAATGTGACATCAGCTGAGAAAAAATAACCTATGTCAATACAAGAAACATAAATCCAGGTTTTCAAGGCCTGGCAAAAGGCCAGCAGGATTGGGGCCATCTAATCTCTCCAGGGAGAATGTTCCCCGAGGACAGAGACCACGGGCCTCATATGCACATATATTCAGAGTTACATAAAGCAGCTATTTCGCTTTTTGCCTAAGTGCCCTCATTCATGGCTGTACCGTTACTGCTGCCGCTGCTACTCTCACGTGTCTGTCTATTCTTATCCGGAGACACGCCTTTCGCGTATGAATTCACGGAGCAAGGAAAATTAGAGGGGACTGGAAGAAAGTTCCCGGGCTGATCCATCGGAGTGTTGCCGGGCGGCTGCGAGCAAAAAAGAGTGGTTCCCCCTTCCTAGCTCCCAGTCAGAGGGCGCCGCCGGAAAACAAAGGCGGTCTTGCCCGCCCGCTCTTCATGTTGTCGCCGCTGCCGCAATCGGCGGTCTTCTTTGAGCGGGAGCTGCCCCGGCGGGACGGCTCTGGGATCCTTCGGCTGACGCAGCGTTCGGCCGGAGGGACGGGCTCGGTCGTGTGGGACGCCGCGCTGGTGCTGGCCCGCTTCCTAGAGAAGAACGCGGCACAAACAGAGCAGAGCGGCGGAAGCCCGGTGGGCCTTCTCCGCCACAAGGCCGCGCTCGAATTGGGCGCCGGCACCGGCCTCGTCGGCCTTGTGGCCGCCAGCCTCGGGTACGGAGCTAGGGCAGGCGCGGGGGTGGGTGGCGGGTAGATCCTGGGTTGCCGGCCCTTCCCTGGGCATCGCTGCCCCGTTTTAGTCTCCTTCCCTGCGTTGGATGTTCTCTCGGTCCTGGCAGAGAAAAGGGCAACCCCCACGAGGTGCAAACTTTTATCTCTGGGGCTTCTGTGTGGAAAGCAGCTATTCCAGCCCCCCGGGCTTCTGAAGGAAGCAGAAAGGAGGTGATGCGCGCCTCGAGAGTCCTGATACTATCTAAAAACCTTCCTGACCAGAAATTATTACCAAGAAAGTGTTTCTTTAGCCCTTTTGGGGATGTATTTATTTATTTATTTATCTATCCATTCATTTATAGTTCACATTTCTGAACCATCCACCTCAATCAGAGGACTGTTTCACAAGTCAGAGACTACTTACACAAACTGCAAAAGGCCTCCCCCCCCACCATCGTGGCTACTAAATAAATCCAACCTGGGTAGGCTCATATTAAGCCAGAAATAATTGCTTACAAATCTCAATGGCTGTATTCATTCAAAAAGTTAAGCAACAAACAAGTCACCTTACACTTTAGCATGTCAAGTTAATAGTAATCATATGGACAACATTGATTATGCAAAATTCCCTCTGTATGCCTACCCCATTGAAGGAAGGGAGAAAGGGACAGATTTCCCCTCTAGGACTATTATAAAGATGTTATTGCGGTTATTTGAAAATAAGCTAGGCCATATTTCACATATATTTTCCAGCTTAACTTTATCTAGTTCATTTGCCAGGAGAACTAGCTCTGTGTTGCCTTAATATATTTAGTTTTGTACATGATTTTCTTTGGCAGCAATTTCCTGTACATGATTTGCTTTGGCAATTCAAACTTCTTAAAAAATTGACTTTTGTGGAAGGGAGCCATGTTTGTCCACTGTGGCAAGTCATCAGAAGGGGTTCTAATAGCACCTTTTCAAACTAACACATCTTTTTAAAAGGCAGATCATTTTATCAGATGCATACAAATCTAAATCCCATATTAGTCTAAGCCCAGTGTTTCTTAACTTTGGCAACTTGAAGATGTGTGGACTTCAACTCATAGAATTCCCCAGTAAGCGTATACAAATTTGAGAAACCCTGGGCCAGCCACTCTGCCTCAGATGAAGTGAGCTGAAGCTCACAAAACTTTATGCTGTTCAATGAAATCTGTTTAATCATAAAAGGTGCTGCCATTCTTCAAAGAAATTGAGTGGTGGGTTTAATGTTTTCATGCTGTGTTCTGTCTTGTATTGCTTGAATGATAATGGGGGATCAGGAATACTAACATGTTTTCCTTCCACCTTTTTTGTAGAGCAAATGTTACTGTTACTGATCTGGAGGAAGTTCAGGACTTATTAAAAATGAACATTGAGAATAATCAACATCTTGTATCAGGTTCAATTCAAGCCAAGGTACTGAAATGGTTTGTATTAAATTTTTATTTTACTCACTTTAAGAAATTAAAACCAATTTTGGTTAATCAGACAGTTATAACAGTCTTGTTTATTTTATATATTTAATCATATTTTTAAACCATCTCCTTCACAGAGTGAAGATAACAAGATTAACAAGAAAGATGAAATATTTTTAGCCTACCTCAGCCTGTAAATAAATCTTGATAAATTATTGGAGTGAATTATATATATTTAAAGTTACAGTATGAAGTTTGAAAGGACTTTGGAAAAATTTAAATAAATGATACATCAGATGTGCATCTAACCATACTGATTTAAGAAACTGCTAAAATTCATGGTTTACATAAAATAACTAATGAATCAAATGTTATTTCTATTTTATTAGATTGATTAGATTTATATGGCCATCTGCCTCAAATAAAGCAACTCTGGTTGACTAATACAATAAAAACACTGCAGTTGGGTGGCCAATAAGTTTAAATCATTAATAACAAGAACAACATAAATAGAATAACTAAACAAAAAGAAAAATGACCAGTGGAGATAGACCAATCAGTAACAAATACTCCTAACATTGTTTATGTTACTTCAGTCAACCTTCATGGCTTTAGGCTGGGTTGGTTGCTGTATTTCCCCAGTGGTGTTTTGTTAGATTTGGTAGGAAAGGCCTATTCTATGTACTGTTGACAAGAGATATCATCTGGCAGGACCCAGGCTGCCATGGCATCCACTCTCTGCAACATCATCTCCTCAAGACTAATTATGCCCTGAATTTGCTGTTTTTTTGCAAGACATTACAAACTTGGTTTTGCCCTTGAGCCTGAGATCACGATAGTGTGAATAAGTCTTTTCTGGGTCATGGTTATATTAAATATGGGATGTTATCAGTGTTTTCAGCTGTTATCTTGTTCATCTTGTTTTTAATTCTGGTGGTTTTATTGTTTTTAACTGTTAGCCGTCCCCCGAGATGCATGTGAGCTAGGCGGCCATATAAACTAGTTAAATATGTAATCCATAAGTCTTTACTCCTTTTATTTACATGTTTAGGGGGGAAGATGTGACAGATTTTCTTCCTGCACCTGATTTCATTTTGATGGCAGATTGCATCTACTATGAAGAGGTAAACTGCATTCCATTAATATCAGTGGGCTAAGAGGGCAGGCAAAGAATCTCTAGCTTTGTAGTTGGGATTAAACTTGTGACATCCTTTGAACTGATTTTGATGTTGTGAGATCATGGTAGAAATGCCACAGTGAAATGATAATCAGTGGGCTATTTTTTCTTTGTACAGTAGAGTGTACAAAGCCTATGAACATCTTTGAACACTTGAGACTCTATAACACAGGTGTCAAACTTGAGTGCATTGTGATGTATTGCAACATTTTTTGCCTTTGAGGAAGTGGGATGGGCGTGGCCTGCATGTGACTCATTCAGCCCTCAGGTCCCCAGTTTGACTGGCCTGTGAAATAAGATTTCTGAATGACCTTAAGGAGCCCACCCTGCCCAATTTTTTAAAAATTGCATTTATTATGGTTTTAAGAAAACCCTGCCTTTCTGTTAAAGGGCTATGGTCCTTGCACCCATCTGTGGAACCAGCCCCAGTAGTAAAAAAAAAAAAAAAAGGTGATTGTGCCCTGTTTCCTGAATTCCTGCATTACATCTTTTAGCTATTAGTGTAAACCAGGGGTGTCCAACCTTGGCAACTTTAAGACTTGTGGACTTCAACTCCCAGAATTCCTCAGCTAGCTTAGCTGGCTGAGGAATTCTGGGAGTTTAAGTCCACAAGTCTTAAAGTTGCCAAGGTTGAACACCCCTGGTGTAAACTTATAATACAGTTTCATTTTGTATTAACTGACCTGAAGTTTCTTAGAACTTTTAGGAGCTATTTCCATATAGCTATAAAAATAGTAGCCTTTCAGTACCTCATGATTGTCATCCTAGTCTATATTCTGATCTTTCTCTGAATTCTACTTGCACTTACTACTGTCATCTGCCTGGTAATTATCCAAAATAACTTAAAAGTTTGAGAGGCCGTCAAAAGAAATAATATTTGCAAATACAGTTACCCAGTTGCTTTTATTCAGCTTTTTGAAGTACAGATTGGAATGAGCCATATATAAACAGTAGGTGAAGGCTAAATGTCAAATATTCAACTTTCACGGTTAGTCACTGGAACCATTGATTAAGACCCTGAGGGACTTGGCTGGCTTGGATACTTTCATCCTTTGCTGTTATGAAGAAAGGACTGTAGGACAAAACCCAGAAGTAGAGAAAAAATACTTTGAGGTGAGTCATGTTAAAGTATTTCTCGATCTGGAGGAATCAAATTTCTCTGGGGAGGGGGATTTGCAAGAGTAGAAGGGCAGGTTTTCAAAACCAGGCTTCTACAATACTGAGTTATGATTTCATGCTTCATATTATTTTCTAAAACAGACATAAGAAGCACTAATAATATTTTGAGAGTACTGTGTTTTTTAAGAACTTAGTCTGGTATAATTTTAAATCATAGCTTCTTCAGAAGGACTTTGAGTTGCAAAAGGTTCCCTTGGATGAACATGATGAAGAATATCAGAGTGAAGACATTCATATCCTTATCATGCAAAAGAAAAAAATGGTAAGTATCAGCCTTACTGGTTCTGGAAATGAGTTAAACATTTTCTGGATGTCAATCAGAATAGAGCTGGAAGTAACTTTGGAGATCTAGTCCAATCCCCTGCTCAAGCAGCAGACCCTATAACCAACCCATCTTCCTTCCTTCCAGGCTGATAGAATAAAAATGATTTGAGACTCTGATTTAGTTTCAGAGTTGTCTACTTCAAATCAAATCCATCTTTATTCCAGTTACATATAGCATACATTTGAAATCTCTTGTCTCTTCTTTTTTGACCTCCATTTCTACATATTCAGTTTATATGTCACCTGACTTCCAGTGACTGAGAAGTTTAGAAATCATTAAAAATAAGAAAACACCACAAAACAAAAAAGAATAAAGATATACCGATAAAATAAAATCAGATGGGAAATAAAAAAAAGAAAAAAGGGGTTTTTCAAACATGTTCATCAAGGCCAAGGTGAAAAGCTGAGTTTTTAGGATTCTTTGAAACACAAGTTGAGGGGGAGCCATTTGAATCTGAGGGAAACATTACTGCCTCACAGACTACTCACTCCGGATAAAATAAAATAAAATAAAATAAAATAAAAGATAAAATGTTGTCCTAGTGCAGATAAAATGCTGACTAGGTGTGATAGCATCAATGCAAATCAACTCACGGCTGAGGGAAGAAAGTATGTGGCATGTAATTATGGAATTGTTTGGGGTTTTTTAAACAAATTTTATTCAGTTTTTCACATTAAAAACAAAAATCTCTTTAGTGGACAACATATTTCTGGGTCATCACCTTTGCATACAAATATGACAGCAATTATACATTCATATATGCATACTTAATTCTATTATTACCTTTTCCATTACATATTTTCAGTAAGGAGAGAAACAAACACATTAATTCTAACCTCTTTCATTAATCTTAATCGAAACAACTTTTTGTTTCATTTCAATTATTTCAGATATAATCCTTTAATATTTATTTTAAAAATAAAGATAAACAATATGTGTTTGCCTAATAATAATTTTTAAAAAGTTACCAATGTCTCTCCTTGCTTTTAATAGTCTATATTAATTTATTAATTTAATTGGTTCTTTAGTCTGTCATATTCCCTTTCCATTACACATTCTTTTTATAAATCTAGATTAATACAAATTTTAACACTAAAAAAAAAAAAACAAATACAGGTTTCCCCCCTTTTACTGTTTTGAGTATGACACCTCAGTGGTTAAAATATATTTATTCCCTCATCTTGATTCCCAATAAACAATTATTTTTAAGAAGTTACAATAATAATCATTACATCTTTTCATTTGGATTCTGCAGCATATTTCCCCCCCTTGATTTTTAATAAGAGTTATCAGTATCTATATCACCTTATTTTCTAAATATTTTTAATTGCAGAAATATTCTTATTACCCCTTGTCGCCCTGCAGAATCCCCCTTAAAATTCATCAACCATTATCTCTGAAAAAACAAATTCTTTTCAACATTTTACTATTTCCGTATTTCTTTATTTCATGCACCTGTTTCTTACTGCTTCTCCTCCCCTTCTTTTCCCCATATCTTTTCTCATTCCAGTTTATATCCCTCTTTCTTAATATCTTCCTTTTCCCTTTTCTGCTGGGTCTTTCTGCCTTTCCTGACTTCACAGGTATTCCTCCTTTTAATTGCCTTCTTAAATCTCAACTTTTTAACCTTCCTTCTTTCCCCACTTTTTTGTAGCGTTCTTTGTGTTTATTGTCTATTTAAGATGTCTTCTCCTTGAGTTGACTCCTCCTCTTCTGAAGCTCTTCTTGTTCTTCAATCGCCATTTCCATTTTTTCCAACACAGAACAAAGTGATTCGCCTCTTTCCTGTAGTAATTCTCTCATATTTTTAAGTTCCATTTTTAATTCCCGAAGAGATATCATCATTACACACTCTTATATTTTATGATCGTTAACGTCCACAAAAAAAAACACTTTTACTTTCCTTCTTTTTATTTCAATTTTCTAAAGTTCTCAGTTATTCCAGCCGAGGGTCTATACCAAAAACATCAATCAATCCCACAGTCAGTCTTTCCTTGCTTTTTTCTTTATTCTGGTTCTGCTTTCACTTTCTAAGATTCTTACTTTGTTTCAATATTTCTTTAATGTTATATCCACACAAATTCATTCAGAAACAGGATGCTTTCCCTTTTGTTTGGGCTCAAGTTTTTGTCAAAAGGTGGCACCCTCCATTATACAAAGTCTTCACCTTTTCCCCCTATTTTTTTATTCAGGGTTTTTCGAACCTCAATATTCCAGCACAGTCCAGTCTCCAATTTGTAAACTTTATTATTATTTTTTTGACAATCTTAAGTCCAGTTTTATTTTATGCCTGTTTATTCCCAAAATATTTTATATTGGAATTGTTTTTGATTGTTAGATTCAGTCAGATTGTTTGCTATGTTTTTCAGAATATTTCATCATGAAATCTTTGATGCTGTTTTCTGACCTCTGATTTACAGAAGAACTCTGAAGAAAATTGGAAATTAAAGAATTTTTAATAAATTTTCTGCAGAACATCTCTGCAGCCAGAAATGAATCAGCATATTGTTTTATACTAAAGTGATTTCAGAAAAAAATCAATTCTCTTGAAAAAGAACTACAAGCGGTAGAAGAAAGAAAAAAGAAAAAAAAAGGAAGGAAGAGAAAAAGGAAAGAAAGGAGGGAAGGAAGGAAGGAAGGAAGGAAGGAAGGAAGGAAGGAAGGAAGGAAGGAAGGAAGGAAGAAAGAAAGAAAGAAAGAAAGAAAGAAAGAAAGAAAGAAAGAAAGAAAGAAAGAAAGAAAGAAAGACGTTAACCTCAGAATGTCAGATGAATGATTTTGTATGAACGTATGCATACCTCTTGGGCAAAACCTGTTTTAATATTAACATTTTATTAGAAAATTTATATACCAGAACTCTTTTTCCTATTTAAATGGGCAGAATGGTGTATCATAGGGCAACAATTTTTGAAGCAAGGTATCATAAATGAGCTTACCATCCTGCTGGGAAAGGAGGGGCAGGGAGAGGGGAAGAAAGGAAGGAAATGAAGAGGGAGGGAGGAATAGAGCAGAAGAAAAACTCCCAGCAACTTTCTTGGCCCACACTGCTCCCTGCATCTCCCCCCAAACCATGAAGCACTTACTGTGGACCCCTACACATCTTCCCTGGCCTGTGTCAACCTCCCTGTGTGCCTTTCCTAACCCAACCAGCACCTCTTGCATATTTCCACTCACCCTTTCTGACCTGCGCCACACCCCCGAGCCCCTTCTCTGACTCAGGCAGCATCTCTTGGGAACCCTACACCCTCTTCTTGAACCACACCACCTCCCTGTGCAACCTCCCCAACCTGCGTAGCATTCCTTGCACACATCCAGAGATGGTTTTCCCCAACCACACAGCACCTCTCATGACTCTCCACTTACCTGCCTGCTAGCCTTGGACCTGAAACTTCCCATTGGCTTTTTCCCTGCAAGCTTTCCATGAGTAAAGTAAATGGGGAAGCTGGCAGGAATTCTAAGGAAGTGGGAAGCATGGAAGAAAATGACAGAATGACAAGGGAGGGAGGGAGGAGCATTTCTGATGCTTCAATGGGGAAGACGGCGGGAAGATGGAAGTTGTTCCTGCTTCCCCAAGGCAAAACAACCTGTGAGGTAGGTGCGGCTGAGAGAGTAAGTAGCTCTAAGTTACCCAGAAACCTTTTTTGACTGTGATAGAATAGCACCTGGATCTCCCCCACACCCTCAGCACCTCTTACTGATGTTTCTTGCATGTGGCTCCCTGAAGACATCACAAGTTTAACATAAAGACTTGCAGGAGAGGCCTGCCCAGGTAGGTTTCTCCAAGAAACCAGGATCCAATGAACCCATACAGGTTTCTATCCTGCAAGCAGTTGCACTCAATGTGCAGCTTCAGTGGGGAGCCAATGTCACCTGAGTGAAATCAGTGGATGTAGAATGGTGATGCCTAGCTGGTCTGCTTACATGCTGAGTTCCAATAATAATGCCTGAAGAGGGTTAATGAGCTCTTACAAAACACTCCTTTGCAACATCTTTGCTTTGCCACAGCCAGCAAACAGAGCATAGAGCAAGGGATAAAATGATAACAATGTTTGAATTATCACCCAAGGATTGTCTGCACACCACAGTACTAATCCGCGAGAAACGTGTAATATGCACCAAAAAAAAGTTTATTCCTTATTGTAATGCTTTGGGATGTGTATACCATGAATTATGCATCCATACTGTGAACAATTTGGGTTTGGCTTCATCACTCATTTGTAAAGATGTTTTATACATTTCAGCCTGTTATGGAGACATTGGTTTTGTATTAGATTATATAACCTGTTCATAGTCAACAAATCTGCCTACAAAAAACCTGATAAAACTGATGAACCAGTCAACCTATCTGTTTAACCAGAGATTAGGGAATCGTATATATTTGATTTTCCCGATTTAATTCCAGTCCCAGTTCACACTGAGACCAGAAGATGAAAAAGTTAAAACATAAAGTCAAGCTCAGCTCTAGAATATATTAATGTGTTCTTGGCAACAATATCGAAATGGTTTGCCGCACAGGGTTCTTTCATTTCTCAACCAGTCCTGTGACACAGGTACTCCCTAAAGCAGGGGTCTCCAACCTTGGCCCCTGGAAGCCTGGCGGACTTCAACTCCCAGAATTCCACAGCCAGCTTTGCTGGCTGTGGAACTCTGGGAGTTGAAGTCCGCCAGGCTTCCAGGAGCCAAGGTTGGAGACCCCTGCTCTAAAGGTTTTCATGCAAGAATTATTGGATTCTGACATTACACCAACAAATAAAAACAATCTGACTCTTCTGTTCCAAAGCCAAAGGCAGCCAAGTCTAGCCTGCCACTGCTGAGAACATACAATGCAGGGCATGAGAATTAACTTATTTTGGGGATAGCCAACTTCTCCAATGCCAGAAGGAGGCGGTATAAGATAGGAGACTTACTCTAGCCTTCTCCCAGATTAGCACATACATTTTCCAGAGAAATGTGTATATTCAATGCTTTACAAACATTTACAGTTCACATCTACCACAATAAATTACATCTTCAATAGCATTCTAGCAATTGTGTTAGATGTAGCTGTCGACAGTGTTCATAATCACAAGACAGTGGGCAAAGAAGGAATAAGTATTAGAACTAGCTAGTGGTGTAAGCATCTTTTTCAGAGCCATTGTCAGAGCTGTTTCTGTGTTTTAGATTTTTTTTTAGATAGTCTTCTATACATAAAGCTTGAATCCATAAATTACATTCAGTTATGGTTTGTTAAACAAACTAGAGTGTCCTAATTGGCATATCAAAAGACATGAAAAACTGCAGAAAAGACAATAGCTGCCAGGTTCACCAAAGAATGTTTGGTTTAATGGTTCAGATACCGGGCTAGAAACTGGCAGACTAATTCTAGTCCTGCCTTAGGTCTAAAGCCAGCTGAATGACCTTGGACCACCGCTTTCTCAGCCCTGGGAAGGAAGAGGCAAGGACAAACTGCTCCTAACACCTTAGCAAGAAAACTGCAGAGACTAGTCCAGGCAGCCACCTGGCCTCAACACTCACTCAAAGGGGTGGGTGGGGGGAGCCATGAATCATAGTTTATGAAAAACAATAGTTGCTGAGTTCAAGACAGGCAGAAAATAAAAATGTTGCACAAACTTGTTAACAATTCCGCATAAATGATTATGACAGCATGGGAGGGACTGATGAGGATAGGCCTATTAAAATTCATAAAGTAATACGACTAGAGTCATGCTAAACTATAATATAGATTAGATATAGATCTGATCAGGGTAAATTAAGGAGTGAAATATGAAATACATTTTATTTAGATTTTGTCCTTGTCACCATTTTGTTATGTCTGGGCTTACTATATTGCCTTTTATTTTGCATTTTGATGTTGCCTCACAGCCAATCAAATAATAATCCTCCAGCGCAGCACTACCTTGATGTGGTTGTGGGGCTGCAAGGAAAATAAGAACTACTTCAGAAGTACAATCTTAATGGACAGGTCTCACCAGAGAAGTCAAATGAAGAGTGTTTGCAATAAATAATATGACAACGACATTTATGTCTCATAAATAACTTACAGAAACTACATACTGGATCAGTCACCATCAAGTCAACAAGGATTGTGCCAAGTGTTGGAGTTCCTGGAAATTGGTGACAAATTGGCTAGAGAGTTCAGGCGATTGGCTGAATAACCGGGGCCAGCAGCTGCAGAACTACTGGAAGGAAAGTTACCTACCTGTTCCAGGTGTACGAAGACTGAAAACAGAAATAATCCTTTGATATTCCAAATCAAGTCCAGTGAAAAGACAAAAAAAGAAAATATGTGCAAAGAATACACCAGTTTTGGAAAGAACAATATCCAAAATCAGGAATAATAGAAAAAGTAGCAGATCAACCTCATTTTATAATATGAAATAAAATTCAGAGTACTCACAGAAACAATTGAAAGAATTCAAAGGTCAAAGAAATAGTTTCACTTAGCACATGTGTTTTTCAACTTTTTCTCAAGCAATTAATCCGAAGATATTGAAGAACTCTGGTCTAAAATGTGTTGATTCTTACTTGGTATCCGTCTGCTGTTAGAGAGCTGATCGAGGGAAACGTGTTCCCAAGAATTCTGGACATGCCACAACAGACAAAGAGAGCTTTTCCAAGCTTGACTGCTGTCTTGGTGGACACAAGGATTTTAAACTAGTTTGTGTAAATTCTTGCAGCTTTGTTCCTGCTAAATTGAAAAATCAAAGGACATACGCGATGGGTTGACAATCCTGTTGGCAGATTTTTATCCCCCATTACCCCTGCTTGTGCTGTCTACAATTAGCTTAGTGTAGCACCTTAAATAATTGTCTGTGAACTGGACAATCTATGTGACCTTTTTAGTATAAAATGTGTGAGGTTTCAAGGAGCTACAAGAATTGTTATTGTTTTTCATGTACACAATTAACACAACCATCTGGAAATAGTTAAGCCTTCTGCATTAAGAATGTGATTTGTAAAGTGTCTGCCACGCTTGGGTGTCAAAAGCCTCTCCATTCTTATATTCTTGGAGAGGCACAAGAGAAATTTGGATCTTAACAGAAGGCAATTTTTCAATATTGTGGGTAAATCATACGGGAAGTCCTTGACTTATAACCACAAATACCCCAAACTTTCCATTGCTAAGTAAGGCAGTTGTTAAGTGAGTTTTGCCCCATGTTATGATCTTTTCTAACAGTTGTTAAGTGAATCACTGCAATTGTTTAGTGAAACGTGATTGTTAAGCAAATCTGGCTTTGCCCATTGACTGCTTTTCAGAAGTCAGCTACAAAGGTTACAAATCAGAGGTGGTATTCAGCAGGTTCTGACCAGTTCTGGAGAACTGGTAGCAGAAATTTTGAGTAGTTTGGAGAATCGGCAAATACCTCCTCTGACTGGCCCCGCCCCCATCTATTCTCTGCCTCCTGAGTCCCAGCTGATTGGCTGGATCTTCTTTTGTTGCCCTGCATAGGAGAATGGAGCTGGAAAGCAGGTTATTGGGGTGGGGAGGGAGTGGAGCTTTTGCAGTAATCTTCCCCCAGGAGTGGGGTGGAAATGGAGATTTTATAGTGTCCTTCCCCTACCACACCCAAGCCACGCCCACAGAACCAGTAGTAAAAAAATGTGAATCCCACCACTGTTACAAATTATTATCATATGATCCCAGGACAATGCAGCTGTCATAAACACATACCATTTGCCAAGCCCCTGAATTTTGATCACGTGAGCATGGGATTGCTGCAATGGTCATAAGTGGGGGAAATGGTCATAAGTCACTTTTTCAGTGCCACTGTAATTTTGAACGGTCACTAAACAAATGGTCATAAGTCGAGGCCTACCTGTAGTTCAATGATTTTCAAATAACGCTTGCGGGATTTCTGAAGTTATTCAGGAAATTTATCAGATTCTGTGTCACACAGCAGCAAATTGCAATCATCTTTTCAGAGGCAGAGTAGCTTTTCTTTACTCCCTAAATCCCAATTCTCCTTGTAGCGTGCAACAACAGAAGCCATCTCTCCGGGAGCAAGGCATGCTGGTCAAACCCTGGAACATAATAAGGCTTCAGCAGGGTGCAATTTTTGGCAGAAAGTTGGCTGGGGAAGCCTGGCAAACTGGCAAAAGGTTTGCAATCTGCTGCCATAGATGAATATTGGAAAGGCTCTTCACTAGCTTTTGGCCATCAACAATTAGTAGCAAAGAAAATGCACATCAGTCTTTCCATGCTGTGCTCTCCCAATCTTGCTGTTCTCTATTGAATCAGGAAAACTAAGGAACATATTATATTAAGTGCTACCAGTTAAGTCCACCTCTGAAATTATACATGAGCTCTTTATTTACTGCAGCTTTGTTCCCAACATAGATTCCATTGATGTATCATGCTAAACCGTAATATGAAAGGCTGGATTTTGGCTCAACAGGATATATGTAAGCTATTCTGGTTTTTAAACCATGGTATATGACTTATTATTCTATGCGAGCAAATTACCAAGCTTATTCAACAAGCCATTATGAAGCCCAGTTTTAGTGCAGAACATGAATGCAACCTTTGGGTGTGTTTTTGTGTAAAATAAAAGAAGCATTTGGTTGCAAGAAATAGTCCATCTAGCATACTTTCAAACCTCCCATTTTTCCTTACAAGCTCTTGCCTCTTAAACCCCTTTCCTCTCCCTCACTCCTTGCTCCTGCTACCCCAGGCAAAATTACATGTTGTGGTTCCAAAAGAATGACCAATCAAATTTGTCTTAGAGAGGGAGACTGGAATTATCTTAAATAGGTAGGGTCAGTGTGACATCATGATTAACATGCTAGACCAGTGTTTTACAACCTTGGTAACCTTAAGATGATTCTACTTCAACTTCCAGAATTCCCAGCATGGTGAATTCTGAGAGTTGGTCCAGAGACTCAGAGATCAGGGAGACTGAAGATTTGAATCCTCCCTTAATCATGGAGCATAACATCGGATGTATTGCTATTTTCAGTCCCAATCTGTATCACAGGATGATTTTGGGAATAAAATGAGACATTCTTGCATATGCCACTAAGTTCCTGAAGGGAAGATGGATTAATAATAGTATCGATAGCCATATCACATGCACCAAGACAAATTCTTTGTATGTCCAATCACACTTGGCCAATAAAGAATTCTATTTCATTCTATTTGGATAAGGAAACAGTAAATGGCTGAACTTCTTTCATTGTTTGTATACAAGCTCTTTTTGGCAACTTGAAATGCTTTGCAACAACAAGGTCATTTAGATCCAGTGGTTAAAAAAAGAAAGAAAGGAAGGTAACTTTGCTATTAAAAGTGATTCTAAGGTACAACTTCAATGAAAGAAGCTTCCTTGTCTCCAACCTAACCCCAATTTCCTTCCTGATTCCATGAGATAATGCTGCCTGCCTTGTTTGTCTGAATTTGCATACTAAGAGAATGATGTAACTGTCCTTTCCATTGTTCTAGGCTTGTGAACAAGGCATATACAAGACGGAGTAATGTCAAGGCCTAATCACAGTAAAAGGAGATGCATTTTGACATCATTAGATTAATGTTAAAATTCACTCTGGTTTTTTGCAAAGGTTTTGCATGGATGCAGTTGAAGGGAGCTCAATTATTACATGATATCAGCTGATGGGCTTAGTGCTATTCCAAAATAAGGTTAAACTCATCTTCAAAAGCTCCTTGAACAACTGTTGGCAGGGGCAAGGAGAACTGCAACATAAAGCAGCATTAAAACTATTGTGTCTTCTGTGTTACTCTGTAGTTAGCTATCATCACAGCTGGGCAGTTGCAGCTCTCAGGCTGAGCCTGATATCCAAGTGAGAAATTGGCATAGGGATCTTGCAAGTATATGGAGTCAGCCTGACTTGAAAGAAATTGACTGTCTGGTTTGGTACTGCAACCAAACAGGAGAGGTACAGACTCCAACAGTTAGTTAAGACTGCAGAAACAATTGCAACCAACCTGCCTTCCATAGGAGACCTGTATGTTGTGCAGATCAGAAGGAGGACTGAGAAAATATCTGCAGACCCCTCATCCTGGACATAAACTGTTTCAACTCCTCCCCTCGGGATACTTTTATAGGGCATTGCATGCCAAGACAATTAAACACAGGGCCATCACTCTGCTGAACACCTAACTCTTACAATACTGTCTTATGTCTAAGTATATTTAGCCATGTTGCTTGGCTGTAGTATTATTATCCTTCTTGCCTTTACTACCTCCTTTTACTGGTATTATTATTATGCTTATTCTACCCTATTGCATGTATACCGAGAACTTCTGCACCAGAGACAAATTCCTTGTGTATCTAATCACACTTGGCCAGATAAAGCTATGCTGTCTTGTCCTGTCCTTGCTACTCAGAACAGAACAAGCCAGGAACTACTGGATCAGAAAGATGACCTGAATCAGCCTAAAATGGGTTGAGCTAATTGGCTAATCTCACTCATAAAAGTCCCCTGACTGCATCATCAGTGAGTTCGTGAAACATGTCACACTGTATCCACACTAAAGCCTGTGTTGGAATCAGCAGCATCTAGAGCTAACTGCTGTAATATCAAAATGATATATGCACGGTGACATCATCACACAAATATGCTTACAGCAGATTAACAGAGTTGGAAGGGACTTTGTAGGTCATCTAGTCCAACCCTCCACCCAAGCAGGAGACCCTACACCATTTCTGACAAATGGCAGTCCAATCTCTTCTTGAAAGCCTCTAGTAATGAAGTTCCCACAACTTCTGAAGGCAACATCTGTTCCATTGGTTGAATGTTCTCACTGTCAGAAAAATTTTCCTTGTTTCTAGGTTGAATCTTTCCTTGTTCAGTTTCCATCCATTATTCCTTGTCTGGCCTTTGGGTACATTGGAAAGTAGTTTAACCCCTTCCTCTCTGTGGTAGCCCCTCAAATAAAATTTATATCTTAACATAAATTTCAACATTGATATAATTACATAGTCATTGGTTCCTTTTGCCCCAGTCCTTTGCATTATCATGATCATTGGAATAAGGAGGAAAATATTCCTTCAGACTCACTCAAATAGTCAATCATGCTGGAAGTAATGAGTGGAAAAAGGAGAAGGGGGTCACCCTCGTATCTGCTGGCTGGACATTATAAAGGATGACACTAGGATGGCCTTGGCAGATCTGAAGGAGGCGGTATGTGATAGAGACATGGAGAGTGCTGGTCCATAGAGAAGCTGAGGGTCGGACACGACTGAATGGCTAACAACTATGACAATTCCTTCAGTATTGGTAAGGAGATAAGGATCACCTAGGACAGGGGAATCAGATGAAGGCAACATGACAAGGTAGAAACTTGGGCAGATCTGTGCTGCAGTGAAGATGCAAATGAGAAAGAGCTTCTTCCCACATTTATCTAGTTACATTAGCAAAACAGCCCAGCAGACAGCATTCCTATGGACATGAATGTTAATGCTGGGATGCATCTATTGTGTGGAATGCTAATGCTGGGATGCATCTAGTGTGAATTCAGGTCTCTACATAACTGTGAAGTTCATTACAAGGCAACTTTATAACCCAAAGATTTGAACATTTCCATTTGTCTTTTCCCACAATTAAACTTCTTAAAATTAAATAACTGGAATTCTACCAAAGTCACTATTTTCACATAAGGATCCCCTCCCTGTGTGGCTATTGTATTTGGGTATTAAAGGTGACCTGGAAAAGCAGGCCTGCTTGTTAGCTGTGTCCTGGCCTCTGCACTTGTCATCATGAGATTGATGTGGAGGGACTTCTGAGAATCCCATGAATTGACTAGACAAACAGTATTGTCAAACTATAGTCACATCCACCTTGTATGCAGTTTTCTGGCATGTTATTGGAAAGATTTATCATTAACTTCATCTTGGATGTTTTGCCCAATCTAATCAACAATTCCCAAGTGATCCTTCTCCAGGTTTTAATCAGGGACAATCCTGTTTAGTTTCCAAAATTAGCAAAGTTCAACTAATACTCTACCACTTACATTTGAGGGATCATACACAATCTAACTGGCTAAAACGATATCTTGGCCAAAGCATGCATACTTTATTGAACAGGATAGGGAGGGGAGGAGGAAGAGAAGTGGGTTAGAATCTGGAAGACACAACTCTTGATTGCTATTGTCTACATTCTCCCAAATGCAGCTTTCTTTTTCAGTTAGTGCTGTCAGTGATGGTAGTGCTATCAACAGCAGGTTTCACTGTGTCTGAGGCATCTGGCTGGCGTCTGGCTGACAGGATGCTGAGATAGCTGGATCATTGGCGTGGACCTGCCAAAGCTGAGTCTGGTGCTCTTTTCCTATGGCATTTGCATTTTGTTGCCTTTTTAAAAAGATGGTAAAGTAGTATTCTATTCTCTCTCAGCCGGAATTTGCTGTCAGTGCAATATTGTTCCAGTTCCCTGTCAAAAACAGCTGAATTAGGTCGCCTGAGTATTGATAAAGACAAACAAGAGCAAGTAGGTGGGGCAGATGGAAAAGCTTGCTATGTTTCAACAGGCTGTAACTTCTCTGAATTTGCCCAGAGATGGAAAGGAGTCCCTGGATATGGCCTTTTAATGAAAGTTTAGGGAACACAGCAGGAAATTTGGTAATGGCCAGATGTGGAAAAGCTACTAGCAGAATATTAACTGCATGCAACAATTTCATTTATCTTGTACCATTGCACTATAAAATTAAAAGTGTAACATCAACTTTCTTGAGTTAGGTTTGCAATTCCATTCCACTTTAAAATCCAACTGCTATAAAATGGATTAGACATTTGCTTCTTTTGTTCTGCTTGATATACTAGTAATAGCTAAGAGTAGAGTTATATGAACACCCATTAAAATAATAGAGCTGGCATGAGCCACTCAGTCCATCACCTCTGGAGAACTGGTGGTGGTGCTCCCACAGTTTGGAAATGTTTTCATTTAAGTAAGAATAGAGCCCACCTCACCTGTGGCAGCAGAGGAGACCTGCTGCGGGGCCCCTTGGCCAGGGTAGTCCAGCTGTTGGGTTCCAGGAAAAGAGCTTTTCCTGCCACTGTGCCTTCTCTTTGAGACATCCTGCCCCCAGGATGGCTCCAACCAGGGGTGGGGTTCTACCAGTTCGCACCTATTCGCTAGAATCGGTTGTAAACATTCTAAGCAGTTCGGAGAGCCAGTTGTGAGAAGAAATTATTGGCCTAATCCTGTAAGGAAGGCAGGAAGGAAACATTCTGGTGTTGCTTACAGAAACTGCCTCTCGGTTAACCCTTATTACATTCTTGGCAGGACTAGACTTCCTGCCTTAGGAACGTCTCTGGAGTTCTTTTCACCTTCTTTGCTGATACTTTGCTTGTGTGGAGTAACCATTCAAAGTTACAATAGCACTGAAAAAAGTGACTTATGACCATTTTTCACACTTACAACTGTTGCAGCATCCCCACAGTCATGAGAGGCCAGGCGAGGAAATGCGTGCCTAGATGTGAGTGATATTGCCAATAACATGACCACCTAAGCCATGTCCACAGAACTGGTTATTAAAAATTTGAATCCCATCCCTGGCTCCAACCCTTCTTACCTTCCATAAGAACTTCAAGACTTGGCTCTGCCAGTTGGCTTGGGGCTCCTCCAATGGAGGAATTTTATATTGGGATTGCTGGTAGATTAGCAACAGATCCCATCCTCTCCCCTTCTCTTCATATTCCCTTACCTCCTCATCTTTTTAGCTAGGTTGATTTTATAGTATTATATTTATATATTTATATTATTATAAATTATACAGTTTTATCTTGTAATATTGTACACCATTCAGATTTGCCATGTGACAAGATGGATAATGTTAGGGATACACACCCTAGCAGAACATGCAACAGCAGTCTAGCAGGCAGGCAAATGATGTGAGATAAACATTGTTGTAGTTTACACTCAGTAAGACAGATACACTGTGCCAGTTAAATAGTTTTTTATTCCAGCAAGAGTTATAGCATAGTCAAAACAGTCCATATGTTATACACTAGTTCAGTCCATCTAGGGATTAATCAGTTGCAAAGTCCAGTGTTGAAAATAGAGGTCAGTAAACTTACAAATAATCAGTCCAGCAATATATCTCTTTTGCAGTCAGAGATATGAAGAAAATCAAACCCCTTTTCTTCTCTCAGCAACAACAGGGAAACACACGCAGTTATCACCATCAATCCAACATTGTAAGCTATCTAGTAAAAGCCAGCTAATAGTGAGCTCTCTTGCTCCCTCTTATGGTGATTTTACAACCGCACCCAAAATCCATGTTTTGCAGTTAAAGTGATACACACACTTAAACTCACAAACATAGTTTATATATTATTTTTATCCAAACCAAGTTAGGTAACCAATGTTATCCCTAACATTCTTCCCTTTTGGGTAATATAATAATATATATATATATTTACAATTTCAACCCATAGTTTTCACAATTTTCTTTGTGCTTGACTGCACCTTGGGCTTTTGTAAATCCATCTGCAATGTTTTCATCAGCCATGCAATATTCCAATCTCATCAAACCATTTTTTACAGATTGTCTTACATTCAAATATCTAAGGTCAGTATGCTTAGATCTTGTTATTACAGCAATATTTGTAGCCAACTGTATGGCTGCTTAATTGTCCTCATACACTACAATGGCATCTTTAACAGTTACTCCCATATCTAACAACAACTGTTTATACAGAATTTAGTCAGTACATAATAAAGATAGACATGAAAATTCTGCTTCCATTGTGGACATACTTATGTGTTGCTGTCTAATTGACCTCCAACCAATCAGTGTTTTACCTAATAGTGTAGCCATATCTGAAGTTGATTTTCTAGTTTTTATATCTGTTGCAAAACTTGCATCAGCATATGCACTTAAAATCAAATCATCTTTTGGCTCCAAATACAATGCATAGTGCATTGTCTTTTTAAGATACCTTAACATACGCTTTAGTGCTTGCCAGTGTCTTTCATTGGGTTCAGCATTGAATCTTGCCAATTGATTAATGCTATAGGCAATGTCTGGCCTTGATCAATTATTTATATATGATAAACTACCTATTAATGATTGATAAATAGTCTTATCAAATTTTGAACTTTGAGCATCAGTATGGCAAAATTCCTGACTCATTGGAGTTTTTGCTGGCTTAACAAAGTTCCATTTTATACATTTTTAGCAATTGGTATATTTTATCTTCTTGTGATATCTTATATCCACTATTGGTTTTGTTTATTGTCAATCCTAGATATTGTCTTATTTCTCCTAATTGCTTTAATTTTATCCTCTTACTTAATAATGATATTATCTCAGTAGCTTCATTATTAGTCTTAGTAATTAAAGCAATATCATCTGTAAACAACAATGATAATGACACTATTCCATTTGTCTCTCTTTTAAATAAACATGGATCAGCTAAACCAGCTTTAAATCCTATATTGTTTAACTCTTTTACAATATATTGGTTCCATTCATAACCAGATTGTTTCAATCCATAGAGACTTTTATTCAGTTTCCAACAGTCATTATTATTTTTATCATCCTTTATACCTACTGGTTTTCTTAAATATATCGTGTGCTGCAATGGTGCATGCAGATAGGCAGTTTCTACATCTAAATGATTTATGATATAGTTCTTCTTAGCTGCCCACACTAAAGCTGCTCTCAAGGTTATTGCCTTTAAATTTGGTGCAAATACCTCATCATAATCACATGCAGTTTGATTAAATCCTTGAGCTACCAACCTAGCCTTATGGGTAACAGTCCCATTTTTACCAGTTTTGAACTTAAATATCCATTTGCAACCAATGGACTTTTCACCTGGAGGTAATTTGGCATTTTCATAAACTTTCATTTCCTTTAATGAATTTAATTCTTTCTCCATTTCTCTATGCCAATTTTCCTGTTCCTTTGCAGGATACATTCTAAGTTCTTCAACAATAGCTGGAACTTTACTAACTTGGCAAACTATATTTGCTTGATACCTGTCAGATGGTCTGGTTACACGTGTAGTACATCTAGGTATTACAGGACTTACAGGTGGACTTTCATGTTCTACCTGTTCCTGATTATCTATTTGTTCCTGTTCTGGTATTTCTTCCTGTCCTGGTCCTATATGCTCTTCCTGTACTTCCTCTTTAATTGTACTCTTCTTATTACTGATTTTTTCTTTTGGTCTTTTGTAGGGTTCTATAATTACTTCCTTACTTGAATCTTGTTCCAGTTTTTCCCATCCTACATGTTCTAGGAATTTGGCACTAGCACTACAGTAAACTCTAGATGTACCTTTTTTCCCAGAATCTGTATGATTTGTGATTAGATTCATAACCTACAAAGAATAACTTTTTAGCCCTATGTTGCCCTTATTTCTCAGTTGTGTAGGAATATGCACCCATGCTGGTGCTCCAGATGTGTGCATGTAGCTTAAGTCAGGTTTTCTACCATGCCACCGTGTGAATGGTAATTCACCTGTTGTTGAGTTAACAACATTATTCAATATATGATTACCACACATTATTGCTTCTCCCCACAAAGTTTCAGGTAATCCTGAATCTGACAACATAGTATGAGCCATTGCTTGAATTGTTTGGCCTCGTCTTTCTATAAAGGCATTATGTTGTGGCCTATATGATGCAGACGTTTTATGTTCAACACCTGCCATCTTCAGTTTATTTTGGAATTTATTGTTTATAAATTCCATACCATGATCAGTGATAAAAGTTACTAACTTCCTTTTAGTTTTTCTTTCTGCGAATTTAAGCCAATTAAAGAAATTTTGATATGTTTCCGTTTTGCTTTTCATTAGATAACAGAAACTATATCTGGAATAATGGTCCATTATACTTAGTATATAACGAGCACCTCCCACACTTGGTTTTTTTAGGACCTATAATATCAGCAAATACGACCTCTAGAGGCTCTTTTGTTTTAAATCCATTAATTCTATTTGCTGGCATTTGCTTGCTTTTTTTTCCTGACTTCATGCATTGCAGTGTAAACACTTACTGCAAGGCTTCAATTTTATACCCTTAGATAGTTCTACTGTTTGTTTAAGCATTTTAAAATTTATATGCCCCAAACGTCCGTGTAACAAATGTATGCATTCATCATGAGGTTTAACATTATTATAAACTGTGTTAGCCACCTCTGAATGATTATCATTTAAGACATACAATTCACCTCTTAAAGTTGCAGTTGTTAAGCCTGTGTTCCCCAACCAGGGTTAAGGAGACAAGCTAAACAGAATGTGCAGCATTAGTCAGATAGGCACACAGATAAATGAGTGAAATAAGTTTGTATGTTTGTTAACATACAGTAAAAATAACAGATACGCTTGTGCTATCAAAAATATAGTTTATTTCATTAAGAGTTCATAGCATAGTCAAAATAACAGTCCATTAGTCATGTATCATTTTAGTCAGCCCATTCAGGGATATTCAGTTAGCAAAGTCTGTGTAGAATATCCAATGTCAGTTCACTTACAATAAATCAGTCCTTTATCTCTCTCCCGTTCCAGTAAGGAAAAACACAGTCTTCATCCAGTAATTAGGGATCATCAAGTCAGAGAGAGCAACCTGACATTCCTTGCTTCTTTTATGGTGCTTTCACAACCACTCCCTTAATTACATTCCTATATTTAAAGTTGCAGACACTTTAACTTATAAACCATGATAACATATTTATTATTTTACCTAAACCAGTTAGGGTAAACAATGTTATCCCTAACATTCTCCCTTTTTAGGTAAATATAATAATATAACTATTTACATTTTTAAATCGTATTTGTTACAACTCTCTTTAAACTTAATTACTCCTTGAGCTTTTGTAAATTGGTCTGCAATGTTTTCTTCTGTCATGCAGTATTCCAATTTAATTAGCCCATTCTTTACAGATTCTCTAACATTTAAGTATCTTAAATCAGTATGCTTTGATCTAGTTTTTACAGCTATATTATTAGCTAACTTTATGGCTGCCTGGTTGTCCTCGTACACAATAATGGAATCTTTAACAGTTACACCCATGTCTAATAATAACTGTTTGTACAAAATTAAGTCAGTGCATAGTAATGACAGACATGAAAATTCCGCTTCCATCGTGGACAAACTAATATGCTGTTGTCTGATTGACCTCCACCCTATTAGTGTCTTACCAAATAATATAGCCATCCCAGATGTTGATTTTCTCGTGTTCATGTCAGTTGCAAAACTTGCATCTGCATAGGCACTAAGACTCAAATCACCCTTTGGTTCTATATACAGTGCATGGTTCATTGTTCCTTTAAGATATCTTAAAATTCTCTTTAATGATTGCCAATGACATTGATGTGGATCTGAATTAAAACGTGCCAGCTGATTAACACTATAAGCTATATCTGGCCTTGACCAATTGCTTATATATGATAAGCTACCAATCAAAGATTGATATATGAACTTATCAAATTTGGGACTTTGATCTTCAGTTTGGCAAACTTCCTGACTCATTGGAGTCTTTGCCGGTTTACAAAGTTCCATTTTATATGTTTTAATTAATTGGCAAATTTTATCTTCTTGAGATATCTTAAAACCATTTTTTGTTTTGTTAATTGTCAATCCTAGATACCTTTTAATTTCACCTAAATGCTTTAATTTTATCTTTTGGGCTAATAATGATATAATCTCATTAGCTTCATTATTAGTCTAAGTTATCAAAGCAATATCATCTGTAAATAATAACAATAATGACACCGTTCCATTATTTTCTCTTTTAAACACACATGGATCTGCTAAACCAGATTTAAAACCTATATTGTTTAAATCTTTCACAATATATTGGTTCCACTCAAAGCCAGATTGTTTCAACCCGTAAAGACTCTTTTTGAGTTTCCAACAATCATTACTATTTACTTTATTGTCTTTTATAATAATTGGCTTTTTCAAATATATAGTGTGTTGCAATGGTGCATGCAAATAAGCAGTTTCTACATCTAAATGGTTAATGACATAGTTTTTCTTAGCTGCCCATACTAAAGCTGCTCTCAAAGATGTTGCTTTAAGACTTGGTGCAAAAACTTCATCATAATCAGATGCAGTTTGATTAAATCCTTGAGCTACCAACCTAGCTTTATGGGTAACAGTCCCATCATTTCCAGTTTTTACTTTAAATATCCATTTGCACCCAATGGATTTTTCTCCTGGAGGTAATTTAGCCTCTTCATATACTTTCATTACCTTTAATGAATTTAGTTCTTTTTCCATTGCCTTATGCCAATTCTCCTGATCCTTAGCAGGATACATCCTAAGTTCATCTATACTAGTTGGAACTTTAGTTACTTGGCAAACTATACTTGCTTGATACCTATCAGGTGGTCTAGTTACACGTGTAGTACGACTAGGTATTACAGGACTTACAGGTGGACTTTCATTTATTAACTGTTCTTGATTATCTAACTTTTCCTGATCAACAGTTTCCTCTTCTTCTGATCCTATTTGTTCTTCATGGACTTCTTCTTTAATTGGACTCTTCTTATAACTAGTCTGATCTTTTTGTCTTTTGTAGGGTTCAATAATTACCTCGTTATTTAAATCTTGCTCTAATCTATTCCATCCTACATGTTCTAGGAATTTAGCACTAGCACTGGTGTAAACTCTAGATGTACCTGGTTCCCAGAATCTATAAGATCTGTGATTAGATTCATATCCTACAAAAAATAATCTTTTAGCTGTATGCTGTTCTTTTTGTCTAAGTTGTATAGGGATATGCACCCATGCTGGTGCTCCAAATGTGTGCATGAAACTTAAATCAGGTTTTGTACCATGGCACAGTGTGAATGGTAATTCACCTGTTGTTGAATTAACAACATTATTTAATATATGATTACCACACATTATTGCTTCTCCCCATAAATTGTCAGGTAATCCTGAATCAGACATCATAGTATGTGCCATTGATTGTAGTGTTTAGCCTCGTCTCTCTATAAAGGCATTATGTTGTCACCTATATGGTGCAGACTTTTTTATGTTGAATACCTAACATTCTTAGTCTATTCTGGAATTTATTATTTGTAAATTCCGTACCATTATCTGTTATAAGAGTTACTATTTTCTTTTTAGTTTTCTTTTCAGCAAATTTAATCCAATTAAAGAGATTTAGATACGTTTCAGTTTTGCTCTTCATTAAATAGCAGAACCCATATCTAGAATAGTAGTCCATTATATTTAGTATGTATCGAGCACCTCCTACACTTGGTTTTTTCGGACCTATTAAATCTGCAATACTACTTCTAAAGGCTCTTTGGTAATAAATCCCTCAACTCTATTAGCCGGTTTGACCCTGCTTTTGCTTTGATTACAGGCAAAGCATTGCAAATACTTATTACAAAGTTTCAAACTTATTCCTTTAGATAATTCAACAGTTTTCTTAAGCATTTTAAAATTTAAATGCCCTATCCTTCGATGTAACAAGTGAATACATTCATCATGAGGTTTCTTATTATCATAGCCACCTCTAAACCATTATCATTTAACACATATAATTCACCTCTTAAAGATGCAGTAATTTTCTTATCTTCTTTCTCAATTATGCAGTTATCTCCTTTAAAGGTAACTACATATCCTAGTTTAACTAAAATTCTAACTGAAATTAAATTAAACTTAAGTTGTGGTGCATATAACATTTTTACATTTTCTCTTATGCAAGAACAATATGATATACCTTGACCTTTAGCTTTCAGTTTCCATCCATTAGCTAACGATATCTCCTGTGAACTCGTGGACATCTTAATAAATATTTTCTTATCTTTCGTTATACAGTGCAATGCTCCACTATCTACAACCCATAAATTACTATTCACAGTTTCATTACTATACATGGCTAACTCTAAGCATTTTTCTTTCTTTGGATGCCTTTTATCTTTCTGGCTGGCATTGTGACTTTTTGCTTTCTTGCAGAATCTAGCCAAATGTCCTTTTCCTCCACAATTAAAACATTTTCTAATTGTATAGGCTGACGAAGATATTTTCTCTTCTTCACATTGTGGTTGTTCCCTTCTGAGTTGATCCCTTTCAAGCCTTCTCCTGGCTTCTTCAATTAATCTGCCAGTAATGTCAGTTAATGTGAGGTTATCTTTTGGCAGAACCTCAAGTGAAGTTACGAAATCATCGTAGCTATTATCTAAAGAAGACAAAATTATATAAATTTGGTGTAGTTCATTGAAGATAAGTTCTTTTTCATGCAGTTCCTGAAAAATTCTCTTCATTATATTTAAATGACTCAGCATATCTCCATTCTTTTGAAGATGTGTTCTGAACAGTTTCCGTGTAAGATTTATATGTACTCCTACACTGTCTCGAACATAAATCTTCTTTAAATTCTCCCAATATTTGGCAGCTGTTTCTTCTCCTCGAATATGTACAAGCTGCTCATTACAGAGTGTCAGTCCTATTATACAGAGAGCTTGCTCATTCTTCAGTTGATATTCTTGTATTTTCTGGGCATCATCCTCATCCTCCGGATCCTATGCATCTACTTCTGGTGGGTTTTGAATTATACTCCACAAACCTTCTCTGCGTAGAAGTAGGCTACATTTCATAGACCATGAAACATAGTTTGTTCCATCCAGTTTGGATATTAGAGACAAACTTTATAAATTGACTTGTGCCATCTTTATCTGGATATTAAACTATAATTAATAAAACACAGCTGTCTGTTTACAGTATTGTGTAACTACACAAACTCTCACTTTAATCTAAGCCTGTTATATCCTGGTTAGTCTGACTGTGCACCTGGGTCCATAACCAGTGTTAGGGATACACACCCCAGCAGAACGTGCAACAACAGTCTAGCAGGCAGGCAAATGATGTGAGATAAACGTTGTTGTAGTTTACACTCAGTAAGACAGATACACTGTGCCAGTTAAATAGTTTTTTATTCCAGCAAGAGTTATAGCATAGTCAAAACAGTCCATATGTTATACACTAGTTCAGTCCATCTAGGGATTAATCAGTTGCAAAGTCCAGTGTTGAAAATAGAGGTCAGTAAACTTACAAATAATCAGTCCAGCAATATATCTCTTTTGCAGTCAGAGATATGAAGAAAATCAAACCCCTTTTCTTCTCTCAGCAACAGCAGGGAAACACACGCAATTATCACCATCAATCCAACACTGTTAGCTATCCAGTAAAAGCCAGCAAACAGTGAGCTCTCTTGCTCCCTCTTATGGTGATTTTACAACCGCACCCAAAACACATGTTTTGCAGTTAAAGTGATACACACACTTAAACTCACTAACATAGTTTATATATTATTTTTATCCAAACCAAGTTAGGTAACCAATGTTATCCCTAACAGATAGCTAATAAATTTTACTAACAAACAAACAAATAAGAAGGCTGCAGGACTGACAGAAAGGGATAGGTGTGCAATGGCAAAATAAACAAACCATGCTTATATGTGAAAACATCCAGGTTCAATTCCCTGGTATTGTTTAGCCAAAATTGGAGAATCATTGGCAATCAGAACTGTATGGAAAAAGGTTTTCCCAAAATCTAGTTCTCCTTTGCCATTATCCGTTCATGTTTTTAATATGTCCTTCACTTATTTACAACAATTATTAGCCTCTCCAAAGCCTTTTGTTGTTTGTACAGAGAAATATCTTTGTCATAGGAGAGAACTTAAGCCTTAACTTGAATCATTTTGGGGTGTGTGCCTTCTGGCAACTATCTGGACAAGCCCACATAGTTTTTGTGACTATAATCTCAGAAGCAGTTTCTGTTACTGCCTTCTTAGGGATAAGAGTGGATGTCTGACCAAAGGTAACTGGCTGGTTTCAAGGCTCACAGTGTAAAACTCACATTTTCTTAGTTGTTACTGGTGCATTTTATCACAACGTTAATTTCACTTTAATCAAGAAATAACATAGGGCTATCTTTGGACTCTTTGTTCTTGTGTGAAAGGTGAGAAATTGGAGATCCAGCAAGTTAGGAAAGGAAATGTCCCTGCAAAATATATTTTTGCCAAGTGTTCTGGAGGGAATAATCTCTTCTAAGCTAAAAAACAGTTATGCAAGGACGTGCTTTCTGTTTCTAAGAAAAATAACTTCAGTGGAATGCAGAAGTGAGTTTTCAAAATTTCTTACCTGCCGGTATATACTTAAATATACATACTTAAAAACATATGACTAGGGCCAGAGACTATACTGCTCTTGAACATAAGATATTTAAAACTATCAGCAAAGAGATTGGTCTGACAGACTTCCATTTCCAAAATTGAACTCATCTGGCCTCAAAACCAATGAACTGAATAGCCTCAAATTCTGAAGAAGCCCCATGACATCCTGCATTTTCTATTCAATTATAACTGAGTGACCCTGAATTCTGGGGTAATAATAGAGAGAGTAATGAGTAACTGGCTCATCTTTACCAGAATCGGAATTTATGCAATGATTGCTAAGCTGTTTCTGCTGTTGGCAGCAGTTTAACATTTTGTTCTGCTTTGTAAGTTTAAATTGGCTGGTTGATGGATGCATTAATGTACTGTTAACCTGCCCAGGGCTTTCAGGATTGAACAGGCTATGAATTTAAAGATTAATTATAGACATTAGAACAGCAACATATTTGTTGGAAAGCCAGCCATTATCAACCACTGCAGAATGCTTTCACTGAGGATAGCAGCTGTAATCTTCCTGGAAATTTTGTTTTTCTGCCACGATGGATGAGGAAATTAGTAGTACTTTTGAAACCTCAGTGATTATAGTGGATTTATAAAAGGGTTTAATAAAACCATGTTTCAACATGAAAAATATCTGCACTTTGCTACAGCTAGTTAATGAGGAAAAGCCCAATTGTCTTCTTGCAACACTTATATGACCATCTCTTTTGCCTGCAAATTCAGAGAAATTGATAGCAGCCGAATGGTGCACTGCATCAAACCAAAGCCCTCTTTAGTGCACCATTCTGTACCCACAATGGCAAACCAGAGGGTTCTGGGAACCCCACAGCACTACAAACCAAACCAAGACTGCATCAGGCATGGATCCGAATACTGGAGAATTACACTGGGTAGTTTCTGTTATGTATGTAAATAGTTGAATAAAGGCAAGCTTGGGGTAAAGTGCAGGGTTCAGGCCCTGCACTTCTGATTGGGTGTTAAGCGGCTAGATCGGATTGGTCGGGTTCTGAGAATCTGATTGGCCCTTAACGAAGGACTCTTATTGGTACTGGAGCTAGCGTTTCACAGCTCCTATTGGTTATTTCACATTAGCATTGCCTATATAAAGCAGAGTTGTTGTTATAGAAGAAGAAGTCACTATGCAATAAAGAGTTGAAAGTTCACCAACTAAGACTGTCTCCATTCATTCTACCCATGCCTGAATCTATGACACTGGCGACGAGGATGGGATTTGGAGACATCTGATCTTAAGGAACTTGGAAGAAAACAGAGCACGTGTAAGAAACGGCGCCACCAACGGAAGCCATGTCCGGCGGCATCGTACCACCCACTCCGTACGATCCATCCCAAGAGGATTGGGAATCCTACATGGATCGCTTTCAGATGTTCCTCGAAACGAACAACCTGAAGGACGCCACACCAGCCAAGAAGCGGGCGCTGTTCCTGACGTACTGCGGCCCGGCTGTCTTTAAAATGGCTAAAGCCCTCGCGAAGCCTCGAGAAGTGAAAGCAATAAGCTGGGACGACCTCGAACCTCTCCTGAGAGACCATTACGCACCAACTGTACCCACACTCGTGAGACGCCACGAGTTCTATCAACGAAGCCAACAAAAAGGAGAGAGTGTGGCTGACTTCGTGGCAGACCTCCGGCACTTGGGAGGCCTCTGCGAGTTCGCAGACTTAGATGAAGCATTGAGAGACCGCCTAATTCTGGGATTAGATGCACTAAACGTGCAGAGCAAGCTGATGGCGAAGGGCGACATCGGCCTTGTTGACGCCATCGCCGAGGCCACCGCCGCTGAGGCAACCAAAAAGTCAGTGGTGCAGCTACGACGAAGCCGAAACCCCACAAACCCACCGACAGGCGACATCTCACCCAGCTCAGAAGGGCAGTTGGCAACAATGCACTACGAGGACCTCTCTTCGTCATCAGACAGTGACGAAGAAGGGGTCCATCGACTGCGTTCCGACCGGTACCCTCGTCCTAAAACCTCACGCCCTTGCGCTGGCTGCAGGGCAAACCATCCCAGGGCAGACTGCAAATTCCGCGACGCACTCTGCCACGACTGCGGGAAACGAGGCCACATCGGTCGAGTCTGTCGCAGTTTACCGGGACCAACCCCGGCCTCAAAGGGAACCAACTTTCGCCAATCAGCAGGAAACCGTCTTGTAAGGCGAGACCCAGCAAACCACTCCTACAGATATCGAGCGTTGCAGAAAGAAGAGGCTCACCATACTATCACTATAGGTCACGCCTCGGCCCTGGACACTCAGAAGATTCGAGTTACAGTAGCCATAGAGAACCAACCCTGCCACATGGAGGTCGATTCGGGATCGTCCCTCTCGATGGTGTCGTGGAAGACATTAAAGCAGCTCATTCCTACCATCCAACGCCAAGACCTTCGAATGCAATGCCTTATCCTTAAAGATTACCAAGGGAATCGGATCCCTGTGGTCGGGTCTTGTCGAGTCCGTGTCTCGTTTAAAAAGCATACGGCATACTTACCTCTAACGATCATCAATAGGGACAGGCCTAGCTTGTTGGGCCTCCAATGGTTTGCGCCACTCGGCATCGAACTAGCCGGCGTGAACCGAGTCGGTGATTGCGAGTGGGAGGAGGATCTTATGTCTGAATTCAGCGATGTCTTCGCAGATCGTCTGGGCGAGTATAAGGGGACCCCAATTTCATTCAGCCTCGACCCTAAGGTCGCCCCGATCCGTTTAAAGCCCCGTCGAGTTCCGTTCGCCCTTAAGGCCAAGATAGATGAACAACTTGACAAACTAATTAAACAAGGGGTACTACAACCCATTGATCATTCCCCATGGGAAACTCCTATTGTAACCCCCATTAAACCAGATGGGTCAATCCGAATCTGTGGGGACTACCAGGCCACTCTAAACCACGCCCTCCAACAGAACGCGTATCCAGTGCCGGTGGTGCAGCACCTCCTTCATTCTCTGGGAGGTGGAAAGGTTTTCGCTAAGCTAGATTTAGCTCAAGCCTATCAACAATTGCCCGTGGACGATAAAACAGCCCAAGCCCAAACGATAGTAACGCACAGAGGTGCTTTTAAATGTACCCGATTGCAGTTCGGGGTGAGTGTGGCCCCGGGAATATTCCAAAGTTTAATGGAACGATTGTTACAGGGAATCAAGGGCGTGGTTCCGTATTTTGATGACGTATTGATTGCAGCTCCTAGTAAAAAATTTTTGCAGAATCGTTTAAAATGTGTGCTTAAAAAATTCCAAGAAGCGGGATTGAAAGTAAAAAGGGATAAATGTCATCTGTATACCGACAGTGTTAAATTTCTAGGTTATCGCATTGATAGTCAGGGTATTCACCCAACTGAGAGTAAATTAAGGGCGATTTGAAATGCTCCCAGACCTCGTAACAAAACTGATCTTCAAGCATTTTTAGGCCTTATCAATTTCTACAATGTGTTTTTACCGCATAAGGCGACTGTGGCTGAACCATTACACCGGTTATTAGATAAGAAAGCATTATGGGTTTGGGGTTACCGAGAAGAAAAAGCATTTAGAAATGTAAAAGATTTACCTACATCTGATTCTGTACTTATGCAATATAATGAAACATTACCCTTGGTTATAACTTGTGATGCCTCACCGTTTGGGGTGGGCGCTATTTTGAGCCATGTGCTACCTAATGGAAATGAGGCTCCCGTTGCATACTTTTCGAAGACTCTATCCCAGGCAGAACGTAACTATGGACAAATAGACAAGGAGGCTCTTGCAATTGTGTCAGCCGTAAAAATATTCCATGAGTATGTACATGGAAGGACATTTACAATTGTAACGGACCACAAACCTTTATTGGGGATAATCGCTGGGGACAAACCAACTCTCTATATATTGTCCCCAAGAATGACTCGATGGTCAGAGTTTCTAGCTGCTTATAATTATCGATTGTTACATCGACCAGGGAAAGCCATTCCCCATGCCGACGCACTCAGCAGAACACTGCTACCAGAGACCCTCGACGATCCGGCACCAACAGTATCGGCATTACAAATCGAAACGCTCAACTCACCTCCTATGACCGCTCGAGATATTGCGAGGGAGACCAGAAGAGACCACACCCTAGCACGAGTCCTAGGCTGGGTAGAGCGTGGATGGCCATTGGACCAGATCCCAGATGACTTCGCGCCATTTAAAACAAGACAGACTGAACTTTTTTCTCAAAAAGTCTGCGTTATCTGGGGCGATAGAGTCGTCGTCCCAGAACGACTCCAAAAGACGCTGTTACAAATCTTGCACGATGGACATCCCGGGATCGTGCGAATGAAGGCACTCGCATGGAGCTACGCTTGGTGGCCAGGCCTGGACCGACACATCGAGCAATGGGTCAAGGCCTGCACCAAGTGCCAACAAACCAGCAACGCACTGCCAAAAGCTGCACCGACCGAATGGGAGACGCCACGTGGACCCTGGTCCAGAATCCACATGGATTTCGCAGGGCCGATCAAAGGACAGACATTGCTGTTGACTGTCAATGCATACTCTAATTGGTTAGAAATTCATCGAATGGCCAATACAACCTCTGAGGCAGTCATTAAAGTCCTCAATAGACTCTTTGCAACTCATGGATTGCCGGACGTCCTGGTGTCCGATAACGGACCACAGTTTACAGCGCTAATGTTTGAACAGTACCTTGCTGACAACGGCATCCGCCATGCGCTCACCTCGCCGGCGCATCCTGCTACCAACGGCCGAGCGGAACGCATGGTACAATTTGTAAAAAAGACTTTACAAAAGATGGACTATGATAATCTTGACGAAAAAATAAACCGCATTCTACTTCTACAACACATCACTCCGCACAGCGAAACCGGCAGAACTCCCGCTGAACGGGAGCGAAAACTTCGTTCCCGTCTCGACCGACTGCACCCTGCTTACGAGCCAGAAAAGCCTCCAGGATCCAGCGGACGCTACCGTACCTTCAAGGTAGGCGACCCCGTTTATGCAAGAAATTTATCGGGCGACCCAGTTTGGATTGAAGCAATGGTAATACGCGAGACTGGGCCCAGATCCTATATTGTAAAATGTATTGATGAGAGACTATGGAAAAGACATATTGACCAATTACGGTCACGACTTATAACTGCTAGCCAACAACTTCCCAACGACCAAACTGAGGGGGGGGGGGAAGGAAGAGAAGATTACAATATGCCAGGAAACCTGTTCCAGGAAAGCGATGAATCAAGTGAAACCCAGGAAATGGAGCAGGAAGAAGAATCGTACGCTCCAAGGGAAATCACACCAGAACGAGAAGCTGAGCCACTACAAAACAACACCCTACCTCAACGGGACTGCACACAGCCAGTCCAAAGAAAATCTGACAGACCCAAGAGACAACCGTCCTATTTAAAGGACTACATAGTCACAAACTAATTGTGAAGCCAGGGGGAAGGGGTGTTATGTATGTAAATAGTTGAATAAAGGCAAGCTTGGGGTAAAGTGCAGGGTTCAGGCCCTGCACTTCTGATTGGGTGTTAAGCGGCTAGATCGGATTGGTCGGGTTCTGAGAATCTGATTGGCCCTTAACGAAGGACTCTTATTGGTACTGGAGCTAGCGTTTCACAGCTCCTATTGGTTATTTCACATTAGCATTGCCTATATAAAGCAGAGTTGTTGTTATAGAAGAAGAAGTCACTATGCAATAAAGAGTTGAAAGTTCACCAACTAAGACTGTCTCCATTCATTCTACCCATGCCTGAATCTATGACATTTTCTATTTTAGCTTGCACCAATACACTATCTCCAAATCAGAGTAATCACACACATACACACAAACAAAATTCTTATCAGCTAGCAAAAATATAGATTGATGTTTATTTATTAACCATCAGCAGATATTAAAAAGAGTTCACTATCAAAACAGGATAAAGCACAGGGAGATACAAAAAACCAAGCAAGAATTTATATATATATATATTATATATATTTCTATATGTACATACAACTTTTCAGAGCCATTGGAAACAATATATGGATTTTTAGAAAAGACAGGCCCTTTGATTATTCCAGCCTTAATCTTTTTTTATATACCCAATGGCAGAATAGAGATGGAAAACGGGACTATTCTCCATTCTGCATCATTCAAGTCATAATTCTGAAGATGAGGATTATATCTCCAACACTTAGTAACTCAACCTGAAGGTAATTTATGGTCATCAAGGTGGGTGGACTTATCTTTCACGAAATGGCTCAACCTGCTTTTAAAGTCATCCAACTGGTCCCTATAACTACAAGCCTGAATAGAATACCATCTGGACAAAACATAGCAAGGCACGTTTCCTGATGATAATACTAGTAGAATACTGAACAGATCCACCCAAACATTGTTTGCAATTTTGACAGTATTTTCAAGGCTGACGAGTGCACAAAGATGATTATGTGAAAAAAAAAAAAGCTTTTATGTTAGCCCTTCGGGATAGATCCAGAACCAGGGACATGAAGGATTCTATGAGTATTCTTTATTGTAGCATGGTAGAATAACAAACAAAGCCTGCCCAAGTCTGTAGAGATTCTCAGTCATCCAATGAAACATCTTCAAAGAAAAAACAAATAAGTCCAGTTGCCTCCAGAAAAAGCACCTTTGGAAAAATACCTGCCCAAGTTTCTCTTTGTCCCATTTCATTATTTAAAAAAAACTATTCTGAGTTTCTTTCTCAACTTCCTTTTTCTCAAGACTTTCTCAATGTTCTCCTTTAGCAGCTCTCTCGTTTCTTCTCTGTCCACAAGGTCAGCTTTACATATCCTTATATTACTCATACTTTCTGCCACACATTTCAGTTATTTTGATTATGTACCATCAAATCAACGTTGACTCTTAACAACCTCATATCTTAACTACAATTGAGTAGTTAGAAAACATTATGTTGTGTCTTCGGAAATGATGCCAGGAGTCGGTGACTTCGTATCAAGCTCTTTTATTGATGTAGGAACCGAACTGGTGCTATAGGAAAAGTTCGCGGCTTTTATTCCTTTAGCCGCGGCGGCCGCGGCCAATGGCACCGCTTTGAATCTCCCGCGATTCGAATAGACCAATCGCGGGAGATTCCTAGCGAGCCAATCGGCGCGGCTCACCTAACCAATCAGAGTGCCCCGTGCTTTGGCCAATCAAAGCGCGGGGATATCAAGAATGCTAATGAGGGGACAGAACACCCCTCCCCTCTTGGTTTAGTCCTTACGTCGCATAGTCCCGTAGGTAGGCGGGGCTCCGTCTTAGCCTACTGGACCTGCACAGCTCAGTCGTAGGTTGGATCCCGGCCGGTTCGGTCGGGGTCTCTGCTTCTCCGGATGCCGTCGTGGGAACCGGCTGGTCGGTCGGGCCGGGCCGCTCTCCGTAGCTCCTTCCTGGGCTTCCCGGGTTGGTTGAGCTGCGGGTTTCGCCGCTCCCGCTCGGTCTCCCCGGGTCGGTCAAGCTGGCCTGGCTGTCCCTTCCTGGTGAGGGGTCGTGCTGGCTGCTTTCCGGTAAGTATGGCTGGTTTATTCTTCTTTGGTTTTGGTCCCCTGGGTATTCCCTCCCCCCTTGGTTTGTGTTGTGGGGGTTGGTTTTGCCTGCTTGTGCGTCGGTGGTTTCTTGGGTGGTCGTCCTCGATCTTAATTGGTCGATGTGGTGTTTCCATGCTCGTCCGTCTGTTGTTTGTAGCCGGTACGAGTGTGGGCCTGTTATTTGTGTGATGACGGCCGGTACCCATAACGGGTCTCCCGTCAGGTTTTTTGCGTACGCGGGGTCGCCTGGTGCGAAGGTTCAGTGTTTGCTGGTTGAGTCTGGGGGCTTCTCTGGGTTATACATGGGGTGTAATCTGTCGAGTGGGGACCGTAATTTCCTCCCCATTAACAGTTCAGCTGGGCTCTTATTCGTTGTGGTATTTGGGGTTATGTGTTGGGTGAAGAGTAATTTATTTATTTTATCCAGGATCTCCCCGTGGTCTATTTTCCGGATGGTTTTCTTAGTGAATTGGACCATCCGTTCCGCCCTACGGTTTGCCGCCGGATGCGCCGGTGCTGTCAGTCCGTGTCGGATGCCCCTTTCCGCTAGGAATTTTTTGAATTCTAGCGAGGTGAATTGGGGCCCGTTGTCGGAAACGACGACGTCTGGGAGGCTGTGCGTTGCAAAGAGTTTGCCGAGTTCCTTGATCACAGCCTCCATGGTTGTTGTTCTCATGTTGCTTACCTCCAGCCAGTTGGAGTAAGCGTCTACTGTTATTAGGAAGGTGTGTCCTTTTGTGGGCCCGGCGAAGTCTATGTGGATCCTAGACCAAGGTCCCCTTGGGGTTTCCCACTCTAGGACGGGTGCTATGGGTGGGCTTGGCCTAGTTTCCTGGCATCGTTGGCACCTTGCTGCCCATGTCTCAATCTGTTTGTCCATCCCTGGCCACCAAGCATAACTTCTGGCCAGGGCTTTAGTCCTAACGATGCCAGGGTGCCCCTCGTGTAATAGTTCCAGAACCTTCCCTTGTAGTTTTTCTGGAATGACCACCCTATCCCCCCATAGTATGCACCCTTTTAATAACGAGAGTTCCGTTTGCCGGTTCCGGAATGTCTTGACAGACTCGTCGTTGTCCCTTTCTGGCCACCCTTTCTCTACCCAATGCAACACCCGTGCCAGACGTTTGTCTTTATTAGTCTCTCGGGCAATGTCTGACGCGGTCATGGGTAGGTTGGGTAGAGTCTCTATATTGAGGGTGGTCGTTGTGGGTGCTGGGTCGGTGTCAGGTTCCGGTAGCGGTGAGCGGCTTAAGGCGTCTGCATGGGAGATCGTCTTACCCGGTCTGTGTATGAGTCCGTAGTTGTAGACCGCCAGGAACTCGGACCACCTTGTCATTCGGGGAGACAGAATGTTCGGGGTGGCCCGGTTCCCTGCAAGGATTCCCAGCAGCGGCTTGTGGTCGGTTATGATGGTAAATGTCCGGCCGTAGAGATACTCGTGGAATCTTTTTACTGCAGCAACGATAGCCAGAGCCTCTTTGTCCAGCTGGCTGTAGTTCCGCTCCGGTTTGGTGAGGGTCCTTGAAAAGAACGCGATGGGCGCTTCTTTTCCGTCGGGGAGGGTATGGTTGAGGACAGCGCCGATGCCGAAGGGTGATGCGTCGCATGTGACGGCCAGAGGTAGGGTCTCGTTGTACTGTATAAGCAGGGCGTCTGAAGTGAGGAGGTCCTTTGTTCTCTGGAAGGCGGCTTGCTCGCGTTTCCCCCAAGTCCAGGTCGCCGCCTTGTCCAGGAGCCTATGCAAAGGCTCCGCCACCGTCGCCTTTTGGGGCAGGAAAACATTGTAAAAGTTAAGTAGCCCCAGGAATGCCTGTAGCTCCGTCTTCGACTTGGGTGTGGGGGCTTCTTTGATGGCCTTGATTTTTTGGTTTGTGGGGTGAATGCCGTGACGGTCTAGGAGATATCCTAGGAATTCAACCCGTTCCATGTATAATTGGCATTTCTCCCTCTTTACCTTGAGCCCGGTCTCTTTGAATTTGGTTAGGACCTCCCTTAGGTGACCCTCTAGTTTGTCTTGGTTGGTTGCCGACACTAAGACGTCGTCGAAGTAAGGTACCACCCCCTTGATGCCTTGTAATAGTCTTTCCATTAGGCTTTGGAATATTCCCGGTGCCACGCTGACTCTGAATTGGAGCCGGTTGCATTTAAATGCTCCCTGGTGGGTGACTATGGTTTGCGCTTCTGCCGTTTGCTCGTCGACTGGCAACTGTTGGTATGCCTGGGCGAGGTCAAGTTTGGCGAAAACCTTGCCCCCTCCCAGTGAATGCAGTAGGTGTTGCACTATTGGGACGGGGTAGGTGCTTTGTTGCAACGCGCCATTTAGGGTGGCCTTATAGTCCTCACAGATCCTCACCGACCCTTCGGGCTTGATCGGGGTGACTATGGGGGTCTCCCACCAGGCGTGGTGTATTGGTTGTAGGACCCCTTGCTTGACGAGCTTGTCAATTTGCTCGTCTATCTTGGGTTTAAGTGCGAATGGCACCCGCCTTGGTTTCAGGTGTTTTGGGGGGACGTTTGGGTCTAGGCTGAATGATATAAGGGGCCCTCGGTACTTGCCTAGGTTTCCGTCGAAGACCTCTTGGAATTCCCGGGCTAGTTGTTGCTCCCAGCTGTCGTCGGTGACGTGGTCGATTCCCGTGACTGTGATGCCGAGCGGGGCGAACCATTGCAGTCCCAGTAGGCTTGGGCGGTCACGATCGACGATTGTCAGGGGAAGCCTTTCGGTGCGCCCTTTGTATGTTACGTTGAACTGTCCGGTTCCGACTACCGGGATGCGGTTTCCCTGGTAGTCTTTTACGATTAGTCTCTGGCTGTCTAGGCCTTTCCTTTGGATGGTAGGCACCAAGCGCTTTATTTCTTGCCATGCTATCATGGAGAGGTAGGACCCGGAGTCCACCTCCATTTTGCATGGCTCGCCTTCGATGCCTACCTCCACGTAGACCTTCCAGGTGTCATTGGTTATGGCGTGGCCGATGGTGACCGTCTGATGGGTCTCCTCTCTTCGCCGGGTCTCGCCGCCTCGTAGGGATCGTCCGTTCCGGTCCCATCTGTTGTCAGAGGGGCGATCTCTGGTCCGGGGTGGTGTGCTCTCTCTCCTCCGTTCACTCTGGTCCCATCGGGGCGGGCTGCGGTTCTTTTTGAGGCGGCAGACATGGGCGATGTGTCCCTTCTTGTCACAATGCCGGCAGATCGACTCGAAAAACCGGCATTCGGACCTGGGGTGGTCGCCTCCGCAACCGGCACAGTTGGTCCTCGACTTACGACCCCGCCAGTTCCGTGGGTCGCGGCCTGCCTGGAGGTGATGAATTTCCTCCTCCTCGTCGGAAGTGCCCGATGCCGAGTGGAAATCGCCCTGGTGGGTGGTCGTCTCGGGTTGGGCCTTGGCCGACCTTGCAGGGTGGTTGTTCCCACTGCGGTCCCCAGCGTTCAGTCGGCGCATGCGGTCGGCGGATGTTCAGGTCGCTTCGGCGGCTGCGGTGGCGGTGAGGGTGAGGGTATCTGCAAGGTTGATGTTGCCCTTGGCCATCAGCCGACTCTGGAGGACGGGGTCCCACAGGCCAAGCACGATTCGGTCTCGCAGGGCGTCGTTCAGGTTGTCGAATTCGCACAGTCCCCCTAGGCGCCGTAGCTCGGCGACGAAGTCGCTGAAACTCTCACCCGACCGTTGGTCCTGATGGTAGAACTCGTTGCGTCGGATTAGGATGGGCACCTCTGGAGCGTAGTGCTGCCGAAGTATTGGCTCGAGGACGTCCCAGTCCATCGCAGTCACGTCGGCGGGTTTGGCAAGTGCCTTGGCCATCTTAAATACCTCGGTCCTGCAGTGGGTCAGGAAGACGGCTCGCTTCATGGGGCCGGTGGCGTCCTTCAGGTCGCTGCACTCGAGGAACATGCGGAATCTGTCGGAGTACGATTCCCAGTCCTCGCTGGCGGGGTTGAAGGGTGCGGGGGGTGCGATTTTCGCCATCGTGGAGATTTGTCTGGCTTCCGTCGGACACGTGGTTCGGTTCAGGATCTGGATCCCACCCTCGTCGCCAGTGTTGTGTCTTCGGAAATGATGCCAGGAGTCGGTGACTTCGTATCAAGCTCTTTTATTGATGTAGGAACCGAACTGGCGCTATAGGAAAAGTTCGCGGCTTTTATTCCTTTAGCCGCGGTGGCTGCGGCCAATGGCACCGCTTTGAATCTCCCGCGATTTGAATAGACCAATCACGGGAGATTCCTAGCGAGCCAATCGGCGCGGCTCGCCTAACCAATCAGAGTGCCCCGCGCTTTGGCCAATCAAAGCGCGGGGATCTCAAGAATGCTAATGAGGGGACAGAATACATTATATTAACAAATATGTTTTCTATGGTGGCTAAGGACCATAGGAGAAAACATTTGGTGCAGTGGCTAGGGTTCTGGCCTAGAGATTAGGAGACCATGACTTCTAGACTTGCGTTAGGCTTGAAAGCTGGATGAATTTGGGCCAGTTATTCAACCCAACCCAGCTCACAGTTCATTGTGGAGAAAATAGGAGGCAGGAATATTAGGTAAATTCATGCCTCGAGTGTGTGTGTGTGTGTGTGTGTGTATACATGTGTGTGCGTGAGGGGGTGAAAAAGCAAGCACAAGAGCAACTTAAAACAGAGATACATAACCAAGGATGCATGCAGGGATTCAGTGTCTTTCTGTGTTGGATCCAAAATCTCCTCTAACCGCAACAGCCAAAAATTAGTGGTCTAGGCTTCTACCATGTACAGATGAGAAACACACGCATACTATGAAGGTTCTAAAATAGCTAAAGGGAGCTGAAGAAAGGTAGTTTCCCATAAGTACAAACAAGTGTATGACACAGTTACGTAATTGTTCCACCCACAGTGACCTTCACTATCTACCAGTGTTGAGAGTGATCATTAACTACTAAAAAGCTATTCACCTTGGTATTTAATAAACTTCCTCCATCCATTTGGGGATTTTACCCAAACATACATACAGAATATTTTAAGCTAACTCTGTCACTTACCTTTAACTTAATACTATATTTTTAAAACAAGAGTCCAGCCCCCATGAATCCAAAGTAAGGTTTGAAGTGTGCAGCCAGTGCCTGAAACCTCACTGGGAAATTCAGTGGGTCACATCACTAATTGTCTTACTGCAGAGGAAAGTACATAAATTAGACTTAAGTCATTCCAAAACAATTCTATGGCAAGAAGGTATGTTGTCTCCTGATGGGTGTTGATCCATTTTAGACCCTTTTGCCTTTATTTCTTTGCTGCCTGCTCTGCTAAAGCTTTTTGTCTTTCTGATAAGGGCTGCAGATGGTTTCAGACATTAAGCAAGCAATTCGGCCAATCTGAGCATGACATCTCACACAGCAATTGCCAGGCACTTTGCAAATTGTCTGTTCACTGAAGCTGCTAAATGAACAAACATCTTGGAAATGCCAGCCAATTGGCACTAGCTTTGCTGTTTCAGAGACAGCCTGTATCTGCACCCTCATTTTCAGATCTTAATAATTCAGGCTCAAATATTTTCAAAAACAAGAGAAATTCAGTAAAACCTGAACTGACAGGTTTATGTATTCCAAATCTCTACATATGTTCAGTTATGTAAAAGGCTTTAAGTTTAAGATAATGAAGTTGGCAAATGAAAAATATTTCTTGTATGTTCTTTAAATGAACTTTACCAAACTTCAGTGAAACTTCACACTTGTTTAGGAATTAAGCTATTTACCTTCTAAAGAATGCTTTCCCTTCATAACATATTGATAACAATCAAGCAAAGCTTTAAAAAATATTGAAACAGAGATAAAAAAAAGTGCTGATAGGGGTATACTTTTGCCTTTAGGAATATGTGTTTGTGTATCTACCAAGGCATGTGTGGCTATCGTTCACATCTTGGAACTTAACTTTCTGCCTTCCAGCTCAAGCTGGCCTCGATCCAACTGCACCAAGCAAAGTTTTAGTCAATTAATTCACCAAATTATGCTTAGTTGGAATCACATTTCCCCCTAGAAAAAGAAGCATATTCTTGCTTTAGTAGACAGTCTCAAATTTCTCCCTACAGCTTGGGTATTTTATCAGATCAGATTTCACAAAAGAGATTAGAAGATCTTTTTAAAAAATCCCATGATAATTCCAGGCCTAGTAGCAAAGACTCAATTAGCTTGAAGAAAATTACTTTGATTTGCCAGTGTCTGCATCGCCTCTTTCATTGTATATGTCTTTAAGTTACTCGTAGAATCTTGGCCCAGCATTTCCATCTCCCCACAGAAATTCTTTGAAGCCTTATGCCAAGAAACTAAAGGAACACAAAAGCATAATACACACGGATATTTGGCCATGGAAGGAGTTCTGGTGGTGGGAGATCTTGAAGGTAACTCTCTCTGGGCCAGACCAAGCAGCAGATAGATTTAGAGAGGGGAATTGTTCAAACAGGTCAAAGTGAAATGAGTAGTAAAGTGCAAATGTCCTGCCATGGATTGCATAAATTCAGGTTAAAGGTGGGGTTTTCCACTTTTGAACAGTCTCTGAAATTAAACAAAATCAAAACAAGCAACTCCCTACAAATACCAGTATATTTTTTAAAACACATACACCTAGGAGTCGTAACTTTTTCCTATTTTTATTAGTATTCCAGTTTTTTTAAATATAGAGGAGCATTTAAATATTGCCTTTGCTTCAAGAATGAAGAGGTAATATGTAAAGAGCACAAAACACTTATTATTACACATATTGACTGCTGCCAGGATCGCCTTTGCCCAATGTTGGAAACAGCCATCTATACCCGCAGAGAAACTGGTTATAAAAAAAATTATGAACTGTGCTGAAATGGATAAATTAACGCTGAGTTTAAAAGATAAAGAAGTTTCAATATTTTATAAAGTGTGGGAACAATGGTTCTGGATAGATCGGAGATAGATTAAAGATAGGTAATTATTAAATATAAGTAATAGATAGAATAAGAATGTAATTATGCATAAATTAATACCTGTAAATAGTATACGAATTATTGTCATATGATAAGCACTACAAATAGCTGCTATTGAGTAATATATTTCTTAAGTTTTTAATGTAATAAAAATTAAATAAAGTCTATTTTTTTAAAAAAGAATGAAGATGTTATGGCTACAGCTCGCATTGTTTTACCCCTTGTTTTGGCTCTTTGTCCTTCTTTTATCTGGCACCTGGTTCCAGTATCACTAAAACTGAAAAAACTATGGCTGAATTTACCTAAAACATTAAAGTTCAAATGTGATTGGCTATGTGATGGTTTATTTGTGCAAATCCAAACTGTGTAGTTTGGTTTATATTTTAGGCAATTGGGTTCCTTCAATAAACTATGGTTCATTTAACTAAGGTTACCATGTTGTGCAAATCTAGTCTCCAAATCTAGTCTTCTTGAGATAGTGTCCTTTCTTTTCACTGCCACTTAATGAAACTTCTGCAGCAAAATGCAATTTACATGAAAAGTGAAGTGGATAAGCTGTGTTCCTTTAGATGTTCCTGCTCTAAAGCTATATACCATCATAGGCAAATGGCCAGTGGCAAAAGATGCTTGGAACTATAGTATAGGCCAACATCATCTGTGGCAAATTCATCTGTGTGCAGCGAAAGCAAACTATACAAGGGTGAATTGGAAAGTTGAATTGAATACATACATGCACCTTTGGAGGATTAGCACATGAAACAGTGAGCTGCAGGATGGAATTTCAGTTGTGTAACATATACCCATTCCCTTTAACTGTTATTTGCACAGAAAAGTGATTTGGAGAACTGCACTGAAGCAGCTGTGATTTAAACTTAGGAGATGCTATTAGCAGAGTTGCTGGCCAATTTATCACTGTTAGTAGATAATGTTGAGATTGCTTCTAAATGTATTAGAAGTCTTGTTTTACAAAGCATAAAACACAGAGAAAACATCCCTTGAAAATATATCCTGGAGTTCTGGAATGTAAAACATTCTTACCAATGTGTAGGATTTCAACTCATAATTCCCAATGGTGTTCCTATCCATTGGAGAGAGATGGCTGAAAATATGCATTATGACATCATTTTACAAGTTCCATGACTTATAATACAGATTTACACCTGACTTTGTAATTCAAATGTGAAAGGCTAGGATCTACATCATGACTTTATAATGCAAATTATAGTCATTGTAATGCAATGTAGCCATTGTAATTAGTACCAGGTGCCGGTGCAACCGGAAGGTGTTAAATCGGGCAAAGCTAAATAAAATTTTGTTCCACTCTCTCTAGACTTTTAAATAGGACCACAGTTTCTAGACACTATTAATATTTCTGTACCTGTCTTGTACCTCTAGTTATTTGTTCGCAAATTGATGACAATTGGTGGGAAGTCAAGGCAGTTTGCTCAAATGCTGTCATATGCCCATATTTACAAAGATCAGAATTGTGCAAGGCATGATATTCTCTGTGACATGCAAAAATTAGACTTTGAAGGATAGGAAGATTATTTGTTTTTGAACTTTACTGTTGGAGAACACTCCTGGGAATACCATGGATAGCCAAGAAAACAAACAAATGGATCATCAAATAAATCAACCAAGAGTTCTAACTTGGGGAACAAATTACCAGGTTCAAATTACCTATTTTGGGCACATTACGAGAAGGCCTAGTTCTCTGGAAACAGCTTTAATGCTGGGAAAGGAAGGAAAGAGGAGAATATGGTGACCACCTCTAGGTGGACAGACTCAGTTACAGTAATGATGGGGCCACCATTGAAAGAGTGAAGGATCATGTTAGAAATAGATCATAATAGGGTAAAATCTATCTATGTGAAAATCTGTCTATGTGAGTTGACAACAACTTGATGGTATTTAATCAATTAATCCATAAGGCAGTTTTGAGAGAGAATACTAAATCTATAAAGATCAAAAGATAAGGCATGAAGTGTATGATACAAAGATAGTTTTGAAAGACAGAAAAGTAGAGTGAACAAGGCTGGTAGATTTAGCTATTTGCTTTTTTTCTTGCCTTTAACTTATTTGATAAATTTTTATACCTTTTCTCTACCCAGCATATTATTTATCTTGGAAGGGAATAATGTGACATGTATATATGTATTGGTGTAAAGAACTGGAAGTTCATATATCTCCAATATAAAACCAAAGAGATGAATCTACTGGACAACTGGATACTTTGTGTGCCAGTGATTAATAAAACTTTTTTTTTTGGTATGATTTGTATGAATTACCATGACAATTATTTTTCAGGATTTTAGGAAAGATTTTCCTGTCTCTGTGTGGAAAATCCGGAGGCTTAAAATGAGATATTTTCTATGCAAGGCAGGTTTTCTATCCAAGTGGCTTCTTTGTTGGTGTAATAAATATAATAAAAAGTTTGATCATTCAGCTATAGTAGCCATATTTCATTTCTAAATCACAGAGAATGCATTTATTTATTTTTATTTTTGGCATTTGTCAATCTCAAAATTAAGCTTGAAGCACTGAAGAATCCACAAAAGTATGAAGATTCGATTTATACTCTGAAGAAGCAACAGTAAACCATCAAGAAAATTCTCTCCAGTCCGGCAAGAATCTTCTGCAGAGAATTCTGCTAAAGAGCTCATCATTTCAGCTAGGAAAAAAAATGTAGCCTACCGTGAAATTCAACAAGAGAAAATAAATAGAACTCTTCAAACTCTTCTTCAAAGGATTTAGTAACAGCTATTTTATACTAATCAGCTTAATTGAACAAAAAAGTATATATTTATCTTGCTGTATTACCACCATGGTCTATATGGATTTCTAGAAGCTTAAAAACTATAATTTAGAGTTGAAAACCAAAATAATACCACAAATCTACCATGCAAGAAAAGGATATTCGCTCATGATTCCCCACAGAACATCTGGGCTGACTTTTGCAGGATAATTTGAATTGAAGGCAACCAAAAGGAAAAATACTTAAAACCTTCATTTCAAAATAACATTCTAATCTGGGTAATGTCACCCATGCCATAAACTTTCCTAAACAAATAAACAATGTACAGAACAATGACTTGCAAGCATGTATATCTCAACTGAAGCTTGAGCCAATGTTGTAAACCTATTGTTTCCTAATTCAGGGCAATAATCAATATGTATTATTCAATAGTACCCTCAAACTATGTTGTACAGATGCTTAGTATCATATGAATAACAGTTCAACCCCATTCACCTCAATAACATTTAATAACAAAGCAATTTATATTGCAAGGGAAGTCTTTATTGGTTTGGGAAAGGTTATTTTTCATGAATGAAGGTGAACACGTCCCAGGATCCTGCGAGGTTATTTTTAATTTCAAAATAACATTCTAATCTGGGTAATGTCATCTATGTTATTTATTTGATTTCTATAGCCACCCATCTTCACAAGTGACTCTGGATGGGGCAAACGAAATTAAAATTATTGTGAAACAATTTACAAAACACAAAATAAAAATTATTTTGCTGTTTGTTTGTTTTTCCTGGGAGGGAATTCAGAATCTCAGTTTAGCCATGTACCAAATTGTATATTTAAAGGAAATTTTGAAAACTTTTGAGTATATCTTGAATTGAATGAGAGAACCAACAGGAGGCCAATACAGTTGCAGTACAGGCAATGCTCCCCACTATATGGTTTCTTAACACAATGGCCTGTAACACACCAAAATGATATAATTTGTATTATGTTTCTTTGTGTACATTATTATTTTGTCTACACTGCTTTGTGTACAATATTGGCTGTCTCAGAGGCCCCTTGTAATGAGAATATGGTATATGATTTATTTTTATTTGGCTCCTGCCTTCCTGCTTATGTTAATCAAGGTACAGAACATAGGAAGAGAAACTAACCAGTGGTGCTTCCCCCACCCCAGGCTTACTCTGAAACATTTATAGAGGACACAGAATTCAAACATCAGATATGGGTTGCTTGAACACACAGTCATTTTTTTTTCTTAAAGATTTAGTCAACTTAGACTATGAAGCAGGCAGTTTTTCTCCATTTCTACCCAACCCTTTTGAAATTGATGGTGGGCATGGAAAGACAGCATAGTGTCAGTATGGGGCTAACTTCTCTGGAAGTTCAGCCTCTCTCCATCCACCACATCCTCAATATTCAGCGTTACTTTGAGGAGCTGCAAACTTGCATCAAAAGCATTGATCTCATCGGATGCAAAAAAAAAAAAAAGACTGGAGTGGAAGAATGTTAACCTTCGCAGAACACCTGAACTATCTTCTTCATTTGCTTTCCTAATAGATAACGTTATTTATCAACTTTTGAATGGGCAAATATCCGTACATATGTTTAGAAAAGATATTGGCTATATCTTTTTCCATGCTCCTTGCTTGCAGGATTCACCCAAGATGTGCCACATATCAAGGTCATGCTAATAAGCTGATGCTATTAAAAGCAAGAGGCAGCAAGAAGCTGAGCTATACTATCCTGCTTGGTTTGCAAGATGAGCATTCTTCAGTGCCAGCTGGGCTAAGAGCTGAACAGACATTAATTAGCACTAGGATTCCAGCTTTTCATTCCAAAGTAGCAGATAAGCTTTCTATGTAGGCTCTGAATAAGAAAACAGTAGAGGTACTTTTACTGTGGAGTTTGCACAGCTCAAGGCCCAGCACAGAGCTGAGCATGCCCTGTAGTCCAAGTAATGAGCAGTTAGTTGAAAGTTTCCCTGTCCAAGTTTAATATTTGATCCTAAAATAAGTATGCTGAGGATGGAATCCAATTGCAGGTAAGCAAGTGAGTGAAGCTGGAGAGAAGGAAGCAAACCAAGTTTGGCACATGCTTGCTACCCGGATTTAGAGATCCAAATATGTAGCTTCCTATGAATAGGATAAGAGTCGCTACAAACCCCTTTTCTTTGGTTTTTTTTTTAAAACTTTCACCCAACCATGACACAAGCATGACATCTTTTTCCCCCATTGTTTTTCCCTTGACACTGGCTCACCTTCTCCCGAGCTTGGGAAATAAATTTTAAAATAATTCTTAACTTCACTGGTTAGTGGTATTCCCATCTTCTTATTCTGACATGGCTCAAGGGCAATCCCTATAAAATGTATTAGGCTCTGTCATTCAATGCTTCCAAGAAAAATTGAGTGACTGCAGGAACTTCAAGAAGAGACAAAAGAGGTAATAGAGACAAGCAGATTGCACGCTTGTAGTCTGATTTAAGGGTGAGAGGAAAGCCACTCAACACACAATTTGGAAAAAGCCCTCAGATTTCAAAGAGCTGTGTAAAACTTTCTATGTATAATGGCTGAGGAGGAAGTAGGTAATCAGGTGTGTGGATCTTTCCCTCCCACTACAATTAAGAGAGATTCCTATCTAAAGGTAAAATAGACAAATTTGTTGTAAAGGTAAAGGTTCCCCTCGCACATATGTGCTAGTCATTTCTGGCTCTAGGGGTTGGTGCTAATCTCTGTTACAAAGTCGAAGAGTCAGAGCTGTCTGAAGACGTCTCTGTGGTCATGTGGCTGGTATGACTAAACCCCGAAGGCGAACGGAACACTGTGACCTTCCCACCAAAGTGGTCCCTATTTTTCTACATGCATTTTTAATGTGCTTTCGAAATGCTAGGTTGGCAGATAATAGGTGGGACAGGTAACAGGTAATGCTAGGTTGGCAGATAACCCAATGCTAGGTGGGACAGGTAACACTGCGTTATCTGGCGCTAGAGTTTCAAATTGCTGAACTGCTGACCTTTCTGACCAACAAGCTCAGTATCTTAGCCACTGAGTCACCGCGTCCCTTTTAAAATTTGTTTGTAGGTAAGCACCATAAAGCATATGTGTGTATTGCTTTGGTACACCCAGGGAGGCAGGTTAGTGTTATCATTCTGAATTACAGTATTTGGGACCAACCCTTCAGTGTTTTTTAAATGAATTTCCCACTTTTCTTCCTGTGATTTTAGCCGCAAAATTAAATCTATGTTAAGGTAGTGAAAATGGAATCTTATACAGTTTTCAAAAATGAAACAGCTCTATCCCATGATAGAGGAAGTTCTTATTTCTTTACTTAAGTTTATGGGCTGTTTTCAACCCCTCCAGCCCCAATTTTTGGCTCACCCGCAGTTCCCAGACAGCACTGCCGAAACTGACCAGATTTTGGTGGCAAGATTTTTGAGTCCTTTAGACATTGGTTTGATTTTCTAATTCCTTCAGCCCCACAAAATACACATACTAGTCGAACATTTTCAGTCACACCTGCTTGGTGTTGTTATTGCTATATACCATCACTCTGAAGCCCCAATCTTCATGATTACTGGGCACACAGAAGTGTTGCCTTGACTGGTTCAAAGCTGCTTAACGGGGATAAGATTCACATTTTCAAACACTGAAACAATTGAGGTTTAAACCTGGCTTTAAGAAATACCCCAATAAGATTGCTACTGTGTTTATCCTTCTGCACATTACTCTTTTAGTCTAATGAATTAAAGTGCTAGGACAAATTTCAGGCATAGACTGTTGGATGCAAGTAAATATGCAAAACTGAATAAGTGAGTAGAAAAGGATGCCTTGTGTAGCATAACTACAATGCTTAATGGAGTAAGAAGTAAACCCAGCCATGAATTTGTATGCCAATCACAAAACTAGATAAACCAGGAGGACTGAGATAAATGTCCTGGTGACATATCTTCTCAAAACCTCACCAAGGAAATTGTATGGAAAGACTCTCAAATGAATCTGACATAGTGCCCAGTGGTAGGACCGCCCCCTCCCCAGGCCAGAAGGTATCCAAAGAGCATCTGAGGAGAAGAGCAAGGACCTGCGATGAATAGTGAAGGTTTTAATGATGTGCCTAGAGCAAATCCAGCAGGAATTCCAACTGCTGAAGCAGCCACTGGTGAAATCAAGGTTCTGCACTACACCAACACGCATCAGATAGCAATGTGGAGTGTCTGAGGAATAAGCTAGGGTAAATAATCAAACAGTTGCAGTAGTGTTTACCAAAAGCAAGTACTGAAGTGCCATAAAACCAGACATATTGCTGGAAGACAAAAACCACAAAATTTTGCCTTACTTATTTCAGCCATGCCGTGCATTCAAACCCACTGGAAAAGGCAGTTATGCTTGGAGTGATCAACAGTAAAAGGAAACGAGTCTGCCAAAAAACGTATGGACAGTCACCATCAAAGCCAATATCAGTCAGAGCATAAAACACCTCAAATAAGTCATACGAGATCAGAAAATATGGAAAGTATTAGTCTATTCTAGAATTGCTAAGAATTGGATATAATTGAATGGATAGCAACAGCATCGCTATCCTCCTACTGATATATTAGGGCTGTACCATTTGACTATGATGTATGGAAAAGCAGATAACCAATGTGGATAAATAAACCACAGCAAATTTATATCAGATTAGGAAAAGAGAAGATTTTCTCAAAAAGGAAATACACACGAAGTGGGCAGCGATTCAAACTAATGCATATATGCTCTGCTTTGTATTACGTACATTATGTATATAAATATAGAAGCTTTACTGTTAAAGTTGTTACAAGATCTCAGAGTGGTAAAATCACCGCAGTTTATTCCACTGAACATAGCATACATTGGGGTATATTGGAATATGAAACTGAATCACCATCATTCTTGCCAAAACAAGATCAGCTATGAAACCATGACATTTAAGCTAAGCAGACAGTGGCCATGAAGTTCAGATCTGTAGCTAGAGAAAACTGGAAAATATGAATTCTTCTACTGCACTATCAATGCTTTTCTTTTAATTGACTAAAAGTGGCTAAAACTGAATTGCATTCTTTCTTCTTATCACACTGGAACAAATGCTGGGATTCCACGGCGGAAAGCAAAGCAGCTCCATTTGCATTGCCCAATCCCACTGGCTGAGTTCCCTCTGGGTTATTTGCATTGAACAAGATTATTGGGGTGTACATTTATTCCTATTTAAGGATTAGCCTGGGTGTGTGCAAATGGCTGCACTTTGAGGAGGGAAGAAAGAAAAAAGAGTGCATTTCATTTCAGTCTAGAAATATCACAGGGCGGTTCTGCCTATGAGAATCGCCCAGACCCAACCTGTAGCAAACACCATTGTGTCAGGCTGGGAATTAAGCAAAGGTTAATTAAGATATGGTGCTTTGAGCAAAGAAACCAAACAAACAGCATTCCCCTTCTTGCAGTGCTCAAGAGTTCAGAAGGTGCCTGGGATCAAGGAGACCTTTTAAAAGAATACTGTCTAAATATGCTGAACTTGCCTGCAAATTCTGGAAGTCATACAGAAACACACCTGGCAGGTATTGAGCTGGGCAGGGAGAGACTGAGCTGAAGAAGGTGAATTGAGGGATATGTCTCCTAAGCTCCAAAATTACAAAAAATCTCTGAAACTGAGACTTTTGCATAATTATCCTGTAGAAAGATTGAGGAAAGAGAAAGTTTTGCCCCTAAATGATGCTTGGAAATACCTTTAAAATATTGTAATAATTCAGCTTTATACATAGGGCACAATACTTACAGCACTTGTCTTTAATCTATTTAGTAGCTGTTGGAAACTAACTTACAGAAAGTTGCACATTCAAATTGAGGGCCTAATTTACCATTGAAGAAATCAGCAAAATGGTTGAACAGTCTTAATTTAGAATCCATCTTAGCATCTAGCTCTGAGAAATGCTTCTTATTTTTACAATAGAAATTGTTGCACAATTCATCACAAAGCCCTTCAGTTATCACTACTAAGACACAATCCAAACCTGTATTTTTAGAGGTTGCTACTCAGGTGTTTGCTTGCAGACTTCCTAGGCAATTTATGCAGTGCTGGAAACAGGTGGGTAATCTTTGTTTTCTTATATTAGTAATATCAACAATAACACTTTTGCTAGAATGCTTAGCAGAGCAAGTGCAGGTGGAAGATGTAGAGGTATAACTATGAAAAACTACTGGATACAAAACAGCTCTCAGTGTCAAACCCTTTAGAGAACTGTCAATATAACAAGGAATGTAACATGCAACAGGATTGTTGCCCTTGTGAAGAAAGACCCTTTGTTTTGAGCAGGAAGCTCAACCTCATTACTCTGTTTTCTAGCTCATTAAACACAGAGAAAAAGCTATTGCTGAAAACCGAGCTTGTAAAGAAGACACAACTACCTATTTCTACTATGCCACTATCAAGTTATTTCTTGGCGTTTAATGCAGATTTAAAAAAAATATATTATAAAGGTTTAACTTTGCAGCCATGGCATCAGTAAGAATTGAATTCAATTTGAATGCATCTTTGCTTTGATATTTGGGACACAATGGTTCAAACATGCCAAATAAACATGTTCTTCAATGCAGGCAATCAAGTCCTGCAACTTCCACATTTGACATAACTCAATGGAAATGGGCTTTTTCTAATCAACTACCAATAAATCACAGATCAATCCTCAACAGGAATATCTTATTTAGCTCCCTTCATAAGCTTGCAGAAGCCTCAGAAGACACTTGCTTTGAGCAAGTATTTGACAACTTCTTGCAGCCATAAAGGACTAGATTGATTGTATTTTAATCAAAATAATTTAACACTTTCAGGAAGCTGTACTCATTTCCTAAAAAAGAATACTGTACTTTTTAATTATTTTTGCTGCAGAATTTAACTAAAGCTCCACACTACCTCGGTTGATAAAACCCTTATTTTATTTATCTTTGGGAACTACATATCCTGCTTTAAATAGTCCTAAAGTAACTATGGACATGTTCATTACATGGCTAATTCAGTGAACATTGTACTTAACAGTCTGATGAAATTATATTAAACAGTTTAGGACTGAATTATTTAAAGAACTTTCTTCACTCTTCTCAAATCTGTCTATCCTTTAAAATCAGGATTTTAATTTTTTCTTGTTTTCCTGTAGTTTCCCCAAAGACATAAGACAATTTATCAAGCTCTGAACTATCTATTTGTCTGATAGTATCCTTTCAAAGTCTGAAGCAGGGATATTTTGGTTATCACAATCTTGAATAGCAGATCTGTAATACTTTACAGCATCTGTGTACAAAATTTATGCCTATCATATAATGTGAAGCAGAAGTCCTCTTGGTTTGGCAGATTATCACGGCCCAGAATGGAGCAGGGGAAGAATACTGTACACCTTATCTCAGCCTGAAAACTGATGTGTTGGTAAATGCAGTAGAACTATGGCACTAATATTGAGGCTAATTGCATATTATGCCTGAGAATATTTTTGGAAACTTAACAACTATGGTGTGAAATTTGCTGAAACACTCCCAGAGGTTTGACTCCAGGGACAACAGGAGCATGATTTAAATGCCTAAAACATGTAACTTTCTAGTTCATTCTTGCCAATTCACAAAATGACTGTCACTGTAAGAATGGCCAGTCTCATTTACAGAAAGGCAAAATCATGTAATTGTTCTGTTCTCCTCACCTCACGATATCATTTAGTGTACTAATTTAACTTGATCTGGGCAAGGGGGGCACACTTCCAAGCAAAACACTCTCTGCAGTCTCCTGCTATTTTTATTTTCTAAGAATGCCTCTGAGGCCATTCTTGCAAAATGAAGATGATGTTGAAATGTTCTGCTTTGCTTGGCGACATTCATCTTTGCCACTTACTTTTTAATTAAAATGTACTTTAAATAATTAGATGCAGGAGACAATGCAACACCAAGGGAATTATCTAAAATTGCCATAGAGTTTTAGTGCTGTACAAGTAGTCGCATATGGCTTTGATGGTGGCAAACATTCACAATTCCTCCAGTCTTCACCCAAGTTGTTCTGAACCCATGAATACACTTTTTTTAAAATCCACCTTCACGGATAGATACTTAGTTCTGTAGGCATATGATTTCCAGATAAAAAGTCTATGGTAGAATTCAAATATGGTAGTTATTTGCATTAGGATGAAAATCTTTTAGGTTGCCATACATGAACAGTATCTTGTGCACATGGAATCACAGAAGCATAGGGTTGGAAGGGATCGCAAAGGTCTTCTAGTCCCTACTCTCCAAGGCAAAAGTCCTTATATCATCCTGGACAAATGGTTGTCCATCTCCAGTGATGGAGTACCTATAATTCTGGGATGCAAGATGTTCCATTGATTTATTGCTCTGTCAGAAAATCTCTCCTTAGTTCCAGGTTGACTTTTCCTCTGAGGAGCTTTCACCCACTGCTGCTTGTCTTTTCCTTGGATGCTATGGAAAATAAATCAGTGCCCTTTCTCCTGTGACAGCCCTTCAAATATTGGAAGACTGCTGTCATGTCTCTCCCCTGAGCCTTCTCATTAGACTAAACATACTTAGTTCCCTTCGTTCATTGTATGATTTAGCCTCCAGATTCCTTGTCATTTTTGTTGCTCTTCTCTGCATTCTTTCTAGTGCCTCAGCATCTTTTTTGAATTGTGCTGACCAGAACTGGTCACAATATTCCAGGTATGGCCTCAGTAATGCAGCATAAAGTAGTACGATCGCTTCTGGTGATTTTGATGCTAATCGTCTGTTAATTCGGCCTAGAACTGTGTTGGCTTTTTTGACAACTGCAGCACCCTCTGGCTCAGGCTTAGGTGGTGATCTACCAAGACACCTAGATCCCTCTCAGTGTTACTGTTGAGCCTGGTACCTCCTATTCTATACCTATGCATTTAATTTTTCCTACCTGTAGGACCTTACTTTTCTCCTCACATAATCCTACTCTCCCAGAAACATTTCACTGGTCATGTGGTTACAGGACAACTGGTAAATTAATATTTGTGGAACTTGCTTCATGATTTTCCCAGACCACTGGAAAGTATGACATGTTCAAGAACTCTGCTATGTAAGTAATGGATGGAAGGAGGAGATACATCTGATTGATCAGTTTTAAACAATATGTTTGCTAGTATTTCACTGATAAGGACTAACTTAATTTTAGTGCACTGTTTTGGATGATTATCCAGTTTGCTTAATATATAATACTAACTATTCAGAAAATTGGTTTAAATAAGTGGAATGGATGTATGAATTATGAATTAGCATGCTGAACACAACCACTGAGGCAGTAATCATGGTGACAATTAAAACTCAGTCAATCCAGTTTGCTTACGTTACTATAAGAAGTATTTAGTAATAGTAAGAATTGTTTGTCTGAACAGCTGTCAATTAGAATGTACAAACAGAAACTAGTGGGTTTACTTGGATAATTCAGGGAAGCAAGGTTAAGAAAACAAGTATAGTTAAATTTATTCCATTTGCTCAAACCATCTATAAGTAGTGATGGACTGTTCCAAAATAATATGGCATCCTTTGTGAAACTGAAATCATTGCATTTATACAGCAAATACAGTAATTAGATATTTAGCCATTATGAACACTGAGTAACCAAAACTTCCATATTAGCCATTATGGACAATAAGAAGTGTTTGCTTTCTGTTAGGTACTTGACAGAACTGTCTGCTTTCTTAAATAATATTTGGTAGTGCTGGGTTAAACAATGTAATAGTGGAATGCATTCAGATTATAGAGCATCTAACAATGGTTTCACTGTGAAAAGACTGGTAGGGTTATATATTATAGGGTTGGAAGGGACTCTGGAAGTCTCCTAGTCCAATCCCTTCCTCAGGCAGTGAGTTTGGATTCCCATGTCATTGAAAATAATACAACGGCCTTTTTGCAGGTGGAAGAAAATGAAGAGAAACATTAAAATAAAATATGGGTTCTTTTCTTCTATATAGAAATCATTATACCAGTTTCAATCAATGGCAACCTAGAAACCCAGAGAGATAGTTTGTGGCCATTCTATTTGGAAGACCATCTCCAAATACAATGATTGAGGACTGTGAATGTTGCATAAAATATTCGGAAATTAGGAGCCATGAATTTGCTGCCTCCTGGAAGTGGTCATTTTCAGCCGCAGACAATTCCTTGCAGTCGTGCCAAAATGGCAGCCACTTCCAGCCCAGGAATTGAAAGCTCCATTCTGCTTCCCTAATGTGGTCTGTACAGTGCTGAGGATAAGTCTAGAACTGTGGAGATCTTAAAAAGTATATAATGAATGAAGGGGGAGGAGGCCCAACCGCTATGGGGGCATGGTGGGGAAAGTCTTGTAGGAACCCGATTGGGGCGGAACCTGCATGGACATGTGGGGTGGAGGGTGGGGGAGGAAATAGGCCCAAGGCTGTGGGGAGGCAGGGAGGCCCAAGAGGCAGGAAGCAGAACACAAAGTATCACAGGGAATGGGGGAGACCTGGAGCAGGTAGGCTGGGTCTGCGCCAGGCCTTCCATGGCCTTCCCACCCAAGGTCCCCTGTGTTCCGCTTAGTAACAAAGGAGAACAGGGGGTGGGGATTGTTAAGCAATTGTTGTTATCCCTTGCAATCAGTGGTGGGATTCAATTTTTTTTTACTACCAGTTCTGTGAGCGTGGCGTGGCTTAGTGGGCATGGCAGGGAAAGGATATTGCAAAATCTCCATTCCCTCCCCACCTCACTAACCTGCTTTCCAGCTCCGTTCTCCTATGCAGGGCAACAAAAGAAGACCCAGCTGATCAGCTGGGACTCGGGAGGCAGAGAATAGATGGGAGTGGGGCCAGTCAGAGGTGGTATTTGCTGGTTCGCCGAACTACTCAAAATTTCCGCTACCGGTTCTCCAGAACTGGTCAGAACCTGCTGAATTCCACCTCTGCTTGCAATAGTAATGGGCAGGGTCCATTACAGTCGTATATTGCTCATTCACTGTTTTAACAATTATATCCCAATTATACACAATCCCCAAGAACGTTAGGCTAGTCTATTGAAACACAATTTTAATGCTTGTAAGTATTATTGTTTCTTACAAATCAAAGTGTTTATAAACCATTTCTTCATAAATATCTGACCAGATTCACATGTTTTAAGCTAGCAAGGTTGCTATGGGAAGGGTACTTCAGACTTTAACTTGGAATATTAAGATTCATAAACTTACTGACACCAACTGACCCCAGATACTATGCGAGGACTGAAATTCTTCTCAGAGTAAGATTTATAGCAGTTTAATTAAAAGAGTCTGTTGACAGGAGAAAACGATCATTAGGTTTCATCCTCTTGGGAGAATAAGGATGAAACAGTGCCAGTCTGAAGAAGTAAGCAACAGAATAATTTCTATTTTCTTTCCATCACTGTTCACCTTTTATTAAGAAATGAACATAACATCCTTTAGGATTTGTAGTGCTTATATTCTCCTGTTCTTTATTCATAACATCTGCATTATTTTACATTGGTATAGGCCTAAGAGGCATTGCAATTCTACCTGCAATTCTGTCTGTTCCATTTCCATTCTTATAAGGAGGATTCTATTCCAAGAATCAGTGTCTTATCTAGAATAATAAATTATCAAATGGCTTTTTGCTTCTGGTAGTACCATTAGCACTAGATCCATAGCAAACACCAGGACTTAGTAGCATGTGCAGCGAGCTCATACACACACAGAGATTATTAATATTTAGATATCTTTTTCTCTTAGAATATAGATTTAGTAACAACCTGCAGTCTCTCAGGAAATTAAATGCGTTCTGCATCAACTGGCAATTGGATATCCTAGGATTGCAACTCTCAAAACTTACAACATCTATACAGGCAATTGTGGCCTTAACATATCTGGAAAGTGTTAAATTGGGAATAGGAAAGGCTAATGCAGAGGATTTTGTATTACATTTTAGATTTTAAAAAGAACTATTAACAATGGCAGTTAAATGTAATTCTAACATATAAGGATGCTTGAGCCAACAAACTCTCTCATTCCTTGTACATGAACACTTGGAGCCGTCTGACTGCTTTCAATTTAAATTTGAACCCAGTGTTTTAATTCTTTCTTGCCTGGGCAAGAGTCATATTATTTAACTGAATATTATTAATTGCATGTTGTATACTTGGACTTAGTTTTAATGCAAGAGACCTCAAACCTGCTTTTCAGGAAAAGTAAACCTGAAAACTGTTGGCTACCCATTATATTGTACTCTAATTCTAAAGCCAAAATAATGTGAATTGTTTTAATATTGAAGACTAGTTGAATATACTGTTAAACCTATAAGATTTTCAGTATTGATTTTCAGAGAACTCAAATGGCAACAAAGTTTTAAAGATGCTATTATAGGATTCAGAATGAAACTCTTGTTTATATAATGTAGTAAAAATATCAATTCATTATTACAGGAGATATATAACCTTACAAGAAATTTAGTTACGTGACCATTATAAAAACTTAACAAATAATTTTTTACTGAATGAAACTGATACTATTTCTGAGCAAAGCACAAATTGTGTTTTAAGATGCAATGGCTATCTTATAAATTGTCTCTTTAATCATGATTTGAAAGAACCACAATGGGCTGCAATGGGATACAATGCTCTAAGGCATACATTGTAATTAACAAAGAAAAATGGCCAGTTACACACAACATATCATGCTGAAATCAAGCCACATTCTTCCTTACTACAATGTGTGAGCCTATATACTATGTCTGTAACATTTGCAAAATATCTACTTTGTAGGAATTATATCCTTTTTGGTGTTAAATACAGGGGGGAGCCAGCATTCCTTTTCAGAATCTCTTAGGTCATAAATGTTTCACACAACTACTCTGTTCACAACTACTTTGTTCATTATCTCTGTTCAGATAATGGATTTATAACACCAAGAAAGGGCTTATTTGCTTATATTCTACCTCCACTTTTTTGTTGTCTTGCTCTGACTGATGCAAAACTTTGTTAGATAAAACTAGTTTCTTCCTGTATCTAAATCAGAATCTGATGTATAATGGATACTGAATCAGAGGTTTTTGATTCAGTTGTTAAAAGAAAGTCTGTAGTGTAAACAAGCACTGAAGAAATGAAACAAAATAAATTACTGCAAGGTCCATTCTCATAATCTCCAATGAACCAGAGGAATTCTATTCACAGACTCTTGTTCATACAGTGAACCACATTTTTAGAGAATCTAAAGTCATGTGATCAAATTTCATGCCTCCAGTTAATGCAGACCATTTATCACTTGTCCTTCTGAAGACTGGCACTGAAAGTACTAAAAAGAAAATTGTGGCACTTCAAAGGCTAGCATAGGCTTTGAGATATTTTAAGACTTACGGTATGTTTAATAGTTCCTGGCAAACATATATTGTTCTATCATAACACAACTTCCCTTCTATAGTTTATATTGAAAATTCAGTACTTTTGAGGAATGTGTTATAAAGATTGAGGGCAAACAATTCAACAATCTTAGTCTTCAAAGAAAGATTCAATGTCCTTCCATAGAAGTTTTTGGTATGTGGTACACAGAGCCTCCCACAAGAAAGATAAACATGACCTGAACACATTTAGTCTCCCCAGCCCAGAAAAAAATGTAACTTAAGTTGAAATGTACATTGTAACAAGATTGCAATATCAGACAGTACTGTAAAGCAATTTAAAAACAAGGAGATAAAAAGTTACATGAAGCTACATGAATTAGCTTAGAGAATCAACCAAATAGAAAAACAATTTAGTTGTAATTCAGAGGAACAATCTGGTCTGGAAGACTGTGAGCTTTAAGACTGGAAGGTTGGATTAACCACTTTTGTGGAATATTTTGCACATTCTCAGGTTGCCAAGGGAATAAAGATAAATGTAAAATCTTGGCTTTGTTTATGTTAAACTCTTGTGAAGAAAAGTCACAGAAATTGGGCCATGAAGGTATTTTCCAGGTTCTCAAATTTTCTCAATTTTAAATGCTACAGAGCCCAAAAGGACCAAATTAAATATTTGAATTATGTAAACTTAGTGGGGAAAGAGAACTGTAATTTATGTTCAAGTCACAAATTAAAGTATAGGAGTCACAGATCACAAATCAGTTACTCACAATGATAGCTGGAAATTATGAGACTCAGAGTAATTATAATGCTATACGTCTTTCAGCTCATCCTCTCCCCCTGCATTTTGACTATGGGGAAAACTAGGCATGTCTTGATCTCCTGGAAGAAAAGTTGGATATAAATCTAACAATTCAATTAAAACTCTGATCTGGAAATGTTAGATGGTTTACGAATTAAAATTATTTCACAGTGGTCCTATGATTTTTCAGAAGCTTGAACCATTCACAACTGAAATAAATATTATAGAATTGTCAGGGGGTATTTACTCTTGCATGTTTATCCCTTGATGTATGTATACATTGTGCTTCAGTTGTGTCCTTTTCTAGAATGTGAGTCCTTGCATTCAGTCACTCAGGCCCTGGTCAGGTCATATCTGAACTGCTGTAACACGCTGCACATTGAAGAGTAGTAGGAAGCTATAGCTGGCACAGAATGTGAAATGGATGGCATATAAATTTAATAAATATTTAAACATTCTATAAGAGTGTAATTGCTGCAAAGATTCACTCATACTGCAAAATAGTTTTAATTATTAATATATTATTATTATTATTATTATTATTGACATATGGTTAGCCAGGAGATCACGATGCTGTTGCAAAGTAATAATTTGGCTTGCCAAGATACCAGCCCCATTATAGGACATGCTTGTGCATTCCCAAGGTGCACCACAGGAAGCTAATTGGCTTTACACCAGACAGAAAGATGAGTGGCTCTTCCTGCTGCACCACTAAGTCCCCCTCCCTTCCCAGAGCTGCCTTGTAAGCAGGTGACACAACTGGGAAGGTTCAGAGCCATCAGGAATCTGCCTGCCTGCACAGAGCACCAGCTCGTCTCCATACTGAAGTGGTACCTATCTATCTACTTGCATAGAACATGCTTTCGAACTGCTAGTGGATACGCTGAGGAGCTCACCCTGCCATACAGTGCCAGGGCTCAAACTGCCAGAGCTGAGATCATCTCTGCATCATTACGCCACGGAGTCACTGTACCTCTAATAATTCAATTGAGATAGTAGACCTGGCTGAAACTCTGAAATTAAGTGCTGCTTAATTTCAATGCAACATTGGATATATGTTTAAGAACCCACTTTTTAAAATTCAGAATTTATAAGATGCAACATGAACAATTATGGTTACAATTTTTGAACCAAACCTCAATCAACAAACCTGATTTTCCCACCTCCCACTCTCATTCAAATATCGTAATAAATCCATTGAGATTTTTAAAAATTCCAAGAACAGTCTCTTTCTAGAATCTTCAATAACTTTCATTCAAAAGAAATTCTAATATTTAATTGCAGTAAAGGATTTTGAACCAAGTAATATTAATTTATAGATCAGTTCTAATTTTTGGCAAGGCCCAAATACACTTAAGATATTGTAATTCTGGAATATCTATATAGTCATCCCATTCCAGGTATTTGTTGTATTACAATTGTCTTAAACCGTTTTTGGCAAAAACAATACACAATTGATTTAACTTAATTCCTTTTCAATGTGAATATTATGCAACCTTAGATTCTCTAGCATTTATAGAAAATAGTATATATCCTGCACATACATATTAACTTTTAGGTTAAATCCTGAGTTGTCGGAATTATTATCCTTAATTACAATCCTTCAAATTGACTTTGATTTATATGTATTTATCTCATTTTAGTTGTCATAGCATTAATATATTCACCTTTAAAAACATTATATACATTGATAGGGTCCACAATTTACTAGTATATATTCACAGGCTCTTGCTTTATTGCATCTTATTTTAGAAGCTTCTTCAACCAAAGTGTCTCTGAGTTTTAAATTATTTGTTAAATTTATTTGCCACCTATCTTACTATGGGGCTATTCTAGGCAGTTTTAGTTTTAGGAATAATTGGCATAATAATTGCTTTTACTTTGCTAGTATTGCAAAGATTCTATAGATTCTCAGTTAACCAGGTCATGGTTGTCCCAAAGGTGCTTTTTCAAGAGGCAACTGGACTTTCTGGTTTTTCATTAAAGATGTTTCACTTCTCATCCAAGAAGCTTCTTCAGTTCAGAGCTGAAAAAGCATCTTTGGGACTATTGTAACTCACCCATCTTTGATTTTCCAATCTACTTTCAATGATTAGTTTTAATATTTAATATTTGAACACAATTCTAAAACTAATAGTCCTAGTATCTTAATTTGATGAGAACATAACCATTGTCTTAAGAAATAAAACAACAAAGATTAATGACAGAAAATATGCATTGCTCATAACAGACTATAGCTCAGAGAAAAATATTGTCTGAAAGCTGTGCAGACTTTGATGGTGACATCAGAAAGACAATACAAATGTAATTTGCATTACAGTGTTGAACACAAGTACATACTTTTGGCATTTCCATGACACCATCAATACATATAATTTACTTTTCATCACCATCATGGATGCTGGTGCTACCTATACTCCAGTATTATTAACCATTAATAGATGTGCTAATGGCCTGACTTGGTGAAATGTGGTATCTTAAATTCCTAGAATAGTTATAGTCAACTTAGTTATTTCCAGTCCTTTTGGACATAAATCTATCATCAAAACATAACAAGTTTAATAGCAAGGGACTTTGCTATTAAGGAGATACTTTGCAACAATAAGGAAGTTGTTTGCCATTCTTCCAGGATGTTTTTGCATCTTCCTATTGTAATTTACAGCCTTGGTATTTTCTAGTAATTTTGCATTCAACTATTAACCAAGTCTGACCTTGCTTAGCCTCCCAGCTCAAGCATGATTAACTGGATGCTATTTGCTAAGCAAGGTTAGGTTCCCATGTTTTAAGTGGTCTAACCACAGCAGAAAATTTTAATTAATTAAATCCCTAATAGCAGCCTTTACCCATAGGCAAGAACTCTGAACATAAACCATACAAAACCTGAAAAGCAAGCATTTAAAAAACTTTTTCTCCCCCATTTGAATTATAACATAAAAAATGTGCTCTATAATTGTTTTATTTTCTGCTTATTAGTTCTTTTACCAACACTACAACCATATTGCAGACACAAAAATCCTGTTTACTTTATTTAGGGAGATCACAGTCTACAGACTTATCAAACATAGTTAACACCATTCAAAAATGTATTTAGTTGTACTTTATAAGTCACATGAACACAGAAGTTGTATGTACTGATTTTTTTAAAGGAGTGGAATTCTAACAGATTGCATTTAATCTTGCAAGCTGCAGATAAATATCTAAAGCCATTTTTGTGGCTACTTTGAGCCACAGAAAAGACAAAATCTTGTTTCTTTGGAAAAGGACACTTATAAATTTTTGTACACTTTGTTCAGTAGCAAAAATTATTTAATCTATTTGCCACATATTTCATGCAACATCTGTGATTTTCATCCAAAACTGTTGATTTAAAGGGGAAAGCAGAAAGTATTCTTTTGAACCATAGAGAATCAACATACCTGGAGGAACAAAATTAAATGACATACACAAGTTATGTATCCAACTTAATACATTTGTATGAAGATTTGATTCTGCCTCAATTGGAAAAAAGTACTACAAACTCTATACCAAAGGTAAACCCATCTATGTTTTCACTGCAATTAGTTATATGAAAGTTTGAGAACCAGTAACAGATCTTCAAGTTTTCCAGTTTAGGCAACTACTTTGTGCTTGGCTTTAGCTATTCCAGAAGACAGTCAATTGTTTATGGACATTTCTGTGTTTAACACAATCATACTGTAATAGTTTAGCTCATTGTTCTCATGTTATGTTTTAAAAGATTATTTTCTAAAGGAATGCTGCATTTTCTATTGATATTAATTTCACTGATTTTATACTAAAATTGTTTATAGATTCATCTAGAATTAGGCTTTATTTTCTGTTGAGTGACGCTAAGCATTGAGTTTTAAGAAACTAATTCAATATAATTTTATCTCTCAAACATCTTTGGTACAAGCTTTAGCTCACAATTTAAATAGAAAAAACACTGAAGTGTAATATAATGCCCCAATTTAAACAGATACCCTTTAGAAAATGGGAATTTTCTTCTGGGTTTGTAGAAATACATTCCTAAAATTCCTCAGATGAGTGTTACTCCTTGAGGAAATTCAAAATTAATCCTTAAGGCTGAATAAAAAACCAGCTGTGTTACATTTTTGCACCAGTATTAATACTTCATTGAAATTTTTATGCCAACCTGAATTCACAATAATCTCCTCTGACAACTAATCAGATATTTGAATGAGATATGGCAAAATAATGATTGCCTTAAAAAAAATAACATGGAAGTTTACATTCATAGTCATTTGCTCACTCTCCACCCCAATCGTTAGCTACCCTTCCAAAGGGATTTATAAATGTAGACATCCAAAAGACAAAGTAAAAAGTACTGCCAGAATGAAAGGGTAGAACTTGCCTGTATATGTTCAACGTGATTTTGTGTACAAAGAGCCAAGTTTTCCAAACCCACTCAGTTGTTGCACTTAATTTAGTGGCATCCACAAACCACACTCTCACATCCTTCTTTTATTTTGATGCATTTAAGTTTCACAATTACACAAAAGCAGATGAAGGTTCCTTCCTACCTCTCAGGTTCATAAAGCTGCATTAAGCCAAGTTAAAGATCCAAAAATATTATTTGAGATGCTTTTAAGTCCAATTGGGATACTGCCATCCTGTCTCAACTGTTGAGAGGAATAGTTTTACCATTCAAGTTTTGTGTTTTAAAAAACTGCATGTCACAGCGATGCTTATAAATTATTGCTGCATTTCATGGAATGAGATAATTTTTTTGCACTAGAACTGGAAAATAATGCAATTACTTAATATTGCAGCTGAAAAGCTAACAAATTGCAAAGTACAGGAACTGCGGTTTGACACCATTCTCATATCCTGCATATGGTTACTATTTAGAATGGAAACTTATTTGCATTTTTAAACATGCATGATATAACAATTTACTTTCAATATTCTGAAGTTGTTGGCCAGATAAACTAATATCAGGTTCTAATGTGCAACCATATGTTCAAATGCTATTTTTATTATTTATCAATGGCCAAAAGAATTCAGAATTTTATTTCCTTTCTTCGTTAGATTCTTGCCATAAAGAGGACAGAATGCAGTTAATTCATTAACAGTGGTTTTCATTTTACTAGATAACAGAGACCTAACATATTCTGCATCATGGCAAAAAGAAGCAAATTTACAGCAAAAATAAATGAGGGAGAAAACTATCAAACTCGAAAGCATACATTTTAAAGAAATGATACATTTAGCCCCAGAACCCAAATAAATGAAGTCAAAGCATTGCAACATTTGAGAAAAAATATTTTGCAAAGCTGCAACCTGTGTCTTCCCTCCCAACCCACATTGCTGGAAGTTTGCCACAGAAATTAATGCTTCTGTTCATTAACAGTTAAAGATTAGAGCATTTCTTAACACCAAGCAAATTTTTTATTTAACTGGGAAGCAGTCAAGTGTGCAGAAGGAAAGGATGGTAATTGGAGAAGAGGTGAGCAATCATTAAAATCCTATGGATGCTTAATTTCTGAACTTTTTAGTAAAGAGAATCATTGTTTTCTGGGAAGCCACAATGTTCCTTATGCGTGCTAACTCTCTTAATGACTAGTAACAGTTTGTCATGGTTTAAAATAATCATTAGGATTTATAGTTAGATGTTAACCATGTCAGCCCTTCATAGAGTCCATCACCCGAGGTGGCACAGGATGGCTGAACATACCAATTCCTATCCCTGATTCGGGTCAGGCCCAGTTTTTCTTGGATCTCATGTGGCTTCATGGCATCAGGAAGGTCCTGCTTGTTGGCGAAGATAAGGATGATGGCATCCCGCATCTCTCGATCATTGATAATACGGTGCAATTCCTGACGGGCCTCATCAATGCGGTCCCGATCAGCGCAGTCCACCACAAATATCAGGCCCTGAGTGCCCGTGTAATAGTGCCGCCACAAAGGCCGGATTTTATCTTGGCCCCCAACATCCCACACGTTAAACTTGACATTTTTATAAGTCACCGTTTCTACATTGAAACCCACAGTCGGGATGGTTGTGACCGCTTGGCCCAGCTTCAGTTTGTACAAGATGGTGGTCTTCCCTGCTGCATCCAAGCCAAGCATCAAGATCCGCATCTCCTTGTTGCCAAAGATCTTGGACAGTACCTTGCCCATGATGGTAGCAGTAGAGAGACAGGCATCCACAAGAAGATAGAGAAGGGTTCTTGTTAACACCCAGTGACAGGGGGGAAAAAAAAGAAGACACACCACGCTGCTGGACAGAAGCCCAATGCAAGCTGAAGTGTATTTACTACAACCACAACCAGGAAGCCAGTCAATCTGAGCTATAGCAAAGCGATGGGAGGACAAAAGGTGGCAAGGGGGAAAGCACCACCCTGACAGGCACCAACAAGGAAGAAACGAGAAGCTGGGTAGGATTTAATGCAGTTTACTGCCACCGGAGGGGCGCGAAGGGACCCTCTTGGAGACCCCTCCGAGAGAACGGGGGCGGAGCTGGCTCAGAAGGGGGCGGGGCTTCATGGGGAAGGGCGGGAGCGCCCGGCGTCTTTCAGTCTGTCACTCTCAGGGCAGGCCTGGGCGTCTCCCCCCTCCTTTTCCAGTTCCGAGACTCTCTTGAGCGACGGTGGGTGGCTGTAAAGAGACAGGGAAGGTGGGGGAAGGGCAACACAGTCAGTCAGAGGAAGGCTCTCTGAGGTGCAATGTTGAATTTTTTTTAAAAAAGAAGCCGCTCACCGTCCCCACGTACTCACCTCAAGTCGCGCCGGCTCCTCCGCCCGCCCGCCTTTCCGGAAAGGGAAAAGGCCCGCCTTACCCTTTCCTTCACAAACTCACTGCCTGGCTTGACTGAATCGCGGCGACCGTCTTCAACACGCAGGCGCGCACCTCGGCCGGCCGACACTTGCGAAAGACGGCCCCGCCCACAAGCGAGGAGGTGTACCGGAATTAAAAGCCATTGCGCATGCGCGGTTTTCCCCTCGGCGACGGGAATGAGCCGACGCAGGCTGGAAGGCGTGTCTAAGAGGGCGGAAAGAGGTCATTAAACGCTCCATGGAATAATTGCGTAAATAGTGCTCAATAAGTTTTCCGACTTCACCTTCGTTATGCGCAGGCTCGCCAGAATTGTCTTGAACATGCGCAAAGAATCAATCCCGCCCGGGTTCAACTGCGCAAGTGCTAAAAAGAGATAGACCGAAGAGCCTAAACTTTTTTTAAGGGTTAACCACCCCTAATCCGCATGCGTGGCACTCCCCACCGCTTGTCAGAAATTTCATCTGCGCGTGCGCTATTTTGCTCTTTTCTGCGCAGTTGCAATTCCCAACCAATCGTGGAAGGACAAGAAAAACACGCGATCAGAATTCACCTCAATTGCCCGACATAAAACTACGCAAGCGCACTGTCGTCATTAACCTAGCATGGTTTTGCTGTAGTGCGCATGGCTGTTAGAAAGTCTGCCTGAGTTGATCTTGGAATGAGAGTTTGAAAGCGTAATGTGGAAGCACGGCTACCTGTATAAAAATTAAAGTGAGGTAATCTGCGTCAGGACTTGCGCATTGAACTCATTTTAAAAGGATTAAGTGGCGCAAGGACGGCAAAGAATAGGGATGGGATTGACAATTTTGTGTTTTGGAGCTGCATTGGGCTGAACACGCCAGATCTAATACTTGCGTTTGAAGTTTTGAAAATTCTCTCCATTTTGATATGCAACTGATTTCACGAAATTTTTTTCCTGTGTCTTCTGAAAACTTGTACTCGAAAACCGAATTCTTTTTCGTGCATATTATTTTGTATCTCATCTTCTGCACTGGTTTTCTTAACAGTAGCATTGAGACATTGCGAACTCCATAAAAGAAAAATACCCTTATTAGACCATTCGAAATATCACAACGCTTGAGTTGGTTGGAGGGCTCATAAACGAAAAAACAACCACCAGCTGATATTGAAATCATGGACTGGAAACCTCTTATGGATTTTTTATACTTAAAAATGATTTGGGGACTAACGATTTTGATTAGAAAGGTTACAGAAATAAGGGAATTATGTAATCTTAGAGAAATTGGATTTAGAGAAGAAGGACTCACTGAGAAGAACCTAATGCTGGGAAAGATTGAGGGCAATAGAATAATGAGGTGGATGGATGGAGTCACTGAAGCAGTAGGTGTTGTGCTAACATTGCTTTATTTGAAGTAAAACAGGTTGCTGCAGCTGCCCACTGGGCTAGCAGCCAGCTGGCCACAGCAGCTGATGCCGTTTGACAGCTCCTTTTATAGCCGGCTGTCAAATGGCATCAACCAATGGGAGCAGTCGGTGCTCCCACCAGGAATGCGGACCAGATTGAAGACTGTTGGTTAGTCAGGGACACCACAGTAGGCGTGAGCTTAAATGGACTCTGGAGGATGGAAGAGGACAGAAAGGGTTGGACAAGACTTTGCAACTAACAACAACAAGGGAAGTTGGATTAGGATTGTACGTATAACTGCTAACAGAAGATTGAAAGGCACTTTTTAATTTGTAGTTTTGATGTTTTCTGTTTTTTTTCTACCTTTTTTCTTTCTCTTTTCTACTCTTCATTTTTTTCTTTGAATGTATTTCCCATTGAATATGTAAAATATTTTAATATTTTAAAATATTTTAATAAAGCAGAATTTTCACTTACAGTTCATCTATAAAGCAACATTGGAAGCAGCAAGTGTTCAGATAGATTTTGCTAAGTCTTTTGAGGGCTTCATGTTTAGCCTAGTCTTTGAACTTTCATGATATGCTAATAAAAGGGGTTAGTAAAAACTCATTTGGATAACTTTATTAAGTATTTGAAAAAAGGTATGCTCTAATTCAGATAATTTTAAATCTTTGTCGGCCAATCAAAAACCTCTGGGTACTTTGAATATTGAACTCCTTCCTACTTCTTCTAGTTCTATGGCATATAGTATACCAAATTAAATTAATATATTTTAAAGAGAAAAATAGACAATGATGTATAAATATGCATAGCCATAAATTAGGAGACCTTAATGAAAAAAAATAAATTGTAACATAATCAAAGCTGGCTATATTAGCTGCAGGAAAGATTTCCAAATATTAGGCCCTAGCATCCTAACCTGATTGAAAGCAAGTGTCACATTTCCTTTGAAGAATCTTCTCATGCCATGGGGCATTGCTGCTTTATCAGCATAGTAGTAGCTAGATAATGTTTAAAGCCACTAGTGAGGTAAAGTGGTCAGTCTGTTTTTAGAATTACAGTGATATACCAAAAGAACAGATATATCAAACAAAACAACCTGCCCCCCCCCGTTTTTTGTTTTTTGTTTTTGCTTTCAGGACAGTGTTGGCTCCTGATGCCTGCCTCAACTAATTTATGCAGTTTTCTTCACAAATTTTTCAGAAGTGATTTGCCAATACCTGCTTCCTAGGCCTGAAAGAGATTGACTGGCTTGGTGGGCGTGGCTTACTGCAAAATCCCATTCCCTCCCCACTCCATTAACCTGCTTTCCAGCTCCGTTCTGTGCAGGGCAACAAAATAAGACCCAGCCGATCAGCTGGGATGCGGGAGGCAGAGAATAGATGGGAGAATAGTCAGAGGTGGTATTTGCCGGTTCTCTGAACTACTCAAAATTTCTGCTATGGTTCTCCAGAACTGGTCAGAACCTGCTAAATACCACCTCTGATTATGAGATTCTATAAGACTTAAGGCAAAAAAAACACTACACCATTACTTGAATATAGGCAAGTTTCTATCACTTGAGTTTGCCTCTTGACCAAAGATTCTGGGTTTTTTTTTTTAAGCAACTAGTTCCACTGCCTGAAAAAGTCCGAGAACTCCTGGATGACAGCCCTATGAGGTAGACCAAATCAAACCTGCTGCATTGGAAGGCATGGCTTTATGGAATCAGCAAGGGATTATATTGTATATTGTATTCACACAATATACTAATTGTACTTAATCAAATCATGGCTAAATATTACATATTAAACATAAATTGCTTTTCTGTTTAGCTATAATGTAGTTTACATATTTTTAAATTTAGTGTGAGTACATCCACCTGTTAAGCTTTTGTGTAAATCGTGGTAGAAAAATTCTGCACTGTATAAAAGTCAGGTTGAGATCAGGAGGAACCAATTACTGGTATGCTTCATGCCCAGAAGGCTGCTTAAAACTTGTTTCCCAGGATTCTTAAGTCTGCAAGAAGCAGAAAATAAATTCTGCACATACTATATGCAATATTCCCCACAAAGTCCTGATCAATACTGGCCATTCAGCTATCAAAGAGAGAGGAGTACAGTACATGGAATTCTGTTGATTAGAACAAAGCCAAAAAGAAATACATCAATAAACAATTGACAAATGTACCAGTACCTAAGAAGCAACTTCACTCCCTATGTATTTTTATTTGGACCAGAATAAATTTGCTAGTCTTTATGGCAATGTTTCTTAACATTGAAGATATGTGGCCTTCACTTTCTAGAACTTCTCAACCAGCAAAGGCATGAGGATTATCCCTCTTGGACTCCTTAAAGATACAGTACATAAAGAACAGCAACCTAGGACTTCATCTATGTATAGGTGAACTTCAGAAAAAGATATTCTCCAAAATGATGTAGTAATACTATTTTAGTATTCTGTTCTTTGCTGCCACCTTCAGACTGATAGGAAATTACTTTAGGCAAGAAGCAAATAGTCAATAATAGCAGCTCCTGGGAAGGCTAAGTTTGGTGGATTCATTGAGCCTAGGAAAAAAGAAGTTTCTAATCAAATATATAATTCTGACAGAAAAATCAAAAATAGAGCAGGTTGCAGATCCAACCATGCAGTTAATATTAACATCTAGATTATAAAGGTCATAATAAAGTTATGACCTCTGTTCCCCATCAGAATGTACCTGTCAGAAGGTGTCTCAAAAGAAAAATGGCCATTCAGCTAAATACAATTTTAAAGAAGCCTATTGTTGTCCCAAATACTGAACCTGGCCTTGTCTTCTGCTTGAAGGTTACACATGAAACCACAAATTCATTGATTGTGAGAGGAACTTTGGACAGTTATTCAGCCTCAGCAAGATAGTGAATTTTCATTTAGTAAACTATTTAAAAAAATATTTAAAATAAGCAATGATCTTGAAAATCATATAACCCCCTTGAAAAAGACATACCTCCTTCTTTCCAAGACAACTACATGGACCTGCTTTCCAAGACAACTACATGGACCTGCCCATAAAGTCATCTGAAATCAAGTATTTAATATTGATTTTGCATGCAAAATGTTATAAAAGAGCTGTGTGATTGGCATCTGAAGACAATTTTAAGGTGCTATTTGTCACACCTGAAGCTCTTTGGTTCAAAAACTGATATCAAGATCACCTGCTCTTAGTACTCTTTCTCCACTCAATCATATTAGGAAGAATGTATCTACCCACTTTCTCTGGGACAGCATCCTTCCAGAGGTTTGACTAGCTCCAATAATTGCCAGAGGATTTATTCCAGTAGTCCTCTAAAGGGCAGATGAATTCTTCCTCTATATAGTTAGACGAGACTTTATTATTTTTCTGTTACATTTATAGATGTTTATTTGTATGTTTTTTTTCCCAAACTTGGATCGTGTTTACCCAAGGCAGGCTAAAAGCTGCTTTGAATCAGTGACTGAACTAGAACATAAACCAAGTAAATGCCTTGGAAGAAAAAAGCAGCCTGGAAGAAGAGCAGCAGCTGGACTTGGTCTGTAATCTTTGGATTCCCCATCCTAACAAGTTTTGGAAGTCATGTTTCATTTATGCTCAGGTTCAAGTTAGAAAATAATTGAAAAATAATAAGTATTGCAGTACGAATAAAAATACGGTTGCCAAGTTTTAAAAAAATTTTTCAAGCGTTAGGTGTACCTATAAAAGTTGGTGTTTTTCCTCGTTATTTGCGAATGTGCTTGTTCAAGAAGAAAAATAACACGATTTTAAACTAAATATATATATAATAACTTAAAGTAGCATGCAGTACAAATCTCACCAAAATCGTTGCAAAAAAAACAAAAAAAAGTATATCCCGATTTCTAGGTCGCTGCTTGAATAGTTGAATGTGCTCATTCGCTCTCAAAACTTCGTGCAAATACACGTAGATTCACGGTATCATGCAGAGCCACACACAATCGTCTCGTGGAGCTAGTCATTTTGGCTCCGCCTTTCCTCCGCGAAATAAAAAAGTTTGGCTCCGCCGTCTCGCCATCGTTTCGTAATCCGGCACGCAAGCGTGCGGCCCGGTCGCCTCCTATCGGAGGAGCGCCTGGCAGCTACCGTAGGGAAGCCGAGTTGACGGAGCGGGGCTCGTTCCGTCCACCATGAAGTCCCGTTTCAGCACGGTCGATATCAGGGCGGCTATAGCAGAACTGCGCCACAGGTATGCCCTTCGGATGTCTTTCGAAGCCACGCCCCAATGACTGCAGGCCCCGCCCAATAATCCCTTGGGATACCCCCCCCCTCAACCGATAGCTTCCAAGCAAGCGGTCCCTTGTGCGGCTTTTCTATCTTCCGGGCTTTTGGTTGGTTGATGGCCGTTGGCGGAAGTCCGCTCTTTGCCTTCAGATGAGGGGTCTCCAACCTTGTCAACTGTAAGACTTGTGGACTTCAACTCCCAGAATTCCTCAGCCAGCTGGCTGAGGAATTCTGGGAGTTGAAGTCCATAGGTCTTAAAATTGACAAGGTTGGAGACCCTGCGAGATGGTTTCAGGCGCCCCTTCTCCCACTCTGAAGAGTTTATTTCTATTCAGACTCGCTAATTTGTTTAGTTTGAGAACTCTTACTTAAAACTAAATAAATAATAGGCCTAACGTTCAATTTCAGCTTGATTCCTGGTGATTTCATGGACATGTCCAAATAGTTTTTTGTTGCACTAATTTGAAAATGGCTTGTCAATCACCTTGCTTGGGCATGATTTATCGGCCACCCATCTGGGATTTCCTTGTGGTCTTCCTTCCAAGAACTAATTATGCTCGGCCATGCTATCATCTAACTGAATACAGGTAGTCCTTGACTTAAATCATTTAGTGACTGTTCACTAAAAAAGTGACTTATGACCATTTTCACACTTATGACCGTTGCAGCATTGCCATGGTCATGTGATTTGCATTCATATGCTTGACAGCGGGTTCATATTTCTGACAGATGCAATGTCCCAGGGTCATATGATCACCTTTTGCAACCTTTTCACAAGGAAAGTCAATGGGGAAGCCTGATTCACTTAACAATCGTGTTTAACAACTGCAGTGATTCATTTAAGTGTGGCAAAAAAAGTCATAAAATGAGGCAAAATTCATTTAACATAAATTAAATTAACAAATTTCTCACTTAGCAACAGTAATTCTGGGCTTGATTTTGGTCTTAAGTCGAGGACTACCTGTATGAGGCAAAAGTTATTTTAGTGCATGAAATCAGGTTTATCTCCTACTACAAGTTGACATTCAGTACATGGATAAATGTTTGCCATCTTTTGTAATAATTTGCTAAAGCATTTATTTAAAAAATTATTCTTTTCTTTTTTCATAATTTGATCAGAAATATATAGAGATCTATTTTTTTCTTTTCTTTTTACAGCTTGTTGGGAATGAGGGTAAACAATGTTTATGATGTGGATAATAAGACATACCTAATCCGATTCCAAAAGTAAGAACAAAATTTCTTTTGTTTTCTTTTTTTGGTTATTTTTATGGTTTGTGATCATTTATTTTTCATATTTTTGAAGTCCCCATTTACCTCAGTACATCTTTTGTTGACTTACACACACCAAGTGCCGTTTTAAGCAACTGTGCAATGTTTTTTTTTTTTCAAAATAATGATATTACAAATTAACAGAAGTTTGAACAGCAGTGGTTCAGCTTGTATTTATGTCAGTGTTCAATATCTTAAAATTTGCAAATATGCTGTATCAAATATATATTTTTTAAAATCAGTGTTTAAAATAGTAATTAAAAAATAAATCACACATTTCACCTCTGAAAAAGGTTTAGTGAGACTTCTTTAAAGAAAAGCTGCCAGAATGTTTATATTATCTAGGGCTGACTCTGTTGTGTAGATTAAGGTTTTGAATTCAGTGAAAAAGGAAAACAAACGAAGTTTTGATAAGAATAATTGTTTATATACAGTATGTTAGGATTTTAGGAAAAAAATACAACTGTGCATCAACTAGGGTTTTTTTTTTTTTTCAATGTCTTTTAGACCAGACTTCAAGGCTACACTTCTTCTGGAATCTGGCATTAGGATTCACATGACAGAATTTGAGTGGCCAAAAAACATGATGCCATCTGGTTTTGCAATGAAAGTAAGTTGAGTTTCTTTTGTTCATTAAAGATTCCTTGCAGAATGGTCGGAAAACTGAAGCTAGTAATTGTTGATTTTTCCTTTTGTAAATATCAGTTTGCTTGGCAGAATTTGTTTTGGGGTTAATAATAACCAGATACATATATGGTGTTTTGCAAGATTGATAATAAGGCAATTAATTGTTTCTTCTCTGACTCAGTTAGAAATTCTAGTTTACTTCAACAGCAGGAGGATGAATACAGGTAGTCCCCAACTTATAACAGTTCATTTAGTGACTGTTCAAAAGTTACAATGAGATTGAAAAAAGTGACTTATGACCCTTTTTACACTTATGATATTTGCAGCATACCTGTGGTCACGTGATCACAATTCAGGTACTTGGCAACTAGTTCATATTTTTGATGGTTGCAGTGATCTGGTATCATATAATCACCTTCTGACAAGCAGAATCAATGGGGAAGCCAGATTCGTTTAACAACTGTATTACTAATTTAACAATTAGTACACAAAAACAGGAACTCATAAAAGTGTCCTATTCTGATTCAGCATCTATTCTTTTACTCGGTCTGTGGATTAAGGGAAGGATCTTTTCCATCGTTATTATTTCATCATTTTGTCTGTCCATGTTAGAAATTGAACTTGGGGCCTTCAAAATGCAAAGTATATGCACAGCTGCTGAACTTGCACTTTCCCATTAGTGTAACTTCAATAGGATATTGTTCTGTACATTCATTAGCATTCTTGAAACCCTGCGCTTTGATTGGCCAAAGCGCGGGGCGATCTGATTGGTTTAGCGAGCCGCGCTGATTGGCCCGCAAAGAATCTCCCGCGATTGGTGGATACGAATCGCGGGAGATTCAAAGCGGTGCCATTGGCCATGGCTGCCATGGCTTGAGAATAAAAAGCCGCTATTTTTCCCTTGGAGCCAGATCGGTTCCGGGGACCAATAAAGAGCTGAAACCTAGTCACCGCCTCCTGGTCTCCTTACCGACAGACACGACACTGGCGACGAAGGTGGGATCCCGATTCTGAACCCCAGCAAGCACGTGTCTGACGGAAGCAAGACCGACGAGATGGCCAGCATCGCTCCACCCGCGCCGTTCAACCCCGCTAGCGAGGACTGGGAATCCTACACGGACAGATTCCGCATGTTCCTCGAATGCAGCGACATGAAGGACGCCACCGGGCCGAAGAAACAAGCCGTCTTCCTGACACACTGCGGGCCCGCAATGTTCAAGATGGCGAAAGCCCTAGCGAAACCTGCTGACGTCACCGGGATGGACTGGGCCGACCTCGAACCTTTATTCCAAAAACACTACACTCCCGCCGTGCCCATCCTCATCAGACGGGACGAGTTTTATCGGCAGGACCAGAGGTCGGGCGAAAGCCTCAGCGACTTTGTTGCGGAGCTGCGGAACCTAGGAGGACTATGTGGGTTCTCCGACATGGACGAGGCCCTACGGGACCGAGTCGTGCTCGGGCTTCGGGACCCAGTCCTACAGAGTCGGCTGATGGCCAAAGGCGACATCGCCCTCGCCAATGCCATCGATGAAGCCACCGCAGCCGAGGCCACCAGGCAGTCAGCATACTGCATGCAGAGACTGGACGCCGGGGACCGCACTGCGAACAACAACCCTGGATGGGCGATCGAGGCCCAACCAGAAGCAAGTCACCACGAAACTACCACCCACCATGGCGAATTCCACTCTGCCTCCTACACTTCGGACGAGGAGGAGGAAATCCACCGGCTCCAGGCAGGACGCAACCAGCACCGTTGGCGGGGTCGTAAGTCGGGGACTGCGTGTGCCGGTTGCGGAGGCGACCACCCTAGATCCGAGTGCCGGTTCTTCGACGCAGTCTGCCGGCACTGTGACAAAAAGGGTCACATCGCCCGCGTATGCCGATTAAAGAAAGCCTACAGCCCCAGGTGGCGGGACCACAGCGAGCAGAGACGGGACAGCGCACCCCCCAGAACCAGAGATCACCAAGCCGACAGCCGTTGGGACCGGAGCGGGCGAGACCGACGAGGTGGCGAGACCCGGCGGAAGGAGGAAACCCACCAGACGGTCATCATCGGCCACGCATCAACCACCGACGCCTGAAAATTCTATGTGGAGGTAGGCATTGAAGGCGAGCCATGCAAGATGGTGGTGGACTCCGGGTCCTACCTCTCCATGGTCGCCTGGCAAGAAATCAAATGCTTGGTGCCTACCATCCAAAAGAAGGGACTGGAGAACCAGAGACTAATCATTTAAGACTACCAGGGAAACCGCATCCCGGTAGTCAGAACCGGACAATTCAGAGTAACATTTAAGGGACGCACTGTAAAGCTTCCCCTAACAATCGTGGACCGAGACCGACCCAGCCTTTTGGGACTGCAATGGTTCGCACCACTCGGCATCGAAGTCACGGGCATCAACCACATCGCCGAGACCGATTGGGAGCAACAACTGGCACAGGACTTCCAGGAAGTGTTCGACGGCACCCTAGGCAAGTACCGAGGGCCCCCTATCTCTTTCAGCCTAGACCCGAACGTTCCCCCACGATGCCAAAAACCAAGGCAGGTACCTTTCGCACTCAGGCCAAAAATTGGCGAGCAAATTGACAAGCTCGTCAAGCAAGGGGTCCTACAACCAATAGACCATGCCCGGTGGAAGACCCCAATAGTCACCCCAGTCAAGCCTGATGGGTCGGTGAGAATCTGCGGGGACTATAAGGCCACCCTAAACTGCGCCTTGCAACAAAGCGCCTACCCCGTCCCAGTAGTGCAGCATCTTCTACACTCACTGGGGGAAGGCAAGGTTTTCGCAAAACTCGACCTGGCCCAAGCATACCAGCAGCTGCCAGTCGACGAAGAAACCGCAGAGGCGCAAACCATAGTCACCCACCGGGGAGCTTTCCGATGTAACCGACTCCAGTTCGGAGTCAGCGTGGCGCCTGGAATTTTCCAGAGCCTCATGGAGAGACTCTTACAAGGCATCAAGGGGGTGGTGCCCTATTTCGACGATGTGCTGGTATCGGCAGCCAACCAGCCAGAACTAGAGGGTCAACTAAGGGAGGTGCTAACCAAATTCAAGGAAACCGGGCTAAAGGTGAAGAGGGAAAAGTGCTAACTTTACACAGAGCGGGTCAAATTCCTGGGGTACCTCCTAGACCGGCACGGCATCCACCCAACCGAAACCAAAATTAAAGCCATTAAAGAGGCCCCCACACCCAGGACTAAAATGGAACTGCAGGCGTTCCTGGGATTGCTTAATTTTTACAATGTTTTCCTGCCCCAAAAGGCGACCGCGGCAGAGCCTTTGTATAGGCTCTTGGACAAGGCGGCTACCTCGACTTGGGGGAAATGCGAGGAAGCCGCCTTCAGGAAAACCAAGGACCTGCTCACTTCGGATGCCGTCCTCATCCAATACAACGAGACCCTACCACTAGCCGTCACATGCGACGCATCACCTTTCCGCGTCAGCGCCGTCCTCAGCCACACTCTCCCCGACGGAAAAGAAGCACCCATCGCTTCTTTTCAAGGACCCTCACCAAACCAGAGAGAAACTACAGTCAGCTGGACAAAGAGGCCCTGGCTATCGTCGCCACAGTGAAGAGGTTCCACGAGTACCTCTACGGCTGGATGTTCACCATTATCAGCGACCACAAGCCGCTGCTGGGAATCCTTGCAGGGAACAGGGACACCCCGAACATTCTATCTCCTAGCATGACAAGGTGGTCCGAATTCCTTGCCGCCTATAGCTACCGGCTCATACAGTAGGGTATTTTTATTCTTTTATTCTTTTATTCTTTTTATTCTTTTGTCATAATTTTTTTTTAGAGATTTTATGTATATTTCTGGTGTGTATGTTGCACTGAAGGACGAGTCGCTTAATTTCACTGTGTATGCGTATGATGCAAATTGTACACGTGGATAGTGACAATAAAGGTATTCTGATTCTGATTCTGAAAAAGGGTGTGTACTGTGAGGGGATAGGGTGGTCATCCTGGAAAAACTGCAAGGGAAGGTACTGGAGTTGTTACACGAGGGGCACCCGGGCATAGTTAGAACAAAAGCCCTGGCCAGGAGTTACGCTTGGTGGCCAGGGATGGATAAACAAATCGAGGCTTGGGTGGCAAGGTGTCAACGCTGCCAAGAAACCAGACCAAGCCCGCCCACGGCACCGATCCTAGAATGGGAAATCCCCAGGGGATCTTGGTCTAGGATCCACATAGACTTCGCCGGGCCCACAAAGGGACATATGTTCCTAATAACCGTAGATGCTTACTCCAACTGGTTGGAGGTAAGCAACATGAAAACCACCACCACAGAGGCCGTGACCAAGGAACTTTGCAAACTCTTCGCAACACACGGCCTCCCAGATTTCATCGTGTCGGACAATGGGCCCCAATTCACCTCACTAGAATTTGAAAAATTCCTAGCGGAACGGGGCATACGACACACACTGACAGCCCCGGTGCATCCGGCGGCGAACGGAAGGGCGGAACGGATGGTTCAATTCACGAAAAAAACCATCCAGAAAATAGACCACGGGGAGATCCAAGACAAAATAAATAAAATGCTTTTCATACAACACATAACCCCGAACACGACAACAAATAAAAGCCCGGCAGAGCTACTGATGGGGAGGAAAATAAGGTCCCCACTCAACAGATTGCACCCCACATACAACCCGGAAAAACCCCCAAACTCCTCCAGCAAGCACCGATCCTTTGCACCAGACGACGCTGTCTACGCAAAGAACCTAACCGGAGACCCACTATGGGTACCAGCAACCATAACCCAACTGACAGGTCCCTGCTCGTACTGGCTACAAACAACTGACGGATGAGCATGGAAACGCCACATCGATCAATTAAGATCGAGGACAGCCACAAGAAACACAACCAACACGCAACCAGACATAACCAACCCCCTTAACACAAACCAAGAGGGGAGGGAATACCCAGGGAACCAAAACCCAGAAGAAAGGAACCAGCCATACTCACCAGCAAGCAGCCAGCTTGGAACCTCACCAGGAAGAAGCAGCCAGGCCAGCTTGACCAGCCTGGAAAGACCAGGCGGGAGCGGCGAAAACCGCAGCTCAACCAGCCCGGGTAGACCAGGAGGGAGTTGCGACGAGTGGCCCGGCAAGACATACCAGGCGGTTCCACCGACGAGTCCAAGAGACACAGAGAACCCGACTGAACCGGCCGGGAGCCAACCCACGACTGACCTGCGCAGGTCCAGTAGGCAAGTATGGAGCCCCGCCTACCTACGGGACTACGTTACGTAGGACCATACCAAGAGGGGAGGGGTGTTCTGTACATTCATTAGCATTCTTGAAACCCTGCGCTTTGATTGGCCAAAGCGCGGGGCGATCTGATTGGTTTAGCGAGCCGCACTGATTGGCCTGCTAAGAATCTCCCGCGATTGGTGGATACGAATCGCGGGAGATTCAAAGTGGTGCCATTGGCCGCGGCCGCCGTGGCTTGAGAATAAAAAGGTGCTGTTTTTTCCCTTGGAGCCAGATCGGTTCCGGGGACCAATAAAAAGCTGAAACCTAGTCACTGCCTCCTGGTCTCCTTACCAATGGACACGACAGATATTAACATTCTTTCTTAAAGTGAACTGAATTGTGAAACTGGCCATTTAAATACATAGCTGAGTTCAGGCCATACCATTTCCTAGAGTAGGGGTGGGCAATGTGACCCTCTGGGTGTAGTATAGTTATCTCCAGCTCTTATCAGTTGTAGCCAGCATGGCCAATGTTAAAAGATGAGGGGAGTTACAATATCTGTAGTCCAAACTTGCTATGCATTACAGAGAATTTCCTGTATATTTTAGCTTTATTTATACTATATTGACTTCTCTCTGTCAAATGCAATAGAGTCTTTCATAGCAATATATTTTGACCCAAAACTTGTTTTAAGGAAACAAACACAAAACAGATGTAGCAGCAAAACCTTTTAATAATTCTTTGCGAATTCCGTTCCTTCATAGTTAAAAGGCTGTTTCAAACTAATTGTCACTAAGAACGAGCCTTGCCAAGGTTGTGCAAGGCTGCCAAGAACACCAGATAAAGTTACTAAGAAATAGTTCAAACACAAAGAGTCTCCAAACACCAACCAAGATATTCCAAATGTCCACAAGGCTTGAGTGCAAAAACTTATTTGCTTCTTGCAAAGAACTCCGGTTTCTCAGCTGGCTTTTATCTCTTGAGGGAAGGGCCATTACCTTGCAGTCTTACTCCTGAGTGACCCATGCTGCTGCTGCTGCACCCATGCTTCGAGCAGCCCTGCGCACATGCGCACTGGGCGCAGGCTCCTTGGCAACCTCCTCATCACTGCTGCCAGCCTCCACAATCTCTGAAGGCAGCACTCCACTCCCTGATGGTCCTGGCCCCATCCCTGCATCGCATGCAGGCCTCTCATCTGAGTCCTCACTCTCCAAGACCTCAGTCGTCCACACCTACTGCCGGCGATCCACGACACTATATGACAGACTGTTAACAACCATTTTATTTTTTTTAATAACAAACATACTATCCTCATCCAAGGGTAGCAAGATAATATGTGGCTAAACTATAATTCATCTTAGGTATTTTGGTGAAAATTGAAGTTTTTGTAATAAAAAGTAGATAAGGATAAAACAATGAAATTGAATCTTTTTTTATGGAAACCTTCGTAATGTGTGTGCTGTGTGTGTGTGTGTGTACATATATGTGCATGAGATACACATACAAATGCACATTCTTTTTTCTTCTTTTTTCTGGTTAGCTAAAGGCAAAATCAAATCCCAGTATGCTATTTACTCCATACCAGATTAGAACAGTTTTGATATTTTACAGGATCCTAAATGTATGTTGGATGATCTTGTTCTTATGTTCTTATATATGGAAAGTTTGCCAACTCTGTTCTAATTGAATGCACATAATTCTGCCATTGTTTTAAGACTACTTTGTTCTCTTTTCATCAACAGTGTCGCAAACATTTAAAGTCCAGAAGGCTTGTGAGCGTGAAGCAACTTGGGATTGATAGAATAGTCGATTTCCAGTTTGGGAGTGATGAAGCAGCATATCATTTGATTATAGAGCTTTATGACAGAGTAAGTAGAGAAGGAATGTCTGAGACAGGGGCCTGGGGACAATCCCTGTCCCCTACATGCCTTCCTAAAAAAAAGGGTGGGGGAAGCTCAAAGTCTCATCTCCAGGCATATACTCCATCTTGGTTCCTATGAGATGTGGGGATGAGCTCATAGAAGGTTTAGACATGGCTGTAGTGGTCGTGGATTACAAACTTAACATTCCAATGAAGGGTCCTCCTTGGTGCTCTCTGAGCTTGGTTGTTTTTTTGCAGATGTTTTGTTATCCATCCTTGTAACATGATCAGTGCTAAAAGAAGAATGGGATTTACTTTCATTTTATATACCGTAGTAGCGCTTGTCCTGTCAATATTGGTGGGAATGGCCTTGGTAGTTTTTTGGTTGAGAAATGTTTACTGTCAGCTTGTTGAACAGTTCCTTGATTGGGGTATTGTTTGCTTCTTGATTGTTGGCTCTTGGTGTTAATCTCTGTTTGTCTTAAAATTCAGATCTCTGAAGTTTGGGAAACAAGGTATAGATGACTTTCTATTTCCTCATTTCTTCTCATGCTATCATGGCTTATAGAGCTGATTCTTGCCATTATTGAAAAATAAACTTGGGAAGGAGATCCCTTCATGTCATATCTTTCCTATCTCTGAAATATTTCTCTTTTCATCATTTCCTCATTTATTTAGGGCTTCTAAGTTAACTTGCGGTGCTGTCTCTTTTTCAAAATTTCTTTCAGTATTTTGGAAATATTCCAGAAACTTTACCTGAATATTCCCCCTAGCTTGCGCAGATCAAAATCTGAGCTTCTGTGGAAAAATTTCCAGGTCTTCAATTTAATGACAAATTGCTCTGAATTCGTTGCAGGGCAATATTGTTCTTACTGACTACGAGTACCTTATTTTGAATATCCTGAGATTTCGCACAGATGATGCAGATGATGTCAAGTTTGCAGTGCGGGAACATTATCCAGTTGATCATGTCAAGACAGCAACATCATTGCCCAGTTTAGAAAGGTAGTATTATATTTTATGCAGACAAACTCACGCTTTAAGAGATAAGCATAAATTACGCGTTTTAAGAGACCTAGTGGCTGGAAATAGGAAATTTTTGCTTACATTTTTTTTTCTCATTTTGCATTTTTGTTTGTAAGTAGTATGATAGGTTTACGTAATACTTTTAATTTTATCATAAGAAAGAATCTTTGCCTCCAGAAACTTGGGTTAGGAATATGTTAAGGAATATTTTGATAAAATAATGTACGTTTTTCAAAGTATATTTATAGGCTTTCTGGCCCTAAAAAAGTAAAAACGACCTCAGGCTTTACAGTGAAAGAAATAATACTGTAGTATGAAGTAGTGTGTAATATTTAATTCTCCGAGATATTTGTTTTCCTTGCTAAAAGTTTTATTAGCTCATTCTACAATAGGGAAAGCAAATAAATATTTTAAAGAACACAGAATAAAACTACTTCTAAATGAAAAATCTTGGGCCATAGTAAAGATTTACAAATGGACTGCAGTCTGCTTTATTAGATCCATGAAATAACAGTATTTGTGTTGAGTTAGGCTGTATTCAACAATGGCTGTTGTATGGGAAGTTATTTTTGATCTGTTATACAGATAATTCCTGTACATTATCTAAGTTTGGGTATAATTTCAATCTGTTTTTAAAAAACAATTGATGCCTTCTGAGCAAAGAAAACATTCCTCACTTAACTTTGTTGTATATTGTTGTAACTATGTATCATTCATGTGTTTGCAACTATGTATCATTGCAGCTATGTATCATTCATGTGTTTGCAACATTGTATCATTCACGTGTAATCATTAACTTCTGTCTCTTCAGTGACCTTTGCAAGGCACGTACAAGGGACAAGGAGCTAGACGATTGTTAATAAGCTTATCCACATTGTAAATAATCTGTCCGGTATGCAGCTTTGTAAACATGCACATCCTGATGAGATTACCATGTTTGACTTGAGCTTTGATTAAATCATTTTCTTGTCAAAAAGCACAATAAAAGAGCGTGTGCCAAGACATTTGGGGCGCGCTCATCAAGAGGAAACTTCGCTTCCTGTCGTTTCTCTTCCCTTCGCTCCCTTTCATGAGCCGCCCATCAGATGCGGGATGGCAGATACCGCAGTATATGTTAACTGTATATTATCAGAATTTATTCTTTTTTATTATTTCTTCACTCCTTTCGTAGGTTAACAGAATTAATAACAAGTGTACCCAAAGGAGATCAATTAAAGAGAGTCCTAAATCCTCATCTTCGTAAGTATCAATTCTATTTCTTTAGAAAATTACAAGGTGATTTTATCATATGTTATTTGAGGGCATGAAATAACCGATATGTATAATTCAAAATGTTCAACTCTATTTTGAGAATTCTCATTCTAAATGTTAGGGATAACATTGTTTGCCCTAACTGGTTTAGGTAAAATAATAACTAAGTAATCATAGTTTGTATGTTAAAGTGTCTGCAACTTTAACTGTGGGATAGTAATTAAGGGAGTGGTTATGAAAGCACTTTAAAAGAGGCAAGACTGCAGCTTGCTCTCTCTCTGGCTTTGATGATCCCTGATTACTGCTTGGAATCAAGACTGCATTGCTCGAACGGGAGAGAAAACAAAGGACTGATTTGTAAGTGAACTGACATAGGATATTCTACACGGACTTTGCTAACTGAATATCCCTGAATGGACTGACTAAATGATACATGACTATTGGACTGTTATTTTGACTATGCTATGAACTCATAATGGAATAAACTATATATTTGATAGCACAAGCGTATCTGTTATTTTTACTGTATGTTAACAAACATACAAGCTTAGCTCACTCATTTATCTGTGTGCCTATCTGACTAACGCTGCACGTTCTGTTTAGCTTGTCTCCCTAACCCTGGTTGGGGAACCCAGGCTTAACACTAAACTTATCTTTAAAATAATTAAAATCTCATCCCTTTTAAAAAGTAGCATTTCCACTAAATGATGTGGTAGAAGCCACACCTTTCTTCCTCAAATTTTAGCTTTTTAAAAAATAACTATTTTCTTTCTTTCTTTTTTTTAAAATACAGCTTATGGGATCACTCTGATTGAACATTGCCTTATAGAAGCAGGATTTTCAGGTAGCATCAAAGTAGAGCAGATAAAAAGTATAGGTAGGTAATGAAATGTTTGAATACGTTAATATCTGGCATAATTTCCTATGTACTATAATATTATGTAATAGTTATTTCAAAACTTGTTTCCCTTTTTAAAAAAAGTTTTGATCTTAGAGTTCATGCAGTTTTCTGGGCAGCCTGACAGTCCAACATATAGAGGATATACTGTGCCAAAGCAAAAATTTGGGTTTCAACACTTATTTCTCTTTCTAGATATTGAAAAGGTACTAGCTGCTTTACAAAAAGCTGAAGACTGCATGGAAGAATCTGAGAACTTTAATGCCAAGGTAGCTTATAATTTGGGGACAAATGCTTTTATTTTTATACCTGGGACATTCAATGGATTTAAAGCATTTCTAGCTTTATGTAGCAGCACAACTACTAAGGGGGAGGTACTTTGATTTTTTGTTAGATTAGATTAGATTCAACTTTATTGTCATTGCCATGGATACAGGCAACGAAATGCAGTTAGCATCCAACCAGGGTGCAAAACAACAGTAAGATATAAATATATGTATGCAAATATGCAAGGCATCTATGGAAAACACAAAAAAAATGTATGTACACGAGCTCACAAAGATAAGTGTGTACACGAGCACACAAAGATAAGTGTGACTGCATGTATATGAACATATACAACTGTACAAAATGTTTATGGACGTCAATATAAATACAAATGCACAGAGAATTATACAAAATACATCATATATTATCAAGGGAAGCATCAGCATATGTGTGGGGATAAATGAACTGAGGAGTTCAGCAAGGAAACCGCTGTGTGGTAAAAGCTGTTCCCCAGCCTGCTGGTCTTAGACTGCAGGCACCTGAACCTCCTCCCAGATGGAAGAAGAGGAAACAGTTTGTGGACTGGATGGAAGGGGTCCCTAATGACGCTGTGGGCTTTACGCAGACATTGTTTCCTCTGAATGTCCACAATGGCAGGAAGTGGAATCCCTATAATGTGTTGGGCGGTTTTCACCACCCTCTGTAATGCCTTTTTTTCTTTTATAGTGCAATTTCCATGCTGAGATACAGCTAGTTAAGATGCTCTCAACTGTGCAGCGGTAGAAATTAGTCAGAATAGCTGAGGAGAGGTGATTCTTCTTCAGTAATCTCAGGAAGAAGAGGCGCTGGTGAGCTTTCTTAATCAGACTGTTAATCTACCAGGACAAGTCCTCAGAGAGGTGGATCCCCAGGAACTTGAAGCTGGTGACACATTCTACCATTCTCCCGTTGATGTATATAGAAGAGTATGTGTGACCATTTTTTTTCCTGAAGTCCACAATGAGCTCTTTGGTCTTGTTAGTATTAAGTAATAAGTTATTGTCAGCGCACCACATAGCTAGGCACTGCACCTCCTTCCTGTATTCTTTCAAGGCTGCTGAGGGTTCTTTTGGAAATACTATATCAAGAAAAGAAGCTGGAGAGGTGAAGGTAAGGGAAATTTGGCCTTCAACACCACCAATGCTGTAACAAATATTATGCAAAGGAATTACACATTGAGTTTTCTGTTGCTTCATGTCACTTCTTAATTCTTTTCCCAAGAAATTCTGGCCTTGGGCTTACTAACTTTGAGGCCATGTTGCTAATGTCTATGTCATATTTCAATACTCTCTGGATGCAAAATGGCTAGCAGAAAAAAACAGAGCAAACAAACTGTAAAAAAAGAACAGCAACAAAAAGTCTAATTAATTGAACTGAAGCCCTGCAGTGGCTGAAGAGGATACACTCTTATATTTCCAGCAATAGAAAATAGATGTAATGCATAAGGATTTTCCTTTCCTTCCATCTTTTTAATAGGGTTATATCATCCAGAAAAGGGAGAAAAAACCAAGTCTGGAACCAAAGAGGTCTCCTGAAGAAATCCTGACGTATGTAATTTGAGAGAAGTGGTTTTTGTCACTGCTGTGATGATCTGTGGTGATCAGCAAGCACACACAAATGCAAAACATTTCTTTCAGGTATGAGGAATTTCACCCTTTCTTGTTTTCGCAACACTCAAAATGTCCTTATGTGGAATTTGAATCTTTCAACAAGGTACAGTGCTATGCTTGTTTCTGGATGATATATGTCATTTTTATCATATCAGGGGCTGGAAATGTAATTAATTACACTGAACAAGAATTCTTCCTTGTATTTGTTATGACAATCATCTGGTTATCTTCTTTAACAATTAAGGAGAACATTAAGGTTTTGAATTTTTGATCTCGAGGGAAAGTTACTCAGCTTTTGGGGATAGTTAACGTTTGTGGCAAAGCTGATCAGCATGAAATCTGCATTAAAAAGTGTCTTTACTGTGAGACAAACTTTGTGTTTGAAATTTGTTTTGCAAATTTCCAGTGGACATTTTAAATAGATTGAAGTAAGGCGTGCTGGTGCAATTAAATATTCTAACTTCCTTTTTTTTGTTATGTTTTGTATTTCTTTATGGTTTTGGAAGGCAGTGGATGAATTTTACTCTAAGCTGGAAAGCCAGAAGATAGACTTAAAAGCATTGCAACAGGTACTCATCTTGTGAAAAAGTTAAAGTCTTGAACTATGTTTTTCTGAAAGATAGGCACTCTAGTTCACCTGGGAAGAATTATATTGTAATGTAGCCCAGGGATGTCAAACTCGCGTCATCATGGTGGCATTATGTGACATATCGGAACTTTCTTCCCATTAGATAAACCAAGCATGGGCATGGCCAGCGCATGACACATCCGGCCCAAGGCCCAGGAGTTTGACAGCCTTGATCTAGCCAACAAGCTAAGTTCTGGCTTGTCCGGACAAGTAATGATGAAGCTTTTTTCTTTCATCATTAGACCAGAATGGTTACCAGTAACAGTTAGTTTGCTCGATTGAACAACCTGAAACCTATTTTTCTTGATCCTAAGTTACTATTATGGAAATTTTATATTCCTGTATATTTTCTCTGTTAATTCTTTTATGCTACTGTAGTTTTAAGAGGAAAATTCTCTTCTCATGGCTATTTTGCTTTTAGAAAACAAGTTTTAACATCCATATATATTTCGTTCTTGTTTTTTTATGTTTGAATTTTCCTCTCTGCTTTTTCCCTGTAATTCTGGTATGCTCTCAGCATTAATCCTCCTGAAAAAGTTCTCTCAGATGAAGCTCCACTAAGACTTGAGCATACACAAGTGTATTTTTTTAATTCTTCCCACACTGCTCAAGAGTTTTTAAGTGCCTATATCACAAAAAGGATTGTGAATCTTTGCATCTAACATTATTTATCTATTGTTAATTTTGACCATTAAATCTCATCAGGATGATCATTCTGAGGTTGTTTCCATGATTTCCTCTCCTTTGTTTGTTTACCCTATTGATTTAAAGGGTGTGTGTGTGTGTGTGTGTGTGTATGTGTATGTATGTATGTATGTATGTATGTATGTATGTATGTATGTATATATATATGGCATTCAGCTTTGTTCGGGTATTTTCCCATGTCATAGTAGTGGTGCTTTTAAAGTTGTAGCAACGTTTCAGCAGAATCTCATCTGCCATCATACGAATACGAATACCTTTATTGTCACTATCCACGTGTACAACTTGCATCATACGCATACACAGTGAGATTAAGCGACTCGTCGTTCAGTACAACCATACATGTTAAAAAGAGAATGTGCATAAGAATATCTAAAAATATCTAAAACAACAAAGAAGAATAAAATGAGTAAAATTACCAGCTTATTGCACTTAATTTGTGCCTATTCACAGTAGGAGTTATTGCACTTGTCAGCCAGCACAGTAATAGTCATGATATATTGCACAAAAATTTCCCAATTGTCCCAAAGTATTATTTACAATATGTTTGACAGGACTTAAAGTCAGTGCATATGTAAGTTCAGGGTAGTTATAGCTTTGGGAAAAAAACTGTTTTGAAGACGATTTGTCCTTGACCTGATGCACCTATAGCGCCTCCCCGAGGGCAACAGGTCAAACAGTCCGTTACCAGGATGGAAACTGTCTTTTATGATGTTCACAGCTCTACTAAGACAGCGTGAGGAATAGATGTCTGACAGGGAGGAAAGAGGGCAGCCAATGATCTTCTGAGCTGTTTTGACTATCCTCTGTAGTCTCTCCCTGTCTGCCATAGTACAATGACCATACCACACTGTAATGCAGTATGTCAACAGGCTTTCAATGGACGCACGATAGAAGGTAATCAGCAGGCTGGAGGCCAGATTGTGCTTCCTGAGCACTCGCAGGAAGTGGAGTCTCTGCTGAGCCTTCTTAATAACTGCCGTGGTGTTTTCCGTCCAGGAGATCTTATCAACAATAGTAACACCCAAAAACCGGAAAGTATGGACCCTCTCCACCTGCTCTCCATTAATGTAAAGGGGAGCCAGGTCAGTGTTGTGCCTCCTAAAGTCCACAATGAGTTCCTTAGTTTTCTTGGTGTTCAGAGCTAAATTATTGTCCGAACACCAAGCAGCCAACATCAGGACCTCCTTCCTATAAGCTGCCTCATCTCCCCTCGAAATGAGTCCAACCACCGTGGTGTCATCAGCAAACTTCACAATGAGGTTGCTATCATGGTTATATCAGGCTTCTGTATAGTGTTCGTCTGTGAGTTAGACTTTTACAGTGGTTTCAGATTTAAATTTGGGGCAGCCTATTGCTGTGTCAGAATGGTTTTTTTCTTCATCCTGATTGGTTGAGAGTCTTGGTCTGTGTTTATTGGTCTTGGAGTTTGCTGTGTTCTGCTTCTAATATCTTCTGTCTGGTTTTTTGACTCTTTTTGTATCTTGATTGGCTGGCAACATTGTGTTACTTTATTGGAGGCCTTTAGTGCAGCTTGGCTTCGGGTAAATGGACGGCTATCATTAGTTAGGAAGCTGGGTTTCATCTGGGTGCCTGGTTGGGGTGTGTTTGAGCTGGAGGTATCAGGGGGGATCTGTTTGTGCCCAGGTGTTTGCCTGGCTTGTGGTGTGGAGATTTTTTTGTTTGTGAGTGCAGGCTTCCAAATGATGGACAGTCTGGTGGAATCATCTCTTCTGTTCATGCTTTCTGGTCTTTTTTCAATCTCTATGGCTTCTCTGATGATTCTGTGGCTGGGATTTTCTATGGTGGCTAGGGTTTTGGTGCCATTGAAGTTGATGTTATGACCTGTGGCTTCCATGTGTTGGACTAGTGAGGAAGTGTGTTCCAGCTTTTTGACTGCATTTTTGTGTTCATTCAGGCGGGTGCTTATTCTTCTATTGGTCTGTCCAATGTATGTGGCTGGGCATGATGCACAGGGGACTTCCTATATGCCTTGGTTTTCCAGGTCAATTTTGTCTTTGGGGTTCCTGAGGATGGCTGCTATTTTTCTGTCTGTTTTGAAGGCAGTCTTGATGTGGTGTCTGTATAGAATCTTACTAATTTTGTCTGTAGTGCCTCTTATGTAGGGCAGGACAGCTGTTCCATGGGTCTGTTCATCTTCTGGGTCTCTATTATGTCTCAGTGTGTTTTTGTGGATCAAGTTGGTGATTTTGCTTTTGTAGAAGCCGTTGGCTGTCAATATTTTAGTCAGGGTGCATAGTTCAGTCTTAATGTGTGTCTTGTCTGCCAGGCGTTTGGTTCTAGTAATTAGTGTTTTAGCCACAGAGTTTATCTGTGCTGGGTGGTGGTGGGATTGGGCATTGAGGTTGCGGTTGGTGTGTGTTTTCTTCTAGTATATGGTGTGTCCTAGTGTGCCATCTGTTTTTTTGTAGATTAGTACATCTAGGAATGGTAGTTGTTTGTTTGTTTCTGTTTCCATGGTGAACTTGATTTTGGGGTGTGCGCTGTTTAGGTGTGTTAGGAAATTGTTTAGGTTTTCTTGTCCATGGGGCCAAATCACGAATGTGTCATCGATATATCTAAACCATAGTTTGGGTTGGAGGATGGCATTGGCCAGGGCTCTGGATTTGAATTCTTCCATGAACAGGTTTGCAATGACAAGTGACAGTGGTGATCCTATGGGGGCTCCTTCAATTTGTTTGTATCTTTGTCCTTTGTATATGAAATATGTGTTGGTTAAGCAGTGTTCTGTTAGTTCCATGAGGTGTTTAGGTGGTTGGTATTTATTTTTGATGATTTCAAGGGTCTCTTTTATCGGGACTTGAGTGAATAGTGAAACCACGTCAAAACTTACAAGCAGATCTTCTTGCTCCACGTGTAGATCTTTGATCATTTCCAAGAAGTGGTATGAGTTTTGTACATGAGAAGCTGCTGTTTCAGCATGGGGCTGTAGCTCTTTTGCTAGGTGTTTAGCTAGGTTTTGTAGTGATGCTCCTCTGGAGCTGACTATGAGTCTGAGAGGTATGCCTTCTTTGTGTATTTTTGGGAGGCCATATAGTTGGGGGCATCTGGAAGATTTCTCTCTGGGTATGATCGTGTGTTGGATCTCTTTGTTTATGTGGCTGGTTATAATTTTCTTCTTGGTTAATTTTTCCAGATATGTGGTTGGGTCTGTGTTTATGGATTTGTATGTGGAGTCTTGGAGTAGGTCTGTCAATTTTGTTTCATAGTCTTTTCTGTCTATTACTACAGTGGCATTCCCTTTATCTGCTGGGAGGATGATTATGCTGCTGTCTCTTTTCAGGGTTTGTAGCGCTTTAATTTCATTTTGCTGCAAGTTGCTTTTGGGTGGTTTGCTTGTGCATAGGATGTTGGTAACTTGGTGTCTTATTTTATCAGCTTCATCTGCATTTAATTTAGTTAGGCTGGATTCTACTGCACATATGATGGATTCTGTGGGGATTTTTTGGGGTGCTATAGCATAATTGAATCCTTTGGTTAGGACTTCTGTTTCTGTTTTGGTGAGTTCTCTGTTGGAAACATTGTACACTAATTGTTTCAGGTGTTGTTGTGAGTTGTTGGGGTTTTTTTTTGTCATATTCTAATTTCTTTAATTTTTTCAAGAGCTTTTCCTGTTTGTAAGTGCTTGCAGATTCAGCTCTCCAAGTTGTAAGTTGTTTTATCTTGTCCCAAAGTAGAGGGTGGATTTTGCTGCTCAATTCCAGGTGTAGTGCTAGCAAATCTTTGTTTAACTGATCTAATTGGAATCTCTTACTGTGGAGCTTGTTCCTTAGTAGAGCCATTTCAGTTCTTTTCAGGATACGTTTAGTGGCTGCTGTGCTTTGATGAAATGTTAATTTGAAGCAGGTTGGTGTAGTATTGTTGTCTCTGCAGCTGCGTAGGAATTGGAGGTCACATAGTATTCCTGCTCTTTTAATTTCCAGTTTCTCCTAGGTTTTGATCTGGTTGTTTATTCCCTCCCCGTAGAGGTTTGATATTTGTTTTCTTAAGTTTTCGCGGGTACTTACATGTATGGCATTCAGCTTTGTTCGGGTATTTTCCCACGTCATAGTAGTGGTGCTTTTAAAGTTGTAGCAATGTTTCAGCAGAATCTCACCTACCATCATCAGACTTCTGTATAGTGTTCATATGTGAGTTAGACTTTTACAGTGGTTTCAGATTTAAATTTGAGGCAGCCTATTGCTGTGCCAGAATGGTTTTTCTTCATGCTGATTGGTTGGGAGTCTTGGTCTGTGTTTATTGGTCTTGGAGTTTGCTGTGTTCTGCTTCTAATATCTTCTGTCTGTTTTTTTGGCTCTTTTTGAATCTTGATTGGCTGGCAACATTGTGTTATTTTATTGGAGGCCTTTAGTGCAGCTATTCAGAGAGGAGGCCTATATTACACTTTTCCCAATTTTGGAATTTACCGTAAAATAAACTGCTTTTTTCCCTCTGTTCAAATGTTACCATTGCCTTCAGTTCTTCCCATTTTATATTTTACTTTCCCTGTCTATGTTAGAAGAAGGCTCAAATGAATGTTCTCCTACCTCTGTGTTTTTTTCTTGAAAGGAAAAACAAGCACTGAAGAAGCTGGAAAATGTGCGGAAGGATCACGAATACAGATTAGAAGCTCTTCATCAAGCTCAGGTAGAAACACCGCTTCCTTTAAGTTCAGTGGAAGGCAGCCTTATTGCACAATCTCAGATAGTTTGTCTCGTTCAAGGAATTCTAGCCTAGTTTCAGGAAAACAATGTGTTCTTGCTGGAATAAATCTTAAAATTATGAAGTGGAAATGCTGGGTAATTGAGCAAACAATTTACTGTGGCTTCAGCTTCAGATATTCGGAAGAACATCAGGGTGTACATCTCTTTTGTGTGTTTCTGTCATGTTTGTATATTCACTTAAATGCACATACACACACACACACCCTTCCCCTCTGAACTGTTAGAATGACCATGTAGCAGTGGGTGGTATTCTAGCGGTTCGGCCCGGTTCTGCTGAGCTGGTAGAAGCAATGACAAGCAGAGACCGAATAGATTCTCTCAGCCACTCTTTTGTCGGGCCCAGCCACCTGTACAGACTCCCATACTCACCTTTATCCTCTGTTTTTGAAGCGCAGCTGCTTTTTGCGTGGCATAGCAGAGTGCCATGCGGCAGCCGCTGAAGCAACCGGGAGAGTGCAGGCTTGCAGGAGCTGAGTTGGAGTGCCTCTTCACCTGTGCAAACACCTCTGTGCCTGTGCAAAGTGCGTGTTTGGAACGCACGCGTGTGTGCACGCATGCAAAGCACGCCCACTAAGCCATGCCCACCGAACAGGTGGTAAAACTTTTTGAATACCACCGCTGCCATGTAGTCATGCATAGTGGCTTTCTACAGCAGACAGCTAAACATCTCTGCAGATTGTAAACCACAGAGAATTTTGTGAATGAGGATTGGTGATACTTGTAATCAAGAAATCTGCCAGCCTTAACTGTGGTCTAGGGACAGCCTATTTTTCACAAAGATCAGTTGTGATCAGGAGAGCACCCACTTCCCAGTTTATTAAATCAGGCATAGCCATTTTATGTTTCCAAATAAATTAAACCTTTTTTTTGCCCTTGATCTACAACAATTGCAATACCTATCTTTCTTTTTTCCCCTCAACCTCCCCGCTGTTAAATCCCATAATTAGTTACTTCAGTTCACCAGTTATTCTTTTTTTTTTTGAAAAAAGATTTTATTAATTTTCTACAAACAAACAAAACAGACAAAACATTAAAACATTCAACTCTCGTATGTACATCCAGTGTGTCAGTTGGTTCACCATTTTTGTGCATTCATTCTGTAGTCCCAGTTACAATTATGTTACATAACAACTCATATTATCAATCCAAACTTATATATCCTAATATCACTAAAAAAAAAGAAATTTTTGACTATACTTTTAATCATTCATGCTTTATGAGCTAACAATACTTTAACCAGATTATTCAACAAATCATATAATCATACCAAATCAATCCTAAAAAACCCTTTATAAATATAATATCAAAAAACAAAATAATATCAAAATAGAAAAATAAAGATATTTCTTACTATCTAGCATTCTAAATATTCTATTATCGTATTTTATTATCTAGCCATTTATAAAAAAGATCCCAAATTTCATAAAATTGTTTTTCCTCTTGCTCTCTAATTTCAAATGTCAATCTGCTCATCTCAGCACATTCCAATATTTTCTTAATAATTTCTTCCTGTAATGGTATTTTCTCATTCTTCCAATTTTTAGCAAATACAATCCTGGCCGCTGTTAATACATTTACAATCAGGTATTTCAAATCTTTACTATATATATCAGGTAAAATTCCCAATAAGAAGATCTCTGGTTTCAAGTCTATATGTTTCTTTGTCATTTTTTCCAACCACATGCGAATTTTAGTCCAATATTTTCTAGCATCCTCACAAGTCCACCACATATGGTAATACGAGCCGGGTATCTGATGACATTTCCAGCATTTTTCAGATTTGTTCTTAAACATTCTTGCTATTCTTGTCGGAGGAAAGTGCCACCTGTAAAACATCTTATACAAGTTTTCTTTATATGCTGTTGACATTGTGATTTTATAATTTTGAGACCACAATTTCTGCCATTTCTCTAGATCAATCCCATATCCAAAATTCTTCCCCAAAACAATCATAGTTTCTTTAACTTGTTCTTCCTCTAATTTCATTCCCAGTAAATAACCATATAATTTTTTAATCACCTTCTCATCAGTACCCATCAAGATCTTATCTAAATCAGTCTGCTTATCATAGAATCCCTCCGTTTTAAAATCTTCATCATACCTTGAATGTATTTGTGCATATGAAAACCAATTCATCCTTATAATTTGTTCCTCTAGTTTTTGCATAGCTTTAAGTTCACCCTTTTCATTCAATATTTCACTATATCTAACTGTTTGTTCCTTTTTGTATATTATAGGATACGAAAATGCTTCAATAGTTGATAACCAGACTGGAATTTTCAAATAACATTGTCTTTTTATCTTCTCCCAGTTGAACCACAGAAACTCCCGTATATAATGTCTTCTAAAATACCCCTCTGTTTTAGTTCCTTTGTACCATAAAAAAGCATGCCAGCCCAACAGCAAATCATGCCCTTCTAATGTCAACAACCTATGTTTTCTTAATGTTATCCATTCTTTGACCCACATCAAACTTGCAGCTTGATAATACAATTCCCAATTAGGCAGGCCAAAACCTCCTCTAATTCTAGCATCTTGCAAAAGCTTTAGCTTTATTCTCGCTTTTTTACCTTGCCATATAAACTTCAACATAATTTTATTTAAATCTTCAAAATAATCTTTTCCAAGCCTAATTGGTATTGTTTGGAACAAAAATAAAATTCTGGGTAAAATATTCATCTTAATTGTTGAAATTCTCCCTATTAATGACAATTGCAAGTTTTCCCACTTCTTCAAATCTGTAGTTATCTGTTGTTTAAGTTTAATATAATTATTCTCCTTTAATGTGCTACATCTTGTTGTCAAATATATTCCCAGATACTTAACCTTATTTGTAACTTGAATTTTCAAAAGATCTGCCAGTTCTTCTCTCTGTCTCAATAGCATGTTCTTTGTCAAAATCTTTGTTTTATCTTTATTTATTTTCAAACCAGCCACCTCTCCATATGTCTCTATTCTTTCCAATAACTTTGGAGCTGTTTCTAGCGGATCTTCCAGAATAAAAGCTAAATCATCAGCAAAAGCTTGTAGTTTAAATTCTTCCTTCTTAATTTTCATTCCTTTTATGCTTTTATCATCCCTAATATTTCTATTCAACACTTCCAAGGTCAACACAAATAGCAAAGGAGATAGGGGGCATCCTTGTCTTGTGCCTTTCCTTATATTAATAAAATCTGTAAGTTCCCCCTCCATCATTACCCTTGCTGTCTGTTTATTATATATGGCTTCTATTGCTTGAATAAATTTTTTAGCAAAAGCCATCTGCTCCAATAGTAATAACATAAATCTCCAGTTCACGTTGTCAAATGCCTTTTGAGCATCTAGGAATATCAAAGCCATTTGCTTTTCAGGATGAGCCTCATAGTATTCCAAAGTGTCCAAGATTACTCTCATATTGTCTCTAACTTGTCTCTTTGGCAGAAATCCATTTTGATTTGGGTTAATAAAATTATTTAAATATTTTTTAAGTCTTTCTGCTAAAATTGAAGCAAAGATTTTATAGTTTGCATTCAATAAAGAAATAGGTCTATAATTCTTAATTTGCAGAGGGTCAGTCTCTTCTTTCGGTATAAGTGTAATATAAGCCTCTGACCATGTTTTGGGTATCATCTTTTTTAACATAACTTCATTCATAACTTCTAACAATGGGATGCTCAATGATTCTTGAAATGTTTTATAGAATTCTGCTGGAAGCCCATCTGGACCCGGTGCTTTCCCATTATTTTGTCTCTTAAATGCTTCATTTAGTTCCATCATTGTTATATTGCTTTCTAGCATTTCTTCAGTCTCTTTAGGTATCTTCGGTAAATTAGCGTCCTGTAAATACTGTTTGACTTTTTCCTCATCAATATTCTCTTGTTTATATAGTTGCCCATAAAAATCTCGAATAATTTCTTTTTTCTCCTTATTCCCATAACAAACTTGGCCTTGTTCATCTATTAACTTCAATATTTTTCTTGATTCCTTCTCTTTTCTCAATTTATATGCTAGCCATCTACCTGGTTTATTTGCATCTTCAAAATAATTCTGTTTAGAGTTTCGGATTTTCTGTGCCAGTTCTTCTTTCTCTATTAATTCCATTTTATATTTGATTACATCCAGCTTCAATTTAATATCCTTTTTCTGTGGCATTTTCTGTAATTCTTTTTCAAGACTTTTATACTCGTCTTCCAAGGCCTTAGAAGCTTGCCTTTTCCTAATATTCTTTTTTCTTGTGTAATCTATTATCAAACCTCTAGCGTATGCCTTCATTGTATCCCACACATTCTGCGTTGAAGTATCTTCTTTTTTATTTTCTCTGAAGAAAAAAGCCAATTCCTTCTCCATCCATTGTATAAAATCTTTCTCCTTTAAAATAGTATTATTTAATGTCCATCTCGATCTTTTTTTTTGTCCCTTCCATTTAATTGTCATTGGGCTATGATCTGCCCAAGTACTTGTTTCAATATTTGTTTCTTGAATATTGGATATTAATTCTGTTGAGATCCAAATCATATCTAATCTGGACCATGATAAATGTCTATTTGAATAAAAAGTATATTGTTTAGCTTTAACATTTCTTTCTCTCCAAATATCTTTTAAAGTTAATTCATCTGTCATTTTAAAAAAAGACCTTGGGAGAGCCTTTCTATTTTGCTTTGTTGTTGTTGCTATATAGTCCAATTTATTGTCCACAATTCCATTAAAATCTCCCATCATAATTATATTAACATAGTTCAGTCCAATTATTTTCATGTGTAGCTTTTTATAAAACTCTTCTTGTTTATCATTCGGAGCATAAATTGCAATCAAGAGTATTTTTATATTATTGTCCATTATTTCTACCATTAATACTCTTCCATCTTCATCCGTGTAAATCAATTTTGCTGGGATAGCCTCTTTAATGTATAGAACCACTCCTCTTTTCTTACATTGAGTCAAAGAAGTAAATATTTTGCCCAATTTTGGCTGTACTAACAATTGTTCATGTTGTTTTTTAATATGAACACGCAAAGTGCGTGTTTGGAACGCACGCGTGTGTGCACGCATGCAAAGCACGCCCACTAAGCCATGCCCACCGAACAGGTGGTAAAACTTTTTGAATCCCACCGTTGCCATGTAGTCATGAATAGTGGCTTTCTACAGCAGACAGCTAAACATCTCTGCAGATTGTAAACCACAGAGAATTTTGTGAATGAGGATTGGTGATACATGTAATCAAGAAATCTGCCAGCCTTAACTGTGGTCTAGGGACAGCCTATTTTTCACAAAGATCAGTTGTGATCAGGAGAGCACCTACTTCCCAGTTTATTAAATCAGGCATAGCCATTTTATGTTTCCAAATAAATTAAACCTTTTTTTTGCCCTTGATCTACAACAATTGCAATACCTATCTTTCTTTTTTCCCCTCAACCTCCCCGCTGTTAAATCCCATAATTAGTTACTTCAGTTCACCAGTTATTCTTGAACCATGGTTTTCTATCAATTCTTGACAACTGACTTGTGTTCCTATAGCACAATACTCATAGCATAACCAATATCCAAATACTGAGTCCTGGTACGTTCAGCTCTGAATTCTTTAGCAAATTCTATTTTTTTATCTTTGTGATAAAGGGTAAAGCATTGTCTCATTAGTGACTGTTTCTTTTAACTTTCCAAAGGAAATTGACAAGGTGAAAGGTGAGCTTGTGGAAATGAACCTGGAGATAGTTGATCGAGCCATCCAGGTGGTCCGCACTGCCTTAGCCAACCAGATTGATTGGACAGAGATTGGAGTCATTGTCAAAGAAGCCCAGGCCCAAGGAGACCCAGTGGCAAGTGCCATCAAAGAACTGAAGCTGCAGACAAACCATATCACAATGCTCCTAAAGTAAGTTACCAAGCAGATGAGAGGAGTGCCCTGGAATGGAGCAAGGCCTTTGCCTATCAAGGCAATATTGTATTTTCATATAATGGAAGGGAATCTGTTGACATCCAAATATCAGACTTCAGTTCTCATCAAGATCAGTTAGAATAATCATACCTTAGGGATCTTGGGAGATGTAGTCCAGTAATTTTCAAGATCAGGAATAGATGACGATTGTTGAATTGAAATTATAGTTGTAGAACTCGCCATTCTGAAAACGACTTTGTTAAAAAACAACAACTTCCAATCTCTGAAACTACATGGAAATAAAAGGTCAAGATAAAAACAAACTCAGGCAAAAAAAAAAAATCATTAACTTGTGTTAACTGTGCAAAATTTTACTGTCTATCTTTCGGAATGTAGAACAGAACCAGAATGAAAAATTGTGATCAAAATTACTCAGCTACCCTCCGGAATATGAAATATATTAATTGTTCGAAATGATTATTAAAAGAGATGCTTCTGGTCAGCATAACCCTTTTTTTTTTGCTGGATTAGAAACCCCTATGTGATCTCAGAAGAGGACGAGGAGGAAGAGGACGAGGATGAGGAGGAAAAACCTAAAGCAGAGGTAATAGAAGAATCAAAGGGAAAGAAAAAGAAGAAGAAAGTCAAACAACTCCAGAAGCCTCTAAAGAATCAGCCTATGCTGGTGGATGTGGATCTCAGCTTGTCAGCTTATGCAAATGCCAAAAAGTAAGAAAAGGGTAAGAATTGGCTGGCATACCTTTAAAAGCGGGGCTTTTAGAACAGATTGGTTCAAGAACGAAAATGAGGCGACAATTAGCATTCTATTTAAATCCACTATTTTCTTCCCAGTTAATGTTAATCAAATCATGCTGGATGAACAAATATGATACCTTGCATATATATTGAAATGTGCTCTCAATTTGGAGAGGGTTGGCCTAGAGCAGGGGTGTCAAACTGACATTGTCATGGTGGCATCACATGACATATCGGGACTTTTTTCCTTTCGCTAAACTGGGTATGGGCATGGCCGGCGCATGATGCACCTGGCCTGCAGGTTGGGAGTTTGACAGTCCTGGCCTAGAGATATGACATGCATTCATGTTTCTCAGATATTATGATCACAAGAGACATGCAGCCCGAAAAACCCAGAAAACAGTGGAAGCAGCAGAAAAGGTACATTAGTGGCTTGCTTTCCTTCATTACTTACAGAAAAAGGAATTAGAACAGCACTCTTCATAATTTCTACTCAGGCTGATATAATTTTTCTGAAGCTCTGTGCCTTTGGCTTAATCAGCTACACCATTTTTATTTGTAGCTCATTGATGATGCTGAAGGAGATAGCTTTGCAAAATTATTTAATTCACTTTTCAAACCTTGAACTACTGTCAAGCAGTGGTTAAGATCAAGAGGTTTAAAGTTTAACTTGGGTTAAACCAGGAATATCTGTGGATGCATTTGGTGGGTTGCTATTGCAGTAAGTGTGGCCCATCATTGAATACTTCTTTACTAGAAGGCCTACTAGTGAGAATGCTCCACGTTTATTCACTAGACTTTTAAGATGTAGTCTTCCATTTCCCATTTTATCTTTGTGGTTTTTTTCCTGAGCAAATGGGCACATTTTTAACCAAAGCACTGACCTGAAACTAGTTCTCATTTTTATTATGTAGCATACTTTTGAGCCCTTTTGGAGCCAAGGGATTGTTTTGGAAATAAAGATAATGCCAGAAGTTTTTCATTTCCAGCACAAAACTTGTTAATCACATGAGCCTTAAAAATTAATTAACAGGGCTGGTAGAACTGTAAGTGGATTCATAGATGCCCATAGACAGCATGTTTCAAATTCAATATATAAGTTGTGCAAGATGAGAGCTTGTACTAAAATATAGGCAGACTCACAAAGGTGATCAAAGTGTAGCAGCATTAGGGTCTAAGGAAATTCAGAAAAATAACCTGGATTGCAGCTAGTAGGAGAATAATACATTGGTATTATTCTAGAAGAAGATGGCTATTTTTGGGACAGCTTTGTTTGATTCATGGTCCAAATATTTGCTGGATGTAGATTGAATTGCTTTGTTAAAAGAAGAACTGTGGTAGATGGTTTTGTTTTGTTCATCTGCACAGGCTTTCAGATCAGCAGAAAAGAAGACCAAGCAAACCCTGAAAGAGGTCCAAACAGTTACCACCATTCAGAAGGCTAGAAAGGTTTACTGGTGAGTTTCCTGCCTTTGGAACAAACAAATACCCATTGAGCAGCTTGCTTTTTTTGAGGGAGAAGATGGAGCTGAAAACAGATGTGATACAGCATTGACTGAGTATTCAGTCATTCTAGAATTTATGATACTAGACTAAAAGTGCAAAAAAAATATAGGTTGAGGCTGTATGTGGCCTGCAGACATCACTTCTGAAGTCCATAGAGCCTTGCCTTGATTGGTTGGGCTCAACATTTTTTAGTATATGATAGGATTGGTGATAAGAAGAAAAAAAAAGGTTTTAAAACCTTGCAGTTATTTAAGATATCTGTCCATCCCTTAAAATTCCTGCATCTGCTCCTAGAAAACAGATTTGGCCCCATATAGTTTTGAAGTATAATTCCCAACATGCTGTAGTATCCTTGCTAATGTTTCCCAATCTGAAAGAAGTTATACTCCCTTGTTCTAGTACTTTGGTTGCTGTAGATATATGCCTAGTGCAGAGAATGTACAGTAATCACAACTTCCTTTTTATTTCTTTTTTGGCCAGAGGATGAATTGAACTTCCTTTGCTATATTTTAGAACCAAGTTCCTTAACCTGATGTCTGCCATCTCAAAAGATTGACAGCCAGCATGACCAGTTATAGTCCCAATATACTTTTGAAGGACATAAATTGGAGATGTTTTAGATAGATTGATCCCATAGCTATAATTAATTTTTTTTTTAAAGTGCAACTTGTGTTCATATGTGCACATTCCTCTGATATTATTTGTGTGTAATTTATATTTGTCTTTGATTCAGAAGCTCAAGTGGGTATATGTATCCTCTCCTCCCCCCCCCCTTACATAAAACCCTCTGAGTTACATTGGACTGAAATAAAGTGACTGGTCCAAAATCACTCAGTGAACTAGAAAATAGAAACTTTCTACTACTATTTCTATATCTTAATATTGTATTTTAAAGTACTTTAAATGATTCTTTAACTATAACATATGAATGTTTTTAAAATATGGGTTTAAATTGTGGATTCTTTAAATTATGATAAACTACTTATCAATAGTTTAAAACTATTCCAGTGATGGAAGTTTGGTGACACTGCTCCCAGAAATAAATATGTTTTTTAAATAAGATAGTAAGTTGGGAGGAAGTAGAATCGTAGTTTTGAAAAGGCTGCTGCTATTTTTCTAGATTTTTTTCTTCACTTTGCAGTTGTCCTGTATTTCTGCAAAAGCAGAACTCACTGCAGATAAAGTGTTTAGAGTTTCTGAAATATGATTCTGCACTAATCCTTTTGTTCCACATTTTCATCTGAGTGGGAGATTGAGGTTAGTAAATGGTGGGCTAAATATTCCTTACACTAAAGACCTTCCAAGAATCCCTTATATCAATATTATCCTTTGGCGTGTTGTAATCCGACAGGTTTGAGAAATTCCTGTGGTTCATTAGCTCTGAAAATTACCTTGTTATAGCTGGAAGAGACCAACAACAAAATGAAATGATTGTCAAGCGATATTTAAAGCCAGGTGGGTGACTTGATTCACATTAACCCCGAGTACTGATGAATATCCTTAACTTGTATATAATTCTGTGTGATATTTAAGTATTTATTTAAGCGTGTTAAAGGCAATTCTTGTGTTGTTCCTTTCTGTGGTATCAATTTAATGTATAATTAATATCATTAGATGATGATCATTTGCTGTTTAGTGTTTATTATTTGTTGTAGTTCAGAGAACAAGAAAGAAACAAAGGATATGTCATGCAAATGTAAAGCCATTGAATAAAGTGGCTCTCATAAGATTACAGTCATATTAATAATGTTGTGTGCTTTTCTGCTAATTGTGGCACTCTGGATGGGGTTACTTATGAACCAGTGGAATAGCAGTGCAGTGGAATAATGTTTTTTTGTAGGGTGGTGAACACACAGACTATATAGTCCCTTCCTTTAGTGCTACAGTATATCTTCCTACAATTAAGCCAGAGAATGCATAGCTTCAGTCAGTGCATGTTTTTATTCTGTCATCATAA